>CM051234.1:396051283-397354616 GCA_027917425.1 Gastrophryne carolinensis
GGCTTTATTCATCGCGGGATAGCGCCAGGTAGTGTTTTGTAAGCGGCAGGTAGCGGCTGGTGAACACCGGCCACGGCACGCAATACCACATTTATGAAAGTGAATCTGGTGAGCGCCTCTTACAGTGACACGTAGCGACCGATTCATCATCATAGACGGCTCAGCGGATCCCGGCGGCGCTCTGGCTTTCAGATCGCCAGGTATTACCTGTCGCTCTCCCATACATTTCAATGGACATTTCTTTTCTTCTGTTTAAACAAATCATTGTGTGACCTCTCCTGGCCTATTTAAATACATTTTTGAAAACTTTTATTATTTTTTATGCAGAATTGTCATTACAGGTCTGGTATTAAAGTGTTAATGTCACAATGTAATAACAATGTAATTCCATATGTTTTCGCTTTGTTACTAGTGGATATGTGTTCAAAAACGGACTTATATCACACAGCTTCTGGCGCTCTGGGCTGCAGCGACACAATTTTGAGCGCCGGCGCTGTGTGAGGCTGTTTTATTTATGAATATGGTTTGAGTTGCTCACACTGGCCAATCGCTACCGTTCGTTCCCATATAGCTCTGTACTGGTGTTATAGCGACTCACACATCAAATTCAGCAATACCAGCAATGTTACTACAACGACTGAGGCGCTCTGTAATAGCGACTCACGGCCTAACAGAGCGACCACTAGTGGTAGCTCTTAGCGCTGCAGTACAGATGCTCATCTGCTATTACCTGGCGCTAGTAATGAATCAGCCTGCCCATCTCCTACTGGTACATGAGCTATGGGTCATATTTTCCATTCTGTTAATACAGTTGTACAAATGAGGAAATAACCTAAGGGTATAAAGGCTGTAAATAGAACACAAAAGAAAGTAGTGGAAGAAGTAGCTGCCAGACAAGAACCCATCCCGATATGGAAATTCAGATCAAGAGTTTAAAATTGGCACCTAAAACCATTTCAATGGTGACACCTGAGATGATCTTTAGATTGTAAGCTCACCAGGGCCTCATTCCTAATGAGCTACTGCATCCTAATGAGCTACTGCAAAAAGCCATATTTTTGCCTAGTACTTTGAATAGGTGGTATTTAGGGACAAAGTGGACCAAAACACATTGAGCTTTTGAAATAAATTTCACCAATTATGGTCTCTGGCCAGATATGGCACATGTGCCATGGGTTTACTTTGATGAGACAAGCGAGCAATGTGAAATAGAAGGAGATCAGTCATAGCATACGCATGTAGCAATCGTTATCTGACACATCACAGCTCAGCCCATTGTAATATCTCACAAAGAAGCCATTGAAAAGCATTTAAGATTTCAAGATAGCACGATGCACCAAGCAGAGTTTTAAAGAAAGCTGCATCTGTAGGTGTGGCAATGACATCACCTAGTACTCACATCAGGTGCTAGATAAAATGAGGTCCATCTTATGTTTTATTCTGCTACAAAGTATGTTGTCTTTAATTATACTATGTTCTCACTCATTTAAACAGCCTGTCAGTGGGAATGTACAGTATGTTCAGATATGTACATGTGTGTGAATTTGTGCCGAATGTGCATTTAAGAAGGTCTGAGTAAGTCGCCAGCATAGCTTCTTGGAGTGATGCCAGCCTCGCTTGTTCCTGTTCCATATTCCAGTGCTGACTCGTGCTAGGTCTCACTACCCACTCGGTTCCTGATCCCCGGCTTCATCTGACTACCCGCTTTGGCTCCTGACCCTTCAGCTTTGACTTAATGCCCGCTCTGGCTCCTGACCCCTTGACTTTGTCTAACTACCTGCTCTGGCTCCTGACCCCTTGACTTTGTCTAACTACCTGCTCTGGCTCCTGACCCCTTGTCTTTGTTTAACTGCTGCTCTGGCTCATGACCCCTTGACTTTGTCTAACTGCCCGCTCTGGCTCCTGACCCCTTGACTTTGTTTAACTGCTGCTCTGACTCCTGACCCCTTGACTTTGTCTAACTACCTGCTCTGGCTCCTGACCCCTTGTCTTTGTTTAACTGCTGCTCTGGCTCCTGACCCCTTGACTTTGTCTAACTACCTGCTCTGGCTCCTGACTCTTTGTCTTTGTTTAACTACCCGCTCTGGCTCCTGACTCCTTGCCTTTGTATAACTGCCCGCTCTGGCTCCTGACCCCTTTTCTTTGTCTAACTGCCCGCTCTGGCTCCTGACCCCTTGACTTTGTCTAACTGCCCACTCTGGCTCCTGACTCCTTGTCTTTGTTTAACTGCCTGCTCTGGCTCCTGACCCCTTTTCTTTGTCTAACTACCCGCTCTGGCTCCTGACCCCTTTTCTTTGTCTAACTACCCGCTCTGGCTCCTGACCCCTTTTCTTTGTCTAACTACCCGCTCTGGCTCCTGACCCCTTGTCTTTGTCTAACTGCCCGCTCTGGCTCCTGACTCCTTGTCTTTGTCTAACTGCCCGCTCTGGCTCCTGACCCCTTGACTTTGTCTAACCGCCCGCTCTGGCTCCTGACCCCTTGTCTTTGTCTAACTGCCCGCTCTGGCTCCTGACTCCTTGTCTTTGTCTAACTGCCCGCTCTGGCTCCTGACCCCTTGACTTTGTCTAACCGCCCGCTCTGGCTCCTGACCCCTTGTCTTTGTCTAACTGCCCGCTCTGGCTCCTGACCCCTTGACTTTGTCTAACTGCCCGCTCTGGCTCCTGACCCCTTGTCTTTGTCTAACTACCTGCTCTGGCTCCTGACCCCTTGTCTTTGTCTAACTACCTGCTCTGGCTCCTGACGCCTTGTCTTTGTCTAACTGCTCGCTCTGGCTCCTGACCCCTTGACTTTGTCTAACCGCCCGCTCTGGCTCCTGACCCCTTGTCTTTGTCTAACTGCCCGCTCTGGCTCCTGACCCCTTGACTTTGTCTAACCGCCCGCTCTGGCTCCTGACCCCTTGACTTTGTCTAACTGCCCGCTCTGGCTCCTGACCCCTTGACTTTGTTTAACTGCCCACTCTGGCTCCTGACTCCTTGTCTTTGTTTAACTGCCTGCTCTGGCTCCTGACCCCTTGACTTTGTCTAACTACCCGCTCTGGCTCCTGACCCCTTGTCTTTGTCTAACAGCCCGGTCTGGCTCCTGACCCCTTTTCTTTGTCTAACTACCCGCTCTGGCTCCTGACCCCTTTTCTTTGTCTAACTACCCGCTCTGGCTCCTGACCCCTTTTCTTTGTCTAACTACCCGCTCTGGCTCCTGACCCCTTGTCTTTGTCTAACTGCCCGCTCTGGCTCCTGACTCCTTGTCTTTGTCTAACTGCCCGCTCTGGCTCCTGACCCCTTGACTTTGTCTAACCGCCCGCTCTTGCTCCTGACCCCTTGACTTTGTCTAACTGCCCGCTCTGGCTCCTGACCCCTTGACTTTGTCTAACTGCCCGCTCTGGCTCCTGACCCCTTGTCTTTGTCTAACTACCTGCTCTGGCTCCTGACCCCTTGTCTTTGTCTAACTACCTGCTCTGGCTCCTGACGCCTTGTCTTTGTCTAACTGCTCGCTCTGGCTCCTGACCCCTTGACTTTGTCTAACCGCCCGCTTTGGCTCCTGACCCCTTGTCTTTGTCTAACTGCCCGCTCTGGCTCCTGACCCCTTGACTTTGTCTAACCGCCCGCTCTGGCTCCTGACCCCTTGACTTTGTCTAACTGCCCGCTCTGGCTCCTGACCCCTTGACTTTGTCTAACTACCTGCTCTGGCTCCTGACCCCTTGTCTTTGTCTAACTGCCCGCTCTGGCTCCTGACCCCTTGACTTTGTCTAACCGCCCGCTCTGGCTCCTGACCCCTTGTCTTTGTCTAACTACCTGCTCTGGCTCCTGACCCCTTGTCTTTATCTAACTGCCCGCTCTGGCTCCTGACCCCTTGACTTTGTCTAACCGCCCACTCTTGCTCCTGACCTCTTGACTTTGTCTAACTGCCCGCTCTGGCTCCTGACCCCTTGACTTTGTCTAACTACCTGCTCTGGCTCCTGACCCCTTGTCTTTGTCTAACTGCCCGCTCTGGCTCCTGACCCCTTGACTTTGTCTAACCGCCCGCTCTTGCTCCTGACCCCTTGACTTTGTCTAACTGCCCGCTCTGGCTCCTGACCCCTTGACTTTGTCTAACTACCTGCTCTGGCTCTGTACTGGTGTTATAGCGACTCACACATCAAATTCATCAATACCAGCAATGTTACTACAACGACTGAGGCACTCTGTAATAGCGACTCACGCCCTAACAGAGCGACCACTAGTGGTAGCTCTTAGCGCTGCAGTACAGATGCTCATCTGCTATTACCTGGCGCTAGTAATGAATCAGCCTGCCCATCTCCTGGTACATGAGCTATGGGTCATATTTTCCATTCTGTTAATACAGTTGTACAAATCAGGAAAAAACCTAAGGGTATAAAGGCTGTAAATAGAACACAAAAGAAAGTAGTGGAAGAAGTAGCTGCCAGACAAGAACCCATCCCGATATGGAAATTCAGATCAAGAGTTTAAAATTGGCACCTAAAACCATTTCAATAGTGACACCTGAGATGATCTTTAGATTGTAAGCTCACCAGGGCCTCATTCCTAATGAGCTACTGCATCCTAATGAGCTACTGCACAAAGCCATATTTTTGCCTAGTACTTTGAATAGGTGGTATTTAGGGACAAAGTGGACCAAAACACATTGAGCTTTTGAAATAAATTTCACCAATTATGGTCTCTGGCCAGACATGGCACATGTGCCATGGGTTTACTTTGATGAGACAAGCGAGCAATGTGAAATAGAAGAGATCAGATCATAGCATACACATGTAGCAATCGTTATCTGACACATCACAGCTCAACCCATTGTAATATCTCACAAATAAGCCATTGAAAAGCATTTAAGATTTCAAGATAGCACGATGCACCAAGCAGAGTTTTAAAGAAAGCTGCATCTGTAGGTGTGGCAATGACATCACCTAGTACTCACATCAGGTGCTAGATAAAATGAGGTCCATCTTAGGTTTTATTCTGCTACAAAGTATGTTGTCTTTAATTACACTATGTTCTCACTCATTTAAACAGCCTGTCAGTGAGAGTGTACAGTATGTTCAGATATGTACATGTGTGTGAATTTGTGCCGAATGTGCATTTAAGAAGGTCTGAGTAAGTCGCCAGCATAGCTTCTTGGAGTGATGCCAGCCTCGCTTGTTCCTGTTCCATATTCCAGTGCTGACTCGTGCTAGGTCTCACTACCCACTCGGTTCCTGATCCCCGGCTTCATCTGACTACCCGCTTTGGCTCCTGACCCTTCAGCTTTGACTTAATGCCCGCTCTGGCTCCTGACCCCTTGACTTTGTTTAACTGCTGCTCTGGCTCCTGACCCCTTGACTTTGTCTAACTACCTGCTCTGGCTCCTGACCCCTTGACTTTGTCTAACTACCTGCTCTGGCTCCTGACCCCTTGTCTTTGTTTAACTGCTGCTCTGGCTCCTGACTCCTTGTCTTTGTCTAACTACCTGCTCTGGCTCCTGACCCCTTGACTTTGTCTAACTACCTGCTCTGGCTCCTGACCCCTTGACTTTGTCTAACTGCCCACTCTGGCTCCTGACTCCTTGTCTTTGTTTAACTGCCTGCTCTGGCTCCTGACCCCTTGACTTTGTCTAACTACCCGCTCTGGCTCCTGACCCCTTGTCTTTGTCTAACTACCCGCTCTGGCTCCTGACCCCTTGTCTTTGTCTAACTGCCCGGTCTGGCTCCTGACCCCTTTTCTTTGTCTAACTACCCGCTCTGGCTCCTGACCCCTTTACTTTGTCTAACTGCCCGCTCTGGCTCCTGACCCCTTGACTTTGTCTAACTACCTGCTCTGGCTCCTGACCCCTTGTCTTTGTCTAACTGCCCGCTCTGGCTCCTGACCCCTTGACTTTGTCTAACCGCCCGCTCTTGCTCCTGACCCCTTGACTTTGTCTAACTGCCCGCTCTGGCTCCTGACCCCTTGACTTTGTCTAACTACCTGCTCTGGCTCCTGACCCCTTGTCTTTGTCTAACTGCCCGCTCTGGCTCCTGACCCCTTGACTTTGTCTAACTACCTGCTCTGGCTCCTGACCCCTTGTCTTTGTCTAACTGCCTTCTCTGGCTCCTGACCCCTTGACTTTGTCTAACCGCCCGATCTGGCTCCTGACCCCTTGTCTTTGTCTAACTGCCCACTCTGGCTCCTAACCCCTTGTCTTTGTCTAACTGCCTTCTCTGGCTCCTGACCCCTTGTCTTTGTTTAACTGCCCGCTCTGGCTCCTGACCCCTTGACTTTGTCTAACTAGCTGCTCTGGCTCCTGACCCCTTGACTTTGTCTAACTACCTGCTCTGGCTCCTGACCCCTTGTCTTTGTCTAACTGCCCGCTCTGGCTCCTGACCCCTTGACTTTGTCTAACCACCCGCTCTGGCTTCTGACCCCTTGTCTTTGTCTAACTACCCGCTCTGGCTCCTGACTCCTTGTCTTTGTTTAACTACCCACTCTGACTCCTGACCCCTTGACTTTGTCTAACTACCTGCTCTAGCTCTTGACCCCTTGACTTTGTTTAACTACCCGCTCTGACTCCTGACCCCTTGACTTTGTCTGACCACCCTGGTCCTCTGCCCTGCCTGCACTAGTAACGGTTGTGGGACCCTGGCAGTGCCTTCAGCCCAATCTGTCCCCCCTTGTGGGGGGGGGGGGGCTCCAATGAACAACAGGGTTTTCTTTTAATAATTTTTTTTTGTTTTGTATCATTGTGTGACCTCTCCTAGCCTATTTAAATACATTTTTGAAAACTTTTTCGATTTTTTATATTTTTTATGCAGAATTCTCACTACAGGTCTGGTATTAAAGTGTTAATGTCACAATGTAATAACAATGTAATTCCATATGTTTTCGCTTTGTCACTAGTGGATATGTGTTCTAAAACAGACTTTAATCACACAGCTTCTGGTGCTCTGGGCTACAACGACACAATTTTGAGCACCGGTGCTGTGTGAGGCTCTTTTTTTATGAATATGGTTTGAGTCGCTCACACTGACCAGTCACTACCGTTCGCTCCCATAGAGTGCTGTACTGGTGTTATAGCGACTCATACATCAAATTCATCAATGCCGGCAATGCGGCTGAGGCACTCTATAATTGCGACTCACGGCCTAACAGAGTGACCACTAGCGGTCGCTCTTACCGTCGCAGTACAGACGCTCATCTGCTATTACCTGGGGCTAGTGATGAATCAGCCTGCCCGTCTCCTACTGGTACATGTGCTATGGGTCATATTCTCCATTCTCTTAATACAGTTGTACAAATAAGGAAATAACCTAAAGGTATAAAGGCTGTAAATGGAACATCCAACCCATCCCGATATGGAAACCCAGATCAAGGGTTTTAAATTTGCACCTAAAACCATTCCAATGGTGACACCTGAGATGATCTTTAGATGAGCTACTGCATCAATGTGTATTTGTTTTAGTTCTTTCATATTTGACTCTATAAACAAACAATAATAATAATCCAAAGCCATATTTTTGCCTAGTACTTTGAATAGGTGGTATTTAGGGACCAAGTGGACCAAAACACATTGAGCGTTTGAAATAAATTTCACCAATTATGGTCTCTGGCCGGACCTGGCACATGTGCCATGGATTTACTTCGACGAGACTGGGTAGAATGCCTTAGAAGGGAAACCTTAGCGAGCAATGTGAGATGGAAGGAGATCAGTCATAGCATACACATGTAGCAATCGTTATCCGACACATCACAGCTCAGCCCATTGTAATATCTCACAAATAAGCCATTGAAAAGAATTGAAGATTTCAAGATAGCACAATGCACCAAGTGGAGTTTTAAAGAAAGCTGCATCTGTAGGTGTGGCAATGACATCACCTAGTACTCACATCAGCAGACAGCATTAGCCAAAAGTTCCTCCTCATGGCAGGGGGGGGGGGGGAGAATTCAGAGCTGCTAGCTAAAATGAGGGTATTGGTCCACTTTAGGTTTTATCCTGCTACCAAGGATGTTGTCTCACTCATTTAAACAGCCTGTCAGTGGGAATGTACAGTATGTTCAGATATGTATATGTGTGTGAATATGTGACTTTGTCTAACTACCTGCTCTGGCTCCTGACCCCTTGACTTTGTCTAACTACCTGCTCTGGCTCCTGACCCTTTGACTTTGTCTAACTACCTGCTCTGGCTCCTGACTCCTTGACTTTGTCTAACTACCTGCTCTGGCTCCTGACTCCTTGACTTTGTCTAACTACCTGCTCTGGCTCCTGACCCCTTGACTTTGTCTAACTACCTCCTCTGGCTCCTGACCCCTTGTCTTTGTCTAACTACCTGCTCTGACTCCTGACCCCTTGACTTTGTCTAACTACCTGCTCTGGCTCCTGACCCCTTGACTTTGTCTAACTTCCCGCTCTGGCTCCTGACCCCTTGACTTTGTCTAACTACCTGCTCTGGCTCCTGACCCCTTGACTTTGTCTAACTACCCGCTCTGGCTCCTGACCCCTTGACTTTGTCTAACTACCTGCTCTGGCTCCTGACCCCTTGACTTTGTCTAACTACCCGCTCTGGCTCCTGACCCCTTGACTTTGTCTAACTACCCGCTCTGGCTCCTGACCCCTTGACTTTGTCTAACTACCCGCTCTGGCTCCTGACCCCTTGACTTTGTCTAACTACCCGCTCTGGCTCCTGACCCCTTGACTTTGTCTAACTACCCGCTCTGGCTCCTGACCCCTTGACTTTGTCTAACTACCCGCTCTGGCTCCTGACCCCTTGACTTTGTCTAACTACCCGCTCTAGCTCCTGACCCCTTGACTTTGTCTAACTACCCGCTCTGGCTCCTGACCCCTTGACTTTGTCTAACTGCCTGCTCTGGCTCCTGACCTCTTGACTTTGTCTAAGTACCTGCTCTGGCTCCTGACTCCTTGACTTTGTCTGATCACTCTGTGCCTCTGCCCTGCCTGCACTAGTAACAGTTGTGGGCCCCTTCGGCCCATTATGCCCCCCCTTGTGGGGGGCTCCAATGAACAACAGGCCTGTCAGCAGACTCCCCATTGCGGAGCTGGTGAATGGTTGAGTTCCAGCCTGTTCCTGTACTCACCAGTTCCATCCTGTTCCTGTACCCACCAGTTTCTGGCGGTTCCAGTACTCTGCAGTATCTGCCTGTTGCAGTACTCAGACTCTCTGGCTTCTTCTGCTGTAGAGCTCTCCATCTTCATCACCTCAGGGAAGGCCACAGTGGGTGCCGCTGGTGGTGGTCATGTTCATCAGTCACCTGATCCACTACAGGTACATGACAGGCTGCTTTGTAATGCCACGTCATGATTTTGATGTGAGATTCCTGCAGACACAACAAAAAGTAATAAAAAAGTTCATCAGTAATACACAGAGCTATAATGATAAGATAGAGGAGGTTGTAGTTCCACTTTAAAAATTCTTTAGACCGATTATTTCCACAGTGCAGAAAAAGACAAACTTTGTGCTTAGACACTCTCCGCCACCTGAATTGCACAGCCTCTTACCAGATTCACAGTACAGATGAGCATAAAGAAACATAGGTGAATGGAGCTTTCACTTTAAAATTTCCCACCGGTGGTTCAGGCAATATAATCCACTTCATACAATTTCACAGCGTTTCTCCAAAAGGGCATAAGTCCTAAATGCAATGCCAATAATAAATAGAAAACAGGCTTGTCACAACACTTAGCTGGTCTTCAGTGTGTCTCTCCACTACGGTATTCAGCTGCCCCTCTCCGCAGATGTATCCTCAAACCGTATATAAACCTTTAAGCAGTAAGACCGCCAGACGTCCCTACGCGTTTCATCCCTGCAGGGGGACTTGAACTCGGGTGCCTGGCCAGCTTGAAAGAGCGGTATTTGTACATAGCAGCCTTTTGCATAGAGCTTAGAGTTCCAGGTCACGTGTCCGTGACATCATCGACAACAACAAAAAGTCAGCTGAAGTATGCTCCCAGGAGGGGGTGGAGGGTTTGGACACATGTTGTGTCCCAGTGGTGTTTTGGCCCGCTTTAGGGAGGATGGTTCTGGCTACTGTTGCACAGAAGCATGTGTGTGGTCATTATGTGCTTGCTATGACCATTGGTATTCGTTTTGCTATTGAATGTGTGCATTGTGCATTTTCTATCACTAGTCTGTCTGGTCTTAAGCTCTGTGACCTGTAAAATATTCAACATTCTAACCCCAACATTCAGTCGGCGGGGGGACATGCAGGCGTATGTGGCACCACTGCAGGTTGGGTGGTGGCACTGCTTCATTTGGTGCAGCCAAAGAAAGGCTTGATGGACTAAATGTGCATATACAATTTGTATCTGGGAGATCATGATGTCTTTTTGAACATTGTGCTGCATTTGCCAATCAAACTGTGTCAAGAGGTACAGTAAGTACATATTTACATGAAAGAGAGAGGTGGTATGTAAACCTATTATTCCTCCATAGGTGCTAATTTTAAAGGTATCAAGAAGATTCAGAAAACACTATGGGGATAGCGCCAGGTAGCACCTCGTAGCGGCAGGCAGCGTCTGGTGAAGGCCGGGCACTGTACGCAAAACCACATTTAAGAAAGCTAATCTGGTGAGCGCTTCTCTAACAGCGCCATGCAGCGTCACATGTATTAATACAGGCGGCTCAGCATATAGCGCCGGCGCTCTGTAGTATGTAGTACCTGCCGCTCTGTAGCGCTCTCCCATACATTTCAATGGGGCTTCATTAGTTGTGTATAAATAGTGTGTTTGCCAATTAAATTTTTTTGTTTTTTTTGCTCAAATCATTGTGTGACCTCTCCTGGCTGCAAACACCTTTAGAAACTTTTTTGAATTTTTATATTTTTATGCAGAATTGTATTTACAGGTCTGGCACCAAAGTGTTAATGTTACAGTGTTAAAACAATGTCATTCCATGTGTTTTGGCTTTGTTACTGGCGTATATAAGTTCAAAAACAGACTTTAATCACACAGTGTCTGGCACTCTATGCTACAGCGACCAGATTTAGAGCGCCGATGCTGTGTGTCTAGTGTTTTGTTAAATATGGTGTTGAGCGCCGAGTGCCGGATGCACTGAGCAGTCGCTACCTCTCACTCGCTGCAGCGTTATACTGTTGTTACAGTGCCCAACATACATCATATTCATCAATGCGGGCCAGGTTACTAGAGCGACCGAGACACTAGCGGTCGCTCTAAGCGCCGCTATACAGACGCTCATCTGGCAATACCTGGCACTAGTAGTGATTCAGCCTCCACAAAAGAAGATATGGATTCCTCTTCTTAATTCTTTAAAGTGGACCAACACCCAGGATTTTGACTATCCTGGGATTTGGTCCACTTCGGTGGGGCACCCCGATCGTGGGTGCCCCGCTGTGTGAAACCCCCCAGAAACCCCAAAAAACTCACCTCTCCCCGCTCCCACGTGAACGCCGCAGCCAATCCCCGCCAACGTCTAGGCGGGGGACAGTCTCGGCGCCCGCGCCGGCCATTCACAGAGGGGGTGCCCCTCCAGACGTGCGCGCCGGAGGCGGCGGCGGCGGAAGAGGCGGCGGATCAGGTAAGGTCTTTTTGGGGTTTCTGGGGGGTTTCACCCCGCGGGACATCCCGATCTCGGATGTCCCGCTGGGTGGGAGGTGATTGGCCCGGGAATCTTATAGATTTCCGGGCCGATCACCCCTGGGTGTTGGTCCACTTTAAATAATGTGTGTTCCTCCCTGTGCCTGCAAGCGTACAGAAAAGTGTCAGTTGATAGAGGTATCTACTAATAAAGGCTGCTGGAACTTCAGACAATTTGGAGCCAAAGAATGACTATACAGGTAGTTTTTCAGTAATGCCACAAAGCACTACCACGAGTACATTCCTCATTCATTTCATAATATTGCACATGCTCACAAGACAAAGCAGGATATAATCAATAATACTTTTATTCTGTAGTTTTCTAGTTATTCTTTTGGAACTGCAAATGTCACATCTGAAATCATATTTTTATTTTTCCAACATATTATTGTGCAAGAGCTATTCCACTACTCATTCAGATATATAAATCAGTGCAGAATACACACAGAAACTGATGCAATTTAAAAGCTGACTGGAAAACAGATTTCAATAAACTTCCCTGGGCAATTCTTTCTTGTTTAGCAAAATATTAAAATGTTAACTCTTAAAATGCAAAAGAAAAACCAATGAAAACAAATGTTATAGTATCGGAAGACCAATACAGGATTTTTTCTTTTTTTTAAAGTGGACCAAAACCCACCGCGATCGGCCCGGGAATCTATAAGATTCCTGGCTCAATCATTTCCTTCCCCCTGGGGCATCCCAAATCAGGATGCTGGGCTGTGTGAAAAGCCCTTAGGTGTGCTAATTGGACGAGCCGGGAAGAGGTGAGTTGGGGGGTTTCCCGATCAGGGTGCCCCAGGGGAAAGGACCAAAACCCAGGATAGTGAATATCCTGGGTTTTGGTCCCCTTTCCACTTTAATAAATGTTAGGGACAGGGAGGATTTGGAGCTCTTGGGTGAGGTTTCACATTAGCATGCCTCCTTATTGAGGAGCCCTTCAGTTTATGTGTAGATAAACGGATAAATGGAGATCCCAAAAGCTAATCAGGTACTGACAGTGGCGTAACGGGGAGGCCGATTCATTAATAGCGCCAGGTAGCAACAGATGAGCGACAGTAGCGTTATTTTCACAGTGCACGCTAGTATTCGCTGTGCTTGGCTGTTGTTCGGCTGTTGACAGCGACTCAGTCGGTGTGCGGTAATGTTGAATACGGGGTTAGGAGTCGCTGTTTGACAGGTTCCGCGCTGTATGGGAGCGCATGACAGCGAATGGCCATAGCGAACGGCTCCCACCATATTCATTAACAAATCACGCTCAAAAAATTCTCGCGCTGTGAAATGCTTGTTTAAACCCCAGAGCGCTGGCGGCGATGGGTTAAAAGTAGTTTTTTAACCCCCAAACAACCATATTTTTAGAAAAAAAAAAAACATGTTTTTCAAAACATTTTGTAATATGAATACATTAATGTCAGACCTGTAATATCAATTCTGCACAAATTTTTTTAACCTTAAAAAAATATCTAACATTGCAGAAGTGGTCACAGAATTTTTGACATTTAAAAAAAAAAAAAAAAATTAATAGCAATTATGAATATTTAAAGATTGCTCCATTGAAATGCATTGGAGAGCGCCAGGTAGCGAGAGGTCATACCTGTCGCTGTTCAAGGTCGGACGCTGGCGCTGTGGGCTGAGGCTGGAATAATGATGAATGAGTGGCTATCTGGCGCTATCTCTGGCGCTATCGCTATCTGGCGCTATCGCTAAGCAGGATTGGCTTGATAAATGTGTGATTGTGGCGGGGAGCCGGCGTTCTCGTGGCGGTGAGCGTCATTACCGTTCGCTCACCAGTCGCTACCTGTCGCTATTCCTTCATAAATAAGGGCCTAAGATTAAGACACCAAAAGGTATAACATTGTTTCATTAATAGGGAGGGTGATATTATTAATTTGTAGATACATGATTGTCCGGCGAATTTAATTCCCGGGGATACATACCTACATTCCTCCTTCTTCTCCCCTCAGTGATCTATAATGATTGCAACCCTCTATCCTGTCATTAATGAACATATAAGCAAACGCCAATTGTACAATTGACTCCATTCTTCCTTTTTTTTCATTCATTTTTTTCTCTTTCTGTTTTTCTTGTTTCTTCTCAATTCTTTTAGTACCATGTTTAGCTCAATGTATGTAGTCTTTATGTACAAAGACTCCTCTAAATCTCAAAGTAAAACATGGCAAACAGCAATGCATTGCTTCTCTTACCTTTTTTACAGTGTGTGTTGTTGCAAGATATGACGTGATTTTGTATGTCTTATTGAGGTTAAAACCAATACAATTATTAAAATATAAAAATTGCCAAATCAGTCAAAGTCACACAAATCAATGAACAAGCAAAAAACTCACTCAAACAACTACCAAAAAGAGGCCTAAGGGCAAAACGTTGGCTCTAGGTTTGCTGCATAACTTCTGTATGAGGCATTCTGATTTGCTTGCTTTCAAAGCAATGGAGACATGAAGGCAGCACCAGAGGTGACAAGATGGGCAGCCAAGCCAAAATCAGCACTTGGGCAATGGTGCCTGCCAACAAGGCCACTTGCCACTGTCCCAGACAGAACAGCATGAGAACAGTGACCAGGTAAGTACCTGACCGCCGTGGTAGCTCCTCCAAAGTTTCTTCAGATAGGGAGCCTAGGTTTTTTATTTCTTCTCCCCTACTCCTAGCCAGTAAACTGTCTCCACAGGTAAGCCTGTAATGAAGATGCTGGACTTTTGAGACAACTTCATGGCAAGTAAGAAAGGGTAGTAACATTAGTTTTTTGGGTTTTTTTTTTTAGTTTTTGCTACTAATAAACTCATACGCTCAAAGAGTAGAGGGTGGCAAGTTGGCAAATTTGACTTGAATTGGCAAGGATCGCGTTGAATTTAACTTTGACTCAAAACGCAATATTACTGTATGGCAATGCATTTAAATATATAAAATAATGCTAATGTAATTTTGGATGCTAGGTCTATGTCTGAGTAAATGCCTGAGCTGCCTGCAGATTTTTCTGGAATAACAACTAGGCTTGATTTAGCCTTACGGGGGTCTTGCAATTCTTATGCCAATAGGTACTTAAGAAAGAAGGTGAGCTCGCAAGGGCAGGGCTCTCTTTCCTATTGTCTCCTGTGCTCACGACTAGGGATGAGCGAATCGATCCGGACGAACCCGGATTCGATCCGAATTTCAGGAAAAATTCGATTCGGATCGAATCCGAATTTCCCCGCGATTCGATCACTCGAAGTTTTCCTTTAACATCCATTCATTTACATTTACAGGCATTCTAAGATGGCGGACGGGACATGTCTGGACATGTATCCCGCGCCAGTGCAAGCTGGGGCAGTCACATGCAGCCTATCAGCAGCCAGCAAGCCCGGTGACGTCACACAGCGGTATTTAACGGCGGCCATCTTGCTTTTCCTCATTTCTCTATTGCATTCGTGACAGACAGACAGAACGCTGTGTAGCTGAGGCAGTTAGACAGGCTGGAGACAGGGACAGACAGGGACAGGCAGGAGACAGGCAGGAGACAGGCAGGAGACAGACAGGAGACAGACAGAAAGCCAGGGAAAGGTAGGAAAAACGGAGCTGGCTGACAGGGAGATTTTTTTTTTTTCATCCAGCCTTTGTTAGCGTTTTCAGGCTGCTTATAGTAACTAACTGTGCATATATACTGAACTGATCTTAAGTCTGCTGTGAGGCATCCCATTCTGTGACTAAAGCAGCCTCTGTTTAAGACCATATAAGCATTTGCTCTTATCATATTTGAAATTAGGCCTGATAAAGACACTTTTGCTGGCCAAAGCACTACTGGACCCTGCCAGGTCCATTCCTGCCCAGGGCATCCCATTCTGTGACTACAGCAGCCTCTGTTTAAGACCATATAAGCATTTGCTCTTATCATATTTGAAATTAGCCTGATAAAGACACTTTTGCTGGCCAAAGCACTACTGGACCCTGCCAGGTCCATTCCTGCCCAGGGCATCCCATTCTGTGACTAAAGCAGCCTCTGTTTAAGACCATATAAGCATTTGCTCTTATCATATTTGAAATTAGGCCTGATAAAGACACTTTTGCTGGCCAAAGCACTACTGGACCCTGCCAGGTCCATTCCTGCCCGGGGCATCCCATTCTGTGACTACAGCAGCCTCTGTTTAAGACCATATAAGCATTTGCTCTTATCATATTTGAAATTAGCCTGATAAAGACACTTTTGCTGGCCAAAGCACTACTGGACCCTGCCAGGTCCATTCCTGCCCAGGGCATCCCATTCTGTGACTAAAGCAGCCTCTGTTTAAGACCATATAAGCATTTGCTCTTATCATATTTGAAATTAGGCCTGATAAAGACACTTTTGCTGGCCAAAGCACTACTGGACCCTGCCAGGTCCATTCCTGCCCAGGGCATCCCATTCTGTGACTACAGCAGCCTCTGTTTAAGACCATATAAGCATTTGCTCTTATCATATTTGAAATTAGGCCTGATAAAGACACTTTTGCTGGCCAAAGCACTACTGGACCCTGCCAGGTCCATTCCTGCCCAGGGCATCCCATTCTGTGACTAAAGCAGCCTCTGTTTAAGACCATATAAGCATTTGCTCTTATCATATTTGAAATTAGGCCTGATAAAGACACTTTTGCTGGCCAAAGCACTACTGGACCCTGCCAGGTCCATTCCTGCCCAGGGCATCCCATTCTGTGACTACAGCAGCCTCTGTTTAAGACCATATAAGCATTTGCTCTTATCATATTTGAAATTAGGCCTGATAAAGACACTTTTGCTGGCCAAAGCACTACTGGACCCTGCCAGGTCCATTCCTGCCCGGGGCATCCCATTCTGTGACTACAGCAGCCTCTGTTTAAGACCATATAAGCATTTGCTCTTATCATATTTGAAATTAGGCCTGATAAAGACACTTTTGCTGGCCAAAGCACTACTGGACCCTGCCAGGTCCATTCCTGCCCAGGGCATCCCATTCTGTGACTACAGCAGCCTCTGTTTAAGACCATATAAGCATTTGCTCTTATCATATTTGAAATTAGGCCTGATAAAGACACTTTTGCTGGCCAAAGCACTACTGGACCCTGCCAGGTCGATTCCTGTTGGGGCATCCCATTCTGTGACTAAAGCAGCCTCTGTTTAAGACCATATAAGCATTTGCTCTTATCATATTTGAAATTAGGCCTGATAAAGACACTTTTGCTGGCCAAAGCACTACTGGACCCTGCCAGGTCGATTCCTGTTGGGGCATCCCATTCTGTGACTACAGCAGCCTCTGTTTAAGACCATATAAGCATTTGCTCTTATCATATTTGAAATTAGCCTGATAAAGACACTTTTGCTGGCCAAAGCACTACTGGACTCTGCCAGGTCCATTCCTGCCCAGGGCATCCCATTCTGTGACTAAAGCAGCCTCTGTTTAAGACCATATAAGCATTTGCTCTTATCATATTTGAAATTAGGCCTGATAAAGACACTTTTGCTGGCCAAAGCACTACTGGACCCTGCCAGGTCCATTCCTGCCCAGGGCATCCCATTCTGTGACTAAAGCAGCCTCTGTTTAAGACCATATAAGCATTTGCTCTTATCATATTTGAAATTAGGCCTGATAAAGACACTTTTGCTGGCCAAAGCACTACTGGACCCTGCCAGGTCGATTCCTGTTGGGGCATCCCATTCTGTGACTACAGCAGCCTCTGTTTAAGACCATATAAGCATTTGCTCTTATCATATTTGAAATTAGCCTGATAAAGACACTTTTGCTGGCCAAAGCACTACTGGACCCTGCCAGGTCCATTCCTGCCCAGGGCATCCCATTCTGTGACTAAAGCAGCCTCTGTTTAAGACCATATAAGCATTTGCTCTTATCATATTTGAAATTAGGCCTGATAAAGACACTTTTGCTGGCCAAAGCACTACTGGACCCTGCCAGGTCCATTCCTGCCCGGGGCATCCCATTCTGTGACTACAGCAGCCTCTGTTTAAGACCATATAAGCATTTGCTCTTATCATATTTGAAATTAGCCTGATAAAGACACTTTTGCTGGCCAAAGCACTACTGGACCCTGCCAGGTCCATTCCTGCCCAGGGCATCCCATTCTGTGACTAAAGCAGCCTCTGTTTAAGACCATATAAGCATTTGCTCTTATCATATTTGAAATTAGGCCTGATAAAGACACTTTTGCTGGCCAAAGCACTACTGGACCCTGCCAGGTCCATTCCTGCCTGGGGCATCCCATTCTGTGACTACAGCAGCCTCTGTTTAAGACCATATAAGCATTTGCTCTTATCATATTTGAAATTAGCCTGATAAAGACACTTTTGCTGGCCAAAGCACTACTGGACCCTGCCAGGTCCATTCCTGCCCAGGGCATCCCATTCTGTGACTAAAGCAGCCTCTGTTTAAGACCATATAAGCATTTGCTCTTATCATATTTGAAATTAGGCCTGATAAAGACACTTTTGCTGGCCAAAGCACTACTGGACCCTGCCAGGTCCATTCCTGCCCAGGGCATCCCATTCTGTGACTAAAGCAGCCTCTGTTTAAGACCATATAAGCATTTGCTCTTATCATATTTGAAATTAGCCTGATAAAGACACTTTTGCTGGCCAAAGCACTACTGGACCCTGCCAGGTCCATTCCTGCCCAGGGCATCCCATTCTGTGACTAAAGCAGCCTCTGTTTAAGACCATATAAGCATTTGCTCTTATCATATTTGAAATTAGGCCTGATAAAGACACTTTTGCTGGCCAAAGCACTACTGGACCCTGCCAGGTCCATTCCTGCCCGGGGCATCCCATTCTGTGACTACAGCAGCCTCTGTTTAAGACCATATAAGCATTTGCTCTTATCATATTTGAAATTAGGCCTGATAAAGACACTTTTGCTGGCCAAAGCACTACTGGACCCTGCCAGGTCCATTCCTGCCCAGGGCATCCCATTCTGTGACTAAAGCAGCCTCTGTTTAAGACCATATAAGCATTTGCTCTTATCATATTTGAAATTAGGCCTGATAAAGACACTTTTGCTGGCCAAAGCACTACTGGACCCTGCCAGGTCGATTCCTGTTGGGGCATCCCATTCTGTGACTACAGCAGCCTCTGTTTAAGACCATATAAGCATTTGCTCTTATCATATTTGAAATTAGCCTGATAAAGACACTTTTGCTGGCCAAAGCACTACTGGACCCTGCCAGGTCCATTCCTGCCCAGGGCATCCCATTCTGTGACTAAAGCAGCCTCTGTTTAAGACCATATAAGCATTTGCTCTTATCATATTTGAAATTAGCCTGATAAAGACACTTTTGCTGGCCAAAGCACTACTGGACCCTGCCAGGTCCATTCCTGCCCAGGGCATCCCATTCTGTGACTAAAGCAGCCTCTGTTTAAGACCATATAAGCATTTGCTCTTATCATATTTGAAATTAGGCCTGATAAAGACACTTTTGCTGGCCAAAGCACTACTGGACCCTGCCAGGTCGATTCCTGCCCGGGGCATCCCATTCTGTGACTACAGCAGCCTCTGTTTAAGACCATATAAGCATTTGCTCTTATCATATTTGAAATTAGCCTGATAAAGACACTTTTGCTGGCCAAAGCACTACTGGACCCTGCCAGGTCCATTCCTGCCCGGGGCATCCCATTCTGTGACTACAGCAGCCTCTGTTTAAGACCATATAAGCATTTGCTCTTATCATATTTGAAATTAGGCCTGATAAAGACACTTTTGCTGGCCAAAGCACTACTGGACCCTGCCAGGTCGATTCCTGTTGGGGCATCCCATTCTGTGACTACAGCAGCCTCTGTTTAAGACCATATAAGCATTTGCTCTTATCATATTTGAAATTAGCCTGATAAAGACACTTTTGCTGGCCAAAGCACTACTGGACCCTGCCAGGTCCATTCCTGCCCAGGGCATCCCATTCTGTGACTAAAGCAGCCTCTGTTTAAGACCATATAAGCATTTGCTCTTATCATATTTGAAATTAGGCCTGATAAAGACACTTTTGCTGGCCAAAGCACTACTGGACCCTGCCAGGTCCATTCCTGCCCGGGGCATCCCATTCTGTGACTACAGCAGCCTCTGTTTAAGACCATATAAGCATTTGCTCTTATCATATTTGAAATTAGCCTGATAAAGACACTTTTGCTGGCCAAAGCACTACTGGACCCTGCCAGGTCCATTCCTGCCCAGGGCATCCCATTCTGTGACTAAAGCAGCCTCTGTTTAAGACCATATAAGCATTTGCTCTTATCATATTTGAAATTAGGCCTGATAAAGACACTTTTGCTGGCCAAAGCACTACTGGACCCTGCCAGGTCCATTCCTGCCCAGGGCATCCCATTCTGTGACTAAAGCAGCCTCTGTTTAAGACCATATAAGCATTTGCTCTTATCATATTTGAAATTAGCCTGATAAAGACACTTTTGCTGGCCAAAGCACTACTGGACCCTGCCAGGTCCATTCCTGCCCAGGGCATCCCATTCTGTGACTAAAGCAGCCTCTGTTTAAGACCATATAAGCATTTGCTCTTATCATATTTGAAATTAGGCCTGATAAAGACACTTTTGCTGGCCAAAGCACTACTGGACCCTGCCAGGTCCATTCCTGCCCGGGGCATCCCATTCTGTGACTACAGCAGCCTCTGTTTAAGACCATATAAGCATTTGCTCTTATCATATTTGAAATTAGGCCTGATAAAGACACTTTTGCTGGCCAAAGCACTACTGGACCCTGCCAGGTCCATTCCTGCCCAGGGCATCCCATTCTGTGACTAAAGCAGCCTCTGTTTAAGACCATATAAGCATTTGCTCTTATCATATTTGAAATTAGGCCTGATAAAGACACTTTTGCTGGCCAAAGCACTACTGGACCCTGCCAGGTCGATTTCTGTTGGGGCATCCCATTCTGTGACTACAGCAGCCTCTGTTTAAGACCATATAAGCATTTGCTCTTATCATATTTGAAATTAGCCTGATAAAGACACTTTTGCTGGCCAAAGCACTACTGGACCCTGCCAGGTCCATTCCTGCCCAGGGCATCCCATTCTGTGACTAAAGCAGCCTCTGTTTAAGACCATATAAGCATTTGCTCTTATCATATTTGAAATTAGCCTGATAAAGACACTTTTGCTGGCCAAAGCACTACTGGACCCTGCCAGGTCCATTCCTGCCCAGGGCATCCCATTCTGTGACTAAAGCAGCCTCTGTTTAAGACCATATAAGCATTTGCTCTTATCATATTTGAAATTAGGCCTGATAAAGACACTTTTGCTGGCCAAAGCACTACTGGACCCTGCCAGGTCGATTCCTGCCCGGGGCATCCCATTCTGTGACTACAGCAGCCTCTGTTTAAGACCATATAAGCATTTGCTCTTATCATATTTGAAATTAGCCTGATAAAGACACTTTTGCTGGCCAAAGCACTACTGGACCCTGCCAGGTCCATTCCTGCCCGGGGCATCCCATTCTGTGACTACAGCAGCCTCTGTTTAAGACCATATAAGCATTTGCTCTTATCATATTTGAAATTAGGCCTGATAAAGACACTTTTGCTGGCCAAAGCACTACTGGACCCTGCCAGGTCCATTCCTGCCCAGGGCATCCCATTCTGTGACTAAAGCAGCCTCTGTTTAAGACCATATAAGCATTTGCTCTTATCATATTTGAAATTAGGCCTGATAAAGACACTTTTGCTGGCCAAAGCACTACTGGACCCTGCCAGGTCGATTCCTGTTGGGGCATCCCATTCTGTGACTACAGCAGCCTCTGTTTAAGACCATATAAGCATTTGCTCTTATCATATTTGAAATTAGCCTGATAAAGACACTTTTGCTGGCCAAAGCACTACTGGACCCTGCCAGGTCCATTCCTGCCCAGGGCATCCCATTCTGTGACTAAAGCAGCCTCTGTTTAAGACCATATAAGCATTTGCTCTTATCATATTTGAAATTAGGCCTGATAAAGACACTTTTGCTGGCCAAAGCACTACTGGACCCTGCCAGGTCCATTCCTGCCCGGGGCATCCCATTCTGTGACTACAGCAGCCTCTGTTTAAGACCATATAAGCATTTGCTCTTATCATATTTGAAATTAGCCTGATAAAGACACTTTTGCTGGCCAAAGCACTACTGGACCCTGCCAGGTCCATTCCTGCCCAGGGCATCCCATTCTGTGACTAAAGCAGCCTCTGTTTAAGACCATATAAGCATTTGCTCTTATCATATTTGAAATTAGGCCTGATAAAGACACTTTTGCTGGCCAAAGCACTACTGGACCCTGCCAGGTCCATTCCTGCCCAGGGCATCCCATTCTGTGACTAAAGCAGCCTCTGTTTAAGACCATATAAGCATTTGCTCTTATCATATTTGAAATTAGGCCTGATAAAGACACTTTTGCTGGCCAAAGCACTACTGGACCCTGCCAGGTCCATTCCTGCCCGGGGCATCCCATTCTGTGACTACAGCAGCCTCTGTTTAAGACCATATAAGCATTTGCTCTTATCATATTTGAAATTAGGCCTGATAAAGACACTTTTGCTGGCCAAAGCACTACTGGACCCTGCCAGGTCCATTCCTGCCCAGGGCATCCCATTCTGTGACTAAAGCAGCCTCTGTTTAAGACCATATAAGCATTTGCTCTTATCATATTTGAAATTAGGCCTGATAAAGACACTTTTGCTGGCCAAAGCACTACTGGACCCTGCCAGGTCGATTCCTGTTGGGGCATCCCATTCTGTGACTACAGCAGCCTCTGTTTAAGACCATATAAGCATTTGCTCTTATCATATTTGAAATTAGCCTGATAAAGACACTTTTGCTGGCCAAAGCACTACTGGACCCTGCCAGGTCCATTCCTGCCCAGGGCATCCCATTCTGTGACTAAAGCAGCCTCTGTTTAAGACCATATAAGCATTTGCTCTTATCATATTTGAAATTAGCCTGATAAAGACACTTTTGCTGGCCAAAGCACTACTGGACCCTGCCAGGTCCATTCCTGCCCAGGGCATCCCATTCTGTGACTAAAGCAGCCTCTGTTTAAGACCATATAAGCATTTGCTCTTATCATATTTGAAATTAGGCCTGATAAAGACACTTTTGCTGGCCAAAGCACTACTGGACCCTGCCAGGTCGATTCCTGCCCGGGGCATCCCATTCTGTGACTACAGCAGCCTCTGTTTAAGACCATATAAGCATTTGCTCTTATCATATTTGAAATTAGCCTGATAAAGACACTTTTGCTGGCCAAAGCACTACTGGACCCTGCCAGGTCCATTCCTGCCCGGGGCATCCCATTCTGTGACTACAGCAGCCTCTGTTTAAGACCATATAAGCATTTGCTCTTATCATATTTGAAATTAGGCCTGATAAAGACACTTTTGCTGGCCAAAGCACTACTGGACCCTGCCAGGTCGATTCCTGTTGGGGCATCCCATTCTGTGACTACAGCAGCCTCTGTTTAAGACCATATAAGCATTTGCTCTTATCATATTTGAAATTAGCCTGATAAAGACACTTTTGCTGGCCAAAGCACTACTGGACCCTGCCAGGTCCATTCCTGCCCAGGGCATCCCATTCTGTGACTAAAGCAGCCTCTGTTTAAGACCATATAAGCATTTGCTCTTATCATATTTGAAATTAGGCCTGATAAAGACACTTTTGCTGGCCAAAGCACTACTGGACCCTGCCAGGTCCATTCCTGCCCGGGGCATCCCATTCTGTGACTACAGCAGCCTCTGTTTAAGACCATATAAGCATTTGCTCTTATCATATTTGAAATTAGCCTGATAAAGACACTTTTGCTGGCCAAAGCACTACTGGACCCTGCCAGGTCCATTCCTGCCCAGGGCATCCCATTCTGTGACTAAAGCAGCCTCTGTTTAAGACCATATAAGCATTTGCTCTTATCATATTTGAAATTAGGCCTGATAAAGACACTTTTGCTGGCCAAAGCACTACTGGACCCTGCCAGGTCCATTCCTGCCCAGGGCATCCCATTCTGTGACTAAAGCAGCCTCTGTTTAAGACCATATAAGCATTTGCTCTTATCATATTTGAAATTAGCCTGATAAAGACACTTTTGCTGGCCAAAGCACTACTGGACCCTGCCAGGTCCATTCCTGCCCAGGGCATCCCATTCTGTGACTAAAGCAGCCTCTGTTTAAGACCATATAAGCATTTGCTCTTATCATATTTGAAATTAGGCCTGATAAAGACACTTTTGCTGGCCAAAGCACTACTGGACCCTGCCAGGTCCATTCCTGCCCGGGGCATCCCATTCTGTGACTACAGCAGCCTCTGTTTAAGACCATATAAGCATTTGCTCTTATCATATTTGAAATTAGGCCTGATAAAGACACTTTTGCTGGCCAAAGCACTACTGGACCCTGCCAGGTCCATTCCTGCCCAGGGCATCCCATTCTGTGACTAAAGCAGCCTCTGTTTAAGACCATATAAGCATTTGCTCTTATCATATTTGAAATTAGGCCTGATAAAGACACTTTTGCTGGCCAAAGCACTACTGGACCCTGCCAGGTCGATTCCTGTTGGGGCATCCCATTCTGTGACTACAGCAGCCTCTGTTTAAGACCATATAAGCATTTGCTCTTATCATATTTGAAATTAGCCTGATAAAGACACTTTTGCTGGCCAAAGCACTACTGGACCCTGCCAGGTCCATTCCTGCCCAGGGCATCCCATTCTGTGACTAAAGCAGCCTCTGTTTAAGACCATATAAGCATTTGCTCTTATCATATTTGAAATTAGCCTGATAAAGACACTTTTGCTGGCCAAAGCACTACTGGACCCTGCCAGGTCCATTCCTGCCCAGGGCATCCCATTCTGTGACTAAAGCAGCCTCTGTTTAAGACCATATAAGCATTTGCTCTTATCATATTTGAAATTAGGCCTGATAAAGACACTTTTGCTGGCCAAAGCACTACTGGACCCTGCCAGGTCGATTCCTGCCCGGGGCATCCCATTCTGTGACTACAGCAGCCTCTGTTTAAGACCATATAAGCATTTGCTCTTATCATATTTGAAATTAGCCTGATAAAGACACTTTTGCTGGCCAAAGCACTACTGGACCCTGCCAGGTCCATTCCTGCCCGGGGCATCCCATTCTGTGACTACAGCAGCCTCTGTTTAAGACCATATAAGCATTTGCTCTTATCATATTTGAAATTAGGCCTGATAAAGACACTTTTGCTGGCCAAAGCACTACTGGACCCTGCCAGGTCCATTCCTGCCCAGGGCATCCCATTCTGTGACTAAAGCAGCCTCTGTTTAAGACCATATAAGCATTTGCTCTTATCATATTTGAAATTAGGCCTGATAAAGACACTTTTGCTGGCCAAAGCACTACTGGACCC
Organism: Gastrophryne carolinensis; assembly: GCA_027917425.1. Lineage (NCBI taxonomy): Eukaryota > Metazoa > Chordata > Amphibia > Anura > Microhylidae > Gastrophryne > Gastrophryne carolinensis. The sequence continues at coordinate 396,076,197 of CM051234.1, forward strand.
TGCCAGGTCGATTCCTGTTGGGGCATCCCATTCTGTGACTACAGCAGCCTGTTAGGAGCTTACCTGTCTCCCGGCCCCGGTCCCGCGGCGCGTCGCGGCCCCGTTCTCTGTGCCGCTCTGGGGCCAGCGTGACGGCGGCGGGGTGCGGCGGCCTCGTCGCGGGTCGTGCGGCGGGGGCAGGCGGCTCCACGCTCTCACCTCTGGGCGCGGCGGTGCTTCCTCCGGCCGGGAGCGCGCCCGGCCATTCGCGTGCTCGCGCGCGAGCACGCTCTGCATATGCCCCCAGGCGGCGCTGCTCCCAGCGCATCCGCCGGGGGGCAAGGGTCTAATGAATAGTTCTGCTATCCTGATGGGAGTCGGGCCCAGGGACTGGACAGTCCGTCTGGCCTGGGCAGGTCCAGTGCCTGGGACCGCTCCCATTGGGTAGTTACTGTGCACCAATCACCACACTTCCCTCTCCTTTCCCTTTTCCCCTTCCCATTGGCCAGTCTTCCCTTTATTACCCTGCCGCCCCTTTGTCCAGTGCCCGTTATAGCCTTGGGTTCTGGATGTGCGTTGCTGACCTTGTGTACTTTGATCTTTGGATTTTGACTACCCTTGCTTGCTGCCTGCCCTGACCTCCTGCTTTGCCCGACTACGCCCTTGCTTGACCCTTCTGTACTGCGCTCCGTGACCTCCTGGATTTGACCTCGGCTAGCCTCGACCACTCTTCCGTTATCTCCCTTGGATACCTCGCCTGTGACCTCCTGGTTTGACCTCGGCCTGAATTACGGACTTTCGCACCCGGCATCCTCATTCGGGATTCCCTGCCAAACATCATTCTGCACCTTAAGCCGTTATCCTTTGCGCCTGTTAAGTCCTGGGGGCAACCGACTGGGAGAGACATTACCCGTGTCTCCTACAAGCGGGGGCTTGTCTATAGGCGGAAGTGGCGGTGGAGATTGGGGGATACCGGCTTAAGACAGACGGGTGTTTGGTATAGTCCTAACAGTATAACGGGCCCAAAAAGAGAATGGACCAGATATTGGAACAGGTGCAGGCCTTAACCGCGGCCGTTGAGCACCTGGCCCATCGTGTGGCGGCCCAGGAGAACCGTCCAGCTCCGATTAACATCAGCCCTCAAGGGGCTTCGGCCGCATCATCAGTGGAACCCAAAATTCCGCTTCCAGATAAGTTCTCTGGAGACAGAGCCAAGTTTGCAAATTTTCGGGACTCGTGTAAGCTCTATTTCCATCTTCGACCAACCTCGTCCGGGTCACAGGAGCAGCGCGTGGGTCTCGTTATCTCCCTCCTTCAAGGGGATCCACAATCATGGGCCTTCAGTCTGTCGCCCCAGGATCCAGCTCGTCTTTCTGTGGATAGTTTCTTCTCAGCTATGGAGATTCTATATGATGATCCTGACAGGGGGGCCACAGCAGACGCAAAGCTCCGTACCTTACGCCAAGGACGTCGGCCAGCTGAAGAATATTGCTCAGAGTTTCGACGATGGGCGGTCGATTCACGTTGGAACGACCCAGCGCTTTGCGGTCAGTTCAGGCTAGGCTTGTCTGACTCCATCAAGGACATTCTTGTGAATTATCCAGTTCCTCAGACCTTGGACGAAACTATGCATTTGGCCATTCGCATTGATCGACGTCTGCGGGAGAGACGCCTGGAAAAGGGGTCACATCCCGACTCTAGCTTAAGAGTTGAAGTTCCAGCCTTGCCCTCCTCTGAGGAGCCCATGCAGTTGGGCACCACCAGGCTCACTGAAGCTGAGAGACGTCGGCGCTTGTCAGAAGGTCTCTGCCTTTACTGTGGCGGAACAGGTCACATGGTCAGAGCCTGCCCCAAGAAGCCGTCGGGAAACTTCAGAGCCTAGGGGGAATCGAGGGGACCCACCTAGGCTGTAAGGTATCTCCTCGTGTATTATCACCATTTTTGATTCCGGTCCAGGTAAAACTTGACCCAGAATGTATTAGCCTGGAAGCTCTTTTAGATTGTGGTGCAGCGGGGAACTTCCTTGACTTTGATTTAGCTCAAAGCCTAGGAATTCCGCTCCAGTCCCTTCCTGTAGCCATTCGGGTCTCTGCCATTGACAACACACCCATTGCGGGGGGGCTCATTCATTACAGAACCTCACCAGTCCTGCTCAGAGTGGGAGCGGGGCATTCTGAATTGATTTCCCTTTTAGTTCTTAAAATGCCTTCTACCCCTCTAGTTCTTGGGCTACCTTGGCTACAGAAACATAATCCCCAAATCGATTGGGTAACCAGGCAAATTGTTAAATGGGGTCCTCTGTGCTTTCATTCCTGTCTGGAACTTCCAGTGCGAGCCACTCAATTATCCCCTGAAGAAGTGCCTAGCCCATATCTTGATTTCTATGATGTATTCTCTGAAAAAGCGGCGGATAAACTTCCCCCTCATAGACCTTGGGATTGCCCCATCGAGCTTCTCCCGGGTACTATGCCGCCTAGGGGGAAGATCTTCAATCTAACACGAGCCGAAAATCTTGCTATGCGGGAGTATATCGCAGAAAATCTAAAGAAGGGTTTTATACGGGCGTCCTCTTCTCCGGCAGGGGCGGGGTTTTTCTTTGTCGAGAAAAAAGATGGGGGACTCCGGCCCTGTATCGATTACCGGGGTTTAAACAAGATAACGGTTAAGAATAAGTACCCCCTGCCATTAATTGATGGGCTGTTCACTCAGGTGGTTGGGGCCCAAGTATTCTCCAAATTAGACCTCCGCGGGGCCTATAATCTGATTAGGATCCGGCAGGGAGATGAATGGAAAACAGCTTTTAATACTCATGAGGGGCATTATGAGTACCTGGTAATGCCGTTCGGCTTGTGTAATGCTCCCGCAGTCTTTCAGGATTTTGTGAATGAAATCTTTAGGGAATACTTGGGCCGTTTTGTTGTAGTGTATTTGGATGATATCCTGATTTTCTCTTCCTCGCTATCAGAACATCGTAAACATGTTCGTCTGGTTTTACAGAAGCTCAGGGAGAATCATTTATTTGCCAAACTCAAGAAATGCCAATTTGAGGTTACTAAAGTTCCCTTCTTGGGTTACATCATTTCTAATACCGGCCTTTCCATGGACCAATCCAAGGTTAAAGCGGTTCTAGAGTGGGAACAACCCAAAGATCTTAAGGGTTTACAAAGATTTTTGGGGTTTGCCAACTTCTATAGGAGATTCATTAAAAATTTTTCCACCCTAGTAGCCCCCCTCACTAATCTCACCAAGAAAGGGGAGTATCCTGCTGTTTGGCCAGAGCAATCCGTCTTGGCTTTCAGGAAATTAAAAGAAGTTTTTAGTTCCGCCCCTGTGTTAGTGCACCCGGATTGCCAATTACCCTTTATTGTGGAAGTGGATGCCTCTGAACTTGGTGTAGGAGCAGTGCTTTCGCAATATAGCGGTTCCCCTGAACGCCTCCATCCCTGTGCCTTCTTCTCCAAAAAATTTACCCCTGCCGAGAGAAATTACGATATTGGGAATCGGGAACTATTGGCAATTAAACTTGCGTTTCAAGAATGGAGGCATTGGCTGGAAGGGGCTCAATTTCCCGTTACTGTCTTTACCGACCACAAGAACTTAGAGTACATTCAGTCCGCTAAAAGATTGACCCCAAGACAGGCTCGCTGGTCTCTGTTCTTCTCCCGGTTCAATTTTTCTATTACTTATAAACCGGGATCCAAGAACATGAAGGCGGATGCCTTGTCACGTTGTTTTTCTTCTTCTACTGTACCAGAAGGGGAAAATTTACCCATTTTGTCCCAGGCTCTGGTAGTAGCTGCTATCCAGCCAGAGCTTCCTGATTTAACCCGGTTCCAGTCTGAAGCCCCGCCCGAAAAACCTAGTTATGCCCAATTTGTGCCCGCTGCCTATCGGGCTGCGGTTTTGCACCAGTTCCATGACTCTAAGCTGGCAGGTCATCCTGGTGTCAAGAAAACCATCTCCTTGTTGTCTCGTCAGGTTTGGTGGCCGTCCTTTAGAAAGGACGTACAAGGGTACGTGCGAGCCTGTAAGATTTGTGCCCGCAGTAAGTCATTAAGACACTCTCCTGAGGGTCCTCTACTTCCATTGCCCATTCCCTCCCGCCCCTGGACCCATCTGGCCATGGATTTTATCACCGATCTTCCCCCTTCCCAAGGGTGCACTGTCGTCTGGGTGGTGGTAGATCGGTTTAGTAAGATGGCTCATTTCATCCCATTAAAAAAGCTACCTACTGCTCAGGTCCTGGCCCAACTTTTTGTGACACACATATTTAAAATCCATGGTATCCCGGAGGATGTTGTGTCAGATAGGGGGGTCCAGTTTGTTTCCCGTTTTTGGAGGGCTTTTTGTCTCAAGTTGGGTTTCACTGTCTCCCTATCATCTGCGTTTCATCCTCAGTCCAACGGGCAAACGGAAAGAACGAACCAATCCTTGGAGCAATATTTACGCTGTTTCATTTCGGATGTCCAGACGGATTGGGTGTTGTTTCTTCCATTTGCTGAATTTGCCCTTAATAATGCCACACATTCCTCCACCGGTGTATCTCCGTTTCGTTGTGTTTACGGTAAAGATTTGAAATTTTCGGCCTTGTCGGACCAGCCTTCCAGAGTACCTTCTCTAGATGAATGGATGTCTCAGTGGCCAAGGTTATGGGATAAAATTCAGCAACACCTGTCTAAGGCTGGGGTCCAACAAAAACATTTTGCTGATCGTAGGCGATATAATAATCCTGATTATTTGGTCGGCGATTTGATGTGGCTTTCGACCAAAAATCTGGCCTTACGCCAGCCATCTGCCAAGTTGGGTCCAAGATTTATTGGTCCCTTCCCCATACTGCAGAGAATCAATCGGGTTACCTATCGCCTGGATCTCCCGCCTTCTATGAGGATTTGTAACTCATTTCACGTCTCCCTTTTGAAACCGGCCAGAAACTTTGAACCCGATAATCTTCCGGATCCCATTCTAGTTGACGGGCAACAGGAATTTGAGGTTGCTCGGGTGTTGGACTCTCGCTTTTTTCGTGGTTCCCTTCAGTATTTGATTGATTGGAAGGGTTACGGTCCGGAGGAAAGGTCATGGGTTCCGGCTAGGGAAGTTCATGCACAGAGATTGGTGAGAAAATTCCATAGGGAGAATCCTCAGAAGCCCAGTTTGGAGGGTCCGGTGGCCCCTCCTCAGGGGGGGGGTAATGTTAGGAGCTTACCTGTCTCCCGGCCCCGGTCCCGCGGCGCGTCGCGGCCCCGTTCTCTGTGCCGCTCTGGGGCCAGCGTGACGGCGGCGGGGTGCGGCGGCCTCGTCGCGGGTCGTGCGGCGGGGGCAGGCGGCTCCACGCTCTCACCTCTGGGCGCGGCGGTGCTTCCTCCGGCCGGGAGCGCGCCCGGCCATTCGCGTGCTCGCGCGCGAGCACGCTCTGCATATGCCCCCAGGCGGCGCTGCTCCCAGCGCATCCGCCGGGGGGCAAGGGTCTAATGAATAGTTCTGCTATCCTGATGGGAGTCGGGCCCAGGGACTGGACAGTCCGTCTGGCCTGGGCAGGTCCAGTGCCTGGGACCGCTCCCATTGGGTAGTTACTGTGCACCAATCACCACACTTCCCTCTCCTTTCCCTTTTCCCCTTCCCATTGGCCAGTCTTCCCTTTATTACCCTGCCGCCCCTTTGTCCAGTGCCCGTTATAGCCTTGGGTTCTGGATGTGCGTTGCTGACCTTGTGTACTTTGATCTTTGGATTTTGACTACCCTTGCTTGCTGCCTGCCCTGACCTCCTGCTTTGCCCGACTACGCCCTTGCTTGACCCTTCTGTACTGCGCTCCGTGACCTCCTGGATTTGACCTCGGCTAGCCTCGACCACTCTTCCGTTATCTCCCTTGGATACCTCGCCTGTGACCTCCTGGTTTGACCTCGGCCTGAATTACGGACTTTCGCACCCGGCATCCTCATTCGGGATTCCCTGCCAAACATCATTCTGCACCTTAAGCCGTTATCCTTTGCGCCTGTTAAGTCCTGGGGGCAACCGACTGGGAGAGACATTACCCGTGTCTCCTACAAGCGGGGGCTTGTCTATAGGCGGAAGTGGCGGTGGAGATTGGGGGATACCGGCTTAAGACAGACGGGTGTTTGGTATAGTCCTAACACAGCCTCTGTTTAAGACCATATAAGCATTTGCTCTTATCATATTTGAAATTAGCCTGATAAAGACACTTTTGCTGGCCAAAGCACTACTGGACCCTGCCAGGTCCATTCCTGCCCAGGGCATCCCATTCTGTGACTAAAGCAGCCTCTGTTTAAGACCATATAAGCATTTGCTCTTATCATATTTGAAATTAGGCCTGATAAAGACACTTTTGCTGGCCAAAGCACTACTGGACCCTGCCAGGTCCATTCCTGCCCGGGGCATCCCATTCTGTGACTACAGCAGCCTCTGTTTAAGACCATATAAGCATTTGCTCTTATCATATTTGAAATTAGCCTGATAAAGACACTTTTGCTGGCCAAAGCACTACTGGACCCTGCCAGGTCCATTCCTGCCCAGGGCATCCCATTCTGTGACTAAAGCAGCCTCTGTTTAAGACCATATAAGCATTTGCTCTTATCATATTTGAAATTAGGCCTGATAAAGACACTTTTGCTGGCCAAAGCACTACTGGACCCTGCCAGGTCCATTCCTGCCCAGGGCATCCCATTCTGTGACTAAAGCAGCCTCTGTTTAAGACCATATAAGCATTTGCTCTTATCATATTTGAAATTAGCCTGATAAAGACACTTTTGCTGGCCAAAGCACTACTGGACCCTGCCAGGTCCATTCCTGCCCAGGGCATCCCATTCTGTGACTAAAGCAGCCTCTGTTTAAGACCATATAAGCATTTGCTCTTATCATATTTGAAATTAGGCCTGATAAAGACACTTTTGCTGGCCAAAGCACTACTGGACCCTGCCAGGTCGATTCCTGCCCGGGGCATCCCATTCTGTGACTACAGCAGCCTCTGTTTAAGACCATATAAGCATTTGCTCTTATCATATTTGAAATTAGCCTGATAAAGACACTTTTGCTGGCCAAAGCACTACTGGACCCTGCCAGGTCCATTCCTGCCCAGGGCATCCCATTCTGTGACTAAAGCAGCCTCTGTTTAAGACCATATAAGCATTTGCTCTTATTATATTTATATTATAAGACACTTTTGCTGGGCATAGGCTTACTGCTGCCTGCCAGGTGCACTTCTGTTGAGGCATCCCATTCTGTAACATAGCATACCCCTCTTTATTTACACTAAGCAGCTCTCTTATTTACACTAAGCAGGCCTGTTGGAGGCTGAGTGTTACTGCTCACTTTTGGTGTGCATTATATTCTGTTTCATATAGACCCACCGCTGCCCGGGGTTTTTTTAAATATCACCTACTACCACGCCAGTTAGACTATGTCGGGCAGACAAGTGCCTGGAAGTGAAAAGAGGAGTGGCAGAGGCCAAGATTCCGCAGGCAGAGCTCGCATCAGACTGGGGGCCAGTAGCAGCAGGAGTCACGCTGAGAGACCTAATCTGCCAGTATCTGCTAGCGGTCGGGTCTCCACCAGTAACGCATCTGCCGTGGTAGATTGGTTGACGCGCTCATCAACAACATCATCACAACTTACGTCTGAGACCCCCAGTCTAGGGTCGGTAGGTTCCTCTGACACAACCCTGAGTTGGCATGCCCCGAGAGCAGTCCCTGTCCTCCCATTGCCTCTGGCCTACGCCGTTCCCTCCCCCAGCGACGTATCCTATGCTTTGGGTTCAGCTCCACTCTTTAGTGAGGAGGACCATCAGATAGAGGACAGTCAGCAGCTACTGCCCAGCCAAGAAATGGAGGTGGCTTCTTTAGCTAGGCAGACAAATAGTGATGTGGACAGTGTCGTGGGTGCTGCGAGCGTTCCAGCTCCTGCGCCAGACACTGTTGACGAATCCACGAACATCAGTGACGTACAGCCACAACTCGGTGATGATGATGATGATGACGATGAAGCCGATCGCACTTGGGAGCCGGGTGATGAAGGGGCTTCATCGTCATCATCAGGAGAAGAGGGGTGCAGGTTGCCCCGGAGTCAGCAGCTGAGGCAGCAAGGTGGTAGCAGTCAGCATGGGGGCACAATTCCAAAGGCTGGAGCCGGCCGGGGCCGGGGCCGGGGTAGAGCACCTGCTGTGCGGCAGTCTACCTTATCGGGAGGTAGTGGAGCAGGGGTTCCTGGAGTTGGCAACAGCAGCAGTGAATCAGTGAGGCCAGGGGGTGGGAAAAGTAGCTACTCGGCAGTGTGGCAGTTTTTCCTGAGGCATCCGCAGGAGGGTAACATGGCCACATGCAAGATATGTAGGCAAAAGGTGAAGCGTGGCCAGGGTCCAAATGTTGGCACCACGGCCCTGCGTCAACATATGATGCGTCACCATAAAACGACCTGGGAGAACCGAGGCTCCCAAGGGGTGGTCCAGTCTGCTTCCTCACCAAGTGAGCTCCCAATTTCTGCCAGCCAAGGCTCCAGCACCTCAGCCGAAGGCAGCTGTGCGTCATACCCATCCTCTGTCGCTCCTGCTCCTCCTCCTCCAAGTCATGCATCCCGCCAGCAATCCATCAGCGAAGCCATGTCCAAGAGACAGCAGTATGCGCCCACTCATCCTACGGCGCAGAAGCTGAATGTGCTCCTGTCCAAGTTGCTGGTGCTGCAGTCGCTCCCTTTTCAGGTGGTGGAATCTGCACCTTTCAGAGAACTGATGGCTTGTGCCGAGCCGAGGTGGAGAGTCCCAAGCCGTCATTTCTTTGCCAAGAAGGCAGTACCAGCGCTGCACACTTTTGTTGAACAGAAGGTGGGCCAGTCCTTGAGCCTGTCGGTGTGTAGCAAAATACATGGCAGCGCCGACATCTGGAGCTGTAACTACGGTCAGGGGCAGTACATGTCGTTTACGGCCCACTGGGTGAATGTGGTCCCTTTGCAGCAGCAACTTGGACAGGTCACGCCGCTTCGGCCTCCGCGCTCTCTGCCCATTGGGCCTGTGACACCGTGCGACTCGGCCTCCTCATCCTCCGCCATCTCCTCACCCTCCACTGTAGGCTCAAGTCTCAGTGCCCCTCCAGTCTACCATGTGTGCAGGGCACGGAGGTGTCACGCAGTGCTTCACATGGTTTGTCTTGGCGAACGGAGTCACACAGGGGAGGAACTGCTTAAATGTATTCATCAGGAAATCCAAACATGGCTTACTCCGAGAAAACTTAAAATGGGAATCATGGTTACCGACAATGGGAAGAACATTTTGTCTGCGCTGCGCCAAGGAAGCCTGACCCATGCCCCCTGCATGGCTCACGTCTTCAATCTGGTTGTCAAGCGGTTTCTGAAGTGTTCCCCCCATCTGCAGGACATCCTAACAACTTCACGGAAACTTTGCATGCACTTCAGCCACTCCTACACCGCCAAACACACCCTTCTTGAGCTACAGCGTCAGAATGGTATCCCCCAACATAGTCTGATTTGCGATGTTTCCACCCGTTGGAATTCCACCCTTCACATGTTGGACCGATTATATGAACAGAGAAAAGCCATCACGGATTTCCTGATGATCCAAGCAGATAGGGGGACTCCCCTGTGTAACTTCAATGTCAACCAGTGGCAGCTCATACGTGACACCTGCCGTTTGCTCAGGCCCTTTGAGGAAGCCACTTTATTTGTCAGTCGGCAGGATTACGGGATGAACGACGTGATTCCACTGCTTCATGTACTACAGCACATGTTGGAAACCATGGCTGGTCAGGGCACTGGAGACATGGCGTTTACATCTTACGGCCACATGAACCCCGTTGGAGCTGAACTGGAGGAGGAGGAGGAGGAAGAGGAGGAGGAGGAGTTGCCCAGCGAAACACAGTTTAGGCTTGGCGAAATGGCTGGTTTATCTAGTCAGCGGACAGGAGAGGAGGAGCAGGAGCAGCCAGAGGAGCTAGAGGTTTTTGAGGAAGGAGAGACAGAGGACCCGGGCACACCGTGGCAGTATGCAGTGGAGATGGAGACAGGTAGTCCATCCGAGTCACTTGCGCAAATGGCACGAAGCATGCTCACATGCTTGCGTAGTGACCCCAGAATTGTTTCCATCTGTCGGCGGGATGACTTCTGGCTGTCCACCTTATTGGACCCTCGCTTCCGGCACAAAATGGGGGCATTTTTTAAACCCACCGAGAGGGAGGACAAACTCAACTACTACAAAGACATTCTACGTAGGCAGTTGGCCGATGCCTATCTGCGCCATGGTCCATACTCTCGCAGGTCTGACTCGAGGGGACCTCTGCGCTCACCTTCCACTGCCATGGCCGCTGGGGGGGTTGGCAGCAGCAGCAGCAGAAGCTCCATCAGCAGCAGCAGCCTCAGTCTTCAGTCGCTAATGAGTAGCTTTCTACACCCGCATAGTGAGGCTACTCATGAGCAGCAGGAAGACCTGGAGCAGGACCTGAACCAGCAGGTCATGTCATACTTTGACATGACCATGCCAACACACCTTGAGGATCCGCTGGACTTCTGGGCAGCCAAACTTGATTTGTGGCCGCAACTAGCAGAGTTTGCCCTGGAAAAGCTGTCCTGCCCGGCAAGTAGCGTGCCATCTGAGCGGGTGTTTAGTGCGGCGGGGGCCATAGTTACGGCGAGGAGAACTCGTCTGTCAACTAAAAATGTGGAGAGACTCACCTTTGTCAAAATGAATCAGGGATGGATCAGCCAGGATTTCCACCCACCAATGCCTGATGCATGCGACTAGATTCAGCATGGTGCCACGTTTTACACTTTCCAAATGGTGCAAAACATATTTATGTCTTTAGGCCATTTTTTGGGCTCCTGCTGCTGCTGCTGCCAACTCCTGCCAACTCCAGGGTGTGATTCATCCAATTTTTGGGCTCCTGAGGCCAACTCCAGTGTATATTTGGGCTCCTGCTGCTGCTGCTGCCAACTTCTGCCAACTCCAGGGTGTGATTCATCCAATTTTTGGGCTCCTGAGGCCAACTCCAGTGTATATTTGGGCTCCTGCTGCTGCTACTGTCAACTCCTGCCAACTCCAGGGTGTGATTCATCCAATTTTTGGGCTCCTGAGGCCAACTCCAGTGTATATTTGGGCTCCTGCTGCTGCTGCTGCCAACTTCTGCCAACTCCAGGGTGTGATTCATCCAATTTTTGGGCTCCTGAGGCCAACTCCAGTGTATATTTGGGCTCCTGCTGCTGCTACTGTCAACTCCTGCCAACTCCAGGGTGTGATTCATCCAATTTTTGGGCTCCTGAGGCCAACTCCAGTGTATATTTGGGCTCCTGCTGCTGCTGCTGCCAACTTCTGCCAACTCCAGGGTGTGATTCATCCAATTTTTGGGCTCCTGAAGCCAACTCCAGTGTATATTTGGGCTCCTGCTGCTGCTGGTGTCAACTCCTGCCAACTCCAGGGTGTGATTCATCCAATTTTTGGGCTCCTGAGGCCAACTCCAGTGTATATTTGGGCTCCTGCTGCTGCTGCTGCCAACTTCTGCCAACTCCAGGGTGTGATTCATCCAATTTTTGGGCTCCTGAGGCCAACTCCAGTGTATATTTGGGCTCCTGCTGCTGCTGCTGCCAACTTCTGCCAACTCCAGGGTGTGATTCATCCAATTTTTGGGCTCCTGAAGCCAACTCCAGTGTATATTTGGGCTCCTGCTGCTGCTGGTGTCAACTCCTGCCAACTCCAGGGTGTGATTTATCCAATTTTTGGGCTCCTGAGGCCAACTCCAGTGTATATTTGGGCTCCTGCTGCTGCTGCTGCCAACTTCTGCCAACTCCAGGGTGTGATTCATCCAATTTTTGGGCTCCTGAGGCCAACTCCAGTGTATATTTGGGCTCCTGCTGCTGCTGGTGTCAACTCCTGCCAACTCCAGGGTGTGATTCATCCAATTTTTGGGCTCCTGAAGCCAACTCCAGTGTATATTTGGGCTCCTGCTGCTGCTACTGTCAACTCCTGCCAACTCCAGGGTGTGATTCATCCAATTTTTGGGCTCCTGAGGCCAACTCCAGTGTATATTTGGGCTCCTGCTGCTGCTGCTGCCAACTTCTGCCAACTCCAGGGTGTGATTCATCCAATTTTTGGGCTCCTGAGGCCAACTCCAGTGTATATTTGGGCTCCTGCTGCTGCTACTGTCAACTCCTGCCAACTCCAGGGTGTGATTCATCCAATTTTTGGGCTCCTGAAGCCAACTCCAGTGTATATTTGGGCTCCTGCTGCTGCTACTGTCAACTCCTGCCAACTCCAGGGTGTGATTCATCCAATTTTTGGGCTCCTGAGGCCAACTCCAGTGTATATTTGGGCTCCTGCTGCTGCTGCTGCCAACTTCTGCCAACTCCAGGGTGTGATTCATCCAATTTTTGGGCTCCTGAGGCCAACTCCAGTGTATATTTGGGCTCCTGCTGCTGCTACTGTCAACTCCTGCCAACTCCAGGGTGTGATTCATCCAATTTTTGGGCTCCTGAGGCCAACTCCAGTGTATATTTGGGCTCCTGCTGCTGCTGCTGCCAACTTCTGCCAACTCCAGGGTGTGATTCATCCAATTTTTGGGCTCCTGAGGCCAACTCCAGTGTATATTTGGGCTCCTGCTGCTGCTACTGTCAACTCCTGCCAACTCCAGGGTGTGATTCATCCAATTTTTGGGCTCCTGAGGCCAACTCCAGTGTATATTTGGGCTCCTGCTGCTGCTGCTGCCAACTTCTGCCAACTCCAGGGTGTGATTCATCCAATTTTTGGGCTCCTGAGGCCAACTCCAGTGTATATTTGGGCTCCTGCTGCTGCTGCTGCCAACTTCTGCCAACTCCAGGGTGTGATTCATCCAATTTTTGGGCTCCTGAGGCCAACTCCAGTGTATATTTGGGCTCCTGCTGCTGCTACTGTCAACTCCTGCCAACTCCAGGGTGTGATTCATCCAATTTTTGGGCTCCTGAGGCCAACTCCAGTGTATATTTGGGCTCCTGCTGCTGCTGCTGCCAACTTCTGCCAACTCCAGGGTGTGATTCATCCAATTTTTGGGCTCCTGAGGCCAACTCCAGTGTATATTTGGGCTCCTGCTGCTGCTGCTGCCAACTTCTGCCAACTCCAGGGTGTGATTCATCCAATTTTTGGGCTCCTGAAGCCAACTCCAGTGTATATTTGGGCTCCTGCTGCTGCTGGTGTCAACTCCTGCCAACTCCAGGGTGTGATTCATCCAATTTTTGGGCTCCTGAAGCCAACTCCAGTGTATATTTGGGCTCCTGCTGCTGCTGCTGCCAACTTCTGCCAACTCCAGGGTGTGATTCATCCAATTTTTGGGCTCCTGAGGCCAACTCCAGTGTATATTTGGGCTCCTGCTGCTGCTGCTGCCAACTTCTGCCAACTCCAGGGTGTGATTCATCCAATTTTTGGGCTCCTGAAGCCAACTCCAGTGTATATTTGGGCTCCTGCTGCTGCTGGTGTCAACTCCTGCCAACTCCAGGGTGTGATTCATCCAATTTTTGGGCTCCTGAGGCCAACTCCAGTGTATATTTGGGCTCCTGCTGCTGCTGCTGCCAACTTCTGCCAACTCCAGGGTGTGATTCATCCAATTTTTGGGCTCCTGAGGCCAACTCCAGTGTATATTTGGGCTCCTGCTGCTGCTACTGTCAACTCCTGCCAACTCCAGGGTGTGATTCATCCAATTTTTGGGCTCCTGAGGCCAACTCCAGTGTATATTTGGGCTCCTGCTGCTGCTGCTGCCAACTTCTGCCAACTCCAGGGTGTGATTCATCCAATTTTTGGGCTCCTGAAGCCAACTCCAGTGTATATTTGGGCTCCTGCTGCTGCTGCTGCTGCCAACTTCTGCCAGCTCCAGGGTGTGATTCATCCAATTTTTGGGCTCCTGAGGCCAACTCCAGTGTATATTTGGGCTCCTTCTGCCCCTCATAGTGATGCCACTTCAACTCTCTGCAATTGTGCCGCTCTGCGATTCTATTAGCGATGCCTCTGATCTGCATGTGATATTTCTTCAAAGTATTATTTAACTAACCCAGCACGCATCCTGTGCGTGTTACAGCAAGGCTGAATGGTTTACAACCCTATTGAGGCTGTAGGAGGCTCAGAAATAGCCGTTTTTAATAGCGATTCGTCGCGAATTTATTCGGGTCGAAACGATTTTTGTCGGAAAATTCGGCGAATCAGTCGAATCGAATTTTTCAAAAGTTCGCTCATCTCTACTCACGACACTTGGGCCCTTATTTAACAAGGGATAGCGACAGTTAGCGACTGGTGAGCGGTCGGTAATGACGGGCCCCGCCACGAGAACGCCGGCTCCCCACCACAATCACACATTTATCAAGCCAATCCTGCTTAGCGACTGAGATAGCGCCATATAGCCACTCATTCATCATTATTCCAGCCTCAGCCCACAGCGCCAGCGTCCGACCTTGAACAGCGACAGGTATGACCTCTCGCTACCTGGCGCTCTCCAATGCATTTCAATGGAACAATCTTTAAATATTCATAATTAATTGTTATTTATTTTATTTATTTTTTTTTAATGTGAAAAATTCTGTGACCACTTCTGCCATTTTGAATATTAGTATAATATTAATATAAGGTAAAAAAAAATAAAAAAATAAAAAAGTACAGAATTGATATTACATGTCTGATATTAATGTATTCATATTACAAAATTATTTTAAAAACTTGTTTTTTTTGGTTTCCAAAAATATGGTGGTTTGGGGGTTAAAAAACTACTTTTAACCCATCGCCGCCAGCGCTCTGGGGTTTAAACAAGCATTTTACAGCGCGAGAATTTTTGGAGCGTGATTTGTTAATGAATATGGTGGAAGCCAGTCGCTCTGACCAGTCGCTATCATGCGCTCCCATACAGCGCGGAACCTGTCAAATAGCGACTCCTCACCCAATATTCAACATTACGGCAAACCGTCTGAGTCGCTATCAACTACCGAACAATGGCCAAGCACAGCGACTACTAGCGGGCGCTCTGAAAATGCCGCTACAGTCACTCAACTGTCGCTACCTGCTGCTGTTAATGAATCGGCCTCCCCGTTTAAGGCTTTGTATCATCTAGTTTGTAATGTTACCTGTACTATATGTTTTACCTTGTCTGTAATCTACGAAAAATGATGGCGCTATATAAATAAATATGAATAATAATAAGGTGGTTTATGATGTTCTTTTATAAAGCTGCTGCAGGGGGCCAGAGGTTGGCCAGGCCCAGAAAATCCAGGAGAGCCGGGGAGGCCGATTCATTAATAGCGCCAGGTAGCGACAGATGAGCGCCTGAAGTATGGCGCTATGAGCGCCGCTAGCGTACGCCGCGGGCGGCAGCGATTCGCTATAGCAGGCCTCCTCAGTCGCTACCTGGCGTTGTTGTGAACAATGCCTACATTGGTGAATATGATGCTTCAGATCAGCTTTGTAGGCGCTGTCATTTTGACACACGCTATTCAACACAGCTCCTGCGCTTTGCTTTGCTGTTGGCTGGAAATCAATGTTAGGACCTTCCGTAGTAAACACATTGCAACATGTTTCTTTGGTGAATTTTTTTTTATTTTTTAAATTTTTTGGGTGAAAGTCACAAATCAAAATCCAGTGGTTTTTTATCTTGGTGCCTAAAAAAGAAGAAAAAGTGGAGTTAGTATTTATAATTAATTTTGCTTTTTCGCATTTATTGACATTTTTTGTTTTTTGTTTGGGACAGATTTTGCCAACTTGCACAACACCCCTAATTGTAATGTTGGTCAACTTCCCCCCCCCCCCTTATAGTGGTTTTGGTCATCTTACACACCCCTTATAGTGGTTTTGGTCATCTTACACACCCCTTATAGTGGTTTTGGTCATCTTACACACCCCTTATAGTGGTTTGGGTCAACTCCCCCCCCCCCCTTATACTGGATTGGGTCAACTTCCCCCCCCCCCCTTATAGTGGTTTTGGTCATCTTACACAGCCCTTATAGTGGTTTGGGTCAACTCCCCCCCCCCTTATAGTGGCTTGGGTCAACTTCCCCCCCCCCCTTATAGTGGTTTTGGTCATCTTACACACCCCTTATAGTGGTTTTGGTCATCTTACACACCCCTTATAGTGGTTTTGGTCATCTTACACACCCCTTATAGTGGTTTTGGTCATCTTACACACCCCTTATAGTGGTTTGGGTCAACTCCCCCCCCCCCTTATACTGGATTGGGTCAACTTCCCCCCCCCCCCTTATAGTGGTTTTGGTCATCTTACACAGCCCTTATAGTGGTTTGGGTCAACTCCCCCCCCCCCTTATAGTGGTTTGGGTCAACTCCCCCCCCCCCCTTATAGTGGTTTGGGTCATCTTACACATCCCTTATAGTGGTTTCGGTCATCTTACACACCCCTTATAGTGGTTTTGGTCATCTTACACAGCCCTTATAGTGGTTTGGGTCAACTCCCCCCCCCCTTATAGTGGTTTGGGTCAACTTCCCCCCCCCCCTTATAGTGGTTTTGGTCATCTTACACACCCCTTATAGTGGTTTTGGTCATCTTACACACCCCTTATAGTGGTTTTGGTCATCTTACACACCCCTTATAGTGGTTTTGGTCATCTTACACACCCCTTATAGTGGTTTGGGTCAACTCCCCCCCCCCTTATACTGGATTGGGTCAACTTCCCCCCCCCCCCTTATAGTGGTTTTGGTCATCTTACACAGCCCTTATAGTGGTTTGGGTCAACTCCCCCCCCCCCTTATAGTGGTTTGGGTCAACTTCCCCCCCCCCCTTATAGTGGTTTGGGTCATCTTACACATCCCTTATAGTGGTTTCGGTCATCTTACACACCCCTTATAGTGGTTTGGGTCAACTCCCCCCCCCCCCCTTATAGTGGTTTGGGTCAACTTCCCCCCCCCCCCCTTATAGTGGTTTCGGTCATCTTACACACCCCTTATAGTGGTTTGGGTCAACTCCCCCCCCCCCCCTTATAGTGGTTTGGGTCAACTTCCCCCCCCCCCTTATAGTGGTTTTGGTCATCTTACACAGCCCTTATAGTGGTTTGGGTCAACTCCCCCCCCCCCCTTATAGTGGTTTGGGTCATCTTACACACCCCTTATAGTGGTTTGGGTCATCTTACACACCCCTTATAGTGGTTTTGGTCATCTTACACCCCCCCTTATAGTGGTTTGGGTCATCTTACACACCCCTTATAGTGGTTTGGGTCATCTTACACCCCCCTTATAGTGGTTTTGGTCATCTTACACCCCCCTTATAGTGGTTTTGGTCATCTTACACCCCCCCTTATAGTGGTTTTGGTCATCTTACACCCCCCTTATAGTGGTTTTGGTCATCTTACACCCCCCTTATAGTGGTTTTGGTCATCTTACACCCCCCTTATAGTGGTTTTGGTCATCTTACACCCCCCTTATAGTGGTTTTGGTCATCTTACACCCCCCTTATAGTGATTTTGGTCATCTTACACCCCCCTTATAGTGGTTTTGGTCATCTTACACCCCCCTTATAGTGGTTTTGGTCATCTTACACCCCTCCTTATAGTGGTTTTGGTCATCTTACACCCCCCCTTATAGTGGTTTTGGTCATCTTACACCCCCCTTATAGTGGTTTTGGTCATCTTACACCCCCCTTATAGTGGTTTTGGTCATCTTACACCCCCCTTATAGTGGTTTTGGTCATCTTACACCCCCCTTATAGTGGTTTTGGTCATCTTACACCCCCCTTATAGTGGTTTTGGTCATCTTACACCCCCCTTATAGTGGTTTGGGTCATCTTACACACCCCTTATAGTGGTTTTGGTCATCTTACACCCCCCCTTATAGTGGTTTGGGTCATCTTACACACCCCTTATAGTGGTTTGGGTCATCTTACACACCCCTTATAGTGGTTTTGGTCATCTTACACACCCCTTATAGTGGTTTGGGTCATCTTACACACCCCTTATAGTGGTTTGGGTCATCTTACACACCCCTTATAGTGGTTTTGGTCATCTTACACCCCCCCTTATAGTGGTTTGGGTAATCTTACACACCCCTTATAGTGGTTTGGGTCATCTTACACCCCCCTTATAGTGGTTTGGGTCAACTCCCCCCCCCCCTTATAGTGGTTTTGGTCATCTTACACACCCCTTATACTGGTTTGGGTCATCTTACACACCCCTTATACTGGTTTGGGTCAACTCCCCCCCCCTTATAGTGGTTTTGGTCATCTTACACACCCCTTATAGTGGTTTGCGTCATCTTACACACACCTTATAGTGGTTTGGGTCATCTTACACACCCCTTATACTGGTTTGGGTCAACTCCCCCCCCCCCCTTATAGTGGTTTTGGTCATCTTACACACCCCTTATAGTGGTTTGGGTCAACTCCCCCCCCCCCTTATAGTGGTTTGGGTCAACTTCCCCCCCCCCTTATAGTGGTTTTGGTCATCTTACACAGCCCTTATAGTGGTTTGGGTCAACTCCCCCCCCCCCCTTATAGTGGTTTGGGTCAACTTCCCCCCCCCCCTTATAGTGGTTTTGGTCATCTTACACACCCCTTATAGTGGTTTTGGTCATCTTACACACCCCTTATAGTGGTTTGGGTCATCTTACACACCCCCCTTATAGTGGTTTGGGTCATCTTACACATCCCTTATAGTGGTTTCGGTCATCTTACACACCCCTTATAGTGGTTTGGGTCAACTCCCCCCCCCCTTATAGTGGTTTGGGTCAACTCCCCCCCCCCCCCTTATAGTGGTTTGGGTCAACTCCCCCCCCCCCCCTTATAGTGGTTTTGGTCATCTTACACAGCCCTTATAGTGGTTTGGGTCAACTCCCCCCCCCCCCCCCTTATAGTGGTTTGGGTCAACTTCCCCCCCCCTTATAGTGGTTTTGGTCATCTTACACACCCCTTATAGTGGTTTTGGTCATCTTACACACCCCTTATAGTGGTTTGGGTCATCTTACACACCCCTTATAGTGGTTTGGGTCATCTTACACCCCCCTTATAGTGGTTTTGGTCATCTTACACACCCCTTATAGTGGTTTGGGTCATCTTACACACACCTTATAGTGGTTTGGGTCAACTCCCCCCCCCCCTTATAGTGGTTTTGGTCATCTTACACACACCTTATAGTGGTTTGGGTCATCTTACACACCCCTTATACTGGTTTGGGTCAACTCCCCCCCCCTTATAGTGGTTTTGGTCATCTTACACACCCCTTATAGTGGTTTGGGTCATCTTACACACACCTTATAGTGGTTTGGGTCATCTTACACACCCCTTATACTGGTTTGGGTCAACTCCCCCCCCCCTTATAGTGGTTTTGGTCATCTTACACACCCCTTATAGTGGTTTGGGTCATCTTACACACCCCTTATAGTGGTTTGGGTCAACTCCCCCCCCCCCTTATAGTGTTTTTGGTCATCTTACACACCCCTTATAGTGTTTTTGGTCATCTTACACACCCCTTATGGTGTTTTTGGTCATCTTACACACCCCTTATAGTGGTTTTGGTCATCTTACACACCCCTTATAGTGGTTTTGGTCATCTTACACACCCCTTATAGTGGTTTGGGTCATCTTACACACCCCTTATAGTGGTTTGGGTCAACTTCCCCCCCCCCCTTATAGTGTTTTTGGTCATCTTACACACCCCTTATAGTGGTTTTGGTCATCTTACACACCCCTTATACTGGTTTGGGTCATCTTACACACCCCTTATAGTGGTTTGGGTCATCTTACACACCCCTTATAGTGGTTTGGGTCATCTTACACACCCCTTATACTGGTTTGGGTCATCTTACACACCCCTTATACTGGTTTGGGTCATCTTACACACCCCTTATACTGGTTTGGGTCATCTTACACACCCCTTATACTGGTTTGGGTCATCTTACACACCCCTTATAGTGGTTTTGGTCATCTTACACACCCCTTATAGTGTTTTTGGTCATCTTACACACCCCTTATAGTGGTTTTGGTCATCTTACACACCCCTTATACTGGTTTGGGTCATCTTACACACCCCTTATAGTGGTTTGGGTCATCTTACACACCCCTTATACTGGTTTGGGTCATCTTACACACCCCTTATAGTGGTTTGGGTCATCTTACACACCCCTTATAGTGGTTTGGGTCATCTTACACACCCTTTATAGTGGTTTGGGTCAACTCCCCCCCCCCATAGTGTTTTTAGTCATCTTACACACCCCTTATAGTGGTTTTGGTCATCTTACACACCCCTTATAGTGGTTTGGGTCATCTTACACACCCCTTATAGTGTTTTTGGTCATCTTACACACCCCTTATAGTGGTTTTGGTCATCTTACACACCCCTTATAGTGGTTTTGGTCATCTTACACACCCCTTATAGTGGTTTGGGTCATCTTACACACCCCTTATAGTGGTTTGGGTCAACTTCCCCCCCCCCCCCCTTATAGTGGTTTGGGTCATCTTACACCCCCCTTATAGTGGTTTTGGTCATCTTACACACCCCTTATAGTGTTTTTGGTCATCTTACACACCCCTTATAGTGGTTTTGGTCATCTTACACACCCCTTATAGTGGTTTTGGTCATCTTACACACCCCTTATAGTGTTTTTGGTCATCTTACACACCCCTTATAGTGGTTTGGGTCATCTTACACACCCCTTATAGTGGTTTGGGTCAACTTCCCCCCCTTATAGTGGTTTGGGTCATCTTACACACCCCTTATAGTGTTTTTGGTCATCTTACAACCCCTTATAGTGGTTTTGGTCATCTTACACACCCCTTATAGTGGTTTGGGTCATCTTACACACCCCTTATAGTGGTTTGGGTCATCTTACACACCCCTTATAGTGTTTTTGGTCATCTTACACACCCCTTATAGTGGTTTGGGTCAACTCCCCCCCCCCTATAGTGGTTTGGGTCATCTTACATACCCCTTATAGTGGTTTTGGTCATCTTACACACCCCTTATAGTGGTTTGTGACAAATTCTGATTGTAGGCAACAAATAGTTCCCCTGTAGTGCAGTACTTGGATTACAGTGAAGAGTAGTTAGCTTACCGCAAAAAACGAAGTGATCATGCTTTCCCTTAGCTCAAAGCCAGTCTGGGTGTCCTCACTCGTTTCTGCGGGCAAGTTGGGGATTTCGGGCACCAGTGCTGTTTCTTCAGGGGGTTGGATTCTGTGGCATATACAAAGATTGTGGAGCACACAGCATGCGAGGATAACCTTGGAGACCTTTTGTGGACTGTACAACATCTCTCCTCCTGGGCGTGCCAAACACAGAAAGCGTGCTTTCAGCAGTCCAATGGTTCGTTCCACAATGCTTCTGGTTTTGCGATGTGCTGCATTGTAGCGTTGTTGGGCAGAGGTCTGTGGGTTTCTGACCGGAGTCATCACCCACGTTCTCTGCTCGTATCCCTTGTCCGCTGTTGAAAAAAACACAATGAGAGAGACAGCAATTAGTACTAGTACATGTTTTTTTTGTGATTTTTTTAAAATTTAGCTTACTAGGCCACATATTTTATGCCAAATACTTTGACATGCTTAGTTATTTACCCAGTAGCCAGCCAGCTGGCATTTCGTTGTTCTCGAACTTCCGGCACAGAACTGACTGCTGGATCACGTAAGAGTCGTGGCATGAGCCGGGGAAACCAGATCTCACGGCCCGCAGCTTCATGTCATGGTCACAGACCACCATGACATTCATGGAGTGGAACTGTTTTCGGTTCCGATAATGCAGCTCCTGTGCACGGGGAGGGCGGAAAGGGATATGTGTACCATCCACGCATGCTAGCACATTCGGGATCCCTCCCATGCGATAGAAAGCATGTTTTATTTGGGCAACCTCATCCTCATCCTCAGGAAACTTGATGTAAATAGGGATCAGGTCACAAATAGCCAGTACTACCTGGAAAAATATGCGGCTCATTGTAGCCTGGCTGATCCCGCTGAGGAGGGCAGACGTTGCCTGGAAGTTCCCTCGTGCCACAATATTAAGGGTGGCACATAGGCGTACTATGCCTGGAATGGATCTGGTGGATGGCTCGATTTTGGTCTTAATCTGATCATATAGGGATTGTAGTGCTGCACGATTCAGATGGAAGCGGCTTCTGATCTGCTCGTCACTTAAATCCCACACTGAAAGGCGGATGCCAAAGGATCGGGGTGCCCTAAGCCTCACAGCACCCTCCTCCCTGGCCTCCTGCTCTTCCAGCATTCTCACACATCCCTGCACCCATAACCCATACATCACCCTCTTATCCATCTCACACTCAACAGATATACAAAAGAAGCAAAACAAAAACAAAAACCACAAACACACCACACACACAAGCAAGCACACTCCTCACACACTCACTACAATGCAGCTCACCACAAAACCAGAAGTATAGTGGTCTGAACCAACAGACTGCTGAAATTGTGCTTTCTAAGTTAGGCACAGCCAAGAGGGGAGTTGCTGCACAGCCCACAAAAGGCCCCAAAATCAAGCCTCACTTGCTGTATGCTCCACAATATTTGCATATGCAAACAAAATCAATCTCCTAAAGAAACAGCACTGATGTCAGAAATCACCCAACAAGCCACAGAGAGTGAAGACCAAACCCAGCCAGATACTAAAATGAGCTAAGGGACCAAAGCACCACACCACCACACCACAGCCTTTGCCACAGTGTAACAATACCAGAAGGTTGGCAAATCCAGCCATTTATACTTAACTTTGAAAAAGGACAGGTCCGCTTTGCCGCCTTTTGCGTTGCTCTGCTATTTCCTGTCTGCAATTAGCTGACCCAGGTGTGCGTGAAACGGATTGCGCATGCGTACGCTCAACCATACTAGCGTACGTGAGCCGAAACTTGCGTGCATTAACGGACATGACTGAAAATTCTGTGGTGGACCAATGAAAGGTAAGCTGCTCTTAATTTAAATAGCCGTTTGTAGAGCCACATGTCACAAGTGTTTAATATACATGAGTACATTGTTGTCTTTGGTTGTGTGTTGTTTGGTTAATGAGCTCTGTAATTAGCTAATTGCCTACCACACATGGCTCACTTAGTGCAGTGGAGCTGTGGCTACAAGCACCTGGCCAGTATGTGTGAAGCAATTAAGTGGACCTGTTTGTGATTGGTTGTTAGAGCACATAAAACCTGCACAACCCCAAAAGAGGGTGATGCCATTCTGTAGTCTGTATGCGTGCTTGTGTGTTGTATAGTGGTGTGTGTGTGCAGCTACAGGATGGAGCCAAATTCTGGACATCTGCCGGCCACAGCTGGCCCAAGTAGGAGTGTGTTGGGTGCTGTGCGCAGACCTCCCTTAAGGAAAAGGGCCCAGGCCCAAGGTGAGACTACACCCAAGGCCAGCCGCCCATTTGCCAAGAGGGAGCCAGAATTTAATTTGGCGGATAACAATTCTCTTGTGCGCCTTACCCTGGCCAAATGGGAGCTAATCTTTGGCTCCCAAAGCCAGTCTATAGGCAAGCAAGAAAGGAGCAAAATGTGGGATGCCATTGGGGAGGAGCTTACTAGCAGTGCTCAATACCCACGTAGTGGCCCATCCTGCAAGAAACGCTTCTACACTTTGAGAAGGGCCCTTATGCAAAAGATGAAGCATGATCTTGATGTTGAGAGTGGGACCATCCAGGGTCCAAAGAGTACCTACAGGCCATATGAGGAGATGCTGAAGGCCAAAATTCCGCTGATTCGGCTGCAGGGTGTTGATGCTGGGGATGACACCACAGGTTGGACTGAAGGTACATATTTTGTGCATATTTTTTTCTGGTAATGTTAATGTATGGGATTTGCTTTGTCTCTTTCTGGCCAACTAACAGTAGGACCTGTGAAGTAGTACATTATACCTCATAAATGTTTTCCTTTCTTGTCTGTTGCTTTCTGCATAGGTGCACATGGTGATGTCCAGGATTTGGCTAAGGAGGACACCCCAACTCCTGCCCTTCAACCAACCTCAAGCCTAACCCAGTCTGCCATTGAAGGTATTTATCACTAATTTATGAGCTGGTTGCTTTTGTACAAAATGGGTGTGGGAGCACCTCAAACAATAGCTTGTACCACTTTTGAGGATTACTAATATGAGCCTGCGGACTAATTTCACGCACACTTTAACCCTCTCAGCAACTAACTAACAAGGCCCTAACATGTGTAGCTATGTGGGAAGCCAGAGATGTGTGGCCATATATCTGCATATACATGTGGAAGCCACACTGGCCTTGATTAGGGAATATTTGTGATTGAGCTGCTCACACACACCTTAATTCATGGTTTATTTTGTGCCGCACATTACCAATGGCTAAATTTTTTCTTTGCTTTTGCCTAGCTGCACCGCCGTTGGCACCAGCATCTCCTCAGGAGCCCAGCTACTCTTTGGATGCCGGTAAGTGCATGTGTCAACAGGACCCTGTTGGTGTGTATTGCCCAAAACAATGTATCCTTTATGCTGTTTATGTGTAACACTGGTTCTATTTGGTTAGTCTAATAATCTACATGTTTGCTAGGTCAACTTGAAGATGGCTATTTTTAGTGGATTTGCCATCCCCAGGCTCATTAGTAAACTGTTTAGAGTGATTGCAATGCATTTTTGGGTCTATTAAAAGACAAACATTCACCCGAGTAGTGTTAGGAATATTTAGAGACATTAATTGTGTATTTTAGTTGGCCGGAATATCGGAAGTGGCTGTCTGGAAAGGGCCCTTCACGTTGAGGCTGCTAGAGATGAGGGTAAGTTGGTTTTGCTTGATTATCTAGTAAGGATTTTTGCAAACCTTTTTTGGGAATTTAGTAGTCCAACTTGTGTTTAAACATGTATTTTCAAGGGCAAAGCTCGAGTGAGGGCCCAACTCCGGACATCTGGGAGATGGCGGGTATGTGTAATTTGAGCAATGTGTCTGTTATTGTTTGGCCCAATTATTGGCTCATCTTCCTCTTACATACATGTTAGAAATCTGAGTTTACAAGATCCCTTTTGGCTAGTGTGTAATCTGCCACTTTGTCGAGGTATGACCTCGATAGTCTATCCATATTACATTTGAGTTTGGTCCACTGACCTACTAACATGACTTTCCTGTTTAGCATATGCCAGCTTGCCCCATCTCTCAGATGTGGATTTGCCCCTTTCTGGCAGCCAGACCCCGGAACTACTTCGGGCGGATGGCACTGAGGTAACATGGCTGATTTTGGGGAACAATAACCACATTGACATGTTTGTGGGTAGTCCAGGAACCAACATGTAACATGTTATTTCTTTTGTGTTTTGGCAGGAGGCCAGACCTGAAAGCCAAGCTGTGCCGTCTGCCCAAGTGCCATGTGGCCAAGCTACAGAGCCTCAAGCAAGGGTAAGTTGGATTGTTACACTTTGGGTAAATGATTGGGAGGGGCATACCTGCATTGTTTCAGCTTCACTACAATCTTTTCTTGTGAACACACAACAAGAGGAGGTGTGGCACCGACCAGTGCCGATTTTTACGAGCTAGGGCTCCGGATGCTGGAGGACTACAGTCGCCAACAGCCGCGTGATGGAACTAATGAGCGCATTGCGGTGTTGGAAAATCAGGTGCTGGTGTATCGGCAACAAATTGAGGACCTGCAGCGCCAGCTCCAGGATGTGAGAGAAGGACACCAAATTCAAACCAACTGGGAACTGGATCGCATTGCACATGTGCTGGAGAAATCTTTACAGCGCCAGGACCAAAGTTTGTTGTTGATGCATCAGCTGATACAACAGCAGTCTATTTTTTTTACTGCACTGTTGTCCCCCAACACCACCCCTAGCAATGACTCTCAACCTCCCAGGCCCCCAAGCCAAGAATATTGATGTTAATTTTTTCTGTTTAATTTCGGGCAAATACATTTGAGTACCCCACCTCTAAATTGTGTTTTTTCAAAGACATAGCTAAGAACACAGTCAGGGATGAGTCTCTAGATCTAGATATGTACATGTAGCCAGAAATGTATGACACACATTGGTGACCATATCTTACTATGGTTTACACATTAAATGGCTACAAAGGTACACCAACATTTCCAAACTAATGGGTTGCTAGACACTTAAACTATGCTTGACAAGGCACAACACACTGCAATTATAAAAATACAAAATATTTATTAGGCCTCAAGGCGGGCAACAGGCCCAACATTCTGCCACACAGCGGCAAAAACCATACCCCCCCCACCCTAACGACGCCTCTTCAAGGCCAGCAGCATAAGGCGAAGACGCCGGATCGACCGCCACAGTCTGCGATGCTGGGTTTCACAAGCTGTAGAGAGTAGAAAAAAAACATATTCAAAACATAGAATGTGAGCTCAACATACACAGATGTAGCAATGTAATGTAATTGGCTCAAATTAGCTGACCCACACATTCACATTGTTGGCCACTGTGCCCTTAGGTGTTACCATTATATGAGTACTAGTGGCTGCCTTAAATGTGGCTACAACATCCCAAGCATACATTTACTCTGAACTCTTGGGAATAAATTAAGGTCTAAGTCCCAGTGTGGACATTTCTTTGGTTAGTTACAGCCAAACATCAGGGCCTAAGTCCTAACGATTAAACTGGTATGCCAAGCATATTAGAGGTCACCACCTTAGCAGGCCAATTTGGTTGGGAAGAAACCACAATTTTACACTATGTGGCAAAAACAAGAATGGGAGCCAACAATCAAGCATGCAGACATGCATTTAGGATTGTCGGACAAACACATGTAACCTAGATGTGTGCTTAGAAAACACATAGGTACATTGTAAATGTCTCCAGAATTTACTATAAGACATAGGGGTCCTAAGTTTAGGCATATGAAGTGGGATGTACTCACCATCGCAGCTTTGGCTGGGGCCCATGCTGCTGGCCGTCCCGGGAGCTGGGGTGGGGAGGATGGTCACCGGCTCCGTCTGCGTGGCAACATCTGTCAGGAGAAAGCAAAAGAGAAACCAAAAATTAGTTGGCCAATGACACATGACTATTTGACATCCATCTGTTTAGGGAGTCTACCAAAACAAATGCTTGCATGGTTACACACATGTTGTCCGACATTAGCATATTTACTGGTCCATGAGTTCATGTAAATTATTTATGGGTGCAACATGGACACATCAAGATAATGTGCCAATAACCTTGACAGTGCAATGCTAAGGCCTAATTTGCAGTTGAGTGTAGAATCTTACTTGTAGAGTGTGCAACATGTGTTAGCCGGAACAACTTACAAAAATAACACATTTGCTAGCCGCCATCATGATGTGGGCTGAAACATAGGGGTGGTTGGCAGTTGGATTGCACTGTAGTGGGGTTTGTGATGTTAATGTAAATTATAAAACCAGCTTGTACTATGGACCAGGAAACATGTGTATGTTTAAAGTGGACCAAGACCCAGGATTTATACTATCCACTTTGGCGGGGCACCCCAATCGGAAAGAGAGCCCATCCGCCGCCGCCTCCCGCGCGTCACTCTTACAGGGCGCGCGCCCGCGCAAGCCATTCGCAAACGGACAGCGCGGGCGCACGCACATCTAGAGGGGCGCGCGGGAGGCGGCGGCGGTGGCTTCCGCCGCCCCCAATGAGGTAAGGAGTTTGTGGGCTTTTGGGGGGGGGCCCGCGGTGAGGGAGGTGATTGGGCAGGGAAGCTTATAGATTCCCGGGCCAATCAACAATGGGTGTTGGTCCACTTTAAGGAATGTCATAACATATGGAATGTGAGGGATAACAACAAACACTTACCACGACTATGCCCGTGGAGAAGGCCTTGCCCAAAGCTCCTGGAGGTGCCGGCTATATGATGCGCTGCAAATTATAGAGGAATGGCAAGGGCTAAGTACAAATGGCCATATGGAACCTGTCACAGACTAACACTGACTAAATCTGCACTCACCAGGGGATGAGCTGCCACTTGAAGCCCAAGGAGGGCTCTGAGGAGGAGGCGTGGAGCCTCGGCTCCTCACACTCTGATCTGAAGATCCACCACCCAAAGGGCCACCCTCCTCCCTCTCACTCCCTGCTCCTTCAGGGAGTGTGGGAGAGTCCACAGCTTCCACCCCACTTGGACTCCCCACTTGAGAGTGGCCCCTTGGCTGGAGTGACTCCTCAGATTCAGAGTGTGAGGAGCTGAGGCTAGATCCTGCCAGCCCCCCAGCAGCACACTCCTCTGGGGCGTCATCCCCTTCCTCCCCTGGGTCCTCTAAATAGGAAATTCGAGAGGGAGTCAGAGGAGGAGCTGGGGAGGCGCAGAATCCATCTCCTGGGCAGCATGGTGGAAACGCAAAGGAGGAAACCGGAAGTGGATATGACGAAAGCGTAAAAAAAAAAAAAAAAAAGCTCTGCGCACTAGGAAGAAGCTAATATCCGCTACGTGCAAGCAGAGTGGCGGTAATAGTAGATTTACGCATTACAACAAGCTATTGGCCAAGACGCAATTCATTATTAGCAAGATTTAGCTGAGAAACGCAAAGGAGAAAACCGGAAGTGGATATGACGAAAGCGAAAAAAAAAACACACTCCGCACACTAGGAAGCAGCTAATATCCGCTACGTGCAAGCAAAGTTGCGGTAATAGGAGATTTACGCATTACAACAAGCTATTGCCCAAGACGCAATTAATTATTAGCTTGATTTATCTGGGTGTTCAATATCCTGTAATGCATACGTCAGAGCAAAAAAAGATCTGGTTGATTAAAAATGAAAATCGGATTGCCAAATAAAATAAGAACACAATATAACTATACAACAACATGATAATGTGGAACACAGGAGAATGCATAACGGGTTGTTATGAGCTTGTACGCCTGAAAAATCCTGCCGAATGCGGACATATGCGCGCTCTGAACTACAGTGTATTCATTAAGAATGACTGGGGTCGCTGCAAGTGAATTCAGGGAAAAATGCAGAAAGGCACATGTATGAACAGCACATCGCAGCACAGCGCAGCACAGCGACGCTACCGCCGGCACATAGCGAATCACAACAGCGACTGCACAAACACTGACCACCACAGATTCAACAAGGACAGGGCTGCAGAATAGCATGGGCGCTGACAATTTCAATTAGCGAACGTGAGCGCCAACCATGACTGACTAAAAAGTAGCTTTACAAGCCATGGGTGTTCTGAAAGCAAGCTAATTTGAGGCTAATGTGTTTTTTGGGAGGAGATGCATTTTAGATTTCACTCACAACATTCCAGTAGAAAAATTACATCTTTCACCAAAAAATCACTAAAAACAAGAAAGATTCATCAAACATATCCTAAACAACATGTGTTTAATTTTTGGCAAAAGACAAGAACACAAAAACCACTAAAAAAAAACATTGCACTGTCTGCCATTGAAATGTATGGGAGAGCGCCAGGTAGCGAAAGGTCTGACCTGGCGCTGTGATGGGATTAGCAGCGGCGCTGTTCGTTGAAGTCCGCTACATGATGAATCCAGCGCTAGCTGACGCTTTCGCCGGGGCTAGCCTCATTTAGCGTAATAAATGCGTGATTGTGTTAGCAGCCTGGCGTTCTGGAGGCGGTAGCCGGCGATACCTGGCGCTATTGAGACACTAGCTGACGCTATCACTTGATGAATAAGGGCCTTAGTTTTATATGAATTGGCAATGAATACGGGAATCTTTTCAGATCATGTTGAGTAAAATGCATCAAATATTTTACAACCTTTCTCATGCTTTATTTCCTGAATAGACTCGCCGAGCAATCTCTAAAAGGCACCTGGTTAGGAAATTTATGCCCTGAATGCAATCAGCGGACATATTGAGAAATATACTGAGGTCCTTGTAAGTGCACTTGAAGTGAATTATAGCCAAGAGCGTACGCAGGTAAAGCAGTACACCCAAATAGTCAAAATATATTTTTTCCTAGGGCAGTACAAATCATCGCATTGAGAGAGCCTATCTAGGGCTGTGTGCTGCTTAGAAATGGATAGAGAATACACAGAGATTGACGTGCCATCATCCAATTCTTTAGACACATCATTTGTATGACCCACCTGAGGGCATTATTTCCACTACCTAAGAAATATCTGAAGATAACAAGACTGCAAATCCACTGAGTGTTTATCAAACGAATCCTACATATGTCACAGCAGCAACCTACATTTCCCTCTACATTAGTTTGTCTCCTTCCAGACCAGATTTAACAATACTTTCTATTGCACAGCTGCAGTATATCATCCACAAGGTATATCTGTATCAGAGTCACTGGGAATTTGTTTTAGAGGAGGGTCAGAATAATTCTTTAATTTTATCATGAAAAACTGAAGAACCTGGATTTTCTAGTTTCCCGTTATGTATTAAACCAGACCTTCACCATGATTTATTGAAAAGCCCAAACCCTTAAAAAATGATTCCCCAGCATCTAAAGTTAATATATTTTAAGTTTTTAGTCACTTACTTATTATTCTTTACCCCACTGGGCTGCAACTCTGTTCAGGACTTTAGGATACGGGCGCCGCCATCTTGATTCAGAAGCATCACACTTACTGAGGAGAGGAGAGTGGGATAAAGTACAGGGGGCGGGTTATAGCTGTGCTTTGCTCAGACAGAGCAGAGCTGGGGTCAGCAAAAGGACAGCAATCCCAGAATGCAGAGCAGCCCAGTCAGAAGGCACTTCCTGTTTGCAGGCTGGCTGATGTTCCATGAGCCGCCATCTTGGATCTTTAAAGGCTCATAACATGCAGTAGATGCAGGTAGGATGATTTTTAATGTGAGCAATCTGTATGTACAGGGTGTGAGAAACATATAAGATAGACTCTTATTCAGAGTGCAGGTCCGCTTTAATTATAGCCTTTGTTTTGTTTATATAAGGCCATAGCGCCAGTTCTGGAGCACGGACATCTCTTTCTTTTTTTGGCGCTGCTATTTGGACAGAAAGTCACAGCGTCTCATGTTAACTAATTAGCTTTGATTGTTGCACTAGGTATTGGCCGGCCTGCATCAGCATTTGTTGGACCCTTATGCCAATTGTAACCGAACCAGTTACTGCCATCTTTTAGGCACTGCACAGCTTACTTATTACAGTGCTGGAGGTTGGCGCTATATTTTACCGGTGCTCTTTGTCACAAAATCGATCGTTCAACGTCGGTTTGATCGAGCGATCTGAAACGTGGGTGCGGGCTGCTTCCAGCACAGGGAGCAATCACACCAGAAACACCCCACACACCAATTACAAGAAGCTGCCACCACCACCATAACTACATTTTAAACGATTAAATCGGGCCAGTGGAACCCTCCTCAATTACCATCCGATCAAACTCTGCTGGCGAGTAATAGAGACAGTCACCACACACACCTACACACCCCTCTCCATATACAAGCAGGGCACAGGCAATCCACACTAATTCCGTCCCACACTTACCACGTGGAGAGTCTGATCAGTTCTGCTGTCTAACGATCAGATACAATCAGCTTGCAATCTGCTGGTTCACACACAGTCACCATGTAGCACTCCAAGTTAATTGTGAGTCAATCAGATACGCTTTCCCAATCTTACAGTCTAGTCTATGGGTTAATACATATTTTCGAGCGGTCATACAATCTTCAGAAACCAGGGTAGTTTTTAGAGCTCCAAGTAAACCAGGTTAGAGGATTTCTGATTGCCAAAAAGGTAGGCCCGTGCAAAATGTATAATAAATAATAAATAATTATAAAAAATAAAAAGACAAAAATAAAAATAATAAACAAAAAAACACAATATACAAACAAGTGCAGAAAAAACGTTAGAAAATAATAGGAAAAAAAAACACTGAAAATCCTATACCTCATAAAGTGATACAAAGTCTTCAGCTTCTGAGGGTTAGAGGAGCAGTGGGTCAGACATACCACAATCACGGATCAGACCCTCTGTATGTGACCAAGAAAACTTTGTCTGGATGGCATTCTGGTATTCTTTTGAATAGCACTGTCACTTTCTTATCTTCATTAAGCACTGATTGTTGTATATTTTGGATTTTTGAATAATGTATTTGCACAGATGTATTTATCGATATAGGGAACAATTCTTACCATTTTGGAAATATTATAATATTAGAGATCCGTCCGCCTATAAGGGTTTTAAATTATTTTAAATATTAGTTTTATGCCTTGTAGTGTTGAGCTCGTGTCTAATCAATGAATTGAAATAAAAGACAGAATTTTAAGATATCCTTACAGTGTGCGGCATATTTTTGGGCAAAATTATTGTGGTGGGTTCATCTGGTAATCCACACGTAGGTATATTATGTTAATTCTAATATCCTTCTACTGAAGGTGTTTTTGCCCTGGCCAGCACCTACTCAAGCCACTCTTAGCTGTGCAGGGTCCCTCCTGCCCCTTTTTTCCGACATTATTGCCAAGTTACAATGCAAGTTCAATACTAAGAAATGTGTGAAATGTTAATTATAAGCATAAAACACCTCAATACAGTCCTGCCTATTGTGCTCTATGGGATCTTGACCTACAGCGCCACTATAAACCTTCAATGTGACTAGATGTGAGCAAACTGGTTTGTCAGAACTCAAGTTCGTTACGAATTTCAGGAATAATTCGTTTCGGCACAAAACCGAATTTTTGGGGGTTCCTGCTGACCAAATTTTCCCTGAAATTCACTGGCACCTCGGGCAGTAGGTAAAAAAAAAATAAAAACTCACCACCATCCTCGTTCCAGCATCACACTTGGATCTAGTGTGCGCAGCAGAAGCTGACTTGCACAGATGACAGTGCAGCCCGCCCTGTACAATGGGAGCGGGGAAGACCGGCTGCAGTGTCTGCTGTGCAAGTCGGCTTCCGCCGCCCGCTGAGTGCGGCCAGCCTCCCCCGCTCCCACCGTGCTGTGTGACATGCCAGCTTCCTCTTCCCTAGAACTAGCCTGACGCCTTTCTGTATGAGTTTGCCTGGTCCTGCGCCTGCTCCGGCTCCCGTGCCAAACATGGAAGCACACATATCCACATGGAAGCTGGAAGCTGGTGATCACAGCAAGGTGAGTTTACTGGCGATGCTAGGGGTGCCACACAACAGGGCATCCTGCTATAGAATGCCCCAGGCCCTTGTGGGTTTTCATCCGCTTTAACAAGTTGAAAGTAACTGCAGCTTCTCAAACTTGATGCCTAGGAGTAATTATGGACTATTCTATTCAAGACCTATTCAAACCTCTCATTTACTCCCTAGCCACCTCCTGCTGTCTCCAGTCTAAAAACATCTCCCACATCTGTCCCTTCCTCTCACCTGAAACCACCAAAATGCTAGTGCATGTGAATTTTAATAGGATGATGGCTTAACCGCCATCTCTATCAAAAAGGGTTAATGGTGTTAGGAGGGTGTCTGCTGTTAGGGACAGTGGCAGTGATGTTGGGAGGTGGTTGCCTCCCTGCCACTGAGGGGTTAATTTGTAGTTAGTGATATGTGCAGCTCCCTTTTCCAGTGATTGGTATCTGAGTCTATAAAAGGGAAAACCAGGTGCTTGGCAGAGAGTTCTGGAGAGAACTCGAAACTTGAAACATAGCTTTTTTCCCTTAGGGCTAAAAGGATGTGGATCAGTGCCCTCCTAAAGCAGTGGTCAGTTCCCTCTGATGTGGGGGTGTTTGGATTAACCCCTGAAGCACTTTCCACTCATGGGGGCCTTTGGTCACTGTAAATAGTGCCCCTTGAAACAGGCCCTGGCAGCAGTAAGCAGAAGGAGAAACGTGCACGTGGTCGGAAACTCCTGAAGGGTGGACCAAGTAGAAGCCAAAAGTGAAGGTGGGCTTCAGTGGAGAAGTTACTGCATGCCAGAGACCAGTGTGCCTTATTGACGTTGCCCCAATAAAAAGGGGGTGCCCCATTAACCATACACATGCACAAGCGAGTTTCTTGCTTCTACACTAAAGAGGACCTAAAGCCATACTACATTTCTGCTTTAAAGTCTGCCAGGGGGTCTGAGTTATTACTGAGTCTCCCTGTGTTCCTTTGATATTAGGAGCCCTTGAAGCAACCGGGCTTAGGCCTAGGACCTTTCATATTGCCTACATCCCAAAAAAGCATCCCTGGTGGGTGTGTTACACATGCCCTGAATATATCCCGACTAAACAACTTCAACAGCCGACTACTCCACCTCAAGCCACCTCTGCTTTACTTGTGCCAGTTTCACTGAAAATTTGGTTTAAAATTCTTCGATTTTTCCCTTGTCCTCTACCCTGGTCCCCTCCTCTCACGTTCAGCCCTTCTCATGTGCCTCTCCACTCCCCTGAAATGCCCTTCCTTTTTTGATTCAACACTCCCCAACACTCACCTGGTTTAAGTAACCCCACAGGGCTGATCACCAGACTAAAACTGATCAGCTGCAGGGTCAAAAGGTATCTTTTTATCATTTTATTGGGTGGTCCCTTTAAAGTGGACCAACACCCTGAGAATTATAGATTCCCGGGCCGATCACCTCACACACCGCGGGACATCCGAGATCGGGATGTCCCGCGGGGTGAACCCCCCCTGAACACCCCAAATCCACCTAGCTGGTCTTCGGCGGCGGCCGGCCGCCGCCGCCTCCCTCGCGCCCCTCTAGGCGTGCGCGTGCCCGCGTCGGCCGTCTCTGAATGGCCGGCGCGGGCGCGCACACGTCAAGAGTGATGCGCGGGAGGCGCCGACGGGCAAGCTGCTTGTACGTTGCTGTCAATCAGCTTGTCCGTCGGCGCCGATTGGACGGCGCGGCCACGTGGGAGCGGGGAGAGGTGAGTTTTGGGGGCTTTCTGGGGGGTTTCACACAGCGGGGCACCCCCGATCGGGGTGCCCCGGGGAAGTGGACCAATACCCAGGATAGTCAAAATCCTGGGTGTTGGTCCACTTTAAAGAGATTGTCCAGGAAAAACTCAATCTTGCAGCTTTGGCTTCCTATAATGGCAGCACTTATCCTGCCTTGTTTCTACCTCCACAGACCTACTCCATTTATTGCAATGGGGAAGGGGGGGGGGATGCCAAGTGTGTGTGTGTGTGTGTGTGTGTGTGTGTGTGTGTGTGTGTGTGTGTAGCATATCAGATATGTTGCCCTGTTTATCTGAGACAGTTGGACACTGAAAGTACACCACAAACAAGGTGATTTAGAAATAAAAGCAATCAATTGCACCTTAAAAGACCTGATCAAATACAGGTACAAAAGCAGGGCGGCCATCAGGCCATTACAAGCAGCACTGGGGGGCCCAGTGGCTCAGAGGGGCCCAAACACTGGCACTCCTGAAAGGCCTGTGATTTCATGAGTTTCATGAGCAATGATATTAAGGTTGAATGGAGTGCGTTATTTCTTTTTACAGTTAACCCTTTGTGAACAGGTAAGGGGTCCATGAGACTGCTATACCAGTTGAAATGGCTTGATGGGCTGAAAAGTCATCTGCAGCAAGCGGGTTACTTGCCATTATCCCCCAGCCCCATTACCAGTCTCCTAGTCGCTATGGTGGCTTGTAGCCTTCAGGGTTGTTTTTTATGTTTTCATATTAATATTTTAGGAAAATACGATTTTTATTCTGTTTTTTATCATTTTTTTTAGGGAAACGCTGGGGTATAAAAAGTTCTAATGGAAGAATTTTCGGTTTCTTGCGGGATGTGTAAGTGATTTCTTCTTTCTTTTAAACTGTTTATGGGGATTTTTATTATTTTTATGATAGTTGACCTTTAATAGGGTGAAATAAGGACTCACTCCTATCCTACAAATATTAAATATAAACAAGCCAAGATCCAAGAGCCAATATTAACAATTTATATTTAATACAAAAGTTCATTTTATGGGCATTATACTGATCAAATAATGCCTCCATTCGTCCTAGTGAATTTTTACTTACATTAAGGTTTCAGAGCCTGGAATTTTAATATTGCAAGATTATTTGATTATAAACCTTCAAACATCCTGAAAAAATGTAACTAAAAACACAAGTTCCCACAGCATCCTAAAGGGTTTTTATATTATTAATTGAATTATAATGTGTTAAAGTTTTAACTGGTTCTTTTGAGATGCCCTGGTTGTAGTTTATGTCCAGAGCGGAAACGAAAATTAGTTTTTCTTTATTCAACATTTTCCCTTTGCCATTGTGTTAAAGCTAATGCACTCTAAGCAGCACGGGAATTAACATGGGTATTCATGTCTCCGTACACTAGTGGCTGCAAAATAAACAATCTTTGATTTCTTTTTAGTTGGTGGGCATTACAAATAAGAGCACTCCTTGATGATAAAATGTACTTGAAAAGCTCATTATCCTTAGCTTTCTTACCTTCAATGTTAATTATAAAATGTGTTAAGCACAAAGTGATAATGACTTATGGACTCTCCGGTTTCATTTATCTGGTTATTGGTGTTACCATGGCTGAAATGCTCAGATTAAAGCATAGAAAATTGGCCAGTAGAGTGTAACATACCAAAATATACTATTTTAGAGGGCATTATTTGGAATGGACTTTGGTAAGATGCAGCTACTATCAGGTTAATACAGATCTGGGTCCTATATAAGTATATCTTATCTGTTCTGATGGCCAGTGTCATGCCCAATTCACCTTAGGTAAATTTACAGTTAGAAAGTGAAATAAAGCTCTGACATCATGACATCTAGCTCACATAAAGGGGGAATGAGCATGCCAACAGACCTGGCTGTGACGCAACGGAGCGTGATTGGCCGGGAGGTGGAAGACGTCAAAGGCCAGACCTATCAAATAAAGGCCAACCTATTTAACATACCAACAAAGACGGTCTGAGTGCAGCTGTCACATGTAAGAAAGGGATTACAGGTAACCCCCAGCGAGCAAACCCGCATAATAGACAGGAAAGCCACCAGGGTAAGCATGGACCAATTTTGCTGAGAAACATGGTGGCGGAACAGAAACCAAGGGCCTGCAGCACCATGGGTATGAGAACCGCAGCCCATAGTTACATGGGAGTGAAATTCTATGAATCGCAATAGGCATTATAGAAACACAATAGGGTAGTTACCAATAAACATTGTTATATAGTAACGAATAGTAGAAATAATATAATAAATATATAGCTAACCATGAAAATGAAATGAAATCCCTACACCATAACTGGTCATGGTCAAATGTAAATCTAGATCTACAGTATGTACTCTTAATAAAACTTTGTGAGTCTAAAGTTATTTTAACATAATAGAAAAACCCAAGTTGTTAAAAACACAAGATGAATAACAAGGCTTTAATATATGAATAATATATGGAGAGAATACTGGATGATGTTCAGTGTGAATTTAAAAAAAAGTTTATTTTGAGAATGTTACCTATCCACAAACAGGGAGATGTCCCATCTATATTTTATTCCCAGGGACAGTGGTAGCAAGCTGGAATATACATCTCACCTAATTTTCCAGCAGTTTTTTTGCAAGTTGCCCACGTGTGGACTTAATTTAACCTTTTCTATACTTATAATTAGGGATGAGCGAACCGGTTCGGACGAACCAGAATTCGCTCCGAATTTCAGGGAAAATTCGATTCGGCACGAACCCGAATTTTTTTTTGGTTCGTGCCGATCGAATTTCCCTGAAATAAAAAAAATAAAAATGCCGGCATGGTGGGAGCGGGCAGGCCGGCTACGCTGTCAGCGGGCGGCGGAAGCATTTTTTTAAAAAGCAAACACTTACCTGCATGATGACGCGTCCTCTGATGACAGCTGAGAGCGGCGCCGGCCTCCACGCTCCGACCATGCAGGTAAGTGTTTGTTTTTTAAAAAAATGCCGGCATGGTGGGAGCGGGCAGGCCGGCTGCGCTGTCAGCGGGCCGGCTTCCGCCGCCCGCTGACAGCGTAGCTGGCCTGCCCGCTCCCACCATGCCGGCATTTTTTTTTTTCAGATGAGCGATTCGTGAAAGTTCGATTCGGGCGAACCCGAATTTCTTGGGGAAATTCGGCGAATCGCCCGAATCGAACTTTCTCTACTTATAATAGTTAAGTGCTAGCTATGTGAACTTCACGTAGTTGATATTTTCTTGTAAAAGAAAAGACACATCTGCGCAGGTCTTCTTTTCACCCAGGTGGCCTCCAACTCCCACTTCCACAGGATTATCAGCAGACAGTAGAACCGTTACTGCCCCTTCCTTCTGACAGCTCGGACAAAGGATTGGCATGGGATAGAGGATGGGAGGTAAGGGGAAAAAACACATTTTAATACATGAAATTTCGCTCTGCAGTGGTTATTTTTTTTTACAGTTAACCCTTTGTGAACTGGTAAGGGGTCCATGAGACTGCTATACCAGTTGAAATGGCTTGATGGGCCGAAAAGTTATCTGCGGCAAGTGGGTTACTTGCCATTATCCCCCAGCCCCATTGCCAGTCTCCACAAATCCCAGGTGGGAGCAGAAGAGCCCACAGCCCGCAAGCACTATGGTGGCTTGTAGCCTTCAGGGCTGAATTTTATGTTTTCATATTAATATTTCAGGAAAATAAGATTTTTATTCTGTTTTTTATCATTTTTTTTAGGGAAACGCTGTGCAACCAGTGAATACCTTAAGGGTTTGCTTCCATAAAACTGCACTCAAAACAACAAGCCCGGTATGCCTGAGAAGCTTGAGGTATGTACTTACAGAGAATATAGAGAGTTTGTGGGGGGGGGGGTATTTCAAGTATAAAGGGTTGTTTTCCTTAAAAAATAGGTGCACATAGCAGTTATATTTTATCTGAATCTGAATCTCCTAAAGCTCTCTTTCAGTTTCAAGGGTGTTGTTACAACCGGATGAAACCAATGAAGCGTGGACCCACTGGAACTGCGGAACTGTTGGTGAGTACCGCGTCAGGGAAGCGGGGTCTAAGGAGCCACCGGTTTTCACCAGAGCCCGCCGCGAAGCAGGTTGGTCTTGTGCGGCTGATGACTCCCAGGTCGCTACCCCCCAACGGCGGCACAGTTCCACAATTTGCCGAGGTATAGTACAGCAGAGATAAACGATGGTCACGGTGAGTAGCCAGATTCAGGGCAGGCAGCGAGGGTTCAGCAGCGAGTAGACAAGCCGTGGTCGGGACAGGCAGCGGAGGTTCACAGACGAAGAGACAGACCGAGGTCGGGACAGGCAGCGGAGGTTCGTGGTCAAAAGGTAAGCCGAGGTCATACACGAAAAAGCCACAGATTAAACTACAGACAATCATGGAAACACACCGATAATCCGGCAAAGGGAGGAAGGGCTGGCCAGAATAAAAAGGAAGTGATATTACCGGATTGGACGGCCGGACACCAATTAGAGCTGCACTGGCCCTTTAAATTCCACAGTATTGCGGCGCGCGCCCCCTAGTGGCCGGGGACGTGCGCGCAGGAGAGGCAAGGAGGAAGAAGGAAGTGAAGGAGCCGCCCGCAGGCCCCGGCAGCCACGCCGGACGGAGGGCAGGACACCAGGTAAGCGAGGGGCGCTGCCAGGAAGGGACATAGCGCTCGGGCTAGGGGAGACCCGGCGGGGAAAGCCGCGGGGAGGAAGCGCGGCTCTCGCCCCGGGAGAGGGACGGCTGGAAGCGCCATGAGGCGTCTCCGCAGCGCTAGCCCTAACAGTACCCCCCCCCTTAGGTCTCCCCCTCTTCTTAGGACCAAGGAAGTCTGAAATAAGGGTCCGATCAAGGATGTTTTCTTCCGGTTCCCAGGATCTCTCCTCAGGGCCGTAGCCCTCCCAATCCACCAAGAAATAGCGTCTTCCTCTGGAGATCTTCGAAGCAAGTATCTCTTTGACCGTAAAGGTATCTTCAGTACCTGCGACTGGCTTAGGTTCCAATAATTTGGGGGAAAAACGATTAACAGTCACCGGTTTGAGCAGAGAGACATGGAAGGAATTGGTTATGCGGAGAGAGGGTGGCAGATGCAGCTTGTAACAGGCAGGGTTGATACGTTGTTGGATCTTAAAAGGTCCCAAGAAGCGAGGACCAAGTTTGTAACTGGGGATCTTAAAACGAATATACTTGGCCGAAAGCCATACCCTATCCCCTGGAGAGTATAAAGGAGGAGTCCTTCTCTTCTTATCAGCCTGGATTTTCATACGAGACACGGCTTGTTCCAGTGAATGCTGAGTTTCACGCCAGATGGAAGAAAACTGGTGCGAAAGGTCATCGACCGCAGGTACCGAGGAGGGCGTTAGTAAAGGCAGAGGAGGAAGGAGATGACGACCATAAACTATAAAGAAAGGGGATTTTCCGGTGGATTCAGAGTCCTTAAAGTTATAAGAAAACTCTGCCCAGGGCAGCAGGTCCACCCAGTCATCCTGGCGAGTGGAAACAAAATGGCGTAGATACAGCCCCAAAGTTTGATTTACCCTCTCCACTTGGCCATTGGATTGGGGATGATACGAGGAAGAAAAGTCCAATTTCACCTTTAATTGATTACAGAGAGCCCTCCAGAATTTCGATACGAATTGAACTCCCCTGTCGGAGACAATGTGGGTTGGGAGCCCATGTAGACGGAAGATGTGTTTAAGGAAATTCTTTGCCAATAGGGGAGCAGAAGGTAATCCAGGCAACGGAATGAAATGCGCCATCTTCGAAAATCGGTCCACCACTACCCAGATGACGGTATTGCCCTGTGAAGGCGGAAGATCAGTGATAAAATCCATGGCGATGTGAGACCAAGGAATGTCCGGAATGGGAAGTGGTTGGAGAAGACCTGCGGGACGTTGACGAGGGGTCTTGTTGCGCGCGCACGAGGTGCAGGCTTGTACGAATTCCGTGGCATCTTTTGCTAACGTGGGCCACCAGTAGTATCTGGAGATGATGGCGCAGGTCTTCTTGATTCCAGGGTGACCAGCAGTATGGGAGGCATGACCCCATTTTAGTATTAAAAGGCGACGAGAGACAGGTACGAAAGTCCTCCCCGGAGGACCTGATTCTAGAGCAGCGGGAGCAGAGTGAACCAGACGATCGAGTGGAATTATAAACTGCGGAGAAGAGACCTTATCCGAGACATCCGAGGCACGGGAGAGAGCGTCTGCCCTGATGTTTTTTGCAGCTGGACGGAAGTGGATCTGGAAATTAAAGCGTGCAAAGAAGAGTGACCAACGGGCCTGACGAGGGTTTAAGCGTTGTGCGGATTCCAGATAAGAGAGGTTCTTGTGGTCAGTAAAAATGGAAATTGGGAAGATAGATCCCTCGAGGAGATGTCTCCATTCTTCCAGCGCCAATTTGATGGCTAATAGCTCTCTATCTCCAATGGTGTAGTTCCTCTCGGCAGGAGAGAAGGTTTTAGAAAAGAATCCGCAAGTTCGAGCTTTGCCGGACGAGGATCGTTGCGTAAGTACTGCTCCAGCTCCGACGGAAGAGGCATCCACCTCAAGAGCGAAAGGACGAGACGGGTCAGGTCTGGAAAGTACCGGTGCCGAGGCGAAGGCCTTCTTCAATGCAAGAAAGGCTGCTTCAGCCTGCGGAGACCATGCCTTGGGATTGGCTCCTTTTTTGGTGAGGGCCACGATGGGGGCTACTGTCGTGGAAAAGTGTAAAATGAACTGGCGGTAATAGTTCGCGAACCCCAAGAATCGCTGGATTGCACGAAGACCGACTGGTCGAGGCCATTCAAGGACCGCCTTTAACTTGGCAGGATCCATCTGGAGACCTTGAGCAGAAACTATGTACCCCAAAAAAGGTAATGCGGTTTGATGAAAAAGGCATTTCTCGAGCTTAGCATAAAGATGGTGTTGCAGTAAACGAGACAAGACTTGTCTGACGTGCTGATGATGTTCTTCGATGGACGAGGAGAAGATGAGAATGTCGTCAAGATAGACCACAACACAGGTATACAACAGGTCCCGAAAAATGTCGTTAACGAACTCCTGAAAAACTGCGGGGGCATTGCAGAGGCCGAAGGGCATAACAAGATACTCAAAATGACCGTCTCGCGTGTTGAAGGCCGTCTTCCATTCATCACCCTCTCGAATGCGGACTAAGTTATAGGCGCCTCTCAGAT
The DNA here is from genome assembly GCA_027917425.1 of Gastrophryne carolinensis. Lineage (NCBI taxonomy): Eukaryota > Metazoa > Chordata > Amphibia > Anura > Microhylidae > Gastrophryne > Gastrophryne carolinensis. The sequence goes on from CM051234.1 coordinate 396,117,965, forward strand.
CCAATTTTGAAAAAATCTTAGCTCCGCGAAGACGATCAAAAAGTTCGGAGATCAAGGGCAATGGGTAACGGTTTTTTACCGTAATTTTATTGAGGCCCCGGTAATCGATGCAGGGCCGAAGGGACCCGTCCTTTTTCTGTACAAAGAAGAAGCCCGCTCCAGCTGGGGAAGAGGATTTCCTAATGAACCCCTTTTGTAAATTCTCCCGAATGTATTCCGACATTGCTTGGGTTTCAGGGACGGACAGCGGATAGATGCGTCCGCGAGGAGGAGTGGCGCCAGGTAGAAGATCAATCGGGCAATCGTAAGGGCGATGCGGCGGAAGTGACTCAGCTTGCCTCTTGCTAAATACGACGGAAAAAGACCGATAAACTTCAGGTAGACCCGGTAATGGAGTCGTGGGAGCTGTAATTTGGACTGGCAAAGACGTAAGGCAGTTCTTAACACATGTTGCGCCCCAGGACTTGATGTCCCCAGTGGACCAATCCAAGGTAGGGTTATGGTGCTGGAGCCAGGGAAGCCCCAAGAGAAGCGGCGAGGTACAGTGGGGTAATACGAAAAATTCCAGAAATTCCTGATGGAAGAGGCCGATCTTCAGTAGTAGAGGTTTGGTGCGGTAGCGCACCATGCAGTTCAATCTGTCCCCATTAACGGCCGCGACAAATAGTGGCTTGGCCAGACGGTAGACAGCTATATCATACTTAGTGACCAAGGAGGCCTCGATGAAGTTGCCCGCCGAACCAGAGTCCAAGAAGGCCGGTAAGTTCAGGACGGAAGTGGAGCCCAAGTGAAGTTGTGCCGGCACAGTGAACCTAGGAGAGGAAGCACAGACACCCAGAGACGCCTCTCCAAACGAGTCTAGGTGCGCCCGTTTCCCTGGCGTGGTGGGCGGATTGGGCAATCTTTCAAAAAATGTTCTGGGCTGGCGCAGTATAGACAAAGTCTTTCGAGTCTCCGGCGCGACCTTTCCTGGGGAGTCAAGCGAGTATGGTCCACTTGCATGACTTCTTCAGACGGAGACGAAAGCGTAGACTGAGGGTTCTGAAACGTAGGGGCCAAACGGAATGCCCTCTTGGCACGCAGAGAATCTTGGCGGAACTCATCACGCCTCTCTGTAAAACGAATGTCTATACGTGTGGCAAGTTGGATTAGTTCAGAAAGAGAAGTAGGGAGATCCCGGGCAGCAAGAACATCCTTGACCCTACTAGAGAGACCCTTCTTAAAGCAGGCACAGAGAGCCTCATTGTTCCAAGCTAGCTCGGCTGCCAAAGTTCGGAAGCGAATGGCATATTCTCCCACCGACAGATCACCTTGAACCAGATTCAATAAGGCAGATTCGGCTGAAGACGCCCGGGCAGGTTCCTCAAAAACCTGACGAAACTGATCCACAAAAGTTTGAACCATGAGGGTAACGGGGTCGTTGCGGTCCCACAATGGGGTAGCCCAGGCTAAGGCCTTCCCAGAGAGCAGGCTGATAATAAAGGCCACCTTGGAGCGCTCAGTAGGGAATTGGTCAGCCAATAGCTCCAGGTGCAGGGAACATTGGGCAAGAAACCCACGGCAAAGTCTTGCGTCTCCTTCAAATTTAGCTGGCAGGGAGAGACGAATCCTCGCGGAGGAGGCCACCGGAAGCTGTGGTGGAACAGCCGGAGCAGGCGGTGGCGTCTGCGGTTGCTGCATAGACAGAAGTTGTTGCATCATGGCCGTAAGTTGATTGATCTGCCGTGACTGCATGGCGACTAGTGCAGGTAGTTCAGAGACGTCTGGCAATGGCACCTCGGCGGGATCCATGGCCGGATTATACTGTTACAACCGGATGAAACCAATGAAGCGTGGACCCACTGGAACTGCGGAACTGTTGGTGAGTACCGCGTCAGGGAAGCGGGGTCTAAGGAGCCACCGGTTTTCACCAGAGCCCGCCGCGAAGCAGGTTGGTCTTGTGCGGCTGATGACTCCCAGGTCGCTACCCCCCAACGGCGGCACAGTTCCACAATTTGCCGAGGTATAGTACAGCAGAGATAAACGATGGTCACGGTGAGTAGCCAGATTCAGGGCAGGCAGCGAGGGTTCAGCAGCGAGTAGACAAGCCGTGGTCGGGACAGGCAGCGGAGGTTCACAGACGAAGAGACAGACCGAGGTCGGGACAGGCAGCGGAGGTTCGTGGTCAAAAGGTAAGCCGAGGTCATACACGAAAAAGCCACAGATTAAACTACAGACAATCATGGAAACACACCGATAATCCGGCAAAGGGAGGAAGGGCTGGCCAGAATAAAAAGGAAGTGATATTACCGGATTGGACGGCCGGACACCAATTAGAGCTGCACTGGCCCTTTAAATTCCACAGTATTGCGGCGCGCGCCCCCTAGTGGCCGGGGACGTGCGCGCAGGAGAGGCAAGGAGGAAGAAGGAAGTGAAGGAGCCGCCCGCAGGCCCCGGCAGCCACGCCGGACGGAGGGCAGGACACCAGGTAAGCGAGGGGCGCTGCCAGGAAGGGACATAGCGCTCGGGCTAGGGGAGACCCGGCGGGGAAAGCCGCGGGGAGGAAGCGCGGCTCTCGCCCCGGGAGAGGGACGGCTGGAAGCGCCATGAGGCGTCTCCGCAGCGCTAGCCCTAACAGGTGTCTACCGATACATATAAAGTACTGTTGTAACCATGCGGAAGTGGGGGTTTCACATGCAATATGGTTCTTGAAAATCTTACATATTTTATTTAAAAAAAAGCTACAAACTTAAAAACATATAGCATTTTAACTTTTTTCCACTTATTTGACCCAAAAATATTGATAAGGCACTGAAAAAAAAATCCGGTTAACCCCCTTGGCGGCGATCCCGAGCGTGACTCGGGGTTAATTTGCGCTGTAAGTGGCGGTAACCCCGAGTCACGCTCGGGATCGATCTGGGAGCAAGGGCGGGCGGCGCAGCCTCCTTACCTTCTCCCTGCGATCCAGCGATGTCTCCGCCGCGACCGCAGGTGAGAGCCGTGGCTGCGGCGTCCGTCTCCGCTTCCGGGTTCCGTCTCTGTGAGCCGCAGAGGCTCATGGGGGTGGAGCCGTGTGTCAGAGACAAATGCAATGGTAACGCTTTCGTTGCCATTGCATTTGTCTATTTCACAACGCCAGAGAGGTTAAACATGTATAATGCAAAATGGTGAAAAATGGCCTGGCAACAGAGGTGTCATACTCTAAACCTATTTCTTCCTCCTACCAATTTGGAATTCCTTACTCATTCTAAAAGAGATTATCCACCCAAGAGTTAACCTTTTAAATACCATCCTACCTAGAGATGATCTTTATTATTTAACGAGAAAATGTCTGAAACTGAGCATTTAGAGGAAAGCTCTCATTTTGTCAGGTTTTTGTCTTATTGCTTTCCTCTTCTGGAAAGTAAAATAAACATTTGTGTAAGGATTGTGCCCCATCCCTGTTATTTACTTATCAGTATGCTGTGGCCAAGTTTCTTATATTGCTTTGTGTCTGTCTTTGTTAAACAGGAGTGGCTTTACTTCCCTTTAGTAAAGCTCTTACTATACTTTCTGACTACAAATCCCAGAATCCTTCCACTGTAACAGGCGAGGTCATTAGATTTAGCTAAACAATCAGCAGCAATGACCTCACCAGCTGAGATTGTTGCCAGTAACCCTTTAATTTCTGGAACACAAGACTGTGATTCCCCCTATCTGAAGGGATTGAAATAATGCAGATGGGGTTAAACTTGCTGTCTCTGCCTCAGTCAATCAGATGATTGGCAAGATTCAGGGTCAGGCACATTGTTTCTAGGGAGAACTGTTTTCTTTTATAACATGGAGTTGCAAACACATAGAAAAGAAAAAAATGACAGACAAGTTCAGCACCTTGAGCACATCATTGTGGCACACTAGATTGGAAACTTTTAAAAATACCATTAAAAGTGGAATTACTCTTTAAACACATCAGCTCTGTGCTCCCATGATGCTGTTGTAATTCATTTGACTGCTGGGGGCCAATGGGGGTTATGGCTTGCTAGTGATCACCTGGACAGGATTTCCAACTGTTGCACAGACAAAGCACCACAGAAATGTAAAAAGGTCAGTACAGTGTCCATTCTATGGGCATTTCTGGGGCTTTTAAGCAGATTGGCCCCTGAGATTTCCATAAGTCAGAGACATAGTGGCCTGAGGTTCATTTTAAAGGATCTGATGCTAAATAGTCCAGATCTTTAAGGAGTTGATTTAATAATTAGTACAATAGATGTTTAATTAATTGAATTTAATTTAATGAAGTTTCTGTTGACAGAATGATATGTTTTACAATGATGGCTAAAACCCTATATCTACATTGGCTTTTTTGGAAATGCTTCATCTTTTTAAATTCGCTCCGAATTTCAGGGAATATTCGATTCGGCACGAACCCGAATTTTTTTTTGGTTCGTGCCGATCGAATTTCCCTGAAATAAAAAAAATAAAAATGCCGGCATGGTGGGAGCGGGCAGGCCGGCTACGCTGTCAGCGGGCGGCGGAAGCATTTTTTTAAAAAGCAAACACTTACCTGCATGATGACGCGTCCTCTGATGACAGCTGAGAGCGGCGCCGGCCTCCACACTCCGACCATGCAGGTAAGTGTTTGCTTTTTAAAAAAATGCCGGCATGGTGGGAGCGGGAAGGCCGGCTGCGCTGTCAGCGGGCCGGCTTCCGCCGCCCGCTGACAGCGTAGCTGGCCTGCCCGCTCCCACCATGCCGGCATTTTTTTTTTTCAGATGAGCGATTCGTGAAAGTTCGATTCGGGCGAACCCGAATTTCTTGGGGAAATTCGGCGAATCGCCCGAATCGAACTTTCTCTACTTATAATAGTTAAGTGCTAGCTATGTGAACTTCACGTAGTTGATATTTTCTTGTAAAAGAAAAGACACATCTGCGCAGGTCTTCTTTTCACCCAGGTGGCCTCCAACTCCCACTTCCACAGGATTATCAGCAGACAGTAGAACCGTTACTGCCCCTTCCTTCTGACAGCTCGGACAAAGGATTGGCATGGGATAGAGGATGGGAGGTAAGGGGAAAAAACACATTTTAATACATGAAATTTCGCTCTGCAGTGCGTTATTTTTTTTTACAGTTAACCCTTTGTGAACTGGTAAGGGGTCCATGAGACTGCTATACCAGTTGAAATGGCTTGATGGGCCGAAAAGTTATCTGCGGCAAGTGGGTTACTTGCCATTATCCCCCAGCCCCATTGCCAGTCTCCACAAATCCCAGGTGGGAGCAGAAGAGCCCACAGCCCGCAAGCACTATGGTGGCTTGTAGCCTTCAGGGCTGAATTTTATGTTTTCATATTAATATTTCAGGAAAATAAGATTTTTATTCTGTTTTTTATCATTTTTTTTAGGGAAACGCTGTGCAACCAGTGAATACCTTAAGGGTTTGCTTCCATAAAACTGCACTCAAAACAACAAGCCCGGTATGCCTGAGAAGCTTGAGGTATGTACTTACAGAGAATATAGAGAGTTTGTGGGGGGGGGGGGGTATTTCAAGTATAAAGGGTTGTTTTCCTTAAAAAATAGGTGCACATAGCAGTTATATTTTATCTGAATCTGAATCTCCTAAAGCTCTCTTTTCAGTTTCAAGGGTGTCTACCGATACATATAAAGTACTGTTGTAACCATGCGGAATGGGGGTTTCAAATGCAATATGGTTCTTGAAAATCTTACATATTTTATTTAAAAAAAAGCTACAAACTTAAAAACATATAGCATTTTAACTTTTTTCCACTTATTTGACCCAAAAATATTGATAAGGCACTGAAAAAAAAATCCGGTTAACCCCCTTGGCGGCGATCCCGAGCGTGACTCGGGGTTAATTTGCGCTGTAAGTGGCGGTAACCCCGAGTCACGCTCGGGATCGATCTGGGAGCAAGGGCGGGCGGCGCAGCCTCCTTACCTTCTCCCTGCGATCCAGCGATGTCTCCGCCGCGACCGCAGGTGAGAGCCGTGGCTGCGGCGTCCGTCTCCGCTTCCGGGTTCCGTCTCTGTGAGCCGCAGAGGCTCATGGGGGTGGAGCCGTGTGTCAGAGACAAATGCAATGGTAACGCTTTCGTTGCCATTGCATTTGTCTATTTCACAACGCCAGGGAGGTTAAACATGTATAATGCAAAATGGTGAAAAATGGCCTGGCAACAGAGGTGTCATACTCTAAACCTATTTCTTCCTCCTACCAATTTGGAATTCCTTACTCATTCTAAAAGAGATTATCCACCCAAGAGTTAACCTTTTAAATACCATCCTACCTAGAGATGATCTTTATTATTTAATGAGAAAATGTCTGAAACTGAGCATTTAGAGGAAAGCTCTCATTTTGTCAGGTTTTTGTCTTATTGCTTTCCTCTTCTGGAAAGTAAAATAAACATTTGTGTAAGGATTGTGCCCCATCCCTGTTATTTACTTATCAGTATGCTGTGGCCAAGTTTCTTATATTGCTTTGTGTCTGTCTTTGTTAAACAGGAGTGGCTTTACTTCCCTTTAGTAAAGCTCTTACTATACTTTCTGACTACAAATCCCAGAATCCTTCCACTGTAACAGGCGAGGTCATTAGATTTAGCTAAACAATCAGCAGCAATGACCTCACCAGCTGAGATTGTTGCCAGTAACCCTTTAATTTCTGGAACACAAGACTGTGATTCCCCCTATCTGAAGGGATTGAAATAATGCAGATGGGGTTAAACTTGCTGTCTCTGCCTCAGTCAATCAGATGATTGGCAAGATTCAGGGTCAGGCACATTGTTTCTAGGGAGAACTGTTTTCTTTTATAACATGGAGTTGCAAACACATAGAAAAGAAAAAAATGACAGACAAGTTCAGCACCTTGAGCACATCATTGTGGCACACTAGATTGGAAACTTTTAAAAATACCATTAAAAGTGGAATTACTCTTTAAACACATCAGCTCTGTGCTCCCATGATGCTGTTGTAATTCATTTGACTGCTGGGGGCCAATGGGGGTTATGGCTTGCTAGTGATCACCTGGACAGGATTTCCAACTGTTGCACAGACAAAGCACCACAGAAATGTAAAAAGGTCAGTACAGTGTCCATTCTATGGGCATTTCTGGGGCTTTTAAGCAGATTGGCCCCTGAGATTTCCATAAGTCAGAGACATAGTGGCCTGAGGTTCATTTTAAAGGATCTGATGCTAAATAGTCCAGATCTTTAAGGAGTTGATTTAATAATTAGTACAATAGATGTTTAATTAATTGAATTTAATTTAATGAAGTTTCTGTTGACAGAATGATATGTTTTACAATGATGGCTAAAACCCTATATCTACATTGGCTTTTTTGGAAATGCTTCATCTTTTTAATTGCAACTGTATTACATTATATTTATGGGTAGAATGTTCTGTGCTTTGAAAAGCACTGGCAGTGGCTATCATTTTAAAGCATTTTTAAAAAATATATCTACTATGGCATTTCAACTTAAGGTACACAGTATACTTTTAAAGGCACTACTGGGACCTTTACAGAGAACATTGACTTATACATTAGGAGAAGAAAAGTGTATCTGTAAAACATTGACACATCAGAGATGCCATAGTGATGCAAAGCTGCAGGCTGTACATTGCAAATGTCAGATGATACTTTTCCAAATGATTGCCCACAACAGTATTTCAATATATTTAATCTGTTGTAAGGAACTAAAAATTGTAATTTGTTGAAGTTGCATCATTAACGGGTCACATTTACTGAAATCAAAAATATAGAATGGAAACGTCAGAAGGAGACCATAAACTCGATACATGGTCGTGCGCCAGAATCCCAAAAGCAAGATCCAACACTTCCGCATGCACCTGGGCGCCTGATATATGGCTTTGTGTGCACGCTGGGTGCCCATGTGCCATGCACCAAATGGCATGCACGTGAGGCGAAAAATTCCTCTTTAGATGCCTTCTGCATGAAATTCTGCTCTTATGAAACACAAATTACCCTGCCCTATGCACATTTGGCTTGCTAAGCCCTTAAAGTGGACAAAAACCCAGGATTTTGACTGTCCTTTGACTGACTGACCTTTATTTTATTAACTTTTTGGGTCCAATGTACTCCTTTTTGGCGTTTTTACCTTTAACATTTTTATATTTGTCAACTTTCACAACTTTTTAACAATTTCTTTCTCCACAAAACAAAACAAAAAATACTGAAAAAGAACTTGCAGCTGACACTTTCATTACTAAAAAACATGCTGGATGCTGCCTGAAATCTGAAAGAAATTGGGATGCCCCACATCAGCAGTAAAAGCTTACCTTTTCCCAGTCCAACAGTGCATGTGCAGGCTCTCATCCAATCTGGATGTTTACAATGGGGAGCAAGAATGTCCCCTGCATCTTTGGGCTGTGCGTATGCTCCCATTCCAGCCATTTATACAGGCTGGGCAGGAGTTTGCGCATTGTTGGGGATGCAACCACTTGCGCTCCCCATTGAAGAACATCAGAGCAGTTTGCCAAATTACACAGTCACGGCAAACGGAGCTGATTCGACGAGAGCCTGTGCCATTGGAACCGGAGAAGGTGAGCTTTACAGGGCATTTTGGAAGGTGTCACACAGCAGGGCATCCCAATTCGGGATTCCCCAGCACACAGAGCAAAAACCCAGAATAGTCAAAATCTCAGGATTTGCTTTAAAATCAAGGACTTTGTGAGTTAGCTTGTTTTTCATAGTAATCTAGTACTTCTACTATTACAGTTTATTGTAATGTAGTATTAGATTGTTCTGAGGAGGTTGAGTTACCTGTTGAGAAGATTATAAAATCTTTTTAAAGAAGATGGCTCATTGTATACTGTTCCCAAGGGGGTAAGGGGGAAGAAAGTTAGTGTGTTCCATGCACCGGCACTGGGCAGTATACTTACCAACTATATGCTCTTGTGGTGCTCCCTTTGTTCAGCGGCGGGCACTGTCACTACCAGGAACCAACAGCATGGCAAGTGAACCCTGTACATTTTCAGAGGTCCTGTGGACAACGGCACCCTATGGCCTATGGAGAAACAAATTGCTAAGTTTTAGTGCATACCCCATAGGGTGTTGATGTTCCTCACCTGTAAAAATAACACCCCATCACAGGTGCAAGTGATTTTTGGGAGGAAAACATTTTTTTGCACTTTTTTTGTGTGTTAAAGTTAAACAACTCATTCAGATGCAGGTTGCAATTCACATCCGAACCACACCCAGAGGCAAACTTGGTTCACCACTAATTAGCATAACCCGCTGTTTAATTTTCAATGTGATCTTTATTTTCACATTTTGTAATCTGTGATTTAAGCTAATATGCCATTTATTACACAACCTGGTACACAAAACTATGAAATCCCACTACATGTGTAGTAAAAAAGAAATACATTCACATTATCTTTAAATCTGCTTTACAGAAAGGCATATGTGTCTATATAAAAATACTGGACTTTTCTTTTTTACATTTAGATATGACTTTGAAGTGACCCCATACTTCATCTCTGGCTGAAAGGCCCTGTAGTTATATATATTGCCAGTGGACAGATTACATTACACCAGTGGGAGATTTTCTGATCAGCAGATGAATTGCGGAAACAAAGACATTCTAATACATGGCAGAAATAAGGGAAAGATAGATTGGATCAGTCTTTCTTAACAGCTTATTTTTTAACATGAAGCTTTGCTCTATCTCTAGAGTAATTGAAGACTCATGCATTATCTGGTACAGTCACATTTCACAGAATTCTCATACAGCAGAGACTAAATTAAATCGACAAATCTTTTCAAAAGTAATCATGTTTTGCTTATAAACAGTTAGCTTTTTAGGAATGATTAGATCAGTTTTATTAGAGTTAAACAAATACAGTAAAATATATTAATCAAACAGGGGATGCTAGTTTATGTTGATAAAGCTGAGTTTGTAGTGAAGCAATGCCTTATTATTCATGGCTATTTCAGGTGGCTCCCTTTGCACACAGTGAATGGGCTTTCCACTTGCTGTGATGCAGGCCATGGGTGAGTTTCAGGCACGGCCCACCATAAGCTTACTAGTAGAAGACGATCAGCTTATTCATATACGCAGTGAGAATACAGCGAGAGGCATATGAGATTTACTGAAAAGACTGCATGAGATGCCCAGTTTAAACAGCAAGTTGTTTACAAAATAAGGCTTAGCAAAGAGCAGGACATGCAGGAGCATATAAATGCCATGCTGGAAGTGATCACACAACTCAGAGCAGTTGGTGAGAATATCAGTCAAGTCGCCATCATGTTGTTGTGCAGATTTCCCAATACATACACTGCACTGATCTATACACTGAAGAAAAGGCCTGAGGCAGATCTGACACTAGCATTTGTAAATACCAGGCTCATAGATGAGTATCAGCAAAGAAACACACAGAAACGAACACCAGAACCGCTCTTAAAGCCACAGACACAAAGTTACATAGGAAGGAAACCAGGGTGTGTTTTAGATGCCACAAACAGGGACACATAAAGAAAGACTGTACTACACGGAAAGCAGAGCAAATGAGACAGTGCCCCTCTTATACTAAAGAGAAGGTCAAAGCCACAATATCTGATCCATGTGAAGGGAATTGGAATGCCACATTTAAAGTGACAGGCAACCATACATTTCAAGGCTGGTGCACTGGCTTGGGAGCAACCAGTCACATGACAAGTGATAGAAACTTTTTTCACAAAACTTGATCTGAATAACAAGGATACAATTTACCTATGGAAGTAACAGATGGAAGTAAAATACATGCAGAGGAATATGTGCGTGGAAGACCCGAATGCCACAATGATGCAGTACACAATTTAGCCATACCAGTAAAAGACGTACTTTATGTTCCTGATCTAGAAGGAGGACTCTTATCTGTGAAGCGTCAGCCAAGGGACTGCAAAATTCCAAGTTGACAAGTGTTCTATCCTGGACAGCAAGCAAACAATAGCACCTGCCGAGCTGGATGATTATCTGCATCAACTCAATCAAAAACCGTGAAGGAATAGGTGAGGTTATGCGCCCATAAACTGCATACACATGTGGCACATGCATTTAGGTCAAAGGCACCCAGAGTGCATACAAGAACTACAAATAAGGAATTTGAGAAAAGATCTTCTGGACAAATTACAGGAATATGTAGTAAAAGCAAGGAGGAAACCTCTCACACATATACACAGCAGAGCGAAATGGGTTTAGCTGAAAGAAAGAACCAAACTCTGACTGAATGATCAGATGTATGCTGACAGACTCCGGACTACCACAAAAATACTGGGGTGAGGCAGCAATGACAGCCACTTATTTTCACAACATACTCTCTTCTAGAACAGTGGATAAAACTTCATATGAGCTGTGGCACAATGACAAGCCATGTGTAAAACACCTAAGAGTTTTCAATGTAATGCATTCATCTAAATTCCAGGGGAAAAACACAACAAATTTCAAAACAGAGCATTTGAAGGAATATAGTGACAATGTTAAGGGTTACAGAATCCTAAATTCCAAAACAGACAAGGTTACTATTAGCAACAACATAACTTTTAGTGAAGACAATGTGATGTCAGATGAAGTAAGAACAGAAGAGAAAACTAACCTCTGAACAAACAGACGAAGTGAGTGCAGATCAGTACTGAAGAGCAGACACAAGCAGGCTTGACCACAGAACCAAGATGCTCAACAAGAGAAAACAAAGGTAAACCACCGGTTCGTTTCAAGCACTGCCAGTACTAATGCAACTTGGGAAGACATATTTCAGCTTTCAGAAGGGGAAGCCAGTAAATGCATAAAGGCTGCAAAGTAGAGATAAAATCCATGGATGATACCAAAACATGGGCACTTAAAGAACTAGTACCTAGAAGGAAAGCCATAGGTTGCAAATGGAATTTTAAGGTGAAGTACAATTCAGATGGCACAGTGGTGCAATACAAAGCAAGACTCATAGCCAAGGAATATTCCCAATAATATGGAGAGGACTCTGATGAGACTTTTGATCTAGTAGTCAAACATGCAACAATAAGGACTTTGCTGACAGTAGCCGCCACAAGGAAAATGAAACACTTTGATGTGAAAACATTGTTTCTACATGACAAGTTAACAGAAGACATCTGCATGGAACAGTTACCAGGATTCAAAGATCAATACTGATTTGCTTTGAGCAAGAAGGGGATTAAGCAGAAATACTCCAAACCCTGAATCAGCACTTTGAGACCAAAGATATTAGAAACATAATTAATTACCTCAGCATTCAGATTGGGAGAGATGAATGCTCTCCTCTGATCAAAAGCACAAAATACAAGAAATGTTTGAAACATTTGATATGGAAGATGCCCAGTAAAATTTCCTCTGTAAACTAACTACCTGAGATAAACAGGCAACCAACTTACACTCAGTAAAGGAAAGAAATAGGGAAAATGCTATACATTACCACTGCTGCAAGGCCTGATGTTGCAGTAGCTTTTGGCTACTTGTTTCTGCTATCAGTTGGACTAGCAGAAAACATCCCTCAGTTACACTATCATCTACTGAAGCAGAGTACATTGCTGCAACACAGGCAAACCAAGAAGTTATATGGCTAAGACAACTGTTAACAGACTTGGGTCAACCATAGTTGGAACCAACAGGAATCTTTGAGGACAATCAAGGATGCCTTGCACTTGTGCAGATGGAAAGAGTTAGCTCGAGAACCAAGCACATTGATGTGAAAATCCACTCTCTGAAGGATCTTCAACAGCAGACCTCTTGAGTTACTTTACTGCCCTACTTAGGATTTGACAGCATATTGTGCAACAGTTTTGGCTTGTCTCTGAATGTGAATTTGCGACTTTTGCCTTATTGACTGCAGTTTACATTTATGATAAGTTATAACAGTAGATGGCACTGTTACCAATGCTTCTCCATAGTCTCTCTATGCATATTTCTGCTGTGTTGTGTTTCCTGTATATTCAGTTGTTCTCTAGCATTTCCTCTTTTTTTTTGTCTGTGTAAGCCACCATGTAAGATGCCATTCTCATACTGCGTGCATGAGTAAAGCCAGTTTCTGTTACACCACAAATGTCTATTTGGATTTGACTCCAATGCACCCATCACTTACACTCTGCAACAGAGATGAAGGCAGGTAAAACTCCAAGAACTAGGCCATTGTATTTAGACTAGATTGCTAGGAGCTGGTGATTGAAGCCAGGAGAAGAACTGCACACCTAAAGCAGCAAGGAAGTGATAAAGTGGCAATTAAAACCGAGCAAGATCCAAAGAAAGCCGAGGGTCAAGAGCTCTGCAGTATCCAAGAATGAGATGGAAGAACAGTTATGGTTGTGCTGATGGTCAAACTGGGAGGTGAGAAGTGGAGGTCAAGGATCAAGCCAAGGCCATAACTGTAAATGGCAAGGAAAAGCTCAGAACTACCTGTAGTCCCATGGGCAATTCATGCTGGGACCAGGTGATCAGAGGGAGGTTACTTCCAAACCTCTGATATTACCCCTACCCACCTAGAAGCAGCACTGCCTAAATCAAGTACAAAACAGACCACCCATACACATATAAAGGGATGCCGGGGATAACAATATGATGCACAGCAAAAGAGCACAAAGCAGGTGAAACATCATGAGGACCAGGTGAGTATTGGATCCTTACACCTTCCTATCAGTTGTTGGTATGTTTGCTTTCTGTGCCATTCTTTTCTATTTACCCTGTATATTATTGTTTATTGTATATTATTGTTTATTTTTTATAGTCTGTGGTGCTGTACAAGGTCGAAATTATAGGGGTAAGACAAGTTATAATACAATGACGAGTCGATAATGCATATATGAGTCAGGTGTAACAGAAGTGTAACTAATCACTTAAAGCGGACCTTCACCCTGAATAAGAGCCTATCTTGTTTTATTCCCCCACCCCATACATAAAGATTGCCCATATTAAAAATCATCCCACCTGCACCTATTGCAGGTTTTTAACCTTTTAATCCAAGATGGCGACTTGTGGCCTGCAGACAGGAAGTGTCTTCTGACTATGCCGCTCTGCATTTTGGGATTGCTGCCCTTTTCCTGACTCCAGCTCTGTTCTGCCTGTGTAAAGCACAGCTATAACCCTCCCCCTGCACTTTTCACCCCTCTCCTCAATATGTAACTCCTCCTGAGGCAGGATGGCAGCGTCCGTATCCTAGAGTCCTGAACAGGGTTGAAGGCCAGTGGGAGAAAGAATAAGTAAGTGACTAAAAACATAAAATGTATACATTTTAGATGCTGGAAAATAGTCTTTTAAGGGTTTGGGCTTTTCATTAAATGATGCTGAAGATTCAGTTAAAGGGTTTCAGCACCGTTTCTCACTTTTTTTGGTATTGAATTTACTTAGTGAAATTTAGCACCATTTTTAGCTATGCACATTTTTAAATAATGTACTGAATTGCACCAAGAAGAAAAAACTTTGTGAATGTTTTTTTATCACAAAAAACTTTAAAAAATAAAATTCTCATGTTGCTGAATCAGCCCTATAGATGCAGGAATACATTACATACAAGCTTACATTTTAGAGGCATTATCCTGTACCTTAACATATGGAGGAGGGGAGAATCTAAGGGCCTGATTTATCAAGAACAGCCAGACAATGCTATTTCAGTGCAAATTACAGTAGTACAAATTATGATTTCTAAAATTCCCAGCATGTCGCTGTACCGCTAATGTTTTAGCAAATGTGTTTCTTGCCGTGCAGCAACATGTTCAAGTGAGAAAAAATTATAACTGATGTTTTCACTACTCTAATTTGCACTGATGTGGCACTGTCTGGTAAAAGTGCTTAATAAATCAGACCCTAAATGATTTTGAGAACCTATTTATGGAGTGGTCCATATCTATGCGGCTTCTCCTACTGAGCACACAATAAAATGGGAAATGAAATGTTTTCTATCTAAAAATAAAGATCTCCTGCAACCTGCAATGGGGCAATTCTACATTTTTTTAAGAAATAAAATGCAAATAACAGCAGCCTATGGCATATTCACATTACATGTCTGCACTTATACCCCCCCATACTTAGCAATCTTTCTATTACCTGGTCTTTTTCATATGACCCCATTTTCTTTGCTCCTTAAATCAGCGCTATTTAGGAGATTATTTCAGAAAGTCTAAGGCCACATAGTGCTGGTGAGTGTCAGATGAGTGGCAGGTCCCAGTCAAAAAGGTGTATATATCAAGTCAAAAATCCTGAGCACCTGTGATAGTGCCAGGTAGTGTCCCATCTATCATCAGCACCGGCGATGGGATAAGTGATGGCACTGAGTTCCCTACAGCGCCAGATAAGACCAGACGCGCACCCTGCACTGTGTGGCCCATACATACATTTCAATGGGCTGGGATAGTTACAGACATTTAAAGTGGACCAACACCCTCCCATGATCGGCCCGGGAATCTATAAGACTGCGGGGCACCCCGATCGGGGTGTGAAACACACCGCTGTGTGAAACCCCCCAGAAACCCCTAAATCCCTACCTGCTCCTCGATCCAGCGGCGCCCGCCGCCGCCTCCCGTGCGTCTCTCTAGCAGGACGCGCAACCGCGCCGGCTGTTTGTGAATGGCCCTGTAAGAGTGACGCGCGGGAGGCGGCGGCGGGCGCGCTCTCTTGTCCGTCGCTGCCTCCCACTTTTCCGCCGGTGGGGATTGGCTGCAGCGGTCACGTGGGAGCGGGGAGAGGTGAGTTTTTGGGGCTTTCTGGGGTGGTTTCACACAGCGGGGCACCCCCGATCGGGGTGCCCCACCGAAGTGGACCAAAACCCAGGATAGTCAAAATCCTGGGTGTTGGTCCACTTTAAGCATTTTAGTAGATTTTTTTCATTTTTGGGGGGGCTGGTGCATGTGCCACAGGATCCCTGGGCTGGTTGGGATTATTTTTATATGCATTTTATCACTTTTTTTGTGCTGCAAACTTGTGATTTGGGCTTCATATTTTAAATAGAAGAAGAAAAAAATCCAGGACCCTAAAAAAATAAAACTTTGGAAATCCAACAGGTGCAGTGGGTCTAAATTCCCTTTTTTGAGCGCCTCTTAGAGCACATGGTGTTCTCTTCATATATTTTGTCAGCTTGTGGTGCTTTCGGCTGGCGCCAGGTTTCACTAGCGCATAGGCTTATATAAGCCGTGCGCTGCACTCACTGCCTAGTCAGGAGGGCTACAGCTGACAGCGCCACCAGCCAGAAGCCGACGCTGTGGTGAGCATCTCGGACGAGGCACTCAAGTGGCGCCCACACTAATAATAATAAATAAGCCTCTTATTTTACATAACACTGAGATCAATCCTTGTCAGATAACAGTTGGCATAGCAAAATGTATTCAGCGCAAACAAATTGCTAATGTTCTTTTCTAATTGCCATAGATGACAATATTTTATTATGAATGACTCTGGATGAATAAATATGTAAATGTTTCCCTTTGCGGTGCAAATAAAATGCTGTAGTGTACTACTAATGGGCTGCTTGAGCCTCATGATTAAAGCAACACTGTCAATTTCCTGCGCTTAACGCTCTCTTTAAAAGTCATTATGGATTGGCTGAAGTGTCTATACTGTGGATAGACTGCGCCAATAACACCAACTGTCTGTGACTTATGAGAACATTTGGCAGCCAGCAGAGATACTGATGCGGGATGAAATTAATAGCAGTCTCAATGCGATGTCTTTACTGAACCCCTGGGACCTTATTATAGTGCCATAAATCCAACTGTGTTTTCCCGCTATTATTTAATTAGACTCAGTATTCACATATAAATAAAACTTCCTGACAGTTATTTAAATAAATCTCCATTCATTACAGTTTATCATTGGGATATTTTATTCTCTAAATATAGTGGATCCCTTTCAAAGCTCCTGCATATTTTATTTGCTTTTTGTAATGCATTATTGTGTTTACCTCCGTGCTCTGCAGTGTATTTGGGATAATAATGAGCAAATGACTTGTTTTATTTTAGTGAGGTGCTTAATGGCATGACATAGCGTGGCATGATGTTGCGTTATTCCAATTCTCCCTGCTCCTGCCATGCAAATATAGCAGCAAAGTTTCCTTGATCTAAAATGAAACTTGAACTAGACTGAAGGAACCGGGAGCATGAGAATTTACAACTTGGCTGTATTAATCCAAATATACAACTCCATTACATTAGAAATGACTTACCTCGTTGTACCTCACTGCTCAGTGCTGCTACATCATCCTCTACTAGCAATCCCTTCATACCCTGTGTGCTTGGCACACCTCTTGCTGAAGCCAACATTCTTTCATGGACTGGAATTTAAAGTGTACCTATACCCAGACAGGACATTGATGTTGTCAGTATGAAGCAGTATGATGTTAAATGACAGCCATATGCTAATTTATGTAGTTACAAGCTAAACTGTCACATAATACCAACTATTTTGAAGTGCTTTCTGACTTATTGCAGTTATTGCAACTGATAAGGCTGACCCACAATGCTAAGATGAGTTTAACTGAGTGTATCATCACTGAAAGCACCAGGGGGTGGGGTTACTTGCTCAGGGAGCAATGTAGCCAACTGCATCCAGTTTGTGTTGTTATGAATAGTGGGCAAAGGCTTTAGTAAAGCTAAAGGCTACCCCCAGCCCACCCCCCAAAAAAAGCAGCCCCACCTCCTAATGCTACAGTACACACAGCTCCGCATGGGGGAGCACTTCAACCTAACTGCCATTATGTGCCAGTTTTAGCTGTAACTGAACTAATTAGCATATGGCTCATCTTCAATCTTCATACAGCTTCCTGTTAGTGTTTTTATAAATATTGGGCAAAGGATTCAGGGGCACTGGGCTGGGGATTGAAGGTGATGACATACGTTTCCTTTCTGGGTATATACATTCATGATTTTTTGCTGGCCACCTAGCTTTTTGAAATGTGCTTACATTGGGAGGAGCTGCTGACCGCCCCCCCCCCCCAGCGAAGCCACATACATGTGTATCACTGAGGTGTAACTGACAAGGAGCTAACCCACAAGATATATGTTTGTATTTCACGTTTGCTTGCAGAGATTTCCAGTATTCTCGGTGTACTTGGCTGGTAGTACTGGAACTAATGTGTTGAGCCATTCAATAGCATGAATAATAGCAAAAATAGCATACAAATCAAATTATTTTCAAATGCTTTTACAGCTTTCAAGGTTGTTGAATCACGAGTGGAATAGTCCATTTCATTGTTAATGTTTAATTCTCTATTTTTGCACTTGGTTCGATGCCTAATAGATGGTTGCCCTTTTGGCAGTGTAGCTTTGCATTTCTTTATATCTATTGTCATTGTACCCATTTATTTGGGTGGTTTCTTAGTTTTGACTTTGCTCTGTGGATCCATTTATATGTGAATGTGTGTGTTGCCCTGAATGTCATCATTAGCATGCAGATATCTGTAACAGTACAAGTTTGATTGCCCCACATAGGCCTGATGTACTTACATTTCCAAACCACATTAAAGGTTTCTTAGCTGTTGCATCCAGGGTCAGCTCCAGGGTTTTGTGGGGCCCTGGGCAACAGAGTCCCAGTAGCCCCTTGTGTCACGTCTTGCGCGGCTCTATAAATCCCCCTGGCAGGAGTGATCTCCCATTGAGGTGAGTAAATGTCATTTTTTTTTTAACAGAAGATGCTGCCAGCGGCTGAAATGGGGGAAATGCCCTATGCCGGGCCCTCTCCTGAAGCTGGAGAAGCCCGGGGGGGGGGGGGGGGGCTAATACAGGCCAGACCGATAGAGGGGTCAGGTGAGGTGTGGGTTTTTTTTGGTGGGGGGAGCTAGCAGGGGAGAAAGTCAGGAATTTACATGGCTGTCGTTGAAGTGGAGGCGAGGCAGCTACATAAATTTTAAGCGGCCGGCATTTAAAGGGTTAAAGTTGGACAATCACCAGGATTCTCACTATCCTTGCAGGGCATCCTGATGCCCTGCTGTTTGAAACCCCCCGGATCTCTCACTCCAGTCACCTTTCCAGTGGGCCCCTTGTGTCACGTCACTTGCGCGGCTCTGTAAATCCCCCCCACACACACACAGTGCACCCTCCCCATTGAAGTCATTGAGAGCCACCTGCCGAATGGCATAGTCATGGCAGATGACTGAATTTTCTCAGAAAAATTATATATATATTTTTTCAGCAGAGTCTGTGCTTTAACATGAAATGTCTTGTTTGTCATTTCTAGTTTCTAGGAGGTTTCACACAGCAGGAGCGATGAAGAAAATCCCAGGTTTTGGTTCACTTAGATGAAATGTTTTTTAGGGATAGTCATTGTTTTGTCTGGTATATTTATGTTGTCATGGCATTATGTATTGTTTACATCACTTACATTTGTCAAGCTGTGCAACTGCAAATTGCACGTTACTGTCCTCATGTTGTGATTGGCTCATGGTGCCCCATACTGTTCTCAGTTATACAGAAAAAACATCCATTTTGTTCCTCACCATGACACGTCCACTGTCCTGTGTGTGTCACTATGATTTATTTCATATAAATGTTTATGCTAATATTTGTGTGGCCTATGTTAAATACCATTTTACACAGTTTCATGCTCATAGACCTCCCTATGGTGTCCTATGAGGTTTTTTCCAGGCACAGGGGATAGAAAGGCTCCATGGTGGAGGCCAGAAAAATTTTCAAAAATCGAATTATTTTCGAATGCTTTTTCTCGTACTCAAATTGAATTAGCAAAAATGGAAAAAGAAAACAGCTTTCAAGGTTTTTCTCAAAATAACACACGAAAATTTGAATTCAACCTATCATGAATCAAGCCCAATGAAAGTGAATGCCAGTTTTCTCTCCAAAAAGTTTTATCATCTGGCTCTGAATCGAGTCTAATATGTATGTCACAAATAGAACTTTCCCATCACATGTGCAGGGGATTAAAAAGAATAAAAGATATTCTTTCCACTTTGGTGGAAGGTGAGATAGATATTTTATTTTAGATTTTTATAAATTACACCAGCCTATGGGGAGTGCAAACACATTTAGGAGGCTTGTTTTAATGTATTTGGATGTCCCACAGACTGCTGTTATTTTATAACTTCTAAAATAAAATATCTACCGCATTAAAATCAAATGTGATTGGGTGACCTTTTTTTTTCCTTCCTGTGCCTCAAGCCCTGCCAGCCTTTGAAGGGCACCCTGGTTGGTCTCCAGACTTTGAAGGGCAACCTGGTTGGCCTCCACCAGAGCCCCAACCAGCACCTCCATCTGCTGGTTGTGAAGAAACAGCGCCAAACCACTGCAGCCAGGTCATAGAGCAAACTGGCGGTCCGCCTCACTACTTTAAGATATCTATTGGCGTTTTGCCTAAAAGTGGTGCTGTTGGCCCACCAGTTTTCCTCCATGTGTTGCATGGCCAAGTGTTGCATGGCTGCAGGCCAGGGCTGTCTTCCTCTTGGGCGCTCTGGGGAGCTGTTGGAGCTGCTACTGGCAGAATGAAGCTGGAGCTGCAGGGAGGAGTGGTGAAGGCCAGTGTCAGTAGTGCCAGCAGCTGGTGAAGATATCCAGATAATATTGGGGGTCTCATCCAGATGTTCAGAGTGCCCTTCCTCCAACTCATTAATTTCATCCAGGAGAGGTGCCATCTGTGTGGAGAAAGGTCAACATTAGTGTCTGTTTTTTTTCAATGTTACCACACAGCCTCTAGTACCCCAAACTTTACTGTGGGTTCACCCTTCTCCTCCACCCTGCCCCTTGCCCTTCAGGTTGTCCCACTTTTTCTTGGCCTTCCACCATCCTTGGGTTCTGGCCCTGCTCCTGTGACATTGCGGACTATCTCCAACCCTAACTGCTCCCACAATGCTTTGGGGGTTGAGCGGGACCCAACCAATGGATCATAATTTTTGGCAACACAATCCAGCAGAACCTCCAGCTGGACATCATAAAATCAGCTACTCAACTTGCCCCTGGTTAGTTTGTGCCCAGAATGAGAGGCCAATGCTGTGGTCTGCTATGTAGTGTCTTGGCTGAGAGGACAGTCACTATGCCCCCTCCCATGCCCAGAACTGATGGATTTCAGGCTACTGGACCGGGGAAAGAGCAGACCTGGCTGTGGCAATGCTGCTCAGCCTTTGGCTCCACTGTTGGCTCCGCATTGGGCCCTGCTGTGGACGGTCTTGGGGTCCGCATATTGCTCCATTGCCCTGACTGTTGGCTGCTCCATGGTGGGCTGTGCTGGGAGTCCCGGGAGCCCTGATTTCTGACTCCCACTGCTGATGCCTTAAACTGCTGCGCGTAACCCACTCAGAGTGGCTAGTGTGGGTATAAGGGAGTGCATGCGGGATGAACGGCAGGACCTGTGGCTGGGGCTGCATTACCTTGGCTAGGGGTGCGGCTGTTTCCTCGGCCATGCCTGTGTTCCTGGCTCTGGAGGCTGTGGTGGTGCTATGCTGTGGCATAGTGAGCTCCTAAGTCGGCAGTGCCAAGCAAATTTTTATACCTGTTTTTTTATACCTAATTGAGTGGGTAATTGAATTGTAAACAATCTGGTTTAATGATCAGCCCCTCAAAGGTGCAAGCAACCTATAGGCTACATGTGCGTTAGGCCCATTTCAAATACCCATTGCCACTGCACCATCATTGCCCCACAGATAATAACTCAACTGCCCTGTGTAAACGCTCAAACCATGAAAAGTAAAGACAATACTGTGGTTACAGTTTGTTACATTATTGTAAGCCAACATATTTTGTATCTTACGTTATTTTAATCTATTCCGGTCATCAAATGTTACCTGCTGGTGGTCCAACTCAAAATGTTTTTTTTAGATAACAAAAACTGTTAAAGGCTTTTACGATAAACAAGTCTGACTTTTACACCATAACTCCCTGGCACTTCAGGGAGTTCAATATGTAAATCAAATATGCAATGTTCTTGCATTTTGCTATTGGAAGATAATATCTGCCACAGTATATTAAGCAATGCTGTGTGGACCAAAAGATAACATACCTGGGTTATTTCACTCTAAAATATGGCTTTTGAAAACCCCAAAAAAGAAATGATGACTGCCAGCAATAAAAATTCCTGGACGAAGTCCTCATCGCTTCACTGTCAGATTCCACATACATATTTACACTCCTGTTGCCATGGAAGTAAATTCTTTTTTTTTGTAAGTCAAATGCTACGATTTGGAAGATTTTAAATCTGTTTAAAAAGACAAAAAGCTCAAAACGAATCGTACTTTTTTGACATGCCTGGCTCCATTTAAGCAACATAATTTTAAAATAAAAGATACAAACATTGTTTTAGTTGACCTTTTAAAAATAATTTAAGTGATAAACATGTTTTTAATGTCTAGAAAGGGTTATCTCATTTTACATTATTGTAACAACTGTAACTGACATACACTAGAAGCAGTCACAAATTAACTGGCATTTTATATATTGGGTTGCCATACTCCCAAAATGGGTTACCATACAACTAACAACTAACTGAGTTAGCATACTCCTAAACTGGGTTACCATACTCCTCAACTAAGAGGCCGATTCATTAATAGCGCCAGGTAGCGACAGATGAGCGCCAGTAGCGTTATTTTCACAGCGCACGCTAGTGCTAGTATTCGCTGTGCTTGGCCGTTGTTCGGCTGTTGACAGCGACTCAGTCGGTGTGCGGTAATGTTGAATATTGGGTTAGGAGTCGCTATTTGACAGGTTCCGCGCTGTATGGGAGCGCATGACAGCGAATGGCCATAGCGAACGGCTCCCAGCATATTCATTAACAAATCGCGCTCCAAAAATTCTCGCGCTGTGAAATGCTTGTTTAAACCCCAGAGCGCTGGCGGCGATGGGTTAAAAGTAGTTTTTTAACCACCAAACAACCATATTTAAAAAAAAAAAAAAAAAAAAACATGTTTTTACAAACATTTTGTAATATCAATACCTTAATATCAGACCTGTAATATCAATTCTGCACAAATTTATTTATTTTTTTTTTTTTAACCTTAAAAAAATATCTAACATTGCAGAAGTGGTCACAGAATTTTTGACATTAAAAAAAAAAAAAAAAAAAAAATTAATAGCAATTAATTATGAATATTTAAAGATTGCTCTATTGAAATGCATTGGAGAGCGCCAGGTAGCGAGAGGTCATACCTGTTGCTGTTCAAGGTCGCTCGCTGGCGCTGTGGGGTGAGGCTGGAATAATGATGAATAATTCGCTATCTGGCGCTCTCTCAGTCGTTAAGCAGGATCGGCTTGATAAATGTGTGATTGCGGAGGGGAGCCGGCGTTCTCGTGGCGGTGAGTGTCATTACCGTTCGCTCACCATTCGCTACCTGGCGCTATCCCTTGTTATATAAGGCCCTAAGTTACCATACATCTAAACTGAGTTAGCAAACTCCTCAACAAAGGTTACCATACAGCTCAAATGGGTTACCATATTTCTCACTTGGGTTACCATTAGTGACAGGGGATTATACAATTCGGAAGCCCTCGGCTGGATAGTCCCTAGTATCGGGCATTCAGTATCTCCAAATTCTAAATGTAATTAAAGTCTGTAAGTAAAATACAGCCAACATTTTTTAATTAAAAAAGTGGGTCTTTGTCTCCCTATTTGGACAGGGGGGAATCTGCTTGATACCTGCGAGTGCAGACAGGTAGCATGCCGACCCCCTCAACCCTGTGAACTGGTGTTGGGGTCAAAAAAGGTTTGCTTCCCTACTTAGCTTACCTACTTGCCATTTGGCATGAAAGAGCTGCAGAGTCCAGGCACCAGAGGGTGGCATGCCAGGATGATTTGATCCATACCTTACCTCTATCTGGGATGGGATGATCCGGACTGAATCAACAAGATCCAGGCCAGATCAGAAGCTCATTTCTATTATATATTCTGAAAGTGGGTTACCATAATTCTAAACTGGTTAACATACTCCTCAGCTGGGTTACCATACTCTTCAACTGGGTAACTATGCTCCCTAACTGGGTTACTATGCTCGTCAGCTGGCTTACTATCCAAACCAACCAACGATATCAGGGCCATATTTAGGATTCGTGCTGCCCTAGGCACCTTTTGGTCATGCGCCCCCCCCCCCGCACACATACAATGATAAATTTGCCAGCCCCCACCATACACACATGCACACACATACATACACCAGGATTAGCA
Source organism: Gastrophryne carolinensis (assembly GCA_027917425.1). Classification (NCBI taxonomy): domain Eukaryota; kingdom Metazoa; phylum Chordata; class Amphibia; order Anura; family Microhylidae; genus Gastrophryne; species Gastrophryne carolinensis. Next base: position 396,142,011 of record CM051234.1, read on the forward strand.
TATTTTGTTGGAAGATGTATTGCTAATTTTGGGTGACTCTTCATTATTGCCTGTAAGATTACATAGAAGAGGATTTCACACAGATTTCCACAAATTGAGGAAAAAATACAAGTTTTGTTTGGCCACTGACCACAATAATAGCAAAAATAAAAAAACACTGTAGTGCTGAGGAAAGGCTGCCCCCCCCCCAGGATCCGCCCCTAGGCACGTGCCTAGGATTGCCTTAGCCAAAATACAGCCCTGAAAGATAGGCTATTGGAATGCCCTGAGTAGAGACCAGCCTTTGTTTAGCTTTCATGCTTTACCTAGTCCTTGTGCTTCTCCTAAGGTTGAACCTCTGCTCAGCCTTCAAAGGCGCTATATGCTGCCGTAGCTCATGGACCCAAAGGATGACAGCGGATGAAAGCTCCAGGCAACATTGAAAGCATAGAAAGTCTAGGGACAGGCCAGGTAATAGTACATAGGTAACGAGTCCATGGAGTGTCATTACCCAGAGATTTACCAGAGAAGAAGAAGGTTGTCCAGTAAGCAACATAAAGTCTAAAGGTAATACAGCAATGTAATGGAGTAGAGGTATAGGTGGTCCTTTTGGAGATCAATGGATTATGAGAATAAGTGAGTCAGCGGATTAATTCAAAACACACGTCTGGCAACTGGTAATCATGAGCAAGAACAGTTTAAAGTGGAACAAAAGCCAGCAGTAGCAGGCTTGGAATCTGAAAAATTCCAGGGACAGCCACTGGCATTGGGATGCTGCGCTGTGTGAAACCCCCCTGGGGGCCCATGCATGCGTGACTACATAATTTAGCAGGTAGCTCTCATTGTTTACTCCCACCTCAGACTTTTTGAATGGTCGGGGTGGGAGCTCACAGCGCCATTCTCCCCATTCTAGTAAAGGAGAGCCCCCTGCCAAATGACGTAGTCATAGCAGGTGACTCTTGGACGAGAGCCCGCGCATGTGCCATTGGAGCCTGGACAGGCCATTTAGCATTGTCCATTTAGCATTGTGAGCTGTCCCCTGGCCCTGCAGGTATACCAGCCCTTATGCCCTTTGGTATAGTTTTGGGGCAAATGGGTACCATCCCCTATTTCTGGTGCCCAGGCTAGTTGGCTCTCATGGGGGGGGGGGGGCACACACTTTCTTTTATTTTAATTTTAGTAAGGTGGTAAAAAAATGTTTTTCATTGATAAAAACTATGCCGGCAATTGCAGTGTGTCTTTTATTAATGTATTTTGTTAATGGGTAACAGGTGCATTGAGGGCAAATGTAATCATGGCTTTGGTGCACATGCGTTATTGTGCCACATGTGCCCCTGAATCATGTGCCCAGGAGTAAATCTCTGCATGCACAATGGATTGAGCTCAGGTTACAGGGATTAGCGCACAATCCTGAATTGACCTTTGCTACCACCTGTGCACATCCTAGGCTGCTCACTCTCTAAACCATTGGGAAACCGGAGTAGAGGTTAAATAGCATCCAAGAAGGTTTTTCTTTTCATTTAGTTTGACCATTGAGTGTCTTGGGAGATTTCTATGTGCTCAAACATAATTGCTTACCTTGACTCACTCGCGGTTCCACTTTTTATCATCTCCTGTGCTTAATGCTTACCTTAACTCACTCGCGGTTCCACTTTTTCTCATCTCCCGTGCTTAATGCTTACCTTAACTCACTCGCGGTTCCACTTTTTATCATCTCCCGTGCTTAATGCTTACCTTACCTCACTCGCGGTTCCACTTTTTATCATCTCCTGTGCTTAATGCTTACCTTAACTCACTCGCTGTTCCACTTTTTCTCATCTCCCGTGCTTAATGCTTACCTTAACTCATTCGCGGTTTCTGTTTCCGTCCCTAATGCTTAGCCTAACTCACTCGCGGCTCCACTTTAGATGTTCTACCGGCGTTCATGCTTACCTCAACTCACTAGCGGTTCCTGTTTAGATGTTCTCAGGGCATTCATGCTTACCTAATGTTCTTCATTCTCTTTTTATTTTTTGAATCCTTCTTGATTTCTTCTGCTGTATGTTATTTTTTGGCTGTGTTCATACATAAAAAGTGTTTAGCTTAACCTAAATTAAACACGAAATATGGGTAAGTTTAATTACATTTATTTTTTTTATACAAAATGTATAGAATTTTTTTGTAAATATTTGTTTTGTTTTAAAGCAAAAACAATAACAATAACATTTGTTTTTAGTTTAGTTTTTTTTTTTTTTAATTTAAAACCTTAAAACATTTTGTACAAACAATGTTAACAAATGTGGCAGGCCCCAGGAATTTAGTCTTCACTGGTCCCCATTGAAGCAGCCAGCTCCTGGATGTCGCCCACCAGCCGATACACCTTCGCGGTCCGCTGTTGGAGTCTCTCCTGTGGTGTTCCTGTGCAAAGCAAGCAATAATTAATATTTTGAATATAATTGTTTCCTAGCTGTGGAATGAAATATTATTAATGTTCCAGCAAAGGGATGGGGCCATAGTTCATTATGCTAATGTATTAGGCTATTGATGAGGCCATAGTTCATTATGCTAATGTATTAGGCTAGATTTGAGGCCATAGTTCATTATGCTAATGTATTTGGCTAGGGATGAGATCATAGTTCATTATGCTAATGTATTAGGCTGGGGATGAGGCCATAGTTCATTATGCTAATGTATTAGGCTAGGGATGAGGCCATAGTTCATTATGCTAATGTATTTGGCTAGGGATGAGGCCATAGTTCATTATGCTAATGTATTAGGCTACAGTTTTTAAAGACCTATGGAATAAGCTATGTTATAGGTAATCAAATAAGTAGACTTCAAACTTACCAGGCTGGTGGGCGACTTGAGGTTTGGGGACCAGCATTCTCTCTGGGGCCTGCCACTGAACCGGATCTGAGTCTGTTGAGGAAGGAAAAATATGTTAACTTCTAATGTCAGATTAGGTAAAGCCAACATTTGTTTCATAATGTGTGTGTGACATCACCCACCTTCGCCATGCACCTCAGGGGCTTGGTTTTCAGGCGTCTCTAAACCGCTCTCTCCACCCGCTACCTCCTCATCGAAAAAAATAAAAACAGGAAATGAGTGTGTGTTTACAGTGCATGTACCTGTGTGTGCATCAGTCAGAGAAACATACCGGAGTGTTGTTGCTCCTGCATCTGATCCATCCTGCACTGGCCGGACTGCTCGCCTCCCGGTGGGTCTTATGCGATAATCCCATTCACTCACTAGAAGAGAATAGCATTCATAAACAGAGGCCTAACTAATGGCTTTTGGATATCTAACAAGTAATAGTCATGTATTTACTTGGGAAATGTTGCGCAAAGAATTGCCTCACCCGGGGCCTCTTCCTTCGCTTTAGGTCTGACCAGTGTTCGATGATCTGGGTGAAGGTGGTGCCGCTGTCGCCTGCTATTTTGGCCACTACCTCCAGGGCCAACGTCCTCTTTTGGAAATCACTCACCAGGTTGTCGTACCTATTCTCCATCATCATCTAAAAGATACAAGATTAGATTAATGCAAACATCAAAACATCACACAAAGAAAATTCACAGTTATAGGAGGTTCCTAAATTACATTCCCCATAACATTTCTAGGCTTCAGATATCCTTGTAGATGCCATTTTGTTGTTGGCACATGTGCACACTAACTTTTTGTTGGCACGGCATTTAAATACAAATTTCACCACCACTGTTTTGCCCTGCGCTGCCTAATCGCATATGCATGCATTTCGCCTGCAAAGCAACGGCCTGAACCAACACTTACTAGCATGATAGTATCCTGTTGCTCGCGGGTGAAGAGCGTGGGTGCCATTTTGATTGCCTGGATCAGCAGATATGTTGCGCCCCAGCGGTTTCCGGGATGTGCACGTCCGTACGCAAGCTTACGCGTAAGCGTCATACACAGTTATAACTAATTAAAAGGTACTTGGAGAAACAGCTGAGTTTCTTTACAGATATCGCTATGGCTGTCAAGAAAGGTAGCCGCAAGACCCCCAAGTCCCATGAACGCCATGAGCGTCATGCCGAACGGCATGAAAAAACCTCCTCGAGGCCTGCAACTAAGTCCCACAAAACCAGTGGCCACTCGCCAGAACATCCATTCGCCACATGAAGGATCCAGTGGACCACACTACAGCCACCTCCAAATCTGGCCCATCTCGGAAGGCGAAGGAGACATCCCAAACACAATGGAGCACTACTAGTAAGGGCAAGGGTAAGACTCATCCTAGAAGCCCTAGCCCCCCAACCACATTGTCTCCTGCTCCTTCCCAATGTCACGAATCTAACGTGGAGAGCCCTGAGTCACCGGGCAGCTCATCAGCAGTAACTTCTTTGGACAGCCAGCCGAGGACACCCAGCCCCCGTGCAAGTCCAGCCCAATCCATGGTAAGCGAATTGTCTGGCTAATCTACGCCTGCAAGTCACCAAAGAATGTCACCCAATCTTCCACCCACCCAGGAAGAGCCATCCAGGGCAACCTTAGGCCGAAACCTGCGGCGTGGGACGTTGAGCGGACGCTTTAGTGAGCCCCAAAACATGGCGTTGGCAAGTGGTGTTTCTGAGCACTTACATGAGCTGTATGGGTGAAATTCTAAAGCCACCAGCAAAGTGTGCAAGAACCAAATCTGGGAGGAGATCACCAGACAGGTCAATTGTGCAGGGATGGAGAGGAAAGATGTGGAGCAGATCCAGCGGAAATTTTCTGACCTCAAATATGCAGTGAGACAGAAGAGGAATAAGTGCAGGCAGCACGGGTACTTATGGCTGTGGGAGTTGGGCTGGTTGTTGTTGTGCAAGACCTTGTAAGTAATTTTGTTTATTTGCTTTTAAGGTTGCAAACAGGAGGTGGATTCCCATCTAAACTACAGTATACCGCAGCTGAGGAGCTTGTCCTCAGACCCCTTGGCACTACAGTGCTTATCCGGGCCCTAGACACTGACAACTATGTCATGCCAGAAGTTTTGCATTTTAAGGATTGTTTAATTAGATTTGCCTTTTAAAAATGTTGGAAAAAAGCCGAGCCACACACAAGTCCGTAGCTAGGGGGCAGAAGGGGGGGCGCGCTTCCAGGGGGCAGCAGTTCAGGGTGCCGCCAAAGGGTGTATGTAAAACCGGTGGTGGAGTCCATTTTGAAAGTTTGGGCCGGATGCATTAAAGTCGAGCTACTCCTATGTGTGCCCAAGGTATGTTTATGGGTTAACTTGGCTTTACTGTTACATTCCAGCTCCACAAAATACTATTGCGACTGCGCAACCCTCCACCTGTTTGGCCACTGCCACCACGTCCCACCAGCCATTACCAACATATTCTACACAGGACCACCAGTGTAATGTGCACTAACTGGTGATGCATGTGAAGGAAGATGACTACTTCCCCAAGCATATATTTTACCAACCATCTAACTCATTTTTTTTCCATGTCCCTACAGACACCACCCATAATGGATGCAAAACACCATCTGGAGGAGGAGGAGATCATTAACAGGGCCCCACTAATGCCTACCCAGCAACATCATGTGTCACTGCCACAGTAGCAGCCGCCCACAAATCCTCTGCAGCAGAGTCAATCACGCCCTCTGCTGGCAGACCAGCATGGCCAGCAGCAAGAGACACAACCAACTGTCCCATGTGCTAGCTCTGCTGCAGAGGATTTGTCTACTACATCTGCTACTGTTGCTAGGCCTAGACCTCAAGCATCTGCACGCACCCAAACCCAGGGAAGTGGAGGACACCCTCAGTCACGTCGCCATGTCAGCCAGGTGAGACGTGTGCAGATCCTGGAGACAGCATGGCGCAATGACAGCCGCAACTTTAGGGCAGTGAACCAAAGATTAAGAGAGGAGCTGTCATCACAATTACAAAACTTCAATTACCACTTCACCACCTTGCTTGAAGAAATTAGGAGTAGCAACAGTCAGAGGGAGGCTATGCTTGAGCAGTGGCAGATGATGAAAGCCACCCAAGCACAGGTGTTGGCGATCCTACAAGCGCAACAAAAGCCTTATAATGTCAATCCACCAGATTAACATTTAGCGTTGTATTTCATCAGCATATTTCCTCTCCATCCCCACACTATTGACCTGTCTGGTGATCTACACCCATATTTGGGCTTTTGCTGGTGACTTTAGATTGTCGCCCATACAGCGCAGGATAGTGCTCAGAGAAACCACTTGCCAATGCCATAGTTTGTGGCTCAGTAAAGCGCCCGCTCCAACGCAGCAGGTTTAGGCCTAATGAGATCCTTGCTGCATAATCCTGGGTGGGAGGTATAATTGGTGACATTCTTGGGTGACTAACACCCCAATAATAGCTCCAACTTGGGCTGTGAAAGTATTGTGTTCGACTTGCTTGGGGGTTGGGTATCATAGGCTGGCTGGCCCTATAACTTGCAGCCGTTGAGCTGCACGGTGACTTAGGGCTGGCTACATTGTAATGCTGAAATAGGCCACGAGCTGGATAGGGTGTTGTTGTGGGCCTATGGATTGCTGCCATAATGTTCCCCTTGCCCTTAATACTACTGCTCCCTATGGGTCGGGATGTTGTGGGACGGGAAGCATTGTGCCTTGAGGAAGTCTCCTTGGACATCGAGCCTGTGGCAAATTTAGAGGGGGCAGGAGTGTGGGCCAATGGATCCTTACTTTGCCTACTGGATGCCCTCATAGGCTGCGAGTGCCCTTCCCCATCTAATTTCTATATTGACACGTCAATTTGGTTCATGAGTTTGTTCTGTGCTGTGTTATTTGTAGCCATTTCAGATATATTTTATTTACAAAATATGATTGTTGAGAGATCAAATATTTGCAAATAAAAATGCATTACACTCAATTCTGTACAAAAGTGTTTTTGGATTAATTAGTATGTACAGATATGTAAATGAAAGTATATATCAAATATCTTTGGTAACTCACAAATCAATAATAGATCTAAGGACAACCACAAAGAATGTCAAATTCTTGTTTTTAAAAACAAAAACCAAAAAAAAAAAACAACATTTGGGTAAAAAAAAACCCAACATTTGGGTAAAAAAGAAAAAAAAAACATAATTTGGGTAAAAACCACAACCAACATTTGGCACAAAAAATTAAAAAAAAAAAGAATCAGAATAATTAGAAATCAAATGATCCCGGACGGCCTGCCCAGAAGCTCTCTGGGTGCCCTCATATAATTCATCCGGAATGTCCGTAGTGGCTGGAGAGGGGGACCATACCGGGGGACCTGCTGCATTAACGCAAAGTTATGTAGGACACAGGAAGCTATTATGATCTTGATCACCTTGTTGGGGTCATACTGCAGGGAACCCCCGGTATGGTCCAGGCATCTAAACCTGGTTTTAAGCAGGCCGAAGGCCCTCTCCACCACAGCCCTGGTCTTTCAATGGGCCATGTTATAGCCCTCCTGGGCCTGAGTCTGAGGGCGCAGGACGGGTGTCATCAGCCATGGCAGTAGTGGGTAGCCCGAATCCCCTGAAAATAATAAATCTACTTCTTAGCTACATTGTATATCATGTCATCAGAGGGAAAGAACATCCATATGTTGAGACAGGGTTATCCAAAAATATTAATAGTCATACATTGAAAGGATAATAAAATTATTTCTCAAAACTTACCCAGTAGCCATCCACCAGACAAATCTCCTGATTGAAAACGACCATACAGGCTCGAATTTCTCAGGACATAGGCATCGTGGGTGGATCCAGGAAAGCCAGCCATCACACTTAGGAACCCGAAGGTCCCGGCCAACCACAGCTTGCACGTGTATGGAATGGTCCATCTTCTTGTTCCTGTAAGAGCAGAAATACAGGTCACAAAAACAATTCCCAACAATAACAAGTTACACACCACAAAATAAGGTATCCTTATTGTTAAGTGTATTTTGTAATGTTACAACCCCCCCCCCAAAAAAAAAAAAAAAAATGGTCAGTCAGATTCTAATAAGGTATACATGATAAGGACTAATTAAGGTCTGCATGCAAATGTTTAGTTAAGGGCTACATTGAAATGATTAGTTAAGGTCTGCATGCAAATGATTAGTTAAGGTCTGCATGCAAATGATTATTTAAGGGCTACATTGAAATAATTAGTTAAGGTATGCATGCAAATTATTGATTTCTATATACATTACAAGATACTGAGAATCAATTAGTTAAAACAAGTCATAATGTTGACCTAAACCACAAACCTAAATAGATATTCCTCATCGGCAGGAGGAACCAACGCAACATGGGTACAATCGATCGCACCCATGACGTTGGGCATGTCGGCTATATTAAAAAAGCCCAACTTAACCGCATTCCAGGCTACCATGTTGTCTGGGAAATAGATGTATTTTGGACACAGGGTAGCCATGGCATCCAAAAACTTGGTTAGTGTGCGGCTCAGCGTAGGCTGGGACATCCCCACGGAGAGGGCACCCAGCCTCTGGAACGAGCCGTTCGCCAAAAATTGCAGGCAGCCAAGCATCTTGGTCATAAAGGCGATTGCGTGCCCCTTCCTTGTGGTGCGGGCTAACCATGGCCGCAGCTCACTATACAAATTATAACCCGTTTTATTGAGCAGCTTGTCATCAGCAATCAAGGCTCAGAATCAGGCACCAGCCCATACCAATCACATAAGTTGGCCGATATAACGCCAAATTGCCAATAAACATATGCTTATTGAAAAGGCGTATACGCGTTAGCGTAAACGCATATACGCGTGAAAAAAGTAACGTACAATCCGAAAAAGCATGGAAAAACTCACAAAAATTACACAGACACATGCGAAAGTGCATGTGAAAGAGGCACAGAATCAGGGCTACAGATTGCTCACATTAAAAATCATCCTACCTGCATCTACTGCATGTTATAAGCCTTAAAACATCCAAGATGACGGCTCATGGGGCATCAGGCAGCCTGCAAACAGGAAGTGTCTTCTGACTCTGTCACTCTGCATTCTGGGATTACTGTCCTTTCCCTGACCCCAGCGCTGCCGTGTCTGTGCAAAGCACAGCTATAACCCTACCCCCTGCATCCCACTCTCCTCTCCTCAGTATTTGTGATGTTTCTGAGGCAAGATGGCAGCGCCCATATCCTAGAGTCCTGACCAGAGTTGCAGCCCGGTGGGGGAAAGAATAATAAATAAGTGGCTAAAAACTTAAAATATATTAATTTTAGATGCTGGGGAATAGTTTTTTAAGGGTTTGGGCTTTTCATTAAATTATGATGAAGGTCCGGTTTGAGTACAAGCATTCTTGATGTGCGCACATTTGTTATGGGAATGCACACATTTGTTTGGGAGTGCAACATGTGTGTTTGCCTGGGAGTGTGACATGTGTGTTTGAGAGTGTCTGAAGCAGGGTTTCAGGCTCTTATAGAGTTGCCCATTATTCTGATTATCATGCAGCATCACAGTTCCAAGGGCCACACCCATTTTTTCTAAGAGAAATCATGAGGTGAAACTGTAAACCTCTATATCTCTGCCATTTGTTTTTCAATTTAAAAATGGGAAACAGTTTAGGACAGTGACTTTAAGCAGTCACAATTTAGGCATCACAAATTTGTCCCTCCGAAAAAAGGGTCAGCCAACCCTGGGGCATCTTGGGACCTCCCAATTTGGGATGCCCGGCGGTGAGAGAGACCACCAGCCCTAGGATTTTATAGACTCTAGAGCAGTAATTGCTCCTGTTTAACTCATTAGCTTTATTTCAAAATTAAGCAAAAATGCCCCTTATTTTTATTAGATATTTTAAAGTACATTTTCAGGAAAATAAGAAATGCGCAGACCATAGCTCTTAGTTTGGGGCACCAGCGCTTACCTGAAAGGCTGAATCCATGTGCAGCGCCACTCTGCTCATCTGGCTTCTCTTCCTGTCTCCCTCTGATGTGATGACGCCCCCGCCATCAATCATGGTGAGTTGCCATGCCCCCTCCATTGCAGTGAATGGAGAGGGGTGTGAAAGCTCACCGTCCCTCTTGCTGAGCTGCGACATGTAGCAACAATAAAAGTAACGGGCCGTACTCACCCAAAAGCTATTTATAGCAGTACTGTAACTCAACAACCGAAAAAGTAACCCTGCACACTTATTCTGAATTAAAAAATAAAAAATATCTACCGCTTGTTTAAAATGGGAACTTTTAGTTAACCCTTTAAGTGCCAGCCTACCTGGAGTTTTTGTCACGCTTTGTTGCCAGACCATTTTGCACTATTTTGCGCTCCCCATGTTCAAATGTGATTTTTGAAGGGATTTCCAGGGATTTCCCAGGAAAATGATATATTGTTTTTTTTCAGCATAGTCTGGGCTTTAACATGAAATGTCTTGTTTGTAATTTTTTAGGTGTATTCTCAATATTTTTGGGTGAAATATGTGCAAAAAAATAAAAAAAAATCTATTTTTTACAATTTGTAGTGTTTTTTGTCAATAAAAGCTTATTGCGTGTGAAATCCCAATTTCTCCCGGTTACAGCAGTACTACATATATATAGGTAGACACCCTTTCCTGCCCAGGAGACTCCCCCAAACTGAAACAGAAAAACAGGGGATTTTCAGATAAAATACAACTATGCTATGCGCTATGCGTACCTTGCAGTTTTTCCAGAAAAACAACCCTTTACAATTGAAATACCCCCCACAAACTATATATTCTCTGGAAGTACACACCTCAAGCTTTCTAGGTGTACCAGGCTTGTTGATGTGGCCATAGTTTTCTGGAAGTAATCCCTCAATGTATTCTTTGGTTGCAAAGAGTTTCCCTAAAAAAGGATAAAACAGCAGAATCAAAGCCACATTTTCCTAAAAAAAACTATATACAAACAAGAAAAAACAAGTTTAATCTGAAAAAGCAACATCCCCCGAACAGAACGATATCCAACATGCATTGCTACTGTCAAGGAAAGAGTTGCCAGACACCCCAAAGTAAAGCATGTGCGTAACGGTAATTTTACTTGAAAATTTCAGCTCTGCAGACAAAGTGCGCACCTTGCGATTTTTCAACCAAAACAACCCTTTACATTTGGAATATCCCCCATAAGCCATATATTCCCTGAAAGTACACATGTTAAGCTTTCTAAGCGTACCCAGCTTGTTGTAGTGGGCTCATCTTTCTGGAATTAATCCCTCAAAGAATTCTTTGTTTGCGCAGGGTTTCCCTAAAAAATGTATAAAAAAGCTGAATAAAAAACACCTTTTCCTAAAATATAAACATGCAAACAAGAAAATACAAGCTAAGTCTGAAAGCGCAAGGTCCCCCGAGCAGAACAATACCCAACATGCAGAGGTACTATTAATCCTTTTAATTGCCAGCCTACTTGAGATTTTGTCACCCTCTGTTGACAAGTAATTTTTCCCCATTTTGCGCCATGTTTTGCGCCATTTTTGCTGGAATTTTCAGAAAAATTTATATATATTTTTTTTTTGCAGCAGAGTTTAGGCTTTAACTTGAAATGTCTTGTTTGTAAATTTTATTCAGTTTTTTACAATATTATTATTAGGTAAAAAAAAAATAAATAAATACAAATTTTTTAGAAAATTGTCTCCATTATTTTAAATAAAAAATGTATTTTATTAAAGAAAACCATATTGCATGTGAAAGCCCCATTTCTACCAATTAGAACGGTACCACTTATTTATCGGTAGCCCCCCGTTCCTGCCCAGGAGACCCCCCAAACTGAAACAAGTACTTTAGAACATTTACAAAAAAAATACAACTACCATCCACACTACAAAGGGTTAAATTGAGGAAAAAAATGACATAGAGTCCCCCCTCCAGGGGGGGACCCCATTTTTTTTTAAACCCTGACATGGGGTCCCCCTTACCCAAAGTAACCAGCCCAGGACCAGCTATGCAGGGCTTGTAGGAACAGGGCGCAGGGGCCAGCTTTTGTGACCCCTGGCCCTGCAGGCTACAAGCCCGCATAGCCCGTGGCCACGGGCTCTTCTGCCCCCCCCCTGGGCTTTGGGGAGGCAGGTAATGGGGGTGCCGGGGGTTAATGGCAAGTCACCCGCTAGTCGCAGCCTTGTGAACTGGTATAGGGATCTCTTGGACCCCTTACCAGTTCACAAGGGGTTACGTGTAAAAAAAACCACACCACACACAGAGAAAAGATATTTTATTTATTTATTTTTTTTTAATGCTTACCTCCCATGCATCCTGGAGCACTGTGTCCCTCGGCAATCACTGGCTTCTGCTCACCTGCTAGAAGCCTTTTATAGCTGCTGGGCGAAAGAACATAAGGGGTTAATTTAAAAAAAAACACATAGGGTCCCCCCTCCCAGGGGGGGGGGACCCCATTTTTGGGGGGAACTTTAAGGGTTAAAACCCTTAAAAATCCCCCCCAAAAAATGAAATGGGGTCCCCCTTACCCAGCATTACCATCCCGGGACCAGCTATGGGGGCTTGTAGGCACAGAGTGGGGGGGCCAGCTTTTGTGGCCCCCCCACCCTGCAGTCTACGAGCCCACATAGCCTATGTAAGGTGTTTACATATACACATAAGGTGTTTACATATAATCAGAGATTTTGAGATGCTTTTGAATGGCTAATGGCTTATTTAACATTATTTTAATAGGGGAGGAAGTTAGCACATGTCTGGACAGGGGACATAAATTGCAATACATCAAGGCTGCAGCAAGAGTAATCTGGGGGATTTCACACAGCATGGCATCCTAAATGCCCAGAATGAATTGGAACAAAACATGAGAGCCTTATATGGGCTGCACTGTACGTAGTATCTTAAAAGTGCTCAAGAAAAGGTTTGCTTTATATAAATGTAAAAATAGTTTGAAAATCTCTGTGAGGACTTTCATTCACTCTCATCCTAATGTATCTGTTAGAGATGTCAAATGTATTTGGACTTGCTCTGTACATCTGACATTTTTTAGCAATTAGCAATTTAAATCCTAAGGCTGGTATCACACCAGCATGGATGCACAGTGCTCACGCTTTCGGGCGAGCGCCCCACACCTACCTGTGAAAAGCTGCCCATAATATGCTATGGGCGCTTTTACATGTCATTCGGGCATTTGCGTAATGCTCAGAGCTCTCCGCAAAGGCCCTGTCTGCAGCTTCCTGAGGGCGCAGAACGCCCTCCACACACCGACACCAGGGCGCTTGGCTAAAAGTGTGAGCACTTAGCACTCAGACTTACCCTGAACCCAGGGTAAATAATGTAAATTCATTCAAAAACTTACCTCCACACTACCCTTGACACAATGGCCATTGAGTAATAGTAAATGGATTATGATGAGATCTTCTGGGATTCAATATCTGGAAGTTTCCCCTACTAGCCGTAGCATCTGAAACAGCACTTTTGGAGAATTGTAGAAATGGAAACAACATACAGAATCCCCTCGATTCAAAGAGCAAAAGTTAATTGATTTTGGATCGAGAATCGTAAGTTTGGGTGGGTGTTAGTCATTTTTTCCTGTTTTTTTGGCCATTTACGACTCGCACGAGCCTACGTTCGAATGCGTATATGCTCTTACGATCATCGCAAGTTCGTTCCTAAATTTTAGGATCAAAACGTAAAACTTAGGATCAAATCCTAAAACTTAGGATGAAAACGTAAAACTTAGGATAATCGAATGGGTTTAGGTGTGATTCAGAGAACAGTTTTCAAACCTCTAAAGACGTTTTAAAAGAAAGCCACTGCCGACACCTTTTAGCAGTCGGATTGCTGTTCTGGAACAGGTTTTTTGGCTATGTGGAGGAGTCTGCGCGTCTTGAGCTCCAATGAACTGCATGTATCAGCATGGCCGAGGCCATAAATTGTATGGCAATGCATACCTGATTCATGTATGCCTTATAAAAGCATTTTAATGTGGACCTTAATTAGTCCTTTGCATGTAAACCTTTATTTTGCAATCTATTTGCGTTAATTAAAGAAACTTATGTCCTTTGGTATTTATTTTTAAATTGAGGTACTAGAAAAATATTTTTAGATTGCATTTATTGGTGTAGTTGTTTACCTTTGCTTTGTTTAATTATTTAAGCACATCTTTGGTCAGATGCATCACACATACTGAGGAGAGGAGAGCGGGATAAAGTGCAGGATGTGGGTTACTGCTGTATTTTGCACAGACACAGCAGAGCTGGGGGCACGGAAAGGTCAGAAATCAAAGAATCCAGAGCAACACAGTCACAAGGCCCTTTCTGTTTGCAGGCTGCCCGATAATACCTGAGCCGCCATCTTGGCTGTTTCTAGGCTCATAACATGCAGAAGTTGCTGGGTGTTTTTTAATATTTGAGAGCAATCTGTATGTAGAGGGTGTGGGTAACCACACACAAAATTTTAAGTTGTACCATTTGAAGCCTAAATATTAAAAATAAATCCACAAGCAAAAAATGCAAGTTAACTAAAAATTAAACAAAGTAAGATTTACTTATGCAAATGCATTCATTAATGGTTGGTTACTACAAAATGAATGAAATAAAGAAAAATAAAAGACCAAATATTTAGAATGCACTTTAATGAGGTAAGTTTGTCGTGCGCAGCCACAAGATCAGAAGGATTTACGTCCAGACAAAAAAGGAAAAAGGGCAAAACCAATGTTGCAACCTGAGAAATGAAACGGAAAATTCAGGATGGAAACTGACATAGGTCTGATTCCCGAACTGCCATACGAACGGACGTATATTTTAGGATAGAAACGTATTTGCTTATAGAATCACTCGCAAGTTCATACGAACGCACGAGCGGACGGTAAAAATAGGATGATCGGCACCCAAATCCAAGCTGTTACATGTTTCTTTGAATCGACCCTATTGTCTTGCTCTTAAAGGAAACCTAATACTAGAAGTTTATTTTTGTCTACATTGATCTGTTTTCATACACTGTACCCACCGTACTCCTGCTGCGAGATCGCAGTGGGACAATGAAGAGTATGGCTAAAGCCACGCTTGTCAGTTGGCGATGGCTAAGCGGGTGGCAGGGTGAGGATCGGGCCCTGAAGTGGCAACATCTAGAAGCTAAGTAGAGGGCCGATGGGGGAGGGGGCCCATTTTTATTTTAGGTCTGATGTTCCTCTTTAATTACTAGGTCTATGCTCACAAACTGGATGATGGTCTGGAAGGAAGGGGTTAAGCAGACCATATTTGACTTTATGTCCACTTTAAGTGGAAAAATCACTAAGATTATGACCGTTTACACTTGGTTTTGAAGACTCGACTTAGTGACTTAATTCAACAAACATATTTTCATTTTTCCACTACACCTGCCTGGGTATATGGTGGAGCCCTTTTTCAGATGAAGAGCAGAATTTTCCATCTTGGGATAGAGAGGCATGGAGCAGCTCTACATTTAAGAGGGGCCTGGAGGCCTGACGCATACAGTGGTCCATAAACCACTTTTACCTATACACATCACTCCTTAAATAGATATTCAAGACAAAGTGTTAAAGGGATTGATCACCCAAATAAAAAAAGAAAAGTGTACTCAGTTTTTGTCCCTCGCAGATGATTGGTTGTACTCCAGTAATCAGCAAAACACCCAATCGCTGAATTGCATCCCGCACTGGTCATCCCTGAACTCCATTGCCTCTGTGTCAGGATCATGCCTCTTTGCCACCAGTCACCGAGCTGTGGCCACAACCTGACACACCTGCTCTATTCTACTGAATGTAGAGGGTGTGCCAACACCCATATGACTTATGGTGGAAGGGTGTGATTCTAACATGGAAATGTCGGTGACTAGTGTTCCGACCTGGATTCAGACCAATTAGCTGCAGGGGTGAAAAATTGGGTACTGTTTTGTTTCTTTTGTTTGGGTGGGACATTCCTTTAAATTAGCCTGCTTTCTGCTCCCTTTTAAATAAATGTCAGGGGCTGCATCTATGATTTTCCAGCATTTTGCATTTTCTGGTGTTCTCTATTGAACTTGTTCCCTTCTACTAACGCATCATACATCATCCCCTCAATTATTTACACTCCTGAGGTAGCTTTACATGCTTAGAGCGGCACGGGATAACTCATCCATGCATGACTCAGTCAACAGAAAAGAGAGGGTTCACTAGAGCTTATAAGGAAATGAAACGCAAGATTGAATTAAATACATGTCCCCCAACTTCCAGCATTAAAGTTTATGTGGGCACCTTCCATCACCAGCCCAGTGCCCCGAAAGAGCCTGTGTTTCTTTCTTTACTAAAGTCTTTGCCCAATATTTGAAACAACATGAACAGGATGCAGTCGGCCATATTGCTCCTTGGCTGAGCAGCCCTGCCTCCAGCGATGAGATGTTCAGTTACAGTACACACAGCTCAGCAATGGGGAGCACTTGGGCTTATTCTGCAGAGTGATAATTTTTTCCTCACTTTTTTTGTGAGAAAAAAAAATCTTGATTTTCCTCAGTGCAATTTAACACCATGAGACGCACGATGCAGCGTTTCGCAACATTTTGTGCGTGTAAACTGCATTTATCAAAGTATTTTTACATAAGAGCATGTCGGCACCATGTAAAACAGTCATTGACTAATCCATCATCCATCAGCACCTGGCATCACAGCCCTGTCAGTGTGCCTGCTTTTTCTGGCACACTGTTTGCTACTCCCATAGGATGTCATTTTACCAGTTTATATTCATTGTTCTAAATCAAACATTGTCCATGGCTTTTGGAACATAAGAGGAGCACAAAAATAGGTGCAATTAGGGTTTTTTTTAAACATCTCAGCAAATGATTTTGTTTACATCTGTTATGTCTGTCACATCTGTAGCATATATAACATTATTGTTTTTTTTTATTTGTTTACATTGTTTTCTTGTATAAGTTGTTTTCTTAACTAATAAAACAGCCTTTTTCATTAGTCTGAGCCAGTTTAAGGACATCTAATAAATTTAGATGGGCTATATAAGAGCACACAGGCTTACATTGGTACATCCTATGTAGAGGCTGTCCCCGTGCTACAAGTACGCCGCAAAGGGAGCAGCACCCTGGACCTACTATGGCTAAGCTAGTGGCATTTAAAAGTGTGTTCTGCTGGAATATTCATAAATCAGGCCTGAGTAGTCCTCCAGTTTTTCCTCTTCTTCAAAGGGGTATTTATACCCAGAATACATGTCCTTTGCTTTCCAGGTGTCACAGTGATGTAGCTGTGACATTAGGGAAATCCAAATGATATAAGCATATAAATACCCATGACTGCGGAAGTATGCTCAATCCCTAACTTGAAAGGTGAAGGGACACATGAGACAGAGATTCTCTGACACAGAGAAAAAACAGACTTTGCGACACTGAAGAAAGACCCCCGATCAAGCAAGAAGGCCCCCGGGGAACCTTTCCACACAGATGCTGGAATAGGGTTTTGGGTCAAGCAAGAAGACAACACTGATTTTAGTTATTTACTGAAATGGTGAACATGGAGGAGTAACACTTGCTATAGCTTTTACTAAAACTAATGAGTTCAAAGACCCCTTTATTAGTTTAAAGGACCAGTAACCCTCCATATTATCTGCCCAATCCTGAGCACCAGGGTTGTGGATAAACCATGTCCCACTTGCCCAGTGCTCTTTTGATTTAGGGCAACCCTGGTACAGCACCAACTGAAGTGAATAGTGCCTGATATTACCAGGTTTGAAGGCCCAATACCCTAGCTTCAAGGCCATAGGTATACCAGCAGATATGAACCAGGCTGGTTACTCCAAAGTGAAGTGCTTTTTGCACACAGGCAATCCGATGCCCCTTACTGAATGAAGGTCATAGTCTTCAGTTATTCACTATTTATTATTCTGAGGTTCTTCCAGTACTCAATGAAAGATCGATAAGAAAATAAGCAAGTACAATGGCCCAAGGCCACATAAGAATGTCTACATGTATAAGTTCCAGCAGTGCCGGGATACTGATAATTGCAAGACATGTTTGTGCACTATAATGATACCCTACAGTTCAAAGCTTTCTATTCATGGATATAAATAGCTTTTCTTCTATAAAGTCAGTGCACGTTCATTTTATTCACACCTAATACAAATAGAAGAAAATGCTGCTATTTTGACAGAATGGCACTGGAAGTCACAGCACTCGATGTTAACTAATTAGCTTCAACTGTTGCAGGTTGTGGATGGCCTGTGTAAGCACCTGCTGGACCCAAATGCCAATTATACCAGCGCCAGTGAGCGCCACTTTGTACCACCGTCTTTTAGGCACTGCACAGTGTATTTATTAATTTTTGGCATGCTGAAAAGATTGGTGCTGTATTTTTCCGGCGCTGGTCGGTGTTTCATCACAGTTTCAGAATATCACTGCTGGACAAAGGGGCATGGGCGTACATACCATAGAGGCAAGGGAGGTAACTGCTACCAGGCCCGTGAATGCAGGAGGCCCCATGCAAGCTGACCTCCCGCTGAGGTGCTCTTGTGGTAACAGCATCTGTAGGTTATGCAGTGTAGGTTATGCAGGGATATGCAGGTCACACAGAACTAAATGCCTGTGCATTGTTTCCCCACTCCCAATGTATAGGGCACTTGGGGAAACAAGCCTCCCCAGCCTAACAAAAACAGGTTTTCAAATGAAGTTTGGGGGGCAGATCCTGGGAATATTCTTGGAATGCTGAATGGTGTCAGTACAGATTTGGGAAAGACAAGTTTTGGTGGCTGGGAAATTTACCCATCTAGAGTCCAGCAAAACAGGTTTTGGGAGGACAAGTCTGGAAATCAAAGTAATATCAGGGTATAACTGATGGAGGGCCCTAGAAGAGGGAAGAGCCTTAGGAAGAAGGTCCAAGGAGGAGGAGAGGAGGCCAAGGCTTCCCACTTGGAGGTCTGCTTGTGGGTTCCCCTGTCAGGTAAATAGATTGGTTTCTGGTCAGGTAATGCTCATAAGTCTGCCTTAACCACTGTATATGTGTATGCCGGTCATATAACTCTCAATCATTGAGTGTTGTATCTTGTTGTTTTTAAGATTTGATTGCATCTTATGTTATTTGTACCCTAATATAAGTCTTTGTTTACCATTGGTCTCAGTGATTTTTTTGAAATAACGGATATCTAAAGAACTACAATCTTTTGCGTCTATACATTGCGTTACCATTGGCCAGTTATTAATATATATATTTTGTTTGCCTATTTTACCCGAGCCAGGCAGTATATATATATATATATATATATATATATATATATATATATATATATTGGTTATAATTTTAGTCATTAAATTGTTGACATATACCTGGCTTGGCCAGTCAGAAGTTATTATTGTATTTATATTTCTTTTGATGTTTTCTATAATAATAATTGTTTACATATTCGGCCATATTGGTTCCAGGAGATATTAGATATAATTGTTTATAGTGCTGTGCAACAGGGGGTTTCTAGGAATAAAATGTTGTGTAGTTTACCTCCTGGTGGCACCACGGTTTTTCAAGTTTCTTCTCTATCTGGCTAATGTTTCGATGTTGAACGATTTGAGCCATGCAAACTGTTTTGGTTTTGGTACTGGAAATAGTTTTGAGGTGTGAGTCTGTGATGTAATGCTGTCATTGGTGTCAATCTTGTTTGCTGTCATATCTAGAAGGGCTTTATGTTTCCAGACATTTCTGTTTGCTGACCTGTAAAAGAAGCACTTATTGGAAGAGATTCAAGGACATTTGAATTATTGAAAGGGCTCTGGAAGGGCGTGTGGCCTTATCATCTGTGTTTTTATACTAAGTGTGCTATAAACCCACTGGTAGACAACACAGCCAAACTTTAAAAGATATGTTTTAGATAGACCGACCTTAGATAAAGAATTGGAAGCATTTAAAACAAATGACTTTAGCATTGACAAAAAAGATGCTTTAGCATTTACCCGACATTTTTCTCCAATGAATAATCTACATTCTACAAACAAATCAATCTCAGACTTGTAGCTAAAGGACATAGAGCATATCAGCACTGAACCAGTTAGCATCTCACCTATTGAGCGTGTCTTTTTTGTGCAGAACCGAAGAGCGAATTTTTAAGTAGTTTTTGGATTAGGGATATGAAATCGTCGGGATGTGATAACATAGTTGAGTACATAGCATTTGACTGTGGGTCATATGCCCCTACAAAGCTTTGCCGTTAAATAAACCACTCAAGATTTTTCCATTAATAAGTCTACAAAAATCTACTGTGTTTATGTCAATAACATCTGTAAATTTCTGTACTTTGAAAATCATTACCAGCCAGGAGATAAGACCTGTTTTCCTCTTGCTATGCATTTTAATTGCTGGATTATAATACTTTACTTTCCAGGCATCCTGAAAACTATACATCACAAGACACAATTTGTAGATAACTTTTGATTGCCTTTATTTCTTCCATGCTTTCTTGCTGCTCTTGGTATTTGCCAATGGAAACTCTGCTTATATTTGGCTTGATTTACAAAGACTCTGGGTTATGGGAATCAGTGGAAACAGCTATCTTTTACTATTAGAAGCTGAATTTAAAGTAGAACTAAAACCTGTTCTACTCCTAAAAATCTGCAGCTAGGCTTTAGTCATCTGACTTCATGGAACTGTAGTGTACCCAGCCTGGTGGTGGCACCACGTGCCCTGCTTTCATACACACTGACTGGACACAGTGGTGAAGACACAGACTGGGTGAAGAGGGTTGTCACCCTTACCTTAGACTGGACATTTACCCTGAATAAGGGCCTATTTTGTATGTTCCTCCCAACATGTACATACAGATTGCCCACATCAAAAATCATCCTACCTGCACCTAGTGCATTTTATGAGTGTTTAAACATCCAAAATGGCGCTCTGCAGAGTCTCAGATGGTCTGCAGAAATGAAGTGTCCTTTGACTATGCCGTTCTGCATTCCATTCTGGGGTGGCTGTCCATGCTGTTCCTGATCCCCAGCTCTGCTCTGTATGTGCAAAGCACAGCTATAACTCACCCCCTGCACTTGTCTCCCTCTCCTCTCCTCAGCACTTGATGCTTCTGACACAAGATGATGACAGCTGTAGCCTGGAGTCCTGAACAGTGTTGCAGCCCAGTGGGGAAAAGAATGATAAGTAAGCAGCTAAAAATATAAGATATATTCATTATAGATGCTGGAGAATGATTTTTCAAGGGTTTGGGCGTTTCATTAAATGATACTGAAGGTTTGGTTTTACCTCTAGTTATATACATTTTCTGAAATCAGCACCCCCTCCATATGCTGCCTCTGAATTGGCTGCCTGGACAGAGGCTTCCAGAAGGGCACCTTAAAAAGGAACATTGAACCTATTGGTTTAGAAATGTGTCTCCCCATCCTACAGGACAGCTGTCCACCCCTAGTGTACTGTGGGGTATTATGTAGTTTAGGTTTTCACTAATTTTTAAAACAGATAGGATACATAACTTATATTGGGATGTTTGTATACATCTGATATAGTAATAATAGTTTTGTACACTGGGGGGCACCATGTTGGCCAGTGAACATCAATTACATAGGTTACATTAAAGGAGCACTATCGCCAAAAAATGGCCCAATTATTAAAATACATATAAATATGCTGGACGGCAGGAAGAAGGTAAACTTCACAACCGGCGTCAAGAAATATCCAGCCAGGCTTGTTGAAGGAGGAAATCGGGGGGGGGGGCAAGTTCTGTCACCCCTGATTCACTCAGAAATCTGTCACTGGTTTATTTTATTCCTACCAGACCAGGAGAAGAAATTCAGTGTGGCTGTGTAAGTAACTTCTCTCATTAGCCAACACGTTTATATGGATTTTAAATATTACTCAATTTTTCAATACAGCTCTTTTAAATGTTTTTGTGTCAGTATTTATCTTGATTATATATGTACAGCAATTTATGCTATTTATCTAAGTATAATATTTTTTGACGTATTTGTATGTATATGTATTTATGCATCGATATGCCTTTTTTTTACTGTATAACTTGCCAGAGCTTCATTTTTCGTTATTAACTGATTTTTTTTTTTTACAGTTTTTTTCAAATATTATTAGATGTATATTAATAATGCTTGTTAGTTATATAGTTATATAGCTGTGGTTTGTGTCAGATATATTGATTGATCTCACAGTGAATAAACTATGAAGTACAGGCTATTTTAGTAGCAACCACAGTTAGTATTATAATACAACAATGGCGTGCATCATAGTATTGCAAGGAGAACCCCACTGCTCTCCAAAAAGAACACTGTTACCCTTCTGCAGTTCTCTAAAGATCACCTGGACAAAGCCAAGCAGGAGTGCACCTGTAATGAGGCCATGCAAGGCGGCTGCATTAGACGGCATTGCAGAGGGGGCGGTAATTGACCTGCTTTTTTATATACTTTCTATTTTAAAAATACCTTTTTTTACTGCTGTCATGTTTTGTAAGTTAACTATTGGTGGTATATTGTTCCTGACCAACCTTCTGCACTTTGTTGAGGAGTGCAGAGAGGCTAGGTCACCCCTGAGACCCCCTGTTTTCCATAAAAACTTTTGATCTGTGAAATGCAGTGGTGGTAGTATCATGGTCTGGACCTGTTCTGCAGCATCTGTGAAAAAAAGTGGTTTGGGGCAGTTTTTCTTGATCTGGACCATGACAGCTGGACATCACAGACGGAGCAATAAATTCTAAGTTACAAGCAAATTCTAAAATAAAATGTCAGGGCGTATGTGAGCTAAAACTCAAAGCAAGTGGTTCATGCATTCTGTGCTGCAGTAGCCTGTGACATTGAGGCATCCCCCGTGCAGCCCAAAAGTACTGGTACCTAGTTGCCTCACTAAAACCAAGCCCCATGTGACTGCCAAAAGTGTGATTCATTCAAAGACCAGGCTTGCACTGGGGGTAGTTGCGGAGGGGGGGGGGGGCATCAGCTCTCAGGATGTGGGGCAGATGGTTTCACATTTGAAACCTTTCAGTTCACATTCAGGAAACCTTATGGGTTAGCAAAGTTTGAGTCCTGGACGGGACTGAAGGGATGTTGAGCAGGGCGCCCAACTCCTGGACTGCTCCCCGTGCACCGTGATTAGGGCAGACCACCGCTCAAGGCATGTGTCCACCCATTGTTTGTGTTGTCTTACTGTACAGATGGGTTTAATTGCAGAGGAAACATTACTGTGTGCGTGTAAGCATAAAATGGCCATATATGCACCCCCCCCCCGATTTACTTATTCCACTTTCGGCCCCCCAAATCTCCACCACCGCCATACCCTGCCCCCACTTAGCCCGCAGACACGACATTCCAACACAAATTTGCACTTTCAATGTTATGACCTCAGCATTGTGGCTGTGGAAGGCCATACAATCTCTGCTACAGTATCTGCCCCTACAATGCTAAAGCTTCAGTACTGTAGTACTGTTGCATTAGGAGTGGCCATACCCCCCCCTGCACATGATCTGCCATTGCAATGTTATAGCCCGAGCTAATGAACTCATTTTCAGGTCAGCTAGGTCATGAGTAGAGATGAGCGAACTTTTGAAAAATTCGATTCGACTGATTCGCCGAATTTTCCGACAAAAATCGTTTCGACCCGAATAAATTCGCGACGAATCGCTATTAAAAACGGCTATTTCTGAGCCTCCTACAGCCTCAATAGGGTTGTAAACCATTCAGCCTTGCTGTAACACGCACAGGATGCGTGCTGGGTTAGTTAAATAATACTTTGAAGAAATATCACATGCAGATCAGAGGCATCGCTAATAGAATCGCAGAGCGGCACAATTGCAGAGAGTTGAAGTGGCATCACTATGAGGGGCAGAAGGAGCCCAAATATACACTGGAGTTGGCCTCAGGAGCCCAAAAATTGGATGAATCACACCCTGGAGTTGGCAGAAGTTGGCAGCAGCAGCAGCAGCAGGAGCCCAAATATACACTGGAGTTGGCTTCAGGAGCCCAAAAATTGGATGAATCACACCCTGGAGTTGGCAGAAGTTGGCAGCAGCAGCAGCAGGAGCCCAAATATACACTGGAGTTGGCCTCAGGAGCCCAAAAATTGGATGAATCACACCCTGGAGTTGGCAGAAGTTGGCAGCAGCAGCAGCAGGAGCCCAAATATACACTGGAGTTGGCCTCAGGAGCCCAAAAATTGGATGAATCACACCCTGGAGTTGGCAGGAGTTGACAGTAGCAGCAGCAGGAGCCCAAATATACACTGGAGTTGGCCTCAGGAGCCCAAAAATTGGATGAATCACACCCTGGAGTTGGCAGGAGTTGACAGTAGCAGCAGCAGGAGCCCAAATATACACTGGAGTTGGCCTCAGGAGCCCAAAAATTGGATGAATCACACCCTGGAGTTGGCAGAAGTTGGCAGCAGCAGCAGCAGGAGCCCAAATATACACTGGAGTTGGCCTCAGGAGCCCAAAAATTGGATGAATCACACCCTGGAGTTGGCAGAAGTTGGCAGCAGCAGCAGCAGGAGCCCAAATATACACTGGAGTTGGCCTCAGGAGCCCAAAAATTGGATGAATCACACCCTGGAGTTGGCAGGAGTTGACAGTAGCAGCAGCAGGAGCCCAAATATACACTGGAGTTGGCCTCAGGAGCCCAAAAATTGGATGAATCACACCCTGGAGTTGGCAGAAGTTGGCAGCAGCAGCAGCAGGAGCCCAAATATACACTGGAGTTGGCCTCAGGAGCCCAAAAATTGGATGAATCACACCCTGGAGTTGGCAGGAGTTGACAGTAGCAGCAGCAGGAGCCCAAATATACACTGGAGTTGGCCTCAGGAGCCCAAAAATTGGATGAATCACACCCTGGAGTTGGCAGAAGTTGGCAGCAGCAGCAGCAGGAGCCCAAATATACACTGGAGTTGGCCTCAGGAGCCCAAAAATTGGATGAATCACACCCTGGAGTTGGCAGAAGTTGGCAGCAGCAGCAGCAGGAGCCCAAATATACACTGGAGTTGGCCTCAGGAGCCCAAAAATTGGATGAATCACACCCTGGAGTTGGCAGGAGTTGACAGTAGCAGCAGCAGGAGCCCAAATATACACTGGAGTTGGCCTCAGGAGCCCAAAAATTGGATGAATCACACCCTGGAGTTGGCAGAAGTTGGCAGCAGCAGCAGCAGGAGCCCAAATATACACTGGAGTTGGCCTCAGGAGCCCAAAAATTGGATGAATCACACCCTGGAGTTGGCAGGAGTTGACAGTAGCAGCAGCAGGAGCCCAAATATACACTGGAGTTGGCTTCAGGAGCCCAAAAATTGGATGAATCACACCCTGGAGTTGGCAGGAGTTGACACCAGCAGCAGCAGGAGCCCAAATATACACTGGAGTTGGCCTCAGGAGCCCAAAAATTGGATGAATCACACCCTGGAGTTGGCAGAAGTTGGCAGCAGCAGCAGCAGGAGCCCAAATATACACTGGAGTTGGCCTCAGGAGCCCAAAAATTGGATGAATCACACCCTGGAGTTGGCAGGAGTTGACAGTAGCAGCAGCAGGAGCCCAAATATACACTGGAGTTGGCCTCAGGAGCCCAAAAATTGGATGAATCACACCCTGGAGTTGGCAGAAGTTGGCAGCAGCAGCAGCAGGAGCCCAAATATACACTGGAGTTGGCCTCAGGAGCCCAAAAATTGGATGAATCACACCCTGGAGTTGGCAGAAGTTGGCAGCAGCAGCAGCAGGAGCCCAAATATACACTGGAGTTGGCCTCAGGAGCCCAAAAATTGGATGAATCACACCCTGGAGTTGGCAGGAGTTGACAGTAGCAGCAGCAGGAGCCCAAATATACACTGGAGTTGGCCTCAGGAGCCCAAAAATTGGATGAATCACACCCTGGAGTTGGCAGAAGTTGGCAGCAGCAGCAGCAGGAGCCCAAATATACACTGGAGTTGGCCTCAGGAGCCCAAAAATTGGATGAATCACACCCTGGAGTTGGCAGGAGTTGACAGTAGCAGCAGCAGGAGCCCAAATATACACTGGAGTTGGCCTCAGGAGCCCAAAAATTGGATGAATCACACCCTGGAGTTGGCAGAAGTTGGCAGCAGCAGCAGCAGGAGCCCAAATATACACTGGAGTTGGCCTCAGGAGCCCAAAAATTGGATGAATCACACCCTGGAGTTGGCAGAAGTTGGCAGCAGCAGCAGCAGGAGCCCAAATATACACTGGAGTTGGCCTCAGGAGCCCAAAAATTGGATGAATCACACCCTGGAGTTGGCAGGAGTTGACAGTAGCAGCAGCAGGAGCCCAAATATACACTGGAGTTGGCCTCAGGAGCCCAAAAATTGGATGAATCACACCCTGGAGTTGGCAGAAGTTGGCAGCAGCAGCAGCAGGAGCCCAAATATACACTGGAGTTGGCCTCAGGAGCCCAAAAATTGGATGAATCACACCCTGGAGTTGGCAGAAGTTGGCAGCAGCAGCAGCAGGAGCCCAAATATACACTGGAGTTGGCCTCAGGAGCCCAAAAATTGGATGAATCACACCCTGGAGTTGGCAGGAGTTGGCAGCAGCAGCAGCAGGAGCCCAAATATACACTGGAGTTGGCTTCAGGAGCCCAAAAATTGGATGAATCACACCCTGGAGTTGGCAGGAGTTGACAGCAGCAGCAGCAGGAGCCCAAATATACACTGGAGTTGGCCTCAGGAGCCCAAAAATTGGATGAATCACACCCTGGAGTTGGCAGGAGTTGACAGTAGCAGCAGCAGGAGCCCAAATATACACTGGAGTTGGCCTCAGGAGCCCAAAAATTGGATGAATCACACCCTGGAGTTGGCAGAAGTTGGCAGCAGCAGCAGCAGGAGCCCAAATATACACTGGAGTTGGCCTCAGGAGCCCAAAAATTGGATGAATCACACCCTGGAGTTGGCAGGAGTTGACAGTAGCAGCAGCAGGAGCCCAAATATACACTGGAGTTGGCCTCAGGAGCCCAAAAATTGGATGAATCACACCCTGGAGTTGGCAGAAGTTGGCAGCAGCAGCAGCAGGAGCCCAAATATACACTGGAGTTGGCCTCAGGAGCCCAAAAATTGGATGAATCACACCCTGGAGTTGGCAGAAGTTGGCAGCAGCAGCAGCAGGAGCCCAAATATACACTGGAGTTGGCCTCAGGAGCCCAAAAATTGGATGAATCACACCCTGGAGTTGGCAGGAGTTGACAGTAGCAGCAGCAGGAGCCCAAATATACACTGGAGTTGGCCTCAGGAGCCCAAAAATTGGATGAATCACACCCTGGAGTTGGCAGAAGTTGGCAGCAGCAGCAGCAGGAGCCCAAATATACACTGGAGTTGGCCTCAGGAGCCCAAAAATTGGATGAATCACACCCTGGAGTTGGCAGGAGTTGACAGTAGCAGCAGCAGGAGCCCAAATATACACTGGAGTTGGCCTCAGGAGCCCAAAAATTGGATGAATCACACCCTGGAGTTGGCAGAAGTTGGCAGCAGCAGCAGCAGGAGCCCAAATATACACTGGAGTTGGCCTCAGGAGCCCAAAAATTGGATGAATCACACCCTGGAGTTGGCAGAAGTTGGCAGCAGCAGCAGCAGGAGCCCAAAAAATGGCCTAAAGACATAAATATGTTTTGCACCATTTGGAAAGTGTAAAACGTGGCACCATGCTGAATCTAGTCGCATGCATCAGGCATTGGTGGGTGGAAATCCTGGCTGATCCATCCCTGATTCATTTTGACAAAGGTGAGTCTCTCCACATTTTTAGTTGACAGACGAGTTCTCCTCGCCGTAACTATGGCCCCCGCCGCACTAAACACCCGCTCAGATGGCACGCTACTTGCCGGGCAGGACAGCTTTTCCAGGGCAAACTCTGCTAGTTGCGGCCACAAATCAAGTTTGGCTGCCCAGAAGTCCAGCGGATCCTCAAGGTGTGTTGGCATGGTCATGTCAAAGTATGACATGACCTGCTGGTTCAGGTCCTGCTCCAGGTCTTCCTGCTGCTCATGAGTAGCCTCACTATGCGGGTGTAGAAAGCTACTCATTAGCGACTGAAGACTGAGGCTGCTGCTGCTGATGGAGCTTCTGCTGCTGCTGCTGCCAACCCCCCCAGCGGCCATGGCAGTGGAAGGTGAGCGCAGAGGTCCCCTCGAGTCAGACCTGCGAGAGTATGGACCATGGCGCAGATAGGCATCGGCCAACTGCCTACGTAGAATGTCTTTGTAGTAGTTGAGTTTGTCCTCCCTCTCGGTGGGTTTAAAAAATGCCCCCATTTTGTGCCGGAAGCGAGGGTCCAATAAGGTGGACAGCCAGAAGTCATCCCGCCGACAGATGGAAACAATTCTGGGGTCACTACGCAAGCATGTGAGCATGCTTCGTGCCATTTGCGCAAGTGACTCGGATGGACTACCTGTCTCCATCTCCACTGCATACTGCCACGGTGTGCCCGGGTCCTCTGTCTCTCCTTCCTCAAAAACCTCTAGCTCCTCTGGCTGCTCCTGCTCCTCCTCTCCTGTCCGCTGACTAGATAAACCAGCCATTTCGCCAAGCCTAAACTGTGTTTCGCTGGGCAACTCCTCCTCCTCCTCTTCCTCCTCCTCCTCCTCCAGTTCAGCTCCAACGGGGTTCTTGTGGCCGTAAGATGTAAACGCCATGTCTCCAGTGCCCTGACCAGCCATGGTTTCCAACATGTGCTGTAGTACATGAAGCAGTGGAATCACGTCGTTCATCCCGTAATCCTGCCGACTGACAAATAAAGTGGCTTCCTCAAAGGGCCTGAGCAAACGGCAGGTGTCACGTATGAGCTGCCACTGGTTGACATTGAAGTTACACAGGGGAGTCCCCCTATCTGCTTGGATCATCAGGAAATCCGTGATGGCTTTTCTCTGTTCATATAATCGGTCCAACATGTGAAGGGTGGAATTCCAACGGGTGGAAACATCGCAAATCAGACTATGTTGGGGGATACCATTCTGACGCTGTAGCTCAAGAAGGGTGTGTTTGGCGGTGTAGGAGTGGCTGAAGTGCATGCAAAGTTTCCGTGAAGTTGTTAGGATGTCCTGCAGATGGGGGGAACACTTCAGAAACCGCTTGACAACCAGATTGAAGACGTGAGCCATGCAGGGGGCATGGGTCAGGCTTCCTTGGCGCAGCGCAGACAAAATGTTCTTCCCATTGTCGGTAACCATGATTCCCATTTTAAGTTTTCTCGGAGTAAGCCATGTTTGGATTTCCTGATGAATACATTTAAGCAGTTCCTCCCCTGTGTGACTCCGTTCGCCAAGACAAACCATGTGAAGCACTGCGTGACACCTCCGTGCCCTGCACACATGGTAGACTGGAGGGGCACTGAGACTTGAGCCTACAGTGGAGGGTGAGGAGATGGCGGAGGATGAGGAGGCCGAGTCGCACGGTGTCACAGGCCCAATGGGCAGAGAGCGCGGAGGCCGAAGCGGCGTGACCTGTCCAAGTTGCTGCTGCAAAGGGACCACATTCACCCAGTGGGCCGTAAACGACATGTACTGCCCCTGACCGTAGTTACAGCTCCAGATGTCGGCGCTGCCATGTATTTTGCTACACACCGACAGGCTCAAGGACTGGCCCACCTTCTGTTCAACAAAAGTGTGCAGCGCTGGTACTGCCTTCTTGGCAAAGAAATGACGGCTTGGGACTCTCCACCTCGGCTCGGCACAAGCCATCAGTTCTCTGAAAGGTGCAGATTCCACCACCTGAAAAGGGAGCGACTGCAGCACCAGCAACTTGGACAGGAGCACATTCAGCTTCTGCGCCGTAGGATGAGTGGGCGCATACTGCTGTCTCTTGGACATGGCTTCGCTGATGGATTGCTGGCGGGATGCATGACTTGGAGGAGGAGGAGCAGGAGCGACAGAGGATGGGTATGACGCACAGCTGCCTTCGGCTGAGGTGCTGGAGCCTTGGCTGGCAGAAATTGGGAGCTCACTTGGTGAGGAAGCAGACTGGACCACCCCTTGGGAGCCTCGGTTCTCCCAGGTCGTTTTATGGTGACGCATCATATGTTGACGCAGGGCCGTGGTGCCAACATTTGGACCCTGGCCACGCTTCACCTTTTGCCTACATATCTTGCATGTGGCCATGTTACCCTCCTGCGGATGCCTCAGGAAAAACTGCCACACTGCCGAGTAGCTACTTTTCCCACCCCCTGGCCTCACTGATTCACTGCTGCTGTTGCCAACTCCAGGAACCCCTGCTCCACTACCTCCCGATAAGGTAGACTGCCGCACAGCAGGTGCTCTACCCCGGCCCCGGCCCCGGCCGGCTCCAGCCTTTGGAATTGTGCCCCCATGCTGACTGCTACCACCTTGCTGCCTCAGCTGCTGACTCCGGGGCAACCTGCACCCCTCTTCTCCTGATGATGACGATGAAGCCCCTTCATCACCCGGCTCCCAAGTGCGATCGGCTTCATCGTCATCATCATCATCATCACCGAGTTGTGGCTGTACGTCACTGATGTTCGTGGATTCGTCAACAGTGTCTGGCGCAGGAGCTGGAACGCTCGCAGCACCCACGACACTGTCCACATCACTATTTGTCTGCCTAGCTAAAGAAGCCACCTCCATTTCTTGGCTGGGCAGTAGCTGCTGACTGTCCTCTATCTGATGGTCCTCCTCACTAAAGAGTGGAGCTGAACCCAAAGCATAGGATACGTCGCTGGGGGAGGGAACGGCGTAGGCCAGAGGCAATGGGAGGACAGGGACTGCTCTCGGGGCATGCCAACTCAGGGTTGTGTCAGAGGAACCTACCGACCCTAGACTGGGGGTCTCAGACGTAAGTTGTGATGATGTTGTTGATGAGCGCGTCAACCAATCTACCACGGCAGATGCGTTACTGGTGGAGACCCGACCGCTAGCAGATACTGGCAGATTAGGTCTCTCAGCGTGACTCCTGCTGCTACTGGCCCCCAGTCTGATGCGAGCTCTGCCTGCGGAATCTTGGCCTCTGCCACTCCTCTTTTCACTTCCAGGCACTTGTCTGCCCGACATAGTCTAACTGGCGTGGTAGTAGGTGATATTTAAAAAAACCCCGGGCAGCGGTGGGTCTATATGAAACAGAATATAATGCACACCAAAAGTGAGCAGTAACACTCAGCCTCCAACAGGCCTGCTTAGTGTAAATAAGAGAGCTGCTTAGTGTAAATAAAGAGGGGTATGCTATGTTACAGAATGGGATGCCTCAACAGAAGTGCACCTGGCAGGCAGCAGTAAGCCTATGCCCAGCAAAAGTGTCTTATAATATAAATATAATAAGAGCAAATGCTTATATGGTCTTAAACAGAGGCTGCTTTAGTCACAGAATGGGATGCCCCAACAGGAATCGACCTGGCAGGGTCCAGTAGTGCTTTGGCCAGCAAAAGTGTCTTTATCAGGCCTAATTTCAAATATGATAAGAGCAAATGCTTATATGGTCTTAAACAGAGGCTGCTGTAGTCACAGAATGGGATGCCCCGGGCAGGAATGGACCTGGCAGGGTCCAGTAGTGCTTTGGCCAGCAAAAGTGTCTTTATCAGGCCTAATTTCAAATATGATAAGAGCAAATGCTTATATGGTCTTAAACAGAGGCTGCTGTAGTCACAGAATGGGATGCCCTGGGCAGGAATGGACCTGGCAGGGTCCAGTAGTGCTTTGGCCAGCAAAAGTGTCTTTATCAGGCCTAATTTCAAATATGATAAGAGCAAATGCTTATATGGTCTTAAACAGAGGCTGCTGTAGTCACAGAATGGGATGCCCCGGGCAGGAATGGACCTGGCAGGGTCCAGTAGTGCTTTGGCCAGCAAAAGTGTCTTTATCAGGCTAATTTCAAATATGATAAGAGCAAATGCTTATATGGTCTTAAACAGAGGCTGCTGTAGTCACAGAATGGGATGCCCTGGGCAGGAATGGACCTGGCAGGGTCCAGTAGTGCTTTGGCCAGCAAAAGTGTCTTTATCAGGCCTAATTTCAAATATGATAAGAGCAAATGCTTATATGGTCTTAAACAGAGGCTGCTTTAGTCACAGAATGGGATGCCCTGGGCAGGAATGGACCTGGCAGGGTCCAGTAGTGCTTTGGCCAGCAAAAGTGTCTTTATCAGGCTAATTTCAAATATGATAAGAGCAAATGCTTATATGGTCTTAAACAGAGGCTGCTGTAGTCACAGAATGGGATGCCCCGGGCAGGAATGGACCTGGCAGGGTCCAGTAGTGCTTTGGCCAGCAAAAGTGTCTTTATCAGGCCTAATTTCAAATATGATAAGAGCAAATGCTTATATGGTCTTAAACAGAGGCTGCTGTAGTCACAGAATGGGATGCCCCAACAGGAATCGACCTGGCAGGGTCCAGTAGTGCTTTGGCCAGCAAAAGTGTCTTTATCAGGCCTAATTTCAAATATGATAAGAGCAAATGCTTATATGGTCTTAAACAGAGGCTGCTGTAGTCACAGAATGGGATGCCCTGGGCAGGAATGGACCTGGCAGGGTCCAGTAGTGCTTTGGCCAGCAAAAGTGTCTTTATCAGGCTAATTTCAAATATGATAAGAGCAAATGCTTATATGGTCTTAAACAGAGGCTGCTGTAGTCACAGAATGGGATGCCCCGGGCAGGAATGGACCTGGCAGGGTCCAGTAGTGCTTTGGCCAGCAAAAGTGTCTTTATCAGGCCTAATTTCAAATATGATAAGAGCAAATGCTTATATGGTCTTAAACAGAGGCTGCTGTAGTCACAGAATGGGATGCCCTGGGCAGGAATGGACCTGGCAGGGTCCAGTAGTGCTTTGGCCAGCAAAAGTGTCTTTATCAGGCCTAATTTCAAATATGATAAGAGCAAATGCTTATATGGTCTTAAACAGAGGCTGCTTTAGTCACAGAATGGGATGCCCTGGGCAGGAATGGACCTGGCAGGGTCCAGTAGTGCTTTGGCCAGCAAAAGTGTCTTTATCAGGCTAATTTCAAATATGATAAGAGCAAATGCTTATATGGTCTTAAACAGAGGCTGCTGTAGTCACAGAATGGGATGCCCTGGGCAGGAATGGACCTGGCAGGGTCCAGTAGTGCTTTGGCCAGCAAAAGTGTCTTTATCAGGCTAATTTCAAATATGATAAGAGCAAATGCTTATATGGTCTTAAACAGAGGCTGCTGTAGTCACAGAATGGGATGCCCCGGGCAGGAATGGACCTGGCAGGGTCCAGTAGTGCTTTGGCCAGCAAAAGTGTCTTTATCAGGCCTAATTTCAAATATGATAAGAGCAAATGCTTATATGGTCTTAAACAGAGGCTGCTGTAGTCACAGAATGGGATGCCCTGGGCAGGAATGGACCTGGCAGGGTCCAGTAGTGCTTTGGCCAGCAAAAGTGTCTTTATCAGGCCTAATTTCAAATATGATAAGAGCAAATGCTTATATGGTCTTAAACAGAGGCTGCTTTAGTCACAGAATGGGATGCCCTGGGCAGGAATGGACCTGGCAGGGTCCAGTAGTGCTTTGGCCAGCAAAAGTGTCTTTATCAGGCTAATTTCAAATATGATAAGAGCAAATGCTTATATGGTCTTAAACAGAGGCTGCTGTAGTCACAGAATGGGATGCCCCGGGCAGGAATGGACCTGGCAGGGTCCAGTAGTGCTTTGGCCAGCAAAAGTGTCTTTATAAGGCCTAATTTCAAATATGATAAGAGCAAATGCTTATATGGTCTTAAACAGAGGCTGCTTTAGTCACAGAATGGGATGCCCTGGGCAGGAATGGACCTGGCAGGGTCCAGTAGTGCTTTGGCCAGCAAAAGTGTCTTTATCAGGCTAATTTCAAATATGATAAGAGCAAATGCTTATATGGTCTTAAACAGAGGCTGCTGTAGTCACAGAATGGGATGCCCTGGGCAGGAATGGACCTGGCAGGGTCCAGTAGTGCTTTGGCCAGCAAAAGTGTCTTTATCAGGCCTAATTTCAAATATGATAAGAGCAAATGCTTATATGGTCTTAAACAGAGGCTGCTTTAGTCACAGAATGGGATGCCCTGGGCAGGAATGGACCTGGCAGGGTCCAGTAGTGCTTTGGCCAGCAAAAGTGTCTTTATCAGGCTAATTTCAAATATGATAAGAGCAAATGCTTATATGGTCTTAAACAGAGGCTGCTGTAGTCACAGAATGGGATGCCCCGGGCAGGAATGGACCTGGCAGGGTCCAGTAGTGCTTTGGCCAGCAAAAGTGTCTTTATCAGGCCTAATTTCAAATATGATAAGAGCAAATGCTTATATGGTCTTAAACAGAGGCTGCTGTAGTCACAGAATGGGATGCCCTGGGCAGGAATGGACCTGGCAGGGTCCAGTAGTGCTTTGGCCAGCAAAAGTGTCTTTATCAGGCTAATTTCAAATATGATAAGAGCAAATGCTTATATGGTCTTAAACAGAGGCTGCTGTAGTCACAGAATGGGATGCCCCGGGCAGGAATGGACCTGGCAGGGTCCAGTAGTGCTTTGGCCAGCAAAAGTGTCTTTATCAGGCCTAATTTCAAATATGATAAGAGCAAATGCTTATATGGTCTTAAACAGAGGCTGCTGTAGTCACAGAATGGGATGCCCCGGGCAGGAATGGACCTGGCAGGGTCCAGTAGTGCTTTGGCCAGCAAAAGTGTCTTTATCAGGCCTAATTTCAAATATGATAAGAGCAAATGCTTATATGGTCTTAAACAGAGGCTGCTGTAGTCACAGAATGGGATGCCCTGGGCAGGAATGGACCTGGCAGGGTCCAGTAGTGCTTTGGCCAGCAAAAGTGTCTTTATCAGGCCTAATTTCAAATATGATAAGAGCAAATGCTTATATGGTCTTAAACAGAGGCTGCTTTAGTCACAGAATGGGATGCCCTGGGCAGGAATGGACCTGGCAGGGTCCAGTAGTGCTTTGGCCAGCAAAAGTGTCTTTATCAGGCTAATTTCAAATATGATAAGAGCAAATGCTTATATGGTCTTAAACAGAGGCTGCTGTAGTCACAGAATGGGATGCCCTGGGCAGGAATGGACCTGGCAGGGTCCAGTAGTGCTTTGGCCAGCAAAGTGTCTTTATCAGGCTAATTTCAAATATGATAAGAGCAAATGCTTATATGGTCTTAAACAGAGCCTGCTGTAGTCACAGAATGGGATGCCCCGGGCAGGAATGGACCTGGCAGGGTCCAGTAGTGCTTTGGCCAGCAAAAGTGTCTTTATCAGGCCTAATTTCAAATATGATAAGAGCAAATGCTTATATGGTCTTAAACAGAGGCTGCTGTAGTCACAGAATGGGATGCCCTGGGCAGTAATGGACCTGGCAGGGTCCAGTAGTGCTTTGGCCAGCAAAAGTGTCTTTATCAGGCCTAATTTCAAATATGATAAGAGCAAATGCTTATATGGTCTTAAACAGAGGCTGCTTTAGTCACAGAATGGGATGCCCTGGGCAGGAATGGACCTGGCAGGGTCCAGTAGTGCTTTGGCCAGCAAAAGTGTCTTTATCAGGCTAATTTCAAATATGATAAGAGCAAATGCTTATATGGTCTTAAACAGAGGCTGCTGTAGTCACAGAATGGGATGCCCTGGGCAGGAATGGACCTGGCAGGGTCCAGTAGTGCTTTGGCCAGCAAAAGTGTCTTTATCAGGCCTAATTTCAAATATGATAAGAGCAAATGCTTATATGGTCTTAAACAGAGGCTGCTTTAGTCACAGAATGGGATGCCCTGGGCAGGAATGGACCTGGCAGGGTCCAGTAGTGCTTTGGCCAGCAAAAGTGTCTTTATCAGGCTAATTTCAAATATGATAAGAGCAAATGCTTATATGGTCTTAAACAGAGGCTGCTGTAGTCACAGAATGGGATGCCCCGGGCAGGAATGGACCTGGCAGGGTCCAGTAGTGCTTTGGCCAGCAAAAGTGTCTTTATCAGGCCTAATTTCAAATATGATAAGAGCAAATGCTTATATGGTCTTAAACAGAGGCTGCTTTAGTCACAGAATGGGATGCCCTGGGCAGGAATGGACCTGGCAGGGTCCAGTAGTGCTTTGGCCAGCAAAAGTGTCTTTATCAGGCTAATTTCAAATATGATAAGAGCAAATGCTTATATGGTCTTAAACAGAGGCTGCTGTAGTCACAGAATGGGATGCCCCGGGCAGGAATGGACCTGGCAGGGTCCAGTAGTGCTTTGGCCAGCAAAAGTGTCTTTATCAGGCTAATTTCAAATATGATAAGAGCAAATGCTTATATGGTCTTAAACAGAGGCTGCTGTAGTCACAGAATGGGATGCCCCAACAGGAATTGACCTGGCAGGGTCCAGTAGTGCTTTGGCCAGCAAAAGTGTCTTTATCAGGCCTAATTTCAAATATGATAAGAGCAAATGCTTATATGGTCTTAAACAGAGGCTGCTGTAGTCACAGAATGGGATGCCCTGGGCAGGAATGGACCTGGCAGGGTCCAGTAGTGCTTTGGCCAGCAAAAGTGTCTTTATCAGGCTAATTTCAAATATGATAAGAGCAAATGCTTATATGGTCTTAAACAGAGGCTGCTGTAGTCACAGAATGGGATGCCCCGGGCAGGAATGGACCTGGCAGGGTCCAGTAGTGCTTTGGCCAGCAAAAGTGTCTTTATCAGGCCTAATTTCAAATATGATAAGAGCAAATGCTTATATGGTCTTAAACAGAGGCTGCTGTAGTCACAGAATGGGATGCCCTGGGCAGGAATGGACCTGGCAGGGTCCAGTAGTGCTTTGGCCAGCAAAAGTGTCTTTATCAGGCCTAATTTCAAATATGATAAGAGCAAATGCTTATATGGTCTTAAACAGAGGCTGCTTTAGTCACAGAATGGGATGCCCTGGGCAGGAATGGACCTGGCAGGGTCCAGTAGTGCTTTGGCCAGCAAAAGTGTCTTTATCAGGCTAATTTCAAATATGATAAGAGCAAATGCTTATATGGTCTTAAACAGAGGCTGCTGTAGTCACAGAATGGGATGCCCCGGGCAGGAATGGACCTGGCAGGGTCCAGTAGTGCTTTGGCCAGCAAAAGTGTCTTTATCAGGCCTAATTTCAAATATGATAAGAGCAAATGCTTATATGGTCTTAAACAGAGGCTGCTTTAGTCACAGAATGGGATGCCCTGGGCAGGAATGGACCTGGCAGGGTCCAGTAGTGCTTTGGCCAGCAAAAGTGTCTTTATCAGGCTAATTTCAAATATGATAAGAGCAAATGCTTATATGGTCTTAAACAGAGGCTGCTGTAGTCACAGAATGGGATGCCCTGGGCAGGAATGGACCTGGCAGGGTCCAGTAGTGCTTTGGCCAGCAAAAGTGTCTTTATCAGGCAAATTTCAAATATGATAAGAGCAAATGCTTATATGGTCTTAAACAGAGGCTGCTTTAGTCACAGAATGGGATGCCCTGGGCAGGAATGGACCTGGCAGGGTCCAGTAGTGCTTTGGCCAGCAAAAGTGTCTTTATCAGGCTAATTTCAAATATGATAAGAGCAAATGCTTATATGGTCTTAAACAGAGGCTGCTGTAGTCACAGAATGGGATGCCCCGGGCAGGAATGGACCTGGCAGGGTCCAGTAGTGCTTTGGCCAGCAAAAGTGTCTTTATCAGGCCTAATTTCAAATATGATAAGAGCAAATGCTTATATGGTCTTAAACAGAGGCTGCTTTAGTCACAGAATGGGATGCCCTGGGCAGGAATGGACCTGGCAGGGTCCAGTAGTGCTTTGGCCAGCAAAAGTGTCTTTATCAGGCTAATTTCAAATATGATAAGAGCAAATGCTTATATGGTCTTAAACAGAGGCTGCTGTAGTCACAGAATGGGATGCCCTGGGCAGGAATGGACCTGGCAGGGTCCAGTAGTGCTTTGGCCAGCAAAAGTGTCTTTATCAGGCCTAATTTCAAATATGATAAGAGCAAATGCTTATATGGTCTTAAACAGAGGCTGCTTTAGTCACAGAATGGGATGCCTCACAGCAGACTTAAGATCAGTTCAGTATATATGCACAGTTAGTTACTATAAGCAGCCTGAAAACGCTAACAAAGGCTGGATGAAAAAAAAAAATCTCCCTGTCAGCCAGCTCCGTTTTTCCTACCTTTCCCTGGCTTTCTGTCTGTCTCCTGTCTGTCTCCTGCCTGTCTCCTGCCTGTCTCCTGCCTGTCTCCAGCCTGTCCCTGTCTGTCCCTGTCTCCAGCCTGTCTAACTGCCTCAGCTACACAGCGTTCTGTCTGTCTGTCACGAATGCAATAGAGAAATGAGGAAAAGCAAGATGGCCGCCGTTAAATACCGCTGTGTGACGTCACCGGGCTTGCTGGCTGCTGATAGGCTGCATGTGACTGCCCCAGCTTGCACTGGCGCGGGATACATGTCCAGACATGTCCCGTCCGCCATCTTAGAATGCCTGTAAATGTAAATGAATGGATGTTAAAGGAAAACTTCGAGTGATCGAATCGCGGGGAAATTCGGATTCGATCCGAATCGAATTTTTCCTGAAATTCGGATCGAATCCGGGTTCGTCCGGATCGATTCGCTCATCCCTAGTCATGAGCTGACAAGGGATTAGCAGAATCCTGGTCTGATATTTGGCCCCAATCTATCCTAGCAATTCCAGAAACTGTGGAGGGGTATTAATCAGTCAATAACTAGGTTGTTTTGTAATGGACCTGTAGTGATCCCAATAGAAAACGATGCTACAGGTGGAAAGTATCCAGGGGTGAGTTTGTAAAGTTAGGGTCATGGGTTTCTATTAGCCAAGCCCCAACACCTGCATCTTACGGTTAGATACAGGCTGCCCCCTTTCATTGAGCATATAAAAGCTGCCTGCCCCACAACAGAAGCATACTTTTGGGGGTGTTTCAAATGATGTATCCGCCAATCTCATTCAGATTTTAAAGACTGGGTTCTATTAGACATTTTGTATATGAGAAACTGTAAGAAGTGTCCATTAGAGATGGTCACCTCATTCCCCACATAAATGAATTCTTCTGGTAGTTGCTGTTACTGCACATTCATTGCGCAGTAATCCCAAAGATGTAATGGCGGCATGTCATTCATCTAGCACAGCGCTACTGTGGTCTGAGACGAGGTTTAAACAAAGTTAAGAATCTTAAATATTTTTTTTTCTAAAGTTTCATTTGGGAAAGTACAAATGCATTCTTTATTATCAGCTTTAGGGAGAGACATTTCTATGAGATATAGAAACTTACTGTGCTTGCAGTCTAACTTCAAATTAAATATTGCTTTCCATGTGCATCAACTGTAAACTAAAGGCTGTTTCTAATCAGTGTTTTTACACCGTCAATATATTTTATGCCTAGTATTAATAAAAATCAACTACTCCCCGCTGCACTCTTTAAATTCTACCTGAAAGCAAATCCACTATAATTTTGGTGCAGCTAGTAAAGATTTTCAGGTCTATTTTTTTTTACTCTGACTTTTTACAGTATTTTGCCAGAATACTAAACATCAGATCTATCATCTATGACTTTTTTTTTTCTTTCCAAGTAAACCTGTGCTTGTCTCAGACATAAAAATCTGTTAACACCTTCATGAGTGTTTCCCGAACAAATCTCTCATAAGATGATGCAAATTGGGATAGCACAGTGGATGGGGCCAAAATGAGAGGGGGTGCTTTCAGTTCATTTGCATTTCACATGATGGTATCTATTTCTTTTGCTCTACTATAGCCTTATTCTTAGGGGTCTGGCAGTAGCCCGCTTCCCCTGTTTATTGATTATTGTAAATGTAAAGTGGCAAGGGTCTCCCATTGGTGGCAAACTGCATACTTACTGACTGCCACGGCAGGTTATCCATTAGATTTGGGAGATTTGGAAAGATTTTTACAGCACACACTAATGTGCAAAATAAAGAAACGCGGAGTGGAAAATTTACACACGTCCTTTTTCATTTATTTCTACAGTTTAGGCGCATAATTTTTCTGAGGAGGAAGATTTTTGTTTCAAATGTATAAATAACTGCAACATATAGAGTATTTCAACACCTGACATAGAGGTTTGAGAAAATCATTTATAAAAAATGCTGCTGCACAGAAGGGCCATGTGCCTCTCCTGAAAGTCAGTTCATCCCGGAATCATGTTTTTAGCAGACAGAGGCAGTAAATCAGCTGTAAGTAGGGAGATTACACATTAACTAGTGCACTGCCACACCAAGAATGCACATATCATGTGATATTTTACAGGAAGCTCCCTGCAACAGACCTCAGAAATAGAATCACTTTTATACATACATATACACAAGCATTTTGTCTGGCTGGATTAGCAAACATGATTGTCAGTACAACTGTAACACGCCCATACTAGGTGCATGCGCTTGGGGAAACCACACTCATTGGGACCTCTGGCATCCAAACTGGGCTAAGTGGAATGGCCAGGGAAAGGGCTAGGCACTCACACTGTGCATGGGTTGATGATTACCACTGGGGATGAGGAAAATGTCCTTTTCACAGAGGATCCAGCTGACAAATTCAGACAGAGACTGGGAGGCCGATTCATTAATAGCGCCAGGTAGCGGCAGATGAGCGCCAGTAGCGTGATTTTCTCTGCGCCAGCTAGTATTCGCTGTGCTTGGCCGGGGTTTGCTTGTTGACAGCGACTCAGTCAGTGTGCGGTAATGTTGAATACGGGCTTAGGGGTCGCTGTTTCACAGGTTCAGCGTTGTATGGGTGCGCCTGACAGCGAATGGCCAGAGCCAACGGCTTGCTGCAGATTAATTAACAAATCACGCTCCGAATTTTTTCGCGCTGTGAATTCCTTGTTTAAACCCCAGAGCGCTGGCGGCGATGGATTTAAAATAGTTTTTAACCCCCAAACAACCATATTTTTTGATTGTAAAATTATACAAGCTTTTATAAACATTTTGTAATATGAATACATTAATATTATATCCAATTCTGCACAAAATCTTTTTTTTTTTTTTTTTTTACCTTAAAAAAAAATCCTAACATTGCAGAAGTGGTCACAGAATTTTTGACATTAAAAAAAACAAAAAAACCATTAATAGCAATTAATTATGATTAATTAAAGATTGCTCCATTGAAATGCATTGGACATCGCCAGGGAGCGACAGGTCAGACCTGGCGCTGTGATGGGATTAGCAGCGGCGCTGTTCGTTGCAGTCGGCTACATGATGAATCCCGCGGTAGCTGTCACTCTCGCCGGCGCTAGCCTCATTTAGCTTGATAAATGCGTCATTGTGGCCGACGCCGGGCGTACTTGAGTCGGTAGCCGCCGTTAGCTGGCGGGACCTGGCGCTCGTCAGACACTACCTAAGCTATCGCTTGATGAATAAGGGCAAGAGTCAAGTCCCAGACAGTGGGATGGCCTGTATTAAGCACAAATGTTAATTTCAGACAGCATAGCTTCCCTGCCTCACTGTTGGTCCACCAACCGACTTAGCTTCTCTGTCTCTGGCCCCACTCTGGTTCCAAGAAAGTCCTCTCTCAAAATCTCTCACAATGGATGGCAGGTACTGCACCTGCACCGGCCTCTTGCTGGCCCGACACACCCATAGGATGCCCAGCTTCTCCCGACTGCCCACTACATACTTTAGCACTCCAGGGCCCACACCCTATGCCCAAAGATCAGCTCCTCCAACCACCTTCCTGGTCTTCTCAGGACAGAAACCAACAGCAACCAACCTCTCTTCTACCCCCCTGGACCCTCTTATACCCTCTGCGACCAATCAAGTAAAGAGGTGGTCTACACTCAGTTTAACTTATCTTATCTTACATTTTACAGGCTGATTCATTACTAGTGCCAGGTAACAGCAGATGAGCGTCTGTACAGCGGCACTAAGAGCGACCACTAGTGGTCAATCTGATCGCTGTTACAGAGCGCCTCAGTTGTTGTAGTAACATTGCTGGCATTGATGAATTTGATGTGTGAGTTGCTATAACAGCAGTACAGCGACTGGTCAGTGTGAGTGACTCAAACCATATTCATCAAAAAAACAGCCTCAAACAGCGCCGGTGCTCAAAATTGGGTCGCTGTAGCCAGAAGCTATGTGATTAAAGTCTGTTTTTGAACACATAGCAACTAGTAACGAAGCAAAAACATATGGAATTACATTGTTATTACATTGTAACATTAACACTTTAATACCAGACCTGTAATTACAATTCTGCATAAAAAATTAAAAAAGTTTTCAAAAATGACTTTAAATAGGCCAGGAGAGGTCACACAATGATTTGATTAAAAATAAAAAAAATTAAGATCAAACCCTGTTTAAAGTGAAGAAAAGTAACGTCCATTGAAATGTATGGGAGAGCGACAGGTAGCGGCAAATAATACCAGGCGCTCTGAAAGCTAGAGCGCCGCCGGGATCCACTGAGCCGTTTGTGATGATGAATCGGTCGCTACGTGTCGCTGTAAGAGGTGCACACCAGAATCGCCTTCATAAATGTGGTATTGCGTGCCACGGCCAGCGTTCACCTGCCACTACCTGTCGCTTACAAGGCACTACCTGTCGCTATCCCTTGATAAATAAAGCCCTTAATCTATTTCGTTTTCTACATTGGCACCTAGTGACCTTAGCAACTTACATTATTCAATACCTCTACACTCCCTTAAACTATCCCCTTACCAGTATCGAAGGGCTCACCTTCCATTCTAGGGATCCCCCTACTAAATGAACCCCAGGCCAGGGAATTATCATATTACACAACTTTACACAATAGGAAAATAACACAAAAATGCCAATGGGAGGATCTGGTGCCTCCTGCTGCCCTGCAGTAAATAGTTACTTTTCTCCTCAGGACTATATCAGGCAGGGACAAGAAACTTCTGCACATACTGCAGCAGCTGAGGCCTCCTATAGATTAAAATAAATGCGAT
The DNA here is from genome assembly GCA_027917425.1 of Gastrophryne carolinensis. Lineage (NCBI taxonomy): Eukaryota > Metazoa > Chordata > Amphibia > Anura > Microhylidae > Gastrophryne > Gastrophryne carolinensis. The sequence continues at coordinate 396,184,560 of CM051234.1, forward strand.
CTTACTAGCTGTTTTTAGCTCTAATCCAATGTCCTGAAGCAACTTATTTAAAGGGACAGTCCTATACGGCAGTGCTACTCACCTAGCTGCTAAACAAACAAGAGGCCAACATGTTGGAAAAAGACAAAACATTAGAGTTTATCTTCCTAGATTTTGCATCAAAGTGGCCTGATGTAGACTTGAACATTTCTCTGGCAGACTGAATGATTCCGATATTAGTCATCATTTGCTACGCACCAATACCAAGCATATGTGTCCTATGTGCGTGAGAATATATCAGATTATCTGATTAAACTTCATAAATTCAGAGATCTGACCTACTGGCTCCATAGAACCCCAGGTCACTTTGGAGATCAGTACTGCCCTAATGCCTTGCCAGGTCCCACCCTGAAAAGTGATGTGGAAAGGAGACCAGCTTATGTTCCTGCAAATTATAGTTGTAACTGGAGGATTGCTTTCTGTACAAGATGGTTATTGGACTTTCAGTGACACCCCCCCCCCTCCCCCACCACCAACCGGGGAAACCTCAAATGCCAGGCGGCAATGTGTCTCTTCTCCAACTTAGCAAAATAGACAATATTCTTATAGTATATTATGTAATCCTTGTTTTGCAGTTCTTCTTTTAATTGCATATTGTTACATGCACTGCCTGCTTAGGACTATTAAAATAAGTAAATTGCCTTCTGTGCTCTTAGAGACAGTTGCATTGTATTACCAGAGCCTGTTTGCTTGTTTGTATGATCGCTACTAATATTTGAGCTTGCTACATGCTACACATGCTACATTTGGTTTCCAATAACTACAGTGTGTGGCTGGTAATCTGATTGTGTGTATATAGGCAACAGTAATTTATTTACCTTAGGAATGGACAGATCCAAGTGCCAGCAGCAGGGAGGGTTTAGAATCTAACAGTCTAAAACATCTAAAAATGCATAAGTGTATGCTAATCATTTTCCTACTTCTATGTCTTATTTTCAAATAAAGACTTAACAGTCTGTAAAAAAAAAAGTGTGCTGAGTTTCCTGAAAGAATAATAAATTGGTGTGTTATTTGTAATAAGGGTTGCGTGTACATCACCTTGTAACTGTCATCCTTTTACTTTACTTAGAAATTTCCTTTTAAATCATAATCAACCCCGCAGTTTCACAATTACGACTTATTGGACTTACTCCTGATGTTTTTTTTACACATCTGGTGCATAATTGAATAACAATAGTAACAGGAGGTTCTTTCATGTTGCATTGAAAAGCTCGAGGCTATTTCTGCCTCGGGGTCATTGGTAAATGTGACAGCGGGGTTACGCTCTGGAACAGCAGCTGCAATTAGAGCAATTATGCAGATCACACATCTTGCTCGACTACAATAAGGTTGTTCTAGGACAGCTCCCACTTGCTAGTGCAGGCCAAAGAGGAGAGGAAGTACTCTACATGTGAACCATCACCGCAAAACTTCCTCTCTTTACACAGAGTTGTTCCTTATTCCTCCTGGCTCTTTACTTCCCCTCCATTAGGAAAAAACAAATTAAGGACAGGCTTTTCATGGTCCAGGGTCCTTACTAGAGCTCTGTGAAGCATGATTTGATATGGAGGGGAGCCTGCTTCTCATGCAGGGCCTTTAAAGCGGTCCCACACAACGTACAGGTACAGTGCAGTGCTGCAACAGGCTCAGGGGGGAGCATCCAGATTGCTGGAGCCCCCAGTGTGATGACCTCCCCTGCACCCCGAAATTCTTCCATTTAGCTCGGTTCTTAACCAAAATGCTTCCAGCTGCAGGTAGCCATGTGGACCGGACCTGACTGGCGGCCTGGAGAGAGGGCCCACGTGACCATCAGCATTTCGACAGAGGATCGAAGTGAGAAGGATGTAAGGAAGTGCCGGACACCCTTCTCTCTTAAGCCAGGTAACCCCCAATCTCCACCGCCTCTTCTGCCTTTAGACAAGTCCCCGCTCGCTGGAGACGCGGATTATGCCTCTCCAGACTCGGTTACCCCCAGGTCTTAATTGGCGCAAAGATTACTGGCTTAAGGTGGAGACGGATGAACAGCGGGGTATCCCGAAGATGGATGCCGGGATGAAAATTGGTTTGAAGGTGGGAATCAAACAGGAAGTCCAAAACAAGCCGAGGTCAAGCCGGGTGATCACCGAGCGCGGTATCCAAGGGGTCAAACTTAGAAGTGTCAAAACAAGCCGAGGTCAAAACCAGAAGAGCTCCGAAGCGCGGTATCAAAAGGATCAGGCAGGGACGTGGTCAGACAAGCGAATGGTCAGGGCAGGCAGCAGACAAGGATGGTCAGAGACAAGGCCGGGTAACAACTATCAGAAGGACTAACGAAGCACACCCTATCAACCAGAGGCTATCACGGGCACTGGAGAATGGGGCAGAGTAGTATTAAAGGGAACACTGGCCAATGGGAGGGGGACCCTGATGATTGGAGGGAAGTGTGCTGTGCCACTGTAATGATTTGCCAATAGGAGCAGTCCCAGGGACTGGACCGCCCAGGCCAGACGAACTGTCCAGTCCCTGGGTCTATCTCCCACCCAGGACAGGGTAATTGGCCACTTGCCCCCGGCGGATGCGCTGGGAGCAGCGCCGCCGAGGGGCATAAACAGAGCGTGCACGCGAGCACGTGACTGGCCGGGAGCACTCCCAGCCGGGAGGGAAGCACCCGCGCCAGCTGAGGAAACCGAGGGGCCGCCTGCCCCCACCGCGAAACTCCTAGAGAGGCCGCCGCGCCCCGCCGCCGCACCCAGCGCCTCCGAGCGGCGCGCGGGCACAGCCGGCCGACGGGGCCGCAGGATGACAGGCGGCGGCGACTCCCTGGAGGACGCGCCGCGGGACAGAGGACGGGGAGCAGGTAAGATTCTCACATTACCCCCCCCCCGAGGAGGGGCCACTGGACCCTCCAACCTGGGTTTCTGAGGATTCTCCCTATGAAATTTCCTCACCAACCTCCCCGCATGAACCTGCCTGGCCGGAACCCATGGCCTTTCTTCGGGACCGTAACCCTTCCAATCAATCAAATACTGAAGTGAGTTTCGAAAAAAACGGGAATCTAAAACCCGAGCAACCTCAAATTCCTGTTGCCCGTCAACTAGAATGGGATCTGGAAGGTTATCAGGTTCAAAATCTCTGGCAGGCTTCAATAGGGATACATGGAAGGAGTTGCAAATTTTCATAGACGGCGGGAGATCCAAACGATAAGTAACCCGATTGATTCTCTGCAGTATGGGAAAGGGACCAATAAATCTCGGACCCAACTTGGCAGAAGGTTAGCGTAAGGCCAAATTTTTAGTAGACAGCCAAACCAAATCGCCCACCATATAATCAGGATTACTGTACCGCCTACGATCAGCAACATTTTTCTGTTGGAGAACAGCTTTAGACAAATGTTGCTGAATTTTACTCCATAACTCCGGCCACTGGGACATCCATTCATCAAGAGAAGGCACCCTAGAAGGCTGATCTGACAAGGCCGAAAACTTCAAATCCCTTCCAAAAACACAACGAAACGGATATTCTCCGGTGGAGGTGTGTGTGGCATTATTAAGGGCAAATTCTGCAAACGGAAGAAATAACACCCAATCCGTCTGGATATCAGAAACGAAACAACGTAAATATTGCTCCAGGGATTGGTTCGTTCTTTCCGTTTGCCCATTAGACTGAGGGTGAAATGCAGAGGACAGAGAGACCGTGAACCCCAACTTGGCACAAAAAGCCCTCCAAAAACGAGAAACAAACTGGACCCCCCTATCGGACATGACATCCTCTGGAATGCCATAGAATTTAAATATGTGTGTCACAAAAAGTTGGGCAAGGACCTGAGCTGTGGGTAGCTTCTTCAATGGAATAAAATGAGCCATTTTACTAAACCGATCTACCACCACCCAGATGACAGTACACCCTTGGGAAGGTGGAAGAACTGTGATAAAATCCATGGCCAAATGGGTCCAGGGGCGGGAGGGAATGGGCAACGGTAAGAGGGAACCCTCAGGAGAGGGTTAATGACCCTGTCTTAATGACTTACTTAATGGTGTCTTAATGACTTACTCCGGGCACAAACTTTACAGGCCCGTACGTACTCTTGTGCGTCCTTCCTAAGGGACGGCCACCAAACCTGGCGAGACAGTAAAGAGATGGTCTTTTTGACTCCAGGATGATCTGCCATCTTAGAGTCATGGAATTGGTGTAAAATAGCTGCACGATAGGAAGAGGGCACAAACTGAGCATGGGTAGGTTTTTCAGGCGGGGCTTCAGACTGAAATTGACTTAAATCAGGGAGCTCCGGTTGGATGGCAGCTACCACCAGAGACCGAGGCAAAATGGGCAAATTTTTCCCTTCGGGTGAACTAGAAGAAGAAAAACTACGCGACAAAGCATCAGCTTTTACATTCTTGGACCCTGGTTTGTAAGTTATGGAAAAATTTAACCGAGAAAAGAACAGGGACCAGCGAGCCTGTCTAGGAGTCAATCTTTTAGCGGACTGGATATACTCTAAATTTTTATGATCAGTAAAGACTGTGACGGGAAATTGAGCCCCCTCCAACCAGTGTCGCCATTCCTGAAAAGCCAATTTAACTGCCAATAGTTCACGATTACCAATATCGTAGTTTCTTTCGGCAGAAGTAAATTTTTTAGAGAAAAAGGCACATGGATGAAGGCGCTCAGGAGAACCACTGTATTGTGAAAGTACTGCTCCCACCCCTAAGTTCAGAGGCATCAACTTCCACGATAAAGGGTAATTGGCAGTCCGGGTGCACTAGCACAGGGACAGAACTAAAAACTTCCTTTAATTTCTTGAAAGCCAGAACGGATTGGTCCGACCAAACGGCAGGATACCCCCCTTTCTTAGTGAGGTTAGTGAGGGGAGCTACCAGAGTGGAAAAATTCCTAATAAATCTTCTATAGAAGTTTGCAAACCCTAAAAACCTCTGTAAGCCCTTCAGGTCTTTGGGTTGTTCCCACTCTAGTACTGCTTTAACCTTGGATTGGTCCATGGAAAGACCGGTATTAGATATGATGTAACCCAAAAAGGGAGTTTTAGTTTGGCAAACAAACAATTTTCCCTGAGCTTCTGTAAGACCAGACGAACGTGCTTGCGATGTTCTGATAGTGAGGAGGAAAAAATCAGAATATCATCCAGATATACAACAACAAAATGACCCAAGTATTCCCTAAAGATCTCATTCACGAAATCCTGAAAGACTGCGGGGGCAGTACACAAGCCAAAGGGCATCACAAGGTACTCATAGTGCCCCTCATGGGTGTTAAAAGCTGTCTTCCATTCATCCCCCTGCCGGATCCTAATAAGATTATAGGCCCCTCGGAGATCTAATTTGGAAAAAACTTGGGCCCCCACTACCTGTGTAATCTGCCCATCAATTAGTGGCAGGGGATACTTATTTTTGATCGTAATCTTATTCAAACCCCGGTAGTCAATACAGGGACGGAGTCCCCCATCTTTTTTCTCAACAAAACCAGCTCCTGCCGGGGAAGTAGAAGCTCGTATAAAACCTTTCTTTAGGTTTTCTGTGATATATTCCCGCATGGCAAGATTTTCAGCTCGGGTTAGATTAAAGATTTTCCCCCTAGGCGGCATGGTACCCGGAAGGAGCTCAATGGGACAATCCCAAGGTCTATGGGGGGGTAGTTTATCAGCCGCTTTTTCAGAAAACACATCGAGAAAATCAAAGTATGGAATAGGAACACTCTCAGGGGATAATTGAGTGGCTCGCACTGGAAGTTCCAGACAGGAATGAAAGCAATGTGGGCCCCATTTAACTATTTGCCTAGTTACCCAATCGATTTGGGGGTTGTGTTTCTGCAACCAAGGTAACCCAAGAACTAATGGGGTGGAAGGCATCTTCAAAACTAGGAGGCTAATTAGTTCAGAATGCCCTGCTCCCACTCTAAGTAAGACTGGTGGAGTCTTATATTGAACGAGCCCCCCCCGCAATTGGTGTGTCATTAATGGCGGCCACTCGAATAGCTACAGGGAGGGAGTGGAGCGGAATTCCTAAACTCTGAGCTAAATCGAAGTCAAGGAAATTCCCTGCTGCTCCGCAATCTAAGAGGGCTTCCATATTTAAACATTCTAGGTCTACTTTTACTTGGACCGGAATCATAAATGGAGATAAGGCTTGAGGAGATACCTTACAGCCTAGGTGGGTCCCCTCGATTCCCCCTAGGCTCTGAAGTTTCCCGACGGCTTCTTGGGGCAGATTCTGACCATGTGACCGGTTCCGCCACAGTAAAGGCAAAGTCCCTCCGACAACCGCCGACGTCTCTCAGCTTCCGTAAGCCTGGTAGCTCCCAGCTGCATGGGTTCCTCAGTAGAAGTCAGGGCTGGGGCTTCGGCTTTCCAGCTGGCGTCGGAATGTGACCCTTTTTCAAGGCGTCTCTCCCGCAGACGTCGGTCAATGCGAATGGCAAGATGCATAGTCTCATCCAAGGTCTGGGGAACTGGATGGTTCACTAAAATGTCTTTGATGGTGTCAGACAAGCCTAACCGAAACTGACCGCATAAGGCCGGATCGTTCCAACGGGAATCCACGGGCCATCGTCGAAACTCAGAGCAATATTCCTCGGCTGGCCGACGACCTTGGCGTAAGGTGCGACGTTTAGCATCTGCCGTGGCCCCTCTGTCTGGGTCGTCATATAGAATCTCCATGGCGGAGAAAAAACTTTCCACGTGTCGTGCAGGATCTTGGGGCGACAGACTGAAAGCCCAGGATTGTGGGTCACCTTGGAGGAGAGAAATGACCAGACCCACTCGCTGCTCCTGAGACCCTGAAGAGACCGGTCGGAGTTGGAAGTAGAGTTTGCACGAGTCCCGGAAGATAGCAAACTTGGCTCTATCTCCAGAAAATGTATCTGGAAGTGGAATTTTGGGTTCCACTGGTTGTGCGGCCGAGGCCCCCTGAGGGCCGGTGTTGGTAGGAGTTGGACGGTTCTCCTGGGCCGCCATGCGATGGGCTAGGTGCTCCACAGCCGCGGTTAGGGCCTGCAGGTGCAAAATTTGGTCCATTTTTCGGGCCCGTGATACTGTAAGGAAGTGCCGGACACCCTTCTCTCTTAAGCCAGGTAACCCCCAATCTCCACCGCCTCTTCTGCCTTTAGACAAGTCCCCGCTCGCTGGAGACGCGGATTATGCCTCTCCAGACTCGGTTACCCCCAGGTCTTAATTGGCGCAAAGATTACTGGCTTAAGGTGGAGACGGATGAATAGTGGGGTATCCCGAAGATGGATGCCGGGATGAAAATTGGTTTGAAGGTGGGAATCAAACAGGAAGTCCAAAACAAGCCGAGGTCAAGCCGGGTGATCACCGAGCGCGGTATCCAAGGGGTCAAACGTAGAAGTGTCAAAACAAGCCGAGGTCAAAACCAGAAGAGCTCCGAAGCACGGTATCAAAAGGATCAGGCAGGGACGTGGTCAGACAAGCGAATGGTCAGGGCAGGCAGCAGACAAGGATGGTCAGAGACAAGGCCGGGTAACAACTATCAGAAGGACTAACGAAGCACACCCTATCAACCAGAGGCTATCACGGGCACTGGAGAATGGGGCAGAGTAGTATTAAAGGGAACACTGGCCAATGGGAGGGGGACCCTGATGATTGGAGGGAAGTGTGCTGATTGGTGCCTCTGTAATGATTTGCCAATAGGAGCAGTCCCAGGGACTGGACCGCCCAGGCTAGACGAACTGTCCAGTCCCTGGGTCTATCTCCCACCCAGGACAGGGTAATTGGCCACTTTAAACTTGCCCCCGGTGGATGCGCTGGAAGCAGCGCCGCCGAGGGGCATAAACAGAGCGTGCTCGTGACTGGCCGGGCGCGCTCCCAGCCGGGAGGGAAGCACCCGCGCCAGCTGAGGAAACCGAGGGGCCGCCTGCCCCCACCGCGAGACTCCTAGAGAGGCCGCCGCGACTCCCTGGAGGACGCGCCGCGGGACAGAGGACGGGGAGCAGGTAAGATTCTCACAAAGGATTTCAGGGGGGGTTTAGGGGGTCATCGCACTGGGTAACTCCAGCAATCTGGACACCCCCCCAAGCCTGTCGCAGTACGGTCCCACACCCATTAGTTATAAAACATGTCAGAAGCCAGCACACCAACTATGAAGACCCCAGACAAAGGTAGAGGAGACCCCCAATGCTGCATCCTGGACAGAGGTCAGTTTTTTTTTGCTGTAAATGGGGGAAAACGCCAAGCAGGTTGACAGGGGATTGGTACTTAATGGTAGGAGAAGCAGGCCCATGGATTCTATGTGCTTGGCGTTTAAAGGGTTAACCCTGCAGAATTAAAGTGGCCCTCCAATCAAATTAGACTAGATATATACCTACTCCCTCATTCTGAAATGAGATGCCCCTGCGTACAAACATTAAAAGGAATCCTACACATCTATCAGCAATCAATGGGGTTTACTGGGGACATGCATACATTTGGTCATTTGGGGTGTAGCATGGACCCAGTAGATTATGTTGTCTGACTTCACAGGCTTTGACTGGACAGTCCCTGAACAAGGCAGTGGATTAGGAGTACAGTGTAATTACATCCCCCCCCCCTTGAGTTAAGTAAAATATACACTGAAAAGCAAAACATATATGAAATACTAAAATGGGACACTGACCCATTTAACAAAGTACGTTGGATTAATTTGTTTGCAGTGGTTCATTTAATTTGTATTCATTTGTACTGAATACTCCTAAAGCTTGTTCCTACAGTATGTAGCATTGTTAGAAGAAAGGTATGCATCTTTAAAGGATTAAAACCCCAGCGGCAGTGCCCTGGAATCTAAAAGATGGGGGAGACTTTATATCTGCTTTAACCCTTTAAGTGCCAAGCACGTAACACCTACGGTCTGGCTTGTCCGGGTTTTAAGTGCCAAGCCTGTAGGTGTTACGTGCTTGAATTTCTCCGCTGTTATTTAAAATAATAATGTAAAAAAATACTCACCCAACCCCTCTATGGATCCGACCGGGTCTCCTCTTTAATTTGGTGCCATCTGATCCCCCGTGGGGGCTCGGATGGCTCCAGGAGAGCCGCCGGAATAGCCCCCCCCCCCCCGCTTCGGCAGCAGCAGCTGCTATCTGTAAAGAAAAAAAAAAATGACATTAACTTACCTGCGGTCGCGCTGCCTCCCGACCGGGTCTCCTCTTCACTGGGGGGGCCTCCGATCGCCCCCCCCAGCCTCTTCTGTGGCGAGGAGAGGGCAGAAATCGCCCACTCCCCCCACTTCCTGGATCGCGACTGCTTGCCCCGGGGGCAGGTGACATCACTGTGATGTCACCAGCAGCCGGCTTCTTAAGTCCAGCACCCGAGACAGAGAATCAGTCTGCTCGGGTGCTTGGAGAAGAGAGCTGGGGAGGAGGAGAGGGCTGTGATCGCCCCCCCCTCCCCAGGCTCTCTCCTCCAAACACCCGAGCAGACTGACAGCTGTCATCGGAGATCGCCGGGGGACACAGGATCCGAGGTGAGTAAAGTAAAAAAAAGACATTTTTTTTTCTTATGTCTCTTATGCCAATAACCCCCCGAACCCCTATTACCTGCCTCCCCAAAGCCCAGGGGGGGCAGAAGAGCCGGGCCCACATAGGCTATGTGGGCTTGTAAGCTGCAGGGTGGGGGGCCACAAAAGTTGGCCCCCCCACTCTGTTCCTACAAGCCCTCATAGCTGGTCCCGGGCTGGTAATGCTGGGTAAGGGGGACCCCATTTAATTTTTTTTTTTATTTTTAAGGGTTTTAACCCTTAAAATTCCCCCAAAAAATGCCCCCCCCTATGTCATTTTTTTTTTTAATTAAGCCCTTATGTTCTGTCGCCTAGCAGCTAAAAAAGGATTCCAGCTGCAGCAGGAGAGCAGAAGCCAGATTGATCAGCGTGGGACACAGGGATGGATGGGAGGTAAGTAAGTATTATAAAAATAAATAAATAAAATATTTTTTCTGCTTGTTTCTGTGTTTTTTTGTACACTTAACCCCTTGTGAACTGGTAAGGGATCCATGAGATCCCTATACAAGTTCACAAGGCTGGGGAGCTGGCAAGTCACCTGCGGCTAGCGGGTCACTTGCCGTTAACCCCCGGCACCCCAATTTCCTGCCTCCCCAAAGCCCGGGGGGGGGGCAGAAGAGCCCAGGCCATGGCTATGTGGGCTTGTAGCCTGCAGGGTGGGGGGGTTACCAAAGCTGGCCCCCTTGCATCCTGTTCTACAAGCCCCCATAGCTGGTCCAGGGCTGGTTAAGATGGGTAAGGGGGACCCCATATCATTTTTGGGGGGAGTTTTAAGGGTTTTTAACCCTTAAAATTCCCCAAAAAATGCCCCCCCAGGAGGGAGGACCCCATGTCATTTTTTTTTTAATTAACCCCTTATGTTTATAGTGTGGATAGTAGTAGTATTTTATTTGTAAATGTTATAAAGTGCTATTTTCAGTTTAGGGGGTCTCCTGGGCAAGAATGGTGGGGCTACCGATACATATGTGGTACCGTTGTAATCGGAAGAAATGGGGCTTTCACATGCAATATGGTTTTCTCTAATAAAGTAAATGTTTTATTTAAAATAAAGGAGACAATTTTCTAAAAAATAATTTTTAATTTTTTTTGTTCTTTTTACGCAAAAATATTTAAAAAACAGTATAAAAGTTACAAACAAGACATTTCATGTTAAAGCCTAAACTCTGCTGCAAAAAATATATCTATAATTTTCCTGGAAATTCCTCCAAAAATCATGGTTAAACATGGTGCAAAATGGTGAAAAATTACCTGTCAACAGAGGGTGACAAAATTTCAAGTAGACGAGCAATTAAAAGGGTTAATAGTACCTATGCATATGGGGTATTGTTCTGCTCGGGGGATCTTGCACTTTCAGATTTAGCTTCTTTTTTCTTGTTTGCATATTGATTTTTTAAGAAAATGTGTTTTTTATTCAGTTTTTTAATAAGAATTTATAAGAATTCTTCAAGGGATTACTTCTAAAATGATGAGCCCACTACAACAAGCTGGGTACGCTTAGAAAGCTTAATATGTGTACTTTCAGGGAATATATGGTTTCTGGGGGGTATTCCAAATGTAAAGGGTTGTTTTGGTAGAAAAAGTACAAGGTGCGCACTTTGCCTGCAGAGCTGAAATTTTCAAGTAAAATTACCCTTACGCACATGCTTTACTTTGGGGTGTTTGACAACTCTTTCCTTGACAGTAGCTATGCATGTTGAGTATTGTTCTGTTCGGGGGATGTTTCTTTTTCAGATTGGGCTTGTTTTTTTTTTGTTTGCATATTTGTTTTTAGGAAAATATGAGTTTGATTCTGCTTTTTTATTCTTTTTTAGTGAAACTCTGTGCTATCAAATAATTCATTGAAGAATTACTTCCAGAAAACTGCACCCATGTAAACAAGCCTGGTACACCTAGAAAGCCTGAGATGTATACTTCCAGGGAATATATAGTTCTTGGGGGGGTATTTCAAATGTAAAGGGTTGTTTTTCTTGAAAAACTGCAAGGTGCGCCTAGCGCTTAGCATATTTGTATTTTATCTGAAAATCTCCTAAAGCGCTGTTTCAGTTTGGGGGAGTCTCCTGGGCAGGAAAGGGTGTCCACCAATACATATGTGGTATCGCTGTAACTGGGAGAAATTAGGATTTCACACGCAATAAGATTTTATTGACAAAATTACTTTTTTTTATTACAAAAAACACTACAAATTGTAAAAAAATAGATTTTTTTTGCACATATTTCACTCCAAAATATTGAGAATACACCTAAAAAATTACAAAAAAAGACATTTCATGTTAAAGCCCAGATTCTGCTGAAAAAAAAGAATATATAATTCCCTGGGAAATCCCTGGAAATCCCTTCAAAAATCACAGCTGAACATGTGGAGCGCAAAATAGTGCAAAAGGGTCTGGTAACAGAGAATGAAGAATGCTCCAGGTAGGCTGGCACTTAAAGGGTTAACCTCAGTCCATAGCCCTTACTTTCTGCACATCACTGCTGATCTAAGGATGGTAAGGTTGATATAGACATGGTACATAAAATGGGACACCCTTTTGCCTCGAATGTGATGTATTTGCGTCAATAATATAATAGAATTATATATAGTAACATTATATAAAAATAATAATAATAATACAATTCATATGCAAATAAGATACACTAACACCGCCAGCCTATTACTGACTGTCTGAATTTGCAAGTGAATAGAAGATTCAGAAGCTCCTCACTGCTGCTGGAGCCAATATGTCATTTCAAGTAGGTGCCCAGTTAGGTATACTGTTTTTACCATCAGTGTACATTTAATGGTAAACAGTATGAATTACGTTTGATTGCACTTACAATGTCTCAGAGGTATAATGCAGTACTATTTCCTATGTATAATCATGGTCTCAGAATCACAACCTGTTGTTAAAGGGTATGTTTTGAAGAGGTGGAATATATTAGACAATGTAATCAGTGCTGCATAGATGTGCTCTACTGTCTGCGGATTGCTTAGGCACAAGGCAATCTATCTTTCAGTCTTTCCATATTCATGCATTTATTTGCTGTAAGTCCTCGCAACCTTTCTAGTAACAAGCAACAAAAAATGGCTTAGAAATATAAAGTCACTATTAGTCATTTGTTTTTTTCCATGTTTACATTTTGCATAAGCAGATTATTTATCAGTATAATAATTTTCAAAAGTGAGCACTAACCAAATCTTCACACTTTTCTTTTTTAGCACCATACGATTTAGCATCATTTTGTAACACGCCAGCGCTTATTTTTAGCCATATGTATTGAGCAAACTTGCCAGTATAATACTATACTAGTATCTTTCGTTTCTCTCTTTCCAGAGAGCTCAGCCTGTGAATAAATATTTTCTTTAAAGCTAGCAAACAGTATACTTAAGGACAGACATAAGAGGCTAAATTAAGCATCTAATGTAGAATTCCTTTAGAAAAAATAGTTTTGAAAGGAAATATTAATAACTTTCTTAGCACTTGTAGTCTGCTTATTCTAAAGATAAATTGCACCAATTACATAATTACCATTGACTTACACTGAGCTCTATTAATAGTTTAACACTTACGTGGCATAAGGGTAATTCAGGCAAGATATATTAATACAACAAATTTCAGCTCGTCATACTTACCCTTTATGTCTTTATGCTTATATTCTGAATAAAACAAAATATCTCTCAACCCTTCACACACCTTCCTAAAAGTCAGCTAAATGTCAAAATAATTAGCATGATCCCCAATATATTACATGTTTAAATGTTATTTCTTTTGTGTCACATTGAAGTCATGTATAAATATAATGTCTTGATAAAGTTGTTCCATCTGATGTACGTAACCCCATCACTACATGTGATGTGACCTCTAAAATACACTTGATAACGTTGTAGCATCTGAGGTACGTAACCCCACCACTACAGCATCTGGCCTCTACAGAACACTTGATAAATTTGTTCCAACTGAGGTACACAACCCCACAGAAGCCAACATGTTTTGTCAAGTGTCCCTTTAAGGATGGACCTATTATTAAGAATATTTTTCAAAGTACTGAGTCTGGGTCCCATCAGAGTGACTCTGCTATGGCAGATTGCCTATTGAGTATCTCCTTATTGTAGGGCTATATTTTGTTGGGCAGGTGAGATCCCCTTTCATTTCCTTGTCTGCAGCATCTCACTTCACCTAGTTTATTTTATTTAGTTTATCATTTCACTGTATATTGTGTGGCAGTGCGGAGAGTCTGCTCAGTGCCTTGTGCTCCTCTGGCCCAGTCATCATGCCATCATGTGAAGAGCAGAGAGTGTGTATTTCTTAGAAGGGTTAGACCAGCTACAGTGTTCCCGGTGCCGTGTCCTCCCTGTCTTCCTTCTAGTCAGGGCATTGCACTGGAGGGACTGGACTGTGGAGACTTGGGGGGGGGGGGGGGACTTTGTACTGCTGCTTGACCTCTGAATGCACAGTAGCACCATAGTCTATGCACATGACATTTCCTCTGCTCTTCTTCAGCAGCAGGCTACTGATTATCCAGTGTTACTGTTCTAACTTATTTTATCCTTGCTGTTCGAATCCTTTTCCAAACAAGTGTCCCTGTAAAAGGATTGTCAAGGTGCAAGAGTTCTTATCTCACCACTGTTCCCCGTGATCTTTGCAGCATCAGGTGGTGATATGAGCTAGCAACCAGGCAGTGCCCCACCTGTGGCACCTAGCAACACAGGGGGCTGTGTAGCCTGACATGCCACCCAATAGGAGTTTTTAAAGCCCTTTCCTGTAGCACCAGTGACTGTATTGCCGGTGTGCAGGCTACTCATCCCAATATTATGTAAAGAGTCTTTATTATTATGCCAAACTATCAACAACCCAGCTTAACTATTGCCTGTCTGTTGCTGACCTCTGCCCAGACTTTGTTTAACCTTTGCCTGACTGTTTCCGACCTTTGTTGGACTCTGTTTACCCCCTGCCTACCTGTTGCCACCTCTGCCTACCCATCCACCTCTGATCTGCTCACCCACTGCCAACTCTGCCTGTCCGACCACGTCTCCTCTACTAACCTGTTACCGACTCAGCCTTTCAGACTACATCTGATCTGTTCACCTATTGCTGACCCAACCTGCCTAATCAAGCTCCTGTTTCTGCCCCAGACATCTGTACCGGCCACCAGGGGTCAATCCACTGTTATGGATTGATCTACCTGGCTGTTTCTTTATAGCTGGGAATCCTGAGGATTGCTTATAATTCTTTCCTGACCTGCATTCCCACAGTGCATGCACTGCCCAAGCTCTCCTCCAATCACGGTGGCTGTAGCTTTGTTCATATGAATACAACCTCGCTGATTAGAGGAGATCCTGCACATGCGCAGTGGGATAGCAAGTCAGGTAAAAAATTAACATTGATCCTGGGGGTTTCAACACTGGGGCATCCCAATTCTTTGCTGCAGAGCGGACCCTAGATAGATAAGTATTATCAGAAGACCGTCTACTGTTCTGCATAATTGGCCTAAAGTGGACTATGAGGGTTATTTACGAAGGGATAGTGCCAAGTAGTGCCTCATAGGGGCAGGCAGCGTCTGGTGAACGCTGGGCACTGTACAGGAAACCACATTTATGAAAGTGAATCTGGTGAGCGACTCTAACAGCGCAATTTAGCGTCACATGTATTATTACAGGCGGCTCAGCGTATAGCGCCAGTGGTCTAGCTTCCAGAGCGCCAAGTATTAACTGTCGCTCAAATCATTGTGTGACCTCTCCTGGCTGCAAACAAACATTTTTAGAAACTTTTTTGACTTGACAATGTCATTCCATGTGTTTTCGCTTTGTTACAGGTGATTATGTGTTCAAAAACAGACTTTAATCACGCAGTGTCTGGCGCTCTATGCTATAGCAACCAGATTTAGAGTGCCAACGCTGTGTGTCCTTTTTGATAAGTATGGTGTGAAGAGCTGAGAGTCGGAGCTGGCGCTACCTTTCGCTCCCTACAGCACTGTACTGGTGTTAGAACAGCCAACATACATCACATTCATCAATGCAGGCGCCCGATACCTGCTTACATCGTCAACTAGCGGTCGCTCTAAACGCCGCTATGCAGACACTCATCTGCCAATACCTGGCGCTAGTAATGAATCAGCCTCCACGACTTAAATGCCCTACTCTCAAGTCTCAGTAGTGGTAATTTTTAGCTTGGATCCAGGACATATAAATATATAACTTTGTTATGGCAAATATCTGTGGTGATCATTTTTTTTTCTCAAAGGTCCATCAATAGCCTCAGCCTAAACCCCCTACCATGCCCAGTGTCCCACTTTAAGGTCCCAAAAAAATGGTCAGTTCAATCCTGCCCCCACCGACATTGGTCACGCTTCTGGGACTTTACAAAAAATATATTATTTGTTTTTCTCCATGAAGATGTAAAAAAATGTATAATTGATACGAATATTAATGTCACATCTGCTAAACAAAAACAAACTTTTTCAATGATCTGGAAAGAAATGAATGTCCAGTGTCCAGAATTCCATCATAGCAATTCTGCTGCTGCTGCAATGAATGTACAAGTTGAGTCATACGATAGCTGACAGATGTTCAAACAACTGTTTATTTCCAAATAAAATTGCCAGATGGAAAAAATATTATTACAATTCACTCAGCTCTCCAGGTGGCGTGGCAAATGTAAACCACATCTATGGAACCCATCCAGGGGTCCTAAATAGCCGGTAGATTGTTGACACAGAAACAGCAATACACGTGCCGAATGTCGGATACAATTATTATCATAAACGCGTGGGATTTCCACTTGATGTCATGTATCATAAAGCATTCATATTTCTCAACAAACACCTCCTAAAAGTCATTACAAAATACATATTTACAAACCATGTCACAGTGCATCATCCAGAAATGCTTTTGTATATAACTAGGAGGGGGTAAAAAACTCTCCTTGGTTGGCTGTGATAAATTTGGGCAGGTGTCCTGATCATCTGACACCATTAGTTAGATGGATTACCTGTATGCAGGGGCAGACTATGGGCAATAATCAGTCCAGGATTTTAATGACCCTAGCTAACCCATGAGCGGCTCAAAAGATGCTGAGCCCCGTCCCCAATGAGCTTCCCATAGCTAAGACTGTATCAAAACATTGGTAGAACATGGGGAGGGTTGGATATGGTCAATCCTAAAGTGGACCAAAACCCAGGATTTTGGCTATCCTGAGTTTTGGTCCTTTCCCCCAGGGCTCGGGGATGCCCTAAATCGCCGAAGGTAACTCACCTCTTCCTGGTCCTACGGTTCATGTGCGGCCACTCGCTCAGGGCCGCTGACATCACGTCATCTAAGTCGTCTAAGGCCAACGGCTCCGAGTGCGCTGGCAGATTCATCCCCCGCTTCCCTCTAACAGGGAGCGTGCCTGCACCGGCCATTCACAAATGCCTGGCGTGGGCATGCGCCCTGTTAGAGGGATAACGGAATGCGGCCACGGCTCGCGTATGCGCTATTGAACCGGGAATCAAGGTAAGTGTATGTGGTGTCCTGGGGGGTTTCACACAGAGAGGCCTCCCAATTTTGGATGCCCCGTGGGGAGGTAATCTGTTGGGCCGGGAATCTTATAGATTCCTGGGCCGATGGTTGTGGGTTTTTCGTCCACTTTAAGGCAATGGTACTGGACCTTTAGTATTGCATGGGTAGATACTGTAGCAGAAGTGGAAATGCCCCCCACACACACAGCCATGATCCTGTGAATTACAGAGCCGGCTTTGGTTGTAGGTAGGCTGTGTGCTGGGGGCAATTCAGTCAGGAGCAGCTTAGCAGCAATGATCCTCTGGGGGATACCATAGGTGCATTGTATCACAAAACGATTGGAAAAACTAACACCCATACTACGTAAGCTATGCAATCAGATGTGAATTAATGCTGGTAGTAAAGTGCATAAAATACAAAAAGCAGGAGTATTAACAGTATAGTATATACAGTGATAACAACAATAGCATATTATAATGGTTCCAGCACTTGAAAGGAGTCAGCCCCAGTCAGGTACATCCATGGGAAACAGGTATTTCTACAGCAAATAAGAGCATAACTGTTCCATAGGAATGACCAGAGTAGTCACCATATATATCAAAGTTCTGCGCATAGAAATGTCAGGTACAAAAAAGGAAGATTGCAGATACATGTTTGATATACAGGTTGGAATAATAAAGGGTGGATAATGTAGAGTAACCCTCAACGTTTCGGTAAATAACCTTTTTAAAGAGGAAGTGGTATCTGATGGTATAGATCTTCCAACGTGCAGGATGGCCGCAAACCTACACATGCCACAAGGCACACCTTCCTCCAAAGAGGAGCACCAACACATAAGAAGAATTATTAAGTAATTTTATTAATACATCAAAGAAAGTTTAAAAACACACAAAAACCACAAGACATATTAAAAATGCATGGTAATGACCCCTGATTGCACTACAGTACAAAAGATATATTCAATCCACAAGCAAAATGATTAAAATTAATTAATAAAGATATATATTGTAGGGACACTGTGGGTGATATGATCCCCAATAGTCTCACACCCTAAATAATTTGTGCCGGCACAAAGTAAATATTTAATCAATACAACCAATATAAAGTGCACTAGTGCTAAATATGATGTATATAATACTCTAAAGTATATAAATATCTACACATAAAAAATCAAATCCTCAAAATCAGTATACTCTATACATTGCCTATGTGAAAATATAAATAAACCAAACACTTGTATTGTTCAGAAGCCCAAACATAAGGTGCTATAATGCAGTATGAACAGTGACAAGAAAACACAAAATGAATGCAAAAAGTGCATGTGCCAGCAGCAAAGAAATACCAGCTATACCGCAGACATCACAGGGAAACCCAAGGTCCAAGGCAACAGGGGTCAGAACGTAATTTAAACACCCGCGCACACGGCTCCCATGCCGCTTCACAGGGTGAGGGTGACAAGAGCTTGAGTTTCCTACCTTTAAATATTTACCTCGCCTCTGTCGTCATCCAGTGTGCGGCCGTAAAAAACAAATGCGGCGGCGGCGGCAGCGCCGCGGAAACAAAGCAGCTGGCCGGCCAACACTAGCAAGTGCAGGCCACATCACGAGGCGGCGCCGATATGTGTGTCAGCACGTACGCACGCTCCATGACGTGCGCTCACATGGTATCCGCGCGAACCAATGGAACAGTGCAAGACGCGCTCCATGGCACACAGCCGCAATAATCCCCAATGGATGTGTAGACCATTCGCACACCTGACAGCCACTCGCCGGATGGAACAACAGTGGGGAGGAAATAACAATGGCATGAAGCTATAACCTGCATTTAACCACAATAAGACAATAATCCCATAACCAATAATGATACAATGATTTGAACAAACATGACCTATCCTAGAATACCAGGATGTTATATAAATACATTCTGTATACACATGCCCATACTAGATATATGTATGGCAGGCAATTACCTCAAACCAAATTATCCAGGGGCAATCAAAGATAATAATGGGCATTGAGCCAAACAAGGATGCAGGATGGCCGCAAAAGCAATGCTTGGTTGGAGACAAGGGAGGACAAGGGGCTTGTAGACTCCAGATAGATGACATGGTGTCTGTGGCCACAATATGCAGAAGCACCTGCCTGCTGTACTAGAGTATTCTTGAGGGCTGTGATATTTTGGAGTTTAGTTTCTGTTACAGGGAGCTATCCCTGCTGGTTAGGAATGGAAAAGTTTCTGGGATGCAAGTAGGCCCCGGGGTGACAACCAGGGATGTGGAGTCGGTAAGCCAAAGCCTGACTCTAACTCCTCGATTTTATCAGCCCCCAACTCCTTCGTAAATGGCCAATAATAATTAGTAATATATTTCTTGTAGTAAAATCATAGCTTTTTCTCACCACTATATAAGCAATAGGGCGACTTATATAGAACATAAAGCATATTTATTGGAATACAAATTCTGGACAAATAAAGCTGGGGTGCTAAAACTTTTGAAGAGTGTGGGCCATAAAAGCAATTGAAAACTGGTCATAATGAATAGGTTCAGAATTTCACAGTTCAGTTCATTTTATATAGTATAACAAAGATTTTTACACTAACCAGGATACCCACTGTCTCCACAAACTCCATAGATTTTTTTTTTAGCCCAACATTACCATATTTATATCTAACAATCCCCACATGCCAGTAATACACATGCTTATTGCCGAACCTCTCCAAATATATGGGTCCCATATTTATAGCCCATCCCCCCATCAGTCCCTCCATCTAAACACCTACCAATGATAAAGATACAATTAAATGTATACTAATCTTATCTTGTTATGGTGCCAGAGATGTCACCCAGCGGTGGTGTTGCACTATCAATGTCACCATGTTCCTCTAAGCAACTGTTGTCACCTCTTTTTGATAATGTGCACCCCCTATATCACTCTTCTTGCAACCTCTCATCCTTACTGAGCCTCTATTTACCTTTATCCTCCCACTTTCCCCACAGCAGCTCAGGGGCCACATGAGATTGCTCTGAGGGCCATAGGTTGAGCATATGTGACTTAAAAGGGCATTTCAAGCAACGGGTTAAATTAGCACCTGTCTGCTTGCCCCATGCTGGCTGTCGGAGTGGCATCATTCACCAGTGCTTTACATTACCTGATAAACCCTGCTGAACTTGCTCCTTTCTGCTGACTCATGTTTCTCAGTCCCCAGAATGTATTGACTTCAAAGAGGGCTGTCACTCTGAAACATGCATATATAAGTCACCATTTGCTGCTGAGAAGGGAGGGAGTTCACGGGGAGGCTGATTCATCATTAGCGGCAGGTAGCGACAGATAAGCGTCTGTAGCAGGCATTTTCAGAGCGCCCGCTAGTAGTCGCAGTGCTCGGTTGCTGTTCAGTAATGTTGAATACATTGTGAGGATTCGCTATTTGACCAGTACAGCGCTGTATGGGAGCGCATGTTAGCGACTGCTCATAGCGACCGACTCACTCCATATTCAGCAAAAAACAGCCTCACAAATCTCTGGCACTGAAAAATATTTGTTTGAAGCCCAGAGCGCAGGAGGCGGTGTGTTTAAAGTGTGTTTTCAAGCATCTATCAACTAGTAACAAAGCTAAAACTTATGGAATTACATTGTAACAACATTGTAACATGAACAATTTAATGCCAGACCTGTAATGTCATTTCTGAGGAAATATTAAAAAAAATTAAAAATTATGAAAAAACTGCTATTTCAATTTTGTTTTTTTTTTTAAACGTTTAAAGAGAAGAAAAGGATCGTCCATTGAAATGTATGGGAGAGCACCAGGTAGCGAGAGGTCATACCTAGCGCTGTGCAAGGCTGAACGCTGGCACTGTTCGCTGAGGCTGTGAAAATGATCAACCAGACGCTACATGGCACTACCCCAGTCGCTAAACAGATTCTGCTTGATAAATGTGTAATTGCGTGCTGTGTCCGGCGTTCCACAGTCGCTACCTGCCGCTACCTGTCATTAACCAGCCATAAGCATTTGAAATGCATGCTTACAAATGCTAGAAGCTTGACTAATAAAATGGATGAACTAGAACTGATAATAACAGAAGAGCAATATGACATAGTGGGGGTAACAGGGACCTGGCTGGATGAAAGCTATGACTGGGCAGTAAATTTACAGGGATACTGTGTGTTTAGGAAGGACCGTAACAAACGCAAAGGGGGTGGAGTCTGCTTAATTGTAAAATCCTCTCTACAGCCTGCTCTGCGGGAAGATATATATGAGGGGAATGACCATGTGGAGTCTGTATAATTAGAAATACATGGAGGGAGAAACAAAAATAAAATACTGATGGGGGTTTGCTATAAACCTCCAGATATATCCGAATCCATAGAAAATATGATGCTAAGGCAAATAGATATAGCCGCTAAACTAAATGAGGTAGTGATTATGGGGGACTTTAACTACCCAGATATATGGGTTGATTCAAAGAAACATGTAACAGCTTGGATTTGGCTCACGATCATCCTATTTTTCACGTCCGCTCGTGCGTTCGTATGAACTTGCGAGTGATTCAATAAGCAAATACGTTTCTATCCTAAAAGATACGTCCGTTCGTATGATATCTCCCGAACTTGCCTCAGTCAGTTGCCAATCGTAAAAATCACGTTCATGTGCTCACCTGTTGCGGCGGCAGCCTGTTTTGTCGGCGGCTTCCATCGTCCAGCTCTTCCAATTACTTGCGTTTGCCTCTGGTTTTCATTGGTTTTTGGCCTCTTAGATTCGTGCGTTCTTATGTATATAAGATCTTGCGCATGCGCACCCTCAACCAGAAACTTACATAAACCCCGTAGCGGCTGCATCCAACTTCATTTCTCGGTCCATAAAACTTACCTAAACCCCTTAGCGCTTGCATCCAACTTCATTTCTCGCTCCCTCAAACTTACCTAAACCCCTTAGCGGCTGCATCCAACTTCATTTCTCGCTCCCTCAAACTTACCTAAACCCCTTAGCGGCTGCATCCAACTTCATTTCTCGCTCCCTCAAACTTACCTAAACCCCTTAGCGGCTGCATCCAACTTCATTTCTCGGTCCCTCAAACTTACCTAAACCCTTTAGCGCTTGCATCCAACTTCATTTCTCGCTCCCTCAAACTTACCTAAACCCCTTAGCGGCTGCATCCAACTTCATTTCTCGCTCCCTCAAACTTACCTAAACCCCGTAGCGCCTGCATCCAACTTCATTTCTCGCTCCCTCAAACTTACCTAAACCCCTTAGCGGCTGCATCCAACTTCATTTCTCGGTCCCTCAAACTTACCTAAACCCTTTAGCGCTTGCATCCAACTTCATTTCTCGCTCCCTCAAACTTACCTAAACCCCTTAGCGGCTGCATCCAACTTCATTTCTCGCTCCCTCAAACTTACCTAAACCCCTTAGCGGCTGCATCCAACTTCATTTCTCGGTCCCTCAAACTTACCTAAACCCTTTAGCGCTTGCATCCAACTTCATTTCTCGCTCCCTCAAACTTACCTAAACCCCTTAGCGCTTGCATCCAACTTCATTTCTCGCTCCCTCAAACTTACCTAAACCCCTTAGCGGCTGCATCCAACTTCATTTCTCGCTCCCTCAAACTTACCTAAACCCCTTAGCGGCTGCATCCAACTTCATTTCTCGGTCCCTCAAACTTACCTAAACCCTTTAGCGCTTGCATCCAACTTCATTTCTCGCTCCCTCAAACTTACCTAAACCCCTTAGCGGCTGCATCCAACTTCATTTCTCGCTCCCTCAAACTTACCTAAACCCCGTAGCGCCTGCATCCAACTTCATTTCTCGCTCCCTCAAACTTACCTAAACCCCTTAGCGGCTGCATCCAACTTCATTTCTCGGTCCCTCAAACTTACCTAAACCCTTTAGCGCTTGCATCCAACTTCATTTCTCGCTCCCTCAAACTTACCTAAACCCCTTAGCGGCTGCATCCAACTTCATTTCTCGCTCCCTCAAACTTACCTAAACCCCTTAGCGGCTGCATCCAACTTCATTTCTCGCTCCCTCAAACTTACCTAAACCCCTTAGCGGCTGCATCCAACTTCATTTCTCGCTCCCTCAAACTTACCTAAACCCCTTAGCGCTTGCATCCAACTTCATTTCTCGGTCCCTCAAACTTACCTAAACCCCGTAGCGGCTGCATCCCACTTCATTTCTCGGTCCATAAAACGTAAGAAAATCACATAATTTACATATGTCTATATGTTTCTAAGTGTGTTGTTTCTGGTTTGTGTAATTTTTTGGGTGTGTGCATATTAGAAAAGACACATTTAGGAAGGCTTCAAATATAATTTATTTAAATTTTTTTCTTTGTTTGTTTTGGAATAAAATTCCAAATTTTTTGTTATAGTTTTGGTTTTTTTTTTTAAACCTTTTTTTTTTTTTGGCCTCGGTAAAACATATATAATTTTTTTATTTGTTTTTAACAGTAAAACACTTTTTTTTTATTTTGTGGGTTTTTTTCTGAAAAAAATATATATTTTTTTTTTTTAAAATCAATAAAAAACTTTCTAAAATTTTAACAACTTTAAAAACAAGTTAAACAAAGGAGCCAGGACCAAGGGCACTATTCATCATCCTCTTCTTCATCTGTTGGCCCCAACGTCGCCTGTATGGCCAGCAGCTCGGCCACCAACTCCTTCATTCGTTTTTTTTTTCCCGCCAAGGTTTTGGGGATCATCCCTGTAACCAATAGAGAAAGAAACATAAATAGGAGTCCCAGACCGGTTTGTATGCTGGAAATAGATTTAGGGTTAATCAAATACATGTAAATGCATGACATATGTCCTTCTTCAAAGGGATACAGTTAATGCATTTCCCACAGGTAAGTGTTTAAACTCCTTAAACCGGACCTTCAACATTATTTAATGAAAAACAAAAACTATTCACAAATGATTCTGCCCCACCTCAAAGTTAGTTAGGCTTTTTTGGGGATTACAGCGCCGCCATCTGGACTCTGAAGCATAACACTTAATGAGGAGTGGAGAGTTGGATAAAGTACAGGGGAGTAGGTTACAGTGGTGCGTTGGGAATCCAGAGCATAGCTGGGTTGAGGGAAAGGTCATCACTCACACAATGCATGGCAGCACCTTCCTTTTTTCAATCTGGATCCCATGCTGCCTGTAAATATTGTGCATTCCATATTCCCCAATATTGGTTTTGTTCTGTCTAATAACATGCATTAGATGGGTGAAGGGTGTTTTTCCATGTTTCTAATCTGTAGGTACAGTGTGATGGCTAAGTCTTTGGTTCTTAATACTAGTTTGGGTCCTCTTTAAGCTAACGAAGTGCCCACATGAAAGTGTGAACTACACTTTGGCTACGCCTTTAGTTATGTGTGTGTTATTAGCTAAGCAAACATTAATATGAATAATGGCATGGAGACTTACGGAGTTGGTGGCCGACAGATGGCTGGTTGGGGCCAACAGGCTGCCCTTGGTCCTGGCTCGGCTGTGAAGAAGTCCCTGGAGAAACATGTGACATTTGGTTAGTATTTGTAGATAGTCACTATCCCCAACATATCTGGCTCCCAGTCTGGCTGACATCACTCACCTTCGCCAGGATCGACTTCAAGCATCTCTGCTGCCTCCTCCTCCACTATCTCACCCGCTCCTGAAGCTTCTACAAATACATAATAAAGGATAACTTAGTTTTTGGCCTGCCATGTATATCTTTGTGCCTATACATGAAGAGTGACATACCAGAGCCTTCCCCATGCGTGGCCAGGTATGACTCCACGCCCACGCGCCTTGGCCCCTCCTCTGTGGTAAGGTCCAGGGGCTGGTCTGAGGAGGCCACAGAGGAGGGGTAGGTCCGTCGCCCGGGAGATCCACCACCTTCACTCACAGATGCAGAGTCATGCAGCACTGGTCGGCCTGTACGTCTCCGGGTGCGGCGAATTCTGAAATCCATTTCCAACACTACCAAAGAAAAGTCATTATAAATAAAGGCATAACTTAGACATTTGGAACATATACCATGCAATTGCTTAGTACTTACTTGGGAAATGGATCCCAAAAAACCTCCGCACCCGGGGCATGTGCAGACGCTTCAGGTCCGACCAATGCTGCATTATCTGGGTGTGAGTGAAGGTGGTGCTGGTCACACGGTGTATCTCCGCGATGATCTCCCGGGCGATGTCCCTTTTCTCGCACACATTGGGCGCGAAGTCATACCGGCGCTGAAGCATGATCTGAAAAACATAATGGACACAGAGCTTGTACTTTTACACACAGACCCATATGTGTTGCATCACAAGTTGAGTATTTAATGTCATTAACACACACATTTCGAATGGCCGCCATTTTTGGGGAGTGGCTTAAAGAGGACGTTGACTGTGATTGACAGTCTGGTCTTATGTTATATGTATCACACACCATGTACATACAGATAATAGCCAACATCAACAATCAGGCCACCTGCATCTATGGCATGTTAGGATGTTTTAAAGATCCAAGATGTAGCCTAATGCTTAGGCTTTTGGCCCACGTGTGTGGCTTCCCGTTGTGTTTTTATGGCTTAGGAAAACAGTGTTCCGCAAACATCCGCATCAAGGTCCGAGACAGGCCAGGTTTGACAGCTCGCCCCGCTACTCCACAGGTTAATTAACTGTTGCTAAGCCGGAGCAATTGGCCGAATTAGGACATCAGCATAGACAGGTGAAAACGTGGCCAGGCTCGGCCCTTGAGGATGAAGTGTGAGGAGCCAGTGATTAAACATTAAGAGACCCCAAACTAGTTCCCAACGCATCATTTACATTTAGGCCATCATTGACTATTCTATTAAAATGCACAGGCAGCCACTTACCAGCATGAGGATCTCTTCCTGTTGACGGGTGAAGATAGTGGGCGCCATCTTTAGTCTTCTTCCAGGCAGCAGATAAGTGAAACCCCAGCGGTTTCCTGGTTCCGCACGAACGTACGTCCGTACGAGCGCGTAGTCGTGCGCATAGGCGTCAGACGCTGGGCGCATGATTTAAAGGTCCCTGCACCCAAAGCTCATTCTCTTTGAGCTTTTGGACAAAATGGCACCAAAAAAGGCAGCAGCTAAACGCGGCCAGCAAAGCCAGACCTCTGAGGGCCCAACAACCAGGTCCCAGCAACGACCGAAGAAGCTAAGGTCCCAGAAGGCCCAGAAGGCAAGTACCACCTCGGCCCCACCAAGGGACACTGGACCCTCCCTTTCCCAAAAAAGGGCCCCAAAGGCACGTGCCCCTGCGGCCAAAAAACAGGCCACAGCAGCCACCACCACCTCTGCCCCCAGAAGAGGCCGCCCAAGGGAGCCCACACCACCCATGCTTTCAAGCCGGGCACTTAGCCAACCCAGGCCCCACAGCAGTGCCCGAAGCCCCTCCAGCCCACACAGAAGGGCCCGAAGCCCCTCCAGCCCGCACAGAAGGGCCCGAAGCCCCTCCAGCCCGCACAGAAGGGCCCGAAGCCCCTCCAGGCCGCGCAGAAGGGCCCGAAGCCCATCCAGGGCCAGAAGCCCCTACAGGGCCCGAACCCCATCCAGGGCCAGAAGAACCCCATCCAGGGCCAGAAGCCCAGCCAGGGCCAGAAGCCCCTACAGGGCCCGAACCCCATCCAGGGCCAGAAGAACCCCATCCAGGGCCAGAAGCCCAGCCAGGGCCAGAAGCCCCTACAGGGCCCGAACCCCATCCAGGGCCAGAAGAACCCCATCCAGGGCCAGAAGCCCAGCCAGGGCCAGAAGCCCCTACAGGGCCCGAACCCCATCCAGGGCCAGAAGAACCCCATCCAGGGCCCGAACCCCATCCAGGGCCAGAAGCCCCTACAGGGCCCGAACCCCATCCAGGGCCAGAAGAACCCCATCCAGGGCCAGAAGCCCCTACAGGGCCCGAACCCCATCCAGGGCCAGAAGAACCCCATCCAGGGCCAGAAGCCCAGCCAGGGCCAGAAGCCCCTACAGGGCCCGAACCCCATCCAGGGCCAGAAGAACCCCATCCAGGGCCCGAACCCCATCCAGGGCCAGAAGCCCCTACAGGGCCCGAACCCCATCCAGGGCCAGAAGAACCCCATCCAGGGCCAGAAGCCCCTACAGGGCCCGAACCCCATCCAGGGCCAGAAGAACCCCATCCAGGGCCAGAAGCCCCTACAGGGCCCGAACCCCATCCAGGGCCAGAAGCCCCTACAGGGCCCGAACCCCATCCAGGGCCAGAAGCCCCCGACCTGGCACCAGCCGGGAACAGAGCCCCCGACCTGGCACCAGCCGGGAACAGAGCCCCCGACCTGGCACCAGCCGGGAACCTAGCCCCCCAAGAGGGCCCCGAATTGCAACCATGACCACATCTACACCTGGAAGTTCGGTGGCCAGCCACGCCAGAACACCCAGTCCCTTGGCCAGTCCAGTCCAGTCATTGGGAAGCCACCAATCCGGCCATTCCCCTACCCAGCCCCAGGCCATAATGTCACCACATGTGTCTGCACACATGGAGGAGCAGCCAAGCCAACCATCTGGCCGCACATTGCGCCGCGGCCAGTTGAGTGGGAGATTCTCCCATGACCAAAATATGGCATTGGCTAGTGGCCTTACATTATACTATGACGAGCTATATGGGAGCAAATCCAAACACACCACCAAGCAGCGCAAGATGGCATTGTTTGAAACCATCCTCCGACAAGTAAATGCAGCGGGGGAAGAGAGGAAAGATGTGTCCCAAATTCAGAAGAAAATCTCTGATCTGAAGTATGCTGTACGGCAAAAAGAAATTAAAAGGCATAATTACAGGTAAATAAATGTTTTCGCTAAATATAATGTTTGGGATGTGCTGTATGCCCCTTTTCTGAATACCAAACGATTTTCTCTTTTCAGCATGAAAACTGGAGGTGGCTTTCCATCTAAATTGGAGTTTACCCCTGCTGAGGAGATTGTGCTTGGACTTCTCCATCCGGTCGCGGTCGGTGGACATGCTGGTCTAAGGGACACAGACTCCCCGACCCGTACCCACGGTGAGTACTATTAAATCTGCATGTTTGCCTGTTTGCTAAATAATCTACAGTTCACTAGTAACAAGATAACGGGATGCCCCTATGGTTTGCCTTGCTTGGCCTCGCACTACTGTGGCTGTTTGTGTCCTCTTTTGGTCCCTGTGAATCACACATTTAGGCCCACAGCCATTATGGCAAAGATCAAATGTCCAATTGTATTGTTAAAGTCATGAAGTTTCGCAAGATAAGTGAGATATTTAGAATCAATCACAAAACACACATCATTATGTATGGGTTGCCTTTTGGTTGTGTGAGTTGTGTTTGAGTTAACTATTTAATTAGCCACCCACAAACATATGTGACCAAGAGCAGCGAGACTCAACTGGCGGCCCGGGGTCCCAATGCGGACCTTGGCAACACATTCAAGGACCCCTGCCCAGACAGCCCTGCACTCAGTTACTTCTGTGTTGACGTGCTCAGAGCTGCCCCCTTGATCGGCCATGTAGTGGTTGGTCTCCTGCCCAATGTCATGGCTCCGTGAAACATAGCATTGCAATATGAAGTACTGCCCAGGAAGTGGCATTGCAAGGTACACAGTAACTTATTTAAATTTTCACTGGCCACAATCGTGTCCCGCTGCCCCTGCTCTGGCCCATGTGCCACAGTCCCCCCATGCCCCCCCCCCCACATAAGCCCCATACATTTGTAACAGATTGGCTCCATCCATCACATCACCATCAATACGTTAACTCCCCCCTTTAGACATCCAATCCCTGTCCCCTCAGCTCTGGCCCATCCAGCCCAGCAAGGGCAAGCAGCCTTTATTAGTTGGCACTTTGAAAGCTCCAGCCCCTCCACCAGTGTCTTTATTTTTAACTAGACACCCCCTGCGTCAGCACCATGGCCAGACATTCACCTCTCACCACATACCTTTAAATGGGCGTTTCAAACAATTGTTTGAGTACCCCGGACCTAGCGAATGGTAGGCTAAATCCAAAAATGTGCCCTGAAAGTTGGATGCTGAATGGGTACACTTCATGACTTAGAACTGAGGTCACTTAGCAGTTTGTCCGAGCCATTGCACCTCTGTAAACTTGCGTGGGTTTGAACAAAGGTCACCATTGCTCTAGAGTTGAATAATATTACAAATAGAGCTATATTTGATTACCTATCCAAAAAAAGGTTATGTGTGTGTGTTTACGTGGTATTTTTTACTCTTCTTCAGCCCAGCATGATCCCTCAGCAAGGGTAAACTCACCCCCCAGTTTGGTTATGCCTACCAGGTCCGTACAGCATCGGAGCCCAGATCAGAGATTTTCGGTAAGTTTATTTAGTAGCATAAATAATAACAAGTGCTTAAGAATGTGTTAAACTGTTGAAATCCTACATTGGGACGCAAACTTAGCCTTTTTTTTTTTGATATGTCCCTACAGACCCGCACACTCATGGAAGAGATCCAGGACATGGAGGAAGATGATGATGTCTCCGTACAGGGCACGTCGGATGAACTCCCCCTGGGTCCAAATTTGGAACTGCTCGATAATGTTTCTCTGGCCAATCCTCAGCAGCAGAGTGAATCTCCATCCATTGTGCTTGCACATGGGGAGACTGACACTACAGTCCCCAGTGTTCACTCTGCTGCTGAGGATTTGCAAAGCAGGCCGGTTGCTGTTGAGGGTACGACACCACGCGGCAGGGCACGCCCAAGAGCCAGGGTAATTGTGCGGCGGACGCCATTACGCCGCCCCACAATTTCCCAGGGGAGGCAGAGTGCCCTGCTTCAATTATGGACCCAACAAAGGGACTCTTATGACGCCCAGCTCGTTACAGAGCGTGAGCAAAGGCATGCAGACATGGTGAACATCCATACCAGTCTACAGGGCATCCTCGCGGAGTTGCGTACCCTCAACAGCAACGTGGCCAATTCAAGTAATGGCATCCAGTCAGCCATGGCTGAGATGACCAATATGCAGAGAAACATTGTGGAGCAGTTTCAAATTCACAATGCTGCCATGGCCCAGGCTAGGTCCCATTCCCATGGACCTCCACCTGGACCTCCACCTGGGTATTATGGGCAGCCACCCTATTAAGCCATGGGTGTGTGGGACATCTTTTCTCTTAACCCCCACTGTATTTACTTGTCCTTTGAGGTTTCAAACAATCCATTTTGTGTTGCTCTGGCAGGTTGTGTTTTGTATTTGCTCCCATATAGCTCCTTAGAGTAATGCTTAAGGCCACTAGCCAATGCCATAGGTCTATGTGGAGTTTATCTGGCCACTTATGGCTTTACCTATGTATTTGGTTGGTGCTCCTCCTGTTTGCAGACATGTTTGTGTGACATTATGGCCATGCCCAAATATCCCTGGGCACAGGCAATATTAATGACTGGACTAGGCTGGCCTTTGGACTGGGTGTCCTTGTTTGGTTGTGCCACTCACTTCCAGGTGTAGATGTGCTCGATGTTTTTTTTAATGTTATCCATTTGTTACCACAGATGTATGTGGACTGATTTCTGTTAACCACTATAATTTTTCATTTGCTAAGTAAAACAAAAATTTAACTTCCAATACTTGTGGCGTTTTTAGTGGGAAGACTTTTGTAACAGCTTGGCCTAAACCAGATAATTTTGGTTGGAAGAGGTGTAACAATGCACAGCGAAAGCTAAGGAAACTACATGAAATACATTAGGCAACAATTAAGGTCGAAATGTTTTACTTAGAGGTAATGCCACATTAGGGCAAAACAACATATGTTTCCAAAAGGATAACACAGACATACAGAATGGTGAGACAGGGAAAAAACTTAACTAAAATGCTGGCTGATCAGGTTGGCTCTAACAGATTGGCCAGACTCACTGGGGGGCCCCTCAAAATTCTCGGCTTCATCCTCGACGGCTGAAGAGGGCAGGCTGTCCACATAACGTGGGACACGTTCCAGGATGGCAAAATTGTGCAAAACAGCACATGCCATTATAATGTCGATCACTTTCTTGGGATCATATTGCAGGGCCCCCCCAGTATGGTCAAGGCAACGAAAACGTGTCTTCAGCAGACCAAAGGCCCTCTCCACAACAGCCCGGGTCTTGCGATGCGCACGGTTATACGCTTCCTGAGAGGCATCCTGGGGCCGCAGCACAGGCGTCATGAGCCAGGGTAGAAGTGGGTACCCGGAATCACCTTAAACAGAGAATTAAATGTAATCAAAATTAAAAAGGCAACACAAGCAACACCAAAAATTTCACAGATATCATAATGATGTAAGGTAAAGTGTTCCGCCAAAAAAACAGGGCACATTAGGGCCCCCAAAAATTGCACTAAGGTATAACCTAAATAAAAATGGCACTTCTATATACCAATTAATTAACAAACATCTGCACGGCCAAGGGTATTTGTATTTTACATATATTTGTAGTTTTCAGACATGTTACAATTAGGATGCTGCTGAGGGCCTATCCACATTTCTCTGGAAACTACAATGTATGCAGTTTAAGTCCACTTTGACATTTAACGACCAATAGTACAAAAGGAGCCAAATGTCAAAGATCCCTAGCCACATTTCACTGGAAACTACAATGTATGCAGTTTAAGTCCACTTTGACATTTAACGACCAATAGTACAAAAGGAGCCAAATGTCAAAGATCCCTAGCCACATTTCACTGGAAACTACAATGTATGCAGTTTAAGTCCACTTTGACATTTAACGACCAATAGTACAAAAGGAGCCAAATGTCAAAGATCCCTAGCCACATTTCACTGGAAACTACAATGTATGCAGTTTAAGTCCACTTTGACATTTAACGACCAATAGTACAAAAGGAGCCAAATGTCAAAGAACCTTGGGTATAAACTCCAAACCAATATATTTAGGCACAAGGAACTTACAGACATCCTAACTAAAGGGAAAACATTCTGAAGGCCAAAGCGATACAAGGATTTTTTGGGTAAGTTCCTAATATATGAGCCAAGAAAAAGGCAGTTGGACGCTTCTGTCAAGTTTTCCAAAACAAACATATCAACAAATACAAGATTAATGACACATTTAATAACACACAAATAGGACACACTTACCAAGCAGCCATGCCCCCGAAAATTCACCTGCCTCAAATCTCCGAAACAACCCAGATCGCCGGAGGATATAGGAGTCGTGGGACGATCCGGGGTAGCCGGCAAGGACACTCATAAACCGCATATCCGGACCAACCACGGCCTGGACATTAAGTGAGTGTCCCATTTTACGATTCCTTAAGGCAAAAACATACAAAAAGGGTAATTGATATTTGACCCAAAATAATAAATTAAACACAAAACATGTCTGCACTCTATTGGGAAATACTAATGAAAAGCCGAGATAAAGCAGCTACACAAATGAGGGATAAACAAATATGCTGCCGCAAAGGAAAACAGGTGACATGACACGTTGGGCAACATAATAACCAATCTCAATACCTATATATATACTCGTCGGCTGCCCTAGGTACGAGTGCCACATGTGTGCAGTCAATTGCACCAATAACGTTGGGCATGTCGGCCACATTATAAAACCCAAGCTTAATGGCGTTTCTGGCTGCCATATCATCAGGAAAATAAATATATTTTTGAGTTATGGCAGCCATGCCTTCCAAAAATTTAGATAGTGCGCGGCTCAGCGTAGGCTGTGACATCCCCACGGAGAGGGCACCCAGCCTCTGGAACGAGCCGTTCGCCAAAAATTGCAGGCAGCCAAGCATCTTGGTCATACCTGAAATTGCATGCCCCTTCCTTGTGGTGCGGGCTAACCATGGCCGCAGCTCACTATATAATTTATGGAGGGAAGCGCGATTAAGCCTGGTCAGCTCGAACAGCTCAACATCATTCATGCTATCGATGTTCATGCGACGACGCAGGGGCAATCTGCTCTCAGACATCTCGATCAACTCAATGCCAAAAAGCATAAGCCCTTGATGTGCCACAAACTCGCTCCGCTCCATCCTACTCCCGAGGCCAAATAGCTGCCGGCAAACATTTCGTAAAGCAGCTCTTTAATGGGCTTCAAAACAATTAGCAATCACCTCTCTGAATTGGGCGCAAGCCCATGTGAAGGACGTAAAAAATAGGATCGGACGCAAATAATACGATTTGGACGGGAAAAACACACGAACTAACGCAAATAATACGATTTGGACGGGAAAAACACACGAACTAACGCAAATTATACGATTCTCGTACGAAATGCGTATGTTCATATACGTCTATGCGCGAACGATCGTACGAATACGAAATGGCCAAAAAAACCAGAAAAAATGACAAACACCCACCCAAACTTACGATTCTCGATACGAAATCACTTAACTTTTGCTCTTTGAATCGAGGGGATAGACTGGGATGCTGAAACATGTGTTTCGCATAAAAGTAATAGTTTTTTTATCTAAAACAAAAGATGGCTACCTTTCCCAACAAGTACAAGCTCCAACAAGGGGGAAAGCCATATTGGACCTAATACTAACCAATGTACCAGACAAAGAAATAAAAGTACAGGTTGGGGGACACCTTGGAAGCAGTGATCATAATATCATTAATTTCCAATTAGCGGTCACTAGGGTGCCTTATCAAGGAGCCACAAAAACGCGGGACTTCAAAAAGGCAAAGTTTGACCAACTTAGAGATGCCCTACACTGCATTGACTGGGAAAATGTCCTTAAAAACAAAAGCATGGACGCTAAATGGGATACTTTCAAAGGGATACTTAATTTTCATTGTGACAGATATATACCTTACAGGAATAAAACTATTAGACACACATGTAAACTGATGTGGCTAAATAAAAAGGTTAAGGGGGCAATAAACAACAAAAAAAGGCATTTAAACGTTTAAAGCAGGAAGGGACAGCGGAAGCGTTAAAAAACTACAAAGAAGAAAATAAACAATGTAAACAACAGATAAGGGCAGCTAAGCTGGAGACAGAAAGACTGATCGCGAAAGAGAGTAAAACTAACCCCAAATTATTCTTTAGCTACATAAACCGTAAAAGGTACAAACCTGAGGGTGTGGGCCCCCTGAAAAGCAAGGAGGGGACCCCTGTAGAGGGAAATGAGGAGAAAGTAAATTTGCTTAACAACTTCTTTGCTTCTATATTCACAAAAGAATTTGACATGCCGAGTGAAATGCAGGGGAATAACCGAAACCCTCCATTAAATGTCACTGGTCTAACCAAGGAAGAAGTCCAGCACCGTCTCAAGCAGATAAAAATCGATAAATCACCGGGACCAGATGACATACATCCTCGTGTTTTAAGGGAACTATGTACAGTAATAGACAAGCCGTTATTTCTAATATTTGTGGATTCCATAACTACAGGGTCTGTTCCGAGGGATTGGCGCCTGGCAAATGTGGTGCCAATATTCAAAAAGGGATCTAGGGGGGAACCTGGGAACTACAGACAGGTAAGCTTAACATCTGTGGTGGGAAAGCTGTTTGAAGGTTTCTTAAGGGATACTATCCTGGAGCACCTTGGGGAAAATTACCTTATTACTCCATATCAGTATGGATTTATGAGGAATTGCTCCTGCCAGACAAACCTAATCAGCTTTTATGAGGAGGTAAGTTCAAGATTGGATCAGGGGGAGTCATTGGATATCATATATCTTGACTTTTCTAAAGCATTTGATACTGTGCCACATAAAAGGCTGGTACAAAAGATGAGAATGCTTGGACTGGGGGAAAACGTGTGCAGATGGGTGGGAAATTGGCTTAGTGATCGGAAGCAGAGGGTGGTTATCAATGGTACACACTCAGATTGGGTCACTGTTACTAGTGGAGTACCACAAGGGTCAGTTCTGGGACCAATTCTCTTCTATATATATATAAATGACATTGGGTATGGATTAAACAGTAAAGTATCAATCTTTGCAGATGATACTAAGCTGAATAAAGTAATTAAAACAAAAGAGGACAGCAGGCAGCTACAAACAAATTTAGATAAATTGGAAGCATGGGCAGTTAAATGGCAAATGAAGTTTAACACAGATAAATGTAAGGTTATGCACATGGGAAGGAGAAATCTGTGTCGTGTCATGATTACACACTAAATAAAGAAACACTTGGTAAAACAACAATGGAAAAGGACCTAGGGGTTTTAGTTGACAATAAGCTCAACTTTAGTAATCAATGCCAGGCAGCTGCTGCCAAGGCAAATAGGATCATGGGGTGCATCAGGAGGGGCATAGGTGCTCATGACCAGAGCATCATTTTTCCCCTGTACAAGTCACTGGTCAGACCCCATATGGAATACTGTGTACAGTTCTGGGCACCTGTGCTTAAGAAGGACATATCAGAACTGGAGCACGTTCAAAGAAGGGCAACAAAGTTAATAAAAGGAGTGCGGGGGCTAGAGTACCCGGAAAGATTGTCCAAGTTAGGTTTATTTAGTCTAGAAAAAAGACGATTGAGGGGTGATCTAATAACTATGTATAAATATATTCGGGGTCAATACAAAGATCTGTCCCACAATCTATTTATACCCCGGAGTGTAACCATAACCCGGGGGCATCCACTAAGGTTAGAGGAAAGGTCCTTTCTCCACCGACATAGGAGGGGATTCTTCTCTGTAAGAGCAGTGAGACTATGGAACTCGCTGCCAGAGGAGGTAGTAATGATGGATACAGTAAAAACGTTCAAAAGTGGCCTTGATGCCTTCATGGCATGTAATAACATTTCCAGCTATGGCTACTAGACCACTGGAAGGAGATAAACAGGCTGAACTGGATGGACGAAAGTCTTTATTCAGCCTTACATACTATGTTACTATGTTACCTGAAGCTTTCCCTTCTTAAATAAGGGCCTAAGTCTTAACACTGCTTGTTATAGGGGGATTGGGGGGCATTCTGCACACTGCTTGTTATAGGGGGATTGGGGGGCATTCTGCACACTGCTTGTTATAGGTGGATTGGGGGGCATTCTGCACACTGCTTGTTATAGGTGGATTGGGGGGCATTCTGCACACTGCTTGTTATAGGGGGAATGTGAGAGGATTCTGCACACTGCTTCTTATAGGTGGATTGGGGGGCATTCTGCACACTGC
This sequence comes from Gastrophryne carolinensis, assembly GCA_027917425.1. Taxonomy (NCBI): domain Eukaryota; kingdom Metazoa; phylum Chordata; class Amphibia; order Anura; family Microhylidae; genus Gastrophryne; species Gastrophryne carolinensis. Next base: position 396,220,542 of record CM051234.1, read on the forward strand.
TTGAAAACTAATGAGATAGCAACTTATTCACAGGTATTACTTCCCAAATGAAGTGACCCACAGGAAATATTTTTTAATCTTCAGATATATGGCAGCCTGTTAGTAGAGTTACCCTGCTAACTGCAATTTAAGGGGGATTAGGGGAGTTTAGTACACTGCTTGTTAAAGGGGGATTGTGGGCGATTCTGCACACTACTTGTTATCGGGGGAATGTGAGAGGATTCTGCATACTGCTTGTTATAGGGGGAAAGTGAGATGATTCTGCACACTGCTTGTTATAGGGGGATTGGGGGGCGATTCTGCACACTACTTGTTATCGGGGGAATGTGAGAGGATTCTGCCCACTGCTTGTTATAGAGGGAATGTGAGAGGATTCTGCACACTGCTTGTTATAGGGGGATTGGGGGGCATTCTGCACACTACTTGTTATAGGGGGAATGTGAGAGGATTCTGCACACTGCTTGTTATAGGGGGTATGTGAGAGGATTCTGCACACTGCTTGTTATAGGGGGAATGTGAGAGGATTCTGCACACTGCTTGTTATAGGGGAATGTGAGAGGATTCTGCACACTGCTAGTTATAGGGGGAAAGTGCGAGGATTCTGCACACTGCTTGTTTTAGGGGGAAAGTGAGAGGATTCTGCACACTGCTTGTTATAGGGGGATTGGGGGGCATTCTGCACACTGCTTGTTATAGGGGGAACGTGCGAGGATTCTGCACACTGCTTGTTATAGGGGGAAAGTGAGAGGATTTTGCACACTGCTTGTTATAGGGGGAAAGTGAGAGGATTCTGCACACTGCTTGTTATAGGGGGATTGGGGGGCATTCTGCACACTGCTTGTTATAGGGGGAATGTGAGAGGATTCTGCACACTGCATGTTATAGGGGGAATGTGAGAGGATTCTGCACACTGCTTGTTATAGGGGGAATGTGAGAGGATTTTGCACACTGCTTGTTATAGGGGGAATGTGAGAGGATTCTGCACACTGCTTTTTATAGGGGGAATGTGAGAGGATTCTGCATACTGCTTGTTATAGGGGGAATGTGAGAGGATTCTGCACACTGCTTGTTATAGGGGGAATGTGAGAGGATTTTGCACACTGCTTGTTATAGGTAGATTGGGGGGCATTCTGCACACTGCTTGTTATAGGGGGAAAGTGAGAGGATTCTGCACACTGCTTGTTATAGGGGAATTGGGGGGCATTCTGCACACTGCTTGTTATAGGGGAATTGGGGGGCATTCTGCACACTGCTTGTTATAGGGGGAAAGTGAGAGGATTCTGCATACTGCTTGTTATAGGGGGAATGTGAGAGGATTCTGCATACTGCTTGTTATAGGGGGAATGTGAGAGGATTCTGCACACTGCTTGCTATTGGGGGAATGTGAGAGGATTCTGCACACTGCTTGTTATAGGGGGAATGTGAGAGGATTCTGCACACTGTTTGTTATAGGGGGAGAGTGAGAGGATTCTGCACACTGCTTGTTATAGGGGGAAAGTGAGAGGATTCTGCATACTGCTTGTTATAGGGGGAATGTGAGAGGATTCTGCACACTGCTTGTTATAGGGGGAATGTGAGAGGATTCTGCACACTGCTTGTTATAGGGGGAATGTGAGAGGATTCTGCACACTGCTTGATATAGGGGGATTAGGGGGCATTCTGCACACTGCTTGCTATTGGGGGAATGTGAGAGGATTCTGCACACTGCTTGTTATAGGGGGATGTGAGAGGATTCTGCACACTGCTTGTTATAGGGGGAATGTGAGAGGATTCTGCACACTGCTTGTTATAGGGGGAAAGTGCGAGGATTCTGCACACTGCTTGTTATAGGGGGAATGTGAGAGGATTCTGCACACTGCTTGTTATAGGGGGAATGTGAGAGGATTCTGCACACTGCTTGTTATAGGGGGAATGTGAGAGGATTCTGCACACTGCTTGCTATTGGGGGAATGTGAGAGGATTCTGCACACTGCTTGTTATAGGGGGAATGTGAGAGGATTCTGCACACTGCTTGTTATAGGGGGAATGTGAGAGGATTCTGCACACTGCTTGTTATAGGGGGAATGTGAGAGGATTCTGCACACTGTTTGTTATAGGGGGAGAGTGAGAGGATTCTGCACACTGCTTGTTATAGGGGGAAAGTGAGAGGATTCTGCATACTGCTTGTTATAGGGGGAATGTGAGAGGATTCTGCACACTGCTTGTTATAGGGGGAATGTGAGAGGATTCTGCACACTGCTTGTTATAGGGGGAATGTGAGAGGATTCTGCACACTGCTTGTTATAGGGGGAGAGTGAGAGGATTCTGCACACTGCTTGTTATAGGGGGAAAGTGAGAGGATTCTGCACACTGCTTGTTATAGGGGGAAAGTGAGAGGATTCTGCATACTGCTTGTTATAGGGGGAATGTGAGAGGATTCTGCACACTGCTTGTTATAGGGGGAATTGGGGACCATTCTGCACACTGCTTGTTAAAGGGGGAAAGTGAGAGGATTCTGCACACTGCTTGTTATAGGGGGTTTGGGGGGCATTCTGCACACTGCTTGTTATAGGGGGATTGGGGGGCATTCTGCACACTGCTTGTTATAGGTGGATTGGGGGGCATTCTGCACACTGCTTGTTATAGGGGGAATGTGAGAGGATTCTGCACACTGCTTGTTATAGGTGGATTGGGGGGCATTCTGCACACTGCTTGTTATAGGTGGATTAGGGGGCATTCTGCACACTGCTTGTTATAGGTGGATTGGGGGGGCATTCTGCACACTGCTTGTTATAGGGGGAATGTGAGAGGATTCTGCACACTGCTTGTTATAGGTGGATTGGGGGAAATTCTGCACACTGCTTGTTATAGGGGGGCTGGGGTGGGGGTTCTGCACGCTGATTGTTATAGGGGGGTTGGGGAGGATTGTGCACACGGCTTGTTATAGGGGGTTGGGTGGCATTCTGCACACTGCTTGTTATAGGGGGATTGGGGGGCATTCTGCACTCTACTTGATATAGGGGGAATGTGAGAGGATTCTGCACACTGCTTGTTATAGGGGGATTGGGTGGTATTCTGCACACTGCTTGTTATAGGTGGAATGTGAGAGGATTTTGCACACTGCTTGCTATAGGGGGAATGAGTGGGGATTCTGCACACTGCTTACTATAGGGGGATTGGGGTGGGGGGATTATGAACACTGCTTACTATAGTGGGATTGGGGGGGATTCTGAACACTGCTTGTTATAGGAGGATTGGGGGGCATTCTGCATACTGCTTGTTATAGGGGAATTGGGGGGGGGGGGGATTCTGCACACTGCTTGTTATAGGGGGATTGGAGGGGGGGATTCTGCACACTGCTTGTTATAGGGGGATTGGGGAGCATTCTGCATACTGCTTGTCATAGGGGTAATGTGAGAGGATTCTGCACACTGCTTGTTATAGGGGGATTGGAGCGGGGGGGGGGGGGATTCTGCACACTACTTGATATAGGGGGAATGAGTGGGGATTCTGCACACTGCTTGTTAGAGGGGGGTGGGGGGATTCTGAACACTGCTTGTTATAGGGGGGGTGGGGGGATTCTGAACACTGCTTGTTATAGGGGGGGGGTGGGGGGATTCTGAACACTGCTTGTTATAGGGGGGGATGGGGGAATTCTGAACACTGCTTGTTATAGGGGGGTGGGGCGATTCTGCACACTGCTTGTTATAGGGGGTTTGGGGGGCATTCTGCATACTGCTTGTTATAGGGGGAATGTGAGAGGATTCTGCACACTGCTTGTTATAGGGGGGGTGGGGGGATTCTGAACACTGCTTGTTATAGGGGGGTGGGGGGATTCTGAACACTGCTTGTTATAGAGGGATTGGGGGGCATTCTGCATACTGCTTGTTATAGGGGGAATGTGAGAGGATTATGCACACTGCTTGTTATAGGGGGATTGGAGAGGGGGGGGGGGGATTCTGCACACTGCTTGTTATAGGGGGAATGAGTGGGGATTCTGCACACTGCTTGTTATAGGGGGAATGTGAGAGGATTCTGCACACTGCTTGATATAGGGGGATTGGGGGGCATTCTGCACACTACTTGTTATAGGGGGAATGAGTGGGGATTCTGCACACTGCTTGTTATAGGGGGGTTGGAGGGATTCTGCAAACTGCTTTTTATAGGGGGATTGGGGGGAGTTTGGCACAACGCTTGTTAAAGGGGGGCTGGGCGGATTTTGCACACTGCTTGTTATAGGGGGGCTGGGGTGGGGGTTCTGCTCGCTGTTTGTTATAGGGGGGTTGGGGAGGATTGTGCACACTGCTTGTTATAGGGGGTTGGGTGGCATTCTGCACACTGCTTGTTATAGGGGGATTGGGGGCATTCTGCACACTGCTTGTTATAGGGGGAATGTGAGAGGATTCTGCACACTGCTTGTTATAGGGAGATTGGGTGGCATTCTGCACTCTGCTTGTTATAGGGGGAATGTGAGAGGATTCTGCACACTGCATGTTATAGGGGGAATGAGTGGGATTTCTGCACACTGCTAGTTTAGGGGGGGGGGGGACTCTGCATACTGCTTGTTATAGGGGAATTGGGGGGGGGGGGGATTCTGCACACTGAATGATATAGGGGGATTGGAGGGGGGGGGGGGAATTCTGCACGCTGCTTGTTATGGACGGGGGAAGGGGATTCTGAACACTGCTTGTTATAGGGGGATTGGGGGGCATTCTGCATATTGCTTGTTATAGGGGGAATGTGAGAGGATTATGCACACTGCTTGTTATAGGGGGATTGGAGGGGGGGATTCTGCACACTGCTTGTTATAGGGGGGGGGGATTGTGCACACTGCTTGTTATAGGGGGGGTGGGGGCATTCTGCATACTGCTTGTTATAGGGGGAATGTGAGAGGATTCTGCACACTGTTTGTTATAGGGGGGTTGGGGGGCATTCTGCACACTGCTTGTTATAGGGGGAATGTGAGAGGATTCTGCATACTGCTTGTTATAGGGGGAGTGTGAGAGGATTTTGCACACTGCTTGATATAGGGGGATTGGGGGGCATTCTGCACACTGCTTGTTATAGGGGGATTGGGGGGTATTCTGCACACTGCTTGTTATAGGGGGATTGGGGGGCATTCTGCACACTGCTTGTTATAGGGGGATTGGGGGGCATTCTGCATACTGCTTGTTATAGGGGGAAAGTGAGAGGATTCTGCACACTGCTTGTTATAGAGGGAATGTGAGAGGATTCTACACACTGCTTGTTATAGGGGGATTGGGGGGCATTCTGCACACTGCTTGTTATAGGGGGAATGTGAGAGGCTTCTGCACACTGCTTGTTATAGGGGGATAGGGGGCATTCTGCATACTGCTTGTTATAGGGGGAAAGTGCGAGTATTCTGCAAACTGCTTGTTATAGGGGGAATGAGTGGGGATTCTGCACACTGCTTGTTATAGGGGGGTGGGGGATTCCGAACACTGCTTGCTATAGGGGGATTGGGGGGCATTCTGCATACTGCTTGTTTAGGGGAATTGGGGGGGGGGATTCTGCACACTGCTTGTTATAGGGGGAATGAGTGAGGATTCTGCATACTGCTTGTTATAGGGGGAATGGATGGGGATTCTGCACACTGCTTGTTATAGGGGGATTAGAGGGGGGGGGGGGTTCTGCACACTACTTGTTATAGGGGGAATGAGTGGGGATTCTGCACACTGCTTGTTATAGAGGGGGTGGGGGGATTCTTAACACTGCTTGTTATAGGGGGATTGGGTGGCATTCTGCACACTGCTTATTATAGGGGGAATGTGAGAGGATTCTGCACACTGCTTGTTATAGGGGGATTGGGGGGCATTCTGCACACTGCTTGATATAGGGGGAATGTGAGAGGATTCTGCACACTGCTTGTTATAGGGGGATTGGGTGGCATTCTGCACACTGCTTGTTATAGGGGGAATGTGAGAGGATTCTGCACACTGCTTGTTATAGGGGGATTGGGTGGCATTCTGCATACTGCTTGTTATAGGGGAATTGGGGGGGGGGGATTCTGCACACTGCTTGTTATAGGGGGATTGGAGGGGGGGATTCTGCACACTGCTTGTTATAGGGGGATTGGGGAGCATTCTGCATACTGCTTGTCATAGGGGGAATGTGAGAGGATTCTGCACACTGCTTGTTATAGGGGATTGGAGCGGGGGGGGGGGGGGGATTCTGCACACTACTTGATATAGGGGGAATGAGTGGGGATTCTGCACACTGCTTGTTAGAGGGGGGTGGGGGGATTCTGAACACTGCTTGTTATAGGGGGGGTGGGGGGATTCTGAACACTGCTTGTTATAGGGGGGGGGGGTGGGGGGATTCTGACACACTGCTTGTTATAGGGGGGGAATGGGGGAATTCTGAACACTGCTTGTTATAGGGGGGTGGGGCGATTCTGCACACTGCTTGTTATAGGGGTTTGGGGGGCATTCTGCATACTGCTTGTTATAGGGGGAATGAGTGAGGATTCTGCATACTGCTTGTTATAGGGGGAATGGATGGGGATTCTGCACACTGCTTGTTATAGGGGGGATTAGAGGGGGGGGGTTCTGCACACTACTTGTTATAGGGGGAATGAGTGGGGATTCTGCACACTGCTTTGTTATAGAGGGGGTGGGGGGATTCTTAACACTGCTTGTTATAGGGGGATTGGGTGGCATTCTGCACACTGCTTATTATAGGGGAATGTGAGAGGATTCTGCACACTGCTTGTTATAGGGGGATTGGGGGGCATTCTGCACACTGCTTGATATAGGGGAATGTGAGAGGATTCTGCACACTGCTTGTTATAGGGGGATTGGGTGGCATTCTGCACACTGCTTGTTATAGGGGGAATGTGAGAGGATTCTGCACACTGCTTGTTATAGGGGGATTGGGTGGCATTCTGCATACTGCTTGTTATAGGGGAATTGGGGGGGGGGGATTCTGCACACTGCTTGTTATAGGGGGATTGGAGGGGGGATTCTGCACACTGCTTGTTATAGGGGGATTGGGGAGCATTCTGCATACTGCTTGTCATAGGGGGAATGTGAGAGGATTCTGCACACTGCTTGTTATAGGGGGATTGGAGCGGGGGGGGGGGGGGATTCTGCACACTACTTGATATAGGGGGAATGAGTGGGGGATTCTGCACACTGCTTGTTAGAGGGGGGTGGGGGGGATTCTGAACACTGCTTGTTATAGGGGGGGTGGGGGGATTCTGAACACTGCTTGTTATAGGGGGGGGGGGGTGGGGGGATTCTGAACACTGCTTGTTATAGGGGGGGATGGGGGGAATTCTGAACACTGCTTGTTATAGGGGGGTGGGGCGATTCTGCACACTGCTTGTTATAGGGGGTTTGGGGGGCATTCTGCATACTGCTTGTTATAGGGGGAATGTGAGGAGGATTCTGCACACTGCTTGTTATAGGGGGGGTGGGGGGATTCTGAACACTGCTTGTTATAGGGGGTGGGGGGATTCTGAACACTGCTTGTTATAGAGGGATTGGGGGGCATTCTGCATACTGCTTGTTATAGGGGGAATGTGAGAGGATTCTGCACACTGCTTGTTATAGGGGGAATGAGTGGGATTCTGCACACTGCTTGTTATAGAGGGGGTGGGGGGATTCTTAACACTGCTTGTTATAGGGGGATTGGAGGGGGGGGGGATTCTGCACACTGCTTGTTATAGGGGGAATGAGTGGGGATTCTGCACACTGCTTGTTATAGGGGGAATGTGAGAGGATCTGCTCACTGCTTGATATAGGGGGATTGGGGGGCATTCTGCACACTACTTGTTATAGGGGGAATGAGTGGGGATTCTGCACACTGCTTGTTATAGGGGGTTGGAGGGATTCTGCAAACTGCTTTTTATAGGGGGATTGGGGGGAGTTTGGCACAACGCTTGTTAAAGGGGGGCTGGGCGGATTTTGCACACTGCTTGTTATAGGGGGGCTGGGGTGGGGGTTCCTGCTCGCTGTTTGTTATAGGGGGGTTGGAGAGGATTGTGCACACTGCTTGTTATAGGGGGTTGGGTGGCATTCTGCACACTGCTTGTTATAGGGGGATTGGGGGCATTCTGCACACTGCTTGTTATAGGGGGAATGTGAGAGGATTCTGCACACTGCTTGTTATAGGGGGAATGAGTGGGATTCTGCACACTGCTTGTTATAGAGGGGGTGGGGGGATTCTTAACACTGCTTGTTATAGGGGGATTGGGTGGCATTCTGCACACTGCTTGTTATAGGGGGATTGGGGGGCATTCTGCACACTGCTTGTTATAGGGGGAATGTGAGAGGATTCTGCACACTGCTTGATATAGGTGGATTGGGGGACATTCTGCATACTGCTTGTTATAGGGGGGATGTTGGAGGATTCTGCGCACTGCTTGTTATAGGGGGGGTGGGGGGATTCTGAACACTGCTTGTTATAGGGGGATTGGGGGGCATTCTGCACACTGCTTGTTATAGGGGGAATGTGAGAGGATTCCGCACACTGCTTCTTATAGGGGGAATGTGAGAGGATTCCGCACACTGCTTCTTATAGGGGGATAGGGGGACATTCTGCACACTGCTTGTTATAGGGGGAATGTGAGAGGATTCTGCACACTGCTTGTTATAGGAGGAATGAGTGGGGATTCTGCACACTGCTTACTATAGGGGGATTGGGGTGGGGGCATTCTGAACACTGCTTACTATAGGGGTATTGGGGGGCATTCTGCACACTGCTTGTTATAGGGGGAATGAGTGGGAATTCTGCACACTGCTTGTTATGGGGGGGGGGGGGGATTCTGAACACTGCTTGCTATAGGGGGATTTGGTGGCATTCTGCACACTGCTTGTTATAGGGGGAATGTGAGAGGATTCTGCACACTGCTTGTTATAGGGGGATTGTGGGGGGGGGGGGGGGGGGGGGGGGTCTGCAAACCGCTTGTTATAGGGGGGGGTGGGGGGATTCTGAACACTGCTTGTTATAGGGGGATTGGGGGGCATTCTGCACACTACTTGTTATAGGGGGAATGTGAGAGGATTCTGCACACTGCTTGTTATAGGGGGAAAGTGAGATGACTCTGCACACTGCTTGTTATAGGGGGGATGTGAGAGGATTCTGCACACTGCTTGTTATAGGGGGGGGGGATTCTTAACACTGCTTGTTATAGGGGCATTGGGGGGGAATTCTGCACACTGCTTGTTATAGGGGGAATGTGAGAGGATTCTGCACACTGCTTGTTATAGGGGGAAAGTGAGATGATTCTGCACACTGCTTGATATAGGGGGGTTGGGGGGCATTCTGCACACTGCTTGTTATAGGGGGAATGTGAGAGGATTCTGCGCACTGCTTGATATAGGGGGATTGGGTGGCATTCTGCACACTGCTTGTTATAGGGGGAATGTGAGAGGATTCTGCACACTGCTTGTTATAGGGGGAATGTGAGAGGATTCTGAACACTGCTTGTTATAGGGGGAATGTGAGAGGATTCTGCGCACTGCTTGATATAGGGGGATTGGGTGGCATTCTGCACACTGCTTGTTATAGGGGGAATGTGAGAGGATTCTGCACACTGCTTGTTATAGGGGGAATGTGAGAGGATTCTGAACACTGCTTGTTATAGGGGGAATGTGAGAGGATTCTGCACACTGTTTGATATAGGGGGATTGGGGGGCATTCTGCACACTGCTTGTTATAGGGGGAATGAGTGGGAATTCTGCACACTGCTTGTTATAGGGGGGTGGGGGGATTCTGAACACTGCTTGCTATAGGGGGATTGGGGGGCATTCTGCACACTGCTTGTTATAGGGGAATTGGGGGGGGGCATTCTGCACACTGCTTGTTATAGGGGGAATGAGTGGGGATTCTGCACATTGCTTGATATAGGCGGAATGAATGGGGATTCTGCACACTGCTTGTTATAGGGGGATTCTGCACACTACTTGTTATAGGGGGAATTAGTCGGGATTCTGCACACTGCTTGTTATAGGGGGGTGGGGGGATTCTTAACACTGCTTGTTATAGGGGGATTGGGGGGCATTCTGCATACTGCTTGTTATAGGGGGAATGTGAGAAGATTCTGCACACTGCTTGTTATAGGGGGAATGAGTGGGGATTCTGCACACTGCTTGTTATAGGGGGAATGTGAGAGGATTCTGCACACTGCTTGTTATAGGGGGAATGAGTGGGGATTCTGCACACTGCTTGTTATAGGGGGAATGTGAGAAGATTCTGCACACTGCTTGTTATAGGGGGAATGAGTGGGGATTCTGCGCACTGCTTGTTACAGTGGGGGTTGGGGGGATTCTACACACTGCTTGTTATAGGGGTTTGGAGGGATTCTGCAAACTGCTTGTTATAGGGGGATTGGGGGGAGATTGGCACAACGCTTGTTAAAGGGGGGGTTGGGCGGATTCTTGCACGCTGCTTGTTATAGGGGGGTTGGGGAGGATTGTACACTCTGCTTGTTATAGGGGGTTGGGTGGCATTCTGCACACTGCTTGTTATAGGGGGATTGGGGGGCATTCTGCACACTGCTTGTTATAGGGGGGATGTGAGAGGATTCTGCACACTGCTTGTTCTAAGGGAAATGAGTGGGGATTCTGCACACTGCTTACTATAGGGGGATTGGGGTGGGGGGATTATGAACACTGCTTACTATAGGGGAATTGGGGGGCATTCTGCACATTGCTTGTTATAGGGGGAATGAGTGGAAATTCTGCACACTGCTTGTTATAGGGGGGGTGGGGGGATTCTGAACACTTCCTGTTATAGGGGGATTGGGGGGCATTCTGCATACTGCTTGTTATAGGGGGATTGGGGGGCATTCTGCACTCTGCTTGTTATAGGGGGAATGTGAGAGGATTCTGCACACTGCTTGTTATAGGGGAATTTGGTGGCATTCTGCACATTGCTTGTTATAGGGGGATTGGGGGGCATTCTGCACTCTGCTTGTTATAGGGGGAATGTGAGAGGATTCTGCACACTGCTTGTTATAGGGGGATTGGGTGGCATTCTGCACACTGCTTGTTATAGGGGGATTGGGGGGCATTCTGCACTCTGCTTGTTATAGGGGGAATGTGAGAGGATTCTGCACACTGCTTGTTATAGGGGGATTGGGTGGCATTCTGCACACTGCTTGTTATAGGGGGGATGTGAGAGGATTCTGCACACTGCTTGTTCTAAGGGAAATGAGTGGGGATTCTGCACACTGCTTACTATAGGGGGATTGGGGTGGGGGGATTATGAACACTGCTTACTATAGGGGGATTGGGGGGCATTCTGCACATTGCTTGTTATAGGGGGAATGAGTGGAAATTCTGCACACTGCTTGTTATAGGGGGGGTGGGGGGATTCTGAACACTTCCTGTTATAGGGGGATTGGGGGGCATTCTGCATACTGCTTGTTATAGGGGAATTGGGGGGGGGGGGTATTTTGCACACTACTTGTTATAGGGGGAATGACTGGGAATTCTGCACACTGCTTGTTATAGGGGGGGGGGGGATTCTGAACACTGCTTGTTATAGGGGGAATGAGTGGGGATTCTGCACACTGCTTGTTATGGGGGAGTGGGGGGATTCTGAACACTGCTTGTTATAGGGGGATTGGGGGGCATTTTGCATACTGCTTGTTATAGGGGGATTGGGGGGGGGGGGATTTTGCACACTGCTTGTTATAGGGGAAATGAGTGGGGATTCTGCACACTGCTTGTTATGGGGGGGTGGGGGATTCTGAACACTGCTTGTTATAGGGGGATTGGGGGGCATTCTGCATACTGCTTGTTATAGGGGGATTGGAGGGGGGGATTCTGCACACTGCTTGTTATAGGGGGGGGTGGGGGGATTATGAACACTGCTTGTTATAGGGGGATTGGGGGGCATTTTGCATACTGCTTGTTATAGGGGGATGTGAGAGGATTCTGCACACTGCTTGATATAGGGGGATTGGAGCGGGGGGATTCTGCACACTGCTTGTTATAGGGGGAATGAGTGGGGATTCTACACACTGCTTGTTATAGGGGGGTTGGAGGGATTCTGCAAACTGCTTGTTATAGGGGGATTGGGGTGAGTTTGGCACAACGCTTGTTAAAGGGGGGTTGGGCGGATTCTGCACACTGATTGTTATCGCTTACGTTATTGGTATGGGCTTGCTTCTCATTCAGAGAGCTGATTGCTGAGGGACCACCACCCTATAAATCGTTTCCTTTGCGATCCACTTACGGGACCATTTTGCAGTCGGCTACCTTGCTTTCACCATGTTTTGTGCATTTGTGGAGGAAAATTACCAACTCCAGCTAATGGGAATTAAATGTATCAGCAGGACCGAGGCCAGATTGCACCGGCGACGCATGCATATCGATCGCATGCATGACGTTGAGCTGTTCAAGCTGACCAGACTTAATCACGCTTCTCTCCATAAGTTGTATAGTGAGCTGCGGTCATAGTTAGCCCGCACCACATGGAAGGGGCAAGCAATTTCAGGTATGACCAAGATGCTTGGCTGCCTGCAATTTTTGGCGAACGGCTTGTTCCAGAGGCTGGGTGCCCTCTCTGTGGGGATCTCCCAGCCTACGCTGAGCTGCGCGCTATCCAAGTTTTTGGAAGGCATGGCTACCATTAGTCAGAAATATATTTATTTTCCTGACGACATGGTAGCCTGGAACGCGCTTAAGCTGGCATTTTATAATATCGCCGACATGCCCAACGTCATGGGTGCGATTGATTGCACCCACGTTGCATTGGTCCCTCATCTATAGGTAAGTTCAATCGGTCATTTTGTTATATAGTTTAGACAAACTGTATTTTAACTATCTATAAATCCCTCCTTGTAAATTATCCCTGTGAAACAGCTTACACTGTATATCTATAAATCCCTCCTTGTAATTTGTCCCTGTGAAACAGCTTACATTGTGAAACAGCTTACACTGTATATCTATAAATCCCTCCTTGTAAATTGTCCCTGTGAAACATCTTACACTGTATATCTATAAATCCCTCCTTGTAAATTGTCCCTGTGAAACAGCTTACACTGTATATCTATAAAATCCTCCTTGTAAATTGTCCCTGTGAAACAGCTTACACTGTATATCTATAAATCCCTCCTTGTAAATTGTCCATGTGATACATTTGACCGTCTTTAGCTTCATCAATGATTTTCATGTCGGCCAAAGCCAAACATTTTCATGTGGACCTTAATTAGTCATTGGAGGGTGTTAGGAGTTAGTGTTTGAGTAGTTTACCTTGATTTGCGAATTTTTTTTATTTTTATTTTTTCCCAGGAACCGCAAAATGGGCCACTCACTGAATGTCCAAGCAGTGGTGGCCCCGGACATGTGGTTCCTTAGTGTGCTTGCCGGGTTTTCAGGCTCATCCCATGACGCGTACATCTTGCGACGATCTGGATTGTACCGTCGGTTTGAGTCTGGAGAATTCTCAGGTGGATGGCTCCTTGGTAAGTTGACGCAAATAACGTCATTCACTTTTCAATGTATGCCTATGAATATAGTTTATGACCCATGTCTGAACCTATGGCTTTTTTTACCCCTTGATGACATGTTAAACCGGACCTTAACCATGATCTTTAGCAAAGCGCAAACCCTTAAAAACTGATTTCCCAGCATTTAAAAATAATATATTTCTACTTTCTAGTAAATTACTTATTATTCTTCTCCACACTCGGCTGCAATTTTGTTCTTGACTTTATGATAGGGTCTGTACCATCTTTGCTCAGATGCATGACACTTACTGAGTAGAGGAGAGCGGGATAAAGTGCAGGGGGTGGGTTAGAGCTGTGCTTGGCTCAGACAAAGCAGATCTGGGGTCTTGAAAAGGTAAGACATCCCAGAATGCTGAGCAGCATAGTCCTAAGCCAATTCCTGTTTGCAGGCTGTCTGATTTGCCCTTTTCCTCCATCTTGGATGTTTAAAGGCTCAGAACATGCAGTAGATGGTGTTAGGCTGTTTTTTTAGCTGAGCAATCTGTATGTACAGGGTGTGGCTAAAATATAAGATAGGCTCTTAGTCAGGGTGAACGACCGCTTGTGCCAAAATTTAGTTTTGGAATGTGTAATTTATGTAAGTATTTTCTTATTCTTTCAGGTGATTCCGGCTATCCACTATTTCCTTGACTGATGACGCCCGTCCTTCGGCCACAGAATGCGGCCCAGGACACCTACTGGAAGACCCGGGCTGTTGTGGAGAGGGCCTTTGGCCTGTTAAAAACATGCTTCCGGTGTTTGGACCATACCGGGGGGGCACTCCAGTATCATCGATATAATACTGGCCTGCTGCGTCCTCCACAACTTTGCCATAATGCAGCGTGTCCTCCGGTTTGTGGATCTGCCCCCCTCTCCACCCAGCCAGGGCCCAGAAGAGAACTACCGTGGCACACCTAGTGCCTCTGGCCAAGCTGTTCGGGCCAATTTGATAAGCACCCATTTTGCCTAATTTGGTTTTCATTTGTTTGTTTGTTGCATGTAATTATTTATTTGTAATATAGTTTGGGTTTGTGAATGCTTGAGTATTGTTTTTTGTGAAAAAATAGTAATGAATTAATTACTAAAATATTCACACATGATCTGAGCCTCATGTATTTTTTTTTGGACATGTTTGTTTAGAAAAACCTTCAGTAATCTCAAAGAACCCAAACATTAATGCATCAACTTAGTCAACAACAGCTAAAGTCACATTCGATATTTTTTATTTAAATAGGACAAATTGGAGTTGAAGGGCACTCGCAGACTTCATGTACATACATAGTAAAACAGAAATATACATTGGTGCAGAATCATGGCACCTAGCAATTTGCCACATCCAGGAATTTTAAAATAACGGACTCCAGGCCGAAGTTTCTATAAATAAATAAAATAAACAGACCTAGGGAGCCACCATTTGCATGTCAATATTTGGCCAGTAATACATAGGGCCACATACACACCCTCTCCTTCTTGGCCACATTTGCCACAGGCACAGGTGGAAAGCAGCCATACCTATGCCACATCCACGCCTGTAAGTCATTGGCCCACCCAAACAATAACCCCCAGTCCAAATGCAAGTCCAGTCCAATCTTTGGCAGGGTTCAAGGTAGTAGTTTGCCAGCCCAGAATGTCCCCCAATCATGCCTACAAACAGGATGAGCCAGACACAATTTCATTAGGCACGAGCCTGCAGCGTGACAGCTTGAGCGGCAGGTTCAGTGAGCTCAGGCATTGGCTAGTGGGGTATCTCAGCACTCTAATGAGCTATGTGGGCGAAAATCTGAATCATACAAGCAAAGCCATAAAAAAGGCAATCTTGGTAGCGCTCACCAGACAGGTCAATACAGTGGGGATGTCGAGGAAAGATGTGGAGCAGATATAGGGCAAATAGCTGTTAAAATGGGTGTTGCCCATAAAACCCTGGTGGTGGGCCTTGGAGGTGGCCCATCACCTGGGCATGTGTGGCATTCATAATCTGCCACTGTTCCAACATGACTCTATTGCTAGTTCTAACTTCCTCGAGCATGGCTGTGAAATTATTAGTTAAGGTGGCCATGTGGCTGTTGCTCATCCTAAATTCGGTCAGCATGGTGGTGAATGTATTATTTAATGTATATAATTGTGCAGTAAGCTGCTCTGTGTTTCTTTGAGTCACCTGGCGAAATAAACGCCTTTCATGGTGCCACGCTGACTCCAGGATCGGCACGCACCTCCCCTGGGAAACTGGTCGACGTTGCTGACTATGTCTACCAATTCCCCTGGTTTGAGCGCCTGCAGATGCTGGACCACTAGGGCGAGCAAGAGTTGCAGATGTGCTCGGCAAATCCTCTGCAGCAGACCTACCACTGGGGACTGTAGGCTCAGTCTCTGCATGCTGCCCACGATGGGCTGGTAGCATGCGTCCAGCTTCAGTCTGCTGCAGAGGATTTGGTGCAGTAGCATGTTGGTACAGGTCGGTGGCAGATTAGGTTCCAGGGGGGTCAGTTGTGATGGTCCCATCAAGCTGGCACCCTCCTCCATCTCCTGGATTTCCTCCATCAGTGTGTGGGTCTGTTGGGACATGTGCAAAAAAAGGTTCAGTTTGGGCCCTAAATATATTGGTTATGCAAATTAGTCATGTTCATTCACATGCATCAGGAGATTCATCAAAGTCCACTTACCGTATATATCTGGTCCTGGCTCCTAGGCAGCACGGAAGTTGACGCCGTGGTCAAACTGGATGAGGCTTCCACACTTGCTGAGGCTTGATGCTGGGCTGTATTTTAACGAAAAAGGCACGTAAACACCCAAAAATCCATTGATGATCTGGATTACTGCATATGCTTCCAAAAAACACATGACCAAGCAGGAATGCCAACTCCAACGGTCCAAGGTGACCTTCACTATGAATGTCATTATCTGTTATATGTATGACTCACCCTGTACATACACATTGGTCACCTTAAATAATACAAACATGCATGTACTGCATGTTATGAGGCTTCACACATCCCTAAAGGGCCATTAGGGACCCACACTCAGCTTGCAAATAGCATTTGTCTTCAGAGTATGCTGGTGGGCATTCTTCCTATGTAGACCTTTCCCTGACCCCTGATCAAGTATTTGAGACCAAAGCACAGCTAAAACACAAGTGGACTGAAGACAAAGAAGGAAGTGTTGTATATGATTGAGTAGAATCACATTACAGGCAGTGTTTTGCGAATATAAAGACTTTGACCATAAATACTGTCCAAGGTCGTGTATGGGCTGCAAAATTTAAAAATGAACATTCTGCAGACATTAAACACCCTGCTAAAACTTTAACCTCCCCTACAAGCCACTCCCTAGGGGCATGTGTTCATATATGCCTGTGAGCCTCATTTTACACGTTTAAAACATTTCACAGACACACTAACATTACTAACCTGCAGGAATAGTAGGGGTGTCGGTGTCCCGTCGGCCAGAGAGGCCCTCTAATGCCACGGGGTGTATCAACGCCAGCACCATCTCCTCAGCTTGTGTAAACTGTAATTTTGTGGGGAAGCCTCCGCCAGTTTAAGCTGAAAAAAATAGGTATGATCATTTAGGAAATTGTGGACAATACAACAAGCAGACAAATGCACAACTCAAATATGTACCTGTAATTGCGCCGTTTATTTTCTTTCTTCTGTGCTGCATACTTAAGGTCAGAAATTTTGCGCTGTATCTGCTCAACATCTTTAAGCCCCTCCCCCGCTGCATTGACCTGTCTGGTGAGCTCCTCCAAGATTTCTGTTTTTCTCATTTTGCTTGTAGATTTTGATTTTCGCCCATATAGCTCGTCATAATGGAGGGTGAGCCCACTTGCCAATGCAAGAGTTTGGGCCTCACCAAACCTGCCACTCAACTGTCCTCGCCGCAATGTCCGGCCTATTGCTTGCTGTTCGGGCTCATCTCTGTATGTAGGCAATTCGGGGGACATTCTGGGCTGGCTCTGTTGTGTTGAAATGTTGGAAACGTGGCTTGAGAACGAATGGACTGGACTTGCAAATGGACTGGGGGTCCTTGCTTGGGTGGACACAGAACTTCCAGGCGTGGATGTGGCATATGGATAGTTGGTTGGCACCTGTGGCGGTGGCAAATGTGGCCGAGGAGGAGACGGTGTGCTTGAGGGTGTGGTGCTTCTGGCCCTGTGCCTCTTTGTGCCCTTGCCACTTGTGGTTCCATGCCCCTGGGAGGTACTTGCATGTGGCTCAGGAGATGCTGAGCTGGCTGGGCTGGGGCTTCTGGGCCTGTGGCTCTTACTGGCCTTGCCACTAGTGGTTCCATGCCCCTGAGAGGTACTTGCACATGGCTCAGGAGATGCTGAGCTGGCTGTGCTTGGGCTTCTGGGCCTTTGGCTCTTGGTGGTTCCATGGCCATGGGTGCGTTTTGCACGTGGCTCAGGAGATACAGAGCTGGCTGGGCTGGGGCTTCTGGGCCTTTGGCTCTTGGTGGCCTTGCCACTAGTGGTTCCATGGCCATGGGTGCATTTCCCACGTGGCTCAGAAGATGCAGAGCTGGCTGGGCTGGGGCTTCTGGGCCTGTGGCTCTTGGTGGCCTTGCCACTAGTGGTTCCATGACCATGGGTGCGTTTCCCATGTGGCTCAGGAGATGCAGAGCTGGCTGGGCTGGGGCTTCTGGGCCTGTGGCTCTTACTGGCCTTGCCAGTGGAGCGTTCTTTGTGAAGGGATGTGCTAGGCCGGGGAGGAGGGGAGGGTGTTTTTTGGGGGCTTCTCACCCTCTTAGTGGCCTTTCTTGCGGGCGTACCTGCCTGCTTTGTTGTTGGCTTCTTCTTAGCCCCTCCCTCCTTGGCTTTGCTGCTTGGTTTGGGTTTAGCGGACTTGGTGGGTAATGTCGCCTTGGGTTGGCCACTGTGGCTGCGCGTTTCCCGCACCTTCGGAGTTGGTATTTGGGACCGAGTGGTCGGACGTGAAGAAGGCTCCTCAGGCCACTGGGGCCTTTTGCTGGTGGCCTCCTTGGCTGGTGTGGCCTTAGCGATGGCTTTTTTAGCTGGCATGTTGAAAATCACAAAGAGAATGAGCTGTGTGTCCAGGCCCCTTTAAATCCTAATGCCTGGGTATGACGCTTACGCATTTACCGTTTGTCCGGCCGTGCGGAACCGGGAAACCGCTGGGGCATTACTTATCTGCTGCGGACAAGAAGAAAGATGGCACCCACGATCTTCACCCGCCAACAAGAGGAGCTGATTATGCTCGTAAGTGTATTGTAAGGACTTTGATTTGCCATCTAAATGCATGCCTAGGCATTAAGGAAGCGCAGGAAGAAAAAGTTTTCTTTAAAAGTTTTTAAAACTCCGTGCCAAACAGAAGTGCGCACATGTGCGAACCAACTCACTAACATCTCGAAGGATAGTTTGAGGCTAGAAATGTGCCTGGGAATCTCATTTAGTCAACTGACCTAATTGTGACAGATATTTGTATGCAGTTTGATCTAACAACTATGTTTATTTTGTGTTTTTTAGACGATGCTTCAGCGCAGGTACGACTACCTGCCCAACTCTTTTGAGAAGAGGACCATCACCCTGGAGATAGTTTCCAGGATCCAGCAGGAGACGGACACCACCTTCACCCATACGCAGATCATGCAGCATTGGTCGGACCTGAAGCGACTCCACATGCCCCGGGTGCGGCGATTTTTCGGGCTCCATTTCCCAAGCAAGTACATAGCGATTGCATGCTAGATGTACATACCACAGAAGGTAGGCCTTTATTTAAAAATGCTTTGTTTTTCTAGTGTTGGAAATGGAGTACCGAATACTACGCACCCGGAGGTGCACAGGCGACGTTCCTACCCCTCCTCTGTAGAGGCCTCCGACCCACTCCTGGACCTTTCTACAGAGGAGGGGCGTCACGGCGTGGGCAGGGAGTCGTACCAAGCGACGGAGCCATTAGCCTCTGGTATGTGACTCTTAATGTAACCGCACACATACATGCTATTTAAACCAAAGCTGATTCCCTTAATCTCTTTTTCTAGAGGATTCTGTAGCGGGTGAAGGATCTGGAGCAGGGACTGCAGCAGATCAAGCCCAGGACGCACATGTAGAAGGTGGGTGATGTCACACACACATTCAAATTGTCATTTGATTACTGTTGACTCAGACATTAGAAGTGACCCTATTTGACATGTCTCTACAGCTTCAACTTCCCAGCAGTGGCAGGTCCCAGAACTGAGGGTGGTCCCCGAAGCAGACGTCAGCCACCAACGAAGTAAGTTGTAATGTCATTATTTTGAGTATGTGTGAATTTACATGATCACCAAGATACCTAAAGCCATAGTCAATGGCATTAGCATAATGACATATGCCCTCTTCCTTAGATTAATTACTTAGCATAATTACATATGCCCTCTTCCTTAGATTAATTACTTAGCATAATTACATATGGCGTCATGAGTTAGCTTGCCACCTAAAAAACATTCCATCCCCAGCTGAGAAACATGTATTTGCCAACAAATAATGTTTTTTTCTTTTTTATACAGGGACCACACGTGCCAGAGTGGCACAAATGAGTGCATTGCGTTGGTGGCCGACATGCAGGAGCTGCGCGACTCGTTGGGGACCACAGATGAAGACTAATGTTCTGGGTCCTGCCATTACATAGTTTTTTAATTGTTTTAAATGTTTATAAATGTTAACAATTTTAATATTTTCCAGTTTATTCTTAAAAAATAAAAAAATGTTACATTTTTAAACGAACTATTAAAAAAAAAGGCCAAGAAAACTGGCATTTGTCATTATAAAAAAAAAAACTGTTTCAGTGTCATTTCATTTACAAAATACATTATCACAAAACGAATGGGCCAAGAAATATTTAGAGATGAAGAAGAACATGACCGCGAAGTTATTTGGGTAAGTTTTAGGGGTGAGAAATGGAAGAAGAATGAGAGTGCGAAGTGATTTGGGTATGTTTTAGGGGTGAGAAATGCAAGAAGAACATGACCTCGAAGTGATTTGGGTACGTTTTAGGGGTGAGAAATGGAAGAAGAACATGACCGCGAAGTGATTTGGGTAAGTTTTAGGGGTGAGAAATGGAAGAAGAATGAGAGCGCGAAGTGATTTGGGTAAGTTTTAGGGGTGAGAAATGCAAGAAGAACATGATCGCGAAGTGATTTGGGTAAGTTTTATGGGTGAGAAATGCAAGAAGAATGAGAGCGCAAAGTGATTTAGCTAAGCATTGTAGCAGAAGTGAGTGAACCAAATATGTAGGCGAGCACATTAATGAGTTAAGTTTGTAGTGCGCAGGCGTAAGGTCGTAAGGATTTTCGTCTGGACGATTATTTATTGTA
This sequence comes from Gastrophryne carolinensis, assembly GCA_027917425.1. Taxonomy (NCBI): domain Eukaryota; kingdom Metazoa; phylum Chordata; class Amphibia; order Anura; family Microhylidae; genus Gastrophryne; species Gastrophryne carolinensis. Next base: position 396,241,288 of record CM051234.1, read on the forward strand.
AAAGGAAAACAGAATCTAACGGGAAACGTAAAGGATTCGTAGGAGGAGACGATGGAAAAAGGGCAGAAACAGAAGCCTACGTTGGAACATGAGTAACATAAACGGAAAACGAAAGCTGGAAAATGGCATTCTCGTTGGCATACGAACGGATGAAGACTTTACAGAAGGCTTGCAATGCATGCATAGAATCGCTCGTACACTCATACGAGAGCAGGAACATTAAAAAAAAAAATACAGATCGACACAAAAACGAAAGTCTATTTTTGTCTCTCTGAATCAACCTGAATGCCTGTTATGATTATTGGAGGGGATTTGCAACTTGCTGTTATTAGGTTATTGGTGGCGGGGGTATTTTAGCACACCATTTGGTTCAGAATATTTGTTCTTCATTTTCTGATTTTTCTAAATCCTAGGTACTGTCTTTGCGTGTAATGATTTGTATCCAACATTTAGAGCACAGTTGCAATTGTTGTGATCAGTTACCCAGTTCAGCCTGCCAGTGTGGCAGATTTAGCATGGGCTGATAGTTAAAGGTTTTTTTTGCTGACTTTTTTTTACAGCGCAAATAACAACCATGGCTGTAGTTGAACATTTGAGTTGTTTTTATGTTCTTGCGGCTTTCCTGTTTTTTTTTAGTAAAAGATTTTGAAGATAATGCTTGCTGACCAGGGATAAATAAAGGGGACATTGGTCTATTTTATCTGTAATTGGAACATTGCATTTAGCAACCTTTCATTATTATTTGGTTTGCTGGCAATTATGTTCCAAGCAAACTTGTTAGAGCAAAAAATGAGATGTCGGGTTCCACTGGTGGAGTGTAATTCCGCATAGCACCTAACTGAGCTGCAGGTAATGATAAGTTTAATAGAATAGGACAATTTGATTGACTCGCTATCACATCTCTTGTGTACTTTCTCACTTTTTGTGGCCTTACGTTGACATTTTGCATTAGTCCCCTGATCATTTATAGCATCATAAAATCCTCTGATGGTTTTTAGTTTATTGGGCTAGTAAAATGCCACATTAGACTGGCACAACAGAAACCTAAAAACATTTACAACTAATTTATCTCCAGACAATTTGCAGTGGTGATTTAGTTAGCATGTATAGTCTTTGGAGTTTTAACAACATGCACTCATTGTGATGCTTTTCCATTTAGTTGGGAGACTAATGCCCTATATGTATATATTGCAAGCATGTAATTTTTTTGGTCGTTACTGATATTAAAAGAAAAAGTCAAATAAAGAAATTAATAATCTCTTTGGACAAGTAGTAGACAGTGGTAGGTAGAAAAATCCACTGAAAACTCCTCCTCCTGTCATTATGAATTGGGGTGGGCTATTCCTTGATTAGAAAGCCTGATAGATAGGCAACTATAGCTTTCTCCACCAACAACCAACTATGATTGGCAAGCCCATTTAGTTAGTCAAACACAATAACGGAATGTGGACCATGGGGATCCGGCCAGATTAAGTGTGGTGGAGGCCCCTGTGCATAAATCTGGTGGAGGCTTGCCCAGGCACAGAGGACCAACCCCCCCCCCCCCCACACTGCGCTGATCGCTGTATTGCTGGCCCCACGGTCCGTCAGACGAAGTACTGAAAAGCCTCCTGGACCAGACCATAACCCAAAGGTTGGTGGACACTCCCCTTGTACCCTCCTCATAATCTGGCCCTGATTGGGATAATGAAGCCCATTTTCAAGATTTCTAGGACTTGTTATAGCAGAACAAAATCCAGGATTCTGATTCTGACTATCCTGGGTTTTGTTCCGTGCCATTTGGGATGCCCCACTGGGTGAAACTCCCATACTGGCTGTATCACCTTACCTATCCCCAGTTCAACAGTGCATGCTCTGGCTCTCGTCCAATCAGAGCTGTTTGTCATGCTTATGTCATTCGGGTAACAGCTATAATAGTCTGTAATAGGGAGTGCTAACGTCAGCATCACCAGAATCGCTATCTGGATGGCTGGGGTGGGAGCACGCCAACAGACCAAAGATGCAGGTGATGCGACTGCTTGCACTCCCCATTGCAAACAAATCATCAGAGGTGTTTGCTGAATGACATAGGCACAGCAAATGGCTCTAACTGGAGACTGAGATGAAGCTAAAAGCCCTAGCAATTATATCATGCAGAATTTCAAACTCAATGCGGAAACTGCCTGGCAAAACTAACTGTGATAGCCTTGTTATATTTAGTATATTCTCATGTTCAGTAGTTCAAATATTGCTAATTAAAGTGGACCAAAACTGAGGATTTTGTCTGTCCTGGGATTTGGTCTTTTCCCCGGGGGCACCCCGATCAGGTGTGCCCCGCTGTGTGAGACCCCCCAGGACGCAGAGACCAGATCACATCTTCCTGGTCCCATGGCGCGTCTAAGAACAGCGGCTCTGATGGCTGCATCCTCTGCTTCCCTCTAAGAGGGAGCATGCCTGCGCCGGCATTCACAAATGTCTGACGCGGGCATGCGCCCTGCTAGAATGATAGCGGGGAGCGGCCGCTGCTCTTAGATGCGCTGTGGGACCGGGAAACAAGGTAATTGAATGGGGTGACCTGGGGAGTTTAACACAGCAGGGCATCCCGATATTGGATGCCCGGGGGGGGGGGAATGATCTCTGAGATTCCCAGGCCGATCAAGCTGGGTGTTGGTCCACTGCAGCAGCCTGCGAACACACGGGGGGTGCACATTGGCAGTTTTTATTGCACATGGAGCTGTTATTTATGAGACTTTTTGATATGAATCTTTGGTCCCCTCATTTGGGCTACTGTCTGTTATTAAAATTATTGCTGTAGACATCTTATTGCTTGAGTTTTTGTGGTGCTGAGGATTTTTGCTAGTTCTGTTAGGGAAAGGGCAAGGTAACTGGCAAGGGTTCTGGTGTACATTCACAGCTTCATTTCTTAGTTTTGAGGCTTTTCATATGCTTTGATAGAATACCCTTTTATGAGTTGCCTCTGATGCATATGTTTGCTATATTTATCACTTGATAAAAAATATTCAAAGTCTAGCCTAGATAACAAATAGTAGACATATTTTCTAGCATAAGTGTTTGGGACAATTTATAAAAGTTAAATGAAAAAAAGTAATGCAGGAATTTAAGAATAGTTAGTTTACTGTATGTAAAGTCCCTCTCCTGAGGCAACCAGCCCAACACACCAGGTATAGGGGCTAGTGTAGTACCCCAAATGGTTGGCCTCCAACCCGGCAGGTATACTCCCTCCCCCAAGCCCTTTAGCACAGATCTAGTGCTCTTCCAGGGGTGCATGAGGAACACTTAGAGAAACACCAGCCCCTTCTGTACCCCCTAGTGCCCAGGGGGTGGTATTTGCAGGGTAACGCCCTACCTGTCATGTGGTGTTTTTCACCAATTTGAACTAGTATATGGTAACTCCAACCCATTACCAGTTTACTGGTAGTGAACCCCCTTCTCCTGGTTCTCCACTTCAAGTCCCAGCATCTTCTTGCTTGCTCCGCGCAATCCACAATGTTAATGGAAGCCTTGTCCTAGTTTCTCGATGGAAGGCTTCTCTATCTTAATAGAAGTCTTCTCCCAGCATCATCGATTAAAGCCACCTGTTTATGATGGTCTCCACAGTCTTCCAATTAAAATTTTTCTACTGGGCAATGCATGCCCCCTTCCTTCATCTTTGACATCCCACCAAGGGAATATTCCTGCTACCTCAGAGGAGGCTTTGGGGTTGTGTCCCCAAAGACCAGCAAACACATGGATGTTGCAGACAAAACTACAGGAAATATGTTGCCCAGTTTTTGAGCTTCCTATGAGATACCAGTAGATGAACATATTACATTGGGATGCCTGAACGGTGAGGACTGCAGTGCCCCAATTGGCCATTTTCATTTTAGGTCTCTATATACACACTCTATATTAGGAAACCTCTTTCATTAGTATGATGTACATTCTCAACTAAAATGGTTGTCCTTTTAAAAGCTATCTTTCAGTATGCAGTGCCAAAAATGCCAGGGTACTGTGTTTTAGTACTAAAGTGTTTATTTTACCCACAGTACATGCTCAGCTGTCATTAAACTGACCCTTAAACTACTAACAGCAGATACCAAAATTCCTGATTCAGCTTCTGTGTCAAAAATCTATATGTCCTGTTTTCAACTCTGACATCTGGCAATGTGGATGCAGAGGTTTTATACAGCTGTGAATAAACATCTGTTGAAAAAACGCGTGGCTTTCACCTTGCAGAGTCATGTGAAGTCATCATGAGACATCCTAAAGCAGCTGACAGATTTGTGTTTGCATTTTCTGCACTATAGGCTTGATTCAGAGGCACATTCGTCTGGACTTCCGTAGCTGTCTGTGAAAGTTTTTGTGTGTGTCATTTTTTTTGTTTTTTTTCATTCATTTTCCATTCGTACGGACGCTCGGGCTAATGCGTATATGTGCTTTCGAAGAACGAAACTAAATCGCATCATTTGCATTAGTTCGGATCATTTTCCTATCAAAATCTGATATTTTGCGTTTGTTCAGATAACTTACGTTGTTGGGATGGGCTTGCGTCTGATTCAGAGAGCTGATTGCCGAGGGACCACCACCCTATTAAACCGTTTCATTTGCGATCCACTTACGGGACCTTTGAGGCCTCGGATTGCTATTGTTGAACATGTTTTGCGGCTATGTGGAGGAGTCTGCGCACCTTCAGCTCCAAGGCATTGCATTTATCAGCATGGCCGAGCCCATAAATTGTATAGCAATGCATACCTGAATCAATACATTTCATGTATGCCTTATAGAAGCATTTTAATGCTGACCTTATTTAGTCCTTAGCATGTAAGCCTTTATTTTCCCACACATCCATATAATTGCTATATTTTTTTAGACTTATGTCCTTTGTGAATTATATTTGGATTGTTGAACTTGAATCTTAATTTGTTGAAGAAGTTATTGTTTTAGTTGGTTACCTTTTCTTTGTGTTGCAGGAACAGGAACCGCAAGATGTGCCACTCGCACAACATACAAGCAGTGTTTGGTCCGGATATGCGATTCCTCAGTGTTCTTGCAGGGCATCCAGGGTCGTCCCATGATGCTTATATATTGCGGAGCTCCGGCTTATTTCGTCAGTTTGAGTCAGGAGAATTATCTGGTGGATGGCTCCTGGGTAAGTTTGCTCACATTCCATCAATCCATTTTCACTGTATGGCAATGAATATAGTTGATGACTCATGTCTTAACCTATGGCTGTTTTAGCCCTTGATGACATGTTACACAATATTGTTGCTTAGAATGTGTGTTTTATGTTAGTATTTTTAAATTCTTTCAGGGGATTCTGGATATCCGCTCCTGCCCTTGCTCCTGACGCCCGTTCTTTGCCTGCAGAATGCGGGCCAGGAGTTTTATAATCGGGCTCTCTGCAAAACCCGGGCCGTGGTGGCAAGGGCCTTCGGGCTTTTGAAGATTTAGGTGTATGGACCATACGGGGGGGGGGCACTGCAGTATGACCCCAACAAGGTTATACCAATAATTGAATTTACATTTTATAACAGGGACCACACGTGCCAGAGTGGCACAACTGAGTGTCAGGGTCCTTCAGTTGGTGGGCGAGATGCAGGAGCTGCGCGACTCGTTGGGGACCACAGATGAAGAAAAATGTTCTGTGGCCTGCCATTGCTATGTATTTAGTTTATTATAGTTGTAAAAATTTTAAATTTTGTAAATATTTTAATATTTTATATTTTATGAAGAAAAAAAATGTTACATTTTAAAAAAAAACATTTTCAAAAAAAGGCCAAACAAAAATGGCATTTGGTATTAAAAAAAAAAATTAATAAAAGTTTCAGTGTCATTTCATTTACAAAATACATTAACACAAAACTAATGGGCCCAGAAATATTTAGAGATGAATATTCACATGACCGCGAAGTGATTTGGGTAAGTTTTAGGGGTGAAAAATGGAAGAAGAACCTAACCGCGAATTGATTTGGGTAAGTTTTAGGGGTCATACATGGAAGATGTAGGAAAGTGCAAAGTGATTTAGCTAAGCATTGTAGCAGAAGTAAGTGACCCAAATATGTAGGCGAGCACTTTAATGAGGAGTCAATGGAAAAAGGGCAAAAACTAAAGCCAACGTTGTAACATGAGAAAAAAAACTGAAAAGTCACGCTGGAAAATGACATTCTCGTACTCGTACTCTGGCATACGAACGGACGAAGACTTTACAGAAGGCTTGCAATGCACGCATGGAATCGCTCGTACACTCATACGAGAGCGGGAAAAATTTAAAAAAAAGATCGGCACAAAAACGAAAGTCTTTTTTTGTTTCTCTGAACCAACCCTTATAAGCTAAACATTTTACATGGTGAAGGCAAATTAACGCAGACCAAAGTCCACTCACAGAAAGAGCAAGACAAATTTTAGGCTGGGACTAACAGAATGGTGTGGGCCCTCCAGCAGCAAGACAGGGTTTAGGAATACTATCACATTCAGTCAGACATCCAGGAAAGGCAACATATTAATGACACCTACTACTGAGCATCAGTGGCGTGAATAACCATTATGCAAACCATGCAATTTCATGGGGTCCTCCACCTGCAAGGGTGGCAAACTTTTGTTAAAATAAATAAATAATGACACTCCCGGTTGGGTGGCCTACAGCGAGTGAGGGGTGCAGTTTAACACAATGCAGACTGTGCAGCCACTGTACACTTAGGTGAGCCAGCTGCTGCAGAATCAGTGCGCTTGGCTCTATTCACTTATGCAAGATGCTGTGACATCAGAGCAGCTAGCAAGCTGAATGGTGCAATGCAAGCCACTGGTTGCTCATGCGGCATTTGGAACAAGGTTAGGTGAGTGGGTGTGGTGATTTAATGGGGTTTCACACAGTAGGGTATCCTCATTTGAGATTCGGTAATATTGTATTTCTCTATCGAAAATTTGTCTTTGATTAGGGCTCAGTGGGGGACTTGTATTCAAATAATCTTTGGAAGTCTTTGTGTCGAATTTCTTACCTAATTATCTTGTGGGTGAGATCCCACACAATGTAAATGACCAGTATTGGAGGAGCCAGGCAGGAAACAGTTAAGTACTAGAAAAATCTTAAGGTGCTACCGTTCCCAGCAGCTGACCTGCCCCCATAATATTATGTTTTTTGGGGGAATATTTTGGGATCCCGTAACAACATGTGGTGGTCGCTGGGAAATGTTCCAAAGAGTTACAAGAAGTGGAGGATGGTTTTAAAAGTAGTGGTTTTAAAGATTATCAACAATAATTGTATGAGGTTGTTTATATATAATATATATTTATTATATATAATATATATATATATATATATATATATATATATATATATATATATATTTATTTATATAATATTATTATTATTATTATTATTAATGTTTATTTATATAGCGCCATCATCTTCCATAGCGCTTTACAAAGTAAATATACAAAGTTATTTCATACAGAGTGATAATTTGTGGCTAGTCAAAAAAAAAACACAGTATAAGATTATTAACACAGATTTTTCACCAAAGTACCACAGTCCAGATTGAAACAGGTTGTGGTTCAGTTAACTTCACTGAAAACCCTTCTTGAGATGTGGCTTTACAGTGCTGCCATGAAAAGTTCCAAACACGTTTCGCCAAGAAGCATCCTCAGAGGGCTTTGAGATTTATCAAGCTGGGCTGAATTGGGTTGGTGGTGGGGGGGTTCTGGTGCATCTTTTCTTTTGTAGCTGACTGGGGAGAGGGAATAATTTCTTTTTGGCTGGATTGTTTGTTGTGTTGGAAACATTGTCAGTCTTGTCTGCAGTCAAGCTGTTTTTGGTAACTGGGTTTCTAGGATTGTATGGTTATTCTGGATTAGGTAATTTGGTACCTAAGGGTAGAGATTGCATTGAGGAGCACTGGAATCCAGATTGCAAAACAAGATTCAGGGCAAAGGCAAGGTCCAAAAGGCTGGCAACAGCCAGCTGTGGAAACAAAGCAGGGGTGACAGCCGCTCAGACCATTTTATAACTAACTTGGGAGGTGCACGTTAGGAGGACAATTAGGATATAAAAGTCTTAAAGGAGCCGCAGCACTCAACCCTGTTAGCTTGCAGACCAACCTAAAATCTGTCTCTAAACTTGGTTAAAAACAGAGGGCTTGGTCACACACATCTGCAGAACTATGCTTAAGCTGCACCACCAAGCGCCAAGGTGCCTCTGTGGGGTGCAGTCCTAACTCTAATCTCTGAGAGCCCCATTTGTGACATATAGGGATGAGCGAAATTTTGAAAAATTTGATTCGGCTGATTCGCCGAATTTTCCGACAAAATTTGTTTCAGTCCGAATTTATTCGCGATGAATCGCTATTAAAAACAGCTATTTCTGAGCTTCCTAGAGCCTCAATAGGGTTGCAAACCATTCTGCCTTGCTGTAACACACATAGGATGCGTGCTGGGTTAGTGAAATATTACTGTAAATAATTATGACATGCAGATCAGAGGCATCGCTATTAGAATCGCAGAGCGGCACAATTGCAGAGAGTTGAGGTGGCATCACTATGAGGGGCCCCTATATTGCCTGAAAAACACACCCTGAAACTGGCAGCAGCAGGAGCCCAAATATTGGCTGAAAGACACCCTGGAGTTGCAAGCAGCAGCAGCAGGAGCAGCCCAAACATAGCTTGAAAGACACACTGGAGTTGGCAGCAGGAGCCCAAAAATTGGTTGAATGACACCCTGGAGTTGCAAGCAGCAGGAGCCCAAACATAGCTTGAAAGAGACACTGGAGTTGGCAGCAGGAACCCAAAAATTGGCCTAAAGACACACTGCAGCTGGCAGCAGCAGGAGGCCAAACATAGCTTGAAAGAGACACTGGAGTTGGCAGCAGGAGCCCAAAAATTGGCTGAATGACACCCTGGAGTTGCAAGCAGCAGCAGCAGGAGCCCAAACATAGCTTAAAAGAGACACTGGAGTTGGCAGCAGGAGCCTAAAAATTTTCTGAATGACACCCTTGAGTTGCAAGCAGCAGCCCAAACATAGCTTGAAAGACACACTGGAGTTGGCAGCAGGAGCAGCAGGAGCCCAAAAATTGGCTGAATGACACCCTGGAGTTGCAAGCAGCAGCAGCAGGAGCAGCCCAAACATAGCTTGAAAGACACACTGGAGTTGGCAGCAGGAGCCCAAAAATTGGTTGAATGACACCCTGGAGTTGCAAGCAGCAGGAGCCCAAACATAGCTTGAAAGAGACACTGGAGTTGGCAGCAGGAACCCAAAAATTGGCCTAAAGACACACTGCAGCTGGCAGCAGCAGGAGGCCAAACATAGCTTGAAAGAGACACTGGAGTTGGCAGCAGGAGCCCAAAAATTGGCTGAATGACACCCTGGAGTTGCAAGCAGCAGCAGCAGGAGCCCAAACATAGCTTGAAAGAGACACTGGAGTTGGCAGCAGGAGCCTAAAAATTTTCTGAATGACACCCTTGAGTTGCAAGCAGCAGCCCAAACATAGCTTGAAAGACACACTGGAGTTGGCAGCAGGAGCCCACAAATTGGCTGAATGACACCCTGGAGTTGCAAGCAGCAGCAGCAGCAGCAGGAGCCCAAACATAGCTTGAAAGAGTTGGCAGCAGGAGCCCAAAAATTGGCTGAATGACACCCTGGAGTGGCAAGCAGCAGCAGCAGCCCAAACCTAGGCCGTTGTGCCTGTGACAGTGCACTTGCACTTAGCAATGGTGTCACAGAAAAAAGTGCCTAACTGACAATTACATATTTATTGTTAACATTTATCTTGTTCGAACACATTTATAATAATAACATATAATAACATATAACATAATAACAATAACATATAACATAATAACAATAACATATAAAATGTATCCATTTTTTTTTTTGGTTAATTTTGTATTTTTTTTCATTTTCTGTTTTTTTAATATATTGTATTTTTTAAAAATATATATTTTTGGGGTTTTTTTGTATTTTTATATATATATATTTTTTTTCCATTGTCTTTTTTAAAAAAAAATATACATTTTTTACAAATTATTTTGTTCATTTTTAACTTTTTTTTGAATTTTGTTTTTTCTTAATATTTTTTTTTCTGTATTTTTTTTATTTTTTTCAGTGCCCTCCCAGCCTACCATGTGTGCAGGACTCACGCTGTTCTTCACGTGGTTTGCCTTGAGCCACGGAGTCACACATGGGAGGAACTGCTAAAAATCATAAATCTCCACCCAAACTGCAAATGGGAACCATGGTGACTGACAATGGGAAGAACATCTTGCCTGCGCTGCGACAAGGAAGCCTGAGCCATGCGCCCTGTATGCCACACATGTTCATCCTAGTTGTCAAGCATTTTCTGAAGTCTTCCCCCCAGCTGCAAGACATGCTAACAACGGGAAGGAAACTTTGCATGCACTTCAGCCACTCCTACACCACCAAGCACACCCTTCTTGAGCTACAGCGTCAGAACGGTATCCCCCCACATAGTCTGATTTGCGATGTTTCAACCCTCCATATGTTGGATCGACTATACGAACTGAGAAAAGCCATCACTGTTTTCTTGATGGTCCAAGCGGATAGGGGGACTCCCCTGTGTAACTTCAATGTTAACCAGTGGCAGCTCATACGTGATACCTGTCGTTTGCTCAGGCCCTTTGAGGAAGCCAATTATTAGTCAGTTGCCAGGACTATGGGATGAACGATGTGATTCCACTGCTTCATGTACTACAACACATGTTGGAAACCATGGCTGGTCAGGGTACTGAAGACATGGTGCCTACATTTCACGGCCACATGAAGCCTGTGGGGGCTGAAGTGGAGGAGGAGGAGGAGGGGGTGGGGCACAGCGAAGCACAGTTTAGGTTTGACAAAATGGCCATTTTATCTAGTCATCTGACAGGAGAGGAGGAGCAGGAGCAGCCAGAGGAGCTAGAGGGTTGTGAGGAAGGCGAGACAGAGGACCCAGACACACCGTGGCAGTATGCTCCCTCCGAGTCACTTGCAGAAATGGCACGATGCATGCTCACGTGCTTGCGTAGTGACCGCAGAATTGTCTTCATTTGTCAGCGGGATGACTTCTGGCTCTCCACCTTATTGGACCCTCGCTACCGGCACAAAATGGGGGCATTTTTTTACACCCACTGAGAGGGAGGACAAACTGACCTACTACAGAGACATTCTACGTAGTCAGTTGGCCGATGCCTATCTGCATGGCCGATGCCATGGTCCATACTGTGATGCCCAGCATCCGGAGGGTGCGTCAGAGTACAGGGATGAGACAGGTGCGTAGTCAGGAGTAGCCAAAGGGTCAAGCTGGGAGGTCAGAGATCGCGGGGTATCCAGAGGGGCAGGCAGGTTCGTGGTCAGACAAAGCAGAGGTCGGTACAGGCAGCAGACAGGAATGGTCGATCAAGCCGGGTCGGAATCATATAACAACTAACAGAATCACACCCTAATCACAAGCGACCCGCATAGTGAGGCTAATCATGAGCAGCAGAAAGACCTGGAGCAGGCCCTGAACCAGCAGGTAGTGTCATACCTTGACATGACCATGCCAAACTTGACTTGTGGCCACAACTGGCAGAGTTTGCCCTGGGAAAGCTGTCCTGCCCAGCGAGTAGTGTGCCATCTGAGTGGGTGTTTAGTGCTGCAGGGGCCATAGTCATGCCAAGGAGAACTCATCTGTCCACGAAAAATGTGGAGGGACTCACCTTTGTGAAGTTGAATCAGGCATGGTTCAGCCAGGATTTCCAGCCACCAATGGCTGATCCATGGTAGTAGCTGAAGCATGGTAGCTCCTTATGCTGCTGCCAACTCCAGGGTGTGTCTTTCAGGCAATATATGGGCTCCCTATGCTGCTGCCAACTCCTGGGTGTGTCTTTCAGGCAATATATGGGCTCCCTATGCTGCTGCTGCCAGCTCATATGTGTGTCTTTCAGGCAATATATGGGCTCCAAATGCTGCTGCTGCCAACTCCAATGTGAGCACTCTTAAAAGACACATGCTAGCATATTTGGGATGCCCCCCCGGTTAAAGGCAATGGCTGCTGGCAATTTGACAATGTGATTTTCTTTACAAAATGCAACCAGTTAAGAGACAGGTACTCTTGAAATATTAATGCTAGCGTTTGGGATGCCCCCTCCTCACATAGAGAGGTTGGCTCCTTTGATAGTCGAAAAGTGACATTGATTACAAAATCCAACCAGCTAATAGACAGGTAGTCTTGAAATATTTATGCTAGTGTTTGGGATGCCCCCCGCTCACATACAGAGGTGGCCTCCCTTGATTGTGGAAAAGTGACGTTAATTATAAAATGCAAGCAGTTATTAGACAGGTAGTCTTGAAATATTTATGCTAGTGTTTGGGTTGCCCAGTGGCCAGGGGTTTTTACAGCAGACACAAAAACAATTAAAACTGTGCTCTACTTAGATGAAATCCCCTTTAAGAGCTGCTTGTGTGTAACAGATAGGGTTAAAAGTGCAAACATGGCATGCACAGTCCCCAGCGGTTTTTACAGCAGACACAAAAACAATTAAAACTGTGCTCTAGTTAGATTAAATCCCCTTTAAGAGCTGCTTGTGTGTAACAGATAGGGTCAAATGTGGTAATATGGGATGCCCTTTGGCCTGGGGTTTTTACAGCAGACACAAAAACAATTCAAACTGTAATCTAGTTAGAAGAAATCCCCTTTAACAGCTGCTTGTGTGTAACAGATAGGGTCAAATGTGCTAATATGGGATGCCCATTGGCCTGGGGTTTTTACAGCAGACACAAAAACAATTCAAACTGTACTCTAGTTAGAAGAAATCCCCTTTAACAGCTGCTTGTGTGTAACAGATAACGTCAAATGTGCTAATATGGGATTCCCTGTGGGCAGGGGGTTTTACAGCAGACACAAAAACAATTAAAACTGTAATCTAGTTAGAAGAAATCCCCTTTAACAGCTGCTTGTGTGTAACAGATAGGGTCAAATGTGCTAATATAGGATGCCCTGTGGAGAGGGTTTTTACAGCAGACAATGTGCTGGTTTGGGATACCCTGCGGCCTGGTGTTTTTACAGGGTGCAAAAAAACAATTAAAAATGCAATATATTAATAAAACAGAGCCTTTAGAAGCTGATTTAGTATAACAGATAGGGTGAAATGTGCTGGTTTGGGATACCCTGCGGCCTGGTGTTTTTACAAGACGCACAAAACCAATTCAAAATGCAATATATTAATTAAACAGAGCCTTTAGAAGCTGATTTAGTATAACAGATAGGGTGAAATGTGCTGGTTTGGGATACCCTGCGGCCTGGTGTTTTTACAGGACGCACAAAACCAATTCAAAATGCAATATATTAATAAAACAGAGCCTTTAGAAGCTGATTTAGTATAACAGATAGGGTGAAATGTGCTGGTTTGGGATACCCTGCAGCCTGGTGTTTTTACAGGATGCACAAAATCAATTCAAAATGCAATATATTAATAAAACAGAGCCTTTAGAAGCTGATTTAGTATAACAGATAGGGTGAAATGTGCTGGTTTGAGATGCCCATGTGGCCTGGTGTTTTTACAGGACGCACAAAAACAATTCAAAATGCAATATATTAATAAAACAGAGCCTTTAGAAGCTGATTTAGTATAACAGATAGGGTGAAATGTGCTGGTTTGGGATACCCTGCGGCCTGGTGTTTTTACAGGACGCAAAAAAACAATTCAAAATGCAATATATTAATAAAACAGAGCCTTTAGAAGCTGATTTAGTATAACAGATAGGGTGAAATGTGCTGGTTTGGGATACCCTGCGGCCTGGTGTTTTTACAGGACGCACAAAACCAATTCAAAATGCAATATATTAATAAACAGAGCCTTTAGAAGCTGATTTAGTATAACAGATAGGGTGAAATGTGCTGGTTTGGGATGCCCATGTGGCCTGGTGTTTTTACAGGACACACAAAACCAATTCAAAATGCAATATATTAATAAAACAGAGCCTTTAGAAACTGATTTAGTATAACCCAGATAGGGTGAAATGTGCTGGTTTGGGATACCCTGCGGCCTGGTGTTTTTACAGGACGCACAAAACCAATTCAAAATGCAATATATTAATAAAACAGAGCCTTTAGAAGCTGCTTTAGTATAACAGATAGGGTGAAATGTGCTGGTTTGGGATGCCCATGTGGCCTGATGTTTTTACAGGACGCACAAAACCAATTCAAGATGCAATATATTAATAAAACAGAGGCTTTAGAAGCTGATTTAGTATAACAGATAGGGTGAAATATGCTGAAATAGTATGCCCATATGGGCTGGGGTTTTTACAGCATACAAAAAAAATTAAAACTAATCTATTTATAAGAAATGCTTGTGTGTAACAGATAGGGTTAAATATGCCACTGCCAAGATGGGATGCACAGTGGCCTGGAATATTTACAGCACAAAAAAAAAAAAAAATGTAAAACTGATCTGGCAAATGAAGTGAAGTGAAAATAAAAAAAAAATGTCCCTGTCACTTTCTCTGCTGTCCCTGCCTGGATCGTTCCCGAATTTTCCCTATCTTTCCCTGGCTCTCCCTGGCACTGTGTGGGTCTCTGTGGGTATCCCTGACTCTCCCTGCCTGTCTGTAAGTCTCTCCCCGTCTGCAGCAACCTCCGTTCTGTCTGCAATGCAAGGCTGAAATGCGCACAAGCAAGATGGCCGCCGTTTATATAGCACTGTGACGTCACCGGGCTTCCTGGCTGCTGATAGGCTGCATGTGACCTTCCCATGATAACTTGCCCCAGGGGACATGTCTGGACATGTCCATCCACCATTTTACAATGGCTGTAATTGAAATAAATGGAGTTTAAAGTAAAACTTCGATCGATCGAATCGCGGGGAAATTCGGATTAGTTCTGAATTGAATTTTTCCTGAAATTTGGAACGAATTCGGGTTCGCCCGAATCGATTTGCTCATCTCTAGTGACATACAATGCAATAGATAAATTGGGAGCAGGCTAACCTGAGGTTGCCCTAAACCTCAAATGCAGTCCATGGGGTGGAAGAGTCGAAGGCCTTGGAATACAGCCCAGACCCCACACCCCATGTGCTTGCACAAATTCAAAAGAAACAAAGAAGGGGTGGCAGCCGCTCAGGCTGTGGCAACAAAGCTGTGGCAACAAAGCTGTGGAGGTGGTCTTGGATCTAGCTGCCAACAAGACATAATGCTGGTGCACAGGCACCAGAAATGACCAGCTGATAAAGGCCAGCCCCTGTAAAGCAGAGGCCCAGAGCAGTATAACACAGGAAAATGCTAAGGAGGAAGTGCCACCAGGGAAACCGAAAGCTTTTTCATATGTTTGCATTGTGCGGGATCTACTTTCCAAAGACATGACCCGATTTCATCTAGCTGAAACCCTATATTATGTTATTGAAGATTGTGGCATATAAATAGCTGTGCATCAACAGATATAGATTGAAGTTAGAGCTGAGCGAACTTTTGAAAAATTCGATTCGGCAGATTCGCCGAATTTTCCGGCAAAATTCATTTCGGTCCGAATTTATTCGCGACGACTCGCTATTAAAAACGGCTATTTCTGCGCTTCCTAGAGCCTCAATAGGGTTGTAAACCATTATGCCGTGCTGTAACACGCATAGGATGCGTGCTGGGTTAGTGAAATAATACTGTAAATAATTATGACATGCAGATCAGAGGCATCGCTAATAGAATCGCAGAGTGGCACAATTGCAGAGTTGAGGTGGTATCACTATGAGGGGCCCCTATAGTGCTTGAAAAACACACCCTGGAGCTGGCAGCAGCAGGAGCCCAAACAAAAGCTGAATCACACCCTGGAGTTGCAAGCAGCAGCAGCAGCAGCAGCAGGAGCCCAAACATTGGTTGAAAGAGACACTGGAGTTGGCAGCAGGAGCCCAAAAATTGGATGAATCACACCCTGGAGTTGCAAGCAGCAGCAGAAGCCCAAACATTCTTTAAAGAGACACTGGAGTTGGCAGCAGGAGGACAAAAATTGGATGAATCACACCCTGGAGTTGCAAGCAGCAGCAGGAGCCCAAACATTAATTTAAAGAGACACTAGAGTTGGCTGCAGAAGGGCCAAAAATTGGATGAATCACACCCTGGAGTTGCAAGCAGCAGCAGCAGGAGCCCATACATTGCGTGAAAGAGACATTGGAGTTGGCCGCAGGAGCCCAAAAATTGGATGAATCACACCCTGGAATTGCAAGCAGCAGGAGCCCAAACATTACTTTAAAGAGACACTGGAGTTGGCTGCAGGAGCCCAAAAATTGGATGAATCACACCCTGGAGTTGCAAGCAGCAGCAGCAGGAGCCCAAACATTACTTTAAAGAGACATTGGAGTTGGCTGTAGGAGCCCAAAAATTGGATGAATCACACCCTGGAGTTGCAAGCAGCAGCAGCAGCAGCAGGAGCCCAAACATAGCTTGAAAGAGACACTGGAGTGGGCTGCAGGAGCCCAAAAATTGGATGAATCACACCCTGGAGTTGCAAGCAGCAGAAGCAGGAGCCCAAACATAGCTTGAAAGAGACACTGGAGTTGGCTGTAGGAGCCCAAAAAATGGCTGAATCACACCCTGGAGTTGCAAGCAGCAGCAGCAGCAGGAGCCCAAACATAGCTTGAAAGAGACACTGGAGTTGGCTGCAGCAGCCCAAAAATTGGATGAATCACACCCTGGAGTTGCAAGCAGCAGCAGCAGGAGCCCAAACATAGCTTGAAAGAGACACTGGAGTTGGCTGCAGGAGCCCAAAAATTGGATGAATCACACCCTGGAGTTGCAAGCAGCAGCAGCAGGAGCCCAAACATAGCTTGAAAGAGACACTGTAGTTGGCTGTAGGAGCCCAAAAATTGGATGTATCACACCCTGGAGTTGCAAACAGCAGCAGCAGGAGCCCAAACATAGCTTGAAAGAGACACTGGAGTTGGCTGCAGGAGCCCAAAAATTGGATGAATCACACCCTGAAGTTGCAAGCAGCAGCAGCAGGAGCCCAAACATTGCGTGAAAGAGACACTGGAGTTGGCTGCAGGAGCCCAAAAATTGGATGAATCACACTCTGGAGTTGCAAGCAGCTGCAGCAGCAGGAGCCCAAACATTACTTTAAAGAGACACTGGAGTTGGCAGCAGGAGGCCAAAAATTGCATGAATCACACCCTGGAGTTGCAAGCAGCAGCAGGAGCCCAAACATTGCTTGAAAGAGACATTGGAGTTGGCTGCAGGAGCCCAAAAATTGGATGAATCACACCCTGGAGTGGCAAGCAGCAGCAGCAGGAGCCCAAACATAGCTTGAAAGAGACACCGGAGTTGGCTACAGGAGCCCAAAAATTGGATGAATCACACCCTGGAGTTGCAAGCAGCAGCAGCAGCAGGAGCCCAGACATAGCTTGAAAGAGACACTGGAGTTGGCTGCAGGAGCCCAAAAATTGTATGAATCACACCCTGGAGTTGCAAGCAGCAGCAGCAGGAGCCCAAACATTGTGTGAAAGAGACACTGGAGTTGGCTGCAGGAGCCCAAAAATTGGATGAATCACACCCTGGAGTTGCAAGCAGCAGCAGGAGCACAAACATTACTTTAAAGAGACACTGGAGTTGGCTGCAGGAGCCCAAAAATTGGATGAATCACACCCTGGAGTTGCAAGCAGCAGCAGCAGCAGGAGCCCAAACATTGCTTTAAAGAGCCACTGGAGTTGGCAGCAGGAGCCCAAAAATTGGATGAATCACACCCTGGAGTTGCAAGCAGCAGCAGGAGCACAAACATTACTTTAAAGAGACACTGGAGTTGGCTGCAGGAGCCCAAAAATTGTATGAATCACACCCTGGAGTTGCAAGAGGCAGCAGCAGGAGCCCAAACATAGCTTGAAAGAGACACTGGAGTTGGCTGCAGGAGCCAAAAAATTGGATGAATCACACCCTGGAGTTGCAAGCAGCAGCAGGAGCACAAACATTACTTTAAAGAGACACTGGAGTTGGCTGCAGGAGCCCAAAAATTGGATGAATCACACCCTGGAGTTGCAAGCAGCAGCAGCAGGAGCCCAAACATTGCTTTAAAGAGCCACTGGAGTTGGCAGCAGGAGCCCAAAAATTGGATGAATCACACCCTGGAGTTGCAAGCAGCAGCAGGAGCACAAACATTACTTTAAAGAGACACTGGAGTTGGCTGCAGGAGCCCAAAAATTGGATGAATCACACCCTGGAGTTGCAAGCAGCAGCAACAGGAGCCCAAACATAGCTTGAAAGAGACACTGGAGTTGGCTGCAGGAGCCAAAAAATTGGATGAATCACACCCTGGAGTTGCAAGCAGCAGCAGGAGCCCAAACATTACTTTAAAGAGACACTGGAATTGGCTGCAGGAGGCCAATAATTGGATGAATCACACCCTGGAGTTGCAAGCAGCAGCAGCAGGTGCCCAAACATAGCTTGAAAGAGACACTGGAGTTGGCTGCAGGAGGCCAAAAATTGGATGAATCACACCCTGGAGTTGCAAGCAGCAGCAGGAGCCCAAACATAGCTTGAAAGAGACACTGGAGTTGGCTGCAGGAGCCCAAAAATTGGATGAATCACACCCTGGATTTGCAAGCAGCAGCAGCAGGAGCCCATACATTGTGTGAAAGAGACACTGGAGTTGGCTGCAGGAGGCCAAAAATTGGATGAATCACACCCTGGAGTTGTAAGCAGCAGCAGCAGCAGCAGGAGCCCAAACATTGCTTTAAAGAGCCACTGGAGTTGGCAGCAGGAGCCCAAAAATTGGATGAATCACACCCTGGAGTTGCAAGCAGCAGCAGGAGCACAAACATTACTTTAAAGAGACACTGGAGTTGGCTGCAGGAGCCCAAAAATTGGATGAATCACACCCTGGAGTTGCAAGCAGCAGCAGCAGGAGCCCAAACATAGCTTGAAAGAGACACTGGAGTTGGCTGCAGGAGCCCAAAAATTGGATGAATCACACCCTGGAGTTGCAAGCAGCAACAGGAGCCCAAACATTACTTTAAAGAGACACTGGAGTTGGCTGCAGAAGGCCAAAAATTGGATGAATCACACCCTGGAGTTGCAAGCAGCAGCAGCAGGTGCCCAAACATAGCTTGAAAGAGACACTGGAGTTGGCTGCAGGAGGCCAAAAATTGGATGAATCACACCCTGGAGTTGCAAGCAGCAGCAGGAGCCCAAACATAGCTTGAAGGAGACACTGGAGTTGGCTGCAGGAGCCCAAAAATTGGATGAATCACACCCTGGATTTGCAAGCAGCAGCAGCAGGAGCCCATACATTGCGTGAAAGAGACACTGGAGTTGGCTGCAGGAGGCCAAAAATTAGATGAATCACACCCTGGATTTGCAAGCAGCAGCAGCAGGAGCCCATACATTGCGTGAAAGAGACACTGGAGTTGGCTGCAGGAGCCCAAAAATTGGATGAATCACACCCTGGAGTCGCAAGCAGCAGCAGCAGGAGCCCAAACATAGCTTGAAAGAGACACTGGAGTTGGCTTCAGGAGCCCAAAAATTGGATGAATCACACCCTGGAGTTGCAAGCAGCAGCAGGAGCCCAAACATAGCTTGGAAGAGACAGTGGAGTTTGCTGCAGGAGCCCAAAAATTGGATGAATCACACCCTGGAGTTGCAGGCAGCAGCAGCAGGAGCCCAAACATAGCTTGAAAGACACACTGCAGTTGGCAGCAGCAGGAGGCCCAAATTGGCTGAAAGGCACACCCTGAAGTTGGCATCAGCAGGAGCCCAAAAATTGGCCTAAAGACATAAATATGTTTTGCACCATTTGGAAAGTATAAAACGTGGCACCATGCTGAATCTAGTCGCATGCATCAGCCATTGGTGGGTGGAAATCCTTGCTTATCCATCCCTGATTCATTTTCACAAAGTTGTGTCTCTCCACATTTTTAGTTGACAGACGAGTTCTCCTCGCCGTAACTATGGCCCCCGCCGCACTAAACACCCGCTCAGATGGCACGCTACTTGTTGGGCAGGACAGCTTTTCCAGAGCAAACTCTGCTAGTTGCGGGCACAAGCCAAGTTTGGCTGCCCAGAAGTCCAGAGGATCCTCAAGGTGTGTTGGCATGGTCATGTCAAGGTATGACATGACCTGCTGGTTTAGGTCCTGCTCCAGGTCTTCCTGCTGCTCATGAGTAGCCTCACTATGCGGGTGTAGAAAGCTACTCATTAGCGACTGAAGACTGAGGCTGCTGCTGATGGAGCTGCTGCTGCTGCTCCTTCCACCCCCCCAGCAGCCATGGCAGTGGAAGGTGAGCGCAGAGGTCCCTCTGAGTCAGACCTGCGAGAGTATGGACCATGGCGCAGATAGGCATCGGCCAACTGACTACGTAGAATGTCTTTAGCAGTTCAGTTTGTCCTCCCTCTCGGCGGGTTTAAAAAATGCCCCCATTTTGTGCCAGAAGCGGGGGTCCAATAAGGTGGAGAGCCAGAAGTCATCCCGCCGACAAATGGAAACAATTCTGGGGTCACTACGCAAGCACGTGAGCATGCTTCCTGCCATTTGCGCAAGTGACTCGGAGGGACTACCTGTCTCCATCTCCACTGCATATTGCCACGGTGTGTCTGGGTCCTCTGTCTCGCCTTCCTCACAACCCTCTAGTTCCTCTGGCTGCTCCTGCTCCTCCTCTCCTGTCTGCTGACTAGATAAACCAGCCATTTCGCCAAGCCTAAACTGTGCTTCACTGGGCCACTCCTCCTCTTCCTCCTCCTCCTCCAGTTCAGCTCCAACGGGGTTCATGTGGCCGTAAGATGTAGACGCCATGTCTCCAGTGCCCTGACCAGCCATGGTTTCCAACATGTGCTGTAGTACATGAAGCAGTGGAATCACGTCGTTCATCCCGCAATCCTGCCGACTTACAGTCACGTATGAGATGCCACTGGTTGACATTGAAGTTACACAGGGGAGTCCCCCTATCCGCTTGGATCATCTCTGTTCATATAATCGGTCCAACATGTGAAGGGTGGAATTCCAACGGGTGAAAACATCGCAAATCATACTATGTTGGGGGCTACCGTTCTGATGCTGTAACTCAAGAAGGGTGTGTTTGGCGGTGTATGAGTGGCTGAAGTGCATGCAAAGTTCCCTTGAAGTTGTTAGGATGTCTTGCATATGGGGGGAACACTTCAGAAACCGCTTGACAACCAGATTGAAGACGTGAGCCATGCAGGGCGCATGGGTCAGGCTTCCTTGTCGCAACGCAGACAAAATGTTCTTCCCATTGTCGGTAACCATGATTCCCATTTTAAGTTTTCTTGGAGTAAGCCATCTTTGGATTTCCTGATGAATACATTTAAGCAGTTCCTCCCCTGTGTGACTCCATGTGAAGCACAGCATGACACCTCCGTGCCCTGCACACATGGTAGACTGGAGGGGCACTGAGACTTGAGCCTACAGTGGAGGGTGAGGAGATGGCGGAGGATGAGGAGGCCAAGTCGCACGTGTCACAGGCACAACAGCCAGGGAGCGCGGAGGCCGAAGCTGCGTGACCTGTCCAAGTTGCTGCTGCTGCTGCAAAGGGACCACATTCACCCAGTGGGCCGTAAATGACATGTACTGTCCCTGACCGTAGTTACAGCTCCAGACGTCGGCGCTGCCATGCACTTTGCTACACACCGACAGACTCAAGGACTGGCCCATCTTCTGTTCAACAAAAGTGTGCAGCGCTGGTACTGCCTTCTTGGCAAAGAAATGACGGCTTGGGACTCTCCACCTCGGCTCGGCACAAGCCATCAGTTCTCTGAAAGGTCCACCACCTGAAATGGGAGCGACTGCAGCACCAGCAACTTGGACAGGAGCACATTCAGCTTCTGCGCCGTAGGATGAGTGGGCGCATACTGCTGTCTCTTGGACATGGCTTCGCTGATGGATTGCTGGCGGGATGCATGACTTGGAGGAGGAGGAGGAGGAGCAGGAGCATCAGGAGCGAAAAAGGATGGGTATGACGCACAGCTGCCTTCGGCTGAGGTGCTGGAGCCTTGGCTGGCAGAAATTGGGAGCGGCGTGCCACTTGGTGAGGAAGCAGGCTGGACCACCTCTTCGGAGCCTCGGTTCTCCCAGGCCGCTTTATGGTGAAGCATCATATGTTGACGCATGGCCGTGGTGCCAACATTTGTGCCCTGGCCACGCTTCACCTTCTGCCTACATATCTTGCATGTGGCCATGTTACCCTCCTGCGGATGCTTGAGGAAAAACTGCCACACTGCCGAGTAGCTACTTTTCCCACCAACAGGCCGCACTGATTCACTGCTAATGTCGCCAACTCCAGGAACCCCTGCTTCACTACCTCCCGATAAGGTAGCCTGCCGTGCAGCAGGTGCTCTACCCCGGCCCCGGCTCCGTTTGGCTCCAGGCTTTACAATTGTGCCCCCATGCTGACTGCCAACCATGCTGCTAACACCTTGCTGCCTCAGCTGCTGACTCCGGGGCAACCTGCACCCCTCTTCTCCTGATGATGATGATGAAGCCCCTTCTGCACCAGGCTCCCAAGTGCGATCGGCTTCTTCATCATCATTATCACCGAGTTGTGGCTGCACGTCACTGATGTTCTCGGTTTCCTCAACAGTGTCTGGCGCAGGAGCTGGAACACTCGCAACACCCACGACACTCTCCACATCACTATTTGTCTGCCTAGCTAAAGAAGCCACCCCCATTTCTTGGCTGGGCAGTAGCTGCTGACTGTCCTCTATCTGAGCGTCCTCCTCACTAAAGAGTGGAGCTGAACCCAAAGCATAAGATACGTCGCTGGGGGTGGGAACGGCGTAGGACAGAGGCAATGGGAGGACAGGGACTGCTCTCGGCCATGCCAACTCAGGGTTGTGTCAGAGGAACCTACCGACCCTAGACTGGGGGTCTCAGATGTAACTTGTGATGATGTGGATGACCGCGTTAACCAATCTACCACGGCAGATGCGTTACTGGTGGAGGCACGACCGCTAGCAGATACTGGCAGATCAGGTCTCTCACCGTGACTCCTGCTGCCACTCGCCCCTAGTCTGCTGCGACCTCTGCCTGCTGAATCTTGGCCTCTGCCACTCGTCTTTGAACATCCTGGCACTTGTCTGCCTGACATTTTTATGCATTTGAAATGCGCAATAGGTACTTTAAAAAATGTGTTTACTTTAAAAAGCAGGAGCTAAATAAAGTGAGGAACTACTTCTCTGCACCAGATACTATGAAAATTGGCAATATGGGATACCCTGCGGCCTGGTGTTTTGACAGCAGGACACAAACCAATTCAAAATGCTATAGCTTAATAAAGCTGAGGCTGATCAAGCTTATTTAGTATAACAGATAGGGTGCAACGTGGTGGTTTGGGATAACGTGCGGCCTGGTGTTTTGACAGCAGGACAAAAACCAATTCAAAATGCAATAGCTTAATAAAGCTGAGGCTGAACAAGCTTATTTAGTATAACAGATAGGGTGCAATGTGGTGGTTTGGGATACCGTGCGGCCTGCTGTTTTGACAGCAGGACAAAAACCAATTCAAAATGCAATAGCTTAATAAAGCTGAGGCTGAACAAGCTTATTTAGTATAACAGATAGGGTGCAACGTGGTGGTTTGGGATACCGTGCGGCCTGGTGTTTTGACAGCAGGACAAATACCAATTCAAATTGCAATAGCTTAATAAAGCTGAGGCCGAACAAGCTTATTTAGTATAACAGATAGGGTGCAACGTGGTGGTTTAGGATACCGTGCGGCCTGGTGTTTTGACAGCAGGACAAAAACCAATTCAAAATGCAATAGCTTAATAAAGCTGAGGCTGAACAAGCTTATTTAGTATAACAGATAGGGTGCAACGTGGTGGTTTGGGATACCGGGCGGCCTGGTGTTTTGACAGCAGGACAAAAACCAATTCAAAATGCAATAGCTTAAAAAAGCTGAGGCTGAACAAGCTTATTTAGTATAACAGATAGGGTGCAACGTGGTGGTTTGGGATACCGTGCGGCCTGGTGTTTTGACAGCAGGACAAAAACCAATTCAAAATGCAATAGCTTAATAAAGCTGAGGCTGAACAAGCTTATTTAGTATAACAGATAGGGTGCAATGTGGTGGTTTGGGATACCGTGCGGCCTGCTGTTTTGACAGCAGGACAAAAACCAATTCAAAATGCAATAGCTTAATAAAGCTGAGGCTGAACAAGCTTATTTAGTATAACAGATAGGGTGCAACGTGCAGGTTTGGGATACCCTGCGGCCTGGTGTTTTGACAGCAGGACCAAAACCAATTCAAAATGCGATAGCTTGATTAAGCTGAAGATGAACAAGCGTATTTAGTATAACAGATAGGGTGCTACGTGCAGGTTTAGGATATCCTGCGGCCTAGTGTTTTGGCAGCAGACCAAAAACAAATTCAAAATGCAATAGCTTGATTAAGCTGAGGATGAACAAGCGTATTTAGTATAACAGATAGGGTGCTACGTGCAGGTTTGGGATACCCTGCGGCCAGGTGTTTTTTTTAAAAGCAGGACAAAAACCAATTCAAAATGCAATAGCTCGATTAAGCTGAGGATGAACAACGCTTATTTAGTATAACATATAGGGTGCTACGTGCAGGTTTGGGATACCCTGCGGCCTAGTGTTTTGGCAGCAGGACAAAAACCAATTCAAAATGCAATAGCTTGATTAAGCTGAGGATGAACAACGCTTATTTAGTATAACATATAGGGTGCTACGTGCAGGTTTGGGATACCCTGCGGCCTAGTGTTTTGGCAGCAGGACAAAAACCAATTCAAAATGCAATAGCTTGATTAAGCTGAGGCTGAACAACGCTTATTTAGTATAACATATAGGGTGCTACGTGCAAGTTTGGGATACCCTGCGGCCTAGTGTTTTGGCAGCAGGACAAAAACCAATTCAAAATGCAATAGCTTGATTAAGCTGAGGATGAACAACGCTTATTTAGTATAACATATAGGGTGCTACGTGCAGGTTTGGGATACCCTGCGGCCTAGTGTTTTGGCAGCAGGACAAAAACCAATTCAAAATGCAATAGCTTGATTAAGCTGAGGCTGAACAACGCTTATTTAGTATAACATATAGGGTGCTACGTGCAGGTTTGGGATACCCTGCGGCATAGTTTTTTGGCAGCAGGGCAAAACCCAATTCAAAATGCAATAGCTTATTTAAATTAGGATGAACAATGCTTATTTAGTATAACAGATAGGGTGCTACGTGCTTGTTTGGGACACCCTGTGGCCTAGTGTTTTGGCAGCAGGACAAAAACAAATTCAAAATGCAATAGCTTGATTAAGCTGAGGATGAACAAGGGTATTTAGTATAACAGATAGGGTGCAACGTGCAGGTTTGGGATACCCTGCGGCCTGGTGTTTTGATAGCAGGACAAAAACCAATTCAAAATGCGATAGCTTCATTAAGCTGAAGATGAACAAGCGTATTTAGTATAACAGATAGGGTGCTACGTGTAGGTTTGGGATATCCTGTGGTCTAGTGTTTTGGCAGCAGACTAAAAACCAATTCAAAATGCAATAGCTTGATTAAGCTGAGGATGAACAAGCGTATTTAGTATAACAAATAGGGTGCTATGTGCAGGTTTGAGATACCCTGCGGCCTGGTGTTTTTTTTAAAAGCAGGACAAAAACCAATTCAAAATGCAATAGCTTGATTAAGCTGAGGATGAACAAGGGTATTTAGTATAACAGATAGGGTGCTACGTGCAGGTTTGGGATACCCCGCGGCCTAGTGTTTTAGCAGCAGGACAAAAACCAATTCAAAATGCAATAGCTTGATTAAGCTGAGGATGAACAAGGGTATTTAGTATAACAGATAAGGTGCTACGTGCAGGTTTGAGATACCCTGCGGCCTAGTGTTTTGGCAGCAGACCAATAACCAATTCAAAATGCAATAGCTTGATTAAGCTGAGGATGAACAATCACATTTAGTATAACAGATAGGGTGCTACGTGCAGGTTTGGGATACCCTGCGGCCTAGTGTTTTGGCAGCAGACCAAAAACCAATTCAAAATGCGATAGCTTGATTAAGCTGAAGATGAACAAGCGTATTTAGTATAACAGATAGGGTGCTACATGCAGGTTTGGGTTTACCCTGCGGCCTGGTGTTTTTTTTAAAAGCAGGACAAAAACCAATTAAAAATGCAATAGCTTGATTAAGCTGAGGATGAACAAGGGTATTTTGTATAACAGATAGGGTGCTACGTGCAGGTTTGGGATACCCTGCGGCCTGATGTTTTGGCAGCAGGACAAAAACCAATTCAAAATGCAATAGCTTGATTAAGCTGAGAATGAACAAGGGTATTTAGTATAACAGATAGGGTGCTACGTGCAGGTTTAGGATACCCTGCGGCCTAGTGTTTTGGCAGCAGGACAAAAACCAATTCAAAATGCAATAGCTTGATTAAGCTGAGGATGAACAACGCTTATTTAGTATAACAGATAGGGTGACATGTGCTTATTTGGGATGCCCATGTGGGCTGGTGTATTTAAAGTAGACAAAAACCAATTCAAAATGCAATAGCTTAATTAAAATGAGGCTGAACAACGCTTATTTAGTATAACAGATAGGGTGACATGTGCTGGTTTGGGATGCCCATGTGCGCTGGTGTATTTAAACCAGACAAAACCCAATTCAAAATGTAATAGCTTAATAAAAATGAGGCTGAACAA
This sequence comes from Gastrophryne carolinensis, assembly GCA_027917425.1. Classification (NCBI taxonomy): domain Eukaryota; kingdom Metazoa; phylum Chordata; class Amphibia; order Anura; family Microhylidae; genus Gastrophryne; species Gastrophryne carolinensis. Next base: position 396,267,871 of record CM051234.1, read on the forward strand.
CGCTTATTTAGTATAACAGATAGGGTGACATGTGCTGCTTTCGGATGCCCATGTGGGCTGGTGTATTTAAAGCAGACAAAAACCAATTCAAAATGCAATAGCTTAATTAAAATGAGGCTGAACAACGCTTATTTAGTATAACAGATAGGGTGACATGTGCTGGTTTGGGATGCCCATGTGGGCTGGTGTATTTAAACCAGACAAAAAAATATTAAAACTAATCCAGTTATGAGAAATGCTTGTGTGTAACAGATAGGGTTAAATATGCCACTGCATAGATGGCATGCACAGTGGCAAGGCAGGCTTACAGCACAAAGAACTGAAATTGAATTGAAAAATGATCTGGCTAATGAAAATAAAAAAAAATCACTTCAATGCTGTCCCTGCCTGGATCGTTCCAGTTTTTCCCTATCTTTCACTATCTTTCCCTGGCGCTGTCTACCTCTCTTTCTGCCTCTCTGTCGGTCTCTCTGACTCTCCCTACCTATCTCTAACTCTGTCCCTGTCTGTAACCAGCTCTGCTCTGGCCGCAATACAACGCTGAACTGCGAAAAAGGAAAATGGCTGCCGGTTTATATAGCACGGTGACATCACCGGGCTTCCTGGCTGCTGATAGGCTACATGTGACTTTCCCATGATACCTTGCCCCAGGGAATATGTCCGGACATGTGCTTCGACCATTTTAGAATGCCTGTAATTGAAATAAATGGAGTTTAAAGGAAAACTTCGTTCAGGATCGAATTTTTCCTGAAATTCGGAACAAATTCGGGTTCGTCCGGATCGATTCGCTCATCCCTAATTGAAGTGTTCAGCAGGCAGGGAACTTGTGGTACAAATTATTCAGTAGGACCAGAAGATGATAAACAACAAAGGTTTAGATAATAAAGCTAGATCTACTCAGGATACAGACAGCAAAAAGAACACTACGGCTTCTGTAGTATAACTTCTACTGCACACTTCATCCATGTCTCCAATAAATTCTCAAGCACAGTAATTTTATCTCAGCCACATTTTATGGATTTTTACTTTGGTATGATTGCATTGTTTGACATTTATTTTTAATGAAGCAATAATAAACATGGATTTTATAGACTGGCCAGTTGACATTTTCCCTAATTTTTCTGTCAGTCTCCTCATTTGTTACCAATAACATAGTACTATTAACAATTTGCCTAAGGCCCTTATTTATGAAGGAATAGCGACAGGTAGCGACTGGTGAGCGGCCGGTAATGACGGGCCCCGCCACGAGAACGTCGGCTCCCCACCACAATCACACATTTATCAAGCCAATCCTGCTTAGCGACTGAGATAGCGCCATATAGCCACTCATTCATCATTATTCCAGCCTCAGCCCACAGCGCCAGCGTCCGACCTTGAACAGCGACAGGTGTGACCTCTCGCTATCTGGCGCTCTCCAATGCATTTCAATGGAACAATCTTTAAATATTAATAATTAATTGTTATTATTTTTTTTTTTTTTTTAAATGTGAAAAATTCTGTGACCACTTCTGCCATTTTAGATAATTTTTTTAAGGGAAAAAAATTTAAAAAAAAATTGTACAGAATTGATATTACAGGTCTGATATTAATGTATTCATATTACTAAATTATTTTAAAAAGTTGTTTTTTTGGGTTTCCAAAAATATGGTTGTTTGGGGGTTAAAAAACTACTTTTAACCCATCGCCGCCAGCGCTCTGGGGTTTAAACATGCATTTTACAGCGCGAGAATTTTTTGAACGTGATTTTTTAATGAATATGGTGGGAGCCGGTCGCTAGGGCCAGTCGCTATCATGCGCTCCCATACAGCGCGGAACCTGTCAAATAGCGACTCCTCACCCAATATTCAACATTACGGCAAACCGACTGAGTCGCTATCAACTACCGAACAACGGCCAAGCACAGCGACTACTAGCGGGTGCTCTGAAAATGCCGCTACAGTCGCTCAACTGTCGCTACCTTCCGCTATTAATGAATCGGCCTCCCCATGTCTTCACTAGATACCAGTTATCATGCTATAGCAAACCTTCACCTACTCCTGTTGTCCCCTGAAATAACCCCTTTCTACTTACTTACCTTACCTACTTACTTTGCTACCCCTCTTATCTACATGACTTCTCCCATACTGTCCCACTTCTTTGGAGTTTCTCTTTATGTTTTATTTGGAACTCCCAATCCATTCCATAACTTCATATACTAGCCTTTGAAACAGCCTAGAACACTGTTTTTAGCTCCCAGCTTCCTCATCCGTCTCAACTGGTTCTCCTAGCGCCTACCACAATCTGCTAAATTGTAAATTCACAAGAGCAGGGTTTTCTAGTTGGTAACCACTAGGTATGTTGTTGCTTTACCTTCTGTTTCATTGTCTGGATTGCCCTATGCCGAGTATAAGCTTTCTTTGTAATTACTGCTTTGTAAAGCACCATGAAACGTGAGGTTGCTAAATCAATAATACAGTGCAAATAATAATAAAACCAGCAATATTAAGAATAACTCAACTCTCTAAACCCAACATAGCTTTGTAAAAAGTGACCTAGGGCTTTATTCATCAAGGGATAGCGCCAGGTAGTGCCTTGTTAGTGACAGGTAGCGACACGTAGCGACCGATTCATCATCACAGCCGGCTCAGCGGATCCCAACGGCGCTCTGGCTTTCAGAGAGTCTGGTATTACCTGTCGCTACCTGTCTCTCTCCCATACATTTCAATGGACATTACTTTTCTTCTCTTTAAACTGGGTTTTCATTTAATTATTTTTTTGAGTTTTGTATCTAATCATTGTGTGACCTTGCCTAGCCTATTTAAATACATTTTTAAAAACTTTACTGATTTTTTATTTTTTTATGAAGAATTGTCTACAGGTCTGGTATTAAAGTGTTAATGTCACAATGTAATAACACTGTAATTGCATATGTTTTCGCTTTGTTACTAGTGGATATGTGTTCAAAAACTGCCTTTAATCACACAGCTTCTGGCGCTCTGGGCTACAGCGACACAATTTTGAGTGCCAGCGCTGTGTGAGGCTGTTTTTTTGATGAATATGGTTTGAGTCGCTCACACTGACCAGTCGCTACCGTTCACTCCCATATAGCGCTGTACTGGTGTTATAGCGACTCACACATCAAATTCATCAATGCCAGCAATGTTACTACAGTGACTGAGGCGCTCTGTAATAGCGACTCACGGCCAATCAGAGCGACCACTAGCGGTTGCTCTTAGCGCCGCAGTACAGACGCTCATCTGCTATTACCTGGCACTAGTAATGAATCAGCCTGCCCGTCGTCCTTCTGTTCATTTATCTACAATACTCAGAGCCACTGATTTGGAGGAAGAAGACTGCAAGTGAATTATGAAGCCAATGAATCTGCACACCACTTCCATGTATGGTGGTCAGTATATATCACAGATGGACAACCAAACCATCTTGAAATAAGTGTTCTTCAAGTTTCCTCATAAAGGTTCCTTTAAGAGGCTGGCTTCTGGTGCTCGTTAGAAGGTAATGGTGACATCAAACAATACAAACTTGTAATGCCTGTTCATCTATTTTAAATCATTGTTATTGTGTTTTTGCCATTGCCTTTTAACTGCAGTTTAAAATATCAAACAAATTACAAGGACGAGGATTTCCATTTTCTGCATGATTTGGCAATGGCCATCCCTTTGATAATAGAAGCAATATAAGAGGTTTAAACACAATTAGACCACAATAAACAGCCTCACTTTTATGTCATTGCAGTTGTAAAGCATAGAGCACTGAATTGCTGCTTTGAAGAAGTAAAATTATGTTGTTACTGTTACATGTTTGTAGGTGAATTGGATAGCTATAGGTATTCTTTATAAAACCGGAATAACACCCTAAAACTAATTTGTGTGCATCTGGATAGCGCACCCGCAGTATCTAGATTGCTGTAAATAACAAAATGCAAACCTCCTTTATTCTCGAATAAAATCCTCCTTATGGTCATAATGGCGGCTCCTGTGGGGTCTGTGGCTTGGCAAAGTGGAAGCGAGCTGTGCTGACAATCCGGAAGCGCCAGCAGCTCAGGAGCCTATGCATACCCAGCTGGAGGTGGAGCCTGGGTCGCATACCCTCTCAATGCGCCATAGGCAAGCTTCATAGCAGTGTAACAACCTGTAAACGGTTCAGTACAGATGCTTTGTCGATTCAGTACTATGCAAATATGTTCAGATTTGTTACTCACCCTCTCCACATTTCGGTACCATTCCAGTGGTTCAACAGCCAATGTGGTTTTCTGGCATGCCAGTAGGCCTGTTGGCAGTCTGTACAGGGCTATGCACATATGAGTGAGTTTTGGTGATGAATTTGGGGTTTTATGTAGTCAGGCATTAAAATTTGGCATCTGAGGGCTTATGACTGCTTTAAAACAACTAGATCTTTTGTGTTTTGGTAGTCCTCTTACAGGCCTGTTCAAGTAGCCTTCTCCAGCTGCTCTCCACTTCTTTAGAGGAAGAGTGCATTGAGACACCCGAAAGGTTGGGTTTTTGCAAGCACTATTTTTAATTTTTGTTGCTGCAGTTTTTTATGTGTTAGTTTTTCACTTTGACAATAACATGTCAAATTTTCTGAGAACAGTTGCAATAATCCTTGTATGGACTAATGCAGCGCCATCTTGTGGCCGTTTCCATGTATGAACTTGATAGACTTGTAACAAACAGTATTGTGCTAATCTGTTACTTTGACACACACTTCGATGTTGTATTGAACTGTGTTAAGAATCGTGCTTTGCTTTATTTTTAATACACTAATGTCAGCAAAAGTTTTGGCCACTTATATTTATTATCACAATTTTGCCATGGATATTTAGCATGGGTAGCTTTAACCCTTTAAGTGCCAAGCACGTAACACCTACGTGCTGGCTTGGCAAGGACCTAAGTGCCAAGCACGTAGGTGTTACGTGCTTGACTTTCCCCCCTGCTAGTTATAAAAATAAATAAATAAATAATACTCACCTGACCCCACGTTGGATCCGGCCGGGTCTCCTCTTTAATTTGGTGCCATCCGATCCCCCGTGGGGGCTCGGATAGCTCCAGGAGATCCCCCGGAATAGCCCCCCCCCCCGCTTTGGCAGCAGCAGCTGCTAACTGTAAAAAAAAATGACATTTTTCTCACTTGCGGTTGCGCTGCCTCCCTCCGGGTCTCCTCTTCACTGGGGGGGCCTCCGATCTCCCCCCCCAGGCTGCTTAGTCTTCAGGAGAGGACTCAGAATGCCCTCTCCCCCTGCCTTCCGATAGGCGCCACCATCTTGACGACTAGCCCCTTGGGGCGGGGCTTATGACGTCACTCCCAGGTGTCGTTCCGGCTCTCCTCGGCTCAGCTGTCAGATGCCCTGGTGATCGCTGGGCAGAGCAGTGGAGGGGCAGGGGATGCTCTGATCCCCTGCCCCCCCTCCTCTGGCCAGCGATCACCAGGGCATCTGACAGCTGATCGATACAGGAGCTGACAATCGGGTGAGGTGGGTAAAGTAAAAAAAACATTTTTTTTTTTTAATAAATTACATTTTTGTGTGTGTATTTTTTTATGTTAACCCTTTGTGAACTGGTAAGGGGTCCATGAGACCCCTTATACCAGTTCACAAGGTTGGGGGCTGGCAAGTCACCTGCAACTAGCGGGTGACTTGCCATTAACCCCCGCGCCCCCAATTACCTGCCTCCCCAAAGCCCAGGGGGGGGGGCGGAAGAGCCCGGGCCCACACAGGGTATGTGGCCTTGTAGGCTGCAGGGTGGGGGGCCACAAAAGCTGGCCCCTCCACTCTGTTCCTACAAGCCCCCATAGCTGGTCCCGGGCTGGTTATGACGGGTAGGGGGGACCCTACGTCATTTTTTTTAGATTTTTAAGGGTTAGGGTTAGCCTAACCCTAACCCTTAAAATTCCTAAAAAAAATTGGGGTCCCCCCCCTCTACAGACATGCATCTATGTATTATTCTCTAGCCACCTGGCTATCTTCCTTCTGTAAGGGCTGGCCTGATCAGTCTGGAGCACTAGCTACCATTTCTCTGTATTGTAGTGCTTGTGCTGTTCTGTGTAGTTACAGACAAGGCAGATTCTATAGTCAAATTTTGAACTGCATGTGTTGCAGATGCATAGTGCCCAGGACGCTACATGCAGTGTTGTGGCACTAAAATGCCAGGATGTGGATAAGATCAGGGGCAGACTGGCCATAAGGAGACCTGAGAGAATTCCTGGTGGGCTGCTGCTTTTTACACCATCAGTAAGTCCCTTGCACACAGTCTCCCCCCAAGCCTCCCCTGTTCCTGTAAATCTTCAGCCAAGAAACTGTACAACGATAAATGAACAGAGATTTTTTTTTTCATAAACATAAAAAACTATACATTTTGACCCTAGTTTGCAGAGTTGGTTGCAGAGTTAATGCACTGAACCCATGGTCCTTATACATCCAGTGGGGCTCTAAATAAATGTATACATGTATAAGTAAGCTTATACGGAGACAACTTTTGGTTGACAGAGATGAATATGCCAGGTGTCAGTGGTTCCTATAACCCAAATACCGTAATGTGTAGAGTGAGTAGCCCAACCAAATCCAAAAATGAATGCCTAAAGTCTGACTATATTCCCCTGGACCATAAAATAATGCACAGAGCACACGCAGGAACCCCTGGAACCAAAAATGATGAGAAAAGTAGAGACCCCCCTCCTCCCAAAACGTCATCCTCTGTGGCTCATGAAAGTGAAACAGACATCACATGACAGGTAATATCACTTTTCTGAGCTGCAGGGAACAGGGTTCAGAATGTAAGAGCCTGGGGGTGATTATGACAGCACACTTCCCAGTCACACTCATTGCCGAACCGCTCCTCTCTGTACACAGGTACTGCAGGGCTCCCTCAGGACACAGCACAGCAAGGGGATTTAAAGCACTCTGGTCACTTCTGTACAATGTGGAGGACATGATGCTCCCTGTCACCAGGGCTAAAAACTGTCCTGTCCTGTTCACACTTGACTGCTGCCATAAAACAGCTTGGTATGCCAGGTTTTTATTTTTATTTTGCGGTGCTACATGAGTAAAGCTACATGGGTAGAACAGGAGGGGTTAAACCTGTGAGCGAGAGTCTGGAGCATCAGCTGTGCCTCAGCCAATCAGATAATTATCAAGCCAGATTCAGGTAGTCTCTGCTCTGTACACCAAACACACAAGTTTGTGTATAGTTGTTAAGGCATACACATAGTTGCTAGAGAAAACTTTTCTTTTAAAACACAAAATAAATAAACAGATGCGCTCAGCGCCTTGAGGACATTATTTTGACGCACAATAACGGAAACTTAAAAAGGCCATTGAAAGTGGACTTTTCCTTTTGTTCTAATGCTAGGTTCCGTTTAGGAAAAGTCAGTTTGCTAAAACAAGATGAAACGGCAGCAGCAAAAAAAAAAAAACACAGGCAGAAACACTATTTCAGTCATCAGTTATCTGGCACTGTCAGGCCCTTCTGAAGAAAGTTTCTGGTAAGTGTAGAGGAAAGTTCATTACTGTCAGGGAGACGTGTAATAACATGCTTTTTTACAGGAATTGATTTTGCCGCACAATGTCTTTTTAGCTCAGTTTGCAAGTCTGAGATTGATCTCTGCCGAGGCTCATTGCAGAGCAGATACATCTCTAGAAACTCCCAAGCAATGGCAAACATTTTAAGAAAAGGAGAAGATGGATGGACTCAACCACAGATCCAGTCAAGATGTGAATAGAACATGATCTAAGTTGCAAACAAGGACAATCATGGTATTGCTTTACGTGGTAACAAAGTTGCACCTTTGCTCCAATAGAATGACAGTATTGTTTTGAAGGGCTGGGTGCATCCCGTGCAGGGTTTATCTACTAAACACTAGTGGAAGGCTATGAAATGGCCCTGAAATCCAGGGAGGTTAGGATGAAATCTTAGGAGTTTAGGCAGAAATATTGTAAAACGGCTCTCAGCTTTCAGAACTGTTTTGCTATGTGAGCCCTGGGGCTTATGAATATTAGTCGAGGGATTCAAGATCTATTGCAGAAACTGGAAACTGATGTTTCTGAAAGTTAAGTTTTGTTTCTTAGCTTCAAGACAGACATTAAAAGGAAGTTGCATTCAGTTTTTTGGAGAGGCTGAATTTTGAAGCTTTACAACACAATCACTTTAGTTGCAGGTTTCCATGTATACCATGCAGTGCTGCAGTTGAACAACAGACGACACTAAGCAATCATGTTCTTTTACGCATAATAGGTAAACAAACATTACGGGGCCGCATAAAACCTGGGAGGTTTTGGTCCACTTTAAATAAACCCCTTAGCTTCAAGTGGAAAAAAATAAGGGAGGTGAACATTTCTTTTAAACAAAGTATATTAGTCATTTATTTTTCTATAGCCTATTATATAACAAAATGTTATCTTCATTTTCATTTTAGTTATAATATGCGAAGGTAAGCTGCAGGTTCTTCCCCACTTTTTCACCAGCCCATTGTCTTGCCCCTTTACAGTATCTTTGAATTGACATGTTTGTCATGTATGTCAGTTCAAAAAGTTTTGGAACTTTTCTGGCATATTCAGTTGTTCTTGTGAAATTGGAAAAATCCACAAATATCCTAGATCACAAGTTCCCAATTTTTTTTTTCAGGTACAACTTTTCATTTTCCAATGATCACATGTAGCACCTGGATAGTACATGTTGCTTGTCAGTCACCAAAAACTAAGCACACAGTAACTGTTTATATGGCATGAAATACAGAAATATGCAGAATAAAGTTTCATCACATTTTGGAGCTGCTTTCTATAAACTGAGCAGATCAGGTTGGGGTACAGGTCACTCCTAGTACCCCTTGACAGGCTCTCAGGTACGACAAGTAGTACATGTATCACTGGCCTTAAATTACAATCAGAATTTCTGATTAGAGATGGGCAAACCCCCCAAAGTTTGCGTTCGGCAAGTTCGGACGAACTGTGCATAAATGTTCAAGGACCCAAAGCCGGTCCCCATTGAAATCAATGGGAACCTGAACTTTGGGGGGTGGCTGTGGTGGAGAATGCAGAGTGTGCAGCAGAAGCACTGCTGTAACTCAACTGAGCCCCGATCCCCTCCTGTCAGTGGCGGTAGCAGCAGAGGCCGCAGCAGTGGCGGTGTTACAAACTTGCCCCAGCCAGGGCTACAAAAAGATGGCCGCTGGCTCCCATAAGTAAGGCTCGCGGACATATTTTTGTATTCCTGTCTGGGTCAAATTTGAAACACTGCTGCTGATGCCGCAACCTTAGGTGATGCCCATCAACCAGGTTTCCGTGTTTCGACTGGACGCCGAACTTGAACACTGGCAGCTGTCATGATTCAGTAGTGACATTGGGGTACATGTATGTGCTTCAGGCTGCCATCATGTATATAGAGATGCCAACTTTGGAGACAGACACTAAGAGTGTCACTCATGGGAGCCAGCGGCCATTTGCAGTCCTGTCTGGAGGCCAACCTTGGAGACCAGACACTAAGATTGTCCTCACTCAGTATTGCCATTGGGGTACATGTATGTGCATGAGGCTGCCAAAAAAAGGAAATAATGACACCACAAAACGTCTTTATTATTCTAAATTAACCTATACTTACCATTTCCCGTCCTGTGTCCCACAGCGGGTCAGTTAAAATGAAGCCAGCCGGGCATCTATCAGACCCCTTGCGGGCATCTGGAGTGAACACAGATCCCCCTTTCAGTTAAGGGTAGTGACAGTTGAGGAGAATGGGAAGCTTTTATAATAGAGAGGGGGGGGGGCTTTCTGTAATCTCCACAGTATGACTGGAGGGGAGGGGTATGAAGGGGGACACTGCAGTAAAAAGTGTCCCCCACTCTCAAAATGGCTACAGCAACGCCAGCTTTTGACACCCCTGTGGCCATCAGAAGCCACAGGAGGGCTCCCAGAAGATGAAGAAGAAGAAGACCCCAGAAGATGGACGGGCGGCCAGATGAGGGACCATAAAGACCCCACCTTCTGCAGGGAAAGAGAGAAGGTGCGGACTGGGAAGTAGTGAAAACTATAGAGACACAACTGCATAAACAATCATTTAATGGCTCACTTCATCATGACTGCACTCTCCCTTTCTGTCAGCACACAGCTGCTCCTGGAGCAAGAAAAAAGGCAAAGAGTAGAGGCACACCCCCTGCATTTCATTGCCATAGACCACCAATAATATGTCTTGCTTGGTGGTCTATAGCTAAACCCCCGTTTGTCAGCTCAGCCGTCAGCCCGCCTCCTATTCCTCTGCCCCACCCCACTCATGTGTTTCACCCTTCCAGCCTGTGCCTAATTAGCATATGAATAGCTGTCTATTTAGAGTTTTAACCACAGTCACGCCTTATTAGCATTTGAATCAAATGTGGCTGTCTATATAGTTTATAAACTGATTCTAACCAATGCATTAGAACACTGGTAATAGTTTATAAATGCACAACTTAAAATAATATTGTCATAAGTATTATCTATTGGTTGCTTAATGTTATATAAAATATGTACTTATACTGTACAGTATATATTTATTTCAATATATAAATATATATATATATATATATATATATATATATATATATATATATATACCCCCGTCCATTGTGCTGCTTATTATGCAGCATCACAGAGCTAAGGGCCACCCCCACTTTCCTCAGAATAAAAATCATAATGTGAACCTGTATACTTTGATATCTCGGCCATTTCTTCCTCAATTTAAAAACGAAAAACATTTTAGGACCATGCCAAATGTAGCCCGACACAATGGTCTAACAATTGCCTTTGTCTACAAAGGCCCTTTAAACTTGATTTTGTGTGGTGTGTGTTTCTTTAACAACTGATGGTGAACTGGAAAGGGGTTCAGGGGACCGCCTATACCAGTTCATGGGTGCTCGTGTCACCTGCCCATCCTATTACTTGCACTCATTTTTGGGGCAACGTGGTGTGGAAGAAACCTGTGCCAATCGTATGGCACTGGTGTTCTCTGCTGTTGGCACCCCTGGAAGAGCAACGGACCCATACTTAAGGGCATAGGGGCTTGTATACCCGCAGGGCCAGGGGTTGGCCGCACGCCCTTTGAGGCCTGGATTACCAGCCCTTTTGTCTGGTGCCCCTGGCAGGGTAGTTCAGGGATGGGAGCTACACATTTTTTTTTACATTTTCTAATTTAACAAATACAAAAATACAAACCTCTACCGCATGTCACTTTCATTGAAAAAAACATGCCAGCATTTGTGGTATGGCATGGTTTTATACAGAATATCACGATGTCATTCATTTTACTCCTGCTAAGAATTTAAATTAAGGCCAGTCCTGTTCACCAGTGTTCTAGAAGTCATGTCTGGCAAAAGCCACAAATAAACTTTTGTCTAACAATAGAATGTATTTCAGCCATCTTGACCTTTATATAATATTTTATATGCACTTTGCTAATTTTATTAATATTTGCTAATATTTTAATGTGCATATTGTATTTCCAAAGGGGAATTAACACAAAAGTGCATGCAGGTATATTAACATGCACGACCATTCATTTGAACAGAACACGCCTTTTGGGAAATCTGCACAAGCCATGAAATACAACGATACACAGCTAATCTCTGCAATTTGGAACTAGAAGTTGCATTTTGAACAGTGAGTTGGTGACAACAGGGCTTTTTTCTGTTTGATTAAGATGTCAGCAGAAGGTTGATGGTTGACTGCTCATGAAAGATGACTCATTTCAACCCCATGTTGACGTCTGGCTGATACCACTAGAGGGCGCATCTGTATGTCCTATAGAGCTCCACTATATGTCAACATCAGACTGGTGAGCGCGTCATCTGCAGCCTTGAGATATTATTCAGCATGCTGCAATTCCTCGTTATCAATAAACTGGGTGCCATTTGTTTTTATTAAGTATTTGCTAACAATGTAATTCCGTTATATTTAGACTGTACAGTCTGCAAAGCTAAAATGTGATTTTTGTGTGAAAATGACACGCATCGAAATGTCCATTCTGTTTCTTACTTCTGGCAATCCTTCATTTGGTAACAGATTTACATGGCACATCAGAAGGCTATGTTTTCACAAAGCTAGGGACAAGTTTCTTTCACAAAGCTGCAAGCATCTCATTTGGCCTTGCATCAAGCTTCTCCACTCTCTGTAAGTTCATTTGAAAAATACAATTCTGTGATTACTAACCTGTAGAATTGTTTTTACAGTGTACAGCACAGCTTGCTTCATTGCTATTCTTTACATGTGGGTAATCCACCGCAGGTGGCGCAGTCGACTGCAGGGGGACTTGTGGCCCCTCCCGGCCCATATAAGGGCCAGAATTACCCAGAAGACCCCAGTGTTTGAAAGCAGTAGTGCAAGAAGCCGGGAGGCAAGGACCATGTTAGTAAAAACACAGCCCACAAAAAGGAACTCTCTCAACAAAATCACCATAACAAGGCAAAAGTGAACAACGATAACGAGGGTGGGATGAAGCAAGCCATTCTGTACACCGTAAAAACTATTCTACAGGTGAGTAATCACAGAATTGTATTTTTCCAGGTGTCCCAAGCTTGCTTCATTCCAATTCTTTACATGTGGGACATTCAACAGCAGTGTCCAAAATAGGGCGGGATCCCCAGAGCGGAAAGCATGTAGTTCATTTCACTACCGCCTGAAGCACCTTTCAGCCAAAAGCAGCATCAGCTGATGCCAATACATCAACCTTGTAAAACTTACCGAAGACCAGGTATCGGCCTTACAAACTTGTTCAACAGAGGCCTGGTGCTGAAAAGCCCAGGAAGCACCAATAGCTCTAGTAGAATGAGCAATAACACAAAAAGGGGGATCCTTTCCCTTGGCAGAGTAGGCTTGCACCACCGCCTGTCTAATCCACCTACTAAGAGTGGACACTTAGCCGGAGACAAACCCTTCCTAACACCTTCAGAGAGGACAAAAAGAGAATCCGACTTCCTGAAGGATTCCGTTGCAACCAGGTAGTACTTAAACCGGACCTTCACCATGATTTAATGAAAAGCCCAAACTCTTAAAAAACAATTCCTCAGCATCTAAAATTAATATATTTTACATGTTTAGTCACTAATTTATTATACTTTCCCCCACTGGGCTGCAACTCTGTTCGGGAATTTAGGATACGGGCGCCGCCATCTTGACTCAGAAGCATCACACTTACTGAGGAGAGGAGAGTGGGATAAGGTCCAGGGGGGCGGGTTATAGCTGTGCTTTGCTCAGACAGAGCAGAGCTGGGGTCAGGGAAAGGTCAGCAGTCCCAGAATGCAGAGCAGCACAGTCACTTCCTGTTTGCAGGCACTTCCTGTTTGCAGGCTGCCTGCAAAAATGGCAGCTTCCATAAGCCGCCATCTTGGATGTTTAAAGGCTTATAAAATGCAGTAGATGCAGGTAGGATGATTTTTAATGTGAGCAATCTGTATGTACAGGGTGTGGGAAACATATAAGATAGACTCTTATTTAGAGTGAAGGTCCGCTTTAATGGCTCTGACCACATTCAAGGAACGAAGGGCCCTTTCCTTAGAGTTAGACGGATCCGGACACAGAGAAGGTAAAATAACCTCCTCATTAAGAAGAAAGGGAGACACAACCTTAGGTAAAAAATCAGGTTTAAAGCGAAAAACCACCTTATCCTTATGCCGCTCAAAGTAAGGGGGCTTCATACAAAGTGCAGCCGGTTCTGACACCTGGCGTACCAATGTGATGGCTACCAAAAAGACCACCTTTAGAGTCAGGATAGACAAGGCAGCATCACACAAAAGCTCAAAGGGGGGATCCTGGAGAGCAGAAAGCACCAAATTCAAATCCCACACAGGTAATACAGGCTTATGCGGTGGACGTACATGGGTAACTCCTTGGAAAAAAGAACAAAGCAGTCTATGATTGCCAAAGGATCTTTGGAAAAAGACGGCCAAGGCCGAGACCTGACCCTTGAGGGTGCCCAGCTGTAGACCCAAGGCTAAGCCATGTTGTAAAAATTCCAAAATCCTAAAAAAGAGAATGTGCGAAAAGGGAAACTCTTGGATTCACACCAAGCAATGTAGGCATGCCAAACTCTGTAGTAAATCATGGAAGAAATCTTCTTCCGCGCCTGAATCATGGTCTGAACAACCTTAGCAGACAACCCCTTCTCCGTAGGATTGAGGTTTCAATAGCCAGGCCGTCAAAGCCAGCGTCTGTAAATTGGGGTGCCGCAGCGGCCCCTGTGTGAGAAGCCCTGGGAGCTTGTGATTGTGTCTGAACGCAAACAGGTCCACATCCGGTAGAACCCAGCGGAGACACAGAGCGTGAAAGCTCTTGTTGCTGAGAGACCATTCCCCCAGACAAGAGGCCCCCCTGCTCAGGGAGTCTGCCTCCTGGTTCTCTACCCTGGGGATGTAAACCGCCGAGATGCAGGGAACATTCTCCTCTGCCCAAGTCAGGATCTGGGTCACCTCCTGAAGGGCTTGCTCCGAGTCCCGCCCTGGGGAATGACGTAGGCAACCGCCGTCTGATTGTCCGAGCGGATCTGGATCGCACGACCCCTGAGATGGGGAGTCAAGTGAAGACGCACAAACCGGATCGATCTCAGCTCAAGGAGATTGATGGGCAAGTGGGCCTCCTGCGGCCCCCGCTGGCCCTGGAATTTCAGCGTTTGCCAAAAACCTCCCCAGCCGGTCAGACTGGCGTCCGTGGTGACAATCTCCCAATGGGGATGCAGAAAGGACTTGCCCACCGACAGATTTCTGGGGTCCATGTCTGGCCAGGGGGGACAGTGAAAATTCCTGTTCCAGTGACTCCAGCGTCCGGTCCCAACCAGTCAACAGATTCAATTGAAGAGGTCTCATGAGGAACTGAGCGAAGGGCACTGCCTCGAAGCATGACACCATTAGGCCCACCAGTTTCATCCCCAGACGGATCGATGGCCGCTGACAAGACAGTAAGGCCTGCACCTGTGTCTGGAGGCCCGCCACCTTCTGCTGGGGCAGGAATACCTTGACCTGAGAGGTGTCCAAAGTCATGCCCAGAAAGGACCTCACCATTGAGGGCGTGATAGAAGACTTGGGGTAAATGATTACCCATCCGAAATCCTCGAGAGTGGAAAACACCGTCCGGGTGTCGCTCTCGGCCTGCTGAAGGGACTGAGTAGCAATCAGCAAATCATTCAGATAAGGAAGAACACGATTGCCCTGGTTCCTCAGGATAGCCATGATGCCCGCCAACACCTTGGTGAACACACGGGGGGCTGAGGATATTCCGAACGGCAGTGCCACAAACTGGTAATGCTGATCCTTCAACGCAAACCTCAGGAACTTCTGATGTCCCTGAAAAATCGGGATGTGCAGATAAGCATCCTTGATGTCCACTGTCACACATGAAGTCGCCGGACTGAAGTGAGCTCACCGCGGACCGTAAGGTCTCCATGCGGAAATGTCTGACTCTGACAAACTTGTTGAGACCCTTCAGATCCAGGATAGGTCTCAGCGTTCCGTCCTTCTTGGGCACCATGAACAGATTGGAGTAGAACCTTCATCTCCGTTCCTGCGAGGCACGGGACAAATCACACCTGATAGCATAAGGCGTTGAACGCCCATTCTTAGGCCCTGCACCGTCAATGTGTTCTGGGAAATCTGTGACTGAAGAAATATTTAGGGAGGCCAAACTGCCAGCTCTATTTTGTACCAGGAGGAAACCACCTCCTGAATCCACCGATCCGAGACGTGCTGTCTCCAGATGTGAGCAAAAGAGGGCTTTGCAGGGGGTATGGATTTAGCTCCCCAGGAGGGATTGGGTCGGCCGCGAGACCTACCTCATCCCCAGGAATATCTGCGGCCACCAGAAAGTGAAGCCGAATAATCTGAACCCCAGGAAGGGAATACTAGTGAGCGACAAAGCGCAACAAGCAGGTACGAAGCCCTGTCGCCAAGCCGGACACTATCGTCCATGGCCGAGACTACAAAAGCAATAAAATCCACACAGGCTTTGAGGTCTTTATACTCCTCCGCCCGCTTGTGAGACTTGGCAAAATCAACAAGGCTTCTCACCTTCTTCCTAATGGTAAAAGAGACAATGGCCGCGGCACAGACAGGGTGAAGCCCAGCACCCACAAGGGTGAACGCATGACAAGCCAGCTGATCCATGCACCTGTCAGCAGGTCGCGCAAGGAAGCAGTATCGAGTGACGGCATAACCGTAGTGTTGGATAACCCCGACACAGGGGCATCCACAGCAGGGGGACGGGACCAGAGGCAGATCAGCTCCTCAGGGAAGGGATACCGCCTGTCTAGTCCCTTAGGCACCGATGGCAATTTGTTAGGTCTTTCCATTCCTTAAACACCATATTGCAAAAGTGGGCCTGCTCCGGAAGACAAGCCTCTGTCTCTCAGGCCGAAATAAATCACTCTGCTTCCTCTTAGCCACTCTAGGAGGGACAATATGCAAAGTCTCAAACACAGAAGACAAGGAGCCACATATCCTCGTCAGAGGAGGAACCAGGCTCGCTGTCATAGCCGACCGACCAATCCCCTGAGGAAGCGGAGTCCTTCAACTCTCCCTCCTCCATGGAGTCCCGACCTCGTCATCGTCAGCAAAATCCGAGTAACCCGGTTCGATGTGCCGCTTCTTACTCGTGGCCTTCTCAATAGCCATGCGAGATAAGGCTGGCCACCCGGTGTGTCAAATCGGCTTGGGATCCCTTGCTAGTTTCCCCCTCGCTGAGGGCTGAATGCGGCAGTGGGGGCGTTGGTAAAAGAGGGCTAGGGGCATGTTCCAAGTACGCTCCCAGCGCAAGTGACACAAAATGTGCTGAGTCCGCCTGAGGTGGCTGGTACCGCACATGGGGCAGAGCTTAACCCGCCCAGATGGGGCCCCTAGCTCATTATCCCCAGAAGCCTCCATTATGGTGATTATGGTGATAAATATACAGGTTACAAGGCACTAACGGCCCAAACCTAAGTGACCCCCAATTTTGTCCCTCTTTTTAGTAATTCCTCTTTAAGGGGAGAGGGTGCGGAGAGAGGGGGGGTGTAGGAGACCGGGAGGAACCACAACCCTCAGCTGGCAATGGGAGGGGGGGCCCACCTAGAAGACACAAGCGGAAGTATTCATGAGCATCCCATAGCACATGCACATAAAAAAATTACACCGATGAAAGAGGGACTCACGGACCTGATCGGCGAGGTAGCGGGGAGTCCGGAAGGCAGGCACCAGAAAAAACGCAGGCAGTGAGTGGTGAAATTGATGCCCGTCAGCCCGTGGGCCCGTTGACAAAAAGAGCAACACAGAAAATGGCCCGAGCGCAGCAAAGACAAAATTCGAGGGGCAGGCCACGCAGCAATGACGCAAAACGCATCTCCGCATGGCCCCGCCCCCTGCTGCAGGCTCGAACAGGGGCGCCACGCAGTGCCTAAAATGGAGCCGAGAGCGCAGGAAGGGGGGGGCGGCCCACGGAGGACCCCCCCTGGAGGCGTAGCCCCGCACCACATGCCGAGGCCTCGCCTCAAACGCCGCTCCCGCCCCCCCTCACAGCCTCAAGATGGAGGGGAAGAGGAAGAGGTGAGGGAACGAGGAAAGGTGAGTATCCACACAGCTGTCAGTAACAACAAAGTCTGAGGTAAAAATGAAGTAAAAGTGAAGCAAAAAGCACAACATATGACAATAAAGCATGTGGGCACAGATAAGGGCCTAACCGCGGGCAATTTTCCACACGGCTGCCGGCAACAACAAAGTCTGAGGTAAAAATGAAGTAAAAAGCACAACATATGACAATAAAGCAGGTGGGCACAGATAAAGGTAACCCCGGGCAATTTTCCACACAACTGCCAGCAACAACAAAGTCTGAGGTAAAAATGAAGTAAAAGTGAAGTAAAAAGCACAACACATGACAATAAAGCATGTGGGCATAACCCCGGGAAATTTTGGTGGTTCCTCCCCCCCCATAGGCTCACCATTGCCTATGGCCAGCTACCCTTTATGGAGGGTCTGCGGCCCAGAGCATAGCTCTGCCGAACGCTGCACCTGATCCGCAGCCTTGGCTGGGAGGCAAGAGGGGTCCCGGAAGCAGGTGGGAATAGGGCTTGCGGCGGCCGACGGGCTAGTAATGCCCAGCTTATCTGTGAAGTCCATGGAGAGAGAGAAAGAGACCATCTTCGCAGCCAGACTGCAGGAGAAGACTGGGGTCTTCTGGGTAATTCTGGCCCTTATGTGGGCCGGGAGGGGCCACAAGTCTTCCTGCAGTCGACTGCGCCACCTGCGGTGGATTACCCACATGTAAAGAATAGAAATGAAGCAAGCCGTGCTGTACACCTGGAAAATATGCAGTGCCTATATCACACATGCCCAAAACTCCTGCTCAAGGGCCACCAACAGGCCAGGTTTTGTGGATCTACACACATATGCACAGTTGAAGTAATTATTGTTCAGACAGAGCTATAGACTCTGACATTGACAGGGCCTTGAAGCAGCGATGTTCCATGTATTATAGCTCCAAGTCTGCTGCTCTCCCTGTTGATTTGCTTGCTACTGTGCTTGTGTGTGTCTGCTGTGTTTCCCCTGTGTCCTCATGCTCCCTGCTCTCCCTCAGGTGATGGTGATTATCTCCTCTGTCTTCCCTTTAAATATGTGCCTAGCCCCGCCTCCAGGCTGGATTATTGTGTCTTGCTTGAGTGAATCATGTTTTGGAGCTTTCGCCCTTCATAGTCTGTATTGGGGCCCATGCCCTTCTTAGTCTGTATTGGGGCTCACATTCTCCATAGTCTGTCCTGGGGCTCTGGCCCTCCATTTTCTATACTCTGTTGTCTGTACTGGGGCTCAGACCCTCTATTGTCTGTACTGGGGCCCAGATCCTCCATTGTCTGTACTGGGGCCCAGATCCTTCATTGTCTGTACTGGGGCTCAGATCCTCCATCGTCTGTACTGGGGCCCAGATCCTTCATTGTCTGTACTGGGGCTCAGATCCTCTATTGTCTGTACTGGGGCACAGACCCTCCATTGTCTGTACTGAGCTCAGACACTCTATTGTCAGTTTTTGCTGTGTACCATCTGCCTCTATTTCCCCATTCGAAAGTCTGCAATGACCATAGGACTGCCCAGAGCCTAGTGTACCCTCCTTCATTTGGGGCTCTGCTGAAGACATGGGTTGGTTATGAGCTCTCTGTCAAGTACCGTACATCCTGCACCCCCTGCGGTTAGCAGCTTTCCTCTCTGGTGGCATAGGCGGGTTGTTCTGTCTTTTGTGTATATGTTCCCAGCTTGTCACTCTGTTTACCTGTTCCCAGCAAGCTACTCTGCTCTCCTCTTCCCAAGCTGTGTCTCTACTTACCGGTGATATCATTTGTCTGGGCATGCAACTCAGCACTGATTAAATGACCTGTGCATCAGTGTGGAGATCTGTTGGTGGCCCTTGAGGAGAAGGGTCGAGCACTACTGGCCTATACAGTACTGGAATGAACTTACATCCTGGTAAGTGTTAGCAAGAATCTTGTCCTATGGGTGTGTGCTATACTAATTTTGTTTTTTTTGTGTAATGAAGCAAGAACATGAAGAAACTAGGCTCAATGAGCATGTCTCACCCTACTTCTTCGTCTGCCATAATAGCTGCTTCTTCCTTCACTGCCTCCCTTTCAATGCCACTCTGCAGGCTTTAATCTGAAGGAGGCAACTTTGATTAAGAGGTGTGGCTTAGGCCTCCACTTGAGACCTTCCTCTAATCTGAAAGATATAACTTTGTCTAAAGTGAGTAGTGGGAGCTTAGGCCTCTGTACCTACGAAGAGGCATCTGCTAGCTCTTATCAAAAAATGGCAATTTGTCAAGGAGTGGGGAAGCACGGGACTGGGGAAACAGGACCTTTGCTCTACCTGCAGCAGTGATGGATCTAGAATTGACTCTATGTTCAGCAGCCTAACATTACTTTTCACAATTTAACCTTCAATATTGTTCAATTTCAAAGCCTGGCATAGTTTCGTGCCTCCGTGTAACACTCCACAATGGCAAGTGGGGGGAGCTAGGGAGGCAGGAATTGAGTGTTAAAAGCAGCATTCCAGCCAGCCCTAAAGTCCTGCACCCCCCTGAGAATTCTCTTAAAGGAGCAGTATCGTGAAATTTGCATTAAAAAAGATAAATAATTAAATAGCCACACAATAGCTTCTAACATGTGTATAAATAATCTGGCGATAGAAAAAGGAAAAAATATATACCTTTCTTTTAAATTGTATAATTACAATAGCTCAGTCCATTTGCTGAATAGGGGGATCTGCTGGGTTGTATTTAGTGAGCTGTTTCATTTAGCCCACTGGTCTCCTAGCAACACTTTACCTCAGAGGCTGACACTGTAATCAGTGGTAACGGCTGTGTGTGTGTGAGGTGCTGCTTTTGTTATGAGACCAGGTGACTCAAATGTGTAAAATCTATACAAAATAAACTAAACTGACTGAAAACGACTGCAATTCTTCTTTGAATAACTGTGCAGGAAAATCTAAAGGTATTAAAGTGGAACAAAACCCTGAGTTGCCGACCCTGAAGTCTATAAGACCCGGCCATTGGCCTTGCCCCTTGGGCATTCTAAATCAGGATGCCCACTGTGTAAAACAACCCCTGGATAACCACAGATCCCCCCATTTTTCTGGCGCGCTCACGCAGATAGTCATTTAGACAGGCCAGGCGGCCAGGAAGGTTACTGCTCAGGCTCCCCATCTGCGTGCAAACAGAGCTGATTGGATGAGAGTCAGCGCATGCGCTGTGGGACAGGGAAAGGTACGTTTTCACAGGCGAACTTGGGGATTTCCCATATCAGGGCATCCCAAGTCGGGATGCCCCTAGGGGCACAAAACAAAACTCCAGATAGTGAAAATCCTGGTTTGGGCTTTGGTCAAAACACACAAAGCTGAAAGAAAGATCATATGGAAAAATGTGTTGAGAAAAGAGAGAGAAAATGGTAAACTGAAAGATTCTGCAGCAGAGCCAACATGAAGGGAAAACTGTCAAAATCAGCTAAATGACTTCTAGAGCTTTTCTCTCTGTTTTAGATATATAAGTTCTGGCCAGGCAATGTTGCAATGTTGTTATCTTATGCTGGACGGCTGCCAGCACTGAACAGTTGATACTTTGATACATTGTTTCACCCCTCTCCTCAGCATGGAACAGGCCAGAGTGTCGGGCTCCGACACTCAGAAGACATAAACATGAGCTATTAGTCTCCAGTTGCTCAACACAGACATCATTTTTTTCTAAATTTGTAATTCTTACTCCAACACTTACCTACATTCAAAGTATCATTTAAATATAAGTCACCAAGAAAAATTTGCGATACTGCTTCTTTAAGTCTCCCAACCAAGCCAGCCAAATTTAGAGAAAAACACTTTATTCCTTCTGAAATAAGTGCATCGCCAGGGTTGTCTCTAAAGTTTTAGCTCAAAACAAATACATGTGTGTGTTCATTAAAGCAGAAATCCAGTCATTTTGTGATAGAGGGGGATTGGTACAAACATATTGGTATGACATTGAGGTAAAAAGTTGTCGACCAGCCGTGTCGAAGCACAAAAATTGGACTTTCAACTCTCTTGTCCTTTAACTTTGTTTTGTTAGATCAACTTTTGTTACCACAGGCAGGAAATGTCAATCAAAATAAAATATAACGCCTAACCAACAGTAAAATAAACTTTTGGCTAGAATGGGGCTTTGAGCAAACGTTTGCTCATCCCAAACATCTGATTCGCTGCATTGTTTTGAATTTTCCTGCACATGAATAGAATAGTGGACATGTTTCCAGTAAGTAATACCAGTATGCATCATGTCCCTTGTCTGACAAACCCCACAAGTAAGTGTGAAGAGCAAATAGTGATCTTTCATGTCTAGCAGAATGTATGCATTCCAGAAGAAATACACCTCCAAATGATCAGTCAAAGCCTGGGCCACATCAAACACAGAGATGTCTAGCATGTAAAAGTGGTTGCAACTTACTGGTTTGGAAAGCAAAAAGGAAAGAAGGGTTGGTTTCTGTACAATATTTAAAATAACTGGTCTTAAAAATGTACTAGTACCTTAGGCTGTGCAGCAGCATATGTTACAAAGTGCATACTGGCATTGATATAGAGACATAGGGAAATATATATAAATAATCTAGCTTTATCCAGAAATGTAGAATAGGGCAGAACAAGGGATCACAAAACTTTCTTCTCCTAAATGATGTTCAGTGACAGTCAGTATGGTTGCCGGTGTCTACTCATTGATGGATTTATATGTATTGTGTCCTTAATGCTTGCTACCAAAGCTCTCTCATCCTCAGTTACAGTATGCCCCTGTGTATATGGAAAGTATGAAATCGAGGATAATAAAAGATGGTGATTTTTGGCAAGTAATACCCAGGGAACTGGTCACTTTTGTTACTGACAAGGTTCCACTTTAAAGGTCTCTAAATAGGTTGCACAGGAATTGGGAAAGTTGGAAAAACTGGACATTGTCACTGAAGCTGAAACAGCAAGGTAGCCTGATGCTTAAACTGTAAGTCTGAAGTGCAATACTGACCTGTTTCAGGACAAAAAAAAAATCAGCTATCAGCTACTTTGATTGGTCCACCACACAATTCATAGCCACAGTGTAAGCTCATGTAATGCCCCTTGTGGCCAAAAATGAGGAAGCCTGCCCCCACATGACTGGCAGCAGGGATGTGGACTGAGGCCGGACAGTTAGTGTGCTTTTGGAACCATAGGCTGCAGCACGTTGGACTCCATGAGTTTGAATCTATGGGTTATTTTTGTAGCCATCTATCCAGACACCTTTAAGCACCGCTATCGTGAAAAATGACCCAATGATATAAATCCATATAAATATGCTGGATGGCGGGAGGAGGGGGGCATTTATACAACCGGCTTCAAAAAATATCCAGCCAGGCTTGCTTTTTTATTTTAATAGAAGGAAGAGGACATCTGGGGTGGCAGGTTCTGTCACCCCTGATAGACTAAACCTGTCACCCTGGATTTTATTCCTACCATGAGCGAATAAACCACAAGCTTGGCAAAAGTTTTATTTGTATAAGTGTATAAGTGACCCCTCCTCCTATTAGCCAATGTGTTTCTATGGATTTTTAATATTACACAATTTCGCTATATTGATCCTAAAATCAATGTATTTTTCTGCCAAGTATATACATACATAAAAACCTTCAGAATGATTCACAGGGCTCCTGCTGTACATCACCACGTGTAACAAAATCAGTGCTTTCCTATTCTGTAAAAACCACCCCTCTAGTGTGCTTATCAGATTCAAATTGTAACTGCGCCTTTAGAGATCATTAACCTATGATCCTATGATTGGCAACACAACACAAAAATAGTATAAGTAATTGGGTGCTCTTACTCTCCAAAGGTAGAATAAACGCTTGTAATACTGCTCAGCAGCATTTATTCAGAGATGAGAGTAATACCGCATCTCCCTACTGTTGCGACCCTCCTGGTTGTGCATCGGCCGGTTGCGGTGAGAGTCACGCTTTTTTCCACTGTGTCACCACGCTGCTAGTCCCGTCTGACACGTTTCATCATACAGACTTCAACCTTGGAGCTTCAACTCCCAGTGCAACAGGCCAGTGCACATACAGGAGGATCTAGTAGATCGTAGATTTGCTCAACGGGGACCCAAACTTGGGGGCCCAAAAATGGCTGTAAAATGGGGCTGCAAATCAGGGGGAACACCGGGGCAATTGCCCTGCACAAAATGGGGTACGGACAGTACAACCATCACAACATAGCAGACTGTGTGACAGAGCTCCCCATCATCCCATAGCAGATTATATGTCAGAGCCCCCGTCACATCATAGCAGACTGATTCATTACTAGGGCCATGTAACAGTGCAACGGTAGATGAGAGTCTGTACAGTGGCGCTAAGAGCGACCGCTAGTGGTCGCTCTGATTGGCCGTGAGTCGCTATTACAGAGCGCCTCAATCGCTGTAGTAACATTGCCGGCATTGATGAATTTGATGTGTCAGTCGCTATAACAGCAATACAAATTGTGTCGCTGTAGCCCAGAGCACCAGAAGCAGTGTGAATAAAATTTGTTTTTTAAAACATATCCACTAGTAACAAAGCAAAAACATATGGAATGACATTGTTATTACATTGTAACATTAACACTTTAATACCAGACCTGTTCTGCACAAAAATATAAAAAATCAAAAAAGTTTTAAAAAATTAAAAAAAATTTGATACAGAACAAAAAAAAATATTTAAAAGAAAACCCTGTTTAAACAGAGCGCCGCTGGGATCCGCAAAGCCATCTGTGATGATGAATCGGTCACTATATGTCGCTGTAAGAGGCGCTCACCAGAATTTCCTTCATAAATTTGGTATTGCGTGCCACGGTCGGCGTTCACCTGACACTACCTGTCGCTTACAAGGCACTACCTGTCGCTATCCCTTGATAAATAAAGCCCTATGTACTTTAGAAACATTTTTTACAGCGCAGCATATATATATATATATATATATATATATATATATATATTCTCACTTGTAGGCGGGTTACAGGGCTATAACTTAAAGAGGAGCAACCACCCAGCTCCAAGTCTATAGGTCTTAAGAAGTGATGGTCTCCCTATTAAGAGGTATCCCAAATTGAGATTCCCTGATGTGTGAAACCCCCAGATTGCCCGATACTCCTACCTCTTTTGGATCCCCTGCCATGTCTCTCTGCTATGGACACATCCCGGCATACTGCTGTGGACGTGCCCGCGCCAGGCTTTTCTGAATAGGTGCGTGTGTATGGCAGCTACAGACAGGGGCAGGGATGAGGTACTGATCTTGGGCTCTATTCACCACCAGGTGCAATCAATTTACTTTGGAGTAAAAAGTGCACTTTATGTGAAAAATAATACAGAAGTTCACTATTTGCAGAGAAAGGATTCACATTGTGGGGGATATGAATGCTGTGTGTGTGCGAAGAGAGACATGTAGCTTAATGGAGAGGCAGCCACACAGTCTTGAAACAGTTGCTGCAGTCTTTCTAAGAGCTTTCTGAGCAAGGATGTGTCATTACAATTAATGGATAACCACTTGGGATTATTGGAGGCAATATTGACTGTGGAGATGGGTTTTTCAGAAGCAGGTGTGTATCAATATGGAAGTGCCCATGCAGTTCAGTGCAACATCTGGGGGGAGGGGGGTTAGGGGTACAGTTTACTAAGCTTTGTTTTTTTTACTAAAGGTTCGCTTTAAGTCAACCCAGCCTTGTGTCCCACTACTTCAAGACATAAATCCTTTTATGTATTTATCACTTTTCTCCAGTGGGCTAGTTTAGGTCTCATGCGAGATTTGCTATTCATGCACTTTGGTTCACTGAAAAAACACTGAAGCAGAGGCAATGAGCCCTTAAAGTGTCTCCCCTGCCTGCTTGATAGAGCAGTGTCTATATTCTTGTCTGACCACAAGACCCCAGGCTGTTAGTTCATTGCTATTGTGATAGTTGTCTGCTCTGAAAGATGCCCATAGTTATGAAATCAATTGTGTTATGCTGCCAGAAGAGACAATCAATATACAAAAGAGATGTGCTAATGCCCAGCCCTAGGAAACTCCAGTTATAATAAGAGGCAATGTAAATAAGTCATTGTGTCAAGCGTGAACAGAAACATGCCAAGTTACAATCCAAGTTACGCCCCTGCACATTAGGCAATACAATTGTTACTTTAGCCACACAAAGGCTTAATTGCGCTAAAAAAAAATAATTTACCTGAATTAAAATGAAAGACATGGATACAACATTAAACCAGACCAACACCCTTACAAGACCAGTGCTCCTATGCATCCCACCCAAGGGCAATTCAGATTGCTGCACTTAAAAGACTAAAAAAATTAATTTACATTTTTACCCTGGTCGATTTTGCCCCTTCAATTGTATTCTATGGATTTGCCAGTGGGCTGCAAAGAGGAAGTGCCACTGGGTCTTCTGCCCCTTTGCATTGTATGTTATGTCAGCTAAATTCAGATAGCAGCACGTCTGGGATGCTGGAAAGGGAAGAAGCCTTCCAGATGCTCCAAGATGGCTGCAACCAGGAGAAAATCAGTGAGACAGAGTTTCAGCTTT
Source organism: Gastrophryne carolinensis (assembly GCA_027917425.1). NCBI lineage: Eukaryota > Metazoa > Chordata > Amphibia > Anura > Microhylidae > Gastrophryne > Gastrophryne carolinensis. The sequence continues at coordinate 396,293,902 of CM051234.1, forward strand.
AAGGGGATGCAGGAGTAATTGTAAGTGCTGACAATGATTTAGTATCATGCATGCAGATATGGCAGGTGAGATTATGCTAACTATTTGGTGAAGCAGGTGTGGTTTGCTATTTGAATTGCAACCTGTGTCTCATTTCCTTTTTAGTTTTGCTATAAAAGTGAAATAAAATGTTTAATCCACTCCCCCCCCCCCCCAAAAAAAAACAAAATCGCCTGTACCATTTTTACTTTACAGATGAGATACGTAATTTGGGAATTTAGAAATAACAGCACTCTATTGGGTATGCAGAGAAAAAAATATTCTGCATGGCCCATAGGGTACTGTTATTTCCAAACTTTAAAAATCCCTTATCTTACTGGTAAATGTATGGCTCTCGTCTGTAAAATGTTCTATTGCAGGTACAGGTGATTTCTTTTGGCAAGAAAAATGGAACAAACATTTTTATTGCAAATTCTTGAGAGGTTGCAGTTCTTACCCAAGGCACATTGTTTCAGCGAATATTTACAGGCTGATTCATCACTAACGCCAGGTAGCGACAGTTGAGCGACTGTAGCGGCATTTTCAGAGCGCCCGCTAGTAATCGCTGTGCTTGGCCATTGTTCGGTAGTTGATAGCGACTCAGTCGGTTTGCCGTAATGTTGAATATTGGGTGAGGAGTCGCTATTTGACAGGTTCCGCGCTGTATGGGAGCGCATGATAGCGACTGTCCCTAGCGACCGGCTCCCACCATATTCATTAAAAAATCACGCTCAAAAAATTCTCGCGCTGTAAAATGCATGTTTAAACCCCAGAGCACTGGTGGCGATGGGTTAAAAGTAGTTTTTTAACCCCCAAACCACCATATTTTTGGAAACCAAAAAAAAAAAGTTTTTTAAATAATTTTGTAATATGAATACAATATCAGACCTGTAATATCAATTCTGTACATTTTTTTTTTTCATTTTTTTTTACCTTAAAAAAATTTAATCTAAAATGACAGAAGTGGTCACAGAATTTTTCACATTTAAAAAAAACAAAAAACATTAATAACAATTAATTATTTATATTTAAAGATTGTTCCATTGAAATGCATTGGAGCGCGCCAGGTAGCGAGAGGTCATACCTGTCGCTGTTCAAGGTCGGACGCTGGCGCTGTGGGCTGAGGCTGGAATAATGATGAATGAGTCGCTATATGGCGCTATCTCAGTCGCTAAGCAGGATTGGCTTGATAAATGTGTGATTGTGGAGGGGAGCCGGCGTTCTCGTGGCGGTGCCCGTCATTACCGGCCGCTCACCAGTCGCTATTCCTTCATAAATAAGGGCCTAAGTGCCGCTGAGGCCAAAAAGCGGCGCTGTGTGGCACTGACGCTTCCTGAACAAGGCTTCCAGATTCAATTTGGTCATTACAGACAGTAAACTCTTGTTACCCATCAGAGGAAACTGTTCTTTGGCACCACCAAGAGGAAATCATTTTTGGGTTCCCACTGGGAGAAATCATTCTTGGCACCCCTGGAAGAAATTAATCTTGGTGTTCATGAGAAGAAAATATTTTTGTTACCCACCAGAGGAAACCATTTCCGGGGCCTACCAGAGGAAAGAATTATTGGGGCCCACCAGAGGAAATCATTATTGGAGCCATCAGAGGAAATCAATCTTGGTGCTCACCGGGGGAACCATTCTTGTGGCCACCAGAGCAAACCATTCCTGGGGTCTACCAGAGGAAATCATTTTTGGGGCCCACTGGAGTAAATAATTCCTGGGGCCCACCAGAGGAAATCAATCATGGGCCCCACCAGGGAAAATCATTCTTAGGGCCCATCAGGGAAAATCCTTTCTGTCTCCTCCACCAGAAGAAAGCCCCTTTGGTGCCCAAACTTCAGCTATATAATGTTGCACAATATAAAGTACAATGTTTATAGGCCAATTTATCACTAGCGGCTTGTTACTATTACCGCCTTAGCCGCAGCGCCGACCACAGGCAGACAGAGTTGTTAGGGTTCAGCACTGTAGTTTACCCGTGGAACTGTATCTTGTATTTGTCATTTTGTATTTAATATGTAAATGAACAGTGCCATCACAGGCACTGTGCAATAAAAAACATTTTAACTGGGGATGGCTGCATAGTGATCAAGCGAAAACACATGGAATGCCATTGGGAACATGGGAACATACAAATGACATGACACATGATTGGCAGGCATGAAAATGCAAGTTACCAGCAGGTAACCTAAGTACAATAATGAGAAGAAAAAACAGGCTCTGGACAGGCTAGTGGCCCTGTGTTACTTGACTGAGCAGAAAAAAAAATAAAAAACACTAACCACAAGCCACCAAAAAAATGCGACTGGAACGGCTTATTGAAGTCAATGGGAGAACGACACACGTGTCTTATGTGATGTGGTACTGTAGGGAACACAGCCCGGGTGCCAACAGTTGCTGCTACATGCCACTGCTTGGCGTTAGCATTTCTTAAATAAACCCTATAATTGAATTACAAGTATTAAGGGGTTTATTTAAGAAATGCTAACACCAGGTAGCGTCACATAGCGCCCAGTTCTACAGTGCCCATGCTAGTACTGTGTTTTAGTTTAGTACCAAGACAGATCCCGATTGCTGGGTTGCTGGGACACCTGAATTATCGAATGTCTCCCTTACAGAAGGGGCTTGTGTAAGGGTTTGGATCATCCTGGAAATCAACACACTTCCATTTTGATTTTGCTTGCAGACAAAATCTTACAGCAACATTCACACAATGTAAGTGTCACAATAAATGTTTAAAAACTATACATTCACGGTTCACATACCTGTGTTGCCTCATCCACTTGAGGGTTCCGACATCTGTGGTGATGTGGACAGCTGTTCTTCATCAGATAATGGTGTGTACTTAAAACAAGCTGTATAAGAAAAACTAAATTAAATATTAGAGAATAAAAAGTTGCCCAAAAAAATACTTTAACATTGGAAACAGCAGACAAAGTTTACATAACCCACTCAAAGCAAATGCCAGTATGATTGTATGTATTAGGTTGTGATGGCACCATGTAGGAAAATGCAACCGCAAAAATGTTGGGCAAAATAACAAACTGGAAATGTGGCCGATAGCTGGGTGGACTCGGCAAACAACAATATCATACATACTGTTCCAGAATATGGATTCACAAGGGTAGCCCCCTTTTGAAATGTGTCTACTAAAAAAAACTTCTATTTAGCAAGTAGGCTATGGTGTCTATATATATGTGACAAATGACCAATAAGAGTTATCAGGCACACATGAGGAAATTGTGTTCTGTATGGACTTGTCCCAACACCCATCGGTGTTGTGGACATCAATGCTGTGTAGAAATATACACACGCCACAAATTATAGCAACAAGGACTAATCTAAGGTTTTGGGGGTAATTTTTTCAATTTATATTCGATATTGAAACAAGCCAACAATAAGCCAAATACAGACAGGGGCAGGCTGACCAAACAATAAGGTTGTTGCATTGGGTTATCTTGGGCCATTGTGTCCATCCATCACTATGCCTAAACATCTCCAGCCATGTTATCAGCAAACATTAGCAGCTAATTTTAAGAATAGACAATGATGAACTTACAGACAGGCCCTGGTTGGCTTGAGGAAAAACTGGCTGTGGGAGTTGAGGGTTGGGCACTGTGGGCTAACAACCATAGTAAAGGAAACCAAGGGTTAGCCAATAAAACTAGGAAATAGCAAGTTAGCAGCCTCCACTTACAGAAAGGCTCCTGTTGCCTTGAGTAGCAGCTTGGTGTGTCTAGTGCTGGCTCCAACATTGACTGCCAGCTGTTGGCTCTGATCAGGTTGTGAATCTGGATTTTTATGGCCCTCTGATACTGATCCTGCATCTGCAGCTGTGCCGGACAACAAAGCTAACAATTGAGCAGGAACATTTAAACAGAAATGTGAAACATTTAGAAATATCAATGAAACAGTAACCTTCCACCAAGGCTGTGGTGTCATCCTGTATATCCACACCCTGCAGGCAACATAAAGGTATCTTGTGCTTCAACATAACCTCATATTCACTGTATCTATACATGGGTCCTTCATGTTCACCACGCTCAATGAGCATATCACATTAAATTTTTTGGTGAGGGCCCTGCGTAGCGTGTTGAACCTTTTTTTAGTTGCTGCAATGGTCCGCTGATGTGCACCTGTACTATTGAGGGTCTCAGAAATTCCTGCCCAGATTTTGTTGTGCTCAGTCTTGCTGAGGCCATAACTATGTGGCCCATACAAGAGTGACCATTTTGCTTGGGTGAGCTCAACCAGCTTGAGGTTATCAACCAGATTGAACTCTTGCTCACGATCGCCACACCCTTTCTTGCGCCCCTCCAAAAATCCAGTGGCAACATCAAGGGTGTCAGACAGATGTGGCTCATGCTCAACAACAGTGGGGTGTTAGCCATGCTGACCAACAACACAAGGTTTTACTGGAGCATTATGGGAAACCTTGGCAGTAGCCACTGAGCTATGTTGCGTCTAATTCTGACACCACGTCCTCTAACCACAGCATGACCCAGAGTATTACCTACACCACGGCCATGAGGCAAAACCCCTGGGGCTATGAGGAGAATGTTGCAGTGGACGTGTGTAATGCCTAGTAGGTGCCAAAATTTAAGGAAACTGCCACAAGAAAAACAAACAGATGTACTTGCAATGATACGATTCATCAATCGTAAGCTGTGTGTAATCTACGGAAAAACGCACACTAGTAAAGAGCAGCATGTTTGAGTCTAGCAAAAATTGTGTAGCATTTTTGGTTGGCTAAAATAATAGAGGTGTCATATGTGTTTGGATCAGAAAATGCCCAACAATGCGGAGCTAGAGGTGCTGGCCTCTTCCAACACACCTGCATAGCATTTTTCCTAGTTGAGCTAGTGTGGAGGAGGAAAATGGTGAACATGTGGCATTGCTGTTATCCAAGCATATTAACAGCTAAGTATAAAAGAAACGCTTTTGGTATGTTACAACTTTCTTATTTTGCTATTGTGTCTGCAGTGGCAGTGTGTGTGTGTGTTTGTGGGGAGGGCTCACTGCTGTTGTACCCCAGGCAGAGGCTGTCTGTGTTTGTGTTGCATTGTCTGTGGACAAGTCTGTGCTTTGTGCCATCAGTAGCGTTTCACTGTGCTCTTCCATCTGCTGTGGTAAGCAGATATTGTGTAACACACTGCAAGACAGGATTGTCTTGGGCACATTATCTGTGGTGCCCTTTTGAAACTGTACCACAAAATTGAGCCCACCACTGGCCGCAGCCATGTAGCACTTGGAATTGTGCGCCTATGTGCCTCCTTAGGTATCTTTGCGAGGGGCACATTTCAAGCCACTGCTGCTCTATTAAGCAGCATTAGTCAACCAACCATGTGCAACATATTTCATGAGGTGGTCCTGGCCATCTGTGACCTCATCCCTACCTACATCAGGTTTCCATCCGATGAGGAAGGGGTTTCAACGCATCAAGATGGCATTCTATCGCATGGCAGGAATCCAAATGTGCTTGGGTGCATTGATGGAACCTATGTTCCCTTCCACCCCTGTCAAGCACAAGAGCTGGTGTGTGATAATGAGATGCAGCTGCTTGCTGTGAGGTCTGGCTTCCTGGGATCCTGGAATGACTCCTATGTGTTGCACCAATCTGTCCTGTGCATTTGAGAACAAAAAAATGCCGTTGGGATGGCTAGGTAAGTACGCGGCCACATTGTAAGATCTCTAAATTATGTAGTAGCAAAAGCATGATATGCAGTAGTAGCAGCAGCAGCAAGAAGATCTGTGTACCCAGCTAAATGAAGCAAACATACTGTAGTTTAAAGACATACTGGCCACAAACAAAAAGTGGATAACAGCGATAGATATATAACCCCTAGAGAGTTAGTGAAGCCATAGACAGGTTAAATGAACAAAAGTAAAAGTGATTTTTTTAACTGACATGTTCTTTTCTTTTCACTTCTAGGCACCAAAGTGGAACGAAGCACATTTATTTATATTATTGTGATTTAGCTGTTGAGATTATGTTTCTAAACATGGTTAATAAAAGAATAGACGTAAACAATGTGTGTGATCTTTTTTGCATGTTATAGTAGTAGAGATTGCTGCTGTGAAATGGATATAAGCAACCAGCAGCACTGAATGGCAGAGACAGGATTTAACACAGGGAGTGTTGACTGCCCAGTGTTCATGACTTTTATCAGTCAGACAGAAAAACTCAGCGCAAAGAAACACTAACTGGCAATCTTGCCGTTGGCCTTTCTGCAGTGTTTCACCATGGATGCTGTCAGCGCCAGCAGCACAATTGGCACTCCATGGCGCTAGCAATAAATGACCCACCACATAGCTTTCTATATAAATAACACATTCACATAACATTCTGTCTGCCATTAGCTCTTTGTATGACCAGTCTATGGCCAGTCAAAGCAGATAAGACTCTGTGGTTGCTTGCTAAATTCATGCATATGCAGACTTAGGCCCTTATTTATGAAGGGATATCGTCAGGTAGTGACTCTTTAGCGACAGGTAGCGAGAGGTATCGGCTAGAGAACGCCGGCTCCAGCACGCAATTACACATTTATGAAGCCGATCCTGTTTAGCGACTGGGAGAACGCCATGTAGCGTTAGATTCATCATTATCCCAGCCTCAGCGAACAGCGCCTGTGTTCAGCCTTGCAGAGCGCCGCGTATTACCCCTCGCTACCTGTCGCTCTCCCAAACATTTCTATGGAGCCTCAAATTCCATTTTTCAGTTTTTTTTTTTATCTTTTTTTTTTTTTAAACAAGTGTTTACTACATTAGTCCAGATTTCTGAGAATGTTTTAGTGTTTTTTTTTATTTTTTACTTAAAACCAATTTTAGTGTCTGACCTGAAACTATAAAAGTCACACTCCTTCAACAATGTCATTCCTGTGTATTGTGTTCACCTAATGTTATTTCTTACATTAAAACTTCATTGTAATCACACAACGACTGGTGCTATCTCCTCCATCCACACAATTTAGAGCAACTGCGTTGGGTCGCTGAGATTTTTTGATGAATATGTTATTGTTCACGGAGTTTTGGGCACAATGAGCAGTCGCTGTTGTTCGCTGCATGCTGCGCTCCACAGTTGTTAAATATTGATTTTGCGTGTGTGTATCTAGCGGCGGACATTGGTATGAGTACGCTTTTTAACGTTTGCGTATCATAGCGATATCATAGGCGTGTGTTAGCGTATTTTTAATGCAACGATTGTCAGAATTTTTGCTTTCACTTACGTTTTTGCTACTTCCGGTTTCCCACCTACAAGGATCCATCATGAGGCCCAGACGCCCTGCCAGACCTCTCCCCAGCTATTCCTCTGATTCTGAGCTGCATAGTGTTGGAGGTGCAATCCACAGTGTCCCGGCGCTTTAACACGGAGCTCACCGTACGTTCAATTATACAGAAGTGGTCGGATTTCAAGCACCGGGACAATGAGGGCGTTTAAAGGCTCTATGATGCCTACGCCTCAGGTAAGTGTAAGATCACTACATGCTTTTAATTAAGATAATGTAGTTGTAGTAAGGGATTTATGTGTGATGTGTCCTTTTTTTGCTTTTGTTTCCTCTCCACAGATAAGCGTCCTCCCCTGGGGAAACACGGGAAGGGAATCCTTCCCCGCACTGGAGTGGTGGACTCGGATGAGTTTGCGGGGGAGGGTCCCTCTCGTCAGTCCCATCTTGAGGACCCAGGGGAGAAAGGGGATGACGCCCCAGTTGAGCGGGCAGTATGGAGCCTCAGCTCCTCACAGTTGGACTTAGCTGAGTCTTGAACCCCTTGTGGCCACTCTCAAGTGGGGAGTTCAAGTGGGGAGGAGGACATGGACTCGCCCACACTCCCTCGAGGATCAGGGAGTGAGAGGGAGGAGGGTGGCCCATGTAGTTTGGGATCTTCTGGGCCGATTGTGAGGAGTAGAGGCTCCACGCCTCCACCTCAGAGCCCTCCCTGGGATACCAGCTGCAGCTCATACCCTGGTGAGTGCATTTCTTATTGTTGTTTGTATGTTCCAGGGTGATTATGTGCTGTATTAAATATACTGTTCCTTCATTAACTGTTTTTCAGGGCATCACAGAGCCGGCACCTCCAGCAGCTATGCAGCAGAGCTTGCACTCGGGCATAGTCGTGGTAAGTGTTTTTGATTATCATTCACATGGTGTATTTAATGAAATTATAAAAGACATACACATGTTTTATGCTACACAGCATTATATTGTGCCTGATTTTTCAGCCACGTCTGTAACACAACTTCAGTAACACAACGCACAAATAAGATTAATATTTATTACAGAATGATGCTGCACTGCGAACGTGGTAGAAAATGTGCACCTTGTAGTGCTACCACATGTGCAAGTCTAAAATATCAATATGTTTATGGAGAATTAAATACAGTAATTTGCATTGCACTGGCAATGTGTAGCAAAAATGTCTGTAAAAACAGGACAATGATATTGAGTGGTCTATGTGTACTATTTAAATGATACAGCTGAACTCATGAACCAATAAATACCATGCTAATGTCTTCAAAACATGCGTTAAACCTTGTTATAATAATGAACAAAATGTCTGTTTGCAAATGTGACAACGAATTTTTTGCTTATGAAGTTTTCTGTTGTGTTTTTGTCTACACAGATGTTTCCACGCAGACGGACCCGGTCACCATACTCCCCACCCCAGCTCCAGGAACCCCCAGCAGCATGGTCCCTAGCCACAGCTGTGACGGTGAGTACAAGGGTTATTGCATAAGGGTTATTGTCATTATGGGGTTAAGTAGGAGACATGTAGATGACATTTGGGCTAGCCACAGTCATAACTGCGTGTATGCATGCTAGATTGGTGGCTCCCCTTTGTTTGCATTTAAACACATAATACATTCAGCCTGTGAGTGTGTTTGGTCATTAACCAAATCCTTCAATAGTAAATTGGATAGCTATAATTGTAATAGCAGAAGGATTTGTTTAGTTAGTACTATGGACATGAGTACTTTAGGAAAACGTGAACTACACTCTTCCAAAGCTTACGTAGTACTTAAATTATGAAATCAGGTAATGTAAACATATAGGGTAGGGAGGGAAATCGCAAATGGAAGCCCACAAACTAAATTAATGTTCAAAAATATTCAAACAGATTAGCTTCATGTCAAATATCCAGACAAATTCTGATTACAAAAAAAAAAAAAGAAAACCTTTCATAGTTTGCATACTTTTTGGTCCATGTCCAAACAATAATGACCTTTTTTTCTCCCTACAGCTTGCAATAATGAGCATCGCAGACTGTGGCAGTACGTCAGCTGGACAAGATTTATGCTGCTGGGGAAGAAGACACAGCCGTAGGGTGGGGGGTATTGTGTTTGCCGCAACGCAGCATTAAAAGTTGGCCATGTTGGCCTATTTTTTAAACAAAAATAAAAAAAAATTAATTTTATAATGTAATTTGTGGTCTGAACTTCATTTCACACAAAACACACACAATTACCCCCAAGAATTGGCTAAATAACCTTATATTGCCTATGTGAGCATAGAAAATATAAAATTATTCTAAAAACAAACCATCACAACACATTAAAAAGCCCAGAGACAATTAGCTTTGGGTGAGTAATTGTACAGTGGCTTCATAGCGACTGCAGCACAACATATTTACCATTACAGGCCACTGAGGAGGCCAGAAACAGCGACTGACGGCTGATCGGGGCGACCACTAGCGTTCGCTCATAGCGCCGCTGTACAGACACTCATCTGTCGCTACCTGCCACTAATGATGAATCAGCCTGCCCTTTAGGAAGCGGCAGCCCCACACAGCTTCACTTTTTTGGCCTCAGTGGCACTCAGAGTTCAATTTAAGAAATAAAAAAACATCACTGCCGATGCGGCTGCTAGCTAGCGTCTTATTTAACAACAGTGCCAAAAAGGTTGCAGCGCCGGGTGCTCTGGTTGAAGCAGCGCCAGTTGTGACCTGGCGTTGCAGGTCAAGATCCCATAGCGCACAGGGCAGAAATGGATTAAAGTGTTTAATGCTTATAGTTAACATTACACACATTTATTTGTACAGAAGCTGCATTCTGACTTGTCAGTAATGGAAACACAGATCCTCAATGTCACAACATTCTTTTGGGGGGTTATTACTGTACAAGTGATTTTAATAGCTTCTTATGCTTAAACAACTAAAATGCAGCGTAAACGCACTGTAAAGTTTGCCCCCAGTAGTGATTTCTTGTAACTGTAATGATGACATGCCGACCAGTGGCAAAAAATACAGCGGCAACATTTTCAAGGAGAAAAAAAATCATAAATCTGCTGGGGAGCGACTGAAAAAATGCAGCACAAATTGTCACTCACTGCCGCTGGGATAACAGGTGCTGATATAGGCCGGCCAATACCTGGTGCAACAATCAAAGCTAATTTGCATTCTGCACAGTGACTGCTAGAACCAATGTAGTCCACAGTCCAGCACCAGATAAGAACAAAATGGTCCAAAACTGACGCTATAGCAACAAGTAAGATGCTAAATATTGCTCATCATGAATAAGGCCCTAAGATTCAATATTTATACTAATCACTAATTGTCAGCAATCTATTTCCAGTCAATCAGATCCACTGGTGGATTGCCACGTAATAATATATAATAATAATTGTGCATTGGTATCATCCTCCCCTCCAACAGAGTAATTTGAATGATTGTTGGCATTTAAACAATGACACATTTACACAAAATGGCCAGTGAATAAAAAAGAGATAATGAACAGGAATGAAAGACGAGTGACTGAAACTGCTGCTGACGTCACCTGTACAAATTCCAGGCCATAGGTGCATTGAGATAACAGCGTGAGTGTTGCACATGGAAGAGGGAAAGCTGGCCACCCTCATGGGAGCTGATCACTCATTCCAGAACTGATCAGACCCACGTCTAAGGGGGTTATATAAGAAGGGAAAGCGCCAGGTAGTGCCTCGTAGCGGCAGGCAGCGTCTGGTGAACGCTGGGCGCTGTACACAAAGCTCAGCCTATAGCGCCAGAGCTCTAGCTTCCAGGGCGCAAGGTAATACCTTTCGCTCAGTGTCGCTCTCCCATACATTTCAATGGCCGTTAATTTGCTTTTGAAACAGCGTGTTTGACATTTTTTTTTGTTTTTTTGCTCAAATTATTGTGTGACCTCTCCTGGCTGCAAACAAACACTTTTAGAAACTTTTTTGACTTTTTATATTTTTATGCAGACTTGACATTACAAGTCTGGCACTAAAGTGTTAATGTCACAGTGTTAAAACAATGTCATTCCATGTGTTTTTGCTTTATTACAGGTGTATATGTAGTCAGAAACAGACTTTCATCACACAGCATCTGGCGCTCTATGCTAGAGCAACCAGATTTAGAGCGCCGACGCTCTGTGTGTGTCCTTTTTTGATAGGTATGGTGTGGAGGCTGAGAGTCGGTCGCACTGAGCTGGTGCTACCTGCAGCCCTGTACTGGTGTTAGAGTGCCCAACACACATCACATTCATCAATGCGGGCCAGGTTACTACAGCGACTAAGGCTCTCTGTTACAGCGCCCAATACCCGCTTACAGTGTCTACTTGCGATCGCTCTAAGCGCCGCTGCTAATATAGACACTCATCTGCCGATACCTGGCGTTAGTAATGAATCAGTCTCCCTGCTTCTTTTCTAGCGTTGTCCCTCAGTATGAACTGACATGGTTATGGATCCTCCCAATAACTGCCTAAACCCATGAGCAATGATTCCCTCTAGTGGCCCCAAAATGGATTTCCTCTGCTAGCCCCAAAAATGATTTCCTCCCCCAGAAAGCCAGAAAAACGGTGCATGCACAGGCTCTCATCCAATAAGAGTCTCATTTACTAGAACAGGGATCTGAACCAATTTGAGTGGCTGGGACGGGAATGGGCATACAAAGATGCAGAGGATGCAAAAGCACATGTTCTCCATTGTAAACAATGAGAGCCGCCTGCCCAGTGACCTAGTCATAGTGGGTGGCTTTCATTGGATGCCATTGAAAGGTGAGTTTTTCTGGGCACCTTGAGGGGTTTCACACAGCAGGACATCCCGCTTTGGGATGCCCTGGGTAAAAAACAGCAGCCGGCACTGGAATCTTATAGATTTTAGGCTGCTAATTGCTGGGCTTTGTTCCGCTTTAAGAACAGGGCTACAAGTTGGTGCACCCAAAAATATCTAGTAAAGGTAAACAGTTTGCACTGTATATTTTCCATATAAAGAGCTAAACCCGACATAGACTGTAAAAATGACCAAAAAAAGTGTGCTTTGTGTTGTTTTGTACCAAATTTACTATTGGCTTAAACTTGCAACATGTGTAGCATAGTTTCATGTAACATTTATTATTAATGTAAACTTGCGAATGTTTTGTCTGATGAAAGAAGTATGAGAGTTCTCTGTGCCTGTCTGAAGAGCCCTAAGGGTACACATAGCACTGGGTGACACACTCACCTTTCTGAAATGTAAGCAACTGATACGTGATATGAGTAACATCTATAGGTAATTCAGCTTCAGAAAGTTGCTGGATAAATGCACAATAATTCACAGCCTCTCTCTTCTGGAAGAAGTAAGACACCCGTCAAAAGTATGTGGACACGGGGAGGCCGATTCATTAATAGCGCCAGGTAGCGACAGATGAGCGCCAGTAGCGTGATTTTCACAGCGCCAGCTAGTATTCGCTGTGCTTGGCCGGGGTTTGCTTGTTGACAGCGACTCAGTCGGTGTGCGTTAATGTTGAATACGGGCTTAGGGGTCGCTGTTTCACAGGTTCAGTGTTGTATGGGTGCGCCTGACAGCGAATGGCCAGAGCGAACGGCTTGCTGCAGATTCATTAACAAATCACGCTCCGAATTTTTTCGCGCTGTGAAATGCTTGTTTAAACCCCAGAGCGCTGGCGGCGATGGATTTAAAATAGTTTTTAACCCCCAAACAACCATATTTTTTGATTGTAAAATTATACAAGTTTTTATAAACATTTTGTAATATGAATACATTAATATCAGACCTGTAATATCAATTCTGCACAAAATCATTTTTTTTTTTTTACCTTAAAAAAAAATCCTAACATTGCAGAAGTGGTCACAGAATTTTTGACATTAAAAAAAAAAAAAAAAAAAAACATTAATAGCAATTAATTATGATTAGTTAAAGATTGCTCCATTGAAATGCATTGGACATCGCCAGGGAGCGACAGGTCATACCTGGCGCTGTGATGGGATTAGCAGCGGCGCTGTTCGTTGCAGTCGGCTACATGATGAATCCCGCGCTAGCTGTCGCTCTCGCCGGCGCTAGCCTCATTTAGCTTGATAAATGCGTCATTGTGGCCGACGCTGGGCGTACTTGAGTCGGTAGCCGCCGTTAGCTGGCGGGACCTGGCGCTCGTCAGACACTACCTGGCGCTATCGCTTGATGAATAAGGGCAAAAGTCAGCACACCCAAATGTGCTAGTTTCACATCTACTTTTGTCAGTTTCACCAATGATTGTTAATCCCCCTTAGCTACTATAACAACAGGAATACTTTTTGCAACATGGCTATAGGGATTAGCTACCCATTCAAATACAAGAGCGTTAGTGAGGTTTGGCAGTGATGTTGAGTTTGGCTCATAGTCAATTCATCCCAAACGGCATTGGATGGGATTTAGGTCTGTGCAGGCCACTCAAATTCTGATACACCAGACTCGGAAATCAATTTCTTTATGGATATCACTTTGGGGGTTTGTTGTTCCTTCCCTACATGACTGTAAACATATATATATATATATGTGCCCACAACACACCTGATCAAAAGCACAATAGGAAGGGGAGCGTTTCCCGATTTTGTTTCCTGGGTAACATTTTGCGGCATCCCAAATTGATATAATGTATATATTGATGAAATACTGATGAATCTTGACTGTTCTGAAAACGGAATAAAACCCAGGAATTTGACTTTCCCGGGTTTTTTTCTAGTCCCATGGGGCATCCTAAATCAGGAGCACGCCGGTTTGGAGTCGGATTTTCTGCTTCTCTTACCTTCTCTTCTCTTACCTTTCCACAAGCTTTCCACATTTATTAGGAAGGGATAGCGTCAGGTAGCGCCTGGTTAATGAGAGATAGCGACAGGTAGCGACTGGTGAACGCCGGACACGGCACGCAATTCCACATTTAGCAAGCAGAAACTGTTTAGCGACTGGGATAGCGCCATGTAGCGTCCGATTAATCATTTTCCCAGCCTCAGCGAACAGCGCCCGGCGTTCAGCCTTGCACAGTGCCAGGTATCACCTCTTGCTACCTGTCGCTCTCCCATACATTTCAATGGACGATCCTTTTCTTCTCTTTAAATGGGGTTTATGTTTTTTTTTGGGGGGGGGGGGGATTTTCAAATAATATTCTGACCTCTCCTGGCATTAATTTTTTATATATTTCTGCAGAAATGACATTACAGGTCTGGCATTAAAGCGTTCATGTTATAATGTTATTTCAATGTAATTCAAGATGTTTTCACTTTGTTGCTAGTGGATAGATGCTGAAAAACAGACTTTAAACACACAGCCTCCGGCGCTCTGGGCTGCAAACAAGCATTTTTCAGCGCCAGAGTTTTGTGAGGCTGTTTTTATAATGAATATGCTGTGAGTCAGTCACTGAACAGTCGCTAACATGCGCTCCCATACAGCGCTCTACTGGTCAAATAGCGACTCCTTACAATGTATTCATCATTACTGCACAGCGGCTGTCGCTAAGAACTAACGACCCACGGCCGAGCACTGCGACTACTAGCGGGCGCTCTGAAAATGCCTGCTACAGACGCTCATCTGTCGCTACCTGGCGTTAGTGATGAATCAGCCTGCCCGCTTCTTTGGCTGTGCATATTAATGTGCAGCTGGCAAAGCTGAATGAAATCCTATGCTCAAACACGAAAGGCCAAAATTGAGCGAACTTACTTTCCTGTCAGCAACGTCTTTTTGGAAAAATTGGGCCTTTTGATTATTGAAAAAAAGAATACTGAAAAAATAAAAATGACCATAATCTAATAACTATAAGAAATAATATTATTATTTTTTTAACAATTAGGGTATTATGTTATTATTTAAAAAGAAAACGAAAAAGAACATAATTAAAGAGGTATTAGAGTCAAGTCATAACATACACAGCTGAAATACTAAACTACATAAAACGTTATTACATTTCGAGAAATCGAATGGGGAACAAATATTGTAGTCAGGAGAAAGGAGGGACAGTCAGCTGAACCGTTGAAGCTGCAGAAGTCATGAAAGTATGCTTTGGCCCTTATTTATCAAGGGCTAGCGCCAGGTAGTGTCTCACTAGCGCCAGGTAGCGCCAGCTATCGGCGGCTACCGACTCCAGAACACCAGGCTGCGAACACAATCACGCATTTATCACGCTAAATGAGGCTAGCGCCGGCGAGAGCATCACCTAGCGCGGGATTCATCATGTTGCAGACTTCAGCGAACAGTGCCGCTGCTAATCCCATCACAGCGCCAGGTATGACCTCTCGCTACCTGGCGCTCTCCAATGCATTTAATGGAGAAATCTTTAAATATTCATAATTAATTGATATTCATGTTTTTTATTTTTTTTTAAATGTCAAAAATTCTGTGACCACTTCGGCAATGTTAGTTTTTTTTTTTAAGGTAATAAAATTAAAAAAAAAAAATAGTGCAGAATTGATATTACAGGTCTGATATTAATGTATTCATATAACAAAATGTTTATAAAAACATATTTATTTTTTTTAACAAAAAAATGGTTGTTTGGGGGTCAAAAAACGACTTTTAAGCCATCGCCGCCAGCGCTCTGGGGTTTAAACAAGCATTTCACTGCGCGAGAATTTTTTGATCGTGATTTGTTAATGAATATGCTGGGAGCCGTTCGCTATGGCCATTCGCTGTCATGCGCTCCCATACAGCGCGGAACCTGTCAAATAGCGACTCCTCACCCCGTATTCAACATTACCACACACCGACTGAGTCGCTGTCAACAGCCGAACAACGGCCAAGCACAGCGAATACTAGCGGGCGCTCTGAAAATCACGCTACTGTCGCTCATCTGTCGCTACCTGGCGCTATTAATAAATCGGCCTCCCCGTCACATGAAAACGCATGCAAAGGTGCTTATCTTATCAATCAAATAGAGGCGCTGTATGACAACTCTTGCTTAAACAGGGCACAGTGCACAATATCTCTAATGGCTTGTTTGACTGCTTTCGCTTGTGCAAGATTGTCTACCAGGTGAAAATCATACAAGAATGCAAGAGCTCTCAGTGTGTTACAGGCTGATTCATTACTAACGCCAGGTATCGGCAGATGAGCGTCTGTACAGAGGAGCTAAGAGCGACCGCTGGTATACGCTGTGATCGCCTATCGGGAGCTGTAACAGAGCACCTCAGTCACTGTAGTAACCTGGCCGCATTGATGAATGTAATATATATTGTGGGGTTTTTACACCAGTACAGCGCTGCAGGGAAAGGTAGCGCCAGCTCAGTGCGTCCCAATTAGCTAAATCAAATTAATCATAATTAAGGAGGAACAACACCCCTGATTTTCACTTTTCGGGGTGTTGTTCCTCTCAGTGGCGGCATCCTGAATTGGGATACCCAGCTGTGTGTATGCCCCTAGGTAACTCACCTAGG
The DNA here is from genome assembly GCA_027917425.1 of Gastrophryne carolinensis. NCBI lineage: Eukaryota > Metazoa > Chordata > Amphibia > Anura > Microhylidae > Gastrophryne > Gastrophryne carolinensis. The sequence goes on from CM051234.1 coordinate 396,310,532, forward strand.
TAACTCGGACGAGAACGAGCGCGGTTGTTTCACTCGTCTCCGCTGACAGCTAAGCTTCCTGGATGGCTAAGCAGAAGGGAGCCGAGTGTGCTCCCAGCCACATCCCCCATCTATCCATTGCGTGCCACCCATTCATAAAGGTCGGATGTGGGTGCGAGTATGCCTAGAGGTGAGCCGGGATGCTGTTGTGGCAAAGAGACGTGACAAGGGCTCCGGGACAAGGTGAGTGAAACAGGGTTTTTGGGGGGTTCTACACAATGGGGCATGCCATTTCAGGATGCCCCAAGGAGTGGAACTCGGATGGCCCTCCGATGTTCCTCTTTAAACAATTCAGTATAGGTAACAAATCAAATAGGTTCCTTGTATTGGACCTGGGAGTTTGGTTACAAAGATATATCTGCCCTATTCTCTAATGCAGCCATCTTATTGGGATGCCTGGGGGGTGGGGAATAGGGCTGTTTTGGCACTAGACTTGCTTTAAAGAGCAATACACAAGTATATTTAGGGCCATATCTTGTCTTACACACTAGTAATTTGCATATGGATAGTATGGTAAAGGAGTCAAGTCAAGTGTAAATGCAGCTTAGACTGGCTGATATTGTTGCATCCGCATTGCAGACAATAATTACTGTAATCCTGGGAATAAAATTCTAAAATTGGTGTTAGAATTCCCATTCAAGCCTGAATGTGTGAATGCATGTATTGAAGGTGGTGATTTTCAGGAAATGACAAAAGCCTGAATGTCAGATGATCAGAAAGTGTTACAGGGTGTAAGAAATCCCGGACATCTGGTGTATCTTATAACCCAACAGGAGTTCTGGTTGTTTTGCAGCAGACTAAACTATAAATCTGGGAGTCAGGTAGGTGGGTTAGGGTTTGGGCCAAGGCCCTCATTGGCACACGGTTGCCTGCTTTTACTGGTTATACAAATAAGATGAATTTGCTCACAGCAAAATATGTTCTATGGGGAGGCTGATTCATTAATAGCGACAGATAGCGACAGATAGCGACTGTTGAGCGACTGTAGCGGTATTTTGACAGCGACCGCTAGTGGTCGCTGTGCTTGCCCATTGTTCGGTGGATGATAGCGACTCAGTCGGTGTGCCGTAATGTTGAATACAAGATGCTGAGTAGCTATTTGACAGGTTCGCTGTTGTATGGGAGCGCATGATAGCGGCTGGACATAGCGACCGGCACCCACCATATTCATTAACAAATCACGGTCCAAAAATTCTCGCGCTGTGAAATGCATGTTTAAATCCCAGAGCGCTGGCGGCGATGTGTTAAAAGTAGTTTTTTTAACCCCCTATCCACCCAAAAAAAATTGGAATGATTTTGAAATAATATTCAAACCTGAATAGTTTAAAATCAGACCTGTAATATCAATTCTGCAAAAAAAAAAAAATTTTTTTTAAAATCCCCAAAAAATACATTTTCAAAGGAAGAAGTGTTCACAGATTTTTTTGGGGAAATGTAAAAAATATATATATATTAAAAAATAATTATTAATTAAAATACATTCTGCCATTGAAATGCATTGGAGAGCGCCAGGTAGCGAGAGGTCATACCTGTCGCTGTTCAAGGTCGGACGCTGGCGCTGTGGGATGAGGCTGGGATAATGATGAATGAGTTGCTAGGTGGCGCTATCTCAGTCGCTAAGCAGTATCGGCTTGATAAATGTGTGATTGTGGAGGGGAGCCGGCGTTCTAGTTGCGGTACCTGGCTTTACTGGCCGGCTCCCCAGTCGCTATCTGTCGCTATTCCTTGATAAATAAGGCTCATAGTCACACAATCCTGCCATGAAAAATGTATTATAATGCCCAGATGCACAGTGTTTAGAATAACTAATGTACAAGGTGTAAAGGTGGATAAGGGTTTAAAATGTTTGCTAAGGCCATTGCCAAAAAATGTTTTACAGAACTGGCTCAGATTCTTCCCTCCTTCCACAGAGATGCCATGTTTTTAGTGAAGTTACTTGGTTTTGACCCTTTCCTCACCCGGTCACCCTGTCAGCCTACGAAATCACCCACTGATTGGCTGACTGAGATCTCTAAATGATTGACTGGCCCCTCACCATTGGATGCCTCTAGATTTGCCCTTATGGTGTGGCAAGAATATTCTGTCAGCCTTAAAACTGGAGGGACAGTGCAGTGACCGCTGAACACTCCGCTTCATATCGCATTTGACCCCCCAGAATCCAGGAAGTCAAAAGCCAGCGAATAAGCCACACCCCTAAGTCACTCCCCCACCATGCCCATCACCCTGTAAACTAGTCTCCAAGGTTGGCATCCCTGATTTTTAGAGAGGACCACAGACTGGTTCCTTGTGAGAACCATAGTGGGAGAAGCTCCTATTAGCCTCTCTTGAGACACAACCTGTCAGGTGACCAAGATTGCTGTCATCTTCTGGTAACTAAATTGTATGTTGCAGTGAATATTGTTTAAAATGGAACAAAACCCATACATTTTACTTTTCTGGGTTTTGTTCCGTTCCCAAATTGGGATGCCCTGCTGTGCGAAACCCTTCAGAAAGAGCTTTTTAACTCACCTCCTTCCAACGGTGCATGCACAGGTTCTCGTCCAATGAGAGCCGTCTGTCCTGACGGGCAGGCTGATTCATCACTAACGCCAGGTAGCGACAGATGAGCATCTGTAGTAGGCATTTCAGAGCGCCCACTTGTAGTCGCTGTGTTCGGCTGTGGGTCGCTAGTTCATAGTCGCTGTGCAGTAATGATGAATACATTGTGAGGAGTCGCTATTTGACCAGTACAGCGCTGTATGGGAGCGCATGTTAGCGACTGGTCAGTGCGACCGACTCACACCATATTCAGCAAAAAAACATCCTCACAAAACTGTTTCTCTGAAGCCCAGAGTGCAGGAGACGGTGTGTTTAAAGTGTGATTTTCAGCATGTATCCACCAGTAACAAAGCGAAAACATATGGAATTACATTGTAATAACATTGTAACATGAACACTTTAATGCCAGACCTGTAATGTCATTTCTGCAGAAATATATAAAACATGAAAAATTTTGGAAAAAATGGCTTTTTCTATGCCAGAAGAGGTCACAACATTATTTGAGATTTAAAAAGAAAAAAAAAAAAAAAAAAAACCCTGTTTAAAGAGAAGAAAAGGATCGTCCATTGAAATGTGTGGGAGAGCGACAGGTAGCGAGAGGTAATACCTGGCGCTGTGCAAGGATGAACGCCGGTGCTGTTCGCTGAGGTTGGGATAATGATGAATCGGACGCTACATGGCGTTATCCCAGGCGCTCAACAGATTCTGCTTGATAAATGTGTAATTGCGTGCCGTGTCCGGCGTTCACCTGTCGCTACCTCTCATTAACCAGCCACTACCTGACGCTATCCCTTCATGAATAAGGGCCTATGTCTTTCGGCAAATGGCTCTCAATGGGGTTGATTCAGAACCTGGTGAGAAAACTCACTTCCTTTTTAGGAGAGAAAACTGCCATTCACTTTCATTGTCTATCGAGTGTACATTTTCACCTGGCTCTGAATCAGCCTCAAGGTAGACAATAAAAGTGAATAGCAATTTTATCTCCTAAAAAGAAGTGACTTTTCGCACCTGGCTCTGGATTGAACCCATTGGCTGAAATGGTGAGTAACTGAATTGCTGGGATGGGAGCAGCTCCCTATTTACAAACATTAAAGCTGCGGCATATGGCTCTCATTGGACAAGAGCCCATGCATGATGCATGTGCCGCTGTAGCGGGGAAAGGCGCCCCGGGGGTATCACACAGTGGGGCATCCTGATTCAGGATACTCCGGGGGGGGGGCAGTGGTTGGCCCTGGAATCCCTCTAGCACGCGTGTGCCCGAGCCAGGCATTTGTGAATGGCCACCTCCAAGGGGGAAAGGACAAAAAAAAGTCAAAATCCTGGGTTTTGGGCCACTTTAAACTGTTACATTAGGCATCCCAAGCAGGTTTGGTAAATGTTTTACCTTTGTTTTGCTCTTTTACCTGAATTTCCTCAAGCAATGATTGACAGATTGTAAGCTCATCTACCTTCTGTACTGTGCCTCATTAAAGTGGACCAAAACTCAGGATGATGCAAGATAAGTCTATGGAGCGACCTGGGGGGTTTCACACAGCGGGGCATTCTGGTTTTGGATGACCCGGGGGGGGGGGGGGGGGAATCTTATAGATTGCTGGGCGATCGCGGTGGGTTTGGGCCACTTTAATGCAGGGTTCTGGTTTGTTTTAAGTGTTCTGTTAGTTTGTCAGACAGAGAAGCTTTCCTGGGGATTTTTAACCCCCCTCCCCGGGTTTTGTTTCACTTTCCAGCAGCATCCGAAGTTCACCTTGCACTTACTTTGATCCGGCATTCCCATGGCGCATGTGCAGGCACTCCTTTAATGAGCTGTGTACATTAGTGGACTGCCCTGGGGCATCCTTGTTATTAAAGACCAATCACCAGCTAGGCCAGTTCTGGAGTCTAAGACTCCAGGATGCCCCAGGTAAGAGGACCAATCACTGGGATAGTCAGAATCCTGATGATTGGTACACACTTGAGCGGAACAAAATCCTATGTGGCGCCTTCCATTTGATTTGGGATGCCGCACTTTGTGAAACCCCTGTATTGATGTACCCCCATGATGGCAGGGCCGGCATCAGCACATGGCAAGGCTGGTCAGCTACCGAGGGCCTCCTGACAGCTGGCACAATATGGTTAAAGAACTTTTTTGCCATTAACATTGCATTGGGCCCCTGCGATGCCTCCCCCTAGCGAGCCAGGTGGTCACTAACATCATAAGGCTGAGCTGCACGCTCCTTCATTGGTGGTGCAGTTGCCATGCCCCTTAAAGTGGACCAACACCCAGGATTTTGACTATCCTGGGTCTTGGTCCACTTCGGTGGGGCACCCCCGATCGGGGTGCCCCGCTGTGTGAAACCCCCCCAAACACCAGGAAAACTCACCTCTCCCCGCTCCCAGCGCCGACGGACAAGCGATCTGACAGCCGCTTGTCCGTGGCTCCTCCGCCGCCGCCTCCCGCGCGTCCCTCTTGACGCGCGCGCCCCCGCGCCGGCCATTCACAGACGGCCGGCGCGGGGGCGCGCACGCCTAGAGGGGCGCGAGGGAGGCGGCGGCGGCCGGCCGCCGCCGAAACTAAGGTAAGGGGGTTTGGGGGTTTTGGGGGGTTTTCACCCCGCGGGACATCCTGATCTCGGATGTCCCGCGGGGAGGGAGGTGATCGGCCTGGGAATCTTATAGATTCCCGGGCCGATCACCCGAGGGTGATGGTCCACTTTAACCTCTGTTCAGCCCTGACAGCCCTGCACTTACTTGTGTGTTGATCCATGATCAGCGCTGCGCCATAGAGCTGAGTCTCCCTGCAAGCCCCACCCCCAGAGATGTGTCATTACCCTGCTCTCTGGCCCCAGCATTGCAACAGGAAGTACTGCACACGCTGGAAGGAGGTAATGCAAGGTACACAGTGCACACACTTCCTTTCTCTGTCTCTCTACTCCATCCATCCTTGTCCCCTCATCTCTGCCCCATACATTCCTGCCCTTCCTGTTATGACCATCCCTCTCCCTCAATACTCATGTGGGACCAAACGTAAAAACAGCTCCAATAGGGGGTTGGAGGGCAAGCAGCTCTCCTTAGTTTTGGTCATGGAATTTAAAGTCCTCCAACCCACGACTCTCCATCCCAAAGGGGCCCACTGAGGCCATGCCACCCAAGGGCCCACATAAACCTGGAGCCAGCCCTGCCCCGTGTATTGACCCAGTGATCCCACTGTGCATGCTGGGTAGCTGTGGCTTCCCTGGCACCCCAAGGATGAAGTGCCCTCTCCTGCCAGGCCTAGCAAATTCACTGTACAGCTAGAGTGGAGCAATGGCGGGAAGCACCAAGCACGTCATTCAATGTTTGGCTAGCGTCAACTTGTTACCGACATATAACAAACCTCTGCTAGGAAGGTTCTGGAAAACCCTTCTGTGTGTGTGTATGTGTGGGTGGGCGGGGCCAGCCATGAGATAGAGGCTGGTGCAGTCATTCCTGCAGGCTATAAAAGGCACAGCACAGCTCTGAGAGGCCAGAGTCTGTGAGGCGGGTCAGTGGGAGCACTTCCATGTTTGTATGTGTCTCTGAGCCTGCATAAATTATAGGGCCACAGTGAAGTTTTTGCTTGAAATTAACCCTCTCCTTATTTACCTCACTGCTGAACTGTGTGAGAGGTGTAAAGACTTATTATTTGTGTTATTCACTATGTGAAACCTCCTGCGGAGCGCAAAGAAAGGGACTCAGCGCGGTTGGAGGACGACCTTAGTCATTTTATTTAGGAGAGTTTTTGAGGCCTGTGACAGGTTGAAGAAAGAAATATCTGGAAAATATTTAAAGAAACTGCACCATTTTATTCAGCAAGAACAGGACTGTTATGTTCCACCAAAGGATACGTGAACTCTTCTCAGTTCTCAGTATTTACAGTATAGTTACAAATTTAGAGCATCATCAACCTGAAGTTTATAATATAGAGTTAATTTTACATTTTAAACAGACTGATAGATTGTTGAATTACACCAAGCATACAGTGTGTTATAAAGGTCTCCAAATAGCCATATATGATAAAGTAACCTAGGCACAAGTTTTACCTTTGTTATTGAGATACCCCCCCCCCCCATATTCTTGGAAAGTAGAAATTCCACTAGATTCTTCTAGTCATTTATTGCTTTAATCCAGTGGCTACTTTTATTACCCACCAACTATCGCATTCAATACTTTGCCTAATATTCAACTAGTAAATTCTACGTTGGTTCTTATTTATCTGGTGCTGTGTGTCTGATTCCTTTATTCATTCTATCCCACAAAGTGGCAAGCTATTCTGATTGGCGCATGTGCCATGGGATAGCCAGAGAGGTAAGAGTACTCGGCTTTCCTAGGGGTTTCCCCGTTTACAGATGTAAAGTGAACCAAAACCCAGCTTTAAAAATGTTGCTCCCACAGAAAAGCCGGCCATGAATCTATGGCTGTAATGGGGACGAGGTGCCTGAGGTGATGGTGACTGGATGACAGCGCGGTGCCAGTCCCCTGTGTATGGGGGAATGGAGGCTCCGGAGAGGGCAGCGCTGGTCGCCCCCCACATGGAGCAGCACATAGGTGAGGCACTGCGTGTGAGAGGAGCGGGAGGAGGAGAAGGAGGGGCGGGCTAGTGATGGTGAGTGGGCGGGGCAATGAGTGCAAGCCCCGCCTCACTCTTACATCTGGGCACTGTTGGTTTTTCGGACGGGAGGAGAGCCGGAGGGGGGCAGCGAGGGAGAGACACACATACACAGATACACACACACATACACACACATACACGGAGAGAGCTGCCTCACTCATTTACTAAGAGAGCGTGTGGCGGCGAGGGGAGCCCGGGAAGTGCTATGCCAGCAGTGACGAGGGCGCACATGCAGCCTGCCACTTAGAGTACAGCGGAGGCTCACAGCGGCGCCGGGCAACTTTGTGTGCGCTCACCTGCCTGAGCCCCGACAGTGTGGAGCGCGGGGGACTCTCTGTCTATATCTCCGGGGACCCTCATCATGGCTACTCACCTCTGGACTGCAGCGCTCTCCATGTTGCTTCTGTTGCTGGCAGTGCCCTCGTGCCCGGCGCGCCTCTACACCAACCACTGGGCTGTGCGGATAGCGGGGGGCACCCAGGAAGCCGACACCATCGCTAGCAAGTACGGATACATCAACATGGGACCGGTAAATGACCCCCCTGACCCCAGCTTCCCCTCTATCCTACTACTACCACCCCCTGCATGCTGACAACTTTTCCCTCTTACCCTGCTGATGCTATGCCATAGGCTCGGTCACAGGCTGGCACCCAGGGTATCAGCCAAATCAGCCAAACACTTTCCCAGGGCAAATGCAGGAACATTGCTAAACATCATCCAGGAAATGTGGGACCCCTCTGACTACGTGGAACTGTAAGGTCCAGGATGCCCATAGCTTGTACAGGAACTTAAGGTTCTCCTTTTATCTGTGTAGGGTTATGCAGCAAGGCAACTTTCTCCCTGGCAGAGTAATATTGCAGGGCACCTTTCTCCCTGGTAGAGCAATATCGCAGAGCACCTCTGTTGCCTTAGACTAATATAGCAGAGCACCTCTGTCGTCGTAGACTAACATAGCAGAGCACCCTTTACCCTTTTAGAGTATTATAGCAGGGCAACTTCTTCCCTGTAGAGTAATATAGCAGGGCACCTTTCTCCCTGCAGAGTAATATAGCAGGGCACCTTTCTCCCTGTAGAGTAATATAGCAGGGCACCTTTCTCCCTGTAGAGTAATATAGCAGGGCACCTTTCTCCCTGTAGAGTAATATAGCAGGGCACCTTTCTCCCTGTAGAGTAATATAGCAGGGCACCTTTCTCCCTGCAGAGTAATATAGCAGGGCACCTTTCTCCCTGTAGAGTAATATAGCAGGGCACCTTTCTCCCTGTAGAGTAATATAGCAGGGCACCTTTCTCCCTGTAGAGTAATATAGCAGGGCACCTTTCTCCCTGTAGAGTAATATAGCAGGGCACCTTTCTCCCTGTAGAGTAATATAGCAGGGCACCTTTCTCCCTGTAGAGTAATATAGCGCAGGGCACCTTTCTCCCTGTAGAGTAATATAGCAGGGCACCTTTCTCCCTGTAGAGTAATGTAGCAAGCCAGGGCACCTTGTCTGTAGAGTGATATAGCATGGTACCTTGTTCACTGTACAGTAATATAGCCGGCCATGTAGAGTAATGTAGCAGGGCATATTCTCTATATATTATTACAGATAGGGTAACATTTAGCCATGTAGAATAATATAGCAGGGCACCTTCTCTGCAGAGTAATATAGCAGGGCATCTTTCTCACATAAGGCAATATAGCAGGGCAACGTTTACCCATGTAAGGTAATATTGCATGTTACATTTGACCCCTGTAGAGTAATATAGCAAGGCACCTCTTCTATTGTACAGTAGTATAGCAGGGCACAATTTTCCTATGCAGAGTAATATAGTTGGGTGTTTTTTAAATATAGGCTCACCTTTTACTTCTCTAGAGTAACAGAAATAGGTGCACTATTTACCTATGTGGCTGAGTATGTGAGTGTATCTTCTGCCTTTGCAGAGTGATATGAGTGCACCCTTTAACTATGTAAAGTAGTACGAATGCTCATGTTGCCTATATAAGAGTTTACCAATGTAAAGTAATATGAGTGTTCCTCTCAGCCATGGGGAGAGTAATATTAATGCTTCTTTTACCTTTGGTGAGAAAAATAAGTGCTCGTTTTAGCTAATGTAATGCTCCCTTTGCCCTATGGAACATAAGGTAAGCTCTCCTTTTCCCAGGTAGATAAAATGAGTGCTTCTTTTAACTATGGAAAGTAAGATACAGTAGGTGCTCTTTTCCCCAGGTAGGGTAATATGAGTGCTTTTTTTTTTACCTATGGAGAGTAATAGGGTGCTGCTTTTGCCTATGCAGAGTATTACTGTGGGTGCTCCTTTTATCTTTGTAAAGTTATATGAGTGCATATTATAGGCATTTTGCTGATAGGAAATCCTAAGAATGTCTGAGAGGACTGCTTGTCCCCATCCTTGCACATTAATATTGCATGCTGGTCTCCAGAGATGGAGCCTCTCTCGCAGGTGAAAATAAGCTCCATGCCTGGTGTGCGCTAATACTGTTATACAGGCATTGCCTTAGAGAAGGGTGTATGTAATGTATGTTATATTTATGAACATTCGGCATTAGAAAATGAATGAGCATGTCTTTGATACCTGTTGTTGGTTATTCTGATGAGAGCTATGGTGCTTTAGTGAGTGCTCATCCATAGTATAACATAGATTGTGTGTTGCCATTTATTGTCTTTATGTTTTCCAGTGAATGAAACCTATGGATTTTCCCAGCACACTGTGTAGCTAAGCCGGCATGAGGCTAAAGTGACAGTGACGTAGTTGGAGCACTGTGACTTGCTTGGGAAGCCTGTGGAGTGGCTGGGAGGCACTGCCTTGGCGGTGTCACTTCCCCAATGCACACAACATGGTCCTTTTTATAACTTGTGGCTGGGTTCCTTGTTTATGAATGCCTTGCATGCAGGAGCCAGCCCTCACGCACTTCACAGAATAATCAGGGCTTTTTCATTGTAAATATTAGAAAGCCTGCCTCCTTTGCGCTTGGTGTCCAACATGCTACTAAGAAATGTGTGTCGAAAGTATTCAGCGAAAAAGAGATGAGGGGGGGTAAACTTTAATAGGAGCCCAATTCTAATCCATTAAAATCTCTTTTACTCTCCTGCCCAGCGCTTTCGAAGTTAATGTTTATTAAAACTGGATAAAGTAATACTTTTCCAGCTTAAACAACCAGTAAGGCAAGGAAGGGTGTTTAAAGTAAATATGGTTTAGCTATGCCAGTGCAGTGACACCCACAACCCAACGTGACCTGCAATGTTACCTGCATACCCATGACCCTATCTGAAACGTGACTTTGAGGCCGATTCATTAATAGCGCCAGGTAGCGACAGATGAGCACCAGTAGCGTTATTTTCACAGCGCACGCTAGTATTCGCTGTGCTTGGCCGCTGTTCGGTAGTTGACAGCGACTCAGTCGGTGTGCGGTAATGTTGAATACGGGGTTAGGAGTCGCTGTTTGACAGGTTCCGCGCTGTATGGGAGCGCATGACAGCGAATGGCCATAGCGAACGGCTCCCAGCATATTCATTAACAAATCACGCTCAAAAAATTATCGCGCTGTGAAATGTTTGTTTAAACCCCAGAGCGCTGGCGGCGATGGGTTAAAAGTAGTTTTTTAACCCCCAAACAACCATATTTTTTACAAACATTTTGTAATATGAATACATTAATATCAGACCTGTAATATCAATTCTGCACAAATTTTTTTTTTTTTTTTACCTTAAAAAAAATATCTAACATTGCAGAAGTGGTCACAGAATTTTTGCCATTTAAAAAAAAAAAAAAAAAACATTAATAGCAATTAATTATGAATATTTAAAGATTGCTCTATTGAAATGCATTGGAGAGCGCCAGGTAGCGAGAGGTCATACTTGTCGCTGTTCAAGGTCGCTCGCTGGCGCTGTGGGGTGAGGCTGGAATAATGATGAATGATTCGCTATCTGGCGCTCTGTCAGTCGCTAAGCAGGATCGGCTTGATAAATGTGTGATTGCGGAGGGGAGCCGGCGTTCTCGTGGCGGTGAGCGTCATTACCGTTCGCTCACCATTCGCTACCTGGCGCTATCCCTTGAATAAATAAGGGCCTTTGTGTATTGGCCATTGAACCTAATAACCAAACCAGGGGTGTAATCACAGCGTGTGCAGAGGTAGCAACCACATCATGGCTCCTGCAGTCAGGGGGGCCATCTTTGTTGCTCCTCCACCTTATTTATCCAATGTGTGCTCACATGGCATGATGTACAGAAAGAAAACCTCATTTGTATTTGCTGTTTCATTGTTCAGTGGTTTCATTTGATTCAGTGTAGTTAATAATTGGCATCCTAGAGGCTGAATGTGACAGTTACTGTCGGAGCAACACAGGGCTGAGTCACATTAATTATACCAAACCCTAAATCTGAATGACTTGATCCACCAAAATTTGGATAACAGGTACTCACAATGCTAATAAACTTTATCTGAATCATATAGAATTAACATTCTTAATTACGTTTTATGTTTGTTATTGTTGCATTGCAGTTTTAATAGGAACATATGTGCCACTGAAGTTCACAGTATATCTGGAGTAAAAAAAATGGGCTCATGGTATATTCACATTGGAACTGACTAAGTAACTCTAATATAGATATATGCAAATATTCGTGTAACCGGATTTTTTTAAATATATAATATACATTTTTTTCTATTTTCGTATAGAGACCTTTGGAATAACCATTAGTATTGCTAGCTACCATTTTGAATTTCTATGTTGTAGGTGGCAGAAATTTCTTTAAAGGGGGAAATTTCTTTAAATCTTATCACTATGATTTTCAAGGTCCATTTACCGGGGGCATCCTGATTTGCCTGTGTGAAACCCCCAGATTGCCCATGCAACTCACCTTTCCACCACTCCCACGGCACAAGCATGGGCTCTCATCAGTGCTTTATGCCATGAGTAATACTAATGAGTATTGCACAGTAATGAGTAATGCACAGCATACTCATGCACTAGCATTGGAAGCAAGATAGTCTGCATCTTCCTGCAGTCTGCAGCAGGCTTCCATCCCCAACCAATCTGAATGACTTGTGTTAGAGCTGGCCTCAGCTGCAGGGATGCTGGAATGCGCCATTACATATTTCTGACTACCTGTCTCCTGAGTTAGACTGTTGGGAACCCGAAAGATTGCATGATGGCTAAAATAATTTGCACATGTCAAAATAATAGAAATAGCAATGAGCTGTTTTTGCAGGGGCCAGGTCAAGCAATTCTGCTCTGTAAAAGCAGAATGGTAGGTTCAAAACCTGTACCCCCTAATTTTTTCTTCCTTTCAGCAAAAGAAAAAGACAAGCTTGGTTGTATTTCTTTATTTCGAATATAACATAATTATGTGGATTTTTTGTGGCAGATAATTTATTGTGTTAGTGCTTCTTTAAAGTGGACCAACACCTTCCGCTGATCGGCCCAGGAATCTATAAGATTCCCGGACCGATCAGTCCCCTGACTGCGGGGCACCCCCGATCACTGTGTGAAACCCCCCAGAAACCCCTAAATCCCTACCTGCTCCTCGATGCACGGGAGGCGGCGGGCGCACTCTCTTGTCCATCGCTGCCTCCCGCTTGTCCGTCAGCGGGGATTGGCTACAGAGGTCACGTGGGAGCGGGGAGAGGTGAGTTTTCGGGGCTTTCTGGGGGGTTTCACACAGCGGGGCACCCCCGATCGGGGTGCCCCACCGAAGTGGACCAAAACCCAGGATAGTCAAAATCCTGGGTGTTGGTCCACTTTAATCCCATATGTCAGTGTTCCCCAACTGTCTCCTTGAAAAGGTTGGGGAACACTTCTATGTCCTGTGCTCCATCTAAACACGTCCAATACATTGGGGAGCGTTCACCAACTCAGTATAAATGTCACTATGTGTCCTATCCTTTGCTCTCCAAATAACTGTTTCAGTGTTTCTGTAACAGAGTATTTTTGTCTACGACTCTGGAACATAGCTTAAAAGTCGCTTACATATCTCAGAAAAATATGTTGTTAATATTCAACACAAACCCCAGAGCACCTTTTGTTCCCTCTAATGATGTAAGTGTTCTATGAAGCAAGAGCTCCCCACCTGCATTCCAGCCATGTTGCATCCCTGTTTATAACCTCCATCAGCCTGTGTGTGTGTGTCTTTGCTGGGATCCTGCGCAGTCTGGGAGGCCCACTAATGGATGAAAAACTTTAGCATATCCAAATTCCAGCTCATGTTCCACCAGCGGCCAACTGTCACAACTTGTTTCTGAACTACAGCTGTGAAGGCTGAATAGGAAGCAGCCGGCCCTGGCTGGAAGAGCAACGTAAACTATGGGCCTGATTTATCAAGTTCTGCCAGACAGTGCCAAATCGGTGCAAATTACAATAGTAGCAAATATATTAAAATCATTTTTTTTCACACTTGCGCATGTTGCTGCACTACAAGAAACACGTTTACTAAACATTAGCCGCGCAGCAACATGCTGAATCATTTTTTGTTCATTATTTTTCACTGAAATGGCGTTGTCTGACAGGAGTGCTTGATAAATCATGCCCCCTATTACAGCACACAGATTTGCATCTCTGATGGGATCTAGGTGTTAGTTTTTAGTAAAAATTAAGAACTAGAAGTTACATTTGTGCTGATAAAAATTATACTGATATACTAAAAAAGTATACACCCCCAGGTATACAGTGGCATATAATGACTCTTTTTGCTCCAAAAAAGTTGTGAACATTTCGCCCCTGGTGATTCAGCCCCAAGTGCACAACTTTTTAGAGTAAAAAAGAACCATTCAATTTAATTGTTTACCTAGTCAGTGATTCAGCACCGGGTGTAAAAAGAGCCCTTTTGTTTTATTTTTAACAGAAGTGTAAATAGACCAAAACACTCTATTTTAACCAAACGTTAACAAATTCCAGAATGGGATGCCCCACATTGTGAAATCATTCAGCTCAGCTGTATACTGACCTCATTATGGCATCCTGTGACATTGATCTGCACTGCATGCCCAGCGGACCTTATGATTTGCCGGCAGTGGCACACAGAGCAGAAGGCAGTAAGGCCATTACTGTAGTGCATTAGGATTAGGGATTTTGCCTATCCCAGGATTTGCTCCCTGTCCCTGCGACATCTTTATTTGGGATGCGCTGCTGTGTTCCACCGGCAATCTTACCTCCTGTGTGGTCCCACAGAGTATGTGTGGGCAGGGCAGGCATCCCCAGCTTGTGTGCACAGCTTAGCCATTCGCACTGCCCAGACCATAGGACCATAGAAAAGAAAATTATTAGCGATCCAGTGGATATACAAAATAGAGCCTTTTAGACAAACAGGGTTTGGTCCTCTGATTGTCCCCTAATATGGAAGCCATACTAGGGCAATGGCCTTAGACTTTGGAGATTAGCTGTCTCTGACAATCTACTTGTTGGTAGCCTATGCAAGCAAGAGATGCACATCATTTCTGGTCACTGTTCTGACAGCAACCACAGCTGTCTGCTTATTTTCAGTTTTGTAACTCTTTTGAATCTGTTATGGAAAGACATCAAAGACGGTGAGAAATTTCACCTTGTTAGCTGAATATTGAACTCTCAGCACACTCTCAGGTACACAATAAATAGAAGGAATCTTCTTGGAAGCACTTCTCATGATAATCATGCCCAGCAGTCCATGTTTCTAGCAACAATAATTCCGGGTAATGTACAGGTGAAAAGTAAACACAGCTACAGTTAGGCCCGCAAACATTTGGACAGAGACAACATTTTTCTCATTTTGGTTCTGTACATTTCCAAAAATGAATTTTTAACAAAACAATTAAGATGCCGTTGAAGTTCAGACTTTCAGCTTTAATTCAGTGAGTTGAAAAAAAAGATTGCATAAAAATGTGAGGAACTAAAGCATTTTTGAAACATAAGTTGCTGTTTGTTTGTGTCTGAAGTTTAGTATTTACCAAGTAAAATGCATGCTCAATTGGGTAGAGATCAGGTGACTGACTTGGCCATTCAAGGATATTCCACTTCTTTGCTTTTATAAACTCCTGGGTAGCTTTGGCTTTATGTTTTAGGTCATTATCCATCTGTATTATAAAACGCTGACCAATCAGTTTTGCTACATTTGAGCACACAGTATTTCTCAGAATAGCTAAGAATTCATCTGGCTTAAACTGTTCTGTGTCACCTCATCACTAGACCACTAGTGACCCAGTACCACTGGCAGCCATGCATGGCCGTGCCTTCACCATACATTTCTTTCCATCATTCTGGTAGAGGTTGATCTTGGTTTCATCTTTCCACAGAATGTTCTTCCTGAACTGTGCAGGCTTTTCAGAAGTCCAAGCTAGCCTTTTTATTATTGAGGCTTATGATACATTGCCTACATCCTGAAGAGTGTTGTTCATTTGGTTGGCTGTTGTGAAGGGGTTTCACTTTACCATGGAAATTATTCTGTGATTATTTACCACTGTTGTCTCACGTGGGGTACAGATCTTTTGGCATTTATGAGTTCACCATAAATATTTATGAGTTCACCAGTGCTTTCTTTCTCAGGATGTACCAAACTGTGGATTTTGCCACTCCTAATATTGTAGCAATTTCTGTTTCCTTGAACCTCATGCTTTCTTTACAGCAAAATCTTCCAAATGCAAGCCTCACATCCTAAATAAACTCCAGGCCTTTTGTCTGCTTAATTGAGAATGACATAATGAAGGAATAAGCCACACCTGCCCATGAAACAGCCTTTGAGTCAATTGTCCAATTACTTTTGGTCCCTTTAAAAACAGGGTGGCACAGGTTAAGGAGCTGAAACTCCTAACCCCTTCATCCAATTTTAATGTGGATACCCTCAAATGAAAGCTGAAAGTCTGGACTTGATGTCCATGCCAATTGTATTATAACTTGAATATGTTTCAGTAAACATGTAAAAAAGCAAAATGTGTGTGTCCAAATATTAATGGACCTAACTGTAGTAGGGTAAATAATAATGCATTGCATTCTTCTGGGCATGTGTGGTGCTATGGTCTCAGATTAGCTTGATGATCGAAACACTTAGTATATCTAAAACTGTCCATCTCTATGGATGAGAATATTTTTTGCTGAACCCTTTATTACACAACAGAATATATAAGGGATATACTGTATTTTTCACACCATAAGACACACCTAGGATTTGGTGGAGGAAAAAAAGAAAAAAAATATTCTAACCAAATGTTGTGCTAAAACACCCCATTACAGACATTGTGGCACCCCCCACACCCCATTCTCCATTGGCAGTGTGGCATTCCCTCATCCCATTCCCATAGGCAGCATGGCATTTCCCCCATCTCATAGGGAGTGGGGCATCCCCCCTCACATAGCCAGTGTGACATTCCCCCTCCTATTCCCCATAAACAGTGTGGAATTCCCCCATCCCATTCCCCATGGGCAGTGTGGCACTCTCCCCATCTCATTCCCATAGGCAGCGTGGCATTTCCCCCATCTCATAGGAAGTGTGGCATTCCCCCCTCCCATTCCCCATAAACAGTGTGACATTCCCCCTCCCATTTCCCATAGGTAGTGTGACATTCCCCCCATCTCATAGGCAGTGTGGCATTCTCCTCTCCCATTCCCATAGGCAGTGGGGCATCCCCCTATCCCCTTATTCAGTGTGGCATTCCCCCCTTCCATTCCCCATAGGCAGTGTGGCATCCCCCTTCCCATTCCCATAGGCAGTGTGGCATCCCCCCTTCCCATAGGCAGTGTGGCATCCCCCCTCCCATTCCCCATAGGCAGCGTGGCATCCCCCCTCCCATTCCCCATAGGCAGTGTGGCATCCTCCCTCCCATTCCCCATAGGCAGTGTGGCATCCCCCCTCCCATTCCCCATAGGCAGTGTGGCATCCCCCCTCCCATTCCCCATAGGCAGTGTGGCATCCCCCCTCCCATTCCCCATAGGCAGTGTGGCATCCCCCCTCCCATTCCCCATAGGCAGTGTGGCATCCCCCCTCCCATTCCCCATAGGCAGTGTGGCATCCCCCCTCCCATTCCCCATAGGCAGTGTGGCATCCCCCCTCCCATTCCCCATAGGCAGTGTGGCATCCCCCCTCCCATTCCCCATAGGCAGTGTGGCATCCCCCCTCCCATTACCCATAGGCAGTGTGACATCCCCCCCTTCCCATAGGCAGTGTGGCATCCCCCCTCCCATTCCCCATAGGCAGTGTGGCATCCCCCCTCCCATTCCCCATAGGCAGTGTGGCATCCCCCCTCCCATTCCCCATAGGCAGTGTGGCATCCCCCCTCCCATTCCCCATAGGCAGTGTGGCATCCCCCCTCCCATTCCCCATAGGCAGTGTGGCATCCCCCCTCCCATTCCCCATAGGCAGTGTGGCATCCCCCCTCCCATTCCCCATAGGCAGTGTGGCATCCCCCCTCCCATTCCCCATAGGCAGTGTGGCATCCCCCCTCCCATTCCCCATAGGCAGTGTGGCATCCCCCCTCCCATTCCCCATAGGCAGTGTGGCATCCCCCCTCCCATTACCCATAGGCAGTGTGACATCCCCCCCTTCCCATAGGCAGTGTGGCATCCCCCCTCCCCATCCCCTTATTCAGTGTTTGTGTCAGCTTGCCCTGACACCTGAGAGGCAATGGTGGCGCTGGAAGCCAGAGCAGGGACAACGGGCACGAGACTCATGTAGTGCGTCTTATAGGGCGAAAAATTCACCTCTGCAGTTACTAGCGAAGATGACTAGCAGCTGGCTGTAAACTCATTTTAGGCACCAGCCAGGGGGAAATGATTGCTCAATAGAATAGCTGATTTCAGGCAAGGTTGTCCTCAACTGACAGCTTAAAGTAATGATCCTAAATGTATAAAGTGCTATATTGTTAGTGCATTTTCTTTATCCTATTAATGAGGGTCATGCTAATTATTTGGTGATGCCAGCGTTACTTGCAGTGTGCACAGCTTTTTAGCTTTAACACACAAAAAGTGCAAAGAAAAGTTTTCTCTAAATTTGACTGTCATGGGGCTTTTTTTACAGGTGAGGTGTAAAAGTGACTTGGCACTTTTACAAGTGATGTACATCATTTTTTCCTATGTGCTAAAGATGTTTTATTTAAGCCTTAGCCCTAGGGGCTGTGCAGAAATAATTGGTGAACTTAGCATACCCCATAGGGTGCTGTTATTTCCGAGTTTAAAAAAATATACATACCTATAGGAAAAATGATTTACATCACCTGTAAAAGTGCCAAGTCACACTGGCTTCAGCAAATAATTAGCATGACTCCCATTGATAGTCCAACACAAGTTGCAAAACTAGCACCCTTCAATGGAACATAAAATCATGCATAGCTAGATTGCAGCCAAGAAAAGCATAGTGAGGCATTTTAAGCACCTAGTGGCCCTTAAAGTAGACCAAAGCCCACCGCAATCTTATAGATTCCCGGGCTGATCTATTCTCTCCTCCCAGGGCATCCAAAATCAGGATGCCCCGCTTTGTGAACCCCCCCAGGTCGCCCTGTTCACTTACCTTGCTTCCCGGTCCAACAGCGTATGCGCAAGCCGCGGCCTTTAGCCTTTAGCAGGGCACGCTCCCTGTTTGAGGGAAGCGGGGGATGTGACCACCAGGGCACGCGATGCCACTAGCCGATTGGCTCTCCCAAAAGTGGCGCATCCCTGGCACTCTGTTCGGGCACTTGCGCTCACCTACGCAGAGAAGCTGGGGATGTGGCTGCAGGCCGAGAATGAGTTGCATGACCCGGTTTCACACATCTTTTAGGTTCCATGGCCCGGCCACGGGGGGGTTTTGACCCGCTTTAACTAGCATTCCCCAACAAATACTCCTAGGTAACTAGCATTCTGCTTTTAGAAACGTTTTACGATCTTGTCTTTAAGGGTTACATTTACTGTTTTTTTTTTTATTTTGCCCCACCCACGGTGACTAAACAGAGAGAGCCATATGCCGATCATTAATATGCATGGCATACAGCACAGACCAGAGTCGCGCACAGTGGAGCGGGGCAAGGAACAGAACCTAGGATTGTGAAAATCCCAGCTGTGTTCTCCTTTAAAACATAAAGACTGTTAAATAAAAAGGAAACGTTGTTTGTAATTCAGGGCAACATATCTCATAACTCTGCCTTATATAGTGCTCCGTCAGTTGGGAAGAAGTGTTCTTTAAGGAGTTAGTGACTACATAGGCAAAGGAGCGGCCGAACCCATACAGTGCCATTTCTCCAGACTCCTTAGTGATGCAGCCTAATAAAAATATATTGCAAAGCTGCCAGATTCATTCATACGGATAGCGATCTCAGATATAAAATCTGAAACAGACACACAGCTTTGAAATACGATGCCAATTGCTCACTGGCACTAAGGCCCTCCAAGAATGCTCCTCAAGCACAAAATTTATAGTTTAGCCAGGTTATATTAATGCACATGGCCTTTGACTGATATAAAGCTTTTGCTAGAACCAAAACATTACTGACAGTGACATTTATATACCAAGGTAGGCGGTTGCAATATTTGACTAGCTACCCTGAGGGATGTGTTTCTATTTAGCTTTCTGCAATAGTTATCAGGAATCTTACAACCGAAAGTGATTGACTAGTCAAACTTCAAAATCATATGCCTTACCTGATGTCAGTGCCATGCTGTCTCTTTGCTCTGGCCACTGAACGGTAGAGGAATTTGTTTTTTCTCTGCCTCCAGCACCTCCACCCTGAACCAGAACACAAAAACAAATCTGAGGCTTGTGTCAAGTGGAGACACACCCTCACTTCAATGCAATGCATACAGCATGCTTGTATCACTCCACTGCCACCACAGAGCACACGAGGCACATGAGGAGAAACTTTGAGGCCGATTCATTAATAGCGCCAGGTAGCGACAGATGAGCGACAGCAGCGTTATTTTCACAGCGCCCGCTAGTATTCGCTGTGCTTGGCCGTTGTTCGGCTGTTGATAGCGACTCAGTCGGTGTGCGGTAATGTTGAATACGGGGTTAGGAGTCGCTGTTTGACAGGTTCCGCGCTGTATGGGAGTGCATGACAGCGAATGGCCATAGCGAATGGCTCCCAGCATATTCATTAACAAATCACGCTCAAATAATTCTCGCGCTGTGAAATGCTTGTTTAAACCCCAGAGCGCTGGCGGCGATGGGTTATAAGTAGTTTTTTAACCCCCAAACAACCATATTTTTAGATAAAAAAAAAACATGTTTTTCAAAACATTTTGTAATATGAATACATTAATATCAGACCTGTGATATCAATTCTGCACAAATTATTTTCTTTTTTTTTTTACCTTAAAAAAAATATCTAACATTGCATAAGTGGTCACAGAATTTTTGACATTTAAAAAAAAAAATAAAAAAAACATTAATATCAATTTATTATGAATATTTAAAGATTGCTCCATTGAAATGCATTGGAGAGCGCCAGGTAGCGAGAGGTCATACCTGTTGCTGTTCAAGGTCGCTCGCTGGCGCTGTGGGCTGAGGCTGGAATAATGATGAATGATTCGCTATCTGGCGCTCTGTCAGTCGCTAAGCAGGATCGCCAGAGGGGAGCCGGCGTTCTCGTGGCGGTGAGCGTCATTACCGTTCGCTCACCATTCGCTACCTGGCGCTATCCCTTGTTAAATAAGGGCCCTTATTCATCATTACTCTGGCTATATAGAAAAAGTAAAAAAGCCAACATTTGCCACGTATTGTCCTACACAATGGCAATGAGTTTGGAGTGTGCCTGGACAATGGTTTTAATAGACAAACTCTGGCAAAACTTTTGTTTTAGACTTTAGTTGAGTGGAGCAGGTTTTTCACCTTTCAAGTTCTTTTGCTGTCTGTGACCTTATTGTAGAGATTTAGCTTAACTTTCTGTTTTATATTCTCCAGTATTCCAGTGATCTCCATTTCTAATAAATAATGGTGCAGCTCAAAATACAGTGTAAATAAATCTTCACGTATTTGCACCTGGGTTTTACGTTGGAAAACTTCCCAATTTGGTAAAGATTTTTTCCATAAGTTTAAAGTGGACCAAAACCCAGGATCTTAACTATTTGGGGTTTCGGTTCTAGCCCCCAAACCGCATGCGCAGCCTTCCGGCCAATCAGTGTGCTTGTTTGTGTTGACACATGACCAGCCGAACGGCACCGGAGTACAACCTCGCAACAGGGAGCGTGCCCGTGCGGGGCGCGGCCTGCTAAGGGAATGCGCTGCTTGTGCATGGACCGTTGGAACGGGAGAGAAGGTGAGTATACTGGGCGACCTGGGGGTTTCACACAGCAAACCATCCCGATTCTGGATTCCCTGGGAGGTAGGTATCAAGTGACCATGGAATTTTCGAGGTTTCAGGGCTGACGGATGTTGGTTTTGGTCCACTTTAGGGTATTAGTAAATACCCAACATGGTGCCCCATTGGAAATTACAGTGGACCAAAACCCACATTTCTAACTAGCATCCCCTGACTTGCTCTCCCTATGCATAGTACCTTTTGCCAATTTTCACTGCTCCTCAAATAATGGTGCCTGTGTCATTGCCACAACTATACAATGACTGATCACCTGCCATTTTACAGAGAGGAACAGCAAAAGTATTCCAAGATGATTTAAAGAGTGAAAATATCTATTTCTAGTTCTAAACACTAAGACCAGAGTATCCACATAGGTTTCGGCCAAGCGGATTTCACAAGTTCAGTGGGTTCTGGTCCGTTCTAATTGAGCTTAATTGGCTTTAGCGTGCTAGTGGATCCCTGCAATCCACATAAAACACATCCAAGCCTTAAAAGTCTATCCTTACCTGTACATCAAACACCGTGACTTGTTGAGCATGAAATTAAGGACCATAACCCTACAGTGACACGGGGAGGCCAATTGACAGTTGAGTGACAGTAGCGTGATTTTCACAGCGCCCGCTAGTATTCGCTGTGCTTGGCCGTTGTTCGGTTGTTGACAGCGACTCAGTCGGTGTGCAGTAATGTTGAATACGGGGTTAGGAGTCGCTGTTTCACAGGTTCCGCGCTGTATGGTAGCGCATGACAGCGAATGGCCATAGCGAACGGCTCCCAGCATATTCATTAACAAATCACGCTCAAAAAATTCTCGTGCAGTGAAATGCTTGTTTAAACCCCAGAGCGCTGGCGGCGATGGCTTAAAAGTAGTTTTTTAACCGCCAAACAACCATATTTTTGGAAACAAAAAAAAACAAGTTTATAAAAACATTTTGTAATATGAATACATTAATATCAGACCTGTAATATCAATTCTGCACAAATGTTTTTTTTTTCTTTTACCTTAAAAAAAATATCTAACATTGCAGAAGTGGTCATAGAATTAAAAAAAAAAAAAAAATTAATAGCAATTAATTAATAATATTTAAAGATTGCTCCATTGAAATGCATTGGAGAGCTCCAGGTAGCGAGAGGTCATACCTGTCGCTGTTCAAGGTCGCTCGCTGGCGCTGTGGGGTGAGGCTGGAATAATGATGAATGATTCGCTATCTGGCGCTCTGTCAGTCGCTAAGCAGGATCGGCTTGATAAATGTGTGATTGCGGAGGGGAGCCGGCGTTCTCGTGGCGGTGAGCGTCATTACCGTTCGCTCACCATTCACTACCTGGCGCTATCCCTTGTTAAATAAGGGCCTAAGAGGCTGATTCATCATTAGCGGCAGGTAGCGACAGATGAGCGTCTGTAGCAGGCATTTTCAGAGCGCCTGTTAGTAGTCGCAGTGCTCGGCCGTGAGTCGCTACTTTATAGCGACTCAGTCGCTGTCCAGTAATGTTGAATACATTGTGAGGAGTTGCTATTTGACCAGTACAGCGCTGTATGGGAACGCATGTTAGCGACTGCTCATAGCGACCGACTCACACCATATTCAGCAAAAAAACAGCCTCACAAATCTCTGGCGCTGAAAAATACTTGTTTGAAGCCCAGAGCGCAGGAGGCGGTGTGTTTAAAGTGTGTTTTTCAGCATCTATCAACTAGTAACAAAGCGAAAACATATGGAATTATATTGTAACAACATTGTAACATGAACACTTTAATGGCAGACCTGTAATGTCATTTCTGAGGAAATATATAAAACATGAAAAAAATGTGAAAAACTGCTTTTTCAATGCCAGAAGAGGTCACAGAATTATTTGAGATTTTTTTGGAAAAAAAAAAACCCGTTTAAAGAGAAGAAAAGGATCGTCCATTGAAATGTATGGGAGAGCGCCAGGTAGCGAGAGGTCATACCTGGCGCTGTGCAAGGCTGAACACTGGCGCTGTTCACTGAGGCTGTGAAAATGATGAATCAGATGCTACATGGCGCTATCCCAGTCGCTAAACAGATTCTGCTTGATAAATGTGTAATTGCGTGCCGTGTCCGGCGTTCACCAGTCGCTACCTGTCGCTACCTGTCATTAAGCAGCCACTACCTGACGCTATCCCTTCTTAAATAAGGGCCTTAGGAAAGCTGTGCCCCCACGCCCTAGCAATCCAATTCAGGGGTTAACTTAGGCCCTTATTCATGAAGGGATAGCGTCAGGTAGTGCCTTGTAAATGACAGGTAGCGGCAGGTGAACGCCGGACACGGCACGCAATTACACATTTATCAAGCCAATCCTGTTTAGCGACTGGGATAGCGCCATGTAGAGTCCGATTCATCATTTTCACAGCCTCAGCGTACAGCGCCGGCGTTCAGCCTTGCACAGCGCCAGGTATGACCTCTCGCTACCTGACGCTCTCCCATACATTTCAATGGATGTTCTTTTATTTCTTTTTAAACAGGGGGTTTTAATATACATATATATTTTTTTAAATCTCAAATAATGTTGTGACCTCTCCTGGCATAGAAAAATGTTCATGTTTTATATATTTCTGCAGAATTGACATTACAGGTCGGGCATTAAGGTGTTCATGTTATAATGTTATTACAATGTAATTCCATATGTTTTCGCTTTGTTACTGGTGGATACATGCTAAAATACAAACTTTAATCACACAGCCTCCGGCGCTCTGGGCTACAGCAAAGCATTTTTGAGCGCCGGAGGTGTGTGAGGCTCTTATTTTGATGAATATGGTGTGAGTCGGTTGCACTGACCAGTCACTAACATGCGCTCCCATACAGCGCTGTACTGGTCATATATCGACTCCTCACATGTATTCATCATTGCTGCACAGCGACTGAGGCGCTATGAACTAGCGACCCACGGCCGAGCACATCGACTACTAGCGGGCGCTCTGAAATGACTGCTACAGATGCTCATCTGTCGCTACCTGGCGTTAGTGATGAATCAGCCTGCCCGAAAGGTAGTATTGAACACAGCCGGACCTTTGAATTATATAAAAATGAAAAATGGTCAACAAAAGCTGCATAAACTTGTGTAAATATTATAACAGAGGGTAAAAGAATAAGATGTATTCTGTTTTTACAGGGGAAGACTGCTAGTCTTCTTGCGTTTACCATACTTGTGATGTGTGATGCTTTTACACATCATGCAGTGCTTCATGCAGATCTTACAGTGGTTTATGTGACCACAGGCTAGCTCAGGGGACAGGCAGTTGCCCCAGTTTTTTCTTCCAGTAAGGAAACAAACAAACTTGATGTGATGTGATTTTTATGCAGGGTGTAGAAGTAATTCCTCCTTCCTAAATAATGATAGTTAACAGCTTTGGCACAGAGAAACATGAGCAGTTGCATCCCCTGGGCTCCATATGGTGGAGGCGCGCTCCAGCCCCTAGCCTATCTCAATAGGTGTGTGTAGGAGCGTGCCTCAGCTGCAGGGAGGCTGGGAATGAAATCGCAAGGGGGGCTCACACAATGTCAAATTGGGATGACCCAGGGGTACTTAATCAGCCAGAATGGGCCTGCTGCCATTAAAAGAGTGCTATCGGGAAAAGGCGGTCAATAATAAAAAAAATCTGAAAATATGCTAGACCGCAAAAGAAGAAGTTACTTGTTCAGCCACTATCGAAAATATTCCACCTAAGCCTGTTCCGTTTTTCAGTATAAGGAAGAATATTTCAGGTTGGCAAATTAACATTCCATTATGCTGTAAGGGGGGATATCTGCTTAACTCAACGGGGAGGCCGATTCATTAATAGCGCCAGGTAGCGACAGATGAGCAACTGTAGCGGCATTTTCAGAGCGCCCGCTAGTATTCGCTGTGCTTGGCCATTGTTCGGCTGTTGACAGCGACACCGTCGGTGTGCGGTAATGTTGAATACGGGGTTAGGAGTCGCTATTTGACAGGTTCCGCGCTGTATAGGAGCGCATGACACCGAATGGCCATAGCGAACGGCTCCCACCATATTCATTAACAAATCACGCTCCCAAAAATACTTGCGCTGTGAAATGCTTGTTTAAACCCCAGAGCGCTGGCGGCGATGGGTTAAAAGTAGTTTTTTAACCCCCAAACAACCATATTTTTGGGAGAAAAAAAAAACAAGTTTTTCAAAACATTTTGTAATATGAATACATTAATATCAGACCTGTAATATCAATTCTGTACATTTTTTTTTTTACCTTAAAAAAAATATCTAACATTGCAGAAGTGGTCACAGAATTTTTGACATTTAAAAAAAAAAGAAAAACATAAATAGCAATTAATTATGAATATTTAAAGATTGTTCCATTGAAATGCATTGGAGAGCGCCAGGTAGCGAGAGGTCATACCTGTCGCTGTTCAAGGTCGCTCGCTGGCGCTGTGGGGTGAGGCTGGAATAATGATGAATGAATCGCTATCTGGCGCTCTGTCAGTCGCCAAGCAGGATCGGCTTGATAAATGTGTGATTGCAGAGGGGAGCCGGCGTTCTCGTGGCGGTCACCGTCATTACCGTTCGCTCACCATTCGCTACCTGGCGCTATCCCTTGTTAAATAAGGGCCTTAATTGCCTTTCTCCTTAGCCAGCCTGTGCTGGAATAATGGCTTGCAGATGCTTTTACCCATCATGCAATTCTTTGGGCAGATATTTAGACTGGCTACTCTTGTGCTCTCCCCAGGCTGGCTCAGGAGTCACTGTAAAAGTGGAATGGTACACTCAAAAACTTGTCACCCCTGGATCTTATTGTCATTGTCCAACGGGTTTATACAAATGCTTAATGTGAAACAGTTTCATAGAGCTCATTTGAGCCCTGGATATATGGTATGCCTGAAACTAAGGCACACAATGTGTTAATCAGAGAGTTAGAGTATGTGAGCCAGTGCCAGCACAGCACCATAAACATCTCACAAAGTCCCCTGGTACAAAGTCTCTGACAGTCACAAGAACAGTTCCAACATAGCAGCATGAAATGTCATGGCATGGCCTGCTTATCATAAAGCCTGTCATTAGAAAGCCAGTGCCTCCTATGTGCATTGCGCACAAGGCCTATATATGTGCTGAGATCACTTTACCTTATCTGACAGCACAGGCAGATCCGGACCTGTGCTGCTTCCATAAGGTGAGGCATGTGCCCTCAATTCTGTGAGAAATGAGCTGCCTAGCTTGTAGTATTGTGCTGAAACTAAAACATACATTCAACTCTAGCCAAAACCTAAGTGGGGTAGGATTAGCAATGCTTAAATGTTCTTTTTTAGTCCTATGTAACTTCGTGTTGGGGCATCTGGGTGGAGATCAGGTGCCATGAATTACTTTTTGGTCACCTTTTCCAGTCCTGTACATGTAGATCATCCTTGTCCATGTAAGCTATATATCCATGTATCTATGTGTTAAACATAATTAGTAATTACCTAAATGAGTGCACATTTAGATTCTTAAAGCAAACCTCCACCTATTGCCTATGGCATTGACACCGCAAAGCAGGTTATTCAAGTTATCCCCTCACCCCTCCAACCCATCACCCAGCAAAAACCTGTAATGATACTGGATCGATCCTTCAAGTGGATGTCCAGTCTAAGGCCCTTATTTAACAAGGGATAGCGCCAGGTAGCGAATGGTGAGCGAACGGTAATGACGCTCACCGCCACGAGAACGCCGGCTCCCCTCCGCAATCACACATTTATCAAGCCGATCCTGCTTAGCGACTGACAGAGCGCCAGATAGCGAATCATTCATCATTATTCCAGCCTCACCCCACAGCGCCAGCGAGCGACCTTGAACAGCGACAGGTATGACCTCTCGCTACCTGGCGCTCTCCAATGCATTTCAATGGAACAATCTTTAAATATTTATAATTAATTGCTATTAATGTTTTTTTTTTTTTTTTAAATGTCAAAAATTCTGTGACCACTTCTGCAATGTAAGATATTTTTTTTAAGGTTAAAAAAAAAAAAAAAAAAATTTGTGCAGAATTGATATTACAGGTCAAAAATGTTTTGAAAAACATGTTTTTTTTTTTTCAAAAAATATGGTTGTTTGGGGGTTAAAAAACTACTTTTAACCCATCGCCGCCAGCGCTCTGGGGTTTAAACAAGCATTTCACAGCGCGAGAATTTTTGGAGCGTGATTTGTTAATGAATATGCTGGGAGCCGTTCGCTATGGCCATTCGCTGTCATGCGCTCCCATACAGCGCGGAACCTGTCAAACAGCGACTCCTCACCCAATATTCAACATTACGGCAAACCGACTGAGTCGCTGTCAACAGCCGAACAACGGCCAAGCACAGCGAATACTAGCGTGCGCTGTGAAAATTACGCTACTGTCGCTCATCTGCCGCTACCTGGCGCTATTAATGAATCGGCCTCTAAGACAAGTAAGGGTGGTTACAACAAATAAAACTCCTTACTTCTCCTGTGGTCCAGCGCTGATTGCCAGTGCTGGGCGCAACCACCTTGGATCTGCTACAATGAGTGGCTTCCTCCATTCTGGCACGGCTCCCCAGAGAAGGGGAAGCTACTCTGTGCAATGTCTGTTGCTGGATCCCAGGTGAGGTAAGGAGTTTTTTCTGTTTAACCCCCCTCCCCCTTCCTATCTGGAAAGGGTTGCAGGGCAGGGGGTTACACTTCGAATGGACATCCACTTTATCAAGGTAAGGCTATTAAAACTTTGTAGGTTAACGATGATTATTTAATTATTTAATTGAAAATGATAGCTTTAATACTCATAACCTTTACTGACTGAGTCATATATCCTGTGTCAGGTTCCTGAGGTCTCATTTATTACGCACATCTTAGGCACAGCCTGTCTCTTTCTTAGGAATCACGGTATGAGCTGCCTAATCACATATATGCTAATGCATGCTCACACACACACCAAAAGTAACACTAACATACAAGGAATTACAACAACAAAAAGTATTAGTAATCCTGTCCTACAAACCAATTGTATTTTTTAGACAATTGTCAGTGACATTTTAATTAAAAATGACAATTTTCTTAAAGTCTATTTAAGTCATTTCATGTAAGTTTTTTGTGAAACCCTCTTTTCAGTTAATTAACATTGCCAAAGGAAAAAAATATTATCGTTGGTTCAATAGCAACAAATTTAAAGCAGATCAAAATCAGATATAAAATGTAAAAAGATTTTAGGTGTGGCACATGAGAGAAGAGGCAAAGATGCCTACCTACTTCCTAGTCCAGAGGCTGTAAATTGCAAAGGCAACCTGCTGCAGAGAAGTGGCATTTCCTGCTTTCCCTCCATCTCACGTTGACCTTCAGCAATCCAGTTTTTTTCAGGTTTATCAGGTTTTCACCTTTTTTCATTTACACTGCATGGCATCTCAAATCAAGAAGATAACCCCCTTACATTTTGTGCTACTGCTTATAGTGCTCCTTCTGATATGAAATGCTTATAGGAGATATCACTATTGGTCACACAGATGCATTCCAGTGCATTTACTGTCCACTAATGTATACTTTAAGCCTGACAAAAGAAGTGTCACTGGGAACAACCCTGAGAAGTGTCACTGGGGACAACCCTGAGAAGTGTCACTGGGGACAACCCTGAGAAGTGTCACTGGGGACAACCCTGAGAAGTGTCACTGGGTACAACCCTGAGCAGTGTCACTGGGGACAACCCTGAGAAGTGTCACTGGGTACAACACTAAGAAGTGTCACTGGGGACAACCCTGAGAAGTGTGACTGGGTACAACCCTGAGAAGTGTCACTGGGGACAACCCTGAGCAGTGTCACTGGGGACAACCCTGAGAAGTGTCACTGGGGACAACCCTGAGAAGTGTCACTGGGGACAACCCTGAGAAGTGTCACTGGGGACAACCCTGAGAAGTGTGACTGGGTACAACCCTGAGAAGTGTCACTGGGGACAACCCTGAGAAGTGTCACTGGGGACAACCCTGAGAACTATCACCGGGGACAACCCTGAGAAGTATCACTGGGGACAACCCTGAGAAGTGTCACTGGGGACAACCCTGAGAAGTGTCACTGGGGACAACCCTGAGAAGTGTCACTGGGGACAACCCTGAGAAGTGTCACTGGGGACAACCCTGAGACGTGTCACTGGGGACAACCCTGAGAAGTGTCACAGGGGACAACCCTGAGAAGTGTCACTGGGGACAACCCTGAGAACTATCACCGGGGACAACCCTGAGAAGTATCACTGGGGACAACCCTGAGAAGTGTCACTGGGGACAACCCTGAGAAGTATCACTGGGGACAACCCTGAGAAGTGTCACTGGGGACAACCCTGAGAAGTGTCACAGGGGACAACCCTGAGAAGTGTCACTGGGGACAACCCTGAGAACTATCACCGGGGACAACCCTGAGAAGTATCACTGGGGACAACCCTGAGAAGTGTCACTGGGGACAACCCTGAGAAGTATCACTGGGGACAACCCTGAGAAGTGTCACTGGGGACAACCCTGAGAAGTGTCACAGGGGACAACCCTGAGAAGTGTCACTGGGGACAACCCTGAGAACTATCACCGGGGACAACCCTGAGAAGTATCACTGGGGACAACCCTGAGAAGTGTCACTGGGGACAACCCTGAGAAGTATCACTGGGGACAACCCTGAGAAGTGTCACTGGGGACAACCCTGAGAAGTGTCACTGGGGACAACCCTGAGAACTATCACCGGGGACAACCCTGAGAAGTATCACTGGGGACAACCCTGAGAAGTGTCACTGGGGACAACCCTGAGAAGTGTCACTGGGGACAACCCTGAGAAGTGTCACAGGGGACAACCCTGAGAAGTGTCACTGGGGACAACCCTGAGAACTATCACCGGGGACAACCCTGAGAAGTATCACTGGGGACAACCCTGAGAAGTGTCACTGGGGACAACCCTGAGAAGTATCACTGGGGACAACCCTGAGAAGTGTCACTGGGGACAACCCTGAGAAGTGTCACTGGGGACAACCCTGAGAACTATCACCGGGGACAACCCTGAGAAGTATCACTGGGGACAACCCTGAGAAGTGTCACTGGGGACAACCCTGAGAAGTGTCACTGGGGACAACCCTGAGAAGTGTCACTGGGGACAACCCTGAGAAGTGTCACTGGGGACAACCCTGAGACGTGTCACTGGGGACAACCCTGAGAAGTGTCACAGGGGACAACCCTGAGAAGTGTCACTGGGGACAACCCTGAGAACTATCACCGGGGACAACCCTGAGAAGTATCACTGGGGACAACCCTGAGAAGTGTCACTGGGGACAACCCTGAGAAGTATCACTGGGGACAACCCTGAGAAGTGTCACTGGGGACAACCCTGAGAAGTGTCACAGGGGACAACCCTGAGAAGTGTCACTGGGGACAACCCTGAGAACTATCACCGGGGACAACCCTGAGAAGTATCACTGGGGACAACCCTGAGAAGTGTCACTGGGGACAACCCTGAGAAGTATCACTGGGGACAACCCTGAGAAGTGTCACTGGGGACAACCCTGAGAAGTGTCACTGGGGACAACCCTGAGAACTATCACCGGGGACAACCCTGAGAAGTATCACTGGGGACAACCCTGAGAAGTGTCACTGGGGACAACCCTGAGAAGTGTCACTGGGGACAACCCTGAGAAGTGTCACAGGGGACAACCCTGAGAAGTGTCACTGGGGACAACCCTGAGAACTATCACCGGGGACAACCCTGAGAAGTATCACTGGGGACAACCCTGAGAAGTGTCACTGGGGACAACCCTGAGAAGTATCACTGGGGACAACCCTGAGAAGTGTCACTGGGGACAACCCTGAGAAGTGTCACTGGGGACAACCCTGAGAAGTATCACTGGGGACAACCCTGAGAAGTATCACTGGGGACAACCCTGAGAAGTGTCACTGGGGACAACCCTGAGAAGTGTCACTGGGGACAACCCTGAGAAGTGTCACTGGGGACAACCCTGAGAAGTGTCACTGGGGACAACCCTGAGACGTGTCACTGGGGACAACCCTGAGAAGTGTCACTGGGGACAACCCTGAGAAGTGTCACTGGGGACAACCCTGAGAAGTGTCACTGGGGACAACCCTGAGAAGTGTCACTGAGGACAACCCTGAGAAGTATCACTGGGAACAACCCTGAGAAGTGTCACTGGGGACAACCCTGAGAAGTATCACTGGGGACAACCCTGAGAAGTGTCACTGGGAACAACCCTGAGAAGTGTCACTGGGGACAACCCTGAGAAGTGTCACTGGGGACAACCCTGAGAAGTATCACTGGGGACAACCCTGAGAAGTATCACTGGGAACAACACTAAGAAGTGTCACTGGGGACAACCCTGAGAAGTGTCACTGGGGACAACCCTGAGAAGTGTCACTGGGAACAACACTAAGAAGTGTCACTGGGGACAACCCTGAGAAGTGTCACTGGGGACAACCCTGAGAAGTATCACTGGGGACAACCCTGAGAAGTATCACTGGGGACAACCCTGAGAAGTGTCACTGGGGACAACCCTGAGAAGTGTCACTGGGGACAACCCTGAGAAGTGTCACTGGGGACAACCCTGAGAAGTGTCACTGGGGACAACCCTGAGACGTGTCACTGGGGACAACCCTGAGAAGTGTCACTGGGGACAACCCTGAGAAGTGTCACTGGGGACAACCCTGAGAAGTGTCACTGGGGACAACCCTGAGAAGTGTCACTGAGGACAACCCTGAGAAGTATCACTGGGAACAACCCTGAGAAGTGTCACTGGGGACAACCCTGAGAAGTATCACTGGGGACAACCCTGAGAAGTGTCACTGGGAACAACCCTGAGAAGTGTCACTGGGGACAACCCTGAGAAGTGTCACTGGGGACAACCCTGAGAAGTATCACTGGGGACAACCCTGAGAAGTATCACTGGGAACAACACTAAGAAGTGTCACTGGGGACAACCCTGAGAAGTGTCACTGGGGACAACCCTGAGAAGTGTCACTGGGAACAACACTAAGAAGTGTCACTGGGGACAACCCTGAGAAGTGTCACTGGGAACAACACTAAGAAGTGTCACTGGGGACAACCCTGAGAAGTATCACTGGGGACAACACTGTTGGGCAAGTTAATAGGTCAGCTTAGTGTGTAGCCATAAACAGCTGACAGAGAGCTTGCCGACAGATCTAATTTATTATCTGTAAGATGGTCTTTCTCCTTCGTTAACAGTTTCTGTTAGCTGTTTATGGCTACCCACTTAGCTGGGCTATTAACTTGCCCAACAGCTTTGTCCCCAGTGACACTTGTTTTGTCCATCTCACTATTTATTTGGATGGAAGACCAAAGACCAAAGTGTGGCGTAACATTCGCTAGGTATATGCCCAAGCTTCAGTGACACCACTGACATTTTATCAACATGGACAATATTCCTGTCTCTTTCTGGGCCCCAGTTTTACCCCCCTGATATATTAGTGGAAATTTTAGCTACAGATAATATTTTTTTGTAAAAGAGGCATTTAATCCAGGTTAAAATGCATAGATGTGGCCACAACCAACCAAGACAAATCATAAATACCGGTATATATTTTTTAAACAGATATCCAGCACTTACAATTTATTTTCTGTAAGATCACAGTTTGACATGGCTCCATATTCACCATATTTATTTGTTTTGATTAAATGACTACACTATTTTGGAAAAAAAAATGTTAGGAAATACGTTTTAAAAAGGGCGAATGCTTACAAAATGTATTAGAACTGTAGAGAAGGGAGCCTTATTAAAATGGCAAATCGTTTACTTGCTTTTAACCCCAAAGAACCCTGCACAATTTGTCTAAAGCAATCCACTCCAATAGCAAACCATTTGTTATAATAAAATATCAATAGTGAGTTTACTCATAAATACAATCTTTCTGTATGGAACCAGCTAGTGTGAGTGCTTTTTAGCAATTACTGGCACAGTATGACACTAAATTGCCATTTCCCCAGTGATATCAAAAGTTACACGCTGGATATGTTTCTACAGCAAGAAATCTATAACTAGCCATTTATATTATTTATATAAGAGCGGACACTGTGTTTGCGAACATAGGAAACCATTTTAGAGAACACACGACACAAAAAGGATTTCCACTTTAAGAGAAGATTTGGCTTTTAGTCCCACATTCTGTGCAAGCAAAGCTTAAATCCAAGAAATTGTATTTTTGACTACAGCAAGGAGACTAAAAAACATTTTAGTGTTCTTTGTCCTGACTGTGACCCCATTGTAGATTTTGCTCCACTTTCTTTCTGCAGTGACCAAGCGTAGTTAAAGTCACTCATTCATCATTAGCGTCAGGTAGCGACAGATGAGCGTCTGTAGCGTGATTTTTTCAGCGCCAGCCAGTATTCGCTGTGCTTGGCCGGCGTTAGCTTGATGACAGCGACTCAGTCGGTGTGCGGTAATGTTGAATATGGGCAGGGGGGTCGCTGTTTCACAGGTTCAGCGTTGTATGTGAGCGCCTGACAACGAATGGCCAGAGCGAACGGCTAGCTTCATATTCATCAACAAATCACGCTCCGAATGTGCTGTCGCTGTCCATTCCTTGTTTAAACCCCAGAGCGCTGGCGGCGATGTGTATTAACTAGTTTTTAACCCCTAAACAACCATATTTTTTGAATGTAACATTATACATGTTTTTAGAATCATTTTGTAATATGAATACATTAATCTCAGACCTGTTAGATCAATTCTGCACATATTTTTTTTTTTTTTTTTTTGGACTTAAAAATAAATCCTAACATTGCAGAAGTGTTCTCCGATTTTTGGACATTAAAAAAAAAAAAAAAAAAAATTAATCCCAATTAATTATGATTAATTATAGATTGCTCCATTGAAATGCATTGGACATCGCCAGGGAGCGACAGCTCATACCTGGCGCTGTGAGGGAATTTGCAGCGGCGCTGTTCGGTCCAGGCGGCTTCATGATGAATGCCGCGCTAGCCGTCGCTCTCGCTGGCGCTAGCCTCATTTTGCTTGATAAATGCGTCATTGTGACCGCCGCCGGGCGTACTTGAGTCAGTAGTCGCCGTTAGCTGCCGCTACCTGGCGCTCGTCAGACACTACCTGGCGCTATCGCTTGATGAATAAGGGCCAAAGTCACTCAACAGCTAAATAAGAAAGTGTACTTACCTTTTGTCCTGTGCAGCTGATCGCTGCTAGTCTGCGATCAGTAACTCACCTAATTGCTGACTCCGAGGTCACTCTGCATCGCCTCTTCCTGTGTCGACCCGGGGTCTGAACTACATTCACCGCCATCGGTTAAAGGAATGTGGCCACTAACTATAATGGTCGGGGGGCATGGCAGCGCTCTTTGACTGATGGCTGGTCACAAACCCGACCCCCCATTAAACCCAGCGGGGACTCGTATCCAGTGATCATGGGGGGGGGGGTTACTGATAGGCAGGCTACCACTGATCAGCTGCACAGACAAATGATAAGTACACTTTTCTTTTTTTTATTTAGCTGCTGGATCACTTTAATAAAACAGAAAAGTTGTTAGAGTCACATGGGCCAGATAGGAATCACTGGCATCCCCATCATGTTGGCCACTACATTTCTACTTGAATGACAGCTGTATATTTTTTCTTTCAGTGGACCTAAAGCTGAAACGCCTCACAGTCTGCCACATCCTGCCCTCAGTATACTCCCTAAAAATTATATTCTTCTGTGTTCTGAGGTCAAAAGCAGCCACAACTAGTCCTCCAAGTCACCATTGGCCACCAGATTTCTGAGATGGCATGCACTGCACGGTGAACCCTGTTGGCCTCTGGCAGTAACATAGTAAATGTACAGTTAATAATTTAGTCCAATTTGGGACATTTATTAGTAGCAATTAGGCATCCCAAATTAGGATGTCAGGGATGGTAAAATAAGCTGATGGTTTATTTTAAGCAGTGCTAAAATACATAAGGCTAGCTAGGCTATCTCTTGGGTTACAGGCAGCAATGGTTGTTATTGGGTTTGCTTTAACACAATGCAAAAGAAGGAAAACCAAAAAGGAAATGTGCATGTCATTATAGCAGCATTTATCTCTTTTATATTCCACTGTGTGCTTACTGTATAATATGTGAGGCATTGCATAACACTAATGGGCACTGGGTTCAACAGGAAACATTTCTCCATGTGGGAGTTCCAAGTAAATACAGTGCAGTAAAAAACATGAATCCACCAAAGGTGCTGCCACTTTCTGGGCCAAGCTGGCTTTCCCCGGTCCAATCCAAGCAACAGCAATGCTAGCAAAGTGAAAAGCAGTGCTCACTGGGATAGAAACCAGGAAACTGGAAGTAAAGCTTACGTTTAATATCAAGAAATATGTGGACATTGGGGTTGATTCAGAGACTGGTGAGAAAAAGCACATATTTTTAGGAGAGAAAATTGCCATTCACTTTCATTGTCTACCTTGGGGCTGATTCAGAGCCAGGTGAAAATGTACAACCGGTAGGCAATGCAAGTGAATAGCAGTTTTCTCTCCTAAAAAGAAGTGAGTTGAACCCCATTAACCTAACCTGACCTGTCTCAGCACAGTGCTTTTTCTCTGGCTGGAATGGGTCAGGATGCTGTCTCACTAAATCCCATAATATAAATGGAGGCTCATTTTCTTATTACATTTACTAATCTTTTGTTGTTAACACTTCTGCAGAAGCAGAGCATTTCAACTGCTCTTTTTCATCCTAAAGCGGAACTCTATAAAACATTACTCTTATCACGAAAAAGGTTGCTTGCAACTTAAACCATTAAAGGAAAGCTTATTAAGAATTCTCTCCAGAACGAACTGTCGGCCTTATTTATCAAGGGCTAGCACCAGGTAGTGTCTGACGAGCGCCAGGTCCCGCCAGCTATTGGCGGCTACCGACTCAAGTACGCCCGGCGGCGGTCACAGTGACGCATTTATCACGCTAAATGAGGCTAGCGCCGGCGAGAGCGACAGCTAGCGCGGGATTCATCATGTAGCCGACTGCAACAAACAGCGCCGCTGCTAATCCCATCACAGCGACAGGTATGACCTGGCGCTCCCTGGCGCTCTCCAATGCATTTCAATGGAGCAATCTTTAAATAATCATAATTAATTGCTATTAATGTTTTTTTTTTTTTTTTTTTTTTAATGTCAAAAATTCTGTGACCACTTCTGCAATGTTAGGATTTTTTTTTAAGTAAAAAAAAAAAAAAGAAAAAAAAGTGCAGAATTGATATTACAGGTCTGATATTCATGTATTCATATTACAAAATGTTTAGAAAAACTTGTATCATTTTTACATATAAAAAAAAAGGTTGTTTGGGGGTTAAAAACCACTTTACACACATCGCCGCCAGCGCTCTGGGGTTTAAACAAGGAATTCACAGCGCGAGAAATTTTTGAGCGTGATTTGTTAATGAATCTGCAGCAAGCCGTTCGCTCTGGCCATTCGCTGTCAGGCGCACCCATACAGCGCGGAACCTGTGAAACAGCGACCCCCCAGCCCGTATTCAACATTACCACACACCGACTGAGTCGCTGTCAACAAGCAAACCCCGGCCAAGCACAGCGAATACTAGCTGGCGCTGTGAAAATCACGCTACTGGCGCTCATCTGTCGCTACCTGGCGCTATTAATGAATCGGCCTCTCAGTTTTTCTGTCTGCATGTCATGCTTGCACCTTACTATTTATTTCACTTATGCAGATCCTTGTTTCCCACCCATTCCGTCCTTTTTCTCTATAAACTGCAAGCAGGCCTCTTTGTGTTTTCATCTACAAACACCCAACAGAACTATAAAGATGGCAGGGCACATTTATTATCCTTTCTACATACAGTAGCACCAGAAGAAGCACATCTTCATAGCTGACGAGATTTCTTTGCACTGGGTTGTCCCACCCATGACCACCAGGATTTCATAAATGGCAACAAGTCTGCTTTTTCCATGGCATGCTGCTGAACTGATTTGGTCGGGCATAGCTATCACCCAAAATACAACACACATACAGGGCTTCAATTCCAGCTGTGGAAATGACTGGACCAGTCGGGGAGGCCGATTCATTAATAGCGCCAGGTAGCGACAGATGAGCGACAGTAGCGTTATTTTCACAGCGCACGCTAGTATTCGCTGTGCTTGGCCGTTGTTCGGCTGTTGACAGCGACTCAGTCGGTGTGCGGTAATGTTGAATACGGGGTTAGGAGTCGCTGTTTGACAGGTTCCGCGCTGTATGGGAGCGCATGACAGCGACTGGCCAGAGCGAACGGCTCCCAGCATATTCATTAACAAATCACGCTCCAAAAATTCTCGCGCTGTGAAATGCTTGTTTAAACCCCAGAGCGCTGGCGGCGATGGGTTAAAAGTAGTTTTTTAACCCCCAAACAACCATATTTTTAGAAAAAAAAAAAAACATGTTTTTCAAAACATTTTGTAATATGAATACATTAATATCAGACCTGTAATATCAATTCTGCACAATTTTTTTTTTTTTTACCTTAAAAAAATATCTAACATTGCAGAAGTGGTCACAGAATTTTTGACATTTAAAAAAAAAAAAATAAATAAAAATTAATAGCAATTAATTATGAATATTTAAAGATTGCTCCATTGAAATGCATTGGAGAGCGCCAGGTAGCGAGAGGTCATACCTGTCGCTGTTCAAGGTCGCTCGCTGGCGCTGTGGGGTGAGGCTGGAATAATGATGAATGATTCGCTATCTGGCGCTCTGTCAGTCGCTAAGCAGGATCGGCTTGATAAATGTGTGATTGCGGAGGGGAGCCGGCGTTCTCGTGGCGGTGAGCGTCATTACCGTTCGCTCACCATTCGCTACCTGGCGCTATCCCTTGTTAAATAAGGGCCAAAGTATCAAAGTGGATGAGGAGAGTATCCCACATTATGCCCTGTGTAATCCCATTTAGAGAACAACTGGGACAGATAGGAAAAAATGTGGAAGAAAAAACAGGGGGAAATAAACTTGAAAGAAATAGAATTAAACAGGAGAGGGAAGAGATGGGGAGATTGGGGAATCAGAGAGAGAAAGGCAGACAGGAGATGAGAAAGAGAGATGGACAGAGCATATAAAATAAAGAGAAAAAGCAGGGGATGGTGATA
The DNA here is from genome assembly GCA_027917425.1 of Gastrophryne carolinensis. Lineage (NCBI taxonomy): Eukaryota > Metazoa > Chordata > Amphibia > Anura > Microhylidae > Gastrophryne > Gastrophryne carolinensis. The sequence goes on from CM051234.1 coordinate 396,348,973, forward strand.
GAATTGACCAAAATTATTTTGAAAAGAGAGATAATGAAAATGTGAAAAAAAAGTCTGTGTAACAGAGGGAAATATATAGTGAAAGTGAAAATAGGGGGGAGTGGAGGTAAGGGAAAAGAAAATGCAGGGAAAAATGGCAAGAGAAAGATGGATGTGAAAAAGAGGAGAAGAAAAGAAAAAGGGGAATGATAAAAAGAAAAAGGGAATGAAGTAATGTCAAAATGAAAGCGGGATAGAGAAAAAGAGAGGAGGGGTCTGGAAAAAAGATGAGGAAACGTGGACTGGGAAAAAAAGAGAAAATGGTGATAAATAGAGAAATATGAAAGAGGACATATAAAGTGAGAGTTAAAAAAGGAAGAACATGTCTGAATGGGTTTCCTGGCATCCCCTTACAAAGAAGTTGGGATGGCGCCCTATACGAATACACAGGTTACACACCCCAAAGGCACACATTATGGGGGTTATTTAAGAAACGATAACGCCACGTAGCGGCACGTAGCGGCGAGTGAGCGCTGGGCGCTGTATGTGAAAACCACATTTAAGAAAGCGAATCTGGTGAGCGCCATGTAGCGTCACATGTATTACTAGCGTTGGCTCAGTGTAAAGCGCCGGCGATCTAGGTTCAGCAGCGCCATGTAGTACCTGACGCTCAGCCATACATTTCAATGGTGTTCCATTTGGTTGTGTATAAATAGCGTGTTGGCCAAGTAAACTTACGTTTTTGGCTCAAATCATTGTGTGGGCTCAGCAAACAGACACTTTTATTGATTTTTTTTTACATTTTTATGCAGAATTGTATGTGTAGGTCTGGCATTGCAGTGTCATTGTGTTAAAACAATGTCATTCCATGTGTTTTCGCTCTGGTGCTGGTGTATATGTGTTGAGAACCAGACTTTTATCCCACAGCGTATGGAGCGCTATGCTAAAGCGCACAGTTTTAGAGCAGCGGCGCTGGTTGAGTGTAGTTTTTTTTTAAATAAGGGCTTCAGTGCCGAGTACTGGACACACTTAACTTGGCGCTACCTATCGCTCCTTGCAGCGTTGTCCTGTTGTTAGATGTAGTTTAAAGTCTTTCACCTTTGGATACCACCTAACGCTCTCGATTGGCTCTGCAGTGAATCAGGGAGAGAGCTTCTACAGCACCCTCCAGACATCACATTCATCAGTGCTGGACGGGAAAGTACAGCGCCACTTGTCCAGCCATTACACTAGTGCCCTTATTCATCAAGCGATAGCGCCAGGTAGTGTCTAACAAGCGCCAGGTAGCGGCAGCTAACGGCGACTACCGACTCAAGTACGCCCGCGGCGGTCACAATGACGCATTTATCAAGCAAAATGAGGCTAGCGCCGGCGAGAGCGACGGCTAGCGCGGCATTCATCATGAAGCCGCCTGGACCGAACAGCGCCGCTGCAAATTCCCTCACAGCGCCAGGTATGAGCTGTCGCTCCCTGGCGATGTCCAATGCATTTCAATGGAGCAATCTATAATTAATCATAATTAATTGGTATTAATTTTTTTTTTTTTTTTTTTTTAATGTCAAAAAATCGGAGACCACTTCTGCAATGTTAGGATTTATTTTTAAGTAAAAAAAAAAAAAAAATATGTGCAGAATTGATCTAACAGGTCTGAGATTAATGTATTCATATTACAAAATGATTCTAAAAACATGTATAATGTTACATTCAAAAAATATGGTTGTTTAGGGGTTAAAAACTAGTTAATACAGATCGCCGCCAGCGCTCTGGGGTTTAAACAAGGAATGGACAGCGACAGCACATTCGGAGCGTGATTTTTTGATGAATATGAAGCTAGCCGTTCGCTCTGGCCATTCGTTGTCAGGCGCTCACATACAACGCTGGACCTGTGAAACAGCGACCCCCCAGCCCGTATTCAACATTACCGCACACCGACTGAGTCGCTGTCATCAAGCTAACGCCGGCCAAGCACAGCGAATACTGGCTGGCGCTGAAAAAATCCCGCTACAGTCGCTCATCTGTCGCTACCTGGCGCTATTGATGAATCGGCCTATAGGTTAGAGCGCACGACACCCGCTTGCAGTGTCTACTAGCAGTCGTTCTAAGCATCGCTACACAGACGCTCACATGGCACTACTTGGCGCTAGTGTTAAATCAGCCGAAAAAGATACACAGTTTCACATCCTGTGTGTGTGTGTGTGTGGGGGGGGGGGCTTGTCATAAAACTAAGGTCTCAGCTTCCAGAACGAATCCATTTCTTTACCCCGGGGTGGATAACACTTGCAATAGAAATTGAGCTTTCACTTTGTGATCCTTGATCTGTATTGGTTCTCTAGCTGTCCGCATGGCATTGAGGGGATGAATGTGTCACTGGTGTGTGTTGGGGACAATGTAGAGCTTGGAGTGGCACAGCGGGAATTGCAAGGCATACACTTGTCTTTGTTTAGTATGCGCCTTCCTTTCTTTTGAGGAGACCCAGAGAATGTGCTGGCGCCTCATTACAGCATCTCGCAACTAACACAACTGGTAGGCAAACATTTGGCGACTGCTCACACAACACCTTTCCCTTTGAATGGCGGCCACACTTACCCATATGAAACGCTTGCAAGCGTAGTCATGGTTATCTTTGAAAAGCACATGGGTAGAGTTTTGTGTGTGAGGATCAAACAGTACACTTGATCAAAAGAAATACCTAGTAAACATACCGAGAATGTATTTTCATTGGCAAGTCTTGTCAGCAGGAAAGCTAAAGATAATGTATTGCGTACATACGATTCTCCAAAGAAAAAAATGGTCCAGCCATGTTTCAAATAATATCTGTAAGTTCTCTGATTGATTCGTTAGTCAGTGGCCAAAAGTAAAAAAACACATATGCTCACCTAACCTTCTGCAACCCTGATCCCACAGAGCCCCAAATAATGAAATGCTGCGGGTCTGGAACATAAATACATTGCTCGTATTTGTTGAAGAGGCCTTCTGGTCTTTTTTTTTGGACAGCTGCAGTAGGTGAAATATTCCCGTACATGATTAAACATGATCTAGCTGTATCTGTACTTATCAGATCTGCTGGAGGGTATGAACATTATTTTATTCTCCTCTGATTGCTCAAGAGAGTGTTAGCAGAAATAGCATAGGGGAACATTCGTTTGGAAGTGTGTTACTTGTGTGTAATGGTGCACAGCTTGAATTGCCTAAATGTACTATGATAGCTTTAAAAACAAACCAAAGTCCCTTTAAAATGGCCCTAAAGTCTTAAAAGCTGGTATGATCGCTAACATTTCTGCCTTAAGAGCAGCACAATTTTGATGCCACATAGCTTAACTGGATAATAAAGCCTGAGAACGTGCTGTTATACTTACCATTGTCTTGTTCCACCATACGCAATGCTTCCTCCTTTCTGCATGTGATTGCTGGTGACCTATCAGCAGAGAGGAGAAAGCACCAGGTGTACATTCCCGCAGCACTGGAACCAGCTCATTCTCAGACTTCTCATGTTAACTTTACACTGCAGGGCCAGTTGCTGGTCCCCCCCCGGGGCATCCCAAATCCTAATGCCCAACTGTCTGAAACACTAGGAGGCTGATTCATCATTAGCGGCAGGTAGCAACAGATGAGCGTCTGTAGCAGGCATTTTCAGAGCGCCCGCTAGTAGTCGCAGTGCTCAGCCGTGGGTCGCTACTTTATAGCGACTCAGTCGCTGTCCAGTAATGTTGAATACATTGTGAGGAGTCGCTATTTTACCAGTACAGCGCTGTATGGGAACGCATGTTAGCGACTGCTCATAGCGACCGACTCACACCATATTCAGCCAAAAAACAGCCTCACAAATCTCTGGCGCTGAAAAATACTTGTTTGAAGCCCAGAGCGCAGGAGGCGGTGTGTTTAAAGTCTATTTTTCAGCATCTATCAACTAGTAACAAAGTGAAAACATATGGAATTACATTGTAACAACATTGTAACATGAACACTTTAATGGCAGACCTGTAATGTCATTTTCTGAGGAAATATATAAACAATGAAAAAAATGTGAAAAAAACTGCCAATGCCAGGAGAGGTCACAGAATTATTTGTGATTTAAAAAAAAAAAAGAGAAGAAAAGGATCGTCCATTGAAATGTATGGGAAAGGGAAAGGTAGCGAGAGGTCATACCTGGCGCTGTGCAAGGCTGAACGCTGGCGCTGTTCACTGAGGCTGTGAAATGATGAATCAGACGCTACATGGCGCTATCCCAGTCGCTAAACAGATTCTGCTTGATAAATGTGTAATTGCGTGCCGTGTCCGGCGTTCACCTGTCGCTACCTGTCGCTACCTTTGAATGAGGAGCCCAGGATATTCACTCCACACAGGTCATGCTATATTTTAAAATGTTACATTAAATGTTCTGTTTTATCACACTTGGTGAGCTGGACCTGCAGCACATTACCACAATTGGGACTTACAGAGGTCTGTCCGTGCTCCCAGGGGATTTCTGAGCTGTCTATCTTCTTGGGACTGCTACCTGTCATTAACCAGCCACTGCCTGACGCTATCCCTTCTTAAATAAGGGCCTAAGTCACCACAAAACTCACCCTCTGCGATGTAAACAATCTGGAGCCAGAGCAACCGTTCTTGCTTCGGATTGCTGAGCTCTAGTCCAAACAGAGCCATATTGCCAATCACTAATATGCATGGCATATGGTGCTGATGGGATCAGAGCTTGTGCATGTGCCATAGGACTGGAGAAAGGTAGGAATGTTTTTATGGGGGAGCTGGGCATCCCAGATTGGGATGCCCCCGGGGCAAGGAACAAAACCTGGAATAGTCAAAACCTAATAGCTAATAAAATGGATGACTCTTATTCCTTTTATTACATTGAACAAACTGATAAATGATCCTTTGCATTCTGTCATGAAAGCGTCTGGATGTGGATTGTGGTGTATTAAACTAATTGATAGGCTCACAGCTATGTTTGCACAAACTTTCAGGAAGAATAGCTTTAAAGATGTCTATGTAAAGGGCACAGACGTGCTCTGCAAGCAAAGTTTGGTACTGTTTTATTTAGCAGGGCATTTAACCTTTTTTTCATTTGTTAAACTTATTGGAGTAATATAGTTTAAGGCCCTGTCTGGGCAAAACAGCTATGCTCACCTTTCATGAGCTGTAGGCAATGGCTCCCAGTCGCTATCCAGCATAGTCACCTGTCTAAAGATCTGGCTCCCCCATACATCTTGCCTGTGCACTGTAAGGGCAAAGGAGAGAAGTCTGCTCCCTGATACTGTAACTGCGGGGCTGTTCCAGTATTTTGTCTCACTTCGGCCACTTCTACTATTGACACCAATACAACATTCGCTAGTTTTTGCAGCGTGTGTCCTGCAACTTGGGAACCTGGCAGCGAACTGAGCAGAATTATAGCGCTGAACGTCAGGGCAACTGTCTGTTTGCTGGCATTACTCTTGTTTCCTGCTTCACCTGGCTTAATATTTACTTGAAGAAATGGTTCGGGGAATTCGGGCAAACTGCTTCAGCCGAATTGGTTAGGTCAATTAATGAAATCTTTCTAAAGCTTATGTCAGCACGGGATGGGTCTCATAATATATGTGTGGGATTCTGGTCGTTGGTAATTTTTTATATAATGAATTTAAACAAATTCGAAAAGTAATGTGAAAACAGTTCTAATAGAAGTATTTCAAATTCTAGTTAATTATCTGACATTCGGGCTCAAAATATCTGGTACAGATACAAAAATGATGAAAAACATCTGTTAGGATTACTGGTGACGGCTTATTTGGGAATCCTTCAGCTTGACCACGTGGAGAGTAATAAGCGGTTAAGCTGAAGGATGACTTGGAAAAACCTCCGTTAGACTTACCAGTAATGGCTTTTTTAGGAATCCTTCAGCTTGACCGCTTATTACTCTCCACGTAGATATCTGGGCAGAAAAGATACATTCAGTCCTATGGCGTTCACTGCTAAAAGAAAGTGAAATTAAGGGGTTTATTTAAGAAAGGCAAAGGCCACATAGTGCCAGGTAGTTCCAGATGAGTGTCAGGCGAATGTCAGGTCACAGTGAAAACGGTGTAGTTATCAAGGGCCTTATTTATCAAGGGCTAGCGCCAGGTAGTGTCTCACTAGCGCCAGGTAGCGCCAGCTATCGGCGGCTACCGACTCCAGAACGGCAGGCGGCGGACACAATGACGCATTTATCACGCTAAATGAGGCTAGCGCCGGCGAGAGCGTCAGCTAGCGCGGGATTCATCATGTAGCGGACTGCAATGAACAGCGCCGCTGCTAATCCCATCACAGCGCCAGGTATGACCTCTCGCTCCCTGGCGCTCTCCAATGCATTTCAATGGAGCAATCTTTAAATAGTCATAATTTAGTGATATGATTTTTTTTTTTTTTTTTAACTGTCAAAAATTCTGTGACCACTACGGCAATGCAGAATTGATATTACAAGTCTGATATTAATGTATTCATATTACAAAATGTTTAGAAAAACTTGTTTAATTTTTAAATCAAAAAATATGGTTGTTTGGGGGTTAAAAAACTACTTTTAACCCATCGCCGCCAGCGCTCTGGGGTTTAAACAAGCATTTCACAGCGCGAGAAATTTTTGAGCGTGATTTGTTAATGAATATGCTGGGAGCCGTTCGCTATGGCCATTCGCTGTCAGGCGCACCCATACAACGCGGAACCTGTGAAACAGCGACTCCTAACCCCGTATTCAACATTACCACACACCGACTGAGTCGCTGTCAACTACCGAACAACGCCCAAGCACAGCGACTACTAGCGGGCGCTGTGAAAATCACGCTACTGCCGCTCATCTGTCGCTACCTGGCGCTATTAATGAATCGGCCTCCAAGTCAGAAAACCAGAGCACCTGTGATAGTGCCAGGTAGTGTCCCATCTATCATCAGCACCGGCGATGGGATGAGGGGTGGCGCTGAGTTTCATACAGAGCTAGATAGGTGCTCACCCTGCACTGTGTGGCCCGTACATACATTTCAATTGCTGGGATGGTTGTAACGTTTTTGACTACTTCTATTTATTTCATTTTTGGGGGATGGTGCACGTGCCACGTGATCACTGGGCTGGAATTGATTTGGTATGCATTTTTGACACTTTTTTATTGCACTGCTAACTTGTGACTTGGCCATGCAAATCCTGTGCCATGCCTTACCCTTGTCCCTATGCAATTCCCAGTGTTTTATTGGGCTGTGCTGAGCGGCTGGCTGGGAGGAAGCTACGGCAGAGCGCTGCTTGTCTCCAGGCGGCTCTGCGGAGGTGCTTTTTTAACCTCCTTAGTGGTGATCCCAAGCGTGACTCAGGGTTAATTTGCGCTGTAAGTAGCGGTAACCCCGAGTCACGCTCGGGATCTATTTGGCAGAGGAGCAGGGCGGCGCAGTCTCCTTACCTTCTCCCTGCGATCCAGCGATGTCCCCGCTGCGATCGCAGGTGAGAGCCGCGGCTGCGGCGTCCGTCTCACTTCCTGGTTCCGTCTCTGTGAGCCGCAGAGGCTCATGGGGGCGGAGCCGTGCGTCAGAGACAAATGTAATGGTAACGCTTTCGTTACCATTACATTTGCCTCTATCATAACGCCAGGGGGGTTAAAAAGAAGCCTTTGTTGTTGAGATATACAGTTTTAATATATTGGCCTCCATTCAGTAACAGTTGAAAAAAATTCTCATGGTAGTAAAAAATGCACTTTATTATAAAAAAGCCTGAGAATGTCACTGTTGCTGCATGACCTGTTAGGAAGACAATGAAAGTCAATGGTATTAGTTTTCACTGCAGTTCAAAGTGCCATTACCTTTCATTGTCTTGCTAGCTGGTGATTCAGCAACTGTGAGGCTATTTTATGGTGATTGAATTCTTTTCAACTCTTCAATTTCTCTTTCTCATACACAAATTGAGAGTGGGCTTGGCCATGAAGAGCAGGGGGAATGTAATGCCTTGTTTGTGTACAAGCTGAGGGGGCAGCTCTTGGTCACAGTAGGCAAAATGATTTTTATTTTTGACCATCAACGTAGAGCCCTGGCGGGTTTGAGAAATCAGACACTGTGAAACGTGCTCAAAAATTTTAAAAAATCCTTAAAATAAAAAAAAAAAAACATGTTTAAAAAAATGTTAAAGGGTTTAACTCTTAATTTCGCGTTAAAGCGGAGCAAATGCCATGTTAGGGTGTTCCATTTATTCAGCTGCTCTTCTCCCCCCCGCCCCCGGTGGCCCGTTATTTTTTTTAAAAGGCTTTCCACCGCTGAGGCCACACCCACCTGACACCTTGTGAGATCACGTTTGCCTGATCTCAAAAGGGCTGTGCAAGCGCCGTCTGGCCACATGCAAGCTCGTCTTTCAGGCTGAGCACGCCCGCTCCCACGCCAAGCCATTTAGATTGGCTTGGCTTGGGAGCATGCACTGCTACAGGGCAGCCGGGGATGTGACTTTGAGGGTTGCTATCTCTACCGAGCCAAGAGCTTTTTGCTCCACTTTAAAGTGGACCAAAACCCAGGATTTTGACTATCCTGGGTCTTGGTCCTTTCCCCCGGGGCACCCTGCTGTCTGAAACCCCCCAGATCGCTGAGCGCAACTCACCTCTTCCCGGTCCTATGGCGCATGCGCGGCCCCTCGTCCCCTGCTTCTCTCTAACAGGGAGCGTGCCCTAGCCGGCCATTCACAAATGCCTGGTGCGGGCACACTCCCTGCTAGAGCAATAGCGGGGATGTGGCTCACACATGCACCATTGGACCGGGAAGCAAGGTAAGTGAACAGGGCAACCTGGGGGGGCTTCACACAGCGGGGGGAGGGAATTGATCAGTCCGGGTATCTTAGGCCCTTATTTATGAAGGAATAGCGACAGGTAGCGGCTGGTGAGCGACCGGTAATGACGGGCCCCGCCACGAGAACGCCGGCTCCCCACCACAATCACACATTTATCAAGCCAATCCTGCTTAGCAACTGAGATAGCGCCATATAGCCACTCATTCATCATTATTCCAGCCTCAGCCCACAGCGCCAGCGTCCGACCTTGAACAGCGACAGGTATGACCTCTCGCTACCTGGCGCTCTCCAATGCATTTCAATGGAACAATCTTTAAATATTCATAATTAATTGTTATTAATGTGTTTTTTTTTTTTTAATGTGAAAAATTCTGTGACCACTTCTGCCATGTGCCATGTTAGATAATTTTTTTAAGGTAAAAAAAAAAAAAAAAAAATTGTGCAGAATTGATATTACAGGTCTGATATTATTGTATTCATATTACTAAATTCTTTCAAAATTTTTTTTTTTTTTTTGGTTTCCAAAAATATGGTGGTTTGGGGGTTAAAAAACTACTTTTAACCCATCGCCGCCAGCGCTCTGGGGTTTAAACATGCATTTCACAGCGCAAGAATTTTTTGAGCGTGATTTTTTGATGGATATGGTGGGAGCCGGTCGCTATGACCAGTCGCTATCATGCGCTCCCATACAGCGCGGAACCTGTCAAATAGCGACTCGTCACCCCATATTCAACATTACTGCACACCGACTGAGTCGCTATCAACAACCGAACAATGGCCAAGCACAGCGACTATTAGCGGGCGCTGTGAAAATACTGCTACAGTCGCTCAACTGTCGCTACCTGCCGCTATTAATGAATCGGCCTCTTAGATTCCCGGGACGATCGTGCTTGTTCACTTTAAAGACCAAACTCTGCTGAAAAAACATATGATTTTCCTGGAAATCACACATATATAGTGCAGAATGCCTGGAAATTGCTTGGCAACAAGAGGTGAAAACACCCCTGGAACTGAAAAGATTAAATGAAATTTGGTTTTCCTGTGACCAAACAGGAAGTTTAACAGGTTCTCCAGACTGTGCATACAAGACACTGTAGGTATGCTTTAAACACATCATTTATGCTTTATTCATTGCAAAAGCGACTTTTGCAGTCGTTTTACAAAATCAAAAGGTAATATGTATACTTATCTAAGACACAAAGTTCATGGCAAGCCTTAAAAATATGGCGTTCAGTACTCTGAGTCACCTTAGACCTGTCAGTATAATTGCCCTTGTAAAAACATTAGACCTGTGAAGCTAGTTTTAAGACTGGGGGGATATGTAGATACCTAGCTGTAAAATCTATCCTTATCGCAAGTGCTTGGTGAGGTCACCACTTTATTATCAGGTCTTCATAGGTAAGAATTAGTGATATGTTTACCTATTTTTAATACTCTTATTTTTGTTAAACAGTATCTACTTCCTTACTGCTGCTTTCCAAAGTGGCAAATAACCCTGAAGCTCGCACAGGCTTTTGTTCTGCTTTAAGTAAGGAAGTCAGGGCGATAAATTAAATGAATTCTCTTTTGCCTCTACTTTTGGCTCCATGGTATGGTTATTATTTGTGATGTTATACTGAGGATAAAGAAAAAATGCCATAGGATTTCCTGTATAATGACCAATGAGACAAAAGCAGTTAGATAGGAAACCTTTCATTTACGGGGCATGGGCATATTTGTGTTGTCCTCCAGAATAAGGAGCCATGTACTGTGTGTTTTTGACCCGTCAGTTGATGAAATATACACAGAGATTCTCCGCCAATGTACTAAGAGGACACAGTGTTAACTTTTCATGTGAAGTTCAGTGGCTTATATGTCTCTACACACAAAATAACAGAAGCAGGGTCATTACTGATGGGTCAGGTCAGTGGGGCTCCATGTAATATTCGGGTGGGATCTTAAGTACAGTGTATGCTGTTTAATTGCTGTTATGGTCTGCCACGGCTTATCAATTAAGGGCCCCATAGCAGGATTTTAATGGGGACAGCCACTTCCTGTCCTGTCTTTCTGATGATCATTTGGCAGGGAAAAAATAAAGGGGGATTCACAAACCACTTATGAGTAGTAAGCACAGTATGCTCGTAGAGATACAATAATAATACAGATCCAGCTTTTGCTATGGGGCTTGGGGAATTAATGTTAAGATTCTTGTTTCTTTGCTTCTTCTCATGTCCCTTATCCAAGTAGTTTGGTTGGACCCTAAAAGTCTTATTTAAGCTTATTTGAGCAATTGCTCACTTGAGGAAGGGGGTGTTAGCCCCAAAACACTGTATCGGGTGATTACCATTCCCTTGTGGGTAATTTAAACCTCATTTTATACCATACGCTATGCTGTGCATCTTTACATTATAATTGTTTTATCCCTACTATCCAGCTTTTTTGCGCACATATTTCATTGCGGTCTATGGTCTAGCATGGGTGTTATTTAGAGCCTATCAATCACTTTGTTGCTATATACCCTACTTTTTGCTCCCTAACATGCACCTGACCAAAAGACACACCCAGGGCTTAGAGGAGGAAAATAAGAAACAAAAATATTCTCAACCAAATGGAGTGCTAAAATACCCTTCTCTCAATGACCCCATTACAGACAGTATTCAGAATCCCCACCATCACCCCATTACAGGCAGCGTGCAGACCCCCCCCCCCCATCACCTATTACAGACAGTGTGCAGAATCCCCCTCAACCACCCTATTACAAGCAGTGTGTAGCATTCCCCATTACAGGCAATGTGTGTCATCCGCCATTACATGCAGTGCCTGGCATCCGCCATCACAGGCATTGTGCAATGTCCCCCATCACAGTCAGTGTGAGGCACCCCCCATTACAGGCTGTGTGCGGAATCCCCCATCACAGGCAGTGTGCAGCATCCCCCATTACAAGAAGTGTGCGGAATCCCCCATTACAGGCTGTGTGCGGAATCCCCCATCACAGGCAGTGTGCAGCATCCCCCATTACAAGAAGTGTGCGGAATCCCCCATCACAGGCAGTGTGCAGCATCCCCCATTACAAGAAGTGTGCAGAATCCCCCATTACAGGCTGTGTGCGGAATCCCCCATCACAGGCAGTGTGCAGCATCCCCCATTACAAGAAGTGTGCGGAATCCCCCATCACAGGCAGTGTGCAGCATCCCCCATTACAAGAAGTGTGCGGAATCCCCCATCACAGGCAGTGTGCAGCATCCCCCATTACAAGAAGTGTGCGGAATCCCCCATCACAGGCAGTGTGCAGCATCCCCCATTACAGGCTGTGTGCGGAATCCCCCATCACAGGCAGTGTGCAGCATCCCCCATTACAAGAAGTGTGCGGAATCCCCCATCACAGGCAGTGTGCAGCATCCCCCATTACAAGAAGTGTGCGGAATCCCCCATCACAGGCAGTGTGCAGCATCCCCCATTACAAGAAGTGTGCGGAATCCCCCATCACAGGCAGTGTGCAGCATCCCCCATTACAAGAAGTGTGCGGAATCCCCCATCACAGGCAGTGTGCAGCATCCCCCATTACAAGAAGTGTGCGGAATCCCCCATCACAGGCAGTGTGCAGCATCCCCCATTACAAGAAGTGTGCGGAATCCCCCATCACAGGCAGTGTGCAGCATCCCCCATTACAAGAAGTGTGCGGAATCCCCCATCACAGGCAGTGTGCAGCATCCCCCATTACAAGAAGTGTGCGGAATCCCCCATCACAGGCAGTGTGCAGCATCCCCCATTACAGGCAGTGTGCGGAATCCCCCATCACAGGCAGTGTGCAGCATCCCCCATTACAAGAAGTGTGCGGAATCCCCCATCACAGGCAGTGTGCAGCATCCCCCATTACAAGAAGTGTGCAGCATCCCCCATCACAGGCAGTGTGCAGCATCCCCCATTACAAGAAGTGTGCGGAATCCCCCATCACAGGCAGTGTGCAGCATCCCCCATTACAAGAAGTGTGCGGAATCCCCCATCACAGGCAGTGTGCAGCATCCCCCATTACAAGAAGTGTGCGGAATCCCCCATCACAGGCAGTGTGCAGCATCCCCCATTACAGGCTGTGTGCGGAATCCCCCATCACAGGCAGTGTGCAGCGTCCTCCATTACAAGAAGTGTGCGGAATCCCCCATCACAGGCAGTGTGCAGCATCCCCCATTACAAGAAGTGTGCGGAATCCCCCATCACAGGCAGTGTGCAGCACCCCCCATTACAGGCTGTGTGCGGAATCCCCCATCACAGGCAGTGTGCAGCGTCCTCCATTACAAGAAGTGTGCGGAATCCCCCATCACAGGCAGTGTGCAGCATCCCCCATTACAAGAAGTGTGCGGAATCCCCCATTACAGGCTGTGTGCGGAATCCCCCATCACAGGCAGTGTACAGCATCCCCCATTACAAGAAGTGTGCGGAATCCCCCATCACAGGCAGTGTGCAGCACCCCCCATTACAGGCTGTGTGCGGAATCCCCCATCACAGGCAGTGTGCAGCATCCCCCATTACAAGAAGTGTGCGGAATCCCCCATTACAGGCTGTGTGCGGAATCCCCCATCACAGGCAGTGTGCAGCATCCCCCATTACAAGAAGTGTGCAGAATCCCCCATTACAGGCTGTGTGCGGAATCCCCCATCACAGGCAGTGTGCAGCATCCCCCATTACAAGAAGTGTGCGGAATCCCCCATCACAGGCAGTGTGCAGCATCCCCCATTACAAGAAGTGTGCAGCATCCCCCATCACAGGCAGTGTGCAGCATCCCCCATTACAAGAAGTGTGCGGAATCCCCCATCACAGGCAGTGTGCAGCATCCCCCATTACAAGAAGTGTGCGGAATCCCCCATCACAGGCAGTGTGCAGCATCCCCCATTACAAGAAGTGTGCGGAATCCCCCATCACAGGCAGTGTGCAGCATCCCCCATTACAAGAAGTGTGCGGAATCCCCCATCACAGGCAGTGTGCAGCATCCCCCATTACAGGCTGTGTGCGGAATCCCCCATCACAGGCAGTGTGCAGCGTCCTCCATTACAAGAAGTGTGCGGAATCCCCCATCACAGGCAGTGTGCAGCATCCCCCATTACAAGAAGTGTGCGGAATCCCCCATCACAGGCAGTGTGCAGCATCCCCCATTACAAGAAGTGTGCGGAATCCCCCATCACAGGCAGTGTACAGCATCCCCCATCACAGGCAGTGTGCAGCATCCCCCATCACAGGCAGTGTGCAGAATCCCCCATTACAAGAAGTGTGCGGAATCCCCCATCACAGGCAGTGTACAGCATCCCCCATTACAAGAAGTGTGCGGAATCCCCCATCACAGGCAGTGTGCAGCATCCCCCATTACAGGCAGTGTGCGGAATCCCCCATCACAGGCAGTGTGCAGCATCCCCCATTACAAGAAGTGTGCGGAATCCCCCATCACAGGCAGTGTGCAGCATCCCCCATTACAAGAAGTGTGCGGAATCCCCCATCACAGGCAGTGTGCAGCATCCCCCATTACAAGAAGTGTGCGGAATCCCCCATCACAGGCAGTGTGCAGCATCCCCCATTACAGGCAGTGTGCGGAATCCCCCATCACAGGCAGTGTGCAGCATCCCCCATTACAAGAAGTGTGCGGAATCCCCCATCACAGGCAGTGTGCAGCACCCCCCATCACAGGCAGTGTGCAGCATCCCCCATCACAGGCAGTGTGCAGCATCCCCCATTACAAGAAGTGTGCAGCATCCCCCATCACAGGCAGTGTGCAGCATCCCCCATTACAAGAAGTGTGCAGCATCCCCCATCACAGGCAGTGTGCAGCATCCCCCATCACAGGCAGTGTGCAGAATCCCCCATTACAGGCAGTGTGCGGAATCCCCCATCACAGGCAGTGTGCAGAATCCCCCATTACAAGAAGTGTGCGGAATCCCCCATCACAGGCAGTGTACAGCATCCCCCATTACAAGAAGTGTGCGGAATCCCCCATCACAGGCAGTGTGCAGCATCCCCCATTACAGGCAGTGTGCGGAATCCCCCATCACAGGCAGTGTGCAGCATCCCCCATTACAAGAAGTGTGCGGAATCCCCCATCACAGGCAGTGTGCAGCATCCCCCATTACAAGAAGTGTGCGGAATCCCCCATCACAGGCAGTGTGCAGCATCCCCCATTACAAGAAGTGTGCGGAATCCCCCATCACAGGCAGTGTGCAGCATCCCCCATTACAGGCAGTGTGCGGAATCCCCCATCACAGGCAGTGTGCAGCATCCCCCATTACAAGAAGTGTGCGGAATCCCCCATCACAGGCAGTGTGCAGCATCCCCCATTACAGGCAGTGTGCAGCATCCCCCATCACAGGCAGTGTGCAGCATCCCCCATTACAAGAAGTGTGCGGAATCCCCCATCACAGGCAGTGTGCAGCACCCCCCATCACAGGCAGTGTGCAGCATCCCCCATCACAGGCAGTGTGCAGCATCCCCCATTACAAGAAGTGTGCGGAATCCCCCATCACAGGCAGTGTGCAGCATCCCCCATTACAGGCAGTGTGCAGCATCCCCCATCACAGGCAGTGTACAGCATCCCCCATTACAAGAAGTGTGCAGCATCCCCCATCACAGGCAGTGTGCAGCATCCCCCATCACAGGCAGTGTGCAGAATCCCCCATCACAGGCAGTGTGCAGCATCCCCCATCACAGGCAGTGTGCAGCATCCCCCATTACAAGAAGTGTGCAGCATCCCCCATCACAGGCAGTGTGCAGAATCCCCCATTACAAGAAGTGTGCGGAATCCCCCATCACAGGCAGTGTGCAGCATCCCCCATCACAGGCAGTGTGCGGAATCCCCCATCACAGGCAGTGTGCAGCATCCCCCATTACAAGAAGTGTGCAGCATCCCCCATCACAGGCAGTGTGCAGAATCCCCCATTACAAGAAGTGTGCAGCATCCCCCATTACAAGAAGTGTGCGGAATCCCCCATCACAGGCAGTGTGCAGCATCCCCCATTACAGGCAGTGTGCGGAATCCCCCATCACAGGCAGTGTGCAGCATCCCCCATCACAGGCAGTGTGCAGCATCCCCCATTACAAGAAGTGTGCGGAATCCCCCATCACAGGCAGTGTGCAGCATCCCCCATTACAGGCAGTGTGCGGAATCCCCCATCACAGGCAGTGTGCAGCATCCCCCATCACAGGCTGTGTGCGGAATCCCCCATCACAGGCAGTGTGCAGCATCCCCCATTACAAGAAGTGTGCGGAATCCCCCATCACAGGCAGTGTACAGCATCCCCCATTACAAGAAGTGTGCAGCATCCCCCATCACAGGCAGTGTGCAGCATCCCCCATCACAGGCAGTGTGCGGAATCCCCCATCACAGGCAGTGTGCAGCATCCCCCATCACAGGCTGTGTGCGGAATCCCCCATCACAGGCAGTGTGCAGAATCCCCCATTACAAGAAGTGTGCAGCATCCCCCATCACAGGCAGTGTGCAGCATCCCCCATTACAAGAAGTGTGCAGCATCCCCCATCACAGGCAGTGTGCAGCATCCCCCATTACAAGAAGTGTGCGGAATCCCCCATCACAGGCAGTGTGCAGCATCCCCCATTACAAGAAGTGTGCGGAATCCCCCATCACAGGCAGTGTACAGCATCCCCCATTACAAGAAGTGTGCGGAATCCCCCATCACAGGCAGTGTGCAGCATCCCCCTTTACAGGAATTGTGATGCATCCCCCATCACAGGCAGTGTGCAGCATCCCCCATTACAGGCAGTGTGCGGAATCCCCCATCACAGGCAGTGTGCAGCATCCCCCATTACAGGCAGTGTGCGGAATCCCCCATCACAGGCAGTGTGCAGCATCCCCCATTACAAGAAGTGTGCAGAATCCCCCATCACAGGCAGTGTGCAGCATCCCCCATCACAGGCTGTGTGCGGAATCCCCCATCACAGGCAGTGTGCAGCATCCCCCATTACAAGAAGTGTGCGGAATCCCCCATCACAGGCAGTGTACAGCATCCCCCATTACAAGAAGTGTGCAGCATCCCCCATCACAGGCAGTGTGCAGCATCCCCCATCACAGGCAGTGTGCGGAATCCCCCATCACAGGCAGTGTGCAGCATCCCCCATCACAGGCTGTGTGCGGAATCCCCCATCACAGGCAGTGTGCAGCATCCCCCATTACAAGAAGTGTGCGGAATCCCCCATCACAGGCAGTGTGCAGCATCCCCCATTACAAGAAGTGTGCGGAATCCCCCATCACAGGCAGTGTACAGCATCCCCCATTACAAGAAGTGTGCAGCATCCCCCATCACAGGCAGTGTGCAGCATCCCCCATCACAGGCAGTGTGCAGCATCCCCCATCACAGGCAGTGTGCGGAATCCCCCATCACAGGCAGTGTGCAGCATCCCCCATCACAGGCTGTGTGCGGAATCCCCCATCACAGGCAGTGTGCAGCATCCCCCATTACAAGAAGTGTGCGGAATCCCCCATCACAGGCAGTGTGCAGCATCCCCCATTACAGGCAGTGCGCAGCATCCCCCATTACAAGAAGTGTGCGGAATCCCCCATCACAGGCAGTGTGCAGCATCCCCCTTTACAGGAATTGTGATGCATCCCCCATCACAGGCAGTGCGCAGCATCCCCCATTACAAGAAGTGTGCGGAATCCCCCATCACAGGCAGTGTGCAGCATCCCCCATTACAAGAAGTGTGCGGAATCCCCCATTACAGGCTGTGTGCGGAATCCCCCATTACAAGAAGTGTGCGGAATCCCCCATCACAGTCAGTGTGAGGCACCCCCCATTACAAGAAGTGTGCGGAATCCCCCATCACAGGCAGTGTGCAGCACCCCCCATTACAAGAAGTGTGCGGAATCCCCCATCACAGGCAGTGTGCAGCATCCCCCATTACAAGAAGTGTGCAGCATCCCCCATTACAAGAAGTGTGCGGAATCCCCCATCACAGGCAGTGTGCAGCATCCCCCATTACAAGAAGTGTGCGGAATCCCCCATCACAGGCAGTGTGCAGCACCCCCCATTACAAGAAGTGTGCGGAATCCCCCATCACAGGCAGTGTGCAGCATCCCCCATTACAAGAAGTGTGCGGAATCCCCCATCACAGGCAGTGTGCAGCATCCCCCATTACAAGAAGTGTGCAGCATCCCCCATTACAAGAAGTGTGCAGCATCCCCCATTACAGATTACAGGTAGTGTGCGCCATCCCTGATACAGGCAGTGTTTGGCATCCCCCCACTGTCTTTTGTGTGCTAATGAGAAAGTATGTAGGAGTTGGGAGCGGCGATATTATTGTCAGGGTAAATGTCTAACCAGCCTAACTGCAAATGACCTAACTACATTGTTTCAGGGATAGCCAGAATTAGGTTATTGGTGTATATCAGGTTGTGATTTTAGATGGGGAGTTTTTGTGGCAGCTGCGACCATTGTAATGTATTCTTTATATGTAAATTATTTTGAGAAAAAAGTGTGGGGAACAACATTGTTATAATTATAATTGAAGTCCACAAAGCTCCATCAGCAGAGGAAGACAGCAAGTGTAGTCTCCATATATCTCTCAGTACAAGTTCCCTTTAAGACGTGTTTCCTTGTGTGTTACGGATTACCGCCAGTAACTGTTTCCCGGCATCAAAGCAAACGTGCGGTTAGCTGTGATGATTACTGTGGATGTAAACCTTTCATCGCGCCTGCCTTACATATACAAACATTTCTATGAATCCTGCATTGAATTAGTTGAATAGTCACTATGTTAAGTTTAGATTTCATATATAAATGTTATTTAAGTGTTATATCCGATAAAAGCAAGTCTGTCAGTATAACTTTAGCTTTGCACGTTTGAATACACTCACACATCTAACACAGAGCTACAGTAATATTTCCTACAAGCTTTGCACCGCGCATTGAAAATCTCTCCCTTGCATGTATATGGTTAAGTAAACTTACTACAGCCATATGTTTTTAAAGGATATCTGTATGCGAAAAGGTGCTACTCACCTCACTTGCCCTGCTGCTGCTGTTTCTTGATCTGGTTCCTTCAAACATACCCACCCTGCCGACTCTTCTAGTCCAGCCAAAGTCTGCTAAGAGCAGAGCCATGGTGAAATTGCTGCCCTAGCTTCATGTCATTAGTGTGCAAAGCATGGGGCAGCCTGGGGCATCGCGACCGGTACATTCATAAGATCAGATTAGAAGTGTTGGGCATCTGGGTAGGCAGGTGAATGTGGCTTTTTCCAAGTATACAGCACGTCCTGTTCCAGATATTCCTTACGTCTGGGTTATTCCGCCACAAGGTGGCGCTGGACTGCAGAAAGATTTGTGGCCACTCCCGGCCCCATAAATAGCCAAGTACCTCCCACCAATTTCCAGTTTTTCTCTGCAGTCTGGACTGCGAAGATAGAAGATGGCTCTCTACTGCGCAGGAAGTGGGGCTTTCAAGCCTAGGGCCCTGCAGGCTTATTTCCACCCGTTCTGGACCACTGCCTCCCAGCCTCGGCTGACGGTTCGGGTGAAGGTAAGACAGCACTAGGGTCAGGTGCTGAAAGAGCTCGGCTATGGGCCGCAAGACCCTGTACCAAAGGGTAGCTGGCGACAGGCTTTATATGGTGAGCCTCATTGGGATGCCCCAGCCTCAATCCTTGGGTCTTGGTTCCCTTCACCATTCTCCCCTCTAGAAAGTTGGGCACGACCCTTGTTGTGGCCCGCTCGGGGGGCTGTATTTGTGTGCTTTTTTGGTGTTGTGCGGACCATTGTACGACGCTCCACGGTGGTTGGCGCTGTTTTTTTTAGGTTACTGTCATGGCGCCGGCGTCTCACGTGATCACAAGTTTCGCGCTCTTCGGGGGGGCGGGAACCGCGGTTTGACGCGTTTTGCTTCATACTCTCGCGGTCCACCCCTCTCGGTACTGCTGCAGGCGCCATTTTGTGGCCTCGTCCTTGCGGTGCTGCGACGCGGTCTGGTCTCTGAGTGATCTGCCCGATTGGTCCATGAGTCCCTTACGGGGGTTTTGTTATATTGCTTTACTATGTATACGCTGGGGATGTTTCTTGTGTGCTTATTGTGTCTTGCAGGCGGGTCACCTCTGACTGTGGTTCTCCCGGACCTGCTCCTTACCATTCTCCCACCTTCTCTAGCGGGCTTTGGGGGGCATCCCAAAAAGGGTGGCTTCAAGCGCAGGCTCAGTTTCTTCTTTCTTGTCCTCATCCGTCCATCCGGCAGGGGATGCAGCTGGTGGGCCTGATGGTGTCTTGCTTCAAGGCGGTACCCTATGCTCAGTTTCACATGAGACCTCTTCAGCTACACCTCTTATCAGTGTGGGATCGGGACCCTGTGTCCCTGGATCAGGTATTTGTTCTGTCCCCCCTGGTCAAACGGTCCCTCTCGTGGTGGCTGGACTCAAGGAACCTCTTGGTGGGCAGGACCTTTCTGTCCCCTTGCTGGGAGACTGTCACCACAGATGCCAGTCTGACAGGTTGGGGGGGCTTCTGAAAGTCCTTGAAATTCCAGGGTCAGTGGGGCCCCCAGGAGGCATCAACATTCTGGAACTGAGGGCGGTAAGGTTGGTTCTCGCTCAATTGACCCCACACCTTCGGGGTCGGGCTGTTCAGATCCGCTCAGACAACCAGACGGCGGTTGCCTACATCAATCATTAGGGAGGGACTCGGAGCAAGTGAGCCCTCAAGTAAGTGTCCCTGATACTGTCCTGGGCAGAAGAGAATATCCCCTGTATATCGGCAGTTTACATCCCGGGGGTGGAAAACCTGGAGGCAGACTCCCTGAGCCCCCCTGCTGTCTCGGCTGGGAGAGTGGTCCCTCAGCAACAGGGTGTTTTCGCTCCCTGTGCTGTCGCTGGGGTCTGCCGGATGTGGATCTGTTTGCGTCCCGTCAAAATCACAAGCCTCCATTCTTTGTCTCTCTGTCTCAGGACCCTCTGGCCTTCGCCATGAATGCGCTAGCAATGCCTTGGAAGGGGTTTCGGCTCCTTTATGTGTTCCCTCCGTTCCCTCTGTTGGGCAGGGTGCTGCGCAAGATAGCCCAGGAGGGGTGCCAGCCATTCTGGGGGACCCCTGTTGGCCAAGAAGGGTGTGGTACGCAGACATCGTGCAGTTGGCTGTAGATCAGTACGTCCTGCCCAAGGATCCAGACCTGCTCATTAAGGGACAGCTGTACCATCCCAATTTACAAACGCTGGCTTTGACGGCTTGGCTGTTGAAACCTCCATCTTGAGGGAAAAGGGGTTGTCTGCCTCTGTTGTTGATACCATGATTAAGGCTAGGAAGAAGTCCTCGTCCTTTATCTACTACAGGGTCTGGCATGCTTACATTGCCTGGTGTGAGTCCAAATCTCTTCCCTGTCGGGTGTTTTCTGTTCCCAGAATTCTGGAATTCTTGCAGCATGGTTTGGATTTGGGCCTTCAACCTAGTACCCTCAAAGGTCATGTATCAGCTTTGGCAATTTTCTTCCAAAAACCTTTTGCCAGTCACCGTTTGGTTAAGACTTTTTTCCAGGGGGTTTCTCATGTGCGGCAGCCACGTAAACCTATGTTACCAGGTTGGGATTTGAATCTGGTGTTATCTGCTCTGCAGGGTCGTCCTTTTGAGCCTCTCCGTGAGGCTGCTTTGTCCATTTTGACTCTCAAGGTAGCCTTTTTGGTGGCTATTACTTCTGTCAGGCGTGTTTCTGAGTTGGCGGCGCTTTCCATCAAACCTCCCTATTTTGAGCGACAGCAGGACAAGGTGGTGTTTCGTTTTAAACCAGATTTCTTGCCTAAGGTTGTGTCTGCTTTTCATCTCAATCAGGACATTGTCTTGCCTTCCTTGTGTCCTAATCCTGCTAATTCCAAGGAGAGGACTCTGCATTCTTTGGATGTGGTCAGGGTTCTGAAGTTTTACTTGGTAGCTACTGAATCTGGAAGACTGATGCTCTTTTTGTTCTTCCTTCTGGTCCACTATCAGCAAGTGGATTCGTCAGGCGGTGGTGCAAGCCTATTCTGCTAAGGGGAAGGAACCTCCCTTCCGCCTTACTGCTCATTCCACTCGTGCTATTGGTGCCTCTTGGGCTTTTCAGCACCAGGCTTCTGTTGAACAAGTTTGTAAGGCCGCATCTTGGTCATTTGTTCATACTTTTTCCAAGTTTTACAAGGTTGATGTTAGGGCCTCAGCTGACGCTGCTTTTGGCCGCAAAGTTCTGCAGGCGGCAGTGGTTTAAACTGCACGCTTTTGCTCTTTGGGGATCCCACCCTACCTTACGGACACTGCTTTTGGATGTCCCAGACGTAAGGAATTTCTGGAACAGGACGTGCTGTATACTTGGAAAAATACAATTCTGTGAGTACTCACCTGTAGAATTAATTTTATAGTATACAGCACGTCCTGTTATACCTCTCCTTGTTATCATTTTTCCTGGTTACCTCTGTATGGTGATTATTCAAGTTTATTTTGGGTTCTTATCCATTTTTTGATTCTCCTGGCTTCTTGTATAACTGCTTGTCAACACTGGAAATTAGTGGGAGGTACTTGGCTATTTATGGGGCCGGGAGTGGCTCAAGTCTTTCTGCAGTCCAGCGCCACCTTGTGGTGGAATAACCCAGACGTAAGTAATTTCTGGAACAGGACATGCTGTATACTATAAAATCAATTTTACAGGTGAGTACTCACAGAATTGTATTTTTTCTGTTCACCAATGTTTTTAACAAAGGGAATAATTTGGCTTGTGGAAGCTAAGTGAAAATCTTTCTAGCCCTATTCTTGCTGCTGTTCATGCATTTACATTGTATCTCTCTCCATCTCTTGATACCGGGTGTACCATCATGGCAATGCCCACAAATTATGGCCAGAGGACTTTCCCAGCCAACAGAATCTGCAAGCAACTTATGGTCTTCTAACAATGAACAATGAAAAAAGAGGTTTCTATTGCACAATATAGGACTATGCTTTTCACTGAAGGCCCGCTTTAATGGTATCAGCGATTTGAAACTTGAAAAGCAGTGAATGCAAACCATCATTGTGCAGAGAATGTAAATTTAGAGAACTCATTATAATTAAATGAAAACACATACAAAAAACAAACTGAGTATTTACAATGGAGAAAAGCTGCCTGGATTTTCTAGCTTACAATTTAAAGGCCAGCACGGCCAGCCCCACTGAAACCCCCAAGTTTGCCTGTAACAGCTTACCCCTCCCCGATCCAACAGCACATTTGTGGGCTCTCATCCAATCAGAGCTGTTTATCATGCCTATGTAAAAACTGCTCTGCTCTTCTACAATTGGGAGCACAAGCAGCCACATCCCCTCATCTTTGGGCTGTGCGTGCTCAGCCCAAGCCATTCAGATAGGCTGCAGCTGGGAATGTAGTTTTAGAAAAGCAGAGCCGTTTGCGGAATTACATAGGCATGGCAAATGGCTCTGATTGGACGAGAACCCACGTATGTGCTGCTGGACCAGGCAAATGTAAGCTTTTACAGGCAAACTAGGGGGGTGTCACACAGCGGGGCATCCCAAATCAAGATGCACCCAGGGCACAGAACAAAAAAGTCAAAATCCTTGGTTTTGTTCCGCTTTAAAGCAATAAGGGGAAGTAAACACAAGGCAGGTGATAAGACAGAAGTCTTGCCAGACTTTAGAATGAAAAGTCTAATAGGAAAGGAAGCCAATGTTCCAGGTCAGACTTCATGTCTGAAAGGATAGTTTCTAGTAATGTTTAAAGATGACCAACTCCCATTTTAGATTTAAAGTCATACAGCAGGGAAAAAAAACAAAAGGGGATCTAGCTATTGTCCTGCGCCTCTGCTAACTGCAGGTCCGGCACTTCAGGACTCACCTGATTGCAGGAGGTAGCGGCTGCAGTGGGGGCCTAATAAAGCAATCAGGTTATTTCAGATGACTTCCGTGCCATTGCAATGAATAAAGCGGGCGTAGCCACACCCTGGTGATTGATGGTAAGTCGCGGTTTCATCCCGCCATCAATCCTGTTCCCGGGGTTTGATGAAGTGGGAGGGGGCGGCTGCAGCCTTGGCCCGATAAAGCGATCCGGTGATACCTGGATCACCAGACCTGCAGTGACCAGCGGTGAAGGACAAAAGGACAAAAGTACCCTTTTCATTTTTTTTTTCCTGATGTATGACTTTAATTATCTAAAATGAGTGTTGGCTGCTCGCCTTACCTGCACAGCATTCTCGCAGCAAATTTTAGCTCGATTGCGAGTGACTTGCGGCAGTCATGTGGTCCAGACTGCTTTGGTTGGACTACTTTCAATTGAATCTCAAACTAGGCTTTAAACCAGACCAACACCTATTTTACATAAAATGGGTGTTGGTCCACTCCTGGTGGGGGCATCCCTATTGCTGGGGTCTCCCCCTTGAACAACCCCCAGTAAATCCACCAAATCTGTCACCAGACTGCCCCAGCTAAATGCGGCTGTGTGATTGGCCAGCAGTGGTCACATGCCTAGCAACTGCCAAAACTAAAGCTAGGTCACGGGATATATTAATGCTGCTAGTCAGTCATGCGGCTGCATTTTGCCAGGGGCACGAGGTGACAGGTAGGATTTGGGGGGCGAGCAAAGATATGATTGGGAAGGGATCAACCCAATTTTTTGGGAAAATGGGCCCCCTGCAAGCCTTGTAAATTTCACATTAATTTGCGTTCCTCTGCTTTCCGTTTGACGCTCACCGGCCCAGAACAGGACACATGACTGCCGCTGGCCACTGCTTTACAAGGATTGTAGTGGGTTAATGACTACAGTATTTTCTGATTTGCCAACTCTTTTCCAATAGTGAGACTGGTGGAAAAGCTAGTCAGGTCCCTACTGAAATATTGAATTGTAGGTGTGCATCTCACTATTGCCCGTGCAGAGTGAAATAGAGTTTTAGCTAATGCACTCCTCTACTTGTGTAAGCTTTAGAGGATTAGTCAAAGAAGCAGTTGCAGTGGTTCACTATTTTCACCTGCTAAAAGTTTCTCTAGTGTTAAAAAGTAGCTGTGAGTTATTTCAGAATGAATTTTAAGGGAAATAGCTCGTGCCACAACACTAGTAGTACAAACTTGTAGAGATTAGATCTGTGGAATTCAGGTTTTTGTAGGCCTTCAGGAACCATGTAGTATTTCACTTAGGATCCATCATAACACTCCTTATTAATGAATGAATTCCTTTACGATGCTATGCACTGCAGCAGTGTACTCAGCCAAACAGTTCCCTTTTTGTAAGTACTGCATCTTCTAAAGCTTTGCCAGGCCACATCTTCACTTTGGCACCAGGTTTCACCAACATTGGCTTGGCAAGACATTTGTGCAGTAGGCCTTGGAATAGCTGTTTTGTCTGTGTGTTTGCTACAATGTGAGAAAGCGATTATAAAATGAGTATGAACTGCACCACAAACCCGGCAAGCACAGTTAAAGAATGCTTGCTTCCGTCAGAGCGCGCAACAGTTTTTGAAAACAGCTGATTATGTTCAGATATCGTATCTAACAGAGACAAACAAAACTATTCCCAAATCAAAGCTGCAACGTTGTAGAATAAAACACATAATAAAGACTGTGGGAGGAGGCGACATCCTTGTGCTGGCACTATATTGTGATGCTTTTTCTGTCTGATAATTCCTTCGTAAACTACGGTAGTAGAACATCAAAGGCAAAGGCGGGGGGGGGTTAAAATGTGCTAAAGGAGATCCAGATTCTTCTGGTCTCTTATCAGATGAGCAGAACGTGGCCTTAAATAGCATGCAGCACAGACTGCCCGAGCATGTGGATTTTCCTTTATAGCTATTCCAGAAAAATATGTCAGCTCAAGGTTTATGCAGTATTGTTAACATTTTGCCAACACTCCTTGACTGTAGGCAGGAAGTTAAAGCGGACCTAACCCCTCCCCTCTCCTGCCATGTAGGGTCTAGCTCTGCAAGTACCTTAACCTACCTACTTCCACATTCAGTGAGCCCCAAGTTTCATCACAAAGCTCTGTAAGGTGTGGGACAGGTTCTATCAGATGGAGCTCTTCTGGAAAAGGTAAGTATCTCACTAATGCTAGGGCTCAATGATGGCTTGTAGTTGGTTTAGTGCTCCTATGGACCAGGCCTCTCCCTGTCACAAAGCTGCAAGGAAACATTTAGGTCTACTTGAAGTAAAATCTCCACAATAGTTGATTGTAAAGTCTCGCTACTCCCTATGCTAAAAGTTCACATCTCATACTGGTAACTTACATTTGTAGGACCTACACACATCTGGAACTTCACGTTTCGAAAGAAGGGGTTAAAGCATTGTCACCTGAAGTTTCCATATAGGCGTATGGGTGTATTTGAGCTAAGAATGTCATTGCTATAAAAAAATGTTGTAGTAATAGTATAGTTGGAAATGTACTCTATCTACATTACTAAAGGGCCCTATTTACTAAATGTTGGAACAGTAGCTCGTCAGCTTGTGCTGGAGGTAAAGGCTAATGAGGTAAAGGCAAGAGGTGCTGAAATTAACGCTAGATGCATATGAGAAAAATACAGTGGCATTCCAGGTTCTAAAGTTTAGGACAACATTGCAAAAGCTCATAACATTATAATTTGCTCCTTCCCTATATAATTTTAGCTTAACACGTGAGGCTCATAAATTGCTATTGTTATAAAATCTTAATACAGATAAAATAAGATCATATATGTTTATGAAGAAGACAACAGCATATCAATACCCAGCAGTTTCAACTATTGCTGTACACTGCACTTTAGGCAATGTGTGTTAGCAGTAGGCTTAAAGTAGAACAAGCTTGGGACTTTGACTGTCCTGGGTTGTGTTCCTTGCCCACCAGGCACCCCACTAAAACTCACCTCCTCCCGGTCCTACGGTGCGTGCAGAGGCTTTTGTCCAATCAGAGGTGTTTGCCATGCATTTTTAATATTCAGCAAATGGCTCTGTTAGGACAATTGGGCCACAACCCCAGAAGAGGAAAACTGAGATCGGATTGTGACAGAGTACCCCTGCACTCACCGGGAACCTGGCACCCATGGCATGGAATTGGGGGTGGGGGGATCTAGCTAATAGCTACTTTTTTATGGACAAATCTAACTTAGCGTCAGGGAGGAAAGGGAAAGGGCATCTTGAGCAGCAGTCGATTTTAAATGTATGCCATTTTTGTTGCTGATGAAGAGGTCCTCTGTGACCTAGAACATTGGTTCTTTTGGGTAATACAACAGTTCAAAGTATCGAAGACGTTTGCTGGTGGAGACCACTTTGTGCCATTTTTCAGTGAGGCCTGGCTTGGATCAGCATTGGTAAATTAGTCCCAAACAGCTGCAGGGCATCAAGATTTCTCACACATACCTTTTCTCTACACACTTGTTTAGTCTCTCTTGTAGTATGGCAATATGATTATTTTATCGCGATATCCTCAGTGTTTTTAGTGTTTAGTCTAAAGATCCAGCTTAGCCTCTATCCTTCAGTACATTTCCTTTGGCAAACTAGTTTGAATTCCTTTAAATAGCAGAAGTAGTTTGCAATTTTTTTAAGGAAGTTTGTTATGTGCCACTATAGACGTGCATTAATTTAAAACTCTGCATATAAATTAAACATTAAAAAGGTAGAGCAGAGCCTCCATAGAAGCTCAGTTATAATCTCTAGGTATGCCGTTAGTGCTTGAAGGACACCCACATCCATTTCAAATCGCATGTCCTTCTTTTGAAAGATGATCATTGTGGCTCAGGTAACGTTCCAGCAGCAAGATGATGCATAATTTATCCTTTCAATTTTTTGTGCATAAAAGCGGTTTTAAAAATGATTACCTTAACGTATGCTTGTTCTAAAAATCATATCTTGTTATTTTGTCCACAGATTGGGTCTCTTGAGAATTACTATCACTTTTACCATAGTCGAACTATCAAAAGGTCGGTGTTGTCAAGCCGAGGAACACATAACTTTATCTCAATGGAGCCAAAGGTAAGCAGATCACCAGTGCCCACAACTAGAGCTCTGTATTATTAATGGGTAATGCCACACCGGTGAGTGATTCTCAGTAGCCATATGAGTCCTGAAAAGTGATACGCCATCTCTCTCAAGTGTCTGTCAAATGGGTGATAAAATGCATGGGATTATCTGACAGCTAAAAGAGTTTGCTGTGTTTGTAAAGACAACCTTACCTCAGTTAAGATAAAAACAAATGTTCTTGTAAAAATGAAACCACTTTGCCATTATAATACAACGGTAGAGGACTTCTTAACTGGTTCTTAATAATGTTAAAAGATTGGGATTCTCGCATTTTCCCAAACCTTTTACAAAGTTGACCTTATGTTTTTAACTTGTAAAAACTCTTCCACCCTATGGAAAGTTAGTTAAGAACAGGCACTATACTAATATCTAGCAGTTCGATTTTTGCTCTCAACATAAAATGGTATTTTACCATCCCCAGCTATCATTTCGAATAAAAATACAATGAAACGACAATATAAACATAACCAAAAATGTGAAAAATCTTGTTGTGACTTTTGATTAGTTACAAAACATGACAGTTTCCTATGGAATTGTACTGGAGTTGGAAACGTTTTATTTTGCGAAGTATATTCCAACATACATACATACAAGTAATTTGTTTTTTCTGGAGTTAATTCTGTGAGTAATTACAATCATTTACACAAATGTAAGTAAGAACATCTTGACACTCACAGAGATAAGCTCTCCTATGTCCAAATTCTACCTAGGTAACTAAAGCATCAACTCATCATAGGCTCTGTTCACAACTGTATGCTTTCTCTACGATGCTGGGCTGTATTGCAACACATTGATAACAGGGGTAACACTATCTAATATTGTCAGTGGGCTAATTTACATATTTGTACTGCTTTGGGCTTAGCTTTGGAAAAATGTTGCATCCAGCATTTCCAACACAAAGCTAGTGCAGGCCAATAGAAATCTATGGAAATGCAAGTGTAACGAATGTAGAAAACAGTGTTCTGTATTATACTTGTTTTGCTTGTGCTTAGCATCAGCAACACAGGGGGACTTCAAAAACACAGTGCTGACTTAAAGTTAACTTTGAATAGCATTTTTGAAAGTGCATATTTTAGTATGTTGTATAGAAGCAGTTTTCAATACTTGCAGTCTGTTGCTATTGGTACCTGTACACAAAGTCTGTCCACCAAGATCTACAAAAAGAGATAAAAAATTCCTATACATACAGAACACTGCTGCTGGGCATGTGTAAGGCTGAGTGAGCTCCCTCATCCCAGCAGAAGCCATAGCAGCAGTGTTCTGTGTGTACAGGGCTCACTTCTCTCTCCTTGTAGATCTTGGTGTACATGGCTATTTTGCTTGAGTGTAATTTTTCCTAATTTTTGCAGTATATTTGCAGCCCTTAAGTGTATAAGGCAATTCAAAAGCTCAAATATATGTATATCTCTAATTACACCAGGTTGTCTAATAAGTTCATTTTTCCTAATGCACAGCACGGCCTGTTTCATGAAGTCCTTACATCTGGGTATTCCGCCACAAGGTGGCGCAGTGGACTGCAGAAGATTTGTGGCTCCTCCCGGCCCCATATAAAAACGGGAATCACCCATAGAGCTCCCATAGATTGTGCTGTGGTGTCCCGCTGATGTGTCTTTCGTCGCCGCTGCGGGTGTACTGCGCTTCGCGGCGGACGGCGCTTTTACTGGTGTTTTAATGTGGCTGTCATGGCGGCGCCGGGTCACGTGGGCGCTTCTTTCTCGCGCTCTTCGGGGGGGGGGGGCGCCGCTGGGGGATGACGCGTCTCGCGTCATGCCCCCGCGGCCTGCCCCTCGAGGTGCTCGATCGTGGCGCCATCTTAGCTGCTTGCTGTGTGCTTGTGGCCTGTACTCTGGAGGCTCCTGGTCAGAGCGGGCTGCAGCGGTGACTTGTGCTGCCTGATCTACCTCAGCGGATCTTCTGACTGTACCCGGTCGCCTGTGTGTGCTGTGCGCGCTGCGCTTTTGGTCCGTGAGTCCCCCATGGGTTTTTTTTCTTGTTGGGGCATGTACTGCGGGATGCTTATGTGTCTTTTTGCTTATGTCTTTCAGGCTGGATAACAGTGTATTGTGGTTTCTCCCGGTCCTACCCCTCCGCCCCTTCTTTTCCCTCCTGGTCCTATCTGTGGGCATCCCTTGGGGGGCATCCCGGGTTGGCTTTTATTAGCACTTACCCTATACTGGCCTATTGTGCCTGTGATAATCACCATATGGAGGCTTCTGGGGATAGTGTGCTCGGGGGTCCTTCGGGGCAATCCCGGCTATGTGTGGTGGTGGCGCGGTTTGTGTGCCGTGCGCCCAAGGTATTATTGCGGACCAAGCTGGGATAGGTGCTTCTCTTCCCAGTTCTGCGCTCCCTCTGGCCTCTCCTACTCCCCCGCGCCTGCATTTAGCCCCCAGTGAGGGGGATACTAGCAGGGGGTCCCAATCTGATCTGGAACTCCGCGTGGCCAGCATTGAAAGGCAGCTGGCCCGACCGGTGACGGGCAAGGCCTCTGGCGAGAAGAGGCATCTTGACGCTGCGCTTTCCCTCTTTGCCGAGGAGGATGAGGGCCTTGATGTGTTTGGTGGCCGTGAATCCCTAGAGGAGGGGGAGCTTTTCCATGGTTCAGACTCCTCTGGGGACCATCAGGTAGGGTACGACAGTGACCCGGGGTCCGCCTCTGATGAGGATACCTGGCTTCCTGATGACACTGATAGACTGTTGTCGGACATTTTTGAGACATTGCACATCGCCCCCCCCCCTAAGGTGGCAAAGAGGAAGCAGGGTGAGCTTTGGAGTTCCCGGAGCAGGGCCATTTCTCCAATATGGTGCTCACGGAGTGGGAACATGCTAACAAATTGCCCATGGTGCCCAAGGGATTCGACAGAAGGTATCCCTTTTCTGCTGACCTGGTCAAGTGCTGGTAGTGTCCCCCGGAGGTGGACGCTCCTGTTCTTGGGCTGTCTAACACCTCAGTTATGCCGTCCCCTGACACGACTACTGTGCGTGACAGCGCGGACCGGTGTTTGGATCAGCTGGCCTGTCATGCTTTCACCTTTGTGGGGGCAGGCCTGCGTCCGGTTTGTGCCGCAGCCATTACGGCCATTGACCTTAAGAAGAAGCTCAAGCATCTCGCGGATTGCGCCAGGGCTGGCAGGCGGAGGGGGGATTATAGCGCCCTCTTGCTTTGCTCTGATTTTGTTGCCTTTGTGCTGACCACCATGGATGATGCCGCCCGGCTGGGCGGTAGGGCTTCGGCCCTCTTGGTGGTTAGGCGCCGCTCTGTTTGGTTGTGCAAGTGGGCAACTGACACTGCAGCTAAGAAGTCCCTCACCGGGCTTCCCTTCACGGGACTTCGTCTCTTTGGTGAGCATTTGGATGTTCTGGCCAAGGATGGTAGGCTCCCTCAGCGTAGGAAGCAGCCTCGGCCCTTACGGGGGCTCCTCCCTCTTCCTCCTCCTTTCGTGCCCCCAGAGGAGGTCGTGGCTCTCTCTTCTCGGGTAGCCGTAGAGATTCTTGGGGCCGTGGCAGATCCCGCGGTCGTCCCGGTCTCTCTTGGGGTTCCAAGCCCAAACCCCCTACCAAGGCCCCATCAGGCATGAGGAGGCGTCTCACCCGTCCGAGTGGGGGGACGGCTTCGGCTCTTTGCTCACGTCTGGAGGCTACGCGTCTCAGACCGGTGGATTAAGGAGGTGGTGTCCTCCGGTTACAAGATAGAGATTGCAGCCTGGCTGCCTGGGGTTTGCTCAGGGGTTGCGCCTAGCAGTTCAATGCCTGTTGGAGTCTGGAGTCATCTGTCTAGTACCTTACCAGGAACAGGGTCAGGGGTACTACTCCAATCTTTTCACGGTCCCCAAAAAGGACGGTTCTCTGAGGCCCATCCTGGACTTGAAGGGTCTCAACAGGTTTGTCCGGTTCAAGCACTTTCGTATGGAGACTCTACACTCGGCTGTCAGTAACCTTCGGCCGGGCAACTTCATGACCACCGTGGACATCAAGGATGCTTATCTTCACGTACAAATCTGTCCAGGTCATCAGAGATTTCTGAGGTTCGCTTTGGAGGATCAGCACTACCAGTTTGTGGCCTTACCGTTCGGTATCACCTCGGCACCTCGGGTATTCACCAAGGTGCTGGCGGCATAATGGCGCTTCTGAGGAACCAGTGCATTTGCATCCTCCCTTACCTGGACGAAATTCTGATTGCTACTCAGTCTCTTCATCAGGCCGAGAAGGATACTCAGGTGGAGACGTCCACTCTCGAGTCCTTCGGCTGGGTGATCAACTATCCCAAGTCTTCACTGTCTCCTTCTTTGGCGAGGTCCTTTCTGGGCATGACTCTGGATACCTCTCAGGTCAAGGTATTTCTCCCTCAGCTGAAAGTGGAGGGCCTTCAGATGCAGGCATGGGCTCTGCTCTTGTGTCCTCATCCCTCCATTCGGCAGGTTATGCAGTTAGTGGGCCTGATGGTGTCCTGCTTCGAGGCGGTTCCCTTTGCTCAGTTTCACATGAGGCCTCTTCAGTTGCATCTCTTGTCAGTTTGGGATCGGGACCCTGTGTCCCTGGATCAGGAATTTACTCTGTCCCCTCTGGCCAGGCAGTCCATCTCGTGGTGGCTGGACTCGAGGAATCTTCTAGTGGGCAGGACCTTTCTGCCGCCGTGCTGGGAGATTGTCACCACAGATGCCAGTCTGACTGGTTGGGTGGAGTTTGGAAGTCCTTGAAATTTCAGGGTCAGTGGGGCCCCCAGGAGGCCCATGCACCCATCAACGTTCTAGAACTGCGGGTGATCAGGTTGGTTCTCTTCCAGTTGACCCCACACCTTCGGGGTCTGGCTGTTCAGATTCGCTCGGACAACCAGACGGCGGTTGCCTACATCAATCATCAGGGGGGGACTCGGAGCAAGCGAGCCCTCAAGGAAGTGTCCCTGATACTGTCTTGGGTGGAAGAGAATGTCCCTTGCATCTCTGCGGTCTACATTCCGGGGATGGAGAACCAGGAGGCAGACTCCCTGAGCAGGGGGACGTCTCTGCTGGGGGAATGGTCCCTCAGCAACAAGGTATTTCACTTCCTGTGTCACCGCTGGGGTCAGGCGGATGTGGACCTGTTTGCGTCCTGCCACAATCACAAGCTTCCAAGATTTGTCTCCCTGTCGCAGGATCCTCTGGCCTTCGCCACGGATGCGCTAGCGATTCCTTGGACAGAGTTTCGGCTCCTCTATGTGTTCCCTCCCTTTCTTCTGCTGGGCAGGGTGCTGCGTAAGATAGCCCAGGAGGGGGTACCAGCCATTCTGGGGGCCCCCTGTTGGCCAAGGAGGGTGTGGTTCGTAGACGCCGTGCAGTTGGCAGTAGATCGGTACGTCTTGCCCAAGGATCCAGATCTTCTCACTCAGGGACAGCTGCGCCATCCCAATTTACAAACGCTGGCTTTAACGGCTTGGCTGCTGAAACCTCCATCTTGGAGGACAAGGGGTTGCCGGCCTCTGTTGTTGATACTATGATTCGGGCTCGGAAGAAGTCCTCGTCTTTTATCTACTACAGGGTTTGGCATGCTTACATTGCCTGGTGTGAGTCCAAGATTCTTCCTTGTCGGGTGTTTTCTATTCCCAGGATTCTGGAATTTTTACAACATGGTTTGGATACAGGCCTTTAACTTAGTACCCTCAAGGGACAGGTGTCAGCTCTGGCAATTTTTTTCCAAAGATCTTTTGCCAATCATAGACTGGTTAAGACTTTCTTCCAGGGTGTTACTCATGTGCGTCTGCCACATAAGCCTATGTTACCGGTTTGGGACTTAAATCTGGTGTTGTCTGCTCTGCAGGGTCCTCCCTTTGAGCGTATCCGTGGGGCTGTGTTGCCCATTCTGACTCTTAAGGTGGCCTTTTTGGTGGCTATTACTTCAGTCAGGCGAGTTTCTGAGCTGGCGGCGCTTTCCGTTAAACCTCCTTATTTTGAGCGGCATCAGGATAAGGTGGTGTTTCAGCCTAAGCTGAATTTCTTGCCTAAGGTTGTGTCTGCTTTCCATCTCAATCAGGACATTGTCTTACCTTCCTTGTGTTCTAACCCTGCTAATTCTAAGGAACGGACCCTTCATTCTCTGGATGTTGTCAGGGCATTGAAATTTTATTTGGTTGCTACTGAGTCTTTCAGGAAATCTGATGCTTTTTTTGTTCTTCCTGTTGGACCTAGGAAGGGTTTGCCTCCGGCTAAATCTACTATTAGCAAGTGGATACGTCAGGCGGTGGTACAAGCCTATTCTGCTAAAGGGAAGGTTCCTCCTTTCCGGATTACTGCTCATTCCACTCGTGCTGTTGGTGCCTATTGGGCCTTTCAGCACCAAGCTTCTGTTGAACAAGTTTGTAAGGCCGCTACTTGGTCTTCTGTTAATACCTTTTCCAAGTTTTACAAGGTTGATGTTAAGGCCTCAGCTGATGCTGCTTTTGGCTGCAAGGTACTTCAGGCGGTAGTGGTTTGAACTGCCTGCCGTTACTCTTTGGGGATCCCACCCTACCTTATGGACACTGCTTTTGGATGTCCCAAATGTAAGGTCTTCATGAAACAGGCCGTGCTGTGCATTAGGAAAAATACTGTGAGTAAAAAAACAATAGTAAAGGTACACAGAGCTGACAGTCTTTTCAATTAGGCCGTTTGCTTTATGTATATGTGCAAGTTATCATTTAAACATCTGGTAAGAGTTTGAGCTTATCTGTGGTGGTGTCACTTGGGAATCCATTGATGCATGCACCGTGGGATGCCGCAAAACGAACACTCTAAAGCCTAATTGAAAAGACTGTCCTTTACTGTGTACCTTTACTATTGTTTTTTTGATCTATTGGAATTGGGATTCCTACACACGTTGAGCTGAAATCATAGCATTCTATCTGTATAACCTATTTAGCTTTAAAGCGCGGTGACATATAGATCAGTTTTGTCTGGTGATATATATATCTGTCTACAATTCTGTGAGTACTCACCTGTAGAATTGTTTTACTATGCACAGCATGGCCTGTTTCATCCCTCCCTTGTTATCGTTATTCTTGGTTGCCTCTTTATGGTGATTTGTTCCAAGTTAGTTGAGAGGGTTTTACCTTTTTTTACCTTTATTATCTCCCGGCTTCTTGTATAACTGCTTGTCAACACTGGAGGTCTATGGGTGATTCCCGTTTTTATATGGGGCTGGGAGGAGCCACAAACCTTCTGCAGTCCACTGCGCCACCTCGTGGCGGAATACCCAGATGTAAGGACTTCATGAAACATGCCGTGCTGTGCATAGTAAAAACAATTCTACAGGTGAGTTTTCACAGAATTGTATTTTTAAGCATTTTTACAACACAGAAACAGCCTCAAAACAGGACAAAAAGCAAAAAAATGGTTACTTATCTGATTTAAGGTACAAATC
Source organism: Gastrophryne carolinensis (assembly GCA_027917425.1). Lineage (NCBI taxonomy): Eukaryota > Metazoa > Chordata > Amphibia > Anura > Microhylidae > Gastrophryne > Gastrophryne carolinensis. The sequence goes on from CM051234.1 coordinate 396,384,012, forward strand.
AGCAGGCCTCTAGTCCTATACAAGGTGTCTGAGTTTATCCACAAAAGCAGGTCTCTCAGTCCCAAAGGAAGCCTCATGGTCTGTCTCCATCAGCTCCCACAAGCCATCTTCCTCCTTCAGTTGCCCCAAGCAAATCTGTCCCATCTCTAAACTGCTGTGCCTTTGTTTCATTCAAAATAGAACAGGTGATCTCTGATTGGCCCAGATTTCAATCTAAGAGGTACAATATCTATTCCTGGTTTCTCGACCATGCTTAAGGAGCCAACCATGCTGGCTTCTGCTTGACAATCATCCCATATACAATGCAATTTTGATTGTGTAAGATGTTTACACTTTCTTGGAGAACAAAAATATATAAAAGCATCATAACGTTACATAATGGGCAATAGAAATCTATAGCAATGCAGGTGTAATGCATGTATAAAATAGTGTTCTGCATTATACATGCGGCGCTCTTGCTTGGAGCACTTTAACCATTTTCCCTCAAAAACACAGGGCAGACTTGATGGAAATAATTGTTATTTGTGCCAAATTGATGTCCTCAAGGTGCTAAGCTGATCTAGTATTTGTTTTAGTTTCTTAAGTTAGCAAATGTATGTTTTATGGAAGTGGGTTTTACTACCTGCCATCTGCTGATATTGGCAACTGTACTCCAAGTCTGTACACCAAGATGTACAAGAAGAGAGGATAACGTCTTGTACATACAGAACACTGCTGCTGGGAATGTGTAAGGGTGAATGTGCTCCCTCATCCCAGCAGAAGCCATAGCAGCAGTGTTCTGTGTGTACAGGACTTTTTTCTCTCTTCTTGTAGATCTTGGTATACAGACTTAGACCCTTATTTAAGAAGGGATAGCGTCAGGTAGTGGCTGGTTAATGACAGGTAGCGACAGGTAGCGACTGGTGAACACCGGACACGGCACGCAATTACACATTTATCAAGCAGAATCTGTTTAGCGACTGGGATAGCGCCATGTAGCATCTGATTCATCCTTTTCACAGCCTCAGCGAACAGCGCCAGCGTTCAGCCTTGCACAGCGCCAGGTATGACCTCTCGCTACCTGTCGCTTTCCCATACATTTCAATGGACGATCCTTTTCTTCTTTTTTTCAAAAAAATCACAAATAATTCTATGACCTCTTCTGGCATTGAAATAGCAGTTTTTTCATAATTGTTTAATTTTTTATATATTTTCTAAGAAATGACATTGCAGGTCTGGCATTAAAGTGTTCATGTTACAATGTTGTTACAATGTAATTCCATATGTTTTCGCTTTGTTACTAGTTGATAGATGCTGGAAAACACACTTTAAACACACGGTCTCCTGCACTCTGGGCTTCAAACAAGTATTTTTCAGCGCCAGAGGTTTGTGAGGCTGTTTTTTTGCTGAATATGGTGTGAGTCGGTCGCTATGAGCAGTCGCTAACATGCGCTCCCATACAGCGCTGTACTGGTCAAATAGCGACTCCTCACAATGTATTCAACATTACTGAACAGCGACTGAGTCGCTATAAAGTAGCGACCCACGGCTGAGCACTGCGACTACTAGCGGGCGCTCTGAAAATGCCTTCTACAGACGCTCATCTGTCGCTACCTGCCGCTAATGATGAATCAGCCTCCCCGTGTACATGGCCAATAGCAATAGATTGGAGATAGTGAGAACTGCTACCATAAAACACACATTTGCTAACATAAGAACATAAGAAAAAAGTACTAGATCAGAACAAAAAAAAATTGCACAAAAAATACACTCTCAAAAAATGACTTTCCCTTTAAAGAGGAGTAAAACTGATGATTTTCACTATCCTGGAATTGGATCCTCCTGTTTGGGGAATTCCAATTTTGGTGCACCCCCTGGATCACTCATAGACTCACTTTTGTTCCTAGAGTGTGCGGGTACCTGGCCAATGATTGCCACGTGTTACATTCAGCTTTAGCTTAGCCACTCAGCTCAGAACGGCAAGTAAAATTGAATGGGGAGCGCACAGCTGGCCTCACTCACTGCTCCTCAGGGTGTACTCACGCAAGGCTTTTTTGAATGGCTGGTATGGTTATACACAGCTAGAGGTGAACAGGGGTGGAAAGGTACGTATTGTGGCGATCACCGGGGGACTCACACATTGGGGCACCTGAAATCTGGATGCACCACAAAGAGTGAGCCCAGTGAGAGATCACATAATGATTGCGCTTAGCCAGCTAACAGTGTAATGGATAGGTGTGAATACTAAAGCGCAAAATACTCTCTACACTTTATAATTGTAGCACAGAGAATGGCAGGCATTTGCTGATGAATTGTTCAGTAGATGGATAGTGTGATATAGTTACAAGGGGTTCATGCTGCTCTACCAGCTTCACTAATAAGAGGACAAGCAATGTCATCTCCCATATCTCTCTTATGAAGCAGTTACCACACTCCTTGTAATGTCTAATGTACAGTAGAGATGAGCGAACTTCTTGAAAGTTCGATTCGGGCGATTCGCCGAATTTCCCCAAGAAATTCGGGTTCGCCCGAATCGAACTTTCACGAATCCCTTTTTTGAAGAAAAAAAAATGCCGGCATGGTGGGAGCGGGCAGGCCGGCTACGCCTGTCAGCGGGCCGCCCCCGGCCCGCTGACAGCGCAGCCGGCCTGCCCACTCCCACCATGCCGGCATTTGTTTAAAAAGCAAACACTTACCTGCATGGTCGGAGCGTGGAGGCTGGCGCCGCTCTCAGTCGCCCTCTGATGACGCGTCCTCTGATGACAGCTAAGAGCGGCGCCGGCCTCCACGCTCCGGCGCCGCTCTCAGCTGTCATCAGAGGATGCGTCATCAGAGGGCGCCTGAGAGCGGCGCCGGCCTCCACACTCCGACCATGCCGGCATTTTTTTTATTTCAGGGAAAATTCGATGGGCACGAACCAAAAAAAATTCGGGTTCGTGCCGAATCGAATTTTCCCTGAAATTCGGAGCGAATTCCGGTTCGTCCGGAATGTACAGTTATGTTGTGCAAACCCGTTGTTTTATATATTACACGCCATCCAAAAAGAGGAGGGAGTCATCCTTTTTGCTGTTTGTGACCCCCGTTAGCCTTACTACCTCTTTTTGCAGTGACCAAATAGGAAGGTCATTTAACAGAAATAGTGTTGCATTGACCTTGCTGGTTCCCTTTGTATAAACACTTTATGTTTTGCATTGAATGCTGTCATTCAATTCTAACAGCCCCCTGTTACATCCATATTCTGTCCTGGTGAACAAACAAGAACATCTATACTCACCTTAGTCCTGGATAGAGTTTTTAACTTTGATCTAACATGTCCTGTATAGGACAGAGAGAAGTCAGTCTGGATTATGTGTGTGAGCCACTTGGTCAGTGAAGCAGAGAAGAGAGGCCATGGCTGCAACAACTATCCTGGGATTAGGTGTATGCAGGGCTGGATTATGGGGGGGCGCAAGGGGCCTTCGCCACTTGCCCTGCAAAGTGGGCCTTCACCAACCTCTGGGTTATGGTCTTGTCCAGGAGGGTTTTCAGTCTTCGGTCTGACAGGCTGCGGTTCCAGCAACAAAGCTATCGGCGGAAGTGGAGGCCCCCGGCGACTGGGCAAGCCTTTTTTTGTTTTTTCCAGCCTGCAGCCAAAGCCACCACAAGCGCAGGACGGAGAGTCTAGTGCAGCAAAGCCGCCATCAGCAACGCTACAGGGATGGATGGGTGCAGAGCTGTCAGTCAGCGGCGGCTCACTGCACATAAGCCACCAAACACAGCCGCTGGCATCTCAATGCAGGGAACTGTTTTCTGCTGGACCAGCTGGGCGACTACACTACACCCCACCCAGAATGGCAAAGCAGGAGTTTCCGAGAAGCATGCACAAGGGTGGCACAAGGGACTCGATCAGATGTTCCAGTAGTAGGTGAGTGCCAGACAACCACCAATCAGTTACTTGGCTGGACTTTTATTTTAAAGGCAAAAAATACTGTATCTGGGGCCTCCACCAGATTTTGTGCACAGGGGCCTCCACCACACTTAATCCAGCCCTGGGTGTGTGTAGTATATTTCTGGCTTACAGCAAACTATCTGTAATCCTTTCTCAGGTCATTATCTGCATAGAAAATACATGCTATGCCTATAATGGTGTGTGCGTTGAACAAGGGCATACATAAGGTTTATAGGGCCCCATAGCAAAAGTCAGAGTGGTCCTCCCTCCAGTGATGAAGCAATGTATGTGCAATGAAGTACAATGACTGCTGCCTTGGCTTGTGAAGTACAATGACTGCTGCCTTGGCTTGTGAAGTACAATGACTGCTTCCTTGGCTTGTGAGTAGATCAATTAGTCAGACACCGGACTCGGAATGACCCACATCCAAAGAATGGTGCACTATGTAATAGCAAATACTGCGCTGTCCATTTTTCTATGATAGAAGCAGTACTGTAGGAAATGCTGGATGCCGCTGTTCTATGACAGGAGAGCACAGCTTATCCACTTACACAAACGTTCAATGTCTGTGTGCATGAGCCTAAAAAAAACAATATTTGCAGGTAACTGTAATGTTTGGGATGCTTGTTTCCATGACTTAGTGCCCTATACAAAGAGTACCAAGACATCAAAGGCCCTGCAGAACCTACAGCACTTTTTGTAGACAATGTACCAACATTGCATACTGCTATGGCCCCAGGCCAATGGTGTTGCCACAGGTGCTGCAATGGAGGGGGGGGGGGGGTGAAAATAATATGAGTAACAAATGATGAGAGCAGGACAGGAGTCCTGCTGGCAACCTATTCTGTAACACAGTAAAAGGAGCAATAATATAATCCCTTGTCATTTAGGCTTATGATACCTGTGGTAAGGGCACCCGTAATGCTGAGTTTTTTTATTCTGGGTAAGAAAGGCCATCAGCAAAAGATAAAGTACACGTTAAGCAAAAATGTTGCTAAGGCACAGCTTTGTAAAGTGGGTGTTTGCCTTGTGATGAGAAACATAACAGGTTTGTATATTTTCCTGCTGCGGATGGCAATGCTTCGAAGGAGGTTCAGTGTAACTAGATAGGGGAACAAGAGACTTTTCAATACACTCTGAGGTTTTGTTTAAACATGATAAACAGCTATTGAGCTGCCCAAACAGCCAACAGGACATAATAAACAGCCGCAGCCTCTTTGTAGACAGCAACGCTGCAAGCCAGCTGCTGTGAAGCCTCCCAGAAACCAAAAAAAGCGCCTTATAAAGTGACTCTGATGAAAGATTCAAGAAGAGAAAAGATCTGGATGCTGGTTGCCTGACACGCAATTAAACAGTTCAGCATTATGACAGGTGACTTTTCCTCCTGCCAGTCAGTAACTTCAAATACACTTAAATAGGATGTCCAGTTTAAGGGGAGGGGCTCTGATCAAATCAACCAAGCTCCTTTTATTTAAAGAATCGTTTTTTTTTTCAACCCCCAAAATGCCTCCTGTGGTCTCTCGTCATCCTTAGATAGGTACCACCATGTTCCCTCAATCCCATCTGTGTCACGGACAAAGTTTGCACAGGTGCTGTAACAATCTTCTTATCCACATCATGCGTTCATTTAAATAAGGGCCATCTCTCCTAATGATTGATGTCCCCTGAGTAGCTTGTGCAAGCGCTGACAGCAGGGGAGGGGGGCGGGCTTCTGGATTGGGTCTCTAACGAAGTCTTGTGATTGCCGACCAGGCCGTTGGTGGCCATACACCATGGGAGACCTGGCTGCTAGGCATTTAGTCCTGCTCCCAGCCACCACTTTGCACCTATCACCAGGGGACTGGTCTTCCACTTTAAATCTGTGTTTAAATCAAGTTGGAGTAAAGTATAGATGGCAGCAAATCAGGTTGGAGTAATGTATAGATGGCAGCAAATCAGGTTGGAGTAATGTATAGATGGCAGCAAATCAGGTTGGAGTAATGTATAGATGGCAGCAAATCAGGTTGGAGTAATGTATAGATGGCAGCAAATCAGGTTGGAGTAATGTATAGATGGCAGCAAATCAGGTTGGAGTAATGTATAGATGGCAGCAAATCAGACTGGAATAAAATATAGATGGCAGCAAATCAGACTGGAGTAAAATATAGATGGCAGCAAATCAGGTTGGAGTAATGTATAGATGGCAGCAAATCAGGTTGGAGTAATGTATAGATGGCAGCAAATCAGACTGGAGTAAAATATAGATGGCAGCAAATCAGGTTGGAGTAATGTATAGATGGCAGCAAATCAGGTTGGAGTAATGTATAGATGGCAGCAAATCAGGTTGGAGTAATGTATAGATGGCAGCAAATCAGGCTGGAGTAATGTATAGATGGCAGCAAATCAGGCTGGAGTAAAATATAGATGGCAGCAAATCAGGCTGGAGTAAAATATAGATGGCAGCAAATCAGGCTGGAGTAAAATATAGATGGCAGCAAATCAGACTGGAGTAAAATATAGATGGCAGCAAATCAGACTGGAGTAAAATATAGATGGCAGCAAATCAGACTGGAGTAAAATATAGATGGCAGCAAATCAGGCTGGAGTAAAATATAGATGGCAGCAAATCAGGCTGGAGTAAAATATAGATGGCAGCAAATCAGACTGGAGTAAAATATAGATGGCAGCAAATCAGACTGGAGTAAAATATAGATGGCAGCGAATCAGACTGGAGTAAAATATAGATGGCAGCAAATCAGACTGGAGTAAAATATAGATGGCAGCAAATCAGACTGGAGTAAAATATAGATGGCAGCGAATCAGGCTGGAGTAAAATATAGATGGCAGCAAATCAGGCCTAAGTAAAGTATAGATGGCAGCAAATCAGGCCTAAGTAAAGTATAGATGGCAGCGAATCAGGTTGGAGTAAAATATAGATGGCAGCAAACCAGACTGGAGTAAAATATAGATGGCAGCAAATCAGGCTGGAGTAAAATATAGATGGCAGCGAATCAGACTGGAGTAAAATATAGATGGCAGCGAATCAGACTGGAGTAAAATATAGATGGCAGGAAATCAGACTGGAGTAAAATATAGATGGCAGCAAATCAGGCTGGAGTAAAATATAGATGGCAGCGAATCAGACTGGAGTAAAATATAGATGGCAGCAAATCAGACTGGAGTAAAATATAGATGGCAGCAAATCAGACTGGAGTAAAATATAGATGGCAGCCAATCAGACTGGAGTAAAATATAGATGGCAGCAAATCAGACTGGAGTAAAATATAGATGGCAGCCAATCAGACTGGAGTAAAATATAGATGGCAGCAAATCAGACTGGAGTAAAATATAGATGGCAGGAAATCAGGTTGGAGTAAAATATAGATGGCAGCAAATCAGGCTGGAGTAAAATATAGATGGCAGCAAATCAGACTGGAGTAAAATATAGATGGCAGCAAATCAGACTGGAGTAAAATATAGATGGCAGCGAATCAGACTGGAGTAAAATATAGATGGCAGCGAATCAGGCTGGAGTAAAATATAGATGGCAGCAAATCAGGCCTAAGTAAAGTATAGATGGCAGCAAATCAGGCCTAAGTAAAGTATAGATGGCAGCGAATCAGGTTGGAGTAAAATATAGATGGCAGCAAACCAGACTGGAGTAAAATATAGATGGCAGCAAATCAGACTGGAGTAAAATATAGATGGCAGCGAATCAGGCTGGAGTAAAATATAGATGGCAGCAAATCAGGCCTAAGTAAAGTATAGATGGCAGCAAATCAGGCCTAAGTAAAGTATAGATGGCAGCGAATCAGGTTGGAGTAAAATATAGATGGCAGCAAACCAGACTGGAGTAAAATATAGATGGCAGCAAATCAGACTGGAGTAAAATATAGATGGCAGCGAATCAGGCTGGAGTAAAATATAGATGGCAGCAAATCAGGCCTAAGTAAAGTATAGATGGCAGCAAATCAGGCCTAAGTAAAGTATAGATGGCAGCGAATCAGACTGGAGTAAAATATAGATGGCAGCAAATCAGACTGGAGTAAAATATAGATGGCAGCGAATCAGGCTGGAGTAAAATATAGATGGCAGCAAATCAGGCCTAAGTAAAGTATAGATGGCAGCAAATCAGGCCTAAGTAAAGTATAGATGGCAGCGAATCAGGTTGGAGTAAAATATAGATGGCAGCAAACCAGACTGGAGTAAAATATAGATGGCAGCAAATCAGGCTGGAGTAAAATATAGATGGCAGCAAATCAGGCTGGAGTAAAATATAGATGGCAGCAAATCAGACTGGAGTAAAATATAGATGGCAGCAAATCAGGCTGGAGTAAAATATAGATGGCAGCAAATCAGGCTGGAGTAAAATATAGATGGCAGCAAATCAGGCTGGAGTAAAATATAGATGGCAGGAAATCAGACTGGAGTAAAATATAGATGGCAGCAAATCAGGCTGGAGTAAAATATAGATGGCAGCGAATCAGACTGGAGTAAAATATAGATGGCAGCGAATCAGACTGGAGTAAAATATAGATGGCAGCGAATCAGACTGGAGTAAAATATAGATGGCAGGAAATCAGACTGGAGTAAAATATAGATGGCAGCAAATCAGGCTGGAGTAATGTATAGATGGCAGCAAATCAGGCTGGAGTAAAATATAGATGGCAGCGAATCAGACTGGAGTAAAATATAGATGGCAGCAAATCAGACTGGAGTAAAATATAGATGGCAGCAAATCAGACTGGAGTAAAGTATAGATGGCAGCCAATCAGACTGGAGTAAAATATAGATGGCAGCAAATCAGACTGGAGTAAAATATAGATGGCAGCAAATCAGACTGGAGTAAAATATAGATGGCAGCAAATCAGACTGGAGTAAAATATAGATGGCAGCAAATCAGACTGGAGTAAAATATAGATGGCAGCAAATCAGGCCTAAGTAAAGTATAGATGGCAGCAAATCAGACTGGAGTAAAGTATAGATGGCAGCAAATCAGGCTGGAGTAAAATATAGATGGCAGCAAATCAGACTGGAGTAAAGTATAGATGGCAGCAAATCAGGCTGGAGTAAAATATAGATGGCAGCAAATCAGACTGGAGTAAAGTATAGATGGCAGCAAATCAGGCTGGAGTAAAATATAGATGGCAGCAAATCAGACTGGAGTAAAATATAGATGGCAGCGAATCAGGCTGGAGTAAAATATAGATGGCAGCGAATCAGACTGGAGTAAAATATAGATGGCAGCAAATCAGGCTGGAGTAAAGTATAGATGGCAGCGAATCAGGCTGGAGTAAAATATAGATGGCAGCGAATCAGACTGGAGTAAAATATAGATGGCAGCGAATCAGACTGGAGTAAAATATAGATGGCAGCAAATCAGACTGGAGTAAAATATAGATGGCAGCAAATCAGGCTGGAGTAAAATATAGATGGCAGCAAATCAGACTGGAGTAATGTATAGATGGCAGCGAATCAGACTGGAGTAAAATATAGATGGCAGCGAATCAGACTGGAGTAAAATATAGATGGCAGCGAATCAGACTGGAGTCAAATATAGATGGCAGCAAATCAGGCTGGAGTAAAGTATAGATGGCAGCAAATCAGGCTGGAGTAAAATATAGATGGCAGCGAATCAGACTGGAGTAAAATATAGATGGCAGCGAATCAGACTGGAGTAAAATATAGATGGCAGCAAATCAGACTGGAGTAAAATATAGATGGCAGCGAATCAGACTGGAGTAAAATATAGATGGCAGCGAATCAGACTGGAGTAAAATATAGATGGCAGCAAATCAGGCTGGAGTAAAGTATAGATGGCAGCAAATCAGGCTGGAGTAATGTATAGATGGCAGCAAATCAGGCTGGAGTAAAATATAGATGGCAGCGAATCAGACTGGAGTAAAATATAGATGGCAGCAAATCAGACTGGAGTAAAGTATAGATGGCAGCAAATCAGGCTGGAGTAAAATATAGATGGCAGCGAATCAGACTGGAGTAAAATATAGATGGCAGCGAATCAGACTGGAGTAAAATATAGATGGCAGCGAATCAGACTGGAGTAAAATATAGATGGCAGCAAATCAGACTGGAGTAAAATATAGATGGCAGCGAATCAGACTGGAGTAAAATATAGATGGCAGCAAATCAGACTGGAGTAAAATATAGATGGCAGCGAATCAGACTGGAGTCAAATATAGATGGCAGCAAATCAGGCTGGAGTAAAATATAGATGGCAGCGAATCAGACTGGAGTAAAATATAGATGGCAGCAAATCAGACTGGAGTAAAATATAGATGGCAGCGAATCAGACTGGAGTAAAGTATAGATGGCAGCAAATCAGGCTGGAGTAAAATATAGATGGCAGCGAATCAGACTGGAGTAAAATATAGATGGCAGCAAATCAGACTGGAGTAAAATATAGATGGCAGCGAATCAGACTGGAGTAAAATATAGATGGCAGCAAATCAGACTGGAGTAAAATATAGATGGCAGCAAATCAGACTGGAGTAAAATATAGATGGCAGCGAATCAGACTGGAGTAAAATATAGATGGCAGCAAATCAGACTGGAGTAAAATATAGATGGCAGCGAATCAGACTGGAGTAAAGTATAGATGGCAGCAAATCAGGCTGGAGTAAAATATAGATGGCAGCGAATCAGGCTGGAGTAAAATATAGATGGCAGCAAATCAGGCTGGAGTAAAATATAGATGGCAGCAAATCAGGCTGGAGTAAAATATAGATGGCAGCGAATCAGGCTGGAGTAAAATATAGATGGCAGCAAATCAGGCTGGAGTAAAATATAGATGGCAGCGAATCAGACTGGAGTAAAATATAGATGGCAGCAAATCAGGTTGGAGTAATGTATAGATGGCAGCAAATCAGACTGGAGTAAAATATAGATGGCAGCGAATCAGGCTGGAGTAAAATATAGATGGCAGCGAATCAGACTGGAGTAAAATATAGATGGCAGCAAATCAGACTGGAGTAAAATATAGATGGCAGCGAATCAGACTGGAGTAAAGTATAGATGGCAGCAAATCAGGCTGGAGTAAAATATAGATGGCAGCGAATCAGGCTGGAGTAAAATATAGATGGCAGCAAATCAGGCTGGAGTAAAATATAGATGGCAGCAAATCAGGCTGGAGTAAAATATAGATGGCAGCGAATCAGGCTGGAGTAAAATATAGATGGCAGCAAATCAGGCTGGAGTAAAATATAGATGGCAGCGAATCAGACTGGAGTAAAATATAGATGGCAGCAAATCAGGTTGGAGTAATGTATAGATGGCAGCAAATCAGGCTGGAGTAAAATATAGATGGCAGCGAATCAGACTGGAGTAAAATATAGATGGCAGCAAATCAGACTGGAGTAAAATATAGATGGCAGCAGGTCAATTTGGGGTACAGGTTATTCTGCAGCCTCTCTGAGTACCACCTGATAGGATCTCGCATACTGCCAACCCCTGCTCTAGTCATTTTAATTGGGACTTACTTTGTCCATGAAACATCAATATAACTAGCTCCTCTACAAACTACGACATTCACAGATTCCCAGTACTTCAAGCTGTACTGTGAACTTACAGTTGTAGCAAAAACCTAGAACTAATTAACTAAACAATCTGTTTAGATCTTGGCTTGCTATATTCTAACAAATGATGCAAAGTGGTAAATATAGTAAATGAATGCACAGGGTGATAAAGGGCACCTTGGCGAGAAGGCCAGCTATATCATTGCATTTAATGGCTCTCATTACCAAGTGTTAGCTGGCTTGCCAATTTCAAAACATTTAGCATCATTTGGAATCTTTGAATCAGGTAAAGCTGCTGTGAAGTTACAAATGAGGCCATTTGCATTCATGTTTATCTCAAATTGACAAAGGTCAGATGATTTTAGGTAATCTTAGACGACATATAATAAGCGCTGTCAGAGGCATTTAATTATGCGCAACCTGTTTGTTGCTGGATCGGGTAGCAAATGGGCAACCCTGCTTCCATTTGTTGTTACTGCCATATAATTGCGGGGGAACTACCCAGGAAAATGTGTGCTCTTGGTTCTGTGACTGGTGACATATATTACATTGCTTTATAAATATCACAGGTATTAATCATTATAAACACATAACAAAAGAAATGTAAAGCAGATCTTCAGTCTAATTCCCTGCTTATCACTCCCACCCCAGTTTCCCCATTTGTTACACAGAAAGTGTCAGCCGGTTTGTGCTTAAGCGCCACATGCGTGCCATCCATGTCTGCTGGTAGCACATATGTACAGTGCCATGTGCACACTCACTTGTTAAAACCATTTAGTTGCCGGTGGTAGGAGCCAGGAAGCTGGGAGGACAAGTATTTTGCCTGCTTTGTGGACTTCCTTTGGGGAATGCCAGTCCACATGAGAAGTGTCACTTATGTTCCAGTGCCATGTATGTGCCACACATGTCCAATGGTAGCAAATAGGGCTCACCAGGTGAGGAGCCTGTATGGTGGTAGGCCAGATTTTCAGGCTTGCGCTAGGACATCATGCAGACATGCATCACAAATAGGAATCCACTTGAGATAACATAGTCTACTGAGTTATTTCAGCCTAAAGGGTAATTCCACTTTCAAAAGTTTCCATTATTATGTGCCACTTTGGAACAATCACAGTCTTGTACTGTGTTCCAGTAGCAAGGGTTAATGGCCGGGTTCTGAGCTGAATAGGTCCTTAGGCTGCTTAGACTTAGAGGCTGATTTATTAATAGCGCCAGGTGAGCGACTGTAGCGGTATTTTCAGAGCGCCCGCTAGTAGTCGCTGTGCTTGGCCGTTGTTCAGTTGTTGATAGCGACTCAGTCGGTTTGCCGTAATGTTGAATACAAGGTGATGAGTCGCTATTTGTCAGGTTCCGCACTGTATGGGAGCGCATGATAGCGAATGGCCATAGCGACCGGCTCCCACTATATTCATTAACAAATCACGCTCCAAAAATTCTCGCGCTGTGAAATGCATGTTTAAACCCCAGAGCGCTGGCGGCGATGGGTTAAAAGTAGTTTTTTAACCCCCAAACAACCATATTTTGGGAAAGCAAAAAAAACAAGTTTATAAAAACATTTTGGAATATGAATACATTAATATCAGACCTGTAATATCAATTCTGCACAAATTTTTTTTTTTATTTTTTTCTTACCTTAAAAAAAATATCTAACATGGCAGAAGTGGTAACAGAAATTTTCACATTAAAAAAAAAAAAAAATTATTAACAATTAATTATAAATATTTAAAGATTGTTCCACTGAAATGCATTGGAGAGAGCCAGGTAGCGAGAGGTCATACCTGGCGCTGTTCAAGGTCGCTCGCTGGCGCTGTGGGGTGAGGCTGGAATAATGATGAATGAGTCGCTATCTGGCGCTATCTCAGTCGCTAAGCAGGATCGGCTTGATAAATGTGTGATTGTGGTGGGGAGCCGGCGTTCTCGTGGCGGTGACCGTCATTACCGTTCGCTCACCAGTCGCTACCTGGCGCTATCCCTTGTTAAATAAGGGCCTTAGCCAAAGCTGCTAAAGAGTTCACCTGTTACATTGGAAGCATTGTGGGACTGTGGTCCATTGTTTTTACTGGAGGCCATGAAAACCACCCCACTGTAGCAAAACAGAATTCAAGGAATATAGAAATCATGGAAACTGCATGCTGATAAGTAAGTCACAGGTATGAGTGTTTATTTTACATTCCAAAAGAGGAAAACAATAATGCAGAACACCAAAAACCCTACAAGAAGAGTTTTCATTTAAGGTCTGTTTAATAATGCATAATCACATTATCATTTGCATAAAATGGTATCACAATGCTTAGCAGTCGCTAGTGCATTTCTACAATTTGCTTCCTTCTGTAGAGCCTGACGACTGCATCTAGCCTCCTGACCTGTTCATTTGCATGTTGATAAGGCTAGTAGCATAGTGTTAGCTGTTGTGTATCATTTTGATAATGATTTGACTATTACATTCAGCTACAGGTATGGGTTAGCTTCAAAAGATTAGCTGTCTGCCCTTTTATATTGTAAAAATGTCTATTCATAAAGTCCCAATATCACACAGCAACATTTTAAAAGTTTCAGCGCTCACTGTCACATGGGTAAATGTTGATAAGAGCTGTCCAGGCAACAAAACAAAGCAATAAAGAAAAGTGACTTGTAGCCCGCAGCTTTTCTGCCCTGCTCAGTTGTTGGGAAACTTCAAGCCCCCCGCTGTTCAGTGCTGGTTTTCTATCTCCGCCTCCTTCAGGACAGAAGTACGCCTGTCCACACAGTTCAAACTCTCTGATCAGTGAGTTTTACAACACTAGAGCTGGATAAAAGAACTGTAGGGTACAAAAGGTAAGTATTGCAGGTAATGTTTTGTTGCTGGGATATGGGCGTTACGGGGCAGACATGCATATCACATCACAAAAGTTATAGTGTTTTACCCTTTAACTGTCAGCCTACCTAGAGATTTTTTCACCCTCTGTTGCCAGACCATTTTTCAGCATTTTGTGCTATATATATATGTTTGACTGTGATTTTTGCAGGGGTTTCGAGGGCGATTTTTTTTCAGCAGAGCTTGAGCTGTAACATGTTTTTGTTTTTATTTTTTTTCATTGCTTGTAATTTTTTTTAAATAAAAAATATATGCCTTTCAAGAAATTCATATCGTGTGTAAGAGCCCCATTCCTCTCGATTACAACAGTACCACGGTAGACAACTGTTCCATGAAATTTTCAAATAAAATACAACTACTATGCACACTGGCAAGGGTTAAACCCTTTAAAAGGTTTTTAAAAATGGCGTAGGCCCCCCCCCCCACCAGCAAGGGCAGGGGCTATGGCAAATCACCTGCTTGCCGCAGGCCCCTCCTGCCCTTTGAACTGGTATAGGAGTCTCAAGGACCACTCACCTGTTCACAAAGGGTTACATGTAATATAACACATACATAATAAAAAGTCATTTTTTTTTCTGCTGACCTCCTACTATTTGCCAATCCCACTCCAGCCAATCGCTGCTTCTGACAACCAGAAATGATTGGTGATTGGTGGAAGCCAGGAGCAGGGCAGAGGGCTTTCGCCAGTCACTCTGGTTCCACCCCCCAGGGCTACATCCTGGACAAAAGTGTTTTTTTCCTATCTGGAACTGGGGGAAACGGCAAGCACGTGTAATCAACGGCCTTGGCTTTTAACAGTAGGAAAAACAACAGTGTAGATTCTATGGACTTGCCGTTTAAAGTATTAATACCTTAAAAGATTGAATCTCATACAGTAGTCAGAAACACTGACGGAAACTGAGCATGTTTATGAATAGGGTAGGACATTGTTTAGTAGTCTATCTGTGTGGGCTTTGGTTTTACATGAATAGGTCTCTGTTAATGAATTTCCTGACAGCTAAGCAATATAGCATGCCATAGATATTATGTTGTTTTGGGATCTGACTTAGTGTGTCGCATAAAAAAGGTTTACAATAGCCCTAGACTTTATATACCTGCAAAGTTTAGCCATAGAGTGCTTTACCACTGACATAGACCAGATGGCTAGCTGATGCCATGTATATTATTCTAAGCATACAATTGTATATGTGTCTATAGATATTGGAAGCTGGAGTGGACCAGGGTTTACTGTCTCTGGTTTGGTTTTTAATTGTTATTAATACTCTGCAAATATTAAAGTGTGTATATTTTGTCAATAAGTCTTTTGAGCTTGTGTGGCATTTATGTTTTACAATGGCCGACTTGCTTAGTACTACAGCTGTACCATGGCCTGGTTTGATGAGAACCCTCACAGGCCTGTGTGAATAACCATATTATATATGTGGGACAACAGATTTGTAAATATAGTTTCAAGTCTCCAAATGCCTCTGTTCACTTTGCTGTCCATTTACATGAAATACAATATACAAAATGTTTTATACTACATAGAATAGATGGTGCGGTCTAAATCACAAAAAAAGTTCTTTTCGAACACTTGTACTGAAGCGCTAGAGACACTTCTTCAAAAAATACAGCTATCTTGGCTTATTACTGCAGATACATTACCCCAAAGAACAGTGGCGGAGGGCAAATAATCACTCAAGCCAATAATTGGCAAATGATAAGCCATTCTTATTTCTCTGTCTGGTATTGAATGCAACAATTGTGAATGGGCTGTTTTTGCACTCAAAAGTCTCCTTTTATGAACCTACAATGTTGTGGTTAAGCCATTTCAATATGCCCCACAATGGCAGAAGAAGCAGTTGACTAGCAGTGCTGAAAGGTGACTGATTTTTGGGAAATGGGGCCTCCCCCAACAATACCACAATGTATGTGATTGAGCTCCTTAATACAACCACCCACAGCTTAGGAGACTGGCTGGCTCTATGGATGATTATATTCTCCTCCAGTAATTACTGAAAAATAAATAGGCATAAAAAAGAGCTCATCTGCGTATTCTGCCTCCTTCTTGAAGATATTCTATAACAATTCAGCTGAGACATGACCATCCATGTGTTAAGAATAAACCAAACTGTAGTACCATTTAGTTTTAGCATAGAACTGCATTGCTGAGTCAAAATATCTTGTACAAAATTATTTCACACACCCTCCAACACAAACGGGCCGCCGCATCCCACAGCTAATAGAGCAGACAATTTGTTTGGATCTAGCTGGCTTGCTTTCATTTTATGCTGTCAGCCATTTTGTTTTCCTCAGGAAATTGCCATTTGCGGATTTGACTAACTTTTGTCAGGTTTACAGCGCTGGAACGTGGATGACGAGAGGCGATTTACTGGAAGTATGTACGGTCATTTGTAGCTTGTCCAAACCTGGGCAAGGAATATCCCAGCAGCAGCCAGCTGCTAATCTCTTTTCATGTCGCTGCAAATGCCTATGATGCTAGCTGTGGAGTCCATTGACTGTAATCCTGGATGCTTCCTAGATGGGATTTTTATGTAATTCCTCATGCATATGATCTGTTTGGTCCCTGATCCATTTTCTGATCATGTTCTTGCATGTTCAGATTGATTTAGAAAAATTGCTGAAACGGGGCGTTCAAACTCAATTAAAGCGGACCTTCACCCCGAATAAGAGCATATCTTATATGTTCCCCCACCATGTACATGCAGATTGCTCACATTAAGAATCATCCAATCTGCATCTACTGCATGTTATGAGCCTCATGGAGCTTCAGGCAGCCTGCAAACAGGAAGTGTCTTCTGACTGTGCCGCTCTGCATTCTGGGATTGCTGTCCTTTCCCTGACCCCAGCTCTGCTGTGTCTGTGCAAAGCACAGCTATTACCCCGCCCCCTGTACTTTATCCTGCTCTCCTCTCCTCGGTATGTGATACTTCTGAGGCAAGATAGCGGCGCCCATATCCGAGAGTCCTGAACAGAGTTGCAGCCTGGAGGGAGAAAGAGTTGCAGCCCGGTGGGGGAAAGAATAATAAGTAAGTGATATATTAATTTTAGATGCTGGGGAATAGTCTTTTGAGGGTTTGGGCTTTTCATTAAATCATGCCGATGTCCGGTTTAAGTATTTTTTTTGATAGATGTGAAGGTATGTGTTGCTTTATGTGATCTTTATTTACTCTTTCAGGCTATGATGATTAAATAGGAAGTCTTCTAACAGAAAATAAATACTTTATGTCATTCACCATTCAGAATTTTTTTTCAGTCGGGTTACATTCTTTTTTCAGTCTTGCCTTAACAGCAGGGTCATCAATATAACTAGGCCATAGAGAAAACTTTACAATACCGCTCAGGGGAAGGAATAATACCAGAATCTGTTTCTCTGGGTTCTTCTTAAAGAATATTTTCAGGCAAAAAATAAAAATATCTATACTCACCTTTTCTCCCACGCAGGCTGTCTCTCCTAGTCCGGGGCTGCACCGGCACCTCGCGCTGCGATGCCACTTCGGAGGGAAACAGGAAGAGAAGGCCAAGAGAGAGCGGCACTGTGCGAGGTGCTGGTGCAGCGAGGGACCTGGATGAAGCCTTTCAGGTAAGCGCAGCAGCCCAAGACTAGGAGCAACAGTCTGCGTGGGAGAAAAGGTGAGTATAGCTTCTTTTTGCCTGAAAATGATTCTTATTAGCAGTCAAACTTTACCTTACAGTCAGGACAGTCCCTTTCTCTGTTCCTTTAAGTGTAGCCCCTGCTGTTTCCCACCACTAGAACATGCTTCATTAGCAGGACAGCCCTTCACTAGCAGGCAAATCTCCCCTGACTGCCAGGTCAGTCATTTTGCTCCTCACGGTCCCGCTAGTCTCCCTCACTTTTTGGTCAGTCTCTTTCTATTTTTTTTTCCAGTGTCAGGGAACCGCTGAGCCTGCCTCCTCTCCTCAAACTTGGCCCAGTAGGCGCTTGCCTTCAGTGATTGTCAGGAAAGCATTTGTAAATCTGTCTATTGAATTGGAATCCCAGTTGGTACCTGATAATAATGAAAACAGTGTGATTGTGTGAACCGAGCCTCACAGATGCAGCTGACTGGAGAAGATAGGCGGTCACATGTAGACTCTGACTGAGATCTTTGCTACTGTGCCTCAACAGATGACAAGGATGACAAGCCCCCCCCCCCCCCCCCGCTCTGGGATTCATTCAGTAATTTGCCAGATTATTTAGAAATGACTGTACATACAGTGTAAACCAAACACATAATACATATCAGAAATTAGAAACATATGAACCCCCCCCCCCCATTCACCATATGCTTGTCTATCTGCCATTTTAACAAAATGCCGGCCACTTAGAGCGAGTATCATCAGTCACCATTCATCATGCTTACAACTCTTTGCTCTATCTACACATATTCTTGTGGCTGGTCATCTTTCTTATTTGCTGCTCTACATCACATAAGTAAGAACTGAATTTTAAAAGTTCCACAATCATCAGTATGATTCAAAAAGCAGCTACCAGAAGGTTCCCTCTATAGCATTGCATGGTGCCCCCCAAAAGTCATCACATCTGACACAGTCCTATTTATCTCCAAGGTAGGACAGATTCCTCCACTCCTAATAGATGCATAATTCCCATCGATAGCGTTTTGTTGCTTAATAATTCTGTTTAGCTAAAGGTTTTTGCTTTGTATAATAGCACATAACTAATTTTATCCACCATGAACTGATGGACAATTCAGCAATTTCCAGAAGACAAATGATTTCATTATTGTTGGTAATCTGTATGTCATATTCATTGCATGTCTACTGGACAGGCAGGAATTCCAAATTTTATTCAATTTGTCAATATTGTCATTTGCCATATAAGATTGCTTTTTCATTGTGTCAGCTTTAATGATTTATTGCAGTTCAGTGAACCTTGGCAGATTTCCTTGACTCCATGGAAAGGCTAAGCAGCAGCACTGCTGTACCTGATAATTCTCATGTTTTGTTGTGTCCACAGTGCTTTAAATTTACTGTATTTACTTTGTTTTGCCTTTTTAGCAGAGCATTGTTTTTTGTTTTGTACAGTGTGCTTTAACTTTGTAAAATGCAAAATCAAATGAGCTTAGTTAATACTAATGTAAGTAAACATGATACATTATTTTAGGTTTTATGGTGTGAATTTTTGAATTTCTTGATGGTGGCTTACATTGCAGATAAAAGTTTCCAGTAAAGTAGTAACTTTACTTAAGATAATGTGAATTACTTGAACTTCATTTTGGCACCCCAGGGTCACAGGCACATTCCCCATGGTAGCAACATTAAAGGGCCATTCCAGCCCCTTTCTGCAAAAAACATAACCCCCACCTTGCCCCCTCCAAATAGCGATCCTGCTAATTGAATGAAATAAAATAAAAAGACACTCACCTTCACCCCGAATTCAGCCCACGTGAATGGGCGTGCGGGAACGTGTGCGATGCAGAGAGCGCCTGCTCCCGGCCAGCAGGGACTACAGGAGGATGGCGGCAGGCTGAATTTGGGTGCTGGATTTGGGGTGAATGTACGTGTCTTTTTTTTCCCTTTTATTACATTAGCAGGATCACTATTTGGAGAGGGCAGTGTGGGGGTTATGATTTTTTTTCAGGAAGGGGCTGGAGTGGCCCTTTCAGTTTTGCCTTGACCTCCCCATCATGAAGGACCTTGCCTCAAATGCCCTTGCATTTCATGTAATATTGATATCAATAATATGTATACAATTACCTTTTCTTAATTGCCTGCCTGTGTTTGAGTCATTGGAGGGTATCCCGGAGTTGGCTTTGTGGTCCTGCTAGTCTCGTTTTACTAAAGCCTAGCTGAGTCTGCCTAAACCCCACATCACAGGGCCATATCTCCATATCTTGCAATGAGGAGGCCTAGGAACCCTAAAATATGCCTCCATGTACAGATCTTGCCCCCCCCCCCTCCAACTAAAGCCTAGCTGTGTCCCACTAAGATGGTTTGCTGCTCTTACCGTACAGTAATCACACTATTCCTTGCTGCTCTAAAATAGTATTACAGGTGTCTGGGTGACATACGTTGTTTACTTGAACGTGTCTACCCATGCCTATGAGGCATGTAGTAATTGTATTTATAGTATAGCATTTTTTCAGATCTAAACAGTACTTTGCTGTGGGAGGTTTTCAAACAGCCGTGGAGGTGACAATGTATAATGAGCACTCCAAGTTCAACGTAATCCATGCTGTTAGTATTCCGTAGCAACTCAGAGAGACTTTATCCTGCCTGGCCTGTCATGAATTTTCCTTGTAAAACCTTATTTGAATCTGCCTATTTTAATGACCACAGAGATTCATAAGATAGCCTATGTAATATCTGTTAACAAACTTATTACAGTCAGAACGTACAAATGTTAATGTAAAATTGATATTGCCTTTATCTCCATAAGAACTTTTTTGCTAGCTGGTAGTTTAATATCTGGACCTCCCACTGGTAGGAAATAATTAAGAAAAAATCATATTCAGCAGCTAAATGGTAATCTATCAAAGACCAGTAGAAAGTTAATTGAACTGGATTAATAATGTGTTTTACATGTTCAGGGAATTAGGCTGTCTATTTTATTCTGAATATGTGAAACTATCTTTTCATGTGCATATTTGAATAGTTAGTTTTATTATATGGCTTTATGACTTACATAAAAAGATCAAATGTAGCATCAACACAGGGGGTCAACATACACTATATGGACTTAAGTATTAGGGCATTCCACTGAATCATTTAGTCCAGTTGACTCTACAAACATTTGTGGAGGAATGGATTGATCTAAAGAGCTCATCGTATTCCGACATGGTACTGTATTAGGAAGCTCATGTTGTCCTCCCTCCTGGTTATAGCATGAGAAACTCTGAGCTGTATTATTGAAAAGTCTTAAGGAACCTCAGTTACAGACCTTGTAAAGTTACAGAGTAGTGCTGAGGCTCATAGTGCATAGAAGTCACCAACCCTTTTCAGTCTCAGTGACTGTTCCAGTTCAGACCTCCTCTGGCCTAAAGATCCTTTGGGAGTCTTCAAGGCATTGGCTTTTCATGACCTTGCATCACCAAGTACAATGACAAGCATCAGATGGAGTAGTGTAAAGTACTAGACCACTGTTGGAGGGCAGAAAAAGCCATGGGGTTATTTTTCAAGGGCTGGCTGGCATTGGAGAATTGAATGCTTTCAAAAGTTTTGGGAAAGCCCTTCTCTGTTCCAGCATTACTGGACATCAATGCACAAAACAAGCTCCAGAAAGAAATGGTTGTTTTGTGAGTCTGGTGGAAGATTTTGACTGGTCTACACAGAGCCCTGATCTCAACCCCAACAAACATCTTTGGGAAAAAGTAGAACTTAGACTGCGAGCCTGGTCCTCTCAACTACCATTAGTGTCTGACCTTACAAATTCTCTCACAGATAAACTAGAAACAATTCCACAGGCACACTCCAATATCTTATAGCAAGTCTTCTCAGAAGAGGTATCACAAAACATACCGGGAGAATTATTTTTGCTTTCTTTGCCTCTCTGCCTCTTCAAAAATAACAGAAGGCCTTGACATCTAATTGGATTACCTTCATGTGCCTAATTATTTTATTGCTGTTACCAATAGTTTTAAAAACAAACCTAGTGACGACAGTTAAGGAACATGGTCTTATCATCCAGTATTCAAATTTGGGGTGCCCAGGTACCTGAAGTTGATTACCACACTTCTTCTAGTCCGGGGGTGGGTGTGCATTGTATGTAACAAGCCCATTATTCTCTATGGGCACCTCGGCTGAGCTTTGTACACCTCTGTACACATCCAGTTGGCAGTACACGGCTTCAGATATCGCGGTGTGGGAGCAGGTCAGGTGAATGTTATGCTAGGTAGCCCTGTGGCCCTATAGTGCCCTTAATTCAAGCTTTGTGCTGACATCCCATGAAAGTGGACTTTCCCTTTAAGACAAAAAAGTATAGTAATTGAGTTAAGTGCTGCAAGATTAGCAAGCACATCTAAAATATAGCATCTTTAGCATATAAAGAAATAATAGCATGCGCAATTTATTAGTGAATAGCATTATTCCTGCATAAAACATGTTAGAGATATCATTATACAGATGTAACAAAGGTTAACCTGATGCAAGTAACCTGAACTACAGAACCATTGAAGATTTCAAGTTAATGCCTGGTGCCATTATTTAATTCATTACTAGTTATGTATCGGTTAGCAAAGTTACACTTTGCCAATATATATGTACCGTATATATTCTGTTGACAGCAGCTACTAATATGTCAGTGT
The DNA here is from genome assembly GCA_027917425.1 of Gastrophryne carolinensis. NCBI lineage: Eukaryota > Metazoa > Chordata > Amphibia > Anura > Microhylidae > Gastrophryne > Gastrophryne carolinensis. Next base: position 396,406,548 of record CM051234.1, read on the forward strand.
TGTATGACTTATGGTAGCTTATCCTTACACTGATGTAGGAAATAACTTTAGTCCTATTGTCTTTATTGGCTGATGGCAAGATGTAAAATATCTTGGAAACATCAGACTGTAATAAACAATGCCTTTGTCATAAATCATTTTTCACACCAGTGCATTGTGTAATGCAGCAAATGGTTAGTAGATATAAAGTGCCACAAACAGTAATTGTGTATTCATCATTGTCCATGATTCCAGCACCACAGACAGCGCGGGGGGACTGATTCATTTATTAGCCTGTGTCAGTGCTGGAACTGTATCTATGTGCTTTTCACCCAGCATCACTTATTTCTGCAGTACAACACACAGCGGGCACAGCTGTGATGTTTCTGACATAAAGGCATATAACATTCTTTGAAAAGGAAGGAAAGCAGAAATCAAACATATACTGCTTGTAAAGATTTTTATTCAAAGGACCCACGGTATTCAGAAACAAAGATTAATTGTGCCTTTACTTGCATTGCCCAGTGGCGGGTATGCTATAGATCTGACCCTGTGATTTGTGTGCATCTCCTCCTAGCTCATGGAATCTATCCCCAGTCTGCATGTAGGCCCCCTTGCTTCCACTTGAAGCATGCGATCAGGCGTTAATACTTACGTTTCAACACTACTTGCCGCTGGCCATGTGCCCCCTACTCTGGCAGCAACCAGGTGGACTTCCTGGTATGAGTGGAAACACCTCTGGCAACTGTGGGTGTGGTTTTAATGTTGAAATTTTTAGTGTTGAATATCTTGTTTTCCCTCTTACCTCCAACCCATTTATCACTTAAAGAGGAACATTGGACCAAAAATAAAAAGGCTTCGATCCCCCCCCCATCGGCCCCTACTTACCTTTAGCGGCCCCTACTTACCCAAGCGCCCCCATTGCATCCCATTCATGGGCACTGCACAGGCGCGAGATAGGGGCTGCATGCAGTGCCTGATGGGATGCAAGATGGCTCCGCCCGTCGGAAGGTCACCCAGAATCGCTGAGTATTTAGTGCCCAAAATGAAAAAAAAATGAATTGAAACATGAGGCTTGTATCAGGTTGACATGCCATCTCTTAGTAATAGGCTACAATGGAACCCTGTTACACACTGTCAGTCAAGTCCAGCACACTCCGGTGCATTGCAAACTGCATGCTTGCATCACTCAGACCACTTCCATCGCAGAGGACAGCGCAACACAAGGTGAAACTTTATTTAGAATTACTCCAGCAATAAAGCTTTGCTTTCATTCCCACGTGTAGCCCTACATAATGGGAATACCTTTGTGTGTGTCTGGACAATGAGTTTAAGCCGAAGCCACCAACTGCTTTTTAGCTGCGCCCTTAATAGAACTCTTGCTTCGTCAGAGAAATAGCTGCATACTCCACAACTCACGCTGTTTCCTGTTTCGTCCACCAGCTTAGTCTCCAAACAAAATAAGTTCTTTTTTTGCTCTCATGTGTGCGTCCCAATTTGGAATATCAGGGGGGGTGGATGACTAAGCGGGCTATAATCAATATTGACTACATGTCAGTTTAAAGGGGAGCCAGAGTCAGGGCTGGCCTTTGGGGTGTGCAAGTTGTGCCATTGCCCAGGGTGCCGGGCAGCAAAGGCTTTTAGACTTCAAGGTTTTGGTCCATTTAAAGTGCCAAATAGATAAGTGGGCCAAAATGACTGCTGGACCACTGGCCCCTAGCAACATGCTTGATACTGGAAGAACTACCATACTTCTGCATTGCCTCTACACTGGCTGCCAGTTCACCCCCCCACATTGGGTGTCACATGGGGCAGTGTACCCGCAGTTAATGGCTAGGGAACGCTTCTGCAAGTGGGCACTTCCAGTAGCTGTCAGCAACCATGTGAGGCAGTAGGCCAGTAGTGAGAAAGCGCAGAAGGGTGTGCCATCCTAAGGCTGGCCCTGGCTAGAGTATATTAAAACTTTAGTTCTGTCACTACCATCCCTGGGTAGTAACCCTGATTTGGGATAACCTGCACCCTAATACTAAAATGGAAGACCAGGAATGGGATAAACTACTTTTGCATTGCACCATGCACTCAAGCATTGCAGAAAAAGTGCATCCTCTCTGTTTATGGCCACTGATAATCTATCTGCACCTTCCTGCAGCACTGGAGAGCAGTCACCATAGACTGCCTCAATGTTGGAGGGTCATTTTTGCTCATTCCCAGGCTTCAAGTTGTCCCTAAAGTGGTCTGCCTTAGGTGATAGATGGGTCACCAATAAATCTTTAAATAATTTGAACGGAAATAATACCTGTCCTTATTGTATTGTATTCTATCATAAAAGGCACAATCAGGTTAGACGTGCCTTTCATTTTTTTGGCATGTGACAATACAAGGTGACCAGAAGATTGTAGAATCTGCCTGTCCATTTTCATGAATGATCTGTAAACATTACAAATGTGCTGTGAAGGCAGCAGCCATGTGTTGTGACAGAGGAGGTCACGTGACCTGACATGTATTGCCACTGCTTTTTTCGGTAATGACAGGGGCTTTGTCTAGAAGCAATGTTTCAAAAGTGTATATTTGACCTATAGATTCAGCACCTAGCTTTGTTTTATTTCAAGACGTGATCTTACTGCGTGTTACTCTGAGTTTCATGGCTTTCAGCTGGATAATGTACTTGCAGCCAAACAATGCTGGCTCTGAAAGCTCACTTGAGTGAACCATAACAAATGACCAGAGATTTGAATGAATATTTTTTCTTTTTTTGTCTATCATCTGTGAAATTGCTCTTTGAAAGATTTAGATTGCTTTAGAGCTTTAACTGTTTGCCTGCATGTGCTGCCCCTTACGCAAGTTAAATGTGATATTTGTCATTCATGTTTCAGTTGCATTTTTTACTGGCAGTCAAAAGGTTGATTTGGTACTTTTACTGATTTACTTTTACTAAATGATTTATCAGTGTGATAAATCTATGTCTGCTGACACAGAACCACATTTACTAACATTGGGGGTGCCCGTAATTACCTCTATGCTGCTCTCAATACACAACTTTGTCCAATAAGGTGCAGGGAAAATGGCTGCTATGACCATAGGGTTGATTCAGAGCCCCTTTCACAGTGTTTTCATGGAGGTCTTACTACCAAACGAAAAATCACAGAAAAATTTGAACATTTCACACAAAAATGTATGCAGAAAAGAGGCTCTGCTGAATCAGACGAGGAGAAAAAATGAACGAGAACGGAAATTTTCACACAAAAAATGGCGAGAAAGGGGCTCTGAATCAACCCTCATATGTTGTATGTATGTTGTAAACACTTGGTGTAAGGAATCACCAAAGTCACTGCTATACCTTCTATAAACAACATATCTTGGGTCAATGTTCCTGAACTGCCAAAACGATAGGCAGCAATGTTACTGGTGCCAAAGCAGTCTGCATAATAGTGCCCATTTGGCAGCTGCTACCTATGCTGTGCAAACAGGTATCCAGAGACTCTGGGATTGGCGGCAAGTGGCAAAACCTGGAGAGCTTGAATAATAGCCTGGATATACTGAGCAATGCCGGTTATCTTTACAGCTTGGTGCTGAATGTGGCACAAGGCATTACAAGGCATGTTTGGATAGAGCAACAGTCAGCAACATCTTGGCAGAGAATTTGATGTGGCAAAAGACATGGTCAGACAAGGCAACAGCTTGGCACAGGCTGTAATGTAGGATGTGGCTAGAGACATGGTCAGGTAAGGAGGATTCGGGAATGGCTTGGCACAGGGTTTAATGTAGGATGTGGCTAGAGACATGGTCATGCAAGGAGGACTCGGGAATGGCTTGGCACAGGGTGTAGTGTAGGATGTGGCTAGAGACATGGTCATGCAAGGAAGACTCGGGAATGGCTTGGCACAGGGTGTAGTGTAGGATGTGGCTAGAGACATGGTCATGCAAGGAGGACTCGGGAATGGCTTGGCACAGGCTGTAATGTAGGATGTGGCTAGAGACATGGTCAGGTAAGGAGGACTCGGGAATGGCTTGGCACAGGCTGTAATGTAGGATTTGGATAGAGACATGGTCAGGTAAGGAGGATTTGGAAATGGCTTGGCACAGGGTGTAGTGTAGGATTTGGATAGAGACGGGGAGGCCGATTCATTAATAGCGCCAGGTAGCGACAGATGAGCGACTGTAGCGTGATTTTTTCAGCGCCAGCCAGTATTCGCTGTGCTTGGCCGGCATTAGCTTGATGACAGCGACTCAGTCGGTGTGCGGTAATGTTGAATACGGGCTGGGGGGTCGCTGTTTCACAGGTTCAGCGTTGTATGTGAGCGCCTGACAAGAATGGCCAGAGCGAACGGCTCCCAGCATATTCATTAACAAATCACGCTCCGAATTTGCTGTCGCTGTCCATTCCTTGTTTAAACCCCAGAGCGCTGGCGGCGATGTGTATTAACTAGTTTTTAACCCCTAAACAACCATATTTTTTGAATGTAACATTATACATGTTGTTAGAATCATTTTGTAATATGAATACATTAATCTCAGACCTGTTAGATCAATTCTGCACAAATTTTTTTTCCTAACATTGCAGAAGTGGTCTCTGAATTTTTGACATAAAAAAAAAAAAATTAATACCAATTAATTATGAATAATTATAGATTGCTCCATTGAAAAGCATTGGACATTGCCAGGGAGCGACAGCTCATACCTGGCGCTGTGAGGGAATTTGCAGCGGCGCTGTTCGGTCCAGGCAGCTTCATGATGAATGCCGCGCTAGCCGTCGCTCTCGCCGGCGCTAGCCTCATTTTGCTTGATAAATGCGTCATTGTGAGCGCCGCCGGGCGTACTTGAGTCGGTAGTCGCCGTTAGCTGCCGCTACCTGGCGCTCGTCAGACACTACCTGGCGCTAGCCCGTGATAAATAAGGGCCATGGTCAGGTAAGGAGGATTTGGAAATGGCTTGGCACAGGGTGTAGTGTAGGATTTGGATAGAGACATGGTCAGGCAAGGAGGACTCGGGAATGGCTTGGCACAGGGTCAAGGCATGAAGTCTGATTCTAATCCCCTTACCTACCTCTTTCCTTGATTACTTGGCACAGCCATCAAATCATAACTCATGTGAATGCTGGTGTTTGCAGGGCATGTGGAAGCATAGTCCTGTAAAAGGCCACAAAGCACTGTGGGAACATGAAAGCAGGTAAATACTGGGCCCTGGGATTAGGCTATTGGCACCATTATCTTTTGGATGCCTACTCTGCACTGCTACTTAAAGCAGTCCTTCAATCTAAATAAGAGTCTATCTTATATGTTTCCTACACCCTGTACATACAGATTGCTCACATTAAAAATCATCCTACCTGCATCTGCTGCATGTTATGAGCCTTTAAACATCCAAGATGGCGGCTTATGGAAGCCGCTATCTTATCAGGCAGCCTGCAAACAGGAAATGACTGTGCTGCTCTGCATTCTGGGACTGCTGACCGTTACCTGACCCCAGCTCTGCTCTGTCTGAGCAAAGCACAGCTATAACCCGCCCCCCTGTACCTTATCCCACTCTCCTCTCCTCAGTAAGTGTGATGCTTCTGAGTCAAGATGGCGGCGCCCGCATCCTAAAGTCCTGAACAGAGTTGCAGCCCAGTGGGGGGAAAGAATAGTAAGTGACAAAAACTTAAAATATATACATTTTAGATGCTGGGGAATCATTTTGTAAGGGGTTGGGCTTTTCAATAAATCATGGTGAAGCCCGGTTTAATTAAGCAGCACTCTAGTGTTATTTTTGACTGAAGGTTCAAACCTAACAGAACACATGTCCTTTTGGGGGGGGGGGGGGATTTTAGCACACTATTTGGTTCAGAATATTTTTTTTCTAATTTTCCTCCTCCAAATCCTAGCTGCGTCTTATAGGGTGAAAAATACGGTATATTTTTCCCTAATAAAGTCTTAAATGTTTTCAATTTTACTGAAAATTTAGTGAAAATCCTAGTATGAAATAAACATGTTTACAATATATATATATATATATATATAATCATATTATAATATATTAGTACTCCTCACACATATGTATAATGGCATTTATCTTTTTTATCACAATAGGTGGAATGGATACAGCAGCAAGTAGTTAAAAGAAGAACGAAGAGGGATTATAAAGTTAATAACATTCATTCAGCCTACTTTAATGATCCTAAGTGGCCAAGCATGTGGTATATTGTAAGTATATTTACAGCTTTTATTTTGGTTTTTTTATTGTAAGTTCCCATAAACATGATCATAGTTGGGTCCAGGAGAAAGTTTTATTCCTACTTCTACCCCAGAACAGCGGAGAAACGTCCAAAGATCGGTGTACTTTAGAACCATGAGTGCCATGGTGTCTAAGAAACTCATTGGATTCCTAATATCCAACACCACTTTAGGATAACGTGAGCATTTGCTGGAAAGCTTCATGCTTACTGCCATGCCATAATTTTAAAAATTACCCACAATTGCAGCAATAATCCCACTAAGCACCTCAAACATATGATAAAGCCTCAAATGTACAATCAAGTCAGGATAGACTACTGGTTTGCTAATACTCACACCTTTTGGGCATCCTCACCTGAAGTTTTCTGTGAAGACCAAAATCAATCTCAATTACTCGACCTTTAACATTTCAGTGCGATGGTAGCTTCAGCTTGCTCATCCTCTTCTCAGATGGTGGTCACGCGGCCAATGGAAGAGCATAAAGGGCAAGTAATTCAGCTTGATTTTGTAATGTTAGGTGAGGGACATCCCCAATTGTGATTACTCAGCGAGCTACTAGAGCTATAGTCTAATATTGCTGTTGGTTAGCTATAGGTTTGCACACACAGTGTATATTGTTGACATGTAAACTCTTTTTGTTGTAACATACAAGCTTTTATTCGTTTTGATGTTAACTATGAACCACACATCTTATAGCCAATATTAGTTTACCAACATAATTGTCAAAAATACAGACATTTGATTACATTGGATGTGTCAGTGGATGTTACTGTTAATTACAAAGGTAATCATACTAGATTAGTGTGAATGAGGAAATTACAGGAACCGCATGCTAGATTAACATGAAAAAACACGAGTAGACCCAGGAGAAGGATTCATTTATTATTTTCATGATTGTATCAGTCAAGGGGTGATAACCCAGTGCGTGCTTTTTTATGTTTTGTACAATAACTTTCAGGAAAAAATAGAAAATATAATATACTAATCTTACCATCAGGCAAATGATCCAGCAGCAATGACAGAATATGGTGCCTTCTGTAATAGTTCAACTCCTGTAGCATGTACTCCCCCATAGCCAGCTTTATTTCCTGACCAACACTGCAGTAAGGGGACCTGTCCCCTTGAGACTGCTAAAAGAAGTGTGCATTGGAGAATGTTGAAGGAGTACATGCTTCAGAAGAAAGAATTATACAGAAGGAATGGTTTGCTGCTCTGAATCATCTGTCCCAGAGATAAGGTGAGCACAGTTTAATTTCAAAAACCTTTTAGGTCATAAAGTAAAGTTGAGTTCTAATGCTTTTTGCATGTTTTGCACCATTTGGTAAAATGATCCATTGTTCTTAAGATATTGGATATATTATATTAGCTACAATTAAAGGAGCAGTATCGCGAATTTTTCTTGGTGACTTATATTTAAATGGTACTTTGAATGTAGGTAAGTGTTGGAGTAAGAATTACAAATGTAGAAAAAAATGATGTCTGTGTTGTGCAGCTGGAGACTAATAGCTCATGTTTATGTCTTCTGAGTGTCGGGCCCGACACTCTGGCCTGTTCCGCGCTGAGGAGAGGGGTGAAACAATGTAACAAAGTAACCAGCTGTTCAGTACTGGCAGCCGTCCAGCATAAGATAACAACATTGCAACATTGCCTGGCCAGAACTCATATCTAAAACAGAGAGAAAAGCTCTAGAAGTCATTTAGCTGATTGGTAAATTCAATGTCATTTTGAATCATTGGTTCAAATCTCAGACTCGCCAGTTTTTCTTTTTTTTTGGAGGGGGGTTATTTTATTTCAAAATTGGATTTTTGAGTTTACATCCTGTTTTTTTGCTCTAAACATTTTTTATTTTGACAGTTTTCCCTTCATGTTGGCTCTGCTGCTGAATCTTTCAGTTTACCATTTTCTCTCTTTTCTCAACACATTTTTCCATATGATCTTTCTTTCAGCTTTGTGTGTTTTGAGCAAAGCCCAACCCAGGATTTTCACTATCTGGAGTTTTGTTTTGTGCCCCTAGGGGCATCCTGACTTGGGATGCCCTGATATGTGAAACCCCACGTTCCCCTGTGAAAACGTACCTTTCCCTGTCCCACAGCGCATGCGCTGGCTCTCATCCAATCAGCGCTGTTTGCACACAGATGGGGAGCCTGAGCAGTAACCTTCCTGGCCGCCCGGCCTGTCTAAATGACTATCTGCGTGAGCGCGCCAGAAAAATGGGGGGATCTGTGGTTATCCAGGGGTTGTTTCACACAGTGGGCATCCTGATTTAGAATGCCCAAGGGGAAAGGTCAATGGCCGGGTCTTATAGACTTTAATACCACTTTAATACCTTTAGATTTTCCTGCACAGTTATTCAAAGAAGAATTTCAGTCATTTTCAGTCAGTTTAGTTTATTTTGTATAGATTTTACACATTTGAGTCACCTGATCTCATAACAAAAGCAGCACCTCACACACACACAGCCGTTACCACTGATTACAGTGTCAGCCTCTGAGGTAAAGTGCTGCTAGGAGACCAGTGGGCTAAATGAAGCAGCTCACTAAATACAACCCAGCAGATCCCCCTATTCAGCAAATGGACTGAGCCATTGTCATTATACAATTTAAAAGAAAGGCAAATATTTTTTCCTTTTTCTATCGCCACATTATTTATACACATGTTAGAAGCTATTGTGTGGCTATTTAATTATTTATCTTTTTTAATGCAAATTTCACGATACTGCTCCTTTAACCCTTTCGCTGCCAGCCTACCTGCAGCATTTGCCACTCCCTGTTGCCAGACGATGTTTCACCATTTTGCGCTACACATATTCAACTGTCATTTTTGAAGGGATTTCCAGGGATTTCCCAGGAAAATTATATATTGTTTTTTTCAACAGAGTCTGGGCTTTAACATGAAATGTCTTGTTTGTATTTTTTAGGTGTATTCTCAATTTTTTTGGGTGAAATGTGTGAAAAAAAACAAAAAAAAAACATTTTTTTACAATTTGTAGAGTTTTTTTGTAATAAAAAATGTAAGTTTGTCAATAAAATCTTATTGCGTGAGAAACCCCAATTTCTCCCGGTTACAGCGATACCACATATGTATAGGTAGACACCCTTTCCTGCCCAGAAGCCTTTTATAGCTGCTGGATGACAAATGGTTAATTAAAAAAAAAAATGACATAGGGTCCCCCTTCCCGGGGAGGGGGACCCCATTTTTTTTTGGATTTTGAAGGGTTAAAAACCCTTCAAAATCCAAAAAAAAAAATGACGTGGGGTCCCCCTTACCCAAAGTAACCAGCCCGGGACCAGCTATGGGGGCTTGTAGGCACAGAGTGGGGGGGCCAGCTTTGGTGGCCCCCCCACCCTGCAGCCTACGAGCCCACATAGCCTATGTGGGCCCGGGCTCTTCTGCCCCCCCCCTGGCCTTTGGGGAGGCAGGTAATGGGGGTGCGGGGGTTAATGGCAAGCCACCCGCTAGGGCAGGTGACTTGCCACCCCCCCAGCCTTGTGAACTGGTATAAGGGGTCTCATGGACCCCTTACCAGCTCACAAAGGGTTAATGTGAAAAAAAAACACCACACAATAATAAAAAGTATTTTATTAGAAAAAAAAAAAATTTTTTTTTACTGTACTTACCTTCGATTGCAAGCTCTTGTCCCTCGCCGCTCAGCTGACAGATGCCGGTGATCGGCATCCAGAGAAGGAGAAGGCAGGAGATCAGAGGATCTCCTGTCACCTCCTTCCCCTGTGCCGATCACCGGCATCTGAGAAGCTGAGAAGGCTGAAGCCTGAGATCGGGGCCGGGATGACTTCATAAGCCCCGCCCCCAATGGGGCGGGGCTTAGAGGCATGATGGCGGCCGCCATCGTGCAGAAGAGAGGAGAGAGCCTCCCAGGCTCTCTCCTGAAGATCGGTAAGTCCTGGGGGGGGATCGGAGGCCCCCCAGGTGAAGAGGAGGGACAGCGGGAGCCAGCGCACACACAGGTAAGTGAATGTCATTTTTATTTTTTTTTTTTTTTACAGTTAGAAGCTGCTGCTGCAGAAGCGGGGGGGGGGGGCGGCCTATTCCGGGGGCTCTCCTGGAGCCATCCGACCCCCCACGGGGGATCGGATGGCACCAAATTAAAGAGGAGACCCGGCCGGATCCAACAAGGGGTCAGGTGAGTATTTGTTGTTTTTACTTTTTAAACTACAAGCGAGGAAAGTCAAGCACGTAACACCTACGTGCTTGGCACTTAAGGCCCAGCCAAGCCAGCACGTAGGTGTTACGTGCTTGGCAACAAAAGGGTTAAGCTTATTCTTATTTATTTACCATGATGGGGGCCATTGGGTGTTCTTAGTGCAATTTTGTTTAAAGTGGATGTTCAGTGTCTCTTCCCCTGGCACAGAGGCATGGTGGACTGGGGGGGTTAAAAAAAAGAGTTAATGCATTAAAGCGGATGTCCTGGCATTGAGGCAGAACAGAGGGTTTACAAAAACCCTTAGCGTGCAGGTGGTGGCAACACGGGTGCAGGCGGGACTACACACAGAGCGAAGGATGCTGCTCGGTGCAGAATCTCCAAGATGGCTTCACCCAGGGCATGAAACATCAAGGGGACTATGCTAGATTTGGGGTGAGGAGAACTGTGTTGTTTTGTAACCTTATTTCCCAGCATTAAGGGAAGGGGCAACAACCAAATCCCAGGATAGTCAAAATCCTGGGTTTTGGTCCACTTTAATTCCTAGACCTAGAGATTTTATTGCTTTGTCTTTAGCCACAACTGTAGCCACAATGTTGGATCTCTGTGTATAGTATTTAGTAAGTTCTGTCCTTTTACCAGAGGTGTTAAATTATAAGTTTAAACAAACTCTATTCTGTACTTGTAAGGCATTTACAAAACTTATATGAGTTCCTGTGCTGTCTCAAATAGCAGGATGCCCATTAAAGCTGGTGTGTCTTTTTTCCACCACGCTCACCCGCCAGCATAGTTGATGATCGCAATCTAAACAAATCTGCTGTTAAACTCATGTGGACTAAGAGACATTAGCTCCTCAATGCAAGAGGAAATCACACAAGTGACATGTTTATCAAATACTTTGGTCATTAACCCGAAATTTATGGCGGTTCTTTGTGATTTATGAGTCATTCTGATTTACACAAAAATGTCTACTTGAATAATACCCTATGGCAGAATGTGCAAAAACTGTTTAGATGTATCAGAGCGTTCCAATAAATCAGGGACATTGTCCCCCATCTGGAACAGAGAACAGGAACTTACATTAGGAAACGTTCATTCAGCAACACTTCTAGCTATGTCTAACTAGTAGTTTACATTGAAGCTGCAATCATTCATGGGAATGACTGCGCATATACCATTCCAGCAACACTGCTTTACTTTAATATAGAACAGAGAAATTGAAAAAAAGAACACTTCCACTATTTTTTAAACATTTGTCATTAAAGTGAATCCCCTGAGTTCGATTTACTAACTCATTTCTGCAATGGCATGCACAGTGGACAAAGTTGTGTTGGCACACACTTGCTTACTGACTTGGGCCCTTATTTAAGAAGGGATAGCGTCAGGTAGCGCCTGGTTAATGAGAGGTAGCGACTGATAGCGACTGGTCAACGCCGGACACGGCACGCAATTACACATTTATCAAGCAGAATCTGTTGAGCGACTGGGATAGCGCCATGTAGCGCCTGATTCATCATTTTTACAGCCTCGGCATTCAGCCTTGCACAGCGCCAGGTATGACCTCTCGCTACCTGACGCTCTCCCATACATTTCAATGGACGATCCTTTTCTTCTCTTTAAACAGGTTTTTTTTTTTTTCAAAAAAATCACAAATAATTCTGTGACCTCTTCTGGCATTGATAAAGCATTTTTTTCATATTTTTTTCATTTTTTAAATATTTCCTCAAAAATGACATTACAGGTCTGGCATTAAAGTGTTCATGTTACAATGTTGCTACAATGTAATTCCATATGTTTTCACTTTGTTACTAGTGGATAGATGCTGAAAAACAGACTTTAAACACACCGCCTCCTGCGCTCTGGGCTCAAACAAGTATTTTTCAGCGCCAGAGATTTGTGAGGCTGTTTTTTTGCTGAATATGGTGTGAGTCGGTCGCTATGAGCAGTCGCTACCATGCGCTCCCATACAGCGCTGTACTGGTCAAATAGCCACTCCTCACAATGTATTCAACATTACTGAACAGCGACTGAGTCGCTATAAAGTAGCGACTTACGGCCGAGCACTGCGACTACTAGCGGGCGCTCTGAAAATGCCTGCTACAGACGCTCATCTGTCGCTACCTGCCGCTAATGATGAATCAGCCTGCCCATCACATTTTTATTACACTGCACTCAGCTCTGAGCATAGGTCAACCTGCTAGACTCATTTTTACTGACCCAGTGAGGTTCACTCCTATATAACACAATGGGTGTCATGCTAATTATTTGGTGAACTAAGGACAACTCTAGGTGCATATTTGGCTATGAATTGCAACCTGCATCTCGTGAGCTTTTTAACTTTAGGTCAAAAAAGTTTCTAAGTGTTCGGCCAGGAGAGGTCACACAATGATTTGAGCAAAAATAAATTGCCAAACACGCTATTTATACACAACTAATGAAACCCCATTGAAATGTATGGGAGAGCGCTACAGAGCGACAGGTACTACATGGCACTCCTGAGCCTAGAGCGCTGGCGCTATACGCTGAGCCTCCTGGATTAATACATGTGACACAGTCGCAGTGGTGGCGCTGTTAGAATCGCTCATCAGATTGACTTTCATAAATGTGGTTTTGCATACAGCACCAGGCGTTCACCAGACGCTACCTGCCGCTACTAAGCACTACCTGCCGCTATCCCTTCTTAAATAACCCCCTATAAGTTGCTTTGAAATGGCTGATTTCACATTGTCCGCAGGGGGCATATGGTGGGATGAGGTTAGTGTGTGTCTGGACATGGATTTTAAATACAAGCAAATCACCAGAAAGGCATTTTGCCATACATCTGCCAGAACCAACAATCATAAAGAAATAGATTAGAATACACAGAACAATCTTTAAAATAATAAAACAAATGTTTTAAAGGATTGACCAGTCAAACTTTCATTTGCCTAGCAGCCTACCTGATGTAATGTCAGCCCCAGTCCAATCCTTTGCTACAGTCACTAAAGGGAAGAGGAATTTCCTCCTCTTCTTCTTCCTTTGTCTCCAGCGCCTCCAGTCACTACTAAAATGTGGGTAAATCGCTGGTACACAGGAGCGAGACATAGCATTAGCGATTATCAATAACGCTATGCCTCGCCCCAGTGTGAAAGTAGCCTGACTGGTCTCATTCCTCAGAACCGTGTAATTGCAAAGTTCTAGCCCCTGCCCTACTGTTTTTTAAGCATATTCCCCAAATGTATGACTGGATAAGACACTCTCGGTATAAGACCTTTCTACCTACATGTAATATTAGTCAATGACCACATGAGTATGCACAAAACACATTTTAATTGTGCATTTGTGCATTTGTTTAAGTGGGATACGCTCACATAACATCAAGAAGTGAATAGATGCACTTGTCACTTGACATACAGTTCTTACTGTTAAATAAAAATGCTTTGCCACGTCAAATAAAATTGTCAGAGCATGTAAAAAAAAACATTGGTTGCAATGAATTGATCTAAGAAGGTGTAGAAAAGCAGCAGCTGTATTTAAATAGAAAAGACTTAATAGTGGTTACTCTTCCCAGAAGTGGTCAGTCTGCCAAAATCTATCCAAGGACACAACAACAATTCATCCTGGAATTCACAAGACATCACAGGAGGCTAGCCAAAAAAACTTTGGCCTCGCTAACCTCATTGATGTTCAGCACATTATGATTTTAAATTAGAAGGAGACTGAGAAAATAGGATGTTTATACTGTATTTTTGTGTCTAATAATACATTTTGTGAAAAGACCATATAGTATTAAAGACAAGCAGTAGAAGGGAAAATAATACTTCTTCACACTGCTCTAGTTAAACAAAAAAGCTATACTAACTTTTGATCACTTCTGGACTGGATAATAATTTTTTCTTGCAAGTATCTTCTTCTGTCATTTTCATTCAGGCTCAGGGTACAAAATAGATTCGGTGTTCTGGGAGGGATTTTGAGGAAAGAACATGCGTTGCAGTAGGTGGAAGAAGACCACCTAGAGCCTGGAGGTATCTTCAGTCATTTTCATTCAGGCTCAGGGTACAAAATAGATTCAGTGTGCTGGGAGGGAGTTTGAGGAAAGCTCATGCATTGCAGTAGGTGGAAGAAGCCTACGCAGAGTCTGGAGGTATCTTCAGTCATTTTCATTCAGGCTCAAGGTACAAAATAGAGTCAGTGTGCTGGGAGGAAGCTTGAGGAAAGAACATGCAATGGAGTAGGTGGAAAAAGCCCACCGAGAGCCTGGAGGTATCTTCAGTCATTTTCATTCAGGCTCGGGGTACAAAATAGATTCAGTGTGCTGGGAGGGAGTTTGAGGAAAGAACATGCATTGGAGTCTGTAGATCAATCCCACCTAGAGCCTGGAGGTATCTTCAGTCATTTTCATTCAGGCTCGGGGTACAAAATAGATTCAGTGTGCTGGGAGGGAGTTTGAGGAAAGAACATGCATTGGAGTCTGTAGATCGAGCCCACCTAGAGCCTGGAGGTATCTTCAGTCATTTTCATTTCTCAATGTACAAAATAGATTTAGTGTGCTGGGAAGGTGTTTGAGGAAAGAACATGCATTGGAGTAGGTGGATGAAGCCCAAGAGCCTGGAGGTATATTCAGTGATTTTCATTCAGGCTCAAGGTACATAGTAGGTTCAGTGTGCTGGGAGGGAGTTTGAGGAAAGCACATCCATTGAAGTCTGTGGAAAGAGCCCACCAAGAGCCTGGAGGTATCTTCAGTCATTTTCATTCTGGCTCAAGGTATAAAATAGAATCAGTGTGCTGGGGGGAAGCACACTGAATCAGTCAGTGGAAGAAGTTCGCCAAGAGCCTGGAGGTATCTTCTGTCAATTTCATTTGGGTTGAAGGTACAAAATAGATTCAATGTGCTGGGAGGGAGCTTAAGGAAAGAACATGCACTGGAGCCAGTTGAAGGAGCCCAACAAGAACCTGGAGGTATCTTCTGTCATTTTCATTCAGGCTCAGGGTAGGAAACAGATTTAGTGTGCTGAAATAGAGCTCCAGGAAAGAACATGCATTGGAGTCAGTGGAAGGAGCTCACCCAGAGCCTACAGACTGAATATAATACTTACTGATAAAACCTCAGCATTGAAACAGAGTATCAGGGTAAGGTGTGTATATGGTTTTAAGTTGTGTGTGTGTATGTATATATATAATAATTCAGTAAAAGTTCCAAGCCTGTAGCTACGTGCTTATTAAGCAGTGAGTCACATGTTCATTCTGTGCTCTCGTCTATGAGGTGGACTTTCCATTGCAGTACTCTGTTTACTGTTTTTAAAGGGTCAGATTTGGTGACAGTACTTTATTATCCTTTAGAGGAATTTATAGCCATGTAATTTCTAAAGCACTTAAGCTGTATGCAGTTTATGTGTCTGTAATCACAAGGCATTTGAGGCGACATCTATTTTATCCTGCTACTCCCAGTAAAAGCCAATGCATTTCAGACTCAGGAACAGTAGTTTGGGAGGGTAATTTATTAAATTGGACCAAAACCCATGCAATCGGCCTGGGAATCTTGATGTCCCACTGTATGCAACCCCCCAGGTTGGCCCATACACTTACCTTCTTTCCCAGTCCAACGGCACATGCGCGAGAGCCGCTGCCGCATCCCTGCTATTCTGCTAGCAGGGCGCGTACCCACACCAGGCATTTGTGAATGGCCATTGGGCCTGTTAGAGAGTAGCGGGGAATGCGGCTGTCAGCACGCTTAAAGCCGCTCGCCTTAGACGATGTGACGTCAGCTCCAAATGCGCTGATTGGACAAGTGGCTGCGCATGCGCCATAGGACCGGGAAGAAGTGAGTTGGTTTTAGCGACCTGGGGGGTTTCAAACAACCGATTGGGGGCTCTAGGGGCAAGGACCAAGAGCCAGGATAGTCAAAATCTTGGGTTTTGGTCACCCTTAAGAATGGTGCCGGCGGCACTTGAGCGTCTCATCCGAGAAGCTTGGCAGCACCCGCACCACAATGCAAGCTTCAGCCTGCTGGCATTCTCTGTGCATGGCTTGTATATGCCTATGCGCTAGCGGCACCTGGCATCGGCCAAGAGTGACTGAAGTCTAAAATATTTCAGACGATAATACAGAGTGCCTGTAGGGGTGCTCTAAAAATGGGATTCCAGGCACACATGGGAATTGCAATGGGGCCCAAAGCACAAGTTTGCAGCACAACACAAAATTCCCTAAAATGCATCCCAAAACAATCCCAAACAGCCCAGGGATCCCCTGGCACATGCACCCCCCCCCCCCCCCAAAAAAAAATGCATAAATAATTATAACAATCCCAGCCCATTGAAATGTATGGGATAAGGCCATACAGTACAGGGTGAGCTGGGAACTCAGCGCTGGCACTCATTCTATCTTGGGAGCTGATGATAGATTGGACACTGGCACTATCAGGGTGCTCTGGATTTTTGACTTGACAAATACACCTTTACACTGGGACCTGACATTCACCTGACCCTCATCTGGCACTACGTGGCATTAGGGTTTCTTAAATAAACCCCTTAGTTTACAGCTCAGCTTGTGTGAGGTTGTAAGTGGCTATTGGCATGAATGAGAGTGCTGAGGGCTGTCTCCTGCAGTGTCTGAAGCCAGCCATCCATACAGCAAGTTATGAGTCAGAATGTGAGTAACTGCTTGGTACATGTGGGAAGCTTTTAATTTTATGAAGAGTGATGTTTTAACAGTTGTTAAAGGTATATAACATGTTTGTGTAGCTGTAGTATCCCTTGTGTAGCATTATTGGTTCTGGACATGTAAAACATGGTGAGTAAATACTTTATCATTCAGTAGTAATAAACGTAAATAGAAATGTGTTTGTGACCCCTCCCAGTTTTCTGGTGGTGCCCAACAGCCCCAGAAGTAGAGAGGAGAGTCTCTATAGCCAAGGGTGCTTTTGGTCTTATTCAACTGACCTTATGTTCCACAGCTCTGATCCCACAAAGTGCTGACAGCCAATCTTTACTGGCCAGAGGGCTGACAGCTAGCTTCTGGACAGCGACTGCAAACTGAGACTATCTAATACTAAAATAAACATCACAGTGTGCCCCCTTCCACTAATCAGTGGGGGAGCATTCTCTGTTGTTACTGGAACCACAGGAGTCTTTTCTGGTCTTACCCTAAACATCCTCACACACAGTTACACATGCAGTTGTGGCCTAGAGGGGCAGTTGTAGCCTAGAAGGAAGTTGTGGCCTAGAGGTAAGGGGAGCGTACTTGTGACTGGAGGGTGGCAGGTTCGAATCCCGGTCCTGGGACATGACTGAAGTGCTCTTGAGCAAGGCACCCAACCCCCCAACTGCTCCCCGGTTGCCGTAATTAGGGCAGCCCACTGCTCCGGGCATGTGTACACTCACTGCACGGATGGGTTAAATGCAGAGGACAATACAATGGCCATCTATGCATTAAAAAATAATGCATGCTTTGACTAATGAATCCAATACTACATTATGGGATTGTTAAAGGAGCTCCAAGCCTTTAGGGAACCCTAGGGATAAAATGTTTATATAAACATTTTATCATGTTTATATAAATTAAATCAAATAATCTGTCGCCCAAAGTTTAAACTGGCTGTATTTCATTCAGAGTGTAAACTCCACTTTAATGTTCTTGTTGTCCATGACCCCCTTGGTCAGAGAGATCTAGCCCTGCTTCCTGTTTGGTCCTACACAGTAATATATAGTTGTCACGAGGAAAAAAGTTGTTGGCCAGCACCAATCAAAGTGTTGCCTATCTGATAAATATGATCTGGAAGAATATTTGTAGATAATACATAAAAAAAATGACCAAGGCTTCATTTATACCTTGTAGCAGTTTACAAACAAGCTTCTGTAGTTGATACTACTGAGCATCTCAGGAAGTTTAGAAATCCCCCTGGGAACCTACAACAAGCAATCAGATTGAAATTGTTATCCAATTCCATGTGTTTTGCCTCTGAATATATACCTAAAATAGCAACAAAATCTGAAACTAGAGCAGCATGCCTACAGCAGATGTGTTAGAAATATCTGATTCCCAAGTGATTTTCTTTAAGCATATCATGTAACATATCATTTTAAAGTAGTGCTTGGATCTGTCTATTGCAATCACAGTTGTGTAGTTTCATTTAATATCTTCTAACATTTACAACTTTAAAATACTTACTAGATTGGAATTTCAAACTTGGGTCTAACCCGTCACCTGTCAGTGATGCACAAACATTGCTTCAGCGGTCTCACTAGTTACACATGTGACAGCAAGAGGCAAAGTTCTTGATCTCCTCTAGAGGGTTGGACTCTATATCGCGGCTGCTTACTTCACAGAACAAAACAAATCAGCCTGACTGATTGACAGGCTACAGACTATAGACAAAGCATGGTTGTTTAAAGTAGCACTATGGGAAAAGCATGGTCCAATAATAAAACGACAGTGGTATTACTCCCACTGACCATATGAGATTCTGTCTTGGCGGGGGGGGGGGGGGGGGGGTTGGTGCCTACCTGCCTGACCCTTAAGCACAGCTAAATATTTAGTAGCACTAGCTGGCACCTTGTTTGATTTAGGATATTGGTTAGTGGTAAATGGTAGCTTAAATTGCTCTTATAAATGGTTGATACTCATTAGTTCATCAGATATTACAGCACATTGTAGTTTATATATGTAGTGTATATATTCAAAGCGATAATTGTTTTTTGTACCTGTGTACTTTAAGTCTACTCAACTGTATAAATCTTCGGCAGAATTATTGCCAGGAATTAGATACTATGGTATCTAGTTTATTTTTATTAATTTTCTGGGCGTATTGATACTATTTTAATTTGTTTTTCATCCCCCCACCCTCCTTATGGCTCTGTAGTTCCTTGATTTTAATTTGTTTTGTGTATATGTGTTTTATCGTTATACTTCTTTAATACATTTCCAGTTCTTGTATGCTATTTGGTAAACCCCACTTTTCTGGAATATTGTTGGGCACTTGTTTCGTTTGCCTCTTTTCTTTGTATCATATAGCTATATATTCCGGGGGGGAGCACCTAATACGTGAAAGTAAGAGACTGCAGGCCTGCCTAGGAAAGTTTACACACTTGGGCGTCCTAAATCAGCATGCCCCACTTAGTTGGCCGGCCCAGGAGTCGCTTAGACTCCAGGGTGGCTTTGCCTACTTTAAATGCTGGTGGGACTGGTTAGGTTTTAGATATGATTCCCCGAATTAGATTGCTGATTTATATTTTTTTTTAATGATTTATGTAGATTTATTATGTGTGAATATTTATCCCCGATCTAATAGACTGGATTCACACATTATTCTGCTCTTTTTACATTGCTACACCGTTGATTTTTCTGCCATCTGTACAGGAATTATGTGCCTTTTCGAAGGCAAGCCTTGTATGATATGTTGGTAATGACAACACAAAGAAATGTCTGTTACGTCCTAGGCCTCCAAAATGTGACCATAATTTGTTGGCATTATATAAAAAGCTCAATAATAGGTTTTCCTACCTTGCCCTAGCTATTAAATAATAATTCATAGACTTTATTGCAAGCTCTCACAGCAGCGCATTGTTTTCTGGCATTCTATGTAGCCTTGGTATCCTTTTGGTGTTTCCATTCCTCTTTCCTGAACAATTTTTCTGCTATTCCATGATGAATAGTCCTGTGTATGCACTGATGCCACACACACCCTGTGTCTGCACCCTTACCAAAATGCATATTTTTAATGCTTCTTAATTCCTTATCATAAAGTAATAGTTAAAATCAATGTAATATATTCAAAATTGTACCCGTTAATCAGTTTTTTATCACAAGGTATTGCTTCAGAATGATCTACAATTTAGAGTAAGAGATAGGTAAAGATACCTGATATTCACTATTCTATGGTTGCACAGCAGCGTTAAAATACTTAGAATTAAGACTTTGGTGTGGACCACTACATATAACAGTGGGTTGGAGATAAAGTGGTTTGGTCTGGGCATTGCCCTCTGTCATCGAAGTGTTATAGATAAACAATGGAAATAATACGCAATAGTCAGATTAATCAAATTTGTAATATGTTTGAGAATGATATCACACATATATATAATATATATATATATATATATATATATATATATATATATATATATTGTGTACAGGCATAGTCATAAAATGTACAGCATGACACATTCAATAGTAAGAGCAAAGTAAAAGTGGACATACGAAGATTATGCGCCCAGAGTTCACCTGCTCCTCACTTAATGCAATGTATAATCCATAAAGTCCTTAACTAAAGCAAATGGAGTTCAAAGGGTGCAGACAAAGGTATACTTAAAGTAATTAGCATACTTCTTGACACATTTTGCTTAGTTTGAGGTTCATCATAAAGTTATTTAGTAATGAAGGACACTGGATATACAGTAGTATATAACAGGGCTGGATTATAGGAAAGGCACAAGGGGTGCCCCTGGGCCTCCATCATTTGCCCTGCAAAAGGGCCTCCACCAACTGTGGGTCTATGGTTGGGGTACCAGGACTTTGCGGTGTCGTTAGCCCCTCTTGGTCCGGAGACCCCGCACTTGGAAGTGTTCCACCCTGGAACTCGCAAACAACGGTACTAGTATTTTGCGGTGCTGCCGCTTGGTCAGGGTGGCCCTGATCCACATGCCCTTGTAGAAGTGTATACCCGAGGTTCTCCCATTTCCAACGACACCTCCAGTGGGTTGTTAACTCCCCTAGGTCCCGAGTTCTGACACTCGGAAGTGTACCACCTTGGCACCTGCGAACAACGGTACCGTGATGTTGCAGTCCTGCCGCTTGGTCCGGTTGGCCCCAATCCACGTGCCCTTTCCAACAACACCTTCAGTGGGTCGTTAGCCCCCCTAGGTCCAGAGATCTTACACTTGGCAAGGTTCCACCCAAGCACCCATGAGCAACAGTACTGGGACTTTGCAGTGTTGCCGCTTAGTCCGGTCATCCCTGTTCCACATGTATTTACAGGGCTATATACCTGAGGTTCTGCCCTTTCCCACAATACCTCCAGTGGATCATTATCCCCCCTAGGGTCGGAGATCTGGTGCTCGGAACTGTACGATCCTGGATGAGGTGCATTGATTCCCAGGATAATTTGGAGCCTCAGTTCACCGGATCCAGGTGGGTTAGAAACCTACTGGAGGTGTTGTTGGAAAGAGGAGGACTTCAGTTATGCACTTCTACAGGAGCATTCAAATGATGGTACTGCAAAGTCCCTGTACTGTTGATCCCTGGAGCTGGGGTCAGGGGATTGGACTTGTTCTGCAGCTGAAGATCTCAGCTACATTCCCTGTAAGTTTGGGCTTTTTTGCCCCCATGGTCCCGGAGAACCGGGGCTCAGATGTTTACCTCCCTGGGCAAGATGCATCGATTCTCATGAAGCCCATGAAGTCCTGGATCTCTGGACCTACAGAGCTAGTAACCAACTGGATGTGCCAAAGAAAGTGCACAGAGGTGATGAGAACTGGAGCTGGTGGACACAAGCGGTGACATTGCCAAGGACAACACACAACAGGGTTCTCCAGCCCAGATCAGAAGTGATGTCAATCACCTACATATCTACTTACCCACCGACCTGCCTACTGACCCACCCACTAATTTACCAACCTACCCACTCACCCTCCTACCTATCTACCGGCCTGCTGACCAACCTATCTACCTATTCAACTGCCTACTAGCCCCTACCACCTACCTATGTACCTGCCCACTCACCTCCCTAGCCAGGACCTGAAGCGACAGCTGGCAGCCCTGGTGCAAAGGCAGAATCATCAGACCCTGGAGCTGAGGTGGTAGTTGCCCACCCACCTACCTTCCCACTTGACCACCTCCCTACCTGCCCTCCTACCAACCTCGCTCCCTGCCCTTCCACTTACCTACCCACTCACCTATCGGCCTAACCACCCACCTTCCTACCTACTCACCTACTTACCCAACTTTATACCTGCCTACTTACCAACACACCTACCTACTGACCTATGTATCCACATATCTACCCACCCGTCTGCCTACCTGCCTCCCTCCTAAATTCCTATCTAACAGGAATACCTATCTATTCCTTTCTAAATTCCTCTACATGACTACCCCCTACCTGTTCATCTGAGTACCTACCCATCCATCTGCCTGCATGCGCACCCACCTATCTGACTACCCCCACCAACACCCATGTTTCTACTTGCCTACCCACCTAAATGTCCATTTACCTGCCTTCTTACACAACCTACCTAGGAGAAACAGAGAGGTTGTTTCTTTTTGGTGGGTGGGGTCCACACACACACACACACTGCACACAGCACAGATGTATAGCACTAGGTAGAGTGGTTTTAAACAGGAGCACAGCTTATCCACTCATAGTAGAAATTGACTTGTGTTTTGTTTCTTAGTGGCGTTGGTTACTGACATGTGTATGCATTGGTCTAATAGCACGCAGTGTTGTGATCATTAGGGTGATTGGGGCAAGGAGAAATGATTGGTTTTGTAGTTTTACAGGGGAGGAGCATGGTGTATCCACCCAGTGTGTGAAGTGAGGGGGTGGGTAACCTGTTTCTCTTTACATGCAGAGCCCTGGCATGCCCCCTCTATCGCAGTGAATGGAATGGGCTTGACAGCATCACTGTGACACATGAAAGGGGATGGCCTGTTTATCACAGAGGCTGTCTGGAGATGATATGGCAAGGGTGGCACAGAGGACTGGATCTGACATTCTGTTTAGTGTGCAAGCAAAAGCAATTTTTTGTTGTTATTTGGTTGGACTGCCTTACGTCCTTACCTGCCTTACCTCCTCCGTAATTCAGCACTGTCAGTCAAGCACAAGCAGTGGCTGCACAGAGAGTGCACAGAGTGCCATCCCCCCCTCCAACTGTGTACGCACCTGCCCACTCATGTAAGGATGGGGTTATGAAGACACTGGACTTTAATGGAAAAAGAATACTGCATCAGGGGTCTCCACCAGATTTTCTGCCCAGGGGCATCCACCACACTTAATCTGGCCCTGGTGTTAGTGGATGGTGTACCCTAAGGTGGATGGCGCAACTTAGCCACAACTGGAATGACATGTAAAAGTAGACCTAGTTAGAATTGCTGTTGTCTTTAAAAAGATTGCCAAGAAGGTTTATAGATTGTTTAAACAGTCACAGGATTCCCAGCTTCCTTTTTGTATGATCATCACCAGCACAGTTAAATATCCCATAGTGGGAAGTAACTGTGTTTTCCTTATGTGTGTGGCATGTCTCTATATCGCTAACTACCGTATTTTTCGCCCTATAAGGGGAGAGAGGAGGGTGGGCTTTCAGAGCTGCAGAGAGAGGCAGCCAATCAGAACATCTGCATATGGAGTGGGGGGTGTTTCTGTTCTTGGTCCCTTGAAGGTTGATTTATGGACTAGGTCAGGGGGTGGGGACTAAAAGCTGAATGAGCATGGGATTTTCCTCACTAGAGTGTCAGACAGAGAAGGAAGCAGAGCAGAGCGATGGAGCATCTTAATGAAATGTAAGCTACTGATATTTATTTTTCTAACTTTTGACTTGCCAAACATTTTAGTAGAAAGCCTGGACTTTGCAATATAACAGTTGCTATTAAAATGCTGCAATAAACCCAACATGCTCTTCTGTAAGCGTAAAATTCCACAAAGAATATATTCAACATCCTATCAGTGGGAACAGTATGCATTTTTATTGTAAGCTTTCTTGTCCTATGAAACAAGCAGAAAAAGTGCCTATAAACTAAAAAAAAAGTTTGTGTATGTGTGCCTTTACGTTAGCTCAAATGGTTAAAGAACAAAGGGTCCGTAATATTTCCAAATGAGCAGGTTGTTGTAAATGACAGCATTAAATATTATTAAATTATTAATATGAAATTAAATATTACAATACAATACATTTTCTAAGCAGTTTCTTAAAGCCTATATCATCTTATCGCTAATGCTTTTAATTGCCAGCCTTGATTTAAGCAAAAACAATATTCATTCATTAAAAGCATAGCTGCAATAAGCGCAACTTCATTGCAGGAAGGTGATGCGAAAACGAAAAAAGCAATCAAAGCATGTGACATTTCTTGCATTACTTGAAGCTTTGTGAAAAAAATGTAAAGATTAAAACTTTAGAAACTTCTGTTTGCCTTTCAAGTTGAAATGGCTAATCCACAACTGTTTCAACAACAGTTTCATTTTATTTTGTCATTCACTCTGGGCAACATAAACCAAGGGCTAGATACATTTTATGTAAGGTATAAAGCTAATAGTAATTTTATCCACCTACAAGAAAAATCATATGCCCAACCTGTTATTGCTTAAGAGGCTAAGATGGTAACATAAAATAGTAATAATAAATATAACAAGATAAAATCTAGGTATTTTGCTTGCCAGCCTTAAATTGTGTTTTCCTACAGAAGCCATCTCAAGTAAATGAGCTCAATTGAAGCCTATAGAAGCGTAGCATTTGAGTGGAGTTTAGAGTGCGTGTTTTATCTTTTCCTGTTTGACATAATGGGGCAACTACTATCCAAAATATATATATATATATGTTTATCAATATATGCATACACTTGGAAGATAAGGTTTTTTATAAAAGCCTTTACTAAAATTTCATTGGTTTCACACTGGTTCCAAATGTGCAAAGATAAGGCTACAAATTACAAAGCGCATACTAAGGCTACATTTTAAAGCAGTGCTGCGGGTGTTGGTGACTACAACCGCTAAATGACAACATATAACCCCCAGAACGCCCATACATCTCACCCTAACCTCGGGCCAGCGCTCACATGGGCAGTGACGTTCCAGCCGCTGAATGTCCTGCCCACATGTGCGTCGAATGGCCAATCGCGGCACTTGATTCCTGGCAGGGGACTGAGGGAAAGGTGACATTTATGGCAGTTCTGGAGAGTTATGTGTAGGGGGGCTCCCCAGCATTCTGGATGCCCCCCAGACTGTCATTTAGCAGTGATGGTGATCAAACACTCTTCAAATTCTGAATGTTCCGTGGCATCCTTCTATGAACTCTGAGCTTTAGTTCCTTCCATAGGTTTTCAATTGGATTCAGGTCAGGTGATTGGCTGGGCCATTCTAGCAGCTTCTATTTCTCTGAATCCAATTTGGGATCATTGTTTTGCTGAAATGTCCACCATCATTTCATCTTCAAAACCTTAGTTGATGGCAGCAGATTTTGTCTTGGTATATTTGTCTATTCATCCCCACGCCATTATGTTCCCATCTCCAAACTTCACTATTGGTATGGTGATATGCAGTGTTGCCTTTTGACCTCTGAACATAGTGTATATCATGGCATCCAAAGAGTTCAATTTTGGTTTCATCTGTCCAGACTATATTTTCCCATTATTTCACAGGCTTGTCTAGAAGTTGTTGAGCAAACGTGTTTTTTCTTCGGCAATGAAGTCTTGTGGGGGTGCATTTAGCCCATGGAGGTTGATTGCATTACTTACTGTTTTTTGTGAAACAATTGTACCTGCTGATTCCATGTCTTTCTGCAACTCCCCATGGGTAGCCCATGGCTCTTGGACAACTCTGTGATTATTCTTTTCACTCTAAAATCTCACTTGGTGCCCTGGTCGTTACTGGTTTAGAGTGAAATGTTGTTCTTTCCACTTCTGGATTATCGCCCCCAAAAATGCTCACTGGAAACTTTGGTAGTTTAGTAAATCTTCTTTAACTAGTGCCGTCAGTATGTTTTGCAAAAAAAAGGTTGCTAATGTCTTGAGAGAGCTCACTGGTTTTACCTATCATGAGATGTTTCTTGTGTGGTCCCTTGGTAATGAGACACCTTTATAGGCCAGCAGTTGAACCAGCTGATATTAATTTGCAGGATTGCTTTCTATATACTGACAGAGTTCAGCTGGTATCATGACTTTACATGGCTTTTTGCATCTTTTTCTTAATGTGTTCAACACTCTTTTCCTGTGTCATTTCTCATTATTATACATATATCTATAATTTGATTAAATGGGTTGTTACTAGAGATGGGAGAACCCAAACACAAACTTCAGCCCATCAACCTGCTTCATCTAAGGGTGCACTCACCTCACTGCAAAAAGATGGCCGCCAGCTTCCATGACTGAGGACACTTCTGGTGCGAGCACTGCCACTTTGCAGAACCACAGCACTTTGGCTGGGGCAAAATTCAAACGCTGATCCTCCGGCACTGAGAGGAAGAGGATTGCGGACTGACATGAATTAAAGCAGCATGCCTACTGCTGCACACTCTGCACCCGCCCAGCCACCTCCCAAAGTTCGGGTCCCTATTGATTTCAATGGGGACCAGGTTTGGGATCTGGTACCCGAAAAAAATAATGATGCCGGTCTGCACTCCCATAAGACATCCATTTATTATCAAAAATCATTAAAAGCAGCCCATCAGTGCAAATGCAAACGCGTTTCGGGCGCGTCCGCGTCCCTTTTTCAAATGTATCACAAGGTCTAACAAGTACTCACTATAAATTTACTGCAATTTAGGTTAATTATAATCACATGGT
This sequence comes from Gastrophryne carolinensis, assembly GCA_027917425.1. Classification (NCBI taxonomy): domain Eukaryota; kingdom Metazoa; phylum Chordata; class Amphibia; order Anura; family Microhylidae; genus Gastrophryne; species Gastrophryne carolinensis. The sequence continues at coordinate 396,433,356 of CM051234.1, forward strand.
CATAGTACAAAAGCATGTAAGCATATTGCCACTCACCCTCCAAGTGCTGCACCCGACATCACAAGCAAGAAGGGGAAAAACACACACAAAAAAAAACACACACAGCACTATCCCTTGAAAGCAGGCACTAGATGATGAAAATGAAAGTGCAAAGCTGTGGAAGGGAGGGACCCTTCCACCTTGCTAGGTGTGCTCAAGGGAAAATCATGCTGGAACTTCCTGCCTGTCCGGATGGGTGCAACAACTCAAGGCAACCGGATAATAGTCCTTCATGCTCTGCATTAGTACTCACCTAAATGTACACATATACCATATTAAGCAAGAATACAAAAGCATGTGGAAACACAAATTCACCCAAATGTACCCAAATGTTCACCTAAATACCATAAGTTAATACAATTAAAAATATATAAATAGTGTATAAACAATGGCACTCATAAGAGTACATAATAAATGTAATAAATGCATGCATTAAATATATTATTAGGGGTGACTATTAATCCATAAACTAGGATTCTGTAAACAGATATCCCACCTTGAATTCAGACCTAAGGGAAACCTGCTTTTCATCTGGCCTCTGCTTTCCATTTGGCCTCTGCTTTCAATAAAAGCCGATGTAAATCGCCACCTCTGGGTCCCAAAAAGATTCTCTGGACCGCTTTCACTATAATGCTGTCAGTTTCCCCTCCATGGTGTTCTAAGAGATGTCTTGCCACATTTGAGTGTCTTGAAAGGCCCCATACAGGTGTTCAGCAAACCTCCTTTTTAGTGGGTCGTACACCCCACATATTGGACCTTGCATGTTTTACATGAAATTACATACACAACGTTCTTAGTGTTACAATTCATTAAGTCACCAAGCTCAAAACTATGATTGTCCAAATATGACGATATTCTATGGCCCTTATCTACAAAGGGGCACATTGCGCACCTGGGCCCTCCACACGGGAAAAAAACCCTTGGTGGCCAGCCAATTTTCCTCCGTACATCTCGGGGATAGGAAAAGGCTCGGAGACAGAATAGACCCCAGGTTTGGGTCTCTCTTACTGACCACACGCACCCCCCCCCGGATATTATAACTTTGGATCAGAAGATAACACTGGAATATACTTCAAAATAATCCTGCGTACCTCGGGGAAATCTATAGAGAGGGGGTGGTAAATTGGGGTATACTGTCCTCATTCTTTAATCTCCTCTGCCCAATTCTCTTTCTCTATGTATCCTCCCTCTGTCTATTAGATGCTATATTCCTGGCCCGCTTTAACATCCAGGAGGGATATCCACGCTCACATAGTCGATTTGAGATACAATCGAATTGATTTTCAAAGTCCTCCTGTTGTGAGCAATTTCTTCGGGCCCGAAGCATCTCCCCTACAGGGATGGCCTTAATGGTCTGGAAGGGATGGCAACTGTTTGCCCATAAAATGCAGTTGCCCGCTGTGGACTTTCTGAACATGTCTGATACAATTGTAGTGCCACCCCCCCACTGAAAGTCTTAGATCTAACTACTCTATCTGAGTGGCATTGAAGTGGACTGTAAATTTACCTGATTGTTGTTACAATAATCCACAAAAGATAGAAGAGAAGTTTCAGTGCCAACCCAGATCACCATCAGATCATCGATATATCGAAAATAAGCATAGATACAATCACGATATGGGTTCTCTGCTCCAAAAATATGCTGTCCCTCCCACCAACCCACAAATAAATTTGCGAGTGATGGGGAAAAGGGAGCACCCATCGAGGCACCACACTTCTGGAGAAAGAAGGACCAGTCAAACATGAATAATAATTATTATAATAATAATTATGTTTTAATGGATAATCGGTCACCATCAAAATGAAATTGATAAGATCATCCAAGTATGCAGCGTCGCAGATGAAATTCTAATGCCTCTAGTGCACCCTTGTGGGGAATGGAAGAGTAAAGAGAGGTGACGTCTAGGGTACACCAGAGGGCCCCCTGAGGCCAACTCAAATTCCCTAACTCACGCAATAGGTGGCTGGTATCCACCGGGAGGGCTGGTAGCCTTTGAACTAGTGGCTGTAACTGTTGATCCAGCCACTGGCCCCCAATTCCGGCTACAATGGGTCTGCCCTTGGGGGGGAGGGGTTGTCCCCCTTGTGGATCTTGGGTAAATGGTGAAAAATAGGGACTACAGGATGTTCCTCATACAAATATTCCACAAGTTTGGGGGACAACACCTCCAAGGAACGTCCCTCCTTTTCAACAATTTTATTTTGAATTCCTCAGTGGGATTTTTCACTAATTTCACATATGTCTTAATATCTGAAAGTTGTCGCAGCGCCTCTTGTCTATACATCTGTGCATCCAATACCACAACCGCCCCTCCTTTATCCGCCTGGCGGATTACTTTGCTATTGTCTTCCCGCAGAGACTTCAATCCCTCCCTTTCTGATCTAGTTAAATTGGGGTATGTTCTGCGGGGGAGACTAGAACTTAGTTGCACCAGATCTCTTTCCACCAGGTCCTGAAAGGTATCCAAAGCTTCTACCTGGGAATTAATAGGGTAAAAGGTTGAATTAGATATATTAAATCTTTTTGGGGGCAAAACAGACCTTCCTGCTTGTGATGTCGGGTGCAGCACTTGGAGGGTGAGTGGCAATATGCTTACATGCTTTTGTTTGATGACCATTTGATTATAATTAACCTAAATTGCAGTAACTTTATAGTGAGTACTTGTGATACATTTGAAAAAGGGATGCGGTTGCGCCCGAAACGTGTTTGATTTTATCCCTGCATTTGCACTGATGGGCTGCTTTTAATGATTTTTGATGATATATGGATGTTTTATGGGAGTGCAGACCGGCATCATTATTTTTTCGGATTTATCATGGTTGTGGACTAACCAGGTCGGGCACCCGATTTCCTACTATCTGTTACAGCTGGAGAGTGAGTCTTCCCATTTATTTGTTTCCGGAACCCGAACCCGAACATTTATTCAAAGTTTGCCCAGTTGGCGGACCAGAACTTTAGGGGGTTTGCCCATATACAGTAGTTGTTACCAACATCTGATGAAATTTCCTTGTCATATGCTCCTTTGGAAATATATTTACTTAGAAAATGAGTGTCGTGTTTAATACTTTTTTCGCTCTCTGAATGAAAGAAATTCTAGTATGACTTTTAAACATTGAGCGTGAGAATAAAAAAGACACTTTCGAGTAAGTACTGAAGAACTGACCTAAGAGAAATGTGCTGGGGGTGAGTAAAAATGATGCATAGTCTTTTTGTGCTTTGCCTACAGGTTGCTTTTAAGAACATTGGTATTGGCAAATGTTATTAAGATGTTGTTTTTTTCTTTTGCAGCACTGCAGCGAAAATGCTCATCATTGTCAGTCTGACATGAACATAGTAGGTGCCTGGAAAAGAGGATACACAGGAAAAAATGTTGTAGTCACCATACTGGATGATGGCATTGAAAGGAATCACCCCGACTTGATGCAGAATTATGTGAGTTTGTAAGGCACTGTTGTTTTTAAATACATATTTGAAGCTTGTAAATTAGTTTCAGCAGCAAAACACATGCCATTGATGATAGATACTCATTTGTGTTGCGGTTCAGATTTGGGTGAAATTTACATTTAACCAGAACTTTGTATTCAAGTATAGCAAGAATCCATGTTACTAAACACTATATAAAGGGCCTTTTTAACAAAATTGTTTGTGTAGCTTCACATCGTTACTCGAAAATACAAACCATTTTTTTCCGCTGTACACTCAAATGTTGTTTGGATCCTATATCCCAAACAAATGCAAAAGTGTGGCCAACCTGAACATCATGTCTGATGAAAGCTTACCTTTAAATATACTCAGCATGTGAAAGGTATTGCTGCCCATTGTGCTTTCTGGGATCTTGACAGGTTTCACCAGAGCGCCCGATGCTGCAACCTTTTCAGCATTGGTATTAAATAAGACACTAGCTGGTGGCCGCATCGGCGCTGCTGTTTTTTATTTCCTAAATCGAACGCTGAGTGCTGCTGAGGCCAAAAAAGTGGCGCTGAAGCTTCTTTAAGGAGCACTATCGCGAAAACATGCCCCCATATAAATATGCTGGATGGCGGGGGGAGGGGTCACTTATACACCCGGCATCAAGAAATATTCACCCAGCCTTGTTTTTCTTTCTTTTCATGGAGAGAAAAGGACATCCGGAGTGACAGGCTCTGTCACTCCTGATAGACTAAACCTGTCACCCCTGGGTTTTATTCCTACCAGAAGAGAATAAACCACAAGCTTGGTGGGAGTTTTATTCAGTTTGGGTGTATAAGTGACCCATCCTCTCATTAGCCGAGGTGTTAATATGTATTTTTAATATTACACAATTTTATGATAGTGCTCGTTTAATTAGGCTCTATATAACACATTACTACAGGTGATGTTAGAAAAGTTTGAGATTTAATAATAATTTCAGGGGTCCTCCAACCTTCCTCCTGAAGGCCCACCAGCACATCATAGTACAGAACTCCACAGAGATGCACAGGTGAAGTGATTAGGGTTCAGACAGAGCTATAGACCTGACTATGTGGAGATCCACGACACCTGACCTGTTGGTGTGCCTTGAGGAGAGGGGTGGGGAACACTGACATTTGTGATTGATCTCTGTAGGCTTTAGCTGTATTGTCACGGCATGTATAACTACTTATAGGTTATGAAATGAGCTCAAGGTCTATAAACCCTTTCCTAGGAAAGGTGTGTTAAATCATGTGGGAATGTCGGATAATCGGAAATAAGATATTACTCATGCTCATGTGTAATAATGAAGAATGCGGGTTAACATTTCGGGTAGATTGTTCATTATTATTATTATTATTATTATTGTTTATTTATATAGCGCCATCATCTTCCGTAGCGCTTTACAAAGTAGTAATTACAGACAGGGTAGAAACATACGGTACATATACTAATTCAAATGCAGTTGTACAGGCTCTGTAATACACTACAAGGATAAGATAGGGGAGGTTGTGGTTCCACCTTAAAAATTCTTTAGACCGATTATTTCCACAGTGCAGAAAAAGACAAACTTCGTGCTTAGACACTCTCCGCCACCTGAATTGCACAGCCTCTTACCAGATTCACAGTAGAGATGAGCATAAATAAACATAGGTGAATGGAGCTTTCACTTTAAAAATTCCCACCGGTGGTGCAGCGGTGGTGAAGTGGTTTATATTGTCTGCACCACCGGTGGGGATTTTTAAAGTGAAAGCTCGATTCACCAGTGTTTCTTTATGCTCACCTCTACTGTGAATCTGGTAAGAGGCTGTGCAATTCAGTTTGTCTTTTTCTGCACTGTGGAAATAATCGGTCTGAAGAATTTTTAAAGTGGAACTACAACCTCCCCTATCTTATCATTATAGCTCTGTGTATTACTGATGAACTTTTTCTGACATACTGAGTGGAAGGACTCTTTTTCGCGCGTTGAGCTTCGGCAAAATATCTTGATCTGTTTTTTAAGTGTTGCGCGGTTTTGCTTATTTTATCCTATTTAGGGTAGATTGACTACAGAATACAGATCTCTGACATGGTGATTCAGCAACATCAGACTGTGTGTTTTTCTCACTGCTTATAAGTATACATAAATATACTTTGCTGCTTTTTATGACTGACTTAAATTCAGCCTGATATTCAGCAGCCCAGCAACACGTCCACAACATGTAATGGGAAATCCAAACACTTTTGCATAAATTCATTGTTTGGTAGTTTGCTCACATTTTTTTTAACTTCTAAAATATCTATCTGGTAAAAAAATTATTTCCGCCTCACACATAGAAATGCCCTATTTTATGTACATGGGATTTTGAGCTTTAAATTCTTCATTCTGCATAAGGGATACCGCAGGCAAAGGCAAGTGAAAGACCATTGTGCCATATATGTTTGGCACTGTCCTAAACAGTTTTCCGTTTTAAAATTGAAGAAGGAATGGCTGAGATATCAATGTTTCCACTCTCACCTTTTGATTTATATTTCAAGATATTTGGGTGTTAGCCTTGGCTCTGTGATCCCACATAATAATCAGCATAATGGGCAGGATCTGTAAGGCACAGACATTCTCATCACCCTGGCTGTTCTCCCTCTCCCTCAGTGTAGACAGACTGATGCGGAGCTTTAGACCACCAGCTTAGCCTTAATATTGGTGGTCTATGGCAAAGGAATTTAGGGAATGAGCACCTTCAAAAAAGCACTATCGCAAAAAATGGCCCAATGATAAGAAATCAATATAAATATGCTGGACGGCTGGAGGAAGGGTCACTAATACACCCATCATCAAGAAATATCCAGCCAGGCTTGCTTTTTTATTTTAATAAAGAGACAATATACACTAAACCTGTCACTCCTGGATTTTTTATTCTTACCAGGGGAGATCATGCCACAAGCGTGGTGGGAGTTTTATTCTGTTCGGATGTATAAGTGACCCATTTTCTCATTAGCGGACATGTTTATATGGATTTTTAATATTACACAATTCCACGATCACTGTTTATGTAACTTTTCCAGATTAAATGGGCAGTATATCCATGTTTAAGACCTTTGCATAATCATAATATCAGAAAGCACAAGAGGGGCTGACTTGTGATTATATTGAGATTTAAATATATGATAAATATGTACTTCTTCTTTTGTGAATTTTTCCATGGATGGCGGTTACTAAAAGGCTGATTCCACCTAAAAAATCTAAAAATGTAGGGTATTGAAATTCTGACTCATGTCGCACTCATGAGTGTTCATATGTATATGTTGCTATTGGCCATGTTCCACTCGTTGCCCATAAATGGGTCATTCTTATGTTGCAGAAAGCTACAGCCGTTTTAAAGCATTTTCCCTTGGTACACATGGGGTTATGTACGAAGGTGGAGAGAGCTTTTGTATCTCTCTAAACCAGTATTTACTACAGTTAAACTGAACCTTCAGCATCATTTAATGAAAAGCCCAAACCCTTAAAAAACTATTCCCCAGCATATAAAATTTCTATATTTTAAGTTTTTAGTTGCATTCTTATTATTCCTTCCCCTGCTGGGTTTCAGCTCTGTTCAGGACTCTAGTATACGGCTGCTGCCATCTTGCCTCAGAAGCATCACATATTGAGGAGAGGAGAAGGGTGAAAAGTGCAGGGGGGGGGGGGCTATAGCTTGGGGAACAGGAGCTTGGGGAAAGGAAAAGGACAGCAATCCCAGAATGCAGAGTGGCATAGTCAGAAGACACTGGATGTTTAATGGTTCAGAAAATGCAGTAGATACAGGTAGGATGATATTTAATGTGGGCAATCTGTATGCACTGGGTGAAACATACAAGATCGGCTCTTATTCAGGGTGAAGGTCCAGTTTAAGAAGTTCAATGCATATTCAAATCCAAAGACATTTTTTCTTAAATTACCTGGCTTCTGGTTGGTTTGGGGTATGGGTATGCTCTCCAGTAGCAGAGCTTTCCCACAGATTTGGTTAATCATTCACTCTATAGTCTTTATTACTAATGTTGAAAAAATCACCACATTTGGTGGAGCAGAGATCCACTGAAGTGCACATGTTTCCACACTTTACTAAACCCCTTCAGTTCAAGGAGCACGTTGAATGTGAGGTTTGGTACTGCTTTTGCACTTCCTATACATAGATACTGTCAGAGTGATGTATTCAAAATGGGTGTTGATAACTTTAAAAAAAAGGGGGGGTTGGATAACTTTAAAAAAAAGTTGAAGGTGTTGTGGAAGGGTGAGCTGAAAGCCCACAGTGACTTATGGCCCATTTTCATGAACAGATAAATTGACCACTTGCTGAGCGAGCGACTAAATGAATGGCCGATTCCTATGCAAGCGTGCAGACGATCTGTTGGCTAGTTCATTATAGTGATCAGAATTAAGATTGTTTATGCTGTGCGTTTTTAAGGTGCTTGCAAATGAGGTGCTTGCAAATGAATTGTTTCCGCATGCCGACGGTAATGTGACCAAAAAGACACTCAATTGACCAGCGAATTCATTCTCATTGATCACTTAAAGTGGACCAACACCCAGGATTTTGACTATCCTGGGTCTTGGTCCACTTCGGTGGGGCACCCCCGATCGGGGTGCCCCGCTGTGTGAAACCCCCCCGATCACCCGGAAAACTCACCTCTCCCCGCTCCCAGCGCCGACGGACAAGCGGTTTGACAGCCGCGGACAAGCGGCTCCTCCGCCGCCGACTCCCGCGCGTCACTCTTGACGCGCTCGCGCCGGCCATTCACAGACGGCCGTCGCGGGCGCGCGCACGTCTAGAGGGGACAAGGTAAGGGGATTTGGGGTGTTTGGGGGGGTTTCACCCCGCGGGACATCCCGATCTCGGATGTCCCGCGGGGAGGGTGGTGATCGGCCCGGGAATCATAGATTCCCGGGCCGATCACAGGAGGGTGATGGTCCACTTTAATTGCTGCGGGCATTTCCACGATTCAGTTATCGTCTGAATCGCTTTAGCGTCTTCTCGTTTGCAAAGCGTTCCATGAAAATGCGTTAGTGTTTCTTTTTAGGATTTCGCAGCTATGTTAAAGCGATTGCGACTGCCCTTCAATGGAGTGCAATAGCTATCATTGCACTTGAATTGCGGTTGGCAGAGCTTTTGCGCTGCAGTTGAATTGTATACACAATCATGATTGTACATGTGAAAAGGGCAATGGGCTACTATGGGCAATTGCAGGGCATTCACAATAACTCTACAATCGGATTGCAACAATCCGAGATGCTCCGGGCCTAAGATAATAGAGGCTTTGCATGTGGCAGCGGGAAGGCCCTTATTAGATGAATTGGGGAATTTTATGAAGTGCTGACTTTCTAGGGAGTGGAGCCTGATTTACCAAAAAATAAAAGCAGAAATATTGAATGTGCCTTAAGCGGTTTGTAAACACACGGGAGGGTCGGGTCTGGTGGTGGAGGTACTTCCAGGTGGAATTTCCACTTACAGCACAGAACACTTCTTCTCAGCGTCAGTCCCTTGTACACCAGAGTGGTTGACATTTCTGCAGCTAGATGAGGGAAGGAAAGGGAATGATAAAGATGAATATCTCCTTTCATATTTAAACAATGTTAAATTCTAGTGACCTACTGATCTCCTGTTCTAAGATTAAACTATGTAGAAGTCAAAGTATTTCCAGCTGAGCCTTAAATAGAAAAAAAGTTTTATGGTCACTATGAATGTCGAAATAAACGCTTGTTATAAAATAAAAGTTTTACAAGTGTAAAGGGGAGGCGAATGAAACTAATCCAAGTATCATCCCTGCTCAGGCACGCTTACAGTTCAGTCACTCCAGATCTATTGCCCCTGTGGGACTCCAGAATGAAGTTATGCAGCTGTTGGATACAGTGAATGTGTCAGCTGCATTTTTTTAAACATGAGACGGTTTCCTTTAACTGGGCATGTCTCTGTAACACAAGGAAGAATTATTTCATTTGAGGCAGAATGCATGAGGGACTAATATGTGGAAGTGACAATTTGAGCAATTATGGAGCAAATTTGGCTTGACTTGCAAATTAACTATGTCATCTTATGGTTGTAAAATCTGGTAGATCTTTCTATGTGGGATTGAATTAATGTGCATATTTTGGATGTAAAACTGCATAATACATCTGTAAAGTATAAAACAAATTGCTTGTTTGGGGATTCCATTATTTCGTATATCTTTCCGCGTTCTGTGTGTACATTTTACTGTAGCTGGAGACTAACATGTTCCAGAGTTTAGATGTTTTAATATGGTCTGTATGTACTGACATTTCTATCAGGAAAAACTATTATGTTATTTTAACGATTTATATAGATTAGAAATAATCAGCAGCTGTTTGGGAGATTGAGTCCCAGTGGGATAGGGGTACGCATATCACAGGGGGTATACAGGGATGTTCAGGGGTGCACCAACAGGAGGGGTTTGACAAGGTATGGTATATATTTTATATTGTATATAAGTTTTTATTTTTGCATTTGTCAAAACCCCGGTGCCATAGGCACCCAAAAAATACTATTAGATCCTAGCCGACAACATTCCATTCGCACACTCACACATTCGCAAGACTCGGTCGTTAACACGTAAACTGTCAGATGGGAAACACTTTGGGGGATATTCATCAAGGGCTAGCGCAAGGTAGTGTCTCGTAGCGACAGGCAGCTTCTGGTGAACGCCAGGCGCTGTACGCAAAACCACATTTATGAAGGCAATTCTGGTGAGAGACTCTTAACAGCGCCATGTAGCGTCTGATTCATCATTACAGGCGGATCAGCGTATAGCGCCGGTGCACTAGCTTCCAGAGCGCCAGGTATTACCTGTCGCCATCTGTCGCTCTCCCATACATTTCGATGTACGTTCCTTTTCTTCTGTTTAAACAGGGTTTTTTTTCTCTCTCAAATAATTGTGACTTCTCCTGGCCTAGAAAAAGTCATTTTTGAAAACTTTTTTTTTTTTATGCTGAATTGTCATTACAGGTCTGGCACTAAAGTGTTAATGTCACAATGTTACTCCATGTGTGTGTTACTGGTGGATATGTGTGTGTGTAGCTTTTTGATAAGTATGGTGTGAGTCGCCGAGAGTTGGTCGCACTCAGCTGGTGCTACCTTTTGCTCCCTGCAGTGCTGTACCGGTGTTACAGCACCCAACATACATCATATTCATCAATGCCAGGTTACTGCAGCGACTGAGGCGGTCTGTTACAGCGTCCGATAGCCACTTACAGCGTATAGTAGCGGTCACTCTAAGCGCTGCTATACAGACGCTCATCTGCCGATACCTGGCGTTAGTAATGAATCAGCCTACATGTCTGTCAAGGGGGGGGAGGAGGGAGGGTGGAAAATGGAAACATACAGGACCCTGAATGCATCCGGCTACACCCGGAATAGGCCTAAACCCCATAATTCCAAGGCACCCTATGGAAGGGCCAAATGCCCCCTCCTCTGACTCAATCATCCTCTGATGCAGATTTTGAGCTTTGCAGCCAAGGATCCCAAACCTTAACAACATTTTTGGGGGACTCCTCATGCGGTATAGGTTAATTTATACAGGGGGAGTTTCTGATTAATCAGTTTCTTCCAGGCTTGCACTGAGGGTTTAGCAGGGTGTTTGCAATTTAGCAAACTAGACTTCCTAGTGTAGAAGAATAGTAATCTCAGTAATTTCCCCCTCACCCTCATCTCTGAGAGCGGTTCCACCACCCCCAGGAGGCACAGCGCGGTTGACCCATAGACCAGGAACCCCACCACTTTATTCACTAACTTCACCACTTCCCCCCAAAAGTGCTCCAGCACCACGCATTACCATATCATATGTAACCACGTGGCTCTGCCTCTCCCACACCTTGGACACAGTTCACTATCCAGAAGGCCCATTCTATGCAAGTGCACTGGTGAAATATATGCTTGGTGAATCCATTTCGTTTAAATTAATCTATTCCTAATCTCCACTATTGTCCCGTTGAAACGTCTTGCCTCTTGCTGTCTTGACTCTACTTGGAGTAAAACGTTTGAGAAACACTGGCATTGGGAATGAGCAGCCTTTGTTGCTTTTTTTCAAAGCAGAGAAAGAAGTGCTGCAGGGGACAAAAGAGGAGTTTCACTTTTGTTTATTTGCGGCCTGGACAGACCTTTTCAAGAAAACAATAAAATGTTGGCATTCAATCCTTTATCATAGACATACTGTATCGCCATCTTGTATAGGCAGCAGTAAAGATTCATTCTGTGCTGTTTAAATACATTAACTTAGTGTTACATAAGGGTCGATTCAAAGAAACATGTAACAGCTTGGATTTTGGTGCCGATCATCCTATTTTTCCCGTATGCTCCTGCGCTCGTATGAACTTGCGAGTGATTCTATAAGCAAATACGTTTCTATCCTAAAATGTACGTCCGTTCGTATGGCAGTTCGGGAATCAGACCTATGTCAGTTTCCATCCTGAATTTTCCGTTTCATTTCTCAGGTTGCAACATTGGTTTTGCCCTTTTTCCTTTTTTGTCTGGACGTAAATCCTTCTGATCTTGCGCCTGCGCACTACAAACTTACCTCATTAAAGTGCATTCTAAATATTTGGTCTTTTATTTTTCTTTATTTCATTCATTTTGTAGTAACCAACCATTAATGAATGCATTTGCATAAGTAAATCTTACTTTGTTTAATTTTTAGTTAACTTGCATTTTTTACTTGTGGATTTAATTTTAATATTTATGCTTCAAATGGTACAACTTTAAATTTTTAGTGTGGTTACCCACACCCTCTACATACAGATTGCTCACAAATTTTTAAAAACACCCAGCAACTTCTGCATGTTATGAGCCTAGAAACAGCCAAGATGGCGGCTCAGGTATTATCGGGCAGCCTGCAAACAGAAAGGGCCTTGTGACTGTGTTGCTCTGGATTCTTTGATTTCTGACCTTTCCATGCCCCCAGCTCTGCTGTGTCTGTGCAAAATACAGCAGTAACCCACATCCTGCACTTTATCCCGCTCTCCTCTCCTCAGTAAGTGTGATGCATCTGACCAAAGATGTGCTTAAATAATTAAACAAAGCAAAGGTAAACAACTACACCAATAAATGCAATCTAAAAATATTATTCTAGTACCTCAATTTAAAAATAAATAACAAAGGACATAAGTTTCTTTAATTAACGCAAATAGATTGCAAAATAAAGGTTTACATGCAAAGGACTAATTAAGGTCCACATTAAAATGCTTTTATAAGGCATACATGAATCAGGTATGCATTGCCATACAATTTATGGCCTCGGCCATGCTGATACATGCAGTTCATTGGAGCTCAAGACGCGCAGACTCCTCCACATAGCCAAAAAACCTGTTCAAGAACAGCAATCCGACTGCTAAAAGGTGTCGGCAGTGGCTTTCTTTTAAAACGTATTTAGAGGTTGGAAAACTGTTCTCTGAATCACACCTAAACACATCCAATTATCCTAAGTTTTACGTTTTCATCCTAAGTTTTAGGATTTGATCCTAAGTTTTACGTTTTGATCCTAAAATTTAGGAACGAACTTGCGATGATCGTAAGAGCATATACGCATTCGAACGTAGGCTCGTGCGAGTCGTAAATGGCCAAAAAAACAGGAAAAAATGACTAACACCCACCCAAACTTACGATTCTCGATCCGAAATCAATTAACTTTTGCTCTTTGAATCGAGGGGATAGTGTTAAAAGTCTATACTCACCTTTAGCTTCCCAATTATGGAGGATGGCTCAGTCGTTGCCATTAGTGAGTATGAGCTGCCGGGGAATACTGGAGCTGCGGGGGATAAAAGGTGAGTATGACATTTTTTGTAGCCTGAGCCTGAATCTTGTAGTCTTAGCAGGGCCAGCTGTAGGTTTTTGTGGGCCCTTGGGCAATAAGATCTCGGCGATCCCCTTTGCTGTATGTCCAACATATGTGGCAGTAAAGCTTTTTATGTAATAACTGAAATCCACTGAATATAAATGTCTGGGCTCATTTCAACCCAAACATTAGGAGCCCTAAACATGATCTTTTTAATCCTACCTACATTTCTTGGCAGAACTATGACAAGGAATCTTCATTCTAAAATGCTTGTTCTGTTTAAACCATTGACTAAGGCTCATTGGTTTCTCAAGATGATCCCGTGCATGTGTGCTCCTTCTGAGCCACACACTGTTTGTCAGTTGGTGCTGTCAGGCGCAATGGGCCCTAGCACAACCAGGTTTGCTGAGTTCTGACGTTAGCCATGTTTCTTTGGCCCTGTAGAGAACAGGACAACAAATGCTGAGACGGAAATTAGGATTTAAACCGAAACAAAACCCTCAAGGCATGGCCCTGGAATCTAAAAGATTCAAGGGCTGCCCTCTGGCCTTCCTCTTGGGCATCCCAGATCAGAATGCCCCACGGTGTGAATTCCCCCCACAACACTCACCTGCTTCCGGGCTCCCCCACCCATGTAAACACCAGCAGCCATCTCTATGCTGTGCTCACACTCCCGCCCCCAGCCATTCAGGTAGGCTGGGACTGGAGAATGTGCTGTAGGGGATGTTCCTGCTCTCACTTTGATTGCCATAAACAAGGGCTGTTTGCCGAACATTTAATATGCACAGCAAATGGCTCTGATTGGATGAGAGCCCGTGCATGTGCCATAAGACTGGGAGGAGGTGAGGTGTTCTGGGCAGTTCGGGATGCCCTAATGAAACCCGGGAATGTCAAAATCCTGCTTTAACAATCAACGCTATCCAAATCCAAATGATTTTAGCCTTAGGTCTTGGGAGACTTTCCCAAAACTCAACCTCTATAAAATTAAATAAATCATTTGGATAATCAAAGTCTATCTATAACAAGGCAAAGCACATGTTATTATTATTATTATTATTATTATTATTATTATTGTTTAATTATATAGCACCATCATCTTCTGTCGCGATGTATTACAGCGAAAATATTCAGCGAAAATTTAGTTATTTACTTTTAAAGCAACAGATTCCGTTTTTCTACATTATTATGTACATTATATGCAGTATGCACGTTACATTTGTCATATATAATACTCCAGCATCTCCTATAAGGCAGTGTGATCAGACATCAAGCTGCTGTAGGACCTGTAGAAAAAAGTAATTAGCAATAGCATATAATCAAAGTCATCTGTTGCCGAATTAGGCTTATGGCCCATTTCCATGAATTGATTTGTGAATGAAAAACCACTAAATCGATGACAAACAGACTGTAATGGATCTTGGAAATCCTGTGATCAAAAGATGAACGGGAGAATGTATTCATCGGTCGAGCGTCATATCATTTTGGCTGACAAGAGACAATCTATTGTATGTACCGTATATTAGTTTTTCAGTTCAGTGATAGACCTCTTCACACGTCAGACCACACAATCATAATTAATGCACAAGGTCAATTCCTAACCTAATTAAGTACCGAGTGAAACTGATTAATATATGCATGAGCCACGTGGGCTTTATAAATACCTTTTGACTAATTTATATTTTTCTTTTTTTTGGCTATAGGATCCTCTAGCCAGCACTGATATCAATGGCAATGACTATGATCCCATGCCCCGATATGATGCAACCAATGAGAACAAGTAAGGCACTTTCTGATCTTATATTGGTTACTCTGGACATGCAAAGTTTGCCTATCCCAAGCTTTTTAGGTCTTTACTAAAAGTATTGATTAGTATTCAACTCTATGGTCTCTTTTAGGTCTGGGCTTTAAACGTGGGTGTTGGCACTACAATTCCACAGGCTGCATGCTTCCTTTCTGTGTGGTTCATCAAATAATTGTAGCAAGGCATTCTACTTACCTTTATGTCATCCTCTGGCATTATTCTAACCTTTACCATTATTCTAACCTTTACTAAGGAGAGCTGGTTAACTGTAAAGAGGAACTCCACAAATTTAAATGCTTGAAATAATAAAACAACTCACCTGGTCCTCCCCTGAATTCAGTTGGGGGGCAGACTCGGAAGTGCAGCTGTAGACCTGAGTGACAGTGGGACTTGTGATGGCCAGTACAGTCACTCCCGCTGCACGGAATGGGGCGACATACCTGCCACTCTGTTCATTCTCTCCAAGATGGCTGCTCCCAGGACCCGAGATGCTGGCTGTAACAGTGATGGTCCTTGGGTAAAAGGGTATATTTTTTTTATAATCCCCCTTCCTGTTGAGCGAAAAGGGGAGGGCGTTGGGGGGGGGGGGGATACATAGAGACTGGACTTCTGCTTTAATGGATTGTCCCCTAAACCAGCATCTGCTGGGATAACAGCTTATTGCTATAGCAATTTATCTGATGTGTGTAGAAAATGTTACCCATTATACAGTACACTTCTTTGTGAGGATAGTAGAGTGCTTCTGTGTCCCACAGTCAATTGTCCCCTTGTAAAAGTGGAATGGTACCCTTAAAGTGGACCAAAACCAATATCCTGGTTTTTGGTCCTTGCCCCCGGGGCACCCTGATTGGGAGAGCCCCACTGTGTAAAACTCCCCAGGGGGAAACCAACTCACCTCTTCCCGGTTCTATGATGCCCGGGCGCTCGTCCAAGTTCTTATAGATTTTTTATATTACACGATTTCTGTGATAAAGCTCCTTTGATGACTTATTTCTGCACAATGCTTTGACAAAGGTTAAAATCATCTACACACATCAGCAGAATGTTAAAATCAATATGAAGGTATTCCAGCACAGACTGCTGCAGGGGACAGGGCATTGGAGGTCAGTAGTCCTCCCCTGTAAAAGGAGAATGTTAGGTTTCTCTTATTTCTGTTTTTATTCCGTCCAGGAAAAAATACAAGCTGGTGTGAATTATCTTTATGCAGGGTGTACAAGTTACCCCTTTATCTTGCTATCTAACATATTTATAGGAATTTGTATTGCTAGAACATTTATCTCGATAGTTTTCCTATAAGCAGAAGCAAGAATGAAAAAAGTAAGTCATTCTCTACTAAAGCAGAATGGAGTGAGAATGCAGGATAATATGAGAATGTACAATCTAACCACAGGAGATTGGGAGGGATTAAGTCCGTATGTGTCCGTTTGTACATAACTACAGTATATATTTTATGCAGCTAGACGCTCTATTAATTAAAGATGTAAACATACTGGTGTGTTCTTCCCTGACATGGCATGAGCAGTTCAGTGCACTGGATTCTTCAACATACTATCAAATTGTGATGTACTTCAGAAGAGGACCTACAATGGCCTCTTACTATTGGACAGGCTTTTTATTGAATACCTCCTCAACCCCTTCTTTTCTTGGGTTGACCTCATTCAGGCTATTCTTTATTCTGGGGGACTGTACGATGGAGCTTGTAGATGGTTCCTGTTTCCTGATTTCATCATCAGGTTTTACATTTTAGCCCAGCGGCTATTGGTTGGGTAGCAATAGTAATAGAAGTATATCCATCCACATGTCCTTAGGTATTGGGTACGATCACTCGAGAGTGTACGTGCAGGTCCAATGCAGATAGACCAATAGATTTTGCAAATCTGTCCTGCTATCAAGAGCATGGTTTGCTGGAAAGAACTATGGGGAAAGGCCTGTTATTCTTAGAGGCTGATTCATTAATAGCGACAGATAGCGACTGTTGAGCCACTGTAGCGGTATTTTGACAGCGACCGCTAGTAGTCGCTGTGCTTGGCCATTGTTCGATGGATGATAGCGACTCAGTCGGTGTGCCGTAATGTTGAATACAAGATGCTGAGTCGCTATTTGACAGGTTCGCTGTTGTATGGGAGCGCATGATAGCGACTGGACATAGCGACCGGCATCCACCATATTCATTAAAAAATCAGCCTAAAAAATTCCTAGCGCTGTGAAATGCATGTTTAAATCCCAGAGCGCTGGCGGCGATGTGTTAAAAGTAGTTTTTTAACCCCCTAACCACCCAAAAAAAAAATGGAATGATTTTGAAATAATATTCAAACCTGAATAGTTTAAAATCAGACCTGTAATATCAATTCTGCAAAAAAAAAAAAAAATGTTTTTTAAATCCCCAAAAAATACATTTTCAAAGGAAGAAGTGTTCACAGATTTTTTTTTGGAAATTAAAAAAATATATATATATTAAAAAATAATTATTAATTAAAATACATTCTGCCATTGAAATGCATTGGAGAGCGCCAGTCGCTAAGCAGTATCGGCTTGATAAATGTGTGATTGTGGAGGGGAGCCGGCGTTCTAGTTGCGGTACCTGGCTTTACTGGCCTGCTCCCCAGTCGCTATCTGTCGCTATTCCTTGATAAATAAGGCCCTTAGTCTGTATTTGCCATGAAAATACTTTAGTTTTAAGAAAAGACCCTTGTAGCCTTAAATACGGGTTATTTTGTTGTCTTTAAAGTGGACCAACACCCAGGATTTTGACTATCCTGGGTCTTGGTCCACTTCGGTGGGGCACCCCCGATCGGGGTGCCCCGCTGTGTGAAACCCCCCCGAACCCCCCGAACTCACCTCTGTCCGCGGCGACGGACAAGCCGCGGACAAGCGGCTCCTCCGCCGCCGCCTCCCGCGCGTCCCTGTTGACGCGCGCGTGCCCGCGCTGGCCATTCACAGACGGCCGGCGCGGGAGCGCGCACGCGCACGTCTAGAGGGGCGCGAGGGAGGCTAAGGTAAACTAAGGTAAGGAGTTTGGGGTGTTTGGGGGGGTTTCACCCCGCGGGACATCCCGATCTCGGATGTCCCGCGGGGAGGGAGGTGATCGGCCCGGGAATCTTATAGATTCCCGGGCCGATCACCGGTGGGTGTTGGTCCACTTTAAGGACCTATGGTTTAGCCTAACATGTTTCTCTCCATAAAGCTGCTTGTTCAGGCACTAATATATTTTTTTATTTTTGTATCTGCCTATTCCTAACCACATAAACATGTGTTGCATATTACATGAACCCCCACTGGAAGCTGGATAGGAAGAGGGACGAATGTCTCTTTCTCGCAGTAGTCGTAGCAGTTTTTTTTTTTATTTGAACATCAGACAGTATGAGACAACTCTCCATTTTTCTTTAATTGTTGTTACCACAACGCTTCTGAGAATGTGTTCATTTCCAGTAGCTTTGAAGTGTCAATTGTAGTGTTTCTTAAAATAATTCAGATTGTCTTTCTATGTTATTACCAGGAAAATCAAAACAGTCTGGCTGGTTTTGATCACTGTGTAAAATGCAACCTAACTTTATTTTCAACAGTTTTGTGGACCTTAATAAATCTTAAAGTGGATTAACACCGGACCTAAAGTCTATAGACTCCAGGTCCAGTTGAAACCCTAGGGTGCATCCCAAACACGGGAACAGCCACATTATAAAACTTTCACATAGCCTTAAAGGCCGACTGCTAGTCAAGTATCGTAATGGGCTTCTGCAACTCTTGACCCTGAGCATCCCAGTTTTGGATGTCAATCTAATATTACTGCTGTAGAAATGCCTAGAGTGTTGCTCCTGTGGGGAGAGGGCTGGGTTAGCCAATTGTGAGCTTAAAGTGGGCCAACACCCAGGGGTGATCGGCCCGGGAATCTATAAGATTCCCGGGCCGATCGCCTCACACACCGCGGGACATCCGAGATCGGGATGTCCCGCGGGGTGTAACCCCCCCAAAACCCCGAAAAATTCTTACCTCTCCAGCCGCTGCTTCCGCCGCCGCCGCCTCTCTCGCGCTCCTCTAGACGTGCGCGCGCCCGCGCCGGCCGTCTCTGAATGGCCGGCGCGGGCGCGCACACGTCAAGAGTGACGCGCGGGAGGCGGCGGCGGGCGCGATCCCTTGTCCGTCGACGGACGTTACTTGTCCGTCGGCGGGCATTGGACAGCGCACTCACGTGGGAGCGTGGAGAGGTGAGTTTTCGGGGTGTTTGGGGGGGTTTCAGCCAGCGGGGCACCCCAAATCGGGGTGCCCCGGGGAAGTGGACCAATACCCAGGATAGTCAAAATCCTGGGTGTTGGTCCACTTTAAGCTGTCAAGCCTTCAGTTATACAAAAGGGTGGGTATATTTGCTTATGTGCTGTGATCTGGCAGTGGGTGGGCACCCCAAATTGGGATGTCCAGGTGGTGGTGGGCAAAACCGCCATGTAATCTAATATTACTGTAGCCCATTGTTTCCAAAAATTATATTATGAATCCTGATTGCCTGTCCAATGTGCATTTTAGGTTACCTAAGCCCTTAGGAGGGAAGGAGTAGAAAAAGTCAAGATTTGAACAACATCAAGTTCAAACCCCGGACACCAGGTCATAATGCAATTTTGTAATTGCTGGTCCTGCCACTCAAACCCTCAGCAGTCTGCCAGTAATAGGTGGAAGGAATCTGGGAAATTAGCTGGTCTTTTACTGAGAAAAGAAGAGAAGGAGGGATTAAAAATTAAACTAAATAGCAAGTTGCACCTGTAAAAAAATAGTATTGTATATAACTCTCACTGCTCACTCTCACTGCTCACTGTAAGTTCTAGGTTGTGGGTGATGAAATGATTGTATATAAAAAGATTATATTGTGCACAGACTTATGATACAGGACAGCAGTACATATGTAAAAATACTAAAAAATATATTATTAAATTAGGGCTTAAACACTTACATTAACCCCTAGACAGTATAGGTATCACAGGGACATAGCAATTACATAAAACAATTCCTAAAATGTACTATTACTATTTACAATTGCCAACTAGGCCTAAAATTACTTTCTCATAGTTACCAATGCAGGGCCCTAGTGCACATGCGTCCTTACTCTTTTTGGTCCTCTCCCAACTGCCCAAATCTCTCCAAAATCCTTCCCGGACTCCTCACTTCCTGTTGGAATGAACTTGCCCCTCACTTTAACCAGCCTGTCTATTCACAAAAGGATTTCATGGCCAGGTATTGACTTGATTTTGTAGTTGTGGCGGCCATTTTGGAGCTTTCCCAGCATCCAAGCCATGCTGCTGCCTGGATTCAACTGACCTAACCACACAATGTACAGCAGCAGGAAACCCAGCAGCACTTTCTGTTTGAAGGTGGGTTTCAGCTCCATGAGACGCCATTTTGTTTGTAAAATTGACCAAAGCAGGAGTTAGAAAAAGGTAAATGAATTATGTGCAGCAATCTGAATTCCCCTGGGGTGGGATGCATATGAGTGTTGTTTCTTGTAAGGGTGTTGGTCTGGTTTAATAAACTATAAGAAAATGAACATGCTTAATGATAACTTACAGCATCATGGTCATTTAAAAATGTAATGAAGGCAAATTAGTCAGAGAGATAAAATAAAATGAGATGCAATAAAACAGTCCATGAATCTGTAGCAAAACAAGATCTGTGCCTGCATGCTGCTATGCATTGTACTCGAGTTTACTTGCAGTGTAAATAATTGTTATTATTAATATATATTATATATATTAATATAATATATTCTGTGACGTTGCTTTTTTGCATGTAATAGTTTAGGAGAGATGAAATGTACTTAGTAGTGATTGTTAGCAATGTGCTGTTGCTAGGGAAGCAACCCTTGAGACTAGTGAGTCTCTCCTAGAATGAAAAATGGTGGACACTGCTTTAACAGGCTGCTTGGTCTATGTTGTGAAATGTGGAAGTAAAATAAAACCCACCTTTGGAAAGGAATCCTGTATGTCTCACTGCCTACATGTGAAGACCTGCTTCAGTACTCCCTGGACCATCCTATTACAGTAGTATATGCCTACACTTGGTAAGGGCTCCGATCATATCATAAAAGAGGACCAGTTGGGTATTGTGGATGCAGTGGAGGAATTGGGTGACTGGAATAAAGAACTTCAACCCAAAAGCGCATGAGAGCTATTGTCACTGGTAGCCAGCTAGCTAAATCTGGTAAGGTGTGCTCTTGGAGGGTACACAGGAAACATAGACAAGCATTAAGGCACAGCAGCACGCAAACATAGATCTACTTTTGCTACAGATTTATGGACCTTTTTAAGGGCCAGTGCAGTCGGACTGCCCATTTTGAAAGCACCGCCCACCCTGCCACCCTTCCCTAATGCTAAAGTAGGACGGGAGGCTGTAATCCAGCTGATCGGTCAATTGCAGTGCCATGGGCTTTCATCTTTACTCAGCAGCCTGATGCCTTTACAGAGGCATCATGCTGCTGAGTAAAAATGGCGGCACCTGGCACTACGATTGCCACCACAGTATGTCAGGCAAGGTAAGTGTTTTTTTTTATTTAATGCCCCCATGCCCCGCTTTAGTGCTAAGGAAGGGTGGCAGGGGGACCTAATTTTATTTGGTACTGTCAGACCCTTGGGACACCCGCCTACAGGTGAGTCCGCAAGTGAGTCCGCAACCCCCAATCTCCACTTCTGCCTATAGACAAGCCGAACACACTTCCCCTTAGTTCTAAGTTAGCAAAAGGATGCAGACTTACAGGACAGATGAACCAGGTACTAGACTGGTTGATGTCGGGCTGCCTGGGGTCATACACGGGAATGGCAGTCCTCGTGATATGTGGCACCAAGGAGAGTAGCAGAAGAAAGGCCCAAGGGTCAAGCCAAGGGTCAAAGTCAGGTGGTCAGAGATTTCGTGGGACAGAGGATGAGACAGACTCAGGATCAGGCAGGCGTTGGTTTAGGCATATCATGGTAAGCCTTGTGTCCTTTTAAATTGCAGCATGTCTGTGATAGCGTTCTGTTGGGTGTTAAGAGTTCCCCTGCTTTCTTTATTGTTATCTGTTGCTGACCTTGCCTTGCCTGACCATTCAAAGGATACCCAACAGAACTCTATCACAGGCAATGCATGCTGGGAGAGGCCTGGTTTTATGTGGCCATCGGCCAATTAGATCAGGAGGCCCGAGTCAGCCCACTAACTAACTTAACCACAGCAATACCTGCGGAAACGCTGACCTGCAATAACCAGCAAGGCTCAGCCATACAAGGAGACAGCTCGTCTACACATATGCCGGTGACACAAGGCTTACCATGGTATGCACAGTGCTCTATAGAACATATGCTTAACCTGTGGGCCTTTGAGCCATCTGATGTGACCCCTGACCTGCTGTGGGGAAACTGGGAGGGGTAAATAGAACTGGCATGAAAAGATAATTAATTAGAGGCTCTGTAAGAATGATTGCATGGGGAGTGATTTGGGCTGGGTACATTGGCAAATAGAGGAGGCAGTGGTGGCTTGGAGCAACATGGTGACATGGATAGCGCAACAAAACCCCTGGGTGAAATATTTAATTGTATATTTAGCATTTGTAGGCATTTAGATTGGTAGAATAACCCTCGATATGCTATTCAAAATGAAAAATTTGAATTTCTAAGCCCATTCATTGTGTCCTGCGTTCATTTTCCGATGTTTGCTTTGCTTAAATGGCCTGCGCTCTTGAGCATCCCTGCTCTATAGTATGCTTGGTTTTTAGCGTACCACAGTGCAAATTCCCCAGTGTAGTGTGACCTAACTCACTACAAGTAGGCTACAAAACAGCCTCTACATAGGATATGCCATAAACCCAGTATGTCCAGTAGGAGCAAAAAGCAAAAGCGCTGCTGTACGTGGTTTACATTTCAGTAAGATGCACCATTTTTTAAATAATGCTTTTGTGTAGTGCTTGTTATAATACATACTCTTATAAATCCTGGTCTCTTAAGATGTTGTTAAATGTTCAGTTTTAGAATCTTCCTCAATTCCAGCAGGTTTTTATATCAGGGTCTTTTGTTTGTGTATACAAAAAGTTTTTGCTTACTTTTTGTAGTCTCATTCTGTTTGTTAAAGATGCTAATCTTCTGTACATTTACTTTAGATTGATGTATAGAATATAAAAAAAAGCTATAAACAG
This sequence comes from Gastrophryne carolinensis, assembly GCA_027917425.1. Classification (NCBI taxonomy): domain Eukaryota; kingdom Metazoa; phylum Chordata; class Amphibia; order Anura; family Microhylidae; genus Gastrophryne; species Gastrophryne carolinensis. The sequence goes on from CM051234.1 coordinate 396,456,564, forward strand.
TAAGTCACTCTGGGACATATGCTCTAATCCTGGGTGTGACACTGATTTCTTCAACTACTATGGTATTTTTCTCTTCTGCCAAAAGGTTACTCTAGTTTCCTACGACTTGGCAGAAGAATTGCAGAGCTTGTCAGTTGTGTAGGCACATACTGGAATGTTACTCTGCTGAAGTGGAGACAACAGTCAGCTGTGGATGAAGTCATCTCTGCTATGTAAAGCATTTAGCCTTAGCGCTATGCTGAGTGTAACGCTGACCACAGCACGTAATCCCTTATAGGTTACTTTGGCAGAGCCTGTAAACACTTTCTTGTGAAATCTCTGGATCTAATTAATTTTGATATTTCATAGAGCATATGGATGACAGAGTTCACCGGTTTTGACCCCAGCTGAGCTTTCTCATGTTTTTCATGTGGTTTATTGATCGTACAAATAGAAATCTTGCCTTGTATCATTTCGCAAGTGTTCTTATCAGTTGTGGTATAACAAATTGCATCATTTTTCTTTCACAGTAAAGTGTTTTTTCATGAACATTAGTTGTACATGTATGCTGCACATTGAGGGTTATTGGATGAGTATTTTTTATTTAGTTATTGCCCTTGAGCAATGAACCAATATATTCTTGGAACTTTCGATTACATTTTTGAAAATGTATTTTTTGTGGCAAGAAAATGTCCTCAAGATTCTGAGCTGATCTAGTATTTTTATTTATTTTTTCTTCTGTTAACAAATGGGTGTTTTATTAAAGCTACTCACTATTTAAAATCTTTTGCAATTAGCAAGAGTTCGTACTTGAAGATCTTCAAGAAGTGAGCCCTGTAAACGCAGAACACTGCTGCTGGGCATATGCGACTGAGCTCCCTTGCCATAGAAGCAATGTTCTGTTTGGGCAGGGCTCATTTCTATCTTCTTGTAGATCTTGGTTTACAGACTTGGTGTACAGTTGACCATAGCAACGTATTGTAGAAAGTGAAAACTGCTTCCATAAAACACACATTGCTAACATAAGAAATAATACTAGATCAGCTCTGCACCTTGAGGACATCCTTTTGCCCAAAAAATACGCATAGAAAGTGGACTTTACCTTTAAATACTAGAAGCATCCACCTTTAGTATTTAAAGGGAAAGGTTCTTTAATGCAACACCCCAACCATCCGCTGGGGCCCTTAACCACCCGCTGTCCAACTCCTACCCCTGATCAACCAAAACATTGATGCCGCTCCACATTTAACCCCATAGAAATTTAAAGTATAATATAACTCAATTCAACACTACCTTAGTTGCAACGTAAACGGGCTCAATTATTAGAGGTTAGTATATTTACAATACGTGTAATAATAAAAATCCACATAATTATGCCAGATAGAAGGAGGGGTCACCTATACGCCCTGTGTCAAAAAAGTCCAGCCAAGACTGTTTATTTCTACTAATGAACGCACATGAATCAGGGGTGACAAACATAGATTTCTGCTTTTCTAGCGGAGAATTTCTCATCTCCCAACTGCCTTTCCGTTGAGACATTATTGATATTGCTTGTCTGATGGGTGTAGATGCTGTTAACCATCATGCAATGCTTTGGCCAGATATTTATATTGGTTAATGCTGCTCTCCAAAGGTTGGCTCAAGAGATGGGCTTTGAAATGAAACTAAACACCTCTTTAATATTGAAATTGTAAGCTTAAAAACCGGTCACTCTTGGATTTTATTTCTGCCAGCAGAAAACCACAAGCTTGGCAGGAATTGTTTTCGGCTGGGGTGTATAGGTATTGCCTCCTCTCACTATCCAGAATGTTTAGGTGATACGGCATGTATCAGGCATATAACAACTTCCTCCCCACCCAGATGCTATATCAGCCAGTCAAACATTAATATAGTGGCTATTTAGATCAAGGACAAAAAATAACCTGAGCAGGTTTTTCTTTAATATTCTCCTTGAAATCGTGTTACAAGGAATTCTGTTTAAAACATTTGTGTATTTTTTTTTTTTGGAGTAACACTTCATACTTATGCTAAGGACTGATGAGATTATGTGCAAACCAAAATATAATAACCTTTAACAACACTATGGCCTCGATTCAGTAAGAGTTGAAAAAAATTCTCTGGGTAGTAAAAATTTCAATTCATGAGAAAAAAGCCTGAGAATGTCACTGTTTCTGAATCACCAGCTAGGAAAACAATGAAAGTCAATGGCACTTTTTTACTCCTAAGAAAAGTAGAGAAATGTTTACTCCTTTCTACAATGTAGTAAACGCTGCCATTGCCTTTCATTGTCTTTTTATCTAGTGATTCAGTAACAGAGACATTCTCTTTTCTCATGAATTTTTGAATCGAGGCCAATGCCTGTTTTTGAGCAAATCATGGATCCTTAAATCACATAAATGTTCAAAGATTGGACATGTTTTCTATGGATTCTAATGTCAAAATCTTCACATGAAAAAAAAGCTATTGGAGAGATTAATGGCCATGCCAGGGAAGCCAACTGCAGCTCCTCCATGCTATGATGTGCCTAAGACTTTCAACAGGAAAGGTTGTGATGCACACGCATTGGCTGTAAGAAATATCCTGTCATTTACTATAGCTCAGCATCAGCCTGCACCGTACTATGACTGAATCACCTTGTGTCAGCATCCACTGCTGGATATAGAAATATAGAAATAGACTGGACATAGTCACAGATCAACTTTTTATAATGGAGTGAATGTGACAGTGCATAAGCACAGGATTATCAACATCTATGAAAACAAATGTATCTGGCAAGGTTGGATTTCATTACGTTCCTTACAAGATAAGTTCCATGAGATAAGATTTAGAAGCTTTTTTTCAGATTTGAATGAATAATCCCTGGGATATTCTCCATAGCATCTTTTCTCTATAGCATCTATTGAAGATGTAGCCAACTTTTTTATACAGTTAGAAGGAATATTTGTATCATCTCATTGCTATAATGCATGCTGAAAAACATAACCAACCTTTCTGATCACGAGAAGAGTCACTGTTAGCACTGAGAGATGGTCAGGAACAGCACTACACATGACTGGAGTAGAGGCCGTTTGTCCATTATGAACCAATAAATAACTGAAAGTGGTTCCAAATAACAATGTAGTCATGTACATGAAAGCATTAAACTTCACCCCTGCACAGCACTTACCTGTACAATGCCCAGCTTTGGGCAACATGTACCGTCACAACCTTAACAGTGAGCTAGACCTCCGCAAGTGTTATAGTCTAGCACAGTGGTTCTCAATTGTTTGATGCTAAGTACCCCCTAGCGACAGGAAGTTACAGTCAAGTACCCCTATGGGGAGAATAGATTGTGGATATTACCAAAATAAGCAAGCACTGTTGGTGCACCCCTGGGGTATGTGTACCGCACATTGAGAAACACACACACACACACACACACGCACACACACACACACACACACACACACACACACACACTGCATGATGCCTATTATGTTCATTTTTTGGGGGGGATTCTACACACTGCTTATTGTAGGATTCTTGGGGGGGATTCTGCACACTGCCTGTTATAGGGTTCATGGGGGAGGTTCTGCACACTGCATGTTATAGGGTTCATGGGGGAGGTTCTGCACACTGCATGTTATAGGGTTCATGGGGGAGGTTCTGCACACTGCATGTTATAGGGTTCATGGGGGAGGTTCTGCACACTGCATGTTATAGGGTTCATGGGGGAGGTTCTGCACACTGCATGTTATAGGGTTCATGGGGGAGGTTCTGCACACTGCATGTTATAGGGTTCATGGGGGAGGTTCTGCACACTGCATGTTATAGGGTTCATGGGGGAGGTTCTGCACACTGCATGTTATAGGGTTCATGGGGGAGGTTCTGCACACTGCATGTTATAGGGTTCATGGGGGAGGTTCTGCACACTGCATGTTATAGGGTTCATGGGGGAGGTTCTGCACACTGCATGTTATAGGGTTCATGGGGGAGGTTCTGCACACTGCATGTTATGGGGTCCTTTGGGGGGGATTCTGCACACTGCCTGTTATAGGGTTCATGGGGGAGTTTCTGCACACTGCATGTTATGGGGTCCTTTGGGGGGGGGGGGGGGTTCTGTACACTGCAAGTTATATGGTTCTTGGGGTGGGGGTGGTTCTGCACACTGTCATGGGGTTCTTGAGTGGGGATTCTGACAATGAAGTTCTGTACTTTGCAAAATGTATTTGCCCAATTCCAGACATATGTATATTTCAGGTATTTCCGCTCACTCTCTCCTGACTTATTACCCTAAAAGTATCTCAGTATTGTAGTTTTTCTGTTCACTGCTGTCAATGCTGTTTATTTGACCAAACCTTATATTTAATGAAAGAGGGTTTTTGTGATGTCATTAGATAGTAAATGCCTACAATTTATATTTGCATAATACTTATATCATGTCTCAAGTCCATTCCATTAAGCGTTTTGAGACTCCACACAGGAAAAACGCAGCTATATAAAGCTTTTCAAAACCAATATCCATGATATTTTAAAGTGTGTATTGGATAGTATTATTTTCATACACACATCTTAGGACAGGAAAAATGTGAAGCAAGGAAAATTGTATTTTGTTTTTTAATTTCTCTTACTATACTGAGCTTTAAAGTGTGTTGGGCGGGTCTGCTGCAAAGGATGTGATTAAATAGACAGAAAATTGAGTGCTGTGACTCATTGTCCCCATAGGGGTGAGTATACAGGTTGAGCTGTTACACTAGCCTTGGGGCCTCTGTAGTACAGGTATGAAAGAGAAATGACAAATGATTCCCATTAGGAATTTTGGCCCTGTTTTAAACCAGAACAAACATTTTCACAAAACAGGTGTTGTTGCGAGTGCAGGGGGGCATGCATCTCGATTATCGGTGCCCCCTGCACATTAACCCCTTTCAAACCAAGATTACTTACTTTTATCCCCATCCCCCCAGTGAAATTGAGCTTTGTGGGTGACTGCTGGTGGTTACATGCTCTGTACTCCTGCCAGGGCTCAATTTTGCCAAGGGTAAGAAATCTTGGTTTGGAAGGGTATAATGTGGAGGGGGACCACCGGTGGTTGTTGTTCCAGTTTACAGCTCCGGTTACACTGCATTATAGTTTAATAGTTTCTCTCTTGGCCTATTACAAAATACCTTTGTTGTTAATAGGTCTACTAGAAATGTATTTATTTTTTATATAACCAAGCCATCTAACCTGAGCTGTTATCTATGTTGGGCTCTAAAATATATCCCTGTGCTTTAATAATACAATACAGTCATGATTTGGTACCATAAGGGTTTGGTGTATGTGGTTTGGTAGACCTGTTAAGTTCTTCCCAAAATAACTTGTCCCCAGGTGCAGGCATGCCCATGTTGCCATCCTTAATAATGCAGCATTTCGTGTAACCAAGGTTTCCTGCAGTCTTTCAGCCTACTTTATCTTCTTGACAGTAACACAAAGAACGAATGCACAACCTTTTAGCCCTGTGTCTCTTTAGACTGTAATTTAAAAGGCCTGGGAACTTGTTCCTCTCCATTATAAACAATGAAAGAACTTCAGTGAAATGAAGCACACGCTCTTCGATTTAAAGTTTCTCAGGCATAGGCTCTTTATGTTGTTTAAACATGTTCGACCACCTTGCAGCAGTCTTTTCTTTATTAATAGCATCCATTTGTACATTTGCATTGTTTCGTTGGAAAACGCTTCCAGTTTTCACCCTATTCTGAGGAGCAAAGTATTTGCTTCACCCATATACACATAAAAACATAAACATCAAGGCAGCCTTTTTCTATCAAATGGATAAATTACACTCAGTGGGTGATTTATGAAAGAGATATTTCTCTTATTTCAAATATCCAGTCAATTAATTTTTTGCTAGATGGTAACTTCTTCCTGATCTCGTTAAGCGAAAAAATGACTTGCTAGAAATAAAGAGGATTACAACTTGTTTTATACTATTGATCTAAAGCTGAATTACTATCTATGATATTGGTGCTATTGGTTTATTGCATTTGGTTTTATGGCCAAATATAGATACACACATAATGGCAGTAAACGTATTAGCACAACAACTTCTTATTGTTCAAGATGAACTGCATTAAGGGCCTTATTTAAGAACTGCGTCGTTTACTGTCTTTTTGCTAGAATAGTGCCAGTTTTATAACACCTGCATCACTGCTATTTTGGCTACAATGGCGCTGTAACTTCACAGCACCGATGCTAGCTAATTAGCTTTGATTGTTGCATTAGGTATTGGCTGACCTTTGTCAGCCCCTGTTGGACCCGACTGCCGATCAAACCAGTGTCACTTTGTACCGCCGTCTTTTCAGCACTGCATAGCGTATTTATACATTTTTTCTACCCAGAAAACATTGGCACTCTATTTGTTCGATGCTGGTTGGTGTTTCATCATAAGATACAAGGTATCATGCTGGGGACAAAGGGGACAAACTTTACAGTGCGTTTAGGCTGTGTTTTAGTTGTCCAAATTACACTTTGGTAAGCAAAAGAAGTCATGAAAAACAATTCGACAAGTAGAAAATAAAATGCCTTTGCATTATTGACACAATGCAGGTTCAGTATTAAAAAATGTATGTGTATAAGCATAAAACACTTCAATACAGTTCTGCCCATTGTGTGCTATAGGATCTTAACCTACAACGCCAATATAAATTGCAGTTTCAACCAGGGTGCCTGGTGCTGCAACCTATTTGGCGCTAGTGTTAAATTAGACGCAGGCTGGCGGTCGCATCAGTGCTGCCTGTTTTCTTGTTTGTTGCTTTGGCATAAATATTGGCACTGCTAACAGATGCTGACTCTTGATAAATCGTGCTCCCCATTTCATTTTTATAGGGTGGGTATAACTTTATTAAGCATTTTGCTTATTGTAGCCTTTCTTACTGCCTTCAGGAAAAGCTAGAGATGTCACTTGGACAGCAATGTGTGTTGGTTATCACTCTTCAGCCCAGTGACAGCCAATGATTTTATCCTATCCTGTCTTTATTATTCAAATAAGTGCAGCATAGTTACATTTCCCCTCAAAACTTGACATATAAGCATTTCTCTGGCGATAAAGGAAGGCTAGTTTGTATGATCATTATCTCTGAGAAAAGGAATAAGCCAAAGCAGAGTTTAGTGGTATGCCCCCAGAAGCCTGTTATCTGACTGCAGTATCTCTGGGCAATTTTCAAGCATCTTTGAGGACCTGTGACATTTAAGATTGACTATGTGATCAAAATGTCACAGTTCATGCACAGCTAAACGCTGCTGGAATTCTGAGTGGAGCTGTGAAGTCAGTTGCCTTTGCAATGATATTTTCTTTTACAGCCAGTTATTTCACCGGATTGTCTTGCTGTTGCTACATGATTGTGGTATTGTAGAACTGTACAGATTGTTAGCTTTAATGATCGGTAAATATAAGTTTGACTAGTGGTGTAGGAATGGGGGTTGCATTATCATATGCAAATCATCAAGTTCAAGGAATGAGAGGAATACTTTTAATAGTGACACAGCTAGCAAGGAACCTAATGTATTTAATAAACTGAGGAAGGATTCCTTTTAGCTTTCTACCTCAGTGACATGTGATCACCGAGACCCAATACTATTAAATTCCAGCATCTGTCTCTATGCTTGCCTGTGGGCAAGGCCATCTTAGGTTAGCGGCCCAATTTTGGGATGGCATCCTTATACACAAACATACTGTACATTTACACTGTGACAGTAATAGAGACAGACCGAGGATGGGGGGAGTGATGGGGGGACAGGGATGGGGGAAAGTGAAATAGGGGTGGAGTTAATGTGAAAGGGAGAAAGATGGAAAGAAAGAGGGATCACTGGAAAAAGAGACGAAGGAACGAAAAAGATTAAAAAAACTAAATATTGGGACAGAGGAAACATGAAAATAAACTGGGAGATTAAGGGAACATTAAAAAGAAGATCAAGGGAGCATGAAAAACAACAGGAAGGAGGGAATGTGGAAAAGAGAAAAAGACGAAGTGAGTTTAGAGAATGTAGAAAGACTGGAAGAATTTGGAAAAGAGAGAAAGACTGGGGGAATGTGGAAAAGGGAAAATGGGGGGAAATAATCCGCAGATTTTGAGAAGGGAGAGGGATTCTGAGTTGAGCCACGTAAGACTTTCTCTATGAAGTGGTGTCTGAATGAGGTCTCTCAGCACCCCTCTTGCAAAAAGTTGGGGATTGCACCCTGTGCGATCACACAGGTCACACACCCCAAAGGCCAGCCATACATGTGGCACTGCATACCGAGGATAAGAACACTGCTCCCTGGTATTGCTTGCCTTGTGGATCACATATACAAACATATATAGACAGGCCTGTGCATTAGGCAGTAGGGCTTCCCCTCCAGAAAGTGGTATAGGTCCACTTTAAGCAATAGCAACTAAGTTTATTGCATCGGAAACTGTATAGCCTACAGCATTGAATCATGAATTAAGCTGAAGATTTAATCGAGACATACCCAGCCTCAACAGCAGTTAACATGACAGTAGTTAAATAATGAACTCATTTTTCAGCTTAGTGCTAAAAATAAATAGATGAAAATAACTGAGCTGGTTTTAATATTTGGACTCAAGTCATCTCATTAAGAATGTATTTTTTCAATTCTGACATGTTTAAAATATGATGTATATTTTGTGGTACTTAAGATAATGAGAAATTAGGAAGCATCTGGGAAACATTGATGTAATACAATTATTGCTATTAATGATTATTAAATGTTGTTTGGCTTAGTACATGCTCTCCTGCTTGGCTTCTGGGTGCTGGGTTAGTAACAGATGCAATTTTACTGTTCAATTTATTGTGTTCTTTGCAGTGTTTTGCCTTTCATCCATTTTGTCATTTCTCTAGGCATGGAACCCGCTGTGCAGGGGAAGTGGCAGCTACAGCAAACAACTCACATTGTACAGTGGGGATTGCATTCAATGCCAGAATTGGAGGTTGGTAGCAGTGTTAACCATTATGTTATTTAATTCTCATTGTAGTTCATGACAAATGTTTTCAGCATGCAGCTGTTTTTATTTTCCATTTGTGCTTTCCAGCATACAAGATTTTTTTTCCATCATTGCAAATACTTTACTTGTTACATATGCCCTTATTTATGAAGCGACAGGTAGCGACTGGTGAGCGGCCGGTAATGACGGGCCCCGCCACGAGAACGCCGGCTCCCCACCACAATCACACATTTATCAAGCCAATCCTGCTTAGTGACTGAGATAGCGCCATATAGCCACTCATTCATCATTATTCCAGCCTCAGCCCACAGCGCCAGCGTCCGACCTTGAACAGCGACAGGTATGACCTCTCGCTACCTGGCGCTCTCCAATGCATTTCAATGGAACAATCTTTAAATATTCATAATTAATTGTTATTAATGTTTTTTTTTTTTTTTAAATGTGAAAAATTCTGTGACCACTTCTGCCATTTTAGATAATTTTTTAAGGGAAAAAAAAAAATTGTACAGAATTGTACAGAATTGATATTACAGGTCTGATATTAATGTATTCATATTACTAAATTATTTAAAATACTTTTTTTTGTGGTTTCCAAAAATATGGTGGTTTGAGGGTTAAAAAACTACTTTTAACACATCGCCTCCAGCGCTCTGGGGTTTAAACATGCATTTCACAGCGCTTGAATTTTTTGAGCGTGATTTTTTGATGAATATGGTGGAAGCCGGTCGCTCTGACCAGTCGCTATCATGCGCTCCCATACATCGCGGAACCTGTCAAATAGCGACTCATCACCTTGTATTCAACATTACTGCACACCGACTGAGTCGCTATCAACAACCGAACAACGGCCAAGCACAGCGACTACTAGCGGGCGCTGTGAAAATACCGCTACAGTCGCTCATCTGTCGCTACATGTCGCTATTAATAAATCAGCCTCATAGTTTCTATGCAACTATGTAACAAGTAAAGTAATTGCAATGATCTGTTGATCAACACTTGCACCTAGAATATCTTTAAACCTTTGTCTAGATCAAATGTCTTTAGACGTTGCTACACATATTTTTGTACATAAGCTGGAGAATATATGTAATTAGTGTAAAAAAAGACATGCTGAATATCTATATACCTTCTGTTAGGATAACTGTATAATAGCGATTTAAAATTGACAATCTTTTAAAAGAGAACCTTTATTCAGGAATGACGAAAGGTCTACTCGCAGCCTCACTTCTGAGGCGTGCCATATTAGAATGTCCTACAAGTCAAGAAAGCCCAATATAAGTTTAAATAATGCTTTGTATCTCACGTGACCCTCAGGAGCCAGTGGAGCTTGTCAGACAGGACATCACTGCCAAATTACAGACTTTCCTTTAACCTTCAACTGTCAATTGGCTCGCTATAGGCTTGATTCAGCACCGTGAGGAGAAAAAATTCCATTCATGCATTAGAAATGTTCTCACGGAAGTCTCTTGCATGATTGAGGGGGCACATGCAAGCTATCTCACTTGTGAGAGCATGAGAGAAAGCCATGCGAGGATTATCCACTTTGTGAGAGTTTTTGCATCCTTGCATGAAAGTTTTTCATTTAAACCCCGCATCAGCGGGAATCAATCTTCTTCTCCCGCCGGGTGTCACTGTGATCTTCTGAGGTCTTCTGAAGGCAGTGGTGAGATCAAAAGTACAAGCCACCACCGCAATCTGTTTAAAGGATAGGACATAATGCACCCCTGCTTCTTCTGGGTCCTCTGAGGACCCCCCTCATGTGACACTGGAGGAGAGGGGTGACGAGACGGGCCTTTTAGGGTATCCCCTCCATTCCCCTCATCTCCAATGATGTCAAAATCACATGGGGGAGATTCCAGAGACACCACCTAAAAGTTTTCCTCCCCCAGCATTTGTCACTACCCTTGGTGAGAATAAGAAGGTGGCACCTGTGTCTCCCTTCACTCCAGATGCCAGTAGGGTGCCTGAGATAGACCCCCAGCTGGCATCATTTTAAATGAACCGGCACGGGACAGGTGTTGGGAATATATAAGTATTGTTAAATTGAGAAAATGTGTTAAATTAAGTATTTGTGTGTGTGTGTGTTTTTTATTTTTTTTACTGCACTACTTATTGAACAAGTAAGGGGTCCAAAAGACCCCTATACCAGTTATAAAGGATGGGGGATGGCAAGCTGCCTGGCTGACATACCTTGCTTAACCCCCCTGCTTCATTGCAGACACCCCTAATGGGCAGGGTGGTGTGGAAGAGCCCAGTGCCCCTTTGCATGGGCATTTTTTTTAGTATTGATTCATGATCTTATAAGTGGTATGGTACCACACCATTAAAGGTTTACATTTCTTTTTATTATTGTGTCCCTTCAGGTGTCCGCATGTTGGATGGGGATGTAACAGACATGGTAGAGGCCAAATCACTGAGCTTAAACCCACAACATGTACATATCTACAGTGCAAGCTGGGGTCCAGATGATGATGGCAAAACGGTGGATGGACCGGCCATTCTTGCCCGGGATGCCTTTGAGAATGGCATCAGAACAGTAAGTGTGCATAGAGGTAGGGCTCTAAGGCTATATTTTAATTGTTGTCCATAATGTTTGTGTGTGTATGTAGGTGGGAAAGGATGATGTACAGTACAATAAATAGTCATTCGCACTACCACCCAGAGTAAGTCAAGCATAGTCAAGGCATGTTATCTGATCGATGCCAAAGGAAGACATTCATTCCCACTGTTGTGGATGTTCCATTCATTGCTAGCAATCATTGATACATAAAATAATGCCTTAGAGTGGCTTTTGAGTGAAACCTTCTGCAGAATGTTTCCATGTTTTAGGAAACAACCTCCATAAGTAGTGTAGAGCGGCTTTCCACAGGGGAGACTTTCTACACTTTAATGACTATCCTTACATTACTATCATGACTTTACACATGACTATACCTTCATTACCTCTGCTTTGAACTAAAGTCAACTTAAAGTGGACCAAAACCAATGCCTTTATGGCCCTGGAATTTATAAGACTGCACTGTGTTGGGCAACGCAGTCACAATGTAAGGGAAAATGCTGCCCATAATTTTAATGGGTCAGTTCACATATATATGCCGTGTATAAATGTAAACTGGCCCATTAAAAATAATGGGCAGCATTTTCCATTGCATCATGTGTTGCCAATGCAGTGCAAGTGGAGAGGTGCTGAAGCTCCACAATTTCTGTAGAAATAAATGACTTTGGCAGCGGGAGAGGACATTCCGCGTTAAATGCAGACACAGATACATTTATATTGCGCAAAATCAGTGTCAGTTTTTTGGGAGAACTTTCACCATGGCTGAAGTCACTTTTGGATTAGATTCCACTTTAAGATGTGTCACACAAAAGTCGCTTCCCCCTAAAGATTTGCATAGTTCTCTTTGTGTCAGTGCGTGTAACCTGCTCTGACATAGTGGCATTGATTTTTCACCGTCTTTGGTGCCACAGAGAGCAGGAATATTGGTACTGCTGTCAGGTTGTGTGAGAATAAGGTCACATTTATAAAACCCCAGCCATGGGAGCTTTCCAAATGTTAGTAACAATACTATTAGCTTTCATTAAGGCCTGACGATGCAGAAGTGATAGTGACAGATTCTGGTCATCCTAGTGATAAAAGGTCAGAAAAACATCAATGCCCTTCACTGGCTGATGAGAGGAAGAAACCTTGAGCTGGAAACAAGCGGAAGTAATTGGCTTATGGCCCCACGATACACCAGACGGTTCATGAAGTATCATGAAAGGGAAAAACATCACATCTGCTTACTTTCAAGGCATTGATATTTTTTTTATTATTAGCCATTTTCTATTTACCAGTGGAGTCATATATTTATTCTACATTTTAAAACACCTTGGTTTTAATGATCTGACATGCAAATAGTGTTCAAGTTATACTATAGGACAATGATATTGCCTATACCAGGGGTTTCCAACCAGTAGTACGAATACCACTGGTGGTAATCAAGATCAATTTAATTGGCTGCAGACTGACCTGTGTCCCAACCTGATCTGCTGCTATGCTTGCATTACCCAAGCCTGATTTACACCATAAGTACAACATTGCTGTAAATGGTGCATACAACTATTTATCTGCACTTTAGTGGTAGTTTTTGTTCTGTATTTTCAAAATGAATTTAGGTGTTGGACAACCCATACATACCACCCAGGTGGTACTTAATTTATTTAGATAATGCAACTTGGCACTTGTTGAAAAAAGGATGGGAGAACCCTTGGCCTAAACCTAAACCAGACAGCCATGTTTAGCATTTCTCTTAGGAACACTTAGTAATGACTTGTTTCAGTAGCACAGCATGTACTAAATGTAACTATAGTGGTACTCCTGCTCTTAATCATTCAAAGGAATACATTCAATTAATATATGAAAGTTGTGTGAATATAACATTTTTAATACATCAGACACCATACATTGGGCAGCTTAAAGACATTATATACACAATAGATCAGGACTCCATGTGCCCAACTGGGCAACGCCAGGGGGCACTGCATGTTTAGCATGTAGGCTTTCAGCACAGTGACTGTAAACCAATCTGTGGCCTCCAGTCCAAAAATTAAAGCTTATTCAATTGTTTCCCTAAAGCTCCCCCTCTGGCAAACAGTGATGTAAGCTATTTGAAAGGGCTTATCTCCATGCAGGTATTGTGGAATAGCATGCAGATTCTATGCTCTTAAACTACCGTATTTGCCGGCGTATAAGACGACTTTCTGCCCCTGAAAAACCTGCCTTCAAGTGGGGGGGTCGTCTTATACGCCGGGTGCACGGCACAGCACTGTTACCTGCGGGGCCGCTAGGATTCCGGGGCGGCCGGGAGGGAAGGCAGCGCGCAACCCGGAGATGAGAAGGCAGTGGGCGGGGCCGTCGACCAGGATGGAAGGCAGAGGGTGGGGCCGTCGGCAGCGTTCCCTCTATCCGCATCTGCCCCTCGGCGCAGCCCCGTCTGCTGCCCGTGCACAGTCGCCTTACGTCGCCGCGGCCAGGAGGAAAAACTGCGTGCGGAGCCGGTGGGCGGGGTCGGCGAGCAGGAGGAAAGACAGGAGAAAAGACCCCGCGCGCAATTCTGAGGCTCCTGCGCTTCAGTGGAACTGTGTGAGGAGCTGTACGGGACCGCGAGCAGCGCGCATTGCTCCCACAGCCTGGCTTCAGGTAAATAGGGAAAACACGGGGAATATCTCTGCATATATGCCCCCTCCCAAATACACATTTAGCTGTAATTCCTGCCCCATACCCGACCCACAACCAGCCTTTACCACCCACCACAGGTCAGTCAGAGAAAGCGTGTGTTACTGGAGCCTATAGAGGCTGCTGCTGGGGACTAATAGTGGCTTCTATTGTATTACTGGAGACTGGTGGCTTCTGCTATATTACTGGAGACTAATAGTGGCTTCTGTTATGTTACTGGAGACTGCTGGCTGCTGCCATGTTGCTGGAGAATGATAGTGGCTTCTGTTACTTTACTAGAGACTGCTGGCTGCTGCCATGTTGCTGGAGACTAATAGTGGCTTCTGTGATGCTACTGGGGACTGCTGGGCACCGCAGAGGCCAATGGGATGGCCTGCCCTCCCATCATGTCTCCCGGCCGGACCCAGTTGCCGGCACTGCTCCTGTGATTAGAGGGAGCCAGGCTCCCCCATGCCCTCAGTTCGGCCATCTTGCTCCATCATAAGTAAGTCCCCAAAGGAAAAGGTAAGCTCTTCCTTGGGTGTGGGTAACGGTTTATGGGATAACTGGAGTGTATGGGAGTTAAAATGGGCCTACATGTGTGCTGGTTGAATTAGTGCACCTGGGGCATCTGGGGCGATTCGGGATGCCTCGTGTGGAGCATCCAGATTTGGGATGCCCAAGGGACAATGATAGTGAAAATCCTGGTGTTCCGCTTTAATTGGTGTCTGGGGCTAACTGGTCTATATGTTTGGGGGTTTATTGGGTGGGGGGTTACTGATGTATATGTTTGCGGGGAGGGATTAATGACTGTATATTCAGGAATGCCAGTTTTCTCCATCCTTTGGGATGCCTGATTTGGGATGCCCCCTTGTGCAACCCCCCTCGTGTTTCCACAAAACTCTCCTTTGTTTTTTTTTTGTTTGTTGTTTATTTGGTGTGTGGAAGGTGTGCGGAAGAGGGAGTAGTCTTATACGGCGAGTATATAACAAATTCTATATTCTGAGTGGAAATGTTGGGGGGTCGTCTTATACACCCAGTCGTCTTATACGCCGGCAAATACGGTACATGTGAGCTGCCATCTTGATTTACAGAAGCCCTACTTCTGAAGACCTCCGTCAAAATTGCCTCAAATTTCTGTGTAGTCATCCCTTATTTCTAGCCTGTAGAAGAAATCCATCAGCTGTAATGACTCACTATTGCTCTGCCCATGGCTAAGAGAAACTAGATACATTTTAGATAAATTAATTATTCTGTGTGATTGCTCTGCAGCTGCCAGGATTGATAAGACACGAAGAAACAAATGTAATTTCTTCCCCTCACATAGAATTCCTCCAACAGCTGTTTATTCAATATGTGTGTAGAATAATGATGACAAGCTGCTCCATGTTTCTGAGGGATATATCTCTTTCAGTTTGGTGAATTGCTGCTGGCACAGCTCCCCTCTCATGCTCATGTTTAAGCAGGACAATCAGTTGTTTGACAATGTCATTCTAGGAGCACAACATCCGCAACATCTGCATGGGGTTAAGCCCTCTCAAACAGTTTATACCACTGATCATCAGAGGGGAGCAATTTACTAAGCTTTATTTTTTTGACTGGAGGCCTGCTTTAAGGTGCTGCTGAGTTCACTCTCCTCTACATTATCGATGTGCCCATATGATGTACTATAAGGCATAACTGTGCTCATCATTTTCATTAATGTGACTCACACTATCACAGCTTTAGCTCTTTCCTCATTAGAAATGCCAGGTATATTTTCCTTGGCAGGGTTATTAAAAATCTGTAGTCTTGCAATTTCCTTTATTGTTGTAGTCATTTCTTGGCATTTCATATATCCAAGCTCCAGTCTGTGCATAACACCACCGACTAGTAATAAAAATACAATTATTTTCTTATCTGCTGGAAATTTGTGTTGGAGGATTCAACTAATTCTCGAACATTAATCTTAGTTTATCATTCTGTACCAAAATTATTAGTGGAATATAGTAGTCAAGTTAGAGAGTTACAGCTGCAGGTTAATTTGTTTTAGAAGGGTAGCATACATTTTAATACTGATCAGATGACATGTAATAATAGAATTTATCTATTATTAATCTATAGAGTAATGGAGTTTGCCAGGTGTTGTACAGGGCACACATGTACACCCATCAGGTGAGCCCGGCTGGCTGCCAGCAGAGATGGGGAGAAGTAGGTGCCATTGTGCTGTAATGCAAAGTAGTGGTTTATAATGCAATATTCCTGGCAAAATGAATCTAAAGCCTCTAAAAAATTGCTTACTTGCTTGTGCCGGATGGCCATTACCATAGTGGAACTGGAGCATATGGAGCCCCCGTGGTGCCTATAGTCTATTTTGACTATAAGTCCACTTTAAAAATAAAACTCAAATGGAAAATTCAACAGCTATTATAATCACAAGTCATTTAACTCACTCTTTTATCTGCTGAAACATAACTACGAGGATATTCCTGTGATTTTTTTTTTGATATTTAAATGGTTTTATTTACATATGTTTATAAAAATAAAGGTGTGAAAAATTTATCTAAACCACATGATTCTGCATCAGATAATTCATATAATCATTCATACAATATATCTTTACACTGTTTCTAAGGCTCTTTGGTTGTCACCTACATCAGCAATGTCAATTGGACTTGTCAGAGAAACAGATTGCTACATGACTCATTTTGAATGTGTTCCATGATTAAATAACTGTTAGTAAAGCCGAAACACACCTACATATGACGATAACTTCATGCAGGCAAATCTCACTGCTCCCAGCACCCCATTAAAGTTCCAGCGCCATCAACAATTATTGGCAGCCCTGTTCTACTCTGTGTTTTCATGTAGCGCAGCTTTGTGATATCATGTCATTTACAGTATGTTGCTTGTATTTGTCACTTGTGTAAAGCGTAAAGTTGTAAAGCTCCTTACTTATGATATGCTCTTACCTTTTTATAGGGAAGAAGAGGCTATGGTTCAATATTTGTATGGGCCTCTGGAAATGGTGGTAGAAGCAGAGATCATTGCTCCTGTGATGGCTATACCAATAGCATCTATACAATCTCCATTAGCAGCACTACAGAAAGTGGTAAAAAGCCCTGGTATTTAGAGGAATGTGCCTCAACACTGGCTACAACTTATAGCAGTGGGGAATCATACGACCGAAAAGTGGTATGTGCTTTTTTTATATTAGGCTTTACATTATTGAACTATAGATATCAGATCACACGTAAACTGAATCATTTCAAGCCATAACAAGACATAATTAATTGAAGCCATAACAAGACAAATGAATTGAGTCAAGTCATAATTGTTTTTTTTTACTCACAGAAGCCTGAAAAGTTAATAACCACTTGGTATAAAGCATTTTTAATAGCAGAATAATAATAGTTACAGTGTACCTTTATGTAGAGATCATTATTGATTTTGATCATTTTGTCATTAGTGTTGAGCAAACCCATAGAAGTTCGGGCTCGGCAAGTTCGGGCTCGACGTACTTCAAACAAAAGTTCTGTTCTGGTAACCCAACTTGACCTGAACTCGATCCCCATTGAAATCACTAGGGCTTTGACCTGAACTCGATCCCCATTGAAATCAATAGGGCCCGAACTTGGTGACCCACAAATACGAGGGGCAACTTGCTGGTGGGTGAGCAGTTGGGGGGGCACCCATTGTCAAGTGGCCCCCAGAGAATCAGACTGGAACTGTTTAGAAAAAAATACTAGCAAGTGGTGGTGACGAGTAAGGTGTGCCTTTTAAAATAATGCAGTGTGCAGCAGATAGGAAGCGACTGTACACTTACCTGAGCCGGCGATCAGGGTCGGCATTCGATGGCAGGGGCTAGAATTACATGTCCACCCCTATGAGTGAGGATACAACAGGAACAGCACAGACCCGAACTTTGCAGTTCAGGTTTGCACATCTCTAGTCCTGATGTGTGGCCCATTTGGGTTTATTGACATTCGTCAGAATGGAGTTGGGACTCTGAACACTTATCTGATGGTATTGTAAAATGGATAAGATTCTTCCTGTAGCAGAAAGGGTCCCATGATTTAAATGGGACAAAAACCAAATCTACCATGCTATCTGGCCCACACAGTACTATATCACTGTATCCATGTTGGAAACCTGCTACATCCTGTGCATGGCTTATCTGCTTCAGAATCCCCCCTGCCAAAGATCAAGAATAAAAAGTAATTGTGTATTTATATATTTTCACAATCTCGTTTATAGCTAGTGCATGCCTGTGTAACACATGCTTCTTATCACAGTCCTTTTAAGGTTATGTTTATATCATTAAATAGAACATATTGCAGCAAGACTGCTTTATGTGAACTGTTTATATTTGACTAGGGGCAAGCTTAAAGTATCGCTTTAGTATGGATGCAGGATTTGTTCATTTTAATTGAAAGAGCATATTGGTGTTTGACAAGCCTTAATGCGCATTACTTCCCCCCGCTCATGTGGACTTAGAATACAGACAATCCTCCCTAGCATGTTGTGAATAATGAGCCTGTCCCAGCATGGTCTTGAAACTGGAACATCGTGAAATGCTTTTGAAGATTTCCTGCCTGTTGGTGTTCTTATACCCTTCACATTTCCTTCTTAAGATGATGGAAGACCTTTGTCAAAGTAATTGATTTAGATATGTGCATTTATTAAAACATACAAATTACAGCAACAACCAACCTTTGAACTTGAACCTTTTTGGGAATGTTGATTACGATTATACCACCCAGGTCAATAAAGAAAGATGTCGAAATGTTTCTGTATAATGTGCCAAAACCATAATCTTTTCTGGCCTAAAAGTCTGGGAACTACGTTTTTTTAATATATCAGTACTACTGATATTATTAAACTGATTATTTTTTTGTAACTTAAGCTTGGAAATCAGTTCTAACCCTGCAACACTCCACCACTAGCACCAGTGCTGTTAAAGTGTCTCTGTTCTGCAAACAGAATCCCATCTGACCTGAGTTACGCTACATATGAGAAGTGCACCTGAAAACTACAACAAGCGTAGCTAGAGCAGAGTCAAAGGTGTCTTTTGTTTACATCTCATTTATGAATCCACCAGCATCCACTAGGAATAGTTGCAGAATAGATGACAGATTCGTTTTATTAAAGTAGCCGAGTTACAGGTATAAGCAGTATAGCTGGCTTGAAATCTAAATGGTTTCATTGCAATGTAAGTATCTTGAGAATAAACAGATCTGCACCACTTTTACTTATTTATAGGTGCTTGGTTCTGTAGATAGGTCATTTTGTTAAATCAGGTTTATCTATGTTGCTGTTTATATTATGCTGTTTATTATGCAGCATCACAGCTCCAAGGGCCATGCTCACATGCTTCAGATGAGAAATCATGAGGTTAAAGTGGAAACCTTGATATCTTGGCAATTTTAATTAATTAAAAACAGAAAAAAAAATTATAAAAGTTTAGGATAGTGGCAAACGTAGCCCAACACAATGGTCTATGCCTAAAATGTCCCTGTAAATACAGCAAAAACATGCACTTACTACACTTCCTTGGTGAACGTCCCTGATGCAAGTCTTGAGGGAACAGACCCCCTTGTTAATTGGTTGCAGGGTGCGCATCACTGTGCAACACTAATAATAAATCTTTGGTGGATGCCTATATGCATACCGGAGACCGGATGGGAGCACACATGAAGCTTAAGAGCTGAAACAGCACTGCTGCAGCCAGCTGAGTAATAAGGGATTGAGTCTGGTGTGAAATATAATCAAATTGCATGGAAACATGCAAGTAGAAAGGAATCTACAGTGTGCTGCAGGAACTGGAGGAGAGGCACATGGGACATGCTTCAGGTGAACTGCTAGCTTCCTTATTATTGGCATTGACTGGACTGTCCTTTTTAAAGTGTAAATCTACTGGTGATTGGCTGGGGCTGTCTGGGGCTAATTGTTATTATATCTTTAGGGCTGATTAACCCAACACCAATCACAGGGACCAATGGCCCTACAGCAAGTCTTGGACTCAATGGCCCATTTAAACTTGCCCCCAACGCTGCTTGGCCCCAAGATGCCGCGGAAAGGTGGCTTTTCTTACAGCTGGGACTTTGAGTGACAGGTCAGTTACCCAATCCCATGCAGCACTGTGAAGGTTACTGGTCCGTCACTCAAGTCCAGCTGTCACTAAAGTCTACGGCACGCACACTGGCATCAAAGGAGGATCGCAGCGATCAGGTGAGTTGTTTTATTATGTTGATGGCCAAATTGTGCTTCCTAGTAAGGAAGGAGTGGATGGGGGTTAAAAAAAGAAGCTTAAACTTCCTTTTTAGAGTGGTTTTCCTAAGAAAACAAGTCTCAGCTTGGAGTGGAGGGCAGAAGTCGCTTGGAGGGGTGTATCTTACAAACAAATGTGTAAGCTTTGGTGGCATCAGCTTCACTAACTTGAGGGCTCTTAACTTAGTAAATGTATGCCCCATTAAACAGACATCTGCTTGGTGGGATGCTTAGTCATCCTAAATCTAATGGCCTATTTCCACAAGTAGATAAATTGACTTTTCGTTCAAATTACCATATGAATCATATGCGATCCAACGACTTGCGTTCAAACGCAGATTTGTTGCTTAATTGTTAATTGCTCGTGCTATGCTCTGCTCGTCCTAAGTCTTTTATATATATATATATATATTTGTCTGTGTGCAGTTAAATGTCCTCTTCTACCCCTCTACCCCACTTCTGGTGCATATTGTACAAGTTCCAGCTCCTGGTCCACCTTGAACACCCAGGATCCATGGGGAATTCATTTCCAAGGCTTTGGTATCCAGGCTAGAGCTGACAGAAACATTTATTATCATGGATAAGTGTTATCCTGAGCTAAATGTTGGTACATGCACCAATTATCTTTATTGGATTTGTTTCTGTAAAGAAATGAAGACAGGCAAGTTTGTGCTCAATCCAATGAGCCCATGAGCATGTACCGTACCACGCTTGGTGTAAACTGTAGCAGTTGGCTAGTGCTTGGTGGTAATCAAAGTCAGGGTGAATGAAAGTCAGTGGCAGGTTTTTGTCCTAAAAAAAGGAGTGAGAATTCTCACCTGTCTCTAAATAGACCCCAATGTGCTTATACTGACTGCTTCAACATGGTGACTGCCCTGGGGGGACAGGGGGGGTAAAGACCCAGTATAGTTGGAATGTCTTAGCTTGGGATCATTAGGTACGCCAAAATAGTTCCTGGGATATAAGTGAAAAAATGGGAACATTTCATTTGCCAAATTGCATAAACGGCGTTGGGGCAAGGCTCATTTTTTTCATGCCACACTGCCTATGGGAATGGGATGGGGGGGATGCCACACTGCCTATGGGAATGGGATGGGGGAATGCCACACTTCCTAAGGAAATTGGATAGGGGAATGCCACACTGCCTATGGGGAATGGGTTGGATGGGATGTCACACTGCCTATATGGGGAATCGGGTGGGGTTAATGCCACACTGCATATGGGAATGGGATGGGGGAATGCCACACTGCCTATGGGAATGGGATGGGGGAATGCCACACTTCCTATGGGAATGGGAGGGGAATGCCACACTGCCTATGGGAATGGGAGGGGGTAATGCTAAATTGCCTATCAAAATGGGATGAGAGGGAATTCCACACTGTCTATGGGAATGGGATGGGGGAATGCCACATTGCCTATGGGAATGGGTTGTGGGGATGCCACACTGCCTATGGGGAATGGGATGGGGGTGTCACACTGAATATGTGGATGGGGGGAATTCCACACTGCCTATATGGGAAATTGTATGGGGGTAATTCCACACTGCATATGGAAATGGGAGGGGGTAATGGCAAATTGCCTATGGGAATGGGATGGGGGGGGGGGGCACACTGCCTACTGTAATAGAATGGGGGAATGACACACTGCATTTGAGATGGGGGAATCTCACACTGTCTATGGGAATTAGAATCTCACGCTGTCTATGGGAATGGGAGGGGGGAATCTCACGCTGTCTATGGGAATGGGAGGGGGGAATCTCACGCTGTCTATGGGAATGGGAGCGGGGAATCTCACGCTGTCTATGGGAATGGGAGCAGGGAATCTCACGCTGTCTATGGGAATGGGAGGGGGGAATCTCACGCTGTCTATGGGAATGGGAGGGGGGAATCTCACGCTGTCTATGGGAATGGGAGCGGGGAATCTCACGCTGTCTATGGGAATGGGAGCAGGGAATCTCACGCTGTCTATGGGAATGGGAGGGGGGAATCTCACGCTGTCTATGGGAATGGGAGGGGGGAATCTCACGCTGTCTATGGGAATGGAAGTGGGGAATCTCACACTGCCTATGAGAATGGGAGGGGAGAATGTCACACTGCCTATGGGAATGGGAGGGGAGAATGTCACACTGCCTATGGGAATGGGAGGGGAATGCCACACTGAATATGGGGTTGAGAGGAATGCCACATTGCCTATATGAGGAATGGGATGGGGGAAATGTCACACTGGATATGGGAGGGGGAATGTGACACTGCCTATAGGAATGGGAGGGGAGAATGTCACACTGCCTATGGGAATGGGAGGGGGAATGCCACACTGAATATGGGGTTGAGAGGAATGCCACATTGCCTATATGAGGAATGGGATGGGGGAAATGTCACACTGGATATGGGAGGGGGAATGTGACACTGCCTATAGGAATGGGAGGGGAGAATGTCACACTGCCTATGGGAATGGGAGGGGAATGCCACACTGAATATGGGGTTGAGAGGAATGCCACATTGCCTATATGAGGAATGGGATGGGGGAAATGTCACACTGGATATGGGAGGGGGAATGTCACACTGCCTATAGGAATGGGAGGGGGGATTTCACACTGCCTATGGGGAATGAGATGGGGGGAATGCCACACTGTCTGTAATGGGGTGTTTTAGCACAATATTTGGTTTACAATATATTTTTCATATTTTTCCTGCTCCAAATCCTAGGTGCGTCTTATGGGGCGGAAAATGTGTTATTTATTTAACATAATTTTAAATGCACATACATTCACAATTTCACAAAAGAGTGATGACTATAAGAACAAAGGACTCAGCAGACAGCTTTGAAATGCAGAGAGACCTTGCATCCCACCAAAGCACACAAATGTTTTGTAAAGCACACAAATGTTAATAAATTATTACACAACTCCATGACAAGAAGCTAGGAAAACAAACTCTGCCCTCAGATAGCAGCATCTGTTGCGGCGACAGCCTTGCCATGTTTACCAAAAAGAAAAAAAATACAATTATGTTCCAAATAAACTACGGAAGTGTTGTAACACAAACAATAATATTGGATTTGCACTAAGCATTCTGTGATCTGAATACAGATGTTTTGGCATTGACAGGAAAGCTAAATGTACTAGAATGAAATGTTTAAAATAAACCATTTTATCCTCAAGAAGCCCATATAGTCGCATTTCAAAATAATTCACTGGATTAGAATCAAGCATATTACAAGAATGGGGAAATTGTTCTTAGCGTCACGAAACAGTTTGATGTTTGTCTAATATTAATTTTTGATAAGTTGCCTAAGAGGAAATGAATAAAATAAACTGGGGTTTACGTTTATCTTAAAAGACATTAGGCTCGATTCAGAGCCAGGTGAGAATTCTCACTTCTTTTTTAAGAGCAAAAACTGCCATTTACTTTCATTGTCTACCGGGTGTAAATTTTCACCTGGCTCTGAATCTGCCCCAAGGTAGACAATGAAAGTGGTAGTTTTCTCTCCCAAAAAAGGAGTGAGAGTTCTCATTGGGCTCTGAATCAAGGCTATTGTGGTTTTGGAAATTCAGGATGGAATGTAATTGTACAGGAGGGCCAGTCCAGTTTAACTCTTATTGTTGGGAGCAGCCATGATGGAATTACTGCATAATGCCACACCATTGACTTCTATTGAGATGTATGAGATTTAGCACTACCCCTCCCTTTCCTCTCAATAGAAGACAATGTTGCGGCATTATGCAGTAATTCCATCATAGCTGCTCCCATGAACAATAAGCGTTAGTTAGACCTGACTGGCGCTTTAAGAAAATTGGGCTTCTAGTCAATGTAATATCTCAGAATGTCTGCTAGTTTACCAGAACATCTGTCCTTCAAACCTGCTATGCAGAAAGGCTACATTATTTTTAAATACAGTTGTTTCTGTATTACAAAATGTATGTTTCTCTCTGAATGTGTTTTTTTCATTGTGGTGTATTTTTAGTTTTAGTTTGAAAACCTGGATCCTACCAAATCCAGTTAGTAAAATAGCATTACTATGAAGACTAACCTTTAAAAAGAATGGGTGTAGCAACCAAATGTATTGCTTTTATCTAGTAAAGGGTCAAAGGTAAAAAAAAGTTAATTTGAAGTAGCAGACCCCTAGTTTTAACAGGGTCAATGTGATAAAACCTTGATTTTTTTTCTCTCTGTATTTGTAGGCATATAAACTCAAATAAAGTTGGCTTTATCTGCTAACTGTGGTCCTTTGTGCTCCTTTATTACATGTCCTAGTAACAGAACCAGACTTGCCAGTATACTGTAGCACATTCTGTTTACACCTGGGGCCTTGATGGTATTGTAACTGGTTCATAGTTAATTCTCCAGTTAGAAGTGGGAAGTTGATTCTTTCCATCGAAAGGATAGAAAAATACGTTTTGCTAGACTACGCATCTGCATTGCTCTTAAACTGGACCTTCACCCTGAACAAGAACCTATCTTTTATGTTTCCCTCACCCGTACATACAGATTGCCCACATTAAAAATGATCCTACTGGCACCTAATCCATTTTTGAGCCTTTTAAAATCCAAGTTGGTGGCCCGAGACGTCTGAGGCTGCCTGCAGACAGGAATTGTCTTCTGACTATGCCGCTCTGCATTCTGGGATTGCTGTAATTTCCTGATCCCAGCTCTGCAAAGCACAGCTATAACCCACCCCCCACACTTTTCACCCCTCTCCTCAATATTTGATGCTTCTGAGGCAAAATGCCGGTGCCCGTATCCTAGAGTCCTAAACAGAGTAGAAGCCTAGCAGGGGAAAGACTAATAAGTAAGGGACTAAAAACTTTAAATATTTTAAATTTGGGGCATTTTTATAAGGGTTAGGGCTTTTAATTAAATGATGCTGAAGGTCTGATTTAAAGAATGGCAAACTGACACTAGATACAGACACCAAAGGAATGCCATTAGGTCTTGCTGTTCCTGCCCACTGCTCTTTTGATTTTAGGCCTGGAGTGAATTAGTTACTCTACAGCCTCATGCTGTGCTCTTTATTGTATTGAAAGACCACATAACTAGACAGTAGAGGTGTTTGGCCTACAGCAGTGATGCTCAATCCTCTCCTCCAGGGTCGGCAACAGATCAGTTATTGTGGTTCTGCTCATATAGCCAGTTGTGTAGCTCTGTCTGCGCACTAATTACTTCACCATCACCTGTGCATCTGTGGGGAGATCTGCAAACCATGACCGGTTGGTGGCTCTTGAGAAAAGTGTTGAGCATATGTGGCCAACTTGGTGCAACCAAGAATATAATACTTTAAATGCTTCATGAACTTAACTTTTTCATGTTTAGAAAACTATACCAGAAAAGTTAGAATCTTCATGTTGCATGATTAACCAAAATATCCTATGTTTTATTCCTTCAGATTACCACAGATCTTCGACAGCGCTGTACAGATAGTCACACTGGAACCTCAGCATCAGCTCCCATGGCTGCTGGAATTATAGCCCTAGCACTGGAAGCAAAGTAAGTATTGCAAATCCAACTGTGTATTTACCCATCACTGTGCAAAAATACTGTAGCCTTGTAATAAACTGGCTTGCAGCAACCCCCAGTGAAAATCAGTAGATAAGCAAGTTTTATATATAGTCCCAGAGTATAGATCTTTTTAATGGCGTTCTTTATACCATGTGTAAAGAATATACATTGTAGGTTTTTGTATTTGCATTAATGAGGGGTCAAGGCACCCAAGAAATAAATCACTGTTTAGGAAGCTGTCTAACCAGCTTTTACTGTTCACCAACTGAACGTATACATTTACAAATGTATTGCTGTAGTTCCAAGGCTATATGTGCCATAAGTGAAGGGAGCCTTAGTCAACCATCTTAGCCAGTTTGGCAAGCGGCAAGCTTTAGGATTTACAAATTGGGATTCCCTGGCCTAAGGTTAGTAAGCAGACCTTCAGTTATTTTTGTCTAGTGGTCTACTTCAAAAGTGAAGGTACATTATATATATATATATATATATATATATATATATATATATATATATATATATATAGTAAGCCAATGAAATTCGAAGGGAATAAAGTATTTTAAGGGTATACACTGCTAAATGCTCAGCCTAAGCTAAGCTTCTCCTTGTGATGACCTTCTCCACTACCTGTTTCAGCGCAGTGTTTAGCAGACCAAAATCCACTAAACTTGTAAAATACATTTGACCAAAGCCCCTGCCAATACTCCCTTCTTAGGGTATCAAACTAGAAATAGATATTTTCACTCTTCGAATCACCCTAGAATCCTTTTTTTTTTTTTTTGCTGTCCCTCGGTCTGAGATGGCAAACGATCAGTCATTGCATAAGTGTGGCAATTACATCATTGCCACATATAACAGTGGCCATTAATGGGGGAGGCGGGGCTTTACAGGTAAAACAGACACCATTACCAGGGATTAGAGTGGAGCAGGAGCAGTGAAAATTGGCAAAAGGTCCTCTGCAGGGGATGCTAGTTAAAAATGTGGGTTTTGGTCTGCTTTAAACCTTAAGCTTAACCTTAACTCCTCCAGTAGGAAATGATGTATAAGAGGTGGGAAGGCACTCTTAGCGATTCTGGGATATGCTTCCCTCTTTTTGATGGAGGTGGTGTCTGCTAAGCATTCCGCCTTAAATAACAAGCTATTAGACCTCTTGATCAGAATCCTCTGTAGATGTGGGAATACTGCAGTGTTGTGGAGACCAGGTTGGCCTGGGATATCCACCCAGATCGCAAATGGAAGCGAGCAGCCTCCCTCTCACAACACAACGCATGTTCCTCCAATCATTTGTAAATAGCAGAGCAGTGATCTATTGAAAGTCTTCCCTCAAACTTTTTAATAAAAACAAAAATGTACCCATCTTTTCTCTTCCACATTCTCTATTCACAGACAGCTTTTGGGGTGAATGGCCACCCCCTCCTCACTGTCAATCACAGTGACTGCCCATACCCCCTCTATTCACTGCAATAGAGGCATATGCCAAGGCCTGAAATGCCGCCTCCATTGCAATGAATGAAGTGGGTAAGCCGGGATTCTGTAACTCGCGGCAGGGGGCTCTTTTATGAATGGAGGACAGACCTGTATGGTGTGGGGCAAGATTTTGGAAACCAGTGAGTTTTACACTGCTGAGTAGGATCAATGCGGGGGAGAAAAAGGTGAGCAAGCTTTGTTTTTCTTTACTTTGCCTGGACAGACTCTTTAAAGTGGACTGTCACCCACCCCTGATTCCCGGGCCGATCACCTCCCTCACCGCGGGACATCCGAGATCGGGATATCCCGCGGTGAGGGACCCCCCCCAAAACCCCCAAAAAACTCACCTCATCGGCGGCGGCCGCAGCTGCCTCTCGCGCGCTCCTCTGGACGTGCGCGCGCCCGCGCCGGCCGTTTGTGAATGGCGGGCGCGCGCCCTGTCAGAGCGACGTGCGGGAGGTGGCGGCGGGCGCACTGTCTTGTCCGCCACTTGTCCGTGGCTACGTGGGAGCGTGGTGAGGTGAGTTTTGGGGGCTTTCTGGGGGGTTTTACACAGCGGGACACCCCTAATCGGGGTGCCCCCCTGAAGTGGACCAAAACCCAGGATAGTCAAAATCCTGGGTGTTGGTCCACTTTAAACCAAGCCATATGAAGACAGCCTACATGGATACATGCAGCTGTCTAGTGCCTTACATGACTCGCTATTTATAACTACATCTATATATCTAAAGCAAATCTATTAATAGCAATGATTAATTAAATGCTTAGTGTTTGTTCACAGCATTTCTATTTTGTTATGTACCCTGAATTATGTACGGTATATGTTGTGTATTTAACATGTAATTTAAACTTTAATTCTCAGGGTAAGCAGGAGAAGCATTCCTTTAAGCATTCAGATCATTTTCATCTTCCATATGTTGCCAATTACAGTAGCTTTAATTAGTAATTAGTAGCTGTATAAAATGTCTGGTGTAAACAATTAAACATGAAAAGCCATTTTAATCCCTGGAGCAGAGCTGCATACTTCAGGCTCTCAGTGTTTCAGGACTGGAAGGCACGATTTACGCAGCATATCTCTTACCGGGGTGTACTTAGATGAATAGACCCTTTATTGGTCAGGGACTCTGATTGTTATGAATAACTTAATGTTCATTATCTTACACTGCAGGCACAGAAATAAATACAAATATCCAATGGTTTGTCTGCATGCAGCATTTCCGACAAAAATGCTGTAATTACAGTAGAAAGGCCTACATTTCTTAATTCACCTTTTGTAATGAATATATTACTCCAGCAAGTCATAGGAGACAGAGATTTGTGTCTATGAACAATAGGGGGCTATTAAAGTAAAACTATTACTACAAAACCAATATATTTATATGCAAATCAGATGGCTTTGTATATATTTCAGCCTAAATAGAAAGTAAATGCCATTCTTTCCATATGAATATCTGCAGTGTTACCTAGTTATCTGGTAAAGGAAATATGTCCTGCTTGAGCCATAATAATATAACTTACCATAACTCCTGCTGTGAATCCTAACAAGAAAGCATGAGATTCTTAACTAACGTTCAGAATGTCATCTCCTCTAGACATGAATTCTTGGAATGTTGTGCTTAATATGTTTCTCCTGCCAGTGTGCATTGGTTATGTGGCTGGCAAGGATCACTTTTTCTCCAGTAGTTTGTGTCTTGAATAAAAGCTTGGAGCGCTAAGATATTTATGTCACAATACCTCTCACAGAATTGATTACATATGGTGAGACATCTCAGTGGTATTTAAACCAGGCATAAATTCCATCACACTTGTATACTGTCACTGCAAATGGTGTAGAAGTTGTCTTCATCATCCTATGTTGGAGTCACGGAGAGCCCCTTGATCAAGGAAGATTTACCAAAGTTCTTTCCCAGTCATAGATAGACCAAGCAAAGGTTCCAGTGGAACATAAGCTCTATGGTCAATTACAAAAGTATTGATGCATCATTCATTCAAAAGCATTTTTTTAAAAAGCAACCCCACTGATAGTTGTTCTGGTGGTTTCTTTTCTTAGTCTGTCTTGCAATAGCCACTCTGGTTGTCTTCCTGGGTAGGAATTCAAATAACCAGTAACTCTTTTAGTAGTGGAGTAATGCACATACATGCTGTATTACCTACCTAGCCTGCCAATGTGATCTACTAAATACGAGTTAAATGGATATCAATAATTTTACATGTACATAATCAACTAAAACATGAAAATATGAAGAAATAGAAACGTATTCAGAAATGAATGCCTTCTGGAGGTGCTGTTTTTGGCCAGTTCAGTTCTATAAGGAGCTGCACTGACTTGCCATACAAATTAAAATCCCTGTCCAAGCACACCGTAAGTTCCTTCAACCTTGTGCCCCAAGAGAACAGTGCGAAAGCATCTCAAATTATTTGATTATGTTGAAATACCGTATGTATTATATGTGAAGCTAATTGCTGCAATTTCTGGGTCTTGGCTGAGCAGGGAATAATGTGTCATGTCTCTGCTGTGATCAGAGACAACTCCAGCTGTGAGGACCAAGAGACACAGTGGCTGTTAGACCACTTGTTTTCATGGTCCTTGAGAAATGAAATTTAAAGGAGGGGCAAATTTTTGCCCCCTCCTAAAGGTGAGGCAGAGTTGTAGTTCTGTAGTTGAGTTGCAGAATGCTTCCAGTGGAGACACTTTTATCTGCATTATGCAGCACAGAACAATATTTTAGGTGTTGAACAGTTTCCAGTTCCACATCTTAAAGTTAATAAGCCACTGAAAGTAATGCAGCAGGAACTAAAAAAAACAAGAGGGTACTTAATTAACTTCCCCACCCCCCCACTGCGCTAGTCCAGCGATCAGTAACTCACCTGATCACTGGAGTCCGGGGCCTTAAATACCATTCACCAGCGCTTCCATTCCACCATCAGTCACAGGGATGTGGCCATACTCTCTCCATTCATTGCAATGGAGGGGGTCGTGTCCGGCCACAGCAGCGCTTCTGTGGTTGATGGCGAGTCCCGATCTCGACCCACCATCAAATCCTCCTCCATGGTCAGGCCCCCGGGGCATCACGGGATGCTGGGTGTGCGGCGGGGGCTCAGATCCAGTGATCAGGAGAGTTACTGATCACAGGATTAGCATAATTCAGCAGTGCGGGACAAAAGGTAGATACGATTTGGTTTTTTGGGGGGTTGTCTGCTCAATCGCTTATTTTTCTAGAAAACTGTGCTAACAGTGTCATTTTCACACCCAACAATTATTGAATAGACTCTTAGTTGTATTGTAATCTAAGTAAAGAAAGTTTGGTTGTTCACTTACAGTTTTCGAGCAGAGTAGGAGCAAGGCCTGCATGTGGAAATGATTTAGTTCCTCCAAACAGGTTGAAGTGTTGTTAAATAATGCAGTTCATTAAAGATTAATGACACGGATTGGCTAAAGCATGGTGATCTATTAATCTTCTCTAAACTAAAGTCACTGCTTTTCCAGTTTTGTAAAGAAGCTATCAAAATCGAGTTAATCATTTGCATGTAAGACAGTTGCAGTTATGCATGGCCACGCACCAGGTGATTTAGGAATAGTTTGTGTTTGCAAATATAAATAAATCACTGTCTTCACCTGATTAATTGAAAAGCTGGAGGTTACATTATAGCTCGCTAAATACTACGGGGCGCTAAATGTCTATGCAGCACTTGTACCTCCATGCGTTTTGACTTTTAATTGCTCTTACTGTTTAATCTGATGGCTAAAACTTTTTTTCCCCTGGATCTCATCAGAGGACAGGTCAACCATTTTGAAATTAAAGTTGGCAGCTTTGTAGGCAAGGAATGACCAATATATTTGTGTATTCAGTGAAGGAGGCATGCAAAGACTTTATTACAGGAAATAGTGTAGGCTGGCAATGTCTGGAAATACTTTATAGACCTGAGAGTGTGGCCTAAGTCAGCTGGAGAGTTCACTTAGGGGCATATGTCATATTTTGCACTATATAGTTAGATGAAATATCCACACAATATTAGAGTTCTCTTATTGGAAAATATCTGCTTCCGACCTGGGGAACATTCTAACCTTAAATGAAGTCATGGAATGGGAATCACATTGTTTGTGTGTTGAGGTGGAGAATTTTTCCAAATTTGAGCAAATACCAGTCAAGTGAGCTGAGGTTCTCTGAGGTGGAGAAACCTTTAAATTACCGCCTCCGTTTTAGTGTTAAACCCAACTGTTTCTTGGATTGTCTATCTTGCAGACAAGAAAATGCAAAAAATATTTGATACATGAATATAAGTATATCTACATGTGTACATAGAGCAACAACCTGACCATTAAGGAATACTATTACAAAAATAATAATCCAAAGTACAGAATTTAATGCCTCTAACATCTATTAAACGGATCCAAATGAAATTCTGCTGGTAAAATTAATACTTAAATAAATGACTAAACCGTCTGTTTTATGCTTTTGATTTACAGTCCATTTTTAACATGGAGAGATGTGCAGCATATCATCGTTAGAACCTCCCGACCAAGACATTTAAATGCTCCAGACTGGAAGACTAATGCCGCAGGTCACAAAGGTAAGGCTAGACTATTGTTATCATTCTATTCCAAGCTTAACTGTTCGAATCAGAAAGTGCTTTTGCGTAAAATAAATCTGCATCTTTGAACCGCTGCTACCCCTTAAAATAGAAGAGATATGTGAGGTGGGTCTATTTTGCTCCAACGATTTAATAAACTGGTTATTAAAGAAAAGGCTGGTTATTAAAGAAAAGGCACAAGAGTATTCTCTGCCTGTGCTTGGCCTGGAGGTGCACAAGAGTAGAGTATGTCTTTGTTTTCCTGCTAGGGCATGCATATATACATGACAGTTGGATGATATACGAATACATAAGTGAGCAGAAAAAGAAAGCAATATGAATTGGAGATGCAAGTACATGGTGTCTTATTGGACAGTTAGAGCAAAGCATCGGCTCAACCTGGCACCCTGGAGCGGATTTCCATCTCAGAGGAAGCGGTCGTTCCCTAGTTGGGGAGCATGATCATGGAATCTGGCAGGTTTTGACACATAGGTGAAGGATGGAGCTTCTGCGTGGGAACAAATTATTTCATTTCAGAATATAGACTTGAGGCCTATTAAAAATAAGAATCCAGGGAAAAGCCACTATTGATTTCTGTGGTCTTTCCCAGCAAGACTTATCCACCAGTGTCACTGCCAAGTTTCCCCAAACGCATTGGTAAATTATTCCAGCTTGGGCACAATTTCTTATTTGATAAATACGGAATAGGCTGATGGAAACTGACATGTACTGTGGGATGCCAGTGTAGGGATTCATAAACCAGGCCCTTACAGTGTAGCTTCAACTGATCAAAACTTGTGTGCTTGCGTTTGTACTGCTTTGCAGTTTACATGGGATCATCAGCTCCTCTGTCTGTCTCCGCAATCTCTGGGATTGTCCACCTGATCATTCACCAATAACATTTTAATGACTAGACGCTCTTTCCAGGCACAAATGTAACATCTTCCCCTCCTTATGGTGTTATGGCATGTGGTGTAAAATGCCAAGGCTTTCAACAGAAATAACAGGCTTTTTAACAGAAATAACAAATTAAAGATAAATACATCAGTAAAATAAACATGTCTAAAAATAATGTAATTGTGGTGAAACAAATAAGAATAAGCAATAATAAGCAATACACACAAACAGTTAACAAACATTGATTAAATCATTTAAAAAGGGACGAAAGGAATGACACATTTGAATTGTCATAAATAACACATATATTAAAATAAACTGAAATAAAGACAACATAAAAAAAAATCTAAAAGCAGTAAAAACCTTTTTTATTTGCATAGATGCCTATAGATCTGATTAGATGAGAAAGCATTTATCTATGTGCATAAATTTGTGCAAATAAGATGCATGCTTTCCTTCTAAGCAGATCTATTAGCAAATGTTAGCATCCCTATGCATTTATGCATGTATATGTGAAAATAGATGCACGCTTTCTCATGTAAGCAGATATGTATTTATAGACATCCATACACGTACGTACAGTCCATACATATTCGCACTGATCTGGCATTTTCATCAGAATATATATTTGCATGGTGTTGAATCGGCCGTGTACCATAGGCATCACTGCTTGGACATGCTCGCATAGCTCGAAAACCCTCACACAGTTCCCATGGCTTTTCGCATGTGATGCATGCAGACATTCGCAAACATGCATAAATGTATGCACGGGATGGATTCGTCTACACTGCTGAATAGCACATGGATGCAAATTGAAGCCGTATGCAAATACTTATTTGCACCATATAAATATTGTTGAATTGGCCCTATAATGTTGCTGATATTTATGCTTTTACTGTTGCACTTAAAGCAGTAACACTATGTCCAATGAAGAGAACAACATTTTCTCAAAAGATTATCTGAGATAGCCTGAAAAGGATTGCCTTATTACCTAATTTTCCTCAGTTGCACTAGAGACAATGCAGTGTGCGAGGGCCTATGCGCATCCGCTTGGCAAACCCCACTGGTGGCGGCAGTCACATTAGTAACACTGCTGCACATACATGGTAAATTAGATATCCATTTCCTTGGGGGGGCATGGGGAAGTTTAGACTGGCAGTGTGCATTACCTTTTTTAAATCTTAAAACATAAATGCAATTTCGGAGCATTTGTGTGATACATAATAAAATATCTCCTGGTCTTCCTGAAAGAAGAATTATAAGAGAGCTGTCAAATGTGGGCTGATCATCCAGATTGGGTTGTGATTATCCTGGTCTAGGAAGAGTTTCAGGGATATTTTGGGTGAGAAGTGGAAAGGGCCTAGTGTTAAATGTTAATCTTACACTGCATGTCTAGCAATATATTTTATTCTTAGTATACAGTACGTCCTGCTCCAAATCTAATACTTACAGTTGGGATATACTCCGCCAGATGTTGTGTGTTCTCTATTCCCAGGATTCTGGAGTTCCTGCAGCATGGGTTGGAGATGAGGCTCCAACTCAGTACTCTGAAGGGTCAGGTTTCTGCCCTGGCTATTTTCTTCCAGAAGTCCTTGCTCAGCACTCTCTGATCAGGACTTTTTTCCAGGGGGTCACTCATGTGCGCCCCCCACGTAAGCCTATGGTGCCTGTTTGGGATCTGAACTTGGTTCTGTCTGCCTTGCAGGGTGCTCCCTTTGAACCTGTGCAGGGTGCTGCCTTGGTCATTCTTACGCTCAAGGTTGTATTTCTGGTGGCTATCACTTCTGTCAGGCGTGTGTCTGAGTTGGCGGCGCTGTCCATTCAGCCCCCCTACTATGAGAGACACCAGGACAAGGTGGTGTTTTCCTTTCAAACCTGACTTTCTGCCTAAGGTAGTGTCTGCCTTTCATTTGAATCAGGACATTGTTCTTCCTTCTTTGTGTCCTAATCCTAGCATCTTTGGATGTGGTTAGGTGTCTGAAGTACTATCTGGTGGCTACTGCACCTTTCAGGAAAACTGATGCTCTTTTTGTGGTCCCTTCTGGTCCTAGGAAGGGTTTGGCTCCTGCCAAGTCTACTATCAGCAAGTGGATTGGTCAGGCTGTGATTCAGGCCTACTCTGCTAAGGGGAAGAATCCTCCCTTCCGCCTTACTGCTCATTCCACTCGTGCTATTGGTGCCTCTTGGGCTTTTCAGCACCAGGCTTCTGTTGAACAAGTTTGCAAGGCCGCTACTTGGTCTTCTGTTTTTACCTTTTCAAAGTTTTACAAGGTTGATGTTAGGGCCTCAGCTGATGCTGCTTTTGGCCGCAAGGTTCTGCAGGCGACAGTGGTTTAAACTGTCTGCTGCTGATTTTTCTTGGGGATCCCACCCTACTTATGGACACTGCTATTGGATGTCCCAGCTGTATTAGATTTGGAGCAGGACGTACTGTATACAAAGAATAATACAATTCTGTGATTACTCACCTGTAGAATTGGTATTATGAGTATACAGTACGTCCTGCTCCAACCCACCCTTGTTTTGCATTATCTTGGATCCCCTGTATGGTGATTGTTATCATTGTTATAGTTGATCATTTGGATTGTTTAATTCTCCCGGCTTCTCCTTAACTGCTTTTCAATGCTGGGGATTTGTGGGAGGTCCCCAGGTATTTGAGGGGCCGGGAGGAGCCTATTTTCGATGTCTCTGCAGTCCAGCGCCATCTGGCGGAGTATATCACAACTGTAAGTATTAGATTTGGAGCAGGACGTACTGTATACTCATAATACCAATTCTACAGGTGAGTAATCACAGATTTTTAGAGCTGCTGATTTGGTATGCATGGTTCTATGTTTTTTAAGTAAATACAAAGGCGTCATAATAATGCATATCAGAAAGTATGTGAGATGAAATAGCTAAACCAAATCAGATACAATAATAGCCTTGCACTAATTGCATTTTTGCGTGTTGATTTGTATGATACCCTGCTTGAAAAAAAACAAGTTGGCAATAACTGTTTTGAAGACAGACAGTTTCAAATGTTTGCTGGCTTTGAATTTAAGTGGCCCACAGGTTAAATACCTGCAGCTGTAGACCACACCATGCAGGTCAGACCTTTGAAGTAGATGTGTGGACAGATGTTTGTTTGCCCTTAATCATTATGTATTTCTTTACACTTAACAATCCTAGAGATACATTTTTAAAAATTAGTACCATATGATATTCACTCTACTGATTTTGTGGTGTGACTGTTTGAAAATAAGGATGCCATTAATTCATGTTATTTTGTTACTTTTGCACATTGTAGCTATATTTGGCTTATAAAAACTGTAAGTAATGTGCATTAGAAACTGTTTGGATGGGTTTCAAAAACATTGTTGACTAATCTGCAGGCTTAAGTCAAATTGGCAATGGGCCGCAGTAGCGGCATGTGTGCATCCTCTTAAATCTCTGACTAATCTGGTATGCTGGGCATGAAATGTGGCGCTATCCACAATGAACAGCTCAGCAGACTGAGCACTGACGGCAGCAAAGCTCCTCCTCTCCTATCTTAAAGTGGACCAACACCCAGGGGGGATCGGCCCGATCGGCCGATCAGATCCTGCCCCTGCGGGGCATCCGAATGGGTGAAACCCCCCCAGGACGGCCAGAAACCTTACCTTATCCCCGTTCCAACGGCGCATGCACGGGCCGCGGCCGCATCTCGCGCTTCCTTCTAGCAAGGCGCGCACCCGCACCGGCCGTTTGTGAATGGCCGGTGCCAGTCTCCAGCGCGCTCAGAGCCGCTGTGGATGTCCGTCGCTTGTCAGTACATACCACAGTGGCTCTGAGCGCTCTGATTGGACGAGCGCTCGTGTAGGAGTGGGGTGAGGTGAGTTATTTAGGGCGATCGGGAGGGTTTCACGCAGCGGGGCACCCCCGATCAGGGTGCCCCGCAGAAGTGGACCAAAACCCAGGATAGTGAAAATCCTGGGTGCTGGTCCACTTTTAACCACCATCCTGTTACCAGAATTTTTTTCAGTGTCCCACTTAAAGACGGATGCTTGCTTGTTTTTTTTTCTTTCTTCCTGTTATTTCTCTTATATTTTACACTTATTGCCTTTCTTCACCACCTGGAATGCACACCTACCTCTTCAGGCAATTGGCTGTGCTTAGTCCAAGTTTTACAGGGTTTCCGCTGTGGCTGCTTGGGAAATAGTAAGTGGTCTCCCCTAGGTTGCTTCCCCTGCCCTGTCTTTCACTGTTGTACCTGGTTTGTTTTTCCTTCCTCCCCAATTTCCCATTTTACCACACGGGACAGGGGGTATGTCTCTTCCTTTGTGTGCTCAGTTTCACAGTTCTTTCTTTCTGAACCTCTCAATCGTTGCTATGGTTTTGGGAATAGAGGGAAGGACCTTATAGAGGAAAAATGTATAGATATGTATGTCCATTACCCTTATCTCATTGTTTGCCTGCAGCAATGGTTGGGACAAGTCCCCTGGTGACAGAGTATTCTGAGAGGGAGTGTCAGTTGTTATTTTTCCATGCTTTTCACCATGTGAAAACCCGGAATCTACCAGCAATCCCTGGGGCCAGCATTCTGGTAACATTGCTTGCAGATTCTGCAAGTCTGCTGTTAAGTCCCTCTACCCAACATTTAAATGTCCAAATGGCTTCACAGGACTTTGGTAATAGCCTACTGCCATTAGACCTTTGGTTATCAGACTGGAAACCTGTGAGGGGGAGTTATTACTAGTTTGACTAATTTTTTGAAGGAGTTAAAATGTGTAAACAATTAGCTAAAGAGAGTATCCAATGAGGTCATCTCTGTTGGCTAGACAGCCAAGTAGGGCTTAGCACTCAAGTATAAGCAGTCAAGCAGTCCTAGTCAAGGAGTCCTGAAGCCCTTGTGACACAGATTTCCCTAGCAAGTCCGCAAGATGGACTACATAAGGTGGGCTATTCAATAGAAAAACCCTCGCTGTTGGAGTCCGTCAAGGACTTTATTGACAGGTGAATTGAGGGTGATGCAGGGACTAAGCTTCAGCGGGCCACTGCTGCTACCTTAGTTAGTCAAGCATGCAAAACATGCTATAGATCTGTATTCTGTTGTTCTTCCTCTTACCCTGTTGACCACCGTTTTGTAATGTTGTCAATGAATCTTCTCACTTTCTCCTGAAGTCCTCAATGGATATTTGGTACAGACTGCCCCGGCAGTCTGAATTTAGTGGGTGAACTAAGTGATGGCACAGGTTACTTAAAGATATCTTAAAGCTTTAAAGACTTGTATGCCCTGCAATGGGTTTTTGTTTGTGGTGAGGGTTCTTACCTTCTTTCAGCCTGAAACAGATACTGGCCTTTCAGGCAACACCTTAAAGGGCAGGTGCCACCCTTAGCAGATCTTTCTCAGAAGCTTTTGACCGGGTTTTGGTTCTTGTCCATGGGGCATCCTTCCATGGAACTTCCCTTGTTTGGGGTGGTTGGGCCCTTTTGGACCCTCACCAGGTTTGCAAAGCAGGTACCTGGTCCCCATTTCACACTTTCACTAAGTTCTACAAGACTGACAAGTTTACATGTGCTGATGCCAATTTTGGGCAAAAGATTTTGTAAGTGCCCCCCTAGCCTGTTGAAGTTACTCCATCAGCACTGTGTCTCACCTCCTAATGAAACCAGCTGATAAACTGTTCTTGTTTTCATCGTTAGCCTTCATTGCTACTTTTTTGCTCAATGTTACTAGTTCTTTAGTGCACTCTCATGAGTAACTGAATTGTGGAATCCTCCCATGGGGTAATGAAGAAAACGGGATTTTAGTACTCACCATAAAATCCACTTCTTCAGATCCCGCAGGGGGATCCACACCCACAACATTTGGCACAACTTATACCTTGAATCCTAGATTCCTCTTGGGGCTAGATGTATTTAAATTATGTTTAAACCTGAATTCTCAATCTCCAGTTGATACTAGTGGTCACAAACTAGAGCTCTCTGGTGGGAGGGGACATGCTAACAGAGGAAAGAAGGATCTTTTTGACATCAGTCTCCTTTGCTGTACACTGTTAACCCATAAGTAATGAATAGAAGTTTTGAATCTCCCTGCGAAATTTGACATTTTAAAGTGAGTACTAAAATTCTGTTATTTCTTAAAGTGAGTCACCTCTATGGATTTGGTTTAATGGATGCTGAAGCAATGGTGATCGAAGCAGAGAAATGGACAACAGTCCCTGCACAGCATATATGTGTGGAAAACACTGACCGACAGATCAAGTGAGATATTATATTACTTTTTAGGCAAATAACGAAAGATAATTTACTAAATGTATAAGTGTCATCTGTTATACTGAGTGGCATTAAAGTGGACGAAGACCAACCCTGGAGTCTATAGGATCGATTAAGGTCCTTGTGAGAAATCTCACTTCTTTTTAGGAGAGAAAACTTGGCATTGACTTTCATTGTCTAAATTTTCACCTGGCTCTGAATCGGCCCCGAGGTAGACAATGGAAGTGAATGACAGTTTTCTTACCTAAAAAGAAGTGATTTTTTCTCACCAGGCTCTGAATCAACTACTATGAGGCTTATTCCCTCCCCCTGGGCATCCAGATTCAGGATTCCCCACTGTGTAAAAATACCCAGGTTGCCAGTAAACCTTCTACCTGATCCAATGGCACATGCACTCAGCTAGACGAGTCTAAGACAATTTGACGTCAGCACAGTCGAGCATGCTGACTGGATGAGAGGCCATGCATGCTCTGTAGGACCGGGGAAAAGGTGAGTTTATGTGGGTCGATCTGAGGGGCTCCACACAGCGGGGCATCCGGCAACGGGTTGTAGTCCACTTTAATAACATGATATAAACAACATATAAAAACACTATGCAAAATAATGAAAGCAATATCGAATGGTACTGCTCTATATCCAAAGTGCTCCAGATATCATAAATACATTTCACATGTTCTGTTTCAACCATAAATCTTGACTCATTGCCATCAAAGTTAAGAGGTGAGGCTAAATGGGTCATGGTTATACAGAGGGATTGAGTGACAGCTGTCTGTATGTTGTTCCATTGTATCTTGGAAATTTGTTGCTATTTGGTACATATTTAACAGTTAAAACAATTGATGAAATGGTCAGAAACTAAAAATAAATCACACAAAGCCTTTCTGCGGACTTTAAAAGTAAATTTGTTGCAAGAAACACCAAACATGACAGTTATAGGCAACTTATGTGCATGATTTACTTATTATTGGCCTTGCTTTAAGAAATGTATTTAATAAATTAAGATAACATTTCATTGGTGGTCAACTGTGTGTGCTACAGCTTCCAGCCCCCTGTGAAAGAAAGTTCTTGAAATCCTGAAATTAAATATTCCCCCCCCCCCCTCTCAGGAATGGCCTCCCCCAGTGCATCCTGCTCAGCTTTTCCGAAGCACTCTGCGGCATCCCCACTCTTGCTGCAGACATTTAGGCTTGATGGGCTTACAGAGCAGTGATACCAGAGGCATATACAGAGATGCAGGAAGTTTTCAAACTGTGGGCACCCCAAATAGGGCAACATTCACCAGTCTTTTAAACTCTCAGACTGTGGTCATGTAAACTCAATCCCAGGCAGCAAACCTTACCTAGTACAAGATTGTACAAGCACCTAATCCTGAATGGCCACCAGCAGTCACACAGGGCAACAGACAGGCTAAGGAAATGGCTGAGCAGAGCTGTCTGGGATCAGGCTTGTTAGAATGTTGGATTGGTTTAACCATGTTTAATGTGACATTACATAGTTAAGCAGAAATTGATTCTTATATAAATATACAATATGTACTGTATTAAGGTTATTGGGGTTTTTTTTAATCTCATCTGGCAGCAGTGTTGCATTGGCCACATGCTTTTTTTGTATAACGTTTCTAATCTCTATTACAGCAGTATAAACCCCTCCAAAGAAAAGGTGGGCCTACTTTAAAAGTGGATTATATTTTTCTCTACTCATTCTAACTATACAACCATACTAACTGTGTAATGAGCCCTGATAATGTCATATCTCCTTATTTTTTTCCACAGGACAATCCGACCAGACAACGTTGTCCGCTCAGTCTATAAAGCCACCGGTTGCGCTGACAACTCTAACCATCATGTGATTTACTTGGAGCATGTGGTTGTACGGATCACGATTACGCACCCACGCAGAGGAGACCTCGCCATCTATCTGACTTCTCCTTCAGGTACCAGATCACAGCTGCTAGCTAACAGGTAAGGTAATAAGGAAGACCTTAACAATAGCAATATAAGCGGCTGCAGAGGCATCACTAATTAGTGTCACTGTGGGTTAACTACTCGAACACAGTGTTTAGGAAAAAGAACTGTTATGGCTATAATTTGGCCTTCAAACGTGTACTGTCTATGGATAGGCTTGAGAACACCAATAAGCACTAACAAGAGTTTAACTGAAATGCACTCTATGTAAACCTAGTAACCGATGCAATTACGAAAATATAAAATTAGAGACATAGAAACATAGGAGGTTGACTGCAGAAGGAGACCATATGGTCCATTTTATCTCTCCTTATGTGTATACTGTATGTGTTTTTTATATTAGGATAGACGTGTGCTTATCCCAGGAATGTTTAAATTCACTTACTGTCGATCTTTCAACTACCTCTACTGGAAGTTGGTTCCAAGCATCTACTACTCTTTCTGTAAAATAATATTTTCTAACATTACTCCTGATCTTCCCTCCTACTAGCTTCAGGTTGTGCCCCCTTGTTCTATCATTAAGTTGCCACTTCCCTCCTGAACCTTATTCAATCACTTCACATATTTAATGGTCTCAGTCATGTCCCCTCTTTCCCTTCTTCCCTCTAGACTGTACAAAGTCTTAAGTTATTTTTTTTAAGACCTTGGATGTTCCTCTCTAAACATCCCTCCCCACTCCCTCACTGTCTTTTGGATGTCGGCGTTATCTAAAACTCAGATATCCAGCAGCATTATTGGCCCCTCTGCATCCCTCGTTGCCATAGCTGTACTAACCCTTCGCCGCCTCTCTTCAATTATCCCATGCCGCTCTTCGAATCTTGCGGGATTTGCGCCGAGTGTCATTGCAGCCTATGCAGAACATGATGGGACGGCAAGATTGCAATGCCTGACAGGGTGCGGATTCAGACTGAGGGATGCAGGTAACTTTAGGTTTGTGAAATATTAAAAAGGAGGGGTGGGGGCAAGCACGCCAGGTTTGAGGAGTTTTTATTAACTTCCCAATACCTGCAATGTTCCACTTTAAGTCTCTCAAAACCCACTATAAGATTCCCGGCCTGATCAATTCCCCCCCTGGGATGCCCCGCTGTGTGAAACCCCCCAGGTCGCAACATTCACTTACCTTGTTTCCTAATCCCACAACCCGTCTAAGAGCAGCGGCTGGATCCCACTATCCCTCTAGCAGGGGGCAAGCCCATGGCAGGCATTGGTGAATGGCTGTAGCGGGCACACTACCTTTTAGAGGGAAGCGGAGAATGTGGGCGTCAGGGTGCTCAGAGCCGCTGCTCTTAGATGTGCCATGGGACTGGGAAGAGGTGAGCTGGTCTCGGCGTCCTGGGGGGATTCACGCAGTGGGGCACCCCCGATCGGGGTGCCCTGGGGGTGAAGACCAAAACCCAGGATAGTCAAAAAGTACTTCTACCATTTTTGTTGCTCACCTTTGGACCCATTCTATTTGAACAATGTCTTTTTGCAGGTAAGGTCTCCAGAACTGCACACAGTATTCTAGCTGTGGCCTCACCAAGGCTTTATAAAGCTGCATCACAGCTTTCCTCTTCCTACTGGTGATGCCCCGAGCTCTGCAGCAGAGCATCCTGCTTGCTTTTCCTACTGCCTGGCTACACTGTCCACTCATCTTGCAGCTTTCAGTAATCAGCATCCTAAATCTCTCTCCTCCGAAGTCCTGGTTAACACATTACTGCCCATACGGTACTCAGAGCAGGGATTCCTACTACCCAAGTGCATGATTTAGAGACATTAAACTCTAGTTTCCACAGTTTGACCATTTATCCAGTAAAGCTAAATAATTTTCCATGTTGCAGACACCTCCAGAAGTGTCAACCCAATTATTAACCTTTGTATTATCCGCAAACAGCCTAACTTTTCCTACCAGGCCTTCTCCTATGTCACTTACAAACATATTAAAAAGAATGGG
Source organism: Gastrophryne carolinensis (assembly GCA_027917425.1). NCBI lineage: Eukaryota > Metazoa > Chordata > Amphibia > Anura > Microhylidae > Gastrophryne > Gastrophryne carolinensis. The sequence continues at coordinate 396,499,508 of CM051234.1, forward strand.
GCCCAGGACCACTTGTAACTCGCCTTTGTTCAGATTGCACGCCATTAACACTCTGATACCGATCCTTCACCCAACTGGAAATCCACTGAACTATCCAGCGCTTGAGTCCTAACTTCAATAACTTATCTATCAGCTCTTTATGTGGTACAGTGCCAAAGGCTTTGCTAAAATCAAGATAGATAATATCCACAGCAGCGCCCTGTGGATTATCTGTTTTTTAAGAGAGTTTCCATTAGTTTTACCGCTATAGATGTTAAACTAACAGGCTTCTTCTTTTCTCCCCTTCTCATGGATTCATCAATTCATCTCTGGACATGATGGCCATTAACCCACAGAGCTTGTTGCCTAAGCAGCGAGCATTGGTACACGTCATGTGGAGGTTGTTGGTATTGCATTCTAGTTTGTTCTTGATTTTTTCCATCCCTATCCTACCACTGACCAGGTCCTGAAGTGCCAATGCTCTGTTTCATCCTAAGTGCTCTGTCACCTTCATCTAGTTTAAATCTTGGAGTTCAACTCCAAGTTCTTATGTGCCTTTCTGTGAAGGACGCAAACCATCCCTCTTGTACAACTCCTTGTTTGACCACCTTCTAACATCATGACTAATATATCCGAAGCCTTTGTCTTCACACCACTGATATAACCACACATTGAACTTGGCAATGTTGTCTTTTTTTTCCTGATTACAAACTGGCGAAAACGTCAGAAAATTTAATAGAACCTGTTTCTTTGCAAAGTTCCTAACTACAATTTTGGAAGTCCCTTTGTACAGTAAACAAATCTTTTTCGGATATATCATGTGTGCCAAGATGTAGCACAATATCCACTCTGTTATATTTGCTTGCAGCAAAAATATTATAAAAAATATAAAAAATTCACATATTAAAACTTACCCTGCAAAGCAGAATTTTCTAGATTCTAGCACCTGAATCTTGCCTTTTTCAATGCTTAATTTGAACTTTTAAGCAACCCTTTTTGACAGGAACAGTAGCAGCTTTCTCTGACTGACAGTTCTTTTTGGCTGCTCGTGCACGTTCATTACTATTCTAAAAAAAAAATCTAGATCTATCACATTCATTAAACCGCTTCAACTTTCTATCAAGACAAAGAAAAGCACTTCTTCAACAGAATATATTAGATGTGCTTAACCCTATATACAGGGCTTTTTGTTTTCAGCACAATATAATATCAATATAGGGTTTTGGTACCATATTCTTAGAGATAAGATCAGAAATCCTGCAGTTGTGTCAAGTCTGGTATTAGTGGTGTGACCATCAACAGGCCTATATATTTACACAGGTTTATACACAAGTGTCTTTGTGTCCAAAGTTGATATCTTTAAAAAGGAAGTTAAGTCAGCCAATGCTTACTACTTTCTCACTCATTGGATGGCGACTTGATTTTACATCCGTTTTAAGTTCTTTTATCAGTTACAAAAAGGACAATAACATGCATACACAAATGAATGAATTTAAAACTTGCCCCTCTCTCTCTAAACTAAACCTTATACTTTTTAGTTGCCTGTCGGGCCAAGCTCTAATTTTTTCCAAATCTCTGGTATAGTAGGTCACTGGACTAGTATGGCTAGTATTATTCACCCATAAACTAGTCTTGCAGATAGCAGAGTTTCTGCAGTACTAACCTGCTTGGGCATTTAGACTGGAATGTTAACTGCTGCAGAACACCAAGCTTTAGCGAAAAAGGTAGGGTCTGTTTCTTTTTAGCTTGGTCCCAAGATGCACGTCATCCACAATCAATTGAACTAAAAACAATGGCATTTTTTCCCCCCAAAAATGTGACTTTCCCGGGTTTGGTTCCATGCCCCTGGGGCAATCCGGATTGAAATGCCCTGCTGTGTGAAACCCTCCAGTTTGCCCATAAAAACTCACCTTTCCACACTCCAATAGTGCATGCATGGGCTCTAGTCCCATGAGAGCCGCCTGCTTTGCCAACTTTATATATAAAAATATATTACCTGGATAATATTGAAAACATTGCTTATTCAATGTCAGATAAACAGCTTTTATTTTCTGGAAAAAACTGAATGCTGTGAATGCTAGACACAAACCTATTCCGATGTAATCTACAAATACAGGCATGACAATATATAAAAACAGAAAGCAGTGGTATACGCTTACCTATGGAAAGGATGTAGAGAAGCCTCTGATCTTCCTGCCAACAAATAATAACCTGCACAGGTCTATGCTGGAAATGATTGGTATGCAGGCAAAGTGGATAGTTACATGTGCTTATCTTATTTGCAACCGGCTGCATTGTAAGGAAATAATTAGTTCAGTGTTGGCAGTCAGCTGCAGGGAATAAACTATTATTTTAGAGCAAAACTACATTTTAGAATTCTGCCAGGGTTAACTAGCAATAACACCCCTGTTTCTCCACTTATGGAAAGAAATGCCATGTCGCAGGTGTCACAATGTGTTTGCAAAGATTGAAGTACATCTTAAAGTGACACTCCAGTCTAAAAAACTCCAGACGTCCCATTGACTACTGAAAGGAGAAGGATGGGGGGGAGTTCAATAGGGCATGTTGCCCCATTGACTTATATTGAGAGGAGAAGGGGGTGACGAGGGGAGAAGGGATTATTAGACTAGATTGTTTCTTGAAGAAATAAACATTTGGGAGAAGTTGGACACACACACACACACACACGGGCATTTATTTGTATATCATATATGGCAATATTGCCAGATGAAAATGTGTGTACATGTACTGTTGTAATGTGGCAATTCTATCAAATGTGTAAAAACCCTTTGAAACCCCCCTTGAATTGTGTGGCAAACTAGGTGAAGTGCCCTTCACATGTAGTTTGGTGGATGTCTCCACTTCATTGAACAATTTCTGCACCTGACTTAGAAAACGTCTTCACCCAGATGAAGCGGGCTGAACTGGGGGCGCATTTGAATGGGAATTGCAACCTGCATCTCAGTAAACTTTTTTGACTACTCATAAAGAAAAAAAAATGTTTGCTCAAATTTTTCCCCCCAAATCACCTGCACCTGTGATTTACAGATGAGGTGCATCATTTTTCCAGTATAGTAAAGATAATAATTTGAAATGAAAGAAAACAACAAAAATTTTTTTTTAACTATACCGCATAGGGTGATGTTGTTTCCAACGTTTCACCTGTAAATGTGCCCCATCGCTGTAGCAGGTAGTTTGGGGGGAAAATTTAAACAAACATTTTTATTGCACATTTTTTTGTGTAAAATTTACACCCAAATGTGCACAGAGTTACACTTGCCCCACTAAATAATTAGCATGACTTCAAGGTTTGTTGAGCTAGTTAACTCAGCAGGTAAGGCAAAACGCTTTTCCAGTAGTAGTAAGGGGTAGTAAGGGGAAGACCTTACTACATTTGGGGTAAACAAGAGTCAAAATCCAAAAAAACAGTAGCTGAAGTAAGATTATTCTTTAGTTAAAAAAGGATGGGGGGGGGGTTAAAAATAAAAAAAAAATGAAGAGGGGTTGTCCCCCCTGATCTGCTATTTTTTAAAAACTGAACATTGAGAAACTTTCCAATTTAACACATATACAATCTATTAAAAAAGAATATCTTGCAATTAATGAAATATTTGGGATGCCATGTAGTGCTAAAAGCAAGCTTGTAAATGGCCCAAAATAGTCACTCACTTTTGGGTCCTGCAAGTGATCTTACACAATGGCACAGGGAACACTTATCTCATGCTTTCACCTTCAGGTGGGGCAGGTTGGGGATAGGTGCAGATGGAGGATTGGGTGACGGGGGCAAGTTGGACATAGGAGAGGATGGAGGGTTGGGATCACAGGGGCAGGTTTGGGATAGGAGAGGTTGGAGGGTTGGGTGACAGGGGCAGGTTGGGGATAGGAGAGGATGGAGGGTTGGGATCACAGGGGCAGGTTTGGGATAGGAGAGGTTGGAGGGTTGGGTGACAGGGGCAGGTTGGGGATAGGAGAGGATGGAGGGTTGGGATCACAGGGGCAGGTTTGGGATAGGAGAGGTTGGAGGGTTGGGTGACAGGGGCAGGTTGGGAATAGTTGTGAATGGAGGGTTGAGTGACAAGGGCAGGTTGCAGAACACATAAAACAATGCATCAGAAGGAGGAGGGGGCCCAAGAATGGTTCTCTGCTGGACCTATTGATTATACTTTGAATGCCACACAGTGCAGCGTGAACTTGATGGGGAGGGTTGCAGTTGGCTGTGAGCCTTTGTGGTATGGCCCCCTACCGGAGGCTCCCCTGTCCCCTCTGAAGGAAACCCTACCCAAGGTTATGGATACAAAGAAGACAGCGCGACAAGTAGGGAAGGTGGCATAAAGTATTGTAAGTAAACATGACAGGAGCAAAACAAGAACATATAACCAAGGTCATGTCATCACTTCTGCAGAGCCCAGTCTCTGAAACGGGTGAGTTTTACACCCCTGGACCTAGAGGAAGCAGCAGTGGGGGGATAAGAAGAATATTGTTTTGTTTTGGCCAGACAGAGCCTTCAAATACATTCCTTTATTACTTATAGAAGCATTGCTTATAAATTGCTTGTTTTAATGACCAATAGTGTCTCCTTCTGTGCCCAACCCTGCATAGTCTATACTGACCTAGCACTGCTGCTAATTGTATATTGTTGTGTATAAATGGCACTTTTATACTAGAAAGATGAAGGTTTCCCAAGCTATGATATCTTCCTAATTGAGTTTTGTGATAAGCACATACAGCCATGGGTCATAAACAAATGTGGCCCAATACATTTAAACATAATGCAACTAAACATCATTAATAAATTATTACTAACCACAGCGACTGCTGTTGTTCCATTCCCGGTGTGTTATAAATGATTTGTTTTTGTCTTCGAGTAGGCCTCTAGGGCTATTAAGTGGCTTTTGTGCAAGGAGAAGCTGACTTATTCGGAAGCTCAGGAATGCTTTGATGACAGGGTAATCGGAGTCATTAGTTTGCTGGGGTTTCTTGTCACAAGTGGATTACATCATCATACTCTTAGCTCAATCTTTTCATACATCAAAAGAAAACATCTGCTTTGCCAACTGGTAAATGCGAAAACTACACAGAGAGCAGTGGTGAAAAAATTGATATAAAAATTCAGCCACAGCAGATAAGAAGGTTCATCTTGTGCCGCAAATGACACTCCCAGTCTGGCATATATAACGATCCATAGAAGTGGACCTTTCCTTTAAATGCAAATCTAACCTTTAGTCAGGTTAAATTGCGACCTACATCTCACACTCTTAGCATCCTGATTCAGCCCAACTGTGCCTCATTTAAAGGGACTTGTGTGGTCTTTTTGCTTATCATGGTTTATCAGCCCACTCCACTGCTAGAGCACTTATGTGAATGTAACTTTACTCCTCATGGGACACTGCAGGTCCGGGGACTTATCAAAGGAACGGTTTTATGGTGTTCTGTTTAATGTGAAATTGGCCTACCTTTCATTGAGCAAAAAGGCTCCTTAGTTGGGGCACATCTGCAGCAATTTGTTTGCTCCGTAGCTATGCATTTTTGGGAGGTTACACAGGCAGCATTCCTCCATAACAGAAAATGTCAAATGATTTTTGAAGATCTTCAATGTTACACAAAGTTCAGTTTGAACTGTTCAGTTGTAAAAAGAGGTTTTAAAAACAATTTACTTGTTGGCCTGCAGTTAAGCTTTAACGGCTGTGAAAAACAGAGGCAATGTCTTGTATTATAAGGTTGCAATCTGTCAACAGTTTTTTTCATCTAAATAGACTTTCTTAATTAGTTGTCTTTGAGACCCATATTAACCTGTGCACAAGAACAAAAGTGTCAAGACATAGTGATCATACCTACCAGTTTAAAGGAAGAACATAACAGAGCCCTCAAGGGGAACAGCTGTTCAGAGGCACTGAAACTAGATTAGCCAATAACTATAAATGCAAATGAAAATGCGCTTCTCATAACCTGAGCTTGGCTTCTCTCTCATTAGCCCTGTGCGTAAAGACCACTTACAAAACAAGGCACTTGTGGACAGGAAACCATCACCTACACATATCAGTCACACAGAAAGAGCCCATATTTTTGACACTTTTCAAATAAGTCTCTTTTTTCAGCTTTTATTTTCTGGCTGTTATTAGTGTTCCTTTTAAACGCTACCTAAGGGCTTCATATGTTAATTATTCCCTTTTGATATTTTTTCTTTGCCTCCATATCTGTAATGCCTAATTAAATATTACTAAAAGCAGGTTTCCTCTGAAGCTATATACATATTTAATATTCATTCTCTTCATAGTGTATAGACTTTATAATATTATTTGCAGAGTGGAAGCATTTATGTTCCATTTGGGGTTTCCTTTTAACATGTAACATGTCCTTTTTTTCTTTGACTTTGATAACTGAAGTTTACAAAGTACATATAAATGGCGATGAATATTCTTATGTTTTAAAGAGGAAAGTCTGCTTTTGATGGGATTTTTAAAAATGTTTATTTTTTTATCGGCAAAAAGGAAGTCCTCAAAAGGTGCATTTTTATTCTTGCAGATGTGCTTTAATGGAATATAAATGCACACGAGGAAAATGTCAAATACATGTACATGATTATAATAAATAAAATTGAATGTACAGCTTACATAACCTTAAGATTCACATTTGTAGATATTATAAATGTGTATGTTTAACTGATGCTAGATATGATGTTTTCCTGCATGTGAATTATGCAGATATATTCCAGCCAGAACATGTCACATGTTGGCCTGTCAATCTTGGTTCACAGCAAACCATGGTATAAATGAGCTTCCCATGAGTTCATGAAAAGATTTCTTGTATGGTTGCAGGAATGAGTCGTGTTTACCTTAACATTTCCGCTCAAGATAAGTGCATTTATGGGAAATATAGCCTAACAGACGGCCTTTATGAGATGCAAAATACTATATCTTTTGCAATTTCTGCCGGGATCTCCTTTTTCCCTATTAGATGTAGGGAACAAATATATTAATTATACACAACACAAATACATTCTTGCTGACAGCTTGTCGCTCAGTGTTAACTTGCATTATTACAAGGTATTTTTCCTTGAGCCTTAGTTTGTCCAGTGTTTGTAAATGATAGACTGCCAAGCCACACATATTGTTAGAGCTAGGCATTTGAAATTTCAGTAACTGGCATTCTCAATCCAACTTCAAAACCATATACAAAAAAAAAACTTTCTCTGCACAAAGGATTTAATACGTTTTATTATTGGCAGCCCAATTTATTACTAGCACCTCGTAGCTCGACTTGGGCATCTGCCGAGAGACGCTATTAGCGACTCAGTCAGACCGCCGGCCACAAACAGGCGGCACTGCTTGTGTTTGGCTCTAAAGGCAATGTGCCGCTGTACCTTTGCATGATAGTTTTTCAATGGAGGTGACAGGTTGTTTTGAACAGGCCAGTAACTTCGGGCTAACCAGAAGTCACCAAAAATATAATAACTGGAATGGCTAATTGAAGTCTATGGGAGAATGACAATGAGCGTCTTATGGGATGTGGTGCTGTAGGGAACACACCGCCAGCGCTATGTGTGGCGCTAAACATTTTTTCTTAGAAAAACACCTGACGCTATGTGTCGCTACATGGCGCCAAACATATTTTCTCAGAAAAGCACCTGCCGCTACATGTCGCTACGTGGCGCTAGCGTTTCTTTAATATGGCCCCAAGTGTTTTGGGGCATTGTTTGAATATATCAATATTATGATTAATCATAAAAATGTGGGCACTCTCACCTTATGTGGGTGAGTTTGCCATCTCATGTTGAAAATTAATCATCGTAATATACATCATAATATACATAAATATATAAATATATATATATATTTTATCTCACACTCCTTTCTGGGTTTTGATATTGAAAAATGTCTCCAAGCGTGATAAAGATTGTTTCAAATTAAGTTCCAATATAGTTTATATTTACAACTTCCCATTATTGTACTCATTTAAAACCTTATAAATCTGGCCTCTGGGGGAGGCATCCTTATTTTTTGGGGTCCCCACCCCGTAATTTAGTGCGGACTAATCTGTAGGTGACCCCTGCAATTTTGGGTTGCCATCCCCCCCCCCCCCCATGGACCAACACCCATTTATGTTTAAGGTTTATGGGCTGCTGCAACTCCCACTCTCTGGGCATCCTGGGATGTACATCTGCTAAAATTTCCTTAGTAAGACCAAAATTCAGGCAGGAGTAATCTGCTTATTTAGCCTATGTGACCACCTGCACCCAATGGAATTTGCTGGGTGGCCATGTGTGTTGCCCTGTTCAACATATGCACGCTCACCCAGCAAACGGAATTGGTTTCTGGAATTTGAGAAGGTGCCTGTGACATGGATTGGTAAGTATTATTGCCTTTTTTGGGCCTCCTAAAAGTAGAGAGGCATCAGAAATTGAAATGTTTATGGGGTGGGGAAAGGTGGCCTAGAGGTGTTTTGGGTCCATATTTATTAGTTGGGCATACTGTAAAACACATTTTGTGTATTTATATACTGTTTTTAATAATAAAGCTTTATGAAATAAGCATAGAATGTGTGTTCTATTACACAGATGTCATTTGTAATATTAGATATTAGATGTAATATTTGGTACATAAAATACAATGGTTGGTTTTGAATAGAGTGGCCTGTTTTGTTTCTGTTTGTTTGACAACTGTTTTTTTATAGGCTATTTGACCATTCCATGGAAGGATTTAAAAATTGGGAATTTATGACTACGCATTGCTGGGGTGAAAAGGCCTCAGGAGACTGGATTTTGGAGATTTATGATACACCTTCGCAGCTAAGGAACTTCAAGACACCAGGTATATTTGTCTATGTACATCTTCTGTCGGTTTGCTGCACATAAAAAAAGGCATGGAAAATGGTGGATTTCTGTTTAGGGAAGATCTCTAATGTTCATGGATATGATCACCTGCTCGAGCCACTTTTTGAAACCTTACACTGGGGGGGCTACTGTAAATAGAAATAGACCGGATTGAAAAGAAAGCAGAGATGTGGCCAGCAAGAACTGGGGAAACAGGTGAGGGGCTGGGCTTTTTTAATTTGGTGCTAGTCTGCAACCCCACCACTCCCTATCCCTGGATTTGCATTGGATTAGCATTCTTACCCTTATGTAACTTATGTCCAGGATGTGAGATTTGCCCCATCATTAGGACAGTGACACAGCACAATGCATCGTGAGAGGTGACCTCCTCTATTGTCAGACAGACTCTGGACATTGCAGTAATGGAAATAGGTGATAAGAAGGGCTGTTTATTCTTGGGCCGGCAAAGAAAGGGGGAAATGTAACTTTTTCATTTTGACTTGATATAATAGTGTATGGCCCCAACTAGTATCTCGAAACAGAGGTTGACTAGGCTTCAGCTGGCACATTGAGTAGTCCTTCAAAGCAGTTATGGCTTTCAAAATTACTGTATTTTCCTCCCTATAAGATGCACTTTTCCCCCCAAAAAGGGGGGGAATGTCAGTGCGTCTTGTCGGGGCAAATTTAAAAAAATGTTAAGAAAACGTAAACTTACATAATCCTCGCTCCCGCTCCGCTGCCACCAGGAGGCCAGTCGATGGAGGAGCAGCAGATGGATAGACAGGAAGAGAACATGGTAAATTAACCCTGCCCGCTGTCCCCGCTCTTACAGGGACACTCAGGTCCATGCAGCAGACGGGCATGTCCTGTACCTGCAGCCATTATGTCCTCTATGGAGGCCATGTCCACCCATTGCATGGATCCGGGTGTGTGCACACATAGGCCCAAGAATTGGCAGCGGTGGCAGCAGGAGTGGGGACAGCAGTCAAGGATCATTCACCCTCCCCTCTCCCTGCCTGCCTGTCCAGCCGCCGCCCCTCCATCGGCTGGCCTCTCAGTAGCAGCGGTACGGGAGCGAGTATTATGTAAGTTTACTTTATTTTCCTCCAGCGTCTGGGAGGGGGATTCAGTCACACTGCCTATGGGGAATGGAATGGGGGGAGAATGTCATGTCAACCGAACTCCATTTTGCTAGGACTGGTGTTATCTAAAGAAGAAAATATTTTCAGAAGTATCTGTGTTTTCTTAGGGAAACAGTTTAAGCTTTGTACACTTAAAGTTTCGATAACCTTTGCCCTGACAAATGGGGTGATAGAAAAGTTAGTGTTTTCTTAATAAACTGTGGTGTTTGACTGTCCACGCTTCTTATAATTTGATCCTGTCATAGCTAAATATATTCCTTTGTGGTAAAAAAACATTTATGCTCTGTCTGCAAAATATTAAAGTGGACCAAGGGAAAGCTGATTTCAAAGTTTGAATGTAACCGATGTATGTTAGATTTTTAAAGCTCTACCCAAATGCACAATTCACAGCTTACAATTTCTGGCCACAGGTCAGTGTTGTGTGGCTTCCCCAGTTAAAAGTCCCTAACGTATAGGGCAATAGCTGTAAACAATGTCGGACTAGCCTACCAGAGAATCCTCCGTTGGGCCCCTGGCACTGATTCATGGCCAGCATCAGGGCAGTACAGAAGATCCAAGCTAACACAGTGTTTCTTGTCTGTTTAGCGTGTTCTGCGAGTTGCAACTATCTCATTACATTTTACTACATGATTAAGAGTAGTTGCATTATTTCTATATAGCTGAAGGGTGGGCCCTAAGAATATATTTTCTGTGGTGGGCCTCAAGAAGGATATTCTCTGGTGGACCCAGGGTACTCTGGTATATTCTGTTAACCTAACAGACATACATAATAAGTTTGTACTCATATTGTACCCGAAACATATATAATATAACATATAATGTTGTAAAACGCTCAGGTTTCATCATTGACATGAAAAGAAAATGCTGATTTGCTGTTTAAAATGCTCATCATTTTACTTTGTAATTGGTTTGGTAACTCTGCCCACATGTATCTATTTTTTAGGTACATTCAATTAGCATGTGTAGTGAATAAATTATGTTTAATTGGTGTACTATCCAGAACATAACATTCTATGATGGGGAGCTTTGTATATGAAGCGTCAGCGACACCGAGCGCCACTTTTTTGTCCTCACCGTGCGATTTAGGATAAAAAAAAAACAGGGTGCGCCGATGCGGTCGCCAGCTAGCATTTAATTTAGCACTAGTGCCCACAAAGTCACAGCATCGGGCGCTCTGGTTGAAGCAGCGCCAGATGAAACCTGGTGATTTAGGTGAAAATCCCATAGAGCACAATGGACAGAACTAAATTGAAGTGTTTAATGCTCATAATAAATATCAAAAGACAACAGAGAAATTGCTCCTGCACCACCTTAAATAATAAAGTCTCAAAATTGAAGACTGGAGTGCCAGTATGTAATGTCCCCAAAAAACAAAAATAGTTTATAAATATAAACAAATATGTGGCCCAGTAACCACTAAAAGGGGATATTATCAGACTGCACCACCAACCTAAACAGTCACAAAATCAAGCATTTACATATAGATCACATATCAAATCATACATTTATTTGAAAAGTAAAAAAAAGAGCTCACAATCCATTTTTTAAAAACATTAATCTCCGCAGGAAACTACCAGGCCAGAAAAGTGTCATTATGCATTAAAGTGTCCAAAAATACAAAAAATATATACGCAGGAAGAATTTCTTCTATATACATACAATGTGCAAAAACTGCAATTACTACAAAAAGTGCTAATGCCTATTCAAAGTGCCAAGCAAAAAAAGTGCATATGCAAAAAAGAATACAAAAAGAACAAACTTTCCCCAAGCTATCTCCCTGAAGTGTAATAAGAAAATCTATCACCACATAGATCTGGCCGAATCTCCTGCTACGTGTTCTGGGTGAAGCAGCGCCAGATGAAACCTGGTGATTTAGGTGAAGATCCCATAGAGCACAATAGGCTCGATTCAGAGACACATTCGTCCGGACTTCCGTAGCTGTCTGTGAAAGTTTGGGTGGGTGTTTGTTATTTTTTTGCTTTTTTTCGTCCATTTTTCATTCGTACGAACGTTTGGGAAAATGTGTATATGCGCTTTCAAAAAACGAAAGCAAATCGGATCATTTCCGTTAGTTCGGATCATTCTCCAAACAAAATCTGATATTTTTCGTTCGTTCAGATAACTTACGTTGTTGGGATGGGCTTGCGTCTGATTCAGAGAGCTGATTTCCGATGGACCACCACCCTATAAATCCGTTTCATTTCCGATCCACTTACGGGACCTTTGAGGGCTCGGATTGCTATTGTTGAACATGTTTTGCGGCTATGTGGAGGAGTCTGCGCGCCTTTAGCACCAAGGCATTGCATGTATCAGCATGGCAGAGGCCATAAATTGTATAGCAATGCATACCTGAATCAATACATTTCATGTATGCCTTCTAGATGCATTTTAATGCTGACCTTAATTAGTCCTTAGCATGTAAACATTTATTTTCCCACACATCCATATAATTGCTATATTTTTTTAGACTTATGTCCTTTGTGAATTATATTTGGATTGTTGAACTTGAATCTTAATTTGTTGTAGGAGTTATTGTTTTAGTCGGTTACCTTTGCTTTGTGTAATTATTTTATATTTGGTTGCAGGAACCGCAAGATGTGCCACTCACACAACATACAAGCAGTGTTTGGTCCAGCTATGCGATTCCTCAGTGTTCTTGCAGGGCATCCAGGGTCTTCCCATGATGCTTATATATTGCAGAGCTCTGGCTTATTTCGTCAGTTTGAGTCAGGAGAATTATCTGGTGGATGGCTCCAGGGTAAGTTTGCTCACATTCCATCAATCCATTTTCACTGTATGGCAATGATATAGTTGATGACTCATGTCTTAACCTATGGCTGTTTTTAGACCTTGATGACATGTTAAACAATATTGTAGCTTAGAATGTGTATTTTATGTTAGGATTTTTAAATTCTTTCAGGGGATTCTGGATATCCACTCCTGCCCTTGCTTCTGATGCCCGTTCTTTGCCTGCAGAATGCGGGCCAGGGGTTCTCTAATCGGGCACTATGCAAAATCCGGGCCGTGGTGGCGAGGGCCCTCTGGCTTTTGAAGTCCAGATTTAGGTGTTTGGACCATACGGGGGGGGGGGGGGGGGGCACTGCAGTATGACTCCAACAAGGTTATACCAATATTTTAATTTACGTTTTTAACAGGGACCACACGAGCCAGAGTGGCAGAACTGAGTGTCAGGGTCCTTCAGTTGGTGGGAGAGATGCAGGAGCTGCGCGACTCGTTGGGGACCACAGATGAAGAATAATGTTCTGTGGCCTGCCATTGCTATGTATTTTGTTTTTTATAGTTGTAAAAATTTGAAATTTTCAACATTTTTTATATTTTATAAGGGAATAAAAAAAAAAGTTTCAGTGTCATTTCATTTACAAAATACATTAACACAAAACTAATGGGCCCAGAAATATTTAAAGATGAATATTCACATGACTGAGAAGTGATTTGGGTGAGCTTTAGGGGGCTAAAATGGAAGAAGAACCTAACCGAGAAGTGGTTTGGGTGAGCTTTAAGGGTCCAAAAGGGAAGATGGAGGATAGTGCTAAGTGGTTTAGATAAACATTGTAGTAGAAGTGAGGGTGTCAAATATGTAGGTGAGCACTTTAATGAGTTAAGTTTGTAGTGTGCAGGCGCAAGATCGTAAGGATTTCCGTCTGGACGATTATTTATTGAAAAAGAGAAACAGAATCGAACGGGAAACTTAAAGAATTTGTGGAAGCATACGATGGGAAAAGGTCAAAAACTAAAGCCTACGTTGTAACATGTGAAAATGAAACGGAAAAGTCACGCTGGAAAATGACATCCTCGTAATTCGTAATCTGCCGTACGAACGGACGGAAACTTTACAGAAGGATTGCAATGCATGCATAGAATCGCTCGCACACTCATACGAGAACGGAAACATTTCCAAAAAAAAAACAGATCAGCACTAAAACAAAAGTATTTTTTTGTCTCTCTGAATCGAGCCTAATGGGCAGAAATGGATTGAAGTGTTTAATGCTCATAATAAATATTACACACATTTATTTGTACAGAACTTGCATTGTGACTTAATGGAAATGCAGGATCTAGATGTCACTAAATGCCATTTTTCTTTCAAAGAAAAATAATTTTTCGTAGCTTCTTTTTGTTGCAAATGTGCAAGATGGAGAACAACAACTAAAATGCAGGCTAAATGCACTGTAAGTGTCACTGCAGTGATTTCTTGTAACTGATGCTGACCAGCGCCGGAAAAATACAGCGCCAATCTTTACAAGGAGAAAAAAAATCATAAATTTGCTGTGCAGCACCGGAAAATGGTGGTACAAAGTTCACTGGCGCTGGGATATTTGGCAGTCAGGTCCAGCAGGCACTGACCTAGGCCATGCAATACCTAGAGCAACGCTCAAAACAAGTTTGCATCCAGCGCTGCGACTTTGCGCCATTGTCGTCCCCAGCACAGTGCTAGGAAAGAAAGAAATGCTGGCGCTCCATAACTGGTGCTATAGCAACCAGAAAGTTGCTAAATGGCGCACATCATAAATAAGGCCCTTAATTTAAATCAAAGTAGCAAACAGAATGCACCCGTTGTGGGATTCCCAGTGACCAACTGGCTGCCCCGGAATGCAGACACAGTACACCCCTCTCACCCTGGTAATCCGATTGCCCACTGGCAGTCACTGGACGGCCAAGTGAATCTGGAATAGTAAATACAGGACTGCCCTGTCCCGAGCTGGCATGGGGGGAAACGCAGCAGGGCATCCCAAATCAGGATGATCCCATTCTGCAAATGTAGATGAAGTAAAGTCTTTTTTTGCTTGCTCTTCAATGTATGATTTGACTTATTTGACTTACACATTAGGTGCATCTTCTCAGCGTCAATAGACTGCCTGTATGTGTGAGGTGTGCTGAATGTGGAGGTGCCTCCACTAGGTTTGTAGGTTCTTGGGGTAGTAAGGAACAACGTTGCCCGTTATCTTACTTTAATATTTATTGTAGCAGTAGAGACCTGTATGTCTTATTAAATGATGTAATACATTTTGTAATTGTACTTATGCTATCTCCAGGTTGCTTATCCACAGTAACCCTACCTGTCCTATGCTTGTAATTTTAAAGTAAATTTGGTCCACCTGCTGGTAAATCTTTGTTGAACCCTGTTTCCCTGTGTTTTGCCCTTTTAATCTCAGGAGCTTTTAGGTTAGGTTGAGCAGACTGCTGACTTACTGCCGCATCACCTTGTGTGACAGGACCCCATACTCTGCAATGTGTGTCTGGAGCCATTTTTATTATTTTTTTTCTATTTCACTTGGACAGTTAGGGGGTTTATTAAAGCGGACCAACAGTCACAAATTACTTAAACCAGACCAACACAACAAACAGTGCTCATATGCATCACCCGCCAGGGCTGCACATAAAAATGTATTTACCTTTTTCTAACTCCTGCTGGAGTCAATTTTAAAAACAAGATGGGCGCTCATGGGCTTACAGGCCACCTGCAAACAGGAAGTGGTACTGGGCTTCCTGTTACTGTGCATTTCAGTTATGTCAGTTATGAGAGGAAGCTCCAAAATGGCGCTACCTTTCTTTTCCAACTGTGCCGGGGTGTTGGTTCGGTTTAATACATTTCCACAATGCTCATTTGCTCGTTTACTATTTACACCTGCCTTTAGCTTACTTAAAGTAGATGTTCAATCCTTTATCCATGAAGTATTCTTAATTATTCCGCATTTTAATGCATTTAAATGTATGTATTGAACAGAAAAAATAATGTTCTTTATCTCTTTGTTCCAAGGAAAATTAAAGGAATGGTCACTAGTTTTATATGGAACATCCATTCAGCCATATTCACCTAGAAATGATGTTCCTAAGGTGGAGAGAGTTCGATCCAGTCCAGTTGAGGAGCCATCAGAGGAATACAATGCAGATGATTACACTGGTGAGCCATAACTAAACCTTACCATAATATTTGCACTTTTCCTGAAACAAATCAGAACAGCGATTAATATGCACAGCTTATTCTCAAATCAGGAAACCCACTGTAATATGTTTACTCTCTGCCCGTTCATTGAAGCCTTTTATTGTGATCCTTGCTGCAGATTTACTTAAACCGGATCTTCAGCATCATTTAATGAAAAGCCTTAAAAACTATTCCCCAGCATCTAAAATTATATTTTAAGATTTTCGTTACTTATTATTCTTAAACCCTCTGTGCCTAGTGGGACTCCAGGGCTAGCCCACCAATCGGTCCACAAACATAAGTTGCACACTACTATATCTTAAATACAGTTTATTAGAGCATAGAGTATTAACACATGATACTACCTACAAACAACACTTAATACAGACAGTTAAAAAACATATAATAAAGTGGTGGAGGACCACGCAGCGCGTCGGTGAGGTAAGTGGGGAGGACAGTGGGCTTGATTTGGTAATTGTACAGGGAAATTGCATATGGAGATATGATATTTATAAGTGATACACTGTATGTGGATGGTGCTTATTGGACACAATAGCAGCACCGTATAGGTTTAGTCATAGGGTAGAAGCACCACTTTTTGCACTCGGCACTTTACTTTAGAGTTACCAGTTTTGCAGGTTATGCACGGGTTGTATTGTTGTTAGCACTGCAAGTTCTTAGCAGTGCTTGTTATCACTTGTTGGACAGGACACGTATATATTAGGCACTAGGCACTTTATGCACTCAGCACTTCCCATAAGCGCCTTTGCACATCAGGATGTATGTATTTCATTATTATTAACTGGATGTATAATTCATTGATTAATTGGTTACATTCATAGCCCCCAAGCTCCTCCCCACTTTTTTGGGTTTTATTATATGTTTTTTAACTGTCTGTATTAAGTGTTGTTTGTACGTAGTATCATGTGTTAATACTCTATGCTCTAATTAACTGTATTTAAGATATAGTAGTGTGCAACTTATGTTTGTGGACCGATTGGTGGGCTAGCCCTGGAGTCCCCACTAGGCACAGAGGGTTTTGGTTATTTGGTCCCTTTAGTTGGCACCTGTTTTACCAGTGATATTTGGGTGGTGCATACCTAGCAGGGGGATACTTATTATTCTTACCCCCTCTGGGCTTCAACTCTGTTCAGGAATCTAGCATACCGACGTCACCATCTTGCCTCAGAAGCGTTACATTTTGAGATAAGCTGAAAAGTGCAGGGGGTGAGTTATAGCTGTGCTTTGCACAGACAGAGCAGAGCTGGGGTCAGGAAAAGGACAGCAATCCCAGAATGCAGAGCGGCACAGTCAGAAGAAACTTTCTGTTTGCAAGCAGCCTGAGACTCCATGGGCCGCCATTTTGGTTGTTAAAAGGCTCAAAAAACGCAATTGGTACAAGTAGGATGATTTTTAATGTGGACAATCTGTATGCACAGGGTATGGGAAACATAAAAGATAGGTGCTTATTCAGGGTGAAGGTCTGGTTTAAAATGTGTTGTATATATTTGAGAATAAAATGTAAAGGAGCTCTTTGGCAGAATTGTTTAATATTAAAAACTCATATTAACATGCTAAATGATTAGACAGAAGGAGTCAATAAGCTGTTATTCCATCGCTAGCTGTCTCAGAGGACAGACCCCTGTAAAAGCAGAATTATACATTCAAAACCTCGACCCTAATTCTTCATTCTATAGAAGAGCTGCTATTTATGAGGTGCTTTGTAGCATACCTATATAGACCTTTATTACTGGACCATTGTTGCGATAGTGCTCCTTTAGGTTCATAAGACATGCTGTGCTCTCTCTCTCTCTCTGGGTGATGTCTAAGAGGCCGATTCATTAACAGCGCCAGGTAGCGACAGTTGAGCGACTGTAGCGGCATTTTCACAGCGCCCGCTAGTAGTCGCTGTGCTTGGCCGTTGTTCGGTTGTTGATAGCGACTCAGTCGGTGTGCAGTAATGTTGAATATTGGGTGAGGAGGCGCTATTTGACAGGTTCCGCACTGTATGGGAGCGCATGATAGCGACTGGTCAGAGCGACCGGCTCCCACCGGCAACCGGCTCAAAAAATTCTCGCTGTGAAATGCATGTTTAAAACCCAGAGCGCTGGCAGCGATGGGTTAAAAGTAGTTTTTTAGCCCCCAAACAACCATATTTTTGGAAACCAAAACACAAGTTTTTAATAACATTTTGTAATATTAATACATTAATATCAGACCTGTAATATCAATTCTGTACAAAGTGTTTTTTTTTTCCTTAAAAAAAAAAAAAAATAACATGGCAGAAGTGGTCACAGAATTTTTCACATTAAAAAAAAAAAAAAATAAACATTAATAACAATTAATTAAGAATATTTAAAGATTGTTCCATTGAAATGCATTGGAGCGCGCCAGGTAGCGAGAGGTCATACCTGTCGCTGTTCAAGGTCGGACGCTGGCGCTGTGGGCTGAGGCTGGAATAATGATGAATGAGTGGCTATCTGGCGCTATCTCAGTCGCTAATCAGGATTGGCTTGATAAATGTGTGATTGTGGTGGGGAGCCGGCGTTCTCGTGGCGGGGTCCGTCATTACCGGTCGCTCACCAGGCGCTACCTGTCGCTATCCCTTGTTAAATAAGGGCCTAAGAGTGGGCATCCAGCCTCAGATCTGATGCTAAGAGAATTAGAAATGTAAGGGTTGTACCATGACTACTGTATAAGCTATGTTACATCATCTATTTTTCATTTAGGGCCCTGTGATCCTGAATGCAGTAATGTAGGATGTGATGGACCTGGGCCATATCAGTGCAATGACTGTCTTCATTATTATTATAAAGCAAAGAACAACACAAGGTACCTGTAATACTCAATGTGTTTGTAATATGCAATGCACACTAATTATAATGTGTTTTACTGTACGTGTTGCAAGCAATAAATTATCTATATCAGTGCAGGCATACTGTAGTAATTCAGCACCCCCCTGGGCTGATGGGACTGTGGGCAATTTGGCTATGGGTAAGCCACTCGCCAGCATGTTGGCCAGTTGTCTTTCTGCATTTTGAACTGGTATAGGGGTTTCTTGGACCTCTTACCAGTTCACAGGTCTAAAGTAACAAATAAAATGCAACACAAAAAACATTTAATCAAATATTATAAAATATTTTACTTGATTAAATGTAATTTTACTAACCCCTCCACACCTTCCCTCTCCTGTATCCTGGTGAGCTGTGTCCGCAGGCCTGACGGTTGCTCTGATCCTGGCATCTGGTGTTGCTTTCACCTTGCCATCTCACACAGGGCAATGGGGAGTGTCGAAGAAGGAAGTTGATATATTACAGAGGCAGGGCCATCCCCTACATGACTGATTACATCACTGGAGGGGAGGGGCATGGATGAGATATTTTTCCTTTTGATTGAACACTGACAACATTTAACTGACATTTATGACATCTTGTTGCCAAGGCAAAATCCCTTAATTAAACTGGACCTAAGTTAAATATTGGTCCAGCACACACGCAATCTGTGGGCCACAAACCTTGTTTGTTAAAGTGGACCAAAACCACGGATTTTGTTAATAGCCGGTGCGGGCACAGGAGGGGGAGGATGCAGCCATCAGACCCGATGCTCTTAGACGCGCCATGGGGCCGGGAAGAGGTGAGCTGGGCTCGGCGTCCTGGGGGGTTTCACACAGTGGGGCACCCCCAATCGGGGAAGGACCATAACCCAGGATAGTCAAAACTATTGACTATCCTGGGTTTTGGTCCACTTTAAGCAACTTTCATTGACTGAGAAGGGTATGTTAGTTCTGTGCAGCGGGCTGCTCTCATTTCCACTTTAGACTTTAAAGCTTTTAGACAGCAGGAATACCCCTAGGCAGGATGTGTGCCAGACCCCGTCTTTTTGTAGATCCTATCAGATGTCTCCGATAGCGCTATATAAAGAGTTTGTCATTGCTCGCAGGATCTGCGTATCAGAATGTCCCTCAGGCCACTATTCTGCAGACAAGAAGAGATGTAAAAAATGTTTCCCGAACTGTGAAACCTGCGTAGGAAGCCGAAGTGACCAATGCTCATCCTGTAAATCCGGCTACTACTTAAATGAGGAGACCAACAGCTGTACAACAAACTGTCCAGATGGCTTCTACTTGAATGAGAGTAAGCTTTTTCATTTTAGTTTCTGTCACTTATTGTGGACGTGTGAAACGATCCTGTCACAGTGAATTCATTCCTCACTACTGGAAGCGCTGTAGGACATCTGTTGCAGAAAAGTGTGGTTTGAAATGTATTGTACTCAACTGTTCCAGCAATGTCCGAACGTGTTCTGTATATCAGTGTATGCACATTTATTTTTAATTTGTCTCATTTTGCTGTTAAAATATTGATTTTGTACTTTATGGTCTTGAGTAAATAGGAAGTGTGGGAATATCTGTGCAGGTAGAGAGCAATTTTCTACAACCCCCATTTAAAGAGGAACTTCAATCTTTTTGTAACTCCACAGCTACCCCGCCCTCCCTCTGTGCTGAGCCTAGTTTGAGCATTACAATAATAAAACAACTCACCTGATCACCTTAATCCTCCCCTGATTTCGGTGGGGAGGGTGGGCTGTAGACCTGAGTGGCAGTAGTACTTGAGTGAATAACCAGTACAGTCGCACTGCTGCAGGGGATTGGGTAACAGACCTGCCACTCTGTGCCCTCCAAGCTGGCTGCATCCCAGGACCCGAGATGCTGGGGAAACTGCACTAGATCCCGGATCAGTTTAGGTGTTTATGTTTTTGTAATACCTCAGTCCTGTCTGAGCGCAAGGCGAGGGAGGCAGGGCAGGGGGGTGGTTACATAGAGAATGGACTTCAACTTTAGGTAAACTTGAGGACAAAAAATAATTTAGGTCTGCTGAGCATTCTCCTTCAGAGCATCCCATTGTTCGTTAACAAGTTCCTGAATGTTCCAAAACATGCTAAATTACTGCTCTGTTTGCTCTGCTGTGCCACTGTTGTACCTCACATGACCACCAATGTCCAATGAGGATGAGTCGGCTAAGGTTGTCAGATCATGGTTTTCTTTAAAGGAGCTATCACGAAAAATGGCCTATTGATAAAAATGCATATACATTTGCTGGATGGATGGGGGAGGAGTCACTTATACACCAGATATCAATAAATATCTAGCCAGGCTTGTTTTACTTTCTCTTAATGAAAGGAAAAGGATATCCGGAGGGTGACAGGGTCTGTCACCCCTGATAGACTAAACCTGTCACCCATGTTTTATATTCCTACAAGGAGAGGAAAACCACAAGCTTGGTGGGAGTTTTATTCAGTTTGGGTGTATAAGTGACACCTCTTCTCATTAGTCAACGCATTTATATGTATTTTTAATATTACAGAATTTGGAGATAGTGCTCCTTAAGCTGTTTTAAGGGTGTTTGAGTTATTTTGTCATTGGAACCAGGAGGTAGCACCCATGACATTTTTATTCATGACATTTTACCAACATATCAACTCTTAGCATCACTCCAGTCCTCCCCATGCATCTAGTCACAGCCAAGTCCTAGATAAGGTTGCCAAATGCTTCCTCTGTATCAAGACTATTTACTTAGCAGCTGTCAAGTGTTGGCTTTTCTCTTTATGTTTCTTTACAATACGTTGCTTTATGAATGAAAAGTTAAAAAAATAAATGTAATGATGAATCTCTCATGCAATAGTCTTCACATTGGGAGGTTGCAAACCACACTCACTACAAGAATATGTTTCACACAATTCACAGCCTGTCTTTAAAATTTCTGGATTTATGGCTTTGAGGTTAAAATCCCCCTTACGTAAATGACCTTGTTCCCCATTTCTGTCTGGCGATGGAAGGAGTCTGCTGTTACCTTCCTATGCCTGCTGTCACCAGATGTGCTGTTTCCCAGTGAAATATGCTATAATGCAAGATGTAATCATGATCAATCTCAACCCCACCTGAAAAATGCTGTTCATCAAATGACGCTCCAGCATGATTTACCTCTTTCTTGCATGGGCGAGGATGACATGGTTGAGCAGCTCATCAGTCATTTGTCTTTAGAATTTCTTGTCTGAGTGTCACATACAGTTACCTACTCAACAATTAAAATAAACGTTTTTTTAAGAAGCGCTAGTGCCAGGTAGTGCCAGATGAGTGTTAGGTCCCAGGTCAAAAGTTGTAGTTATCAAGTCCAAAATACAGAGCTCCTCTGGGACAGGTGTCCCATCTATCATCAGTGCCAGCCATGGAATGAGTGCCGCTGAGTTCCCTACATAGCCAGATAAGACCAGCCGCTCACCCTGCACTGTGTGGCCTTATCCCATACATTCCAATGGACTGGGATGGTTATCATTTATTTAGTTACTCTATTTATTTTTATGAGGATTGTATGTGCTACGGAATCCCTGGGCTGTTTGGAAAAGTTTTTGTATGCATTTTTTGCACTTTTGGGTTGTGATTTGGGCCATGCAAATCCCATGTCATGTCTTTCAAGTGTCCTCAGTTCAATTCCAGTTTAATTTTTTAATTGTGCTGCCACCACCCCAAAATAAAAAAAAGGGAATTGCAACAGGCGCTGAACGCCTGGAATCCTATTTTCACAGTGCCCATGCGGGCGCTGCATTTTTTTACATTTTAAATGCTGTTGTTTAACTGCGCTCCTAGCCGGCACCGACTCTCTGCAGCCAGCTCTGCAGTGAGGGCAGCACGAGCGTCAAATGTCGCCCGCACAGTTTAGTAACAAATAAGCATTTTTATAAACACACCACACTGCAAAAATGGTGGGTGCAAGTAGACTTTTTTACAGTTTCTTTCTTAACTAGCAAAGAAAATGCATTGTCACATATTTCTTTTTACCTAAAAGCATTTTTAAATATCTATTTCTGATTAAAAACCTCATGATTTCTAAGCTTGCTAGCTTCGCTTCCGTTCCTAGATTTGGCTCATGACAGCCAGTGTGAGCAGTTCTACTTATGTTATGCACGCGCCTTGCTGTGGTTGGTGGCAGCAGTGCGACCACTGTGGATTGGCAGGCTCACTCATGTTGGGAGCACCAAGGTTTATGATTGGTCATGGAGGAATTAAACTGAAAGGAGGGGCATATTTTGGAGACCTGCTACAACATCCGCAATGCACTGCCAGTAATAGAGGAGAGACACATGAGACGGGCTTCAAGTGAGCTGCTTAATGACTAATTATTGCTATTGACCGGACTGTTCCTTTAATACTCACATGATCCTGTGGCATTGGCAGAAACATAAGTTGGAAGGTATACATGCAGAATGCATGGCACCACGCAAACCAGTCAGTGGCCTTTGGTCAAATGGGGTGCGGGAGAAAAAGTTTAGCATCCCAATTCAGGGTACTTAGGGAGGGGTGGGATGCAGCAGCCCAGGTCATTAGTGACCAGTAGTCTGCATCTATCACTAAAAAAAAACAAGCATTATTAAGTTTTCACCAGTCCTAAACTTGAATGCTACTTGAATGATCATCCTTATTTCCCCTCTCCTAACATGGTATGCCCCCCTCCTCTCCTTGCTTTGAAGAGCCCATATTTTTATTCTTTTCACTTGCTTCTCCTGCAGATAGTCGGGATACTGACCAAATGCTCATTGCTGCTTCATTGGTGGCCGAAAGCTTGCATGACCTATATTTGTGATGTTCTGAAATGTCCCATGATGGCTGCAAATGCCGCCCCCCCCCCCCCCCCCCACTGCAGGGTTGGGCTACATTCAGGTGGCTGCATGACTAACATTATTGGCATTGCGAGTTTTTTGACTATTCCCAAGTATTTTGACTATCTTTAATGGATAGCAAACACTGAGGAAGGGGTGAAGGACAGTGCCAAACAATACAACAGGCACTGCAGCTGGCACTGCTTTCAATATGATAGCTGGACCAAGTAAGTGCTGAGAACTTCAGTGTTAAGGCATTGGAAGGTACAGGACAGGCTTCCCCTAAGAAACACTTGGGTGTAGGTCCTCTTTTCTTTTACCTATATTTAAAATATATTGTTTGTTTAATCCACGTAATGGTTGTAACGTCCTTCCAACTATTAGATGACTCTCTGCCACCTAAAATGTTATTGGTATGTTAACATTTTTTTTTGTTTTTCAGACAAGAACCTCTGTAAAAAATGTAATGAAAACTGCAAAACGTGCACCGCTGCTGACATCTGTACTGAATGCAAGCACGGCTTGAGGTACGAAATCTATTAACTGTTGTGCCGCACACACATCAATTGCTCCATTTATAGGGGAGTAATGTTGAAGGTGCTTAATAGGCTCCAGTGCATCATGCAGGAGCTGCGCCATTTCTGTAATAAGATTAATGCTTAAAGTGGACCAACACCCAGGATTTTGACTATCCTGGGTCTTGGTCCACTTCGGTGGGACCCCCCCGATCACCCTAAAAACTCACCTCTCCCCGCTCCCAGCGCCAACGGACAAGCGATTTGACAGCCGCTTGTCCGTGGCTCCTCCACCGCCGCCTCCCTCGCGTCCCTCTTGACGCACGCGCGCCCGCGCCGGCCATTCACAGACGGCCGGCACAGGAGCGCGCACGCCTAGAGGAGCGCGAGGGAGCTAAGGTAAGGGGGTTTGGGGGTTTTGGGGGGTTTCACCCTGCGGGACATCCCGATCTCGGATGTCCCGCGGGGAGGGAGGTGATCGGCCCGGGAATCTTATAGATTCCCGGGCCGATCACCCGAGGGTGATGGTCCACTTTAAAGAGGTTCTGGGTAGTGAGAGCATACCATAGAGATGTGCCTCATATGACTCAGAAGATCCCTTGGCTGAGGCTGCTGCGTGGCCTGTCATGGTGACTGATGTCGGTAAAACAGAACATTTTATAAATGTGGGTTTTCTGTCTTTTATCCTCCCTTACATACCGAGGTCCCTGGGCTGGGAGAGTGCAGTTTTTCCCTTCCTAGTCCGCTTTCATAAAATGTAACAAAGAAGTGTCAGTTGAGACTGTGCTTGTCTGTTGTGGTTACAAAAGCCTTGGACGCAAAATGATTTTTTTGTTGTCCTAAAAGCCTTGTGCGTTGTGTTCCTGTAACATATTGCAAAAGCCTCCCAATCATGCACAGTATTACACCCAAAGGAAGGTCTGCATTTCATTATAGTTTACCGCAAGAAAAAAAGATTGTCTGATAATGACACAGCGGTGGGCTTTTATTACACCGAAGCCATGAGTCTTGTTCTAATCAGATGAGGCTATGTAGCACAGTCAGGTAATTATTACATTTGGAAAATGAAAATAAACCCCCGCCACACTCGGACACCAGGGAGTACAATAACAGTAACCAGTTCCACCCATCTTTCATTCCATTTCAAAGCCAAGTGATGGTGTCATGTATTCCCAGTCATTTCTTACAACACAGGATAAAGACATTTCTTACAAACTTTGACTGCAAAACGGTATATGATAGTATTTAATACCATCTGTTATCTGTTATCTTAGTATTGTGGGTTAGACTTAATTTGCCAGATCAAGATTATACCTACCAGGGCCTACTTCAAAAAATCTGTTTTGGGAAGGGTTGACCTTTGCACATCCCAGCTGTGGTTAGCATATACTAGAAAAGTCAGATCATTCGTTCATATCGGCTCTGTTATTTTTCTGTTAGTACCTGATTATTATAATTACAGTAAAGATTTCCAGTTCGATTTACTCCTTGTACACTTCAGGAATTTGTGTGTCCTTTAAATAACCCTTTTTTTATGTGTGTTAAACCGGACCAGTTGGAAAAGAAAGGTAGAGGCCATTTTGGAGCTTCCTCTCCCAGCATCTCAGCCATGCTGCTGCCTGGATTCAACTGACGGAACTGACAATGCACAGTAACAGGAAATCCAGGAGCACTTCCTGTTTGCAGGTGGCCTGCAAATGCATGAGCCGCCATTTTGTTTCTAAAATGTACTACAGCAGGAGTTGAAAAAGGAAAATTAATTTGTGCAGCTTCCAAATTGCCCTGGGGAGGGTATGAGCACTGTTTGTTGTGTTGGTCTAGTTTAAGTTTTGGCTGTTGGTCCACTTTTAGTTGCAGCAGTGAAGATCATTTTTAATATTGTAGGAGCCTTTTTAGTAATTAGAATATCTAATCAGATGTTTAAATACGTTTTTTGTATGATACCGATATGTTCCAAATCGTATTTGGGTGCTTTATTTCAGCTTTGCAATGGAACCTGTCAGCACTCCTCTGCTCCCCATTATATCTGCTAATAGCAAGTCTCACACAACAATATGAGGGATTGAAAGAGGGGTCTATTCTTCCAGGCCTGAGCCCACATGGTGCACAGGTTAGCGAGTGATCTGCAACAACACTATTCCTGCAACATTTTAGCATTTTATGTAACACTGTGATCTCTTCACCCAGTAAATAGGGAAGGGAGGTGGGTCCAATCAATTTCTGCAGAATATATATATCAAAGCTACCAAAGAGCTGTCACTGCAACTGGAAGCCACCATTGATTTCCCCCTAAAGCTCAATTCTGGACATAAATTAGAACATGGTACAGTCCCAACATCCCAGTAGATGTCAAGGTTCACGCTTCATACCCATTGAGGCTATGCTGCATTGCTGATAGAAGGAAGCACAGCCACAGGGAATGTCAGAGTTGCAAGCTGCATCCTCTGATTAGTGTGGCATATTTGTCATTTCAGACAGTAGCCACATAAAGCTTAACACTTCCCAGACTCCCTTGCCTGTGATAACATTCTGCTGCTAGGGTATGATGTATCTTATTGTTGCTTGGGTGTGAACTTCTGTGGGTTTCCCCATTGCTGATCATATCCATTTTGACCTTCCTACCATTGCCTGAATTGGATTATCCTGTTGGTGTGTCGCTAGGGGCACTGACTTCCTGTGTATGACCTGTATTTGGTGTAATTCTTTTTAAGACCAGTGCTAACCCCTGAGCTATGGAATGAAACATACTGTTTGTAGACCGACAGCCTGTGCATTATTTGTTTTGTCTAAGCCTGCTGTTTTTTTCTGTCCTTTTATCAGTTTTTGTAACCTAGAGGCCGATTCACTAATAGCGGCAGGTAGCGACAGCGCCCGCTAGTAGTCGCTGTGCTTGGCCGTTGTCCGGTTGTTGATAGCGACTGAGTCGGTGTGCAGTAATGTTGAATACGGGGTGACGAGCCGCTATTTGACAGGTCCCGCGATGTATGGGTGCGCATGATAGCGACTGATCAGAGCGACCGGCTCCCACCATATTCATCAAAAAATCACGCTCAAAAAATTCCCGCGCTGTGAAATGCATGTTTAAACCCCAGAGCGATGGCGGAGATGTGTTAAAAGTAGTTTTTTAACCCCCAAACCACCATATTTTTGGAAACCAAAAAAAAAAAAATTTTAAATAATTTAGTAATATGAATACAATAATATCAGACCTGTAATATCAATTCTGCACAATTTTTATTTTTTTTTACCTTAAAAAAATTATCTAACATGGCAGAAGTGGTCACATTTAAAAAAAAAAACATTAATAACAATTAATTATGAATATTTAAAGATTGTTCTATTGAAATGCATTGGAGAGCGCCAGGTAGCGAGAGGTCATACCTGTGTTCAAGGTCGGACGCTGGCGCTGTGGGGTGAGGCTGGAATAATGATGAATGATTCGCTATCTGGTGCTATCTCAGTCGCTAAGCAGGATTGGCTTGATAAATGTGTGATTGTGGTGGGGAGCCGGCGTTCTCGTGGCGGTGCCTGTCATTACCGGTCGCTCACCAGTCGCTACCTGTCGCTATTCCTTCATAAATAAGGGCCTTAGTATTGAATCTTGGGGGTAACCATGTCTAGAATTGTATATAGCAACGCCAAAAGCTGAGTGGACGCTTAACAATAGGTGAAGCATGTGATATTAGGGTAACAGCTGATTGACGTTTGCAGGCTGTTGGTACATTACACCTCTTCTTCTTGCCCTACCTTTCTGCACTTGCTTTTTTTTTTTAAACTGCCTTAATACCCTCGATCATTTCGGAAGTGTGGTAAAGTTATGTGATGAAGCTTCCACCAGCAGTCATGCCCCAGTAAATAAAATATTCATATTTGCAGGGTGCATGACCTGCTAGCCTAACTGCCTAAGACATAAGAAGTAAATCTAATGCTGAACTGGCATGTGGACAGGAAAGGAAGTTTTTTATTTTATGTAAGATTTTGGGCTTTAAATAAATTCCCAGTCCTTAACCAGCAAATTAGATTATAATCTCCCCTTTAAGGTCAAAATGTGTGATTCTAACCAGTAGTCTTTTTTTCGATAGTCTTCAAGGCTCCAAATGTGCTGTCACCTGTGAGGATGGAAAATATTACAGTGTCTTGAAGAAGGAATGTGAGCCCTGCCATAGATTGTGTGCTACTTGTACAGGTAAAAGTGCATCATAGGAAAACTTTTTAAAGATGATTAAAAATAATGAAATCTGTGGACTGTTAAGTGTTAGCGTTGATCCAGTTTGTAAGCCACCAATGTGGAGGTATTTCTCTGCATATTTCTTTCCTGGTTTACTAAGCCTGTGAGTGTGTATTCATAAAGGTAAAATGTGCCATGCTATATTGTTTCTCTAAAATATCCTAAAAATTATAGACAATTAAAGAAGAATAAGGGGTAATAGTATCCATGTTCTGTTCCTTTCATTTCAAACCTGTGTCTGTGATTACTCAAGACAAGCAAGCCAAACCGGTTTTATCTTTTAAAGTTTCATGTTATTTGTTGGCATAATGTTAAAATTGTACTTCCATCAATTTAATCTAGGTCCTGGAATAGATAATTGTATAAACTGTGCGAAAGAAATGTTATTTGAAGATGGACGTTGTATAACTTCATGTAGTCCCGAATACTATCTGGCTCCATCCAAAGCCAATGGCTTTAAAACCTGTAAGCGGTAAGTTACTACGGTTTGTAGAATTATAAAGTAACAAATGTGATCACTGTTTCTTTTTGTGTGATTAAAATAAAATATATTCTTGGTTAGGTCATAGTTTGTGAATGTACTGTGTTTTGCAGTCATATGAAAAAGGACTTATCAAAAATGATTGATGTTCTCTGCAGGTCAGTAACATATCTGCCAGCCTGTAGATACTTAAAGTGCACCTATACTCAGAGGGAAGTTTATGCAGTCACCTTCCATTGCCAGCCCATTGCCCCAAAACAGCCTGTGTTTCTTTTTTTAAAACTTTGCCCATTATTCATAACAACAAGAACTGAACTCAGTCAGCCATCTTGCTCCCTGGCCGAGCAGCCCCAGCGATGATATATTAAGTTAAGGTACACACAGCTCAACAATGGGGAGCATTTGACATGCTATTCACCATAATAGTAGTTACTGTTAGTCATTTTATCAATATTGGGCAAAGGTTTTAGTAGAAAATAGAAACACAGGCTGTTTTGGGGCACTGGGCTGGGGACAGAAGGTGACAACATAAACTGCCTTCTAAGTAAGGGTGTACTTTAACAATAATATGCCAACTCCTAATGCTACTTTTGAGCTTCACCAATCATTCGTTTCAAACAAATTCAAAGTTGCACAGCCAGCCACCCCAACAACTTTAGCTCAAAAGCAAAATACAAGGTATGCAAAGGATTCTGGAAGAAACACACCTGTAGAAAGGCACTACATAAAGATGTTAAACCCAAGATGATCTAATCGCTTTTACCCCAACAATTAGATCAAGGTCCAAGCCTACAGTCCGCCAACAGTGCCATCAGCATCAAAGGGTATGTTGGCAAATCTGCTTGAAACCACAATGTTAGTGAAGATGCCTTCTGGATGGCCACCTACGCCTATTTGGGAGCCCACATTTCTCTACATTTAACTTCAGGTTTGGTTAGGATAGGTAATATAGCTAAAAGCTATGCATGTTATTCTTGATGGCTGGAGTTCCCGTTATAAATATTCAGCCCCGGTTTTTGTCTGGTGTCTAGGGCATGTTTTAGATGAAGAGGGGCTACTTCCAATCCCAGAAGGACAGTATAATTGTAGTTTGTTACAACAGCTGCACAGTACAAATCTAAATAAAACACTGTGCAATTTATTTAAGAAAATATAAGTACATGTAGAGTTTTTCTCTCTAGAATTTCTCTCTAGAATCCCTTTTTCTTTGGTTACCGACTCTTCTTCCTTGTCTTCCTCCTCTCCTGTCTACATTCTTCTCTCTGTTCTTTTCTAGAGTAGTCAATTTTAAAGTAGACATCCAAAATACAAAGAAAACAGTCAACTTGCCAAGTAATAGAAAGTCTCCACTGTGAGCATCGAGAAAGGATTCTGGCTGGTCCAGGTATGAGAGTGCAAAACAGGAAAATGCTCTCAGCTCTCTAGTGGATCACATTAACAGATTAGCCAGCCCTAAAACAGAAACATAGTTTAAGCAGCATACCCGTTGCTCCAGCCCTGTCGTGTTTTTCTTGCCCTGGCACCAAATGGAAGAGGAAATCACTTTCCCTTTCCTCTCCCTCCAATGCCACCCCCATGTTCCCTTCCACCAATGAAAGTCTCCCCTGTGGGCATCGAGAAAGGATTCTGGCTGATCCAGGTACGAGAGTGCAAAACAGAAAAAGGCTCTCAGCTCTCTAGTGGATCACATTAAAATTTTAACCTTTAATCGTATCTTGATTAAAGATATATATATATAACATTGTAACAAATAAACTCCAGATATGACATACACGTACAGTACAGGTGATGTGGTTGGTGTGGATCACCGCCTTAAAGTGGACCAACACCCAGGATTTTCACTATCCTTGGTGTTGGTCCACTTCCAAACCCCCCAGAAACCCCCCAGAAAGCCCCAAAAACTGACCTGACCCCGCTCCCACGTGACTCGCTCCACCAATCACTGCCGACGGACAAGCGAGGTCCGTCTACGGACAAGGTGAGAGCGCCTGCTGCCGCCTCTCCCGCGTCCCTCTTACAGGGAGCGCGCCCGCGCCGGCCATTCACAAACGGCCGGCGCGGGTGCGCGCCCTGCTAGAGGGATGCGCGAGAGGCAGCGGCGGCCCGCGCATGCGCCATTGGAACGAGGAACAGGTAGGATTTGCAGGTGTCCTGGGGGGTTTCACACAGCGGGGCACCCCCGAGATTGGCCAGCCTTAAAACAAAAACATAGTTTAAGCAGCATACCTGTTGTGTTTTTCTTTCCCCCGGTGCCAAATGGAAGAGTAAATCACTTTCCCTTTCCCCTTCCTCCAGTGCCTCCCCCAAGTTCCCTTCCACCGATGAAATGCAGGGTACCATACCCCCTCCCATGTTGTTATGCAGGATGGGTGCCTGCCCCTGTGTCAGCCTCCGCAGGGAGAGATCATCTCCTCCTTCTGAGCACGTCTGATGCTGAGAACGTGCACCCGATCTGTCAGCTCCTGATATATTCTGACCGGCTGGGCATTCACTACAAAACCCATCAATGAAATTGTATATAAAAGCTTCATTCACTCACCCTCTGCCCCAAGCCTCATGCATATGCAAGGCGGCAGCATGATGGATACCTCTATAAAAACTTTAAAGTTAGATTTTGTGGGACAAGAACATCATCAGGGCTATATAAATATAGCCGTCATTAGGTAAATAAACATTGACTTTAAATCAGACCTTGCATAAAAGAAGCACTGCATTTCCTTTTGTTTACAATAAACTTTTTCGGCATTGAGTATTTTAGCCACAGCTAGGATAATGGGAGTCTTTTTAACAGAAACACAAAGCAAAATTGTTGTCAGTCTTACAGCTGTACTGATTGATATATTCAATATGACTGCTCCTTGCTAAATTAGTTGCATAATGCATCCTGGTAGGGTTGCTAATCTCATAACAGGGTTAGATTTTGCTTTTATGCGCCTTTATTACAATAATGGCTTTTCAGAATGGTCCACTCGCCAAGAGGTCTGCTTTACAACCACACATTCCTAGGATCTGCATCTAGTGCCCTCTTGGGAAATATGCCAACCATTCAATAATTTCTCTGTGTCTATGAAAATAAAAATGTGACCTGCACTCCTCAGAAAAGCATCTGGGAATGACTGATGAGCCAAATAATAAGATCCAATTCCAAGACAAGGCAATGGCAGCTGAGGCAGGGTTAGTTTGTAATGCATGGAGCGGGGAGGCTTGCAATTAAAATAAAGATCCCCATCTAATGAAAGCTTTCTGTTCCCTATCCGCATCAGATTAAACCAGTGAGAAACTGCCACAGTCAATTACATCAAAAAGATGCCGAGAATACTGCCTTCAGTTACACACATTAATGCTCATTACATATCTTCACAAGACTTTTCCAGGGAAAAAACAGCTGTACTCCCCAGAGTGAACTAGTGTAATGGCATTCCTCCTGCTAGCCTATACACATCTGTCCTTCAATATTATTATTATTGTTTATTTATATAGCGCCATCTTCTTCCGTAGCGCTGTAGAAGGTGTCATTAAAAACGGTAAAACATACAGTACAAGCGACCATTACAAACTAGAAAGTTCAGACCAAATGCTGTGAGACAAAAGAAATGAGAGCCCTGCCCTGTCCCTGCAATGATATGGTATTAAAAAAACAGTCCTAAAATTACTCTGGTAGGTGTAGACCAGGGCTTCCCAGCCTTTTATCATCAAGTGCCAATTTCCATTTTCGAATTTTATGTCACGTACCACATAGGTATGTATGGGTTGTCAGTCACATCTGTTTTTATCACCTCGATCAGGCAAGTATAGATTGCAGCAGATTGGGTTAGGATATAGGTTAGTCTACAGCCTTGTTGTGTACCACCTGATAGGACACCTTGTAGTACCCCCTAGAGACAAGAAGTTCTAACAGAGTACCTCCAAATACGGGATCAATTTTAAATTTGACCAAATTAAGTAGGTCACAGGTCTCATAGCAAAAAGGGTTGAAATAATATAACAGACCAATCAGACCCATGTTGTTGGTGCACCCCAAACATCCTCGCGTACCCCCTGGGGTACATTTACCACAGGTTGGGAGCCAGTGATGTAGAGACAATGCAGTAAAACATCAACATTTTTATAAACATATGAGCTTAAAATAGACCAACACCCTTCCCAAATTTTCCCTACGCACTTTTCCAAAAGAGGGCCTGGGTCTACTGTGAGTCTAAAATTCTGATGACCCCCCCCCCCCCCCCCGGCCCCCATAAACACCTTTTCTTAGACTGTGCACTGGAAAGTGCAGCCTGGCATGTACAGCGCCCTTTCCAGTAGGGTGTGCTGGCTGCAGCAATGAGGGCTGCTTTTTCCTCTCACCCATGTAATGAAGAGCTCCAGGAAAAGAAGGTTCTCTTTGCTTTGAGACCTACATTCCTCCCTTTCAGTTTTGCCCCGCAGAGGGTGTAGTCGCATAGGTAGTCACGTAGCGCGTATTATCATCTTTTCCCACAGGGTCTGGAACTAGCAGTACACACTGCCGTGGCCAACATCACCTCTTGTAAGAGGAGCCAGTTTTTTTTTATTCTGTCTGTAAAACAAAGCACCAAGGGAAAAGGTAAGGGTCTCACCTGTGGATGGGATGCTTAGGTACCTGCAGCAACAGGCTTTCCCTTAGCACCTAAGCAGGATAATGATTCGGAGTCAGGTGAGAAAACTCACTCCTTTTTTTAGGAAAGAAAACTGCCATTCACTTTCATTGTTTACCTTGTGGCTGGTTCAGCGACTGGATGTAAATTTCTCATCAGGACCCAATGTGTGTTTTAAAAGGAACTCTATGGCCAAGTCCAGTGGCAACAACCACCTGCAATTCGAGACACTCTTTGCTGAAGTACCTTGGCTAGCTCTCAGGAGCTAACAGCACATTGCCCACCATTCCGGTCAAGCTGCCCAAAGAGAGAGAAGAATTCCTGATCCATGGATGTCACAAATCATTAGATACTTGCAATGGCCAACTTTGCACCAGCTGTCGAGTTCATCATTTAAAGCTCTTCTGGTCACTATAGAAACATTTCCTGAAACAAATAAAAAACAATCATCATAAAGTAGTAATGTTTCTTTTTGTAACAAATGATCTGATGCTAAAGTGAACATTACACTTGTTACATAATACTACCTGGTCTAAACATATATGTAAATTGTTTCAAGATACTATCAGCTAAGCTCATTCCTTACATATAACTTATACTATTTTCTAATGTCTCTCAGATGTGATGGCAGCTGCTTAACGTGTTCTGGGCCAGGAGAAAAGAACTGTACTAGTTGCCCCGAGGGCTATTTTCTAGAAGGCACCGTCTGTATGGTGGGGACTATCTGTAAAGATGGTGAGTTCATAGAATCTTATATTGTATCTATATCATGGTAGTAAAGCATTCTAGAGATGCTTTGATGTCTTTGTATGTGATATGATCTGAGTGCACTCATAATATTCTGGTGAAATCCACAAAGGAGCAGCTAATCCTTGCTATCAGTCTAGGGGGGAAATCTAGCATCTTCAAGAGAAGAGTTTTTTCAGTTACAAATCCTGAAATGTTCTGAGAAGTACTTTGATAATTGCCTGTATGTGTTTGATGGTAAGGAGAATGAAGAATGTCATGGATTGAAGTGTACAGTACATTGTCTGCATTTTGTTTATCTGTAAAACCCAAACCTTTATAACCACATTGCCCTTCAGCTATATAGCCGCGTCCGGTAACAATTTATTTTTATTGCCACTCATGGCAGGCATTGAATAGGACATCAATGTTAATGTAGGTTGTGTGTGCTTGTTACTTAGACACAATATAGTGAATTACAAACACAATCTTTTATTCCAAGCAGTGGGTTTTTATTTTCTACCACCCGAATGCTGCTCTTCCATTGTAGTGCCAGACATATAGTACTGCAAACTGCTGTGATTGATGTCTCCTCACTGTGCCCGGGACTGATCTAAACCAACCAAGAGCTCCTAAAACTCCTCTGCTGCATAGGATTTAATGTGCCTTTTAGCAAAAGAAGCTGGATGCTGATAATAATGTTATGCAAATTTCATAACATATGCTTGCAGGGCTTTTTTAAGGTTAATGATACAGATGCCAAACAGGATCGATGTATGTTGCCTCTTATGCTCGGCTCAGCAAAGCATCTCAGTAGCGCCAGTTCTGTTTTCCATGCAAGGCATGAGCAGTAAACAGGAGTGCTTCAGCATTCTCTATCAAGTCATCTGTCATTACACACAACAATGAGAATTGTTAACTAGATAAGCAAATGATATGTGCTGATGTATTGTCGCCAATTACAGGGCAGCAGTCTTTCATTCCTAAAGCAAAGGAATAAAAATGAATTACAATCCTCTTTTAAGTTTAGAAATACTTCATTGATAATTAAAGAACACGGGGACTCCAAGAGAAGACATTGGGTTGATACAAAGCCTGGTAAGAAAACTCACTTCTTTTTTAGGAGAGAAAACTTCCTGTCACTTTCATTGCCTACCGGGTGTACATTTTCACCTGGTTCTGAATCAGCCCAAAAGTAAACAATTAAAGTGAATGGCAATATTCTCTCCTAAAAAAGGAGTGACTTTTCTCACCTAGAGTCGATCCCAGTCAGTACTATACTATATCTGCCCCAAAGGCACACATAG
Source organism: Gastrophryne carolinensis (assembly GCA_027917425.1). Taxonomy (NCBI): domain Eukaryota; kingdom Metazoa; phylum Chordata; class Amphibia; order Anura; family Microhylidae; genus Gastrophryne; species Gastrophryne carolinensis. The sequence goes on from CM051234.1 coordinate 396,534,902, forward strand.
AGGCCGATTCATTAATAGCGCCAGGTAGCGGCAGATGAGCGCCATTAGCGTGATTTTCTGATTTTCACAGCGCTGGCTAGTATTCGCTGTGCTTGGCCGTTGTTCAGCTGTTGACAGCGACTCAGTCGGTGTGCGGTAATGTTGAATACGGGGTTAGGAGTCGCTGTTTGACAGGTTCCGCGCTGTATGGGTGCGCCTGACAGCGAATGGCCATAGCGAACGGATCCCAGCATATTCATTAACAAATCACGCTCAAAAAATTCTCGCGCTGTGAAATGCTTGTTTAAACCCCAGAGCGCTGGCGGCGATGGCTTAAAAGTAGTTTTTAACCCCCAAACAACCATATTTTTTGATTTAAAAATTAAACAAGTTGTTCTAAACATTTTGTAATATGAATACATTAATATCAGACCTGTAAGATCAATTCTGCACAAATTTTTTTTTTTTTTACCTTAAAAAAAAAATCTAACATTGCCGAAGTGGTCACAGAATTTTTGCCATTTAAAAAAAAAAAAAAAACACCTTAAAATCAATTAATTATGAATATTTAAAGATTGCTCCATTGAAATGCATTGGAGAGCGCCAGGTAGCGAGAGGTCATACCTGGCGCTGTGATGGGATTAGCAGCGGCGCTGTTCGTTGCAGTCTGCTACATGATGAATCCCGCGCTAGCTGACGCTCTCGCCGGCGCTAGCCTCATTTAGCGTGATAAATGCGTGATTGTGTCCGCCGCCTGGCGTTCTGGAGTCGGTAGCCGCCAATAGCTGTTGCTACCTGGCGCTAGTGAGACACTTCCTGGCGCTATCCCTTGATAAATAAGGCCCTAAGTCATAAAAAATTGTCATCCAAAAATTATACAAAGAAAACCAGGGCAAACAGTAGTGCTTTATAACAGAGAACATTATTTTTAAGGATCCAGCAGTGCCAGAGTGGACATCTATCTGGGCAGTAAATACATAAATCCAGTATGGGACCTAGTCAGTTTGTCGCTGTGAATGGCATTGATGCCGGCCTTTAAAGGACCTAAAGATATGAGATCTTAAAGCAGGCATGTCAAACTGTCCTGTGGGCCAAATCTGGCTTGTGGTGTATGTAGATTTGGCCCGCAAACAAAAATAAAATATATAAAGCAGAGGTTCCCATGTGGCTGGTATGCAAACTGCTGGCAGATGTTTCCAGGGGACTGAAATAGCTGCCGGATTTTAACAGAAGGCACAATTATCTTGCTCTTTCTACCATGGCAGTGAAGACAGCTGCGGGAATGGGGGCTCTGAACTCCACATGCCCGCATCCCTCCTCAGCCAAGTAAGTGGGCAGTGTTTGATGTAAAAAGTAAAAGGGACCCTGGCTCCTTTAAAAACTACAGCTGGTCTCCTTAGATTGCTGGTTTGTCAGCCCACGTGACCACTGCCCGCCATGTAAACCCATTTGGTAATGTAAAACAAGGCAAACAAAGGCAATAGAAACAAGGCAATTCATGTGGGTATGTGCAGTGGGGTACTGAAAACTGGGGTGCCAGTGTGGTGATGCTTAGGTGCAGAGGTCCACTTAGAGTTGAGAAAATCACGCTTGTTTCCATATAAAACAGATTATTGTTATATCTGATGAGCACTGGGAGAATCCACACTTGTGGGAGAGGCCGCCAGCAAGGATTTGGTAATATGTACGTGGACTGTGTCTCCCCAATGCCCCTTTAGGCCTAGCAGCTGTGCACAATCCATGTCCTACTAAGGGAACTACTAAGGGACTGGCCCGGCTGGTGATTGGTCCACTTTAAGCAGGAGAGGGTTGCCACTATTCCAGAATTCAGGTCTGTTGTAGCAATGGGAAAGCTCAGGGGAAGTCCAAGAGTGCTAGCCACCCAGACCAGGTATGTATGTAATTTTTACTTCAGGGTTCCTCTTCCTACACAAGTTTTTCACTCCTCCCGTTTTGTTCTGCTTCCTGTGTCCATTCCTCAATGGAGGAAATATTGCTAGACTGGTTGGCAACTTTCAATGAATCCCATACATTTTCTGTTAACTTAAATTAACAAATCCTTATTATACAGTAGGAAAAGGTAATTGTTACACAATTGTGCCGGGGCTACATTTGTTGCTATCCTAAATTGTTTTCAGTTTTTAAATGGAAGAAGAAAGGGCAGGGTAATTGAGGTTTAAAGTTTCTCCTCATGATTTCTCGTCTGAAAAAAGTGGGCGTGGGCCTTGGATCTGTGATGCTGCATAATAATCAGCATAATGGGGGGGGGGGGTCTGTAAGATTCCTAGAACTGGAGAAGGGGTGGGAGGAGGAAGGCACCAGCAATCCTGTCCCTGTCTGCTGAGCTAATTTGGGGACAAGATGAAAAAAAATGTCATTGGCTGAACCTGTAAACCCCAATATCATGGCCATTTCTGCTTCAACAAAAAGGAAAACAGTTTTACAAATGTAGCCTGACGCAATGGTGTAACAAGTGCCCTTGCACTTGTTAAACATCATTGGCCATCAGATCCCGAATCAGGATGCCCTGCTGTGTGAACACCACCCAGTTTGGCCATAAAATCTCACCTTGCCTGGCTTCAATAGTGCATGTGTGGGCTCTTGTCCAATGAGAGCCTCTTGCTGTGACTACATCATTTGGCAGGTGGCTCTCATCATTGTTTTGAATAGGAAATATGTGCTGCCAGATCCCCAGCATTGTGTGCATGCTCCCGCCCCAGCCAGACAGATAGGGGATGCGGCAGCGCATGCTCCCCATTCAAAACAATTAGAGCCACCTGCCAAATGACGTAGTCACAGCAGGTGGCTCTCTTTGGACGAGAGCTCGCACATGCGCTGTTGGAACATGGCAAGGTGAGTTTTTAGGGGCAAACTGGGGGTTTCACACAGCGGAGTCACAGAACAAAACCCAGAAAAGTTAAATTCCCAGGTTTTGTTCCGCTTTAAGTACGTATCCTAAAGGCTTCAATGTGTGTGGTTTTCTTAAATGTGCTTTTCAGATTACTGTCAGATGGCCTCCCAGAGCAAGGAAGTCATAACATCTCAGCTGATTTCCATTACTAAAGTTTGTTTAATAGAAATGATAGAGAATGATGATTACACAGGGATATAGGGAAAGGGATCCAAAGAAGATGTCATTCAGTGTGAAATGTTTCTATGCCGCTATGCTTTTTTAATGGCCAGAATGTGTTTCAAAGATAAGCAATGCATATTCCTTTTTATTTTGCTATAAAACAACATTTTAAAGATTAAACAGGCTAAGATGTCTATAATATGTGCATATTAAATTAAGATTGTATCAAACGAGGCATTGGTTCTGGCACATGGCTTGTTTCTGGGCTTTAGGCAAGGCAGTCCATCAAGGTTGTTTGTCTATTATGTGTGCAGAATATTGTATTTGAGCATGTAAAGATGAATGCCTATATTTGACTTGTGCCAGTATCTATATATTCTTATCTAAGAAATGTGTGTGGTTTAGATGATTTTTCTTCTCCAGCGAGGAGTCATTTTGCATCCTTGGTTCACTTTTGATTCCCTTCTCTTTTTATCCCAATGACAGAATTTCCTTGAAATGTTTTTAGTCTATTGACAGTCAACAGAGAAAGACATCTCACAGCTTAAGCCTCTTCACACCAGCCTTATTTATAGAGTGTAAAAGTCACATTTGTCTTTCTTTGTTGTGTTGGGTGTAATTGTTAAAGCTTTACAGACCCATGAATTCAGAGATTGCTTGCTTAACTCTTGCAAGGAAGTGACCTTGTGTGAGGTTATGTTTCAAGGAAACATTTTACAACATGAATTGCAGAGCTTACGCTATAACTAGATGTTTTATTTGGCCTTTAGACTTATTTAGTGGTGTGGATTTAGGCTCCTACGCCACTGCCACTGGCGGAAACAGACACCTTTTTTGTTCTCTTATGTGTAGTAGTTAAACTATATTTATCTGATATGTACAGTAGGGTTCTCTAGTTCAAGAAGCTCTGAGTCTGGAAACTTGATCCTTCTGAATTATCATTCTCATCATTTCGGACCAAAACCAGCAATAGTTAGACTAACTGATTTTTATACAGTTCTCAGCCACACAAACATACATACTATGCAGAGACACAACTAAAGGAAACCTTTATTATGAAGGTACTAGGGGTATGTTTCCCTCATTATCAGGATTCCAAATAAGTTGGTAGAAAAAAAACAACCAATAAATTGCAGTTTTTTTTATTGTTCTTTTCACATACATTTTAAAATATCCAACATAAATATTAAAATTGTCTACAAAGATCTTACAATGTGATAACTATATTTTCGAAGTCAGAGCAGGCAGCTGATAATCAGAGCACACGACATGTTTGGCATTGTCAATATTTTGCATATTAAGCATTAGTATATATATATATATATATATATATATATATATATATATATTCTTTTCAACTACCATTATTTTTATTACCAATATTTTTGTTACCATTATTGTCTTTGAAAAAAATACAAAGAAAAAAGGTGAAAAAATTGGCAATTTAGAAGAATACATTTCTGTAGTCAAGCGGACCTGCCAGCTTCAGAAATTCCCCTTGCGATGAGGATGACAAATATTTCAGTGCCAAAAGGACTGTCTGTAATACAATAAAGATATGATGACTGTAACGATCATAAATGCACATTTATGAATGTATTAATTTCTTCCTATTATTGTTACACACAGACAGGGAGGCCGATTCATTAATAGCCGCAGGTAGCGACAGTTGAGCGACTGTAGCGGCATTTTCACAGCGCCCGCTAGTAGTCGCTGTGCTTGGCCGTTGTTCGGTTGTTGACAGCGACTCAGTCGGTGTGCAGTAATGTTGAATATTGGGTGAGGAGTCGCTATTTGACAGGTTCCGCACTGTATGGGAGCGCATGATAGCGACTGGTCAGAGCGACCGGCTCCCAGCATATTCATTAACAAATCACGCTCAAAAAATTCTCGCGCTGTGAAATGCATGCTTAAACCCCAGAGCGCTGGAGGCGATGGGTTAAAAGTAGTTTTTTAACCCCCAAACAACCATATTTTTGGAAACCAAAAAAAACAAGTTTTTTAAATAATTTTGTAATATGAATACATTGATATCAGACCTGTAATATCAATTCTGCACACATTTTTTTTTTTTTTTTTTACCTTAAAAAAAATATCTAACATGGCAGAAGTGGTCACAGAATTTTTCACATTTAAAAAAAAAAAAAAACATTAATAACAATTCATTATTAATATTTAAAGATTGTTCCATTGAAATGCATTGGAGAGCGCCAGGTAGCGAGAGGTCATACCTGTCGCTGTTCAAGGTCGGACGCTGGCGCTGTGGGCTGAGGCTGGAATAATGATGAATGAGTCGCTATATGGCGCTATCTCAGTCGCTTAGCAGGATTGGCTTGATAAATGTGTGATTGTGGTGGGGAGCCGGCGTTCTCGCGGCGGGGCCCGTCATTACCGGTCGCTCACCAGTCGCTACCTGTCGCTATCCCTTCATAAATAAGGGCACATGTCTCCTGAAGAAGCTATGTTGAAAACCATGTGCACTGATTATTATCAATTGATGCATGACTTATAGAATATTGTTATCACATTGTAAGATCTTTGTAGACAATTTGAATACTTATGTTGGATATAAGAATAATAAAATAATAATAATAGAACTAATAATAAGGAAAACAGTATTCTCTTAACATACCACTAGTACCTCAGTGTTTTTTGCAGCTAATAACCTACACGATGGGTTAAATGCTTTTCTTATACTGATAACTATTTAGATCAGGGGTTGGAAACACATTTTATTACCAAACGAAATGTTTTATGTTTTATTACACTCAAATGGATACATTTAAGTACCTTATCCCCACCCCTTCCATTTTCCTCGTACAAAAATTGTATACTATAATATTCTAACCTAATATCTCACAACCTTGATCTCACATAGTGGCTGCTCAGATTTCAGCTGTGGTCATTGGGAGCCAGCTGGGGCTTTTTCCATTTCTTATATACATGTCTTGTCATATTAAAGAGGACTAAAACACATCTATATGTCCCTGTAGACACATAGGTTTTTGTTGTAGCATCAGACTTTATGTTCTCTAGAGCTAGAACTGTGGATGTAGGGGGTAAAATATAGGGTTGGAGATCAAAAGAATGACATTAATGTTTTAGTCTTTATAGGCCAACTAATTCTCAGACTCAAGGCATGGGGGCGGGGGGCAAAACACTAGGAAACTGTGACTATATAGGACTAACTGTGACTATTGTAGTAAACACTATACACTGTGGCATGAATGCATATAGGATCAAAGGGAACAAATCCAGGCATATATAGGTGTTTGACATTTCAAGTGTATATCACTGTCAAGTGTAATCACAAACTGACTCATTCTTTCCATGTTCTCTTACAAATACAATGTAAAATATACCATAACACTATTCCTTTTGGATGTGGTAAGTTCGGCCTCTTTTATATATGTCTGCCTTGGTACTATGCTGATTATATTGTCCTTGAATTTGAACTTTCTTCTTCCATACATAAATATATATTTTGATTTCTGTGAGTTATGTTCTAATTTTCAACTGTTTTTCTTGTTTTTTTCTACTTTCCTCTGTCAATGGATTTCAATCACTTCCTGTTGGACCATTATATCTCTACCTGTTGAAACAATATTGACATGAATCTTCCTTCTGCTGGACCAAATGTCCTTGTTTCCTGCTGCTGAATGGTTGCTACATCCTGATCTGCTTGTTCTTATCAATCAAACCTTTCTTCGTATTTATCACCTGCTTTTGAAATTCCTCCCATTTTTGCTCCTTCCTACTGTCAACCTTGGGAAAGCAACGGAAGAAGCGTGGGCGGAGGGCGGCTTCTGTATGCTTGTAAAAAAGAACAACCTGTGCATCAGGAAAGTACTTCAGCAACTGTGTTGCAGAACATGTACACTCAAGGGGTGATTATGCTGCTGCTCTTGCAGAGGGTCCATTTATTAGACTTCTAGAGTTTTCATATTAATAATAAAAAGCCACCTCTTTCTCTTACTCTCTTTGCCCTCATCCCCCCTCTTGTTGGGGGGAACGGTGAACCGTTTTGTTGGAACTTCAAAGAAACAAACAAAACTACAACAGAACTACCTTGTATTGCTGGGTGTTTACATTCAAGCACATGGATCCACAGTCAGTATTGTGTGACCAAAGCATTGATGCCAAAATAAAGAGTCAGCTAATGATGATGTCATGTCAGCTTAAAGGTATTGCCTTTTGTTGTTCATTGTCCGGTCTCCCTGAAGCAGGATGAGCTATTGCATAAAAAACATCCAAGTGTAAAGGTGACCTTTAATGAAGAGATTTGATTAATTACATCTTGTTTATCTGTGAAATATAAAAATATTTATCCACAACTTTTTAAATATTCTTGTTCTTGTGTTTTTGTTGCTAGAAAGTTTGGGTGATGAGGTTGCATAAATTCTTTATAACACCTCAATTCTCACTTGACCAAATCTCCCTCCCGTCCCCATGCTAACCCCTATTTGAATAGTTAAAGCAGGGTTCTTCATCCCTGGCAGCCCCCTGCAGCTGCTGTAGTGATTGGGCAAGATATACCCGTTATTCCCTGCGGTGTGAAGACTGCCAAGGATACATAACTGATCACAAGGACCAAGTCATTCGCGGTTAGCAGGGGCCGATCAGCGGGGGAGTTAAAATTTGACTCTAGGCCCACATTTTAATTGCAGGAGTAGTATTCCATATCATGTCTGTGAAGGTTGTCATTAATCCAGATCATGATATACCTGTAGGAATAAATAAAGGCAGCTCGACATTGTTTTATTCTCTTAAAGACATTTCAATAGCCATCTGTCAAGCTTGACCTTAAGAAAGCAGAATCATATATTAACGGTAATTAAAAGCTTAAATATACTAAAAAGGGCCTTGAACAAACAACTTATATCACTCTTAATGGACCCTATCTCTTAACATAATTTTATAACACATATACAGTAGATTACATTTTACATGGCTTACCACTGGTACTTTCATCGGGAGTTAAGTTGGATGTACTTATTCTCTCCCCTGACCCCCATAAGTATTATCTATATTTTTCATGCATACCATATGTGTAACAAGAAAAAACAGGTTAACAACTGGATTGGGTTTATGGTGTAAATGCTAATGACATGACCATGCTTTGTCAATTGATAGCCTTGTTTCAAGTAGACTGTAGTGCATGTCATGCAAAGCAGAACAGAACTCTGGAAAGTTTTGACTTTCCTGGGTTTTTCCATGCTCCTAGGAATCCTAAATTGGATCCCAGTTCGCCCAGTAAATCTCACCTCTTCCCGGTTCAGTGGCGCATGCTCTTCTCCAGTCATCGCCCTTTGCCATGTTTACACCCATCGGCAAAAGGCTCTCATTGCTTTCAATGGGGAACGGGAGCAGCTGCACCCCTAGCGGCATGTGGATGAGAGCCTGCATATGTACCAGGGAAAGCTCCCAGCCCTATAATCTTTTAGACTGCAGGGCCGGATGTGCTGGGTTTTCCGCTTTAAGCTGTTTATTTACAAGTAGATTATATACAGTAGATTATATACAGCACAGCAGTTGTGGCCTAGAAGTCTTCTTCATGCTATACTTCAGTAGTAGCCAGCTCTATAGACCTTTCAGAATTTCCATTCATCTACCGCAGCACAGGCGGCTAGGAGGAGGCTTCTTGGAGATGCTTTAATATATTCCACCTTTTACATCTAGAATTAATATATATATATATATATAGAGAGAGAGAGAGAGAGAAAGAGAGAGAGAGAGAGATCTGCTGGTTTCTAGGCAGCTATATGCAGTCTGAGAAAGAAGCATCTTGTTCATCCTTATTTTTAATAGATTAAATACAAGAGGTTTCCCTTCAGTCAATGATTTTGAGCCCCTATGCAATTTGTTTTAAGAGACTTTCCAAATCAAAAAAGAGAAAAAAAAATCCCCCATATGCTGCTGTTAATACATTTGTATAAGCATAATGCACCTTAATAAAAACAATCTTTATTTCACCTGTAGGCTGTCGTATGCAGGTGCAGGGGATTTCTTTTTTGTGTGTGTGATATGTGTTGTGTTGAAAAGTTTATCAAAACTCATCCACATCAAAAATGTCAGAGGCTCTTAAAAGCACTTGATAACCCTTCCTAAGTGGTACATACACAGCATTTGCATACAGAGTGCGTGTGTGTATCAAGTAAGATGTGGGTATATCTGTAACCCAATGACTTTAGGTCCCTTATATAAAATTGTCCAAAGATGGCTGTTAAGTGTAACAATATTTCTCTCTACTTTTTCAACTCATTTTTCTAGATATTGTTTGTGCTTTATGCTTTACATTGATCAAATGGAATTTTATTCAAGTGGGAGAACTATTGTGTATGTGTACTTGATTAATTTATATTTTAAGGTTAACTGTTGTAACAAAACAGGTAAGTTGTCACAGCTAACAACTTCTGAAATTAAAAATCCAATTATTAATATAACATTTTATGGTTTCTACTACAAAAAAACATCCAACTTAAGAAATTCTGGGGCCAGCAGCTGCCTTCGCCTGGGGTATCCCATTTAGGGATGCCCTGCTGTGTGAAATCTCCCAGATCACCCAAAATAGCTAACCCCTTCCCGGTCCCATGGAGCATATGCGGGCTCTCCTCCAATCAGAGCCGTTTGTCATGACTGGGAGGCCGATTCATTAATAGCGGCAGGTAGCGACTGTAGCGGCATTTTCAGAGCGCCCGCTAGTAGTCGCTGTGCTTGGCCGTTGTTCGGTTGTTGATAGCGACTCAGTCGGTTTGCCGTAATGTTGAATATTGGGTGAGGAGTCGCTATTTGACAGGTTCTGCGCTGTATGGGAGCGCATGATAGCGACTGGCCCTAGCGATCAGCTCCCACCATATTCATTAAAAAATCACGCTCAAAAAATTCTCGCGCTGTAAAATGCATGTTTAAACCCCAGAGTGCTGGCGGCGATGGGTTAAAAATAGTTTTTTTAACCCCCAAACAAACATATTTTTGGAAACCAAAAAAAACAAGTTTTTTAAATAATTTTGTAATATGAATACATTAATATCAGACCTGTAATATCAATTCTGTACAATTTTTTTTTTTTTTACCTTAAAAAATTATCTAAAATGGCAGAAGTGGTCACAGAATATTTCACATAAAAAAAAAAAAAAAATCATAACAATTATGAATATTTAAAGATTGTTCCATTGAAATGCATTGGAGAGCGCCAGGGAGCGACAGGTCATACCTGGCGCTGTTCAAGGTCGGACGCTGGCGCTGTGGGCTGAGGCTGGAATAATGATGAATGAGTGGCTATCTGGCGCTATCTCAGTCGTTAAGCAGGATCGGCTTGATAAATGTTGATTGGTGGAGAGCCGGCGTTCTCGTGGCGGGGCCCGTCATTACCGGCCGCTCACCAGTCGCTACCTGTCGCTATCCCTTGTTAAATAAGGGCCTATGTAATTCAGCAAATGGCTATGATTGTTTTCGATGGGCAGCACAAGTGGCTTCATCCCCTGCATCTTCAGGCTGTGCGAGCCAGCCATTTGCCTAATAACATAGTCACAGCAAATGCCTCTGATTGGATAAGAGCCTGGACATGCACAATTGGACTGGGAGGAGGTGAGTTATTAAGGGCCATCTGGGGGGTTTTACACAGTCCAAAATGGGATCCCCCCGGGGACTGAAACAAACCCCATGATAGCCAAAATCCCAGTTTTTGTTTTGCTGTAACCATACCTAGAATTTGACTGTTCTGAGCAAGAAATATATCCCATTGGGCAAAACGAAGTAGTTAAAAATAACCTGTAGGCCATTATAAGAAACTGTATACTTACCTTGCCATCAAGAAAGATCATCAAAGAAAGTGGCTAAAGAAAACACCTTCTTCTAGAGTGTGTGGCGCTCAGCCTAGCTCCAGTGTCCACTCTTTGCCTTAGTCATGAGTGAGCAGGTTCTTTTGCGGATTGGAGGATGAGTGTGTGTCCTTATCAGCAACACATAGTAGATCAGAGTTGATCAGAAGGAAATGGCTAGGGGAGCAGACAGCAGAAAAAGATGTTATCATTGACCTGAATTAACTGTCATGGGGATTAGGTTAGTATAAAAAAATGTCTACAAACAAGCAAGTGAAGCTGAATCTTGCATAACAGATATATAAAGTACATTATTATTAATGTAAATGCGTATATCATGTGGCATGTTAAGAAATAATTGCACTCTTTGCATCCAGCTGCCCTAATATGAAACTTGAATAGGACCTGGAATAGAGTTACATAGTGCAAAAAGTATGTTGCACATTCTGCTTCCTGGTGTTTTTCCTCTTTGTTATTTGATAAAAAGCTGCTATGCTGAAAGTGGCATAAATTATATATCAGATGTGAGATGAACATGTGGCACACATCTGCTGCAAAGCGCTCTCTTTCCCCTCTGTGCTATCTACAGGCCTTCAAAATGTTCTCTGCTCTATACCATAAACAATGTATTTACAACCCTCTGTGCTTAGGAAATCTTGTCATATCATTTTCAGTGGGCTCAGCAAAGCACAAAAGCTCATTTACATTTGTTTTGCAATGTGTTTATTTCTGGAGATTTGCATATTTTTCACTTACTGTGGTGTAACGTTGAATTTTTACGAGGAGCTTTTTTCAAGGGTCTTATTGGAAGGTATAACTAATATCATGCCCTAGTCTCACACAGTGGGTGACGTGGAAATGTAGAACAGAGATCAACTACAGTGAAAGATCTAGCACATTACCTCCTGTTGCTACTATTATAAAATAGTTATATACTATTATTATATAATACATGGATTCCCAACCAGTGGCACTAGTAGTACTTTGGCTCCCTTGTCATGGTAAAAAAGGGCACTGGAGGTAAAAGTGTGGGGGGGGGGCACTGTAGACAATCTTCTGCCCCAGGAGGAAGTGCCTAGTCAACAAGCTGCAGGAGTGAGACATCACAAGATGACTGCATTGCTGGCATAGAAGCTTGCATGACTGGGCTAGTATATGACCTCCAGTCTCTCAGAGAAGTCTGTATTAGTCGTGAAAGGAATGGTTCTTGAGATTATTATGCTTGCATCTTATTCTTTGGGGAGTAGACCTTCATTGTTCAAAAGGACTGTCCATGCAAGGGGTTAGCAGAACCTACAGTCTCCTCCTCCCTTAAGTGAATGTTGTTTAGCTGCCATTGGTGCATTTGTGCAGATTGGAGCAAGATTTGATAGTCAACAAATAAAAAAATCATTTGCCTCCTGTGACCAAAGGGGCCCCCCCAGCTCCCTCTCAGCTTATGCACATGCATAGCATTACATTCCCCTTGCTCTGCATGGCCACGCCCACTCTCCCTCTGTCTGTGAGAAAGAGAAAGTAAAATGTTTAAACTGTATAACTCAGCAACAAAAGCTTTGCTTTAAAAACAACAAGTTTAGGACAATGCCAGATGTAGCCCTACTCAACGGGCCAACACTTGGCATTGCCTGCTTTAAGGAATGTACACCTTAAAAAGTATGCTATTTTTCTAGCTCCTTCCTCAACCTCTACCCCTATTAGGGTGACAGAAAACCTTTTACATCCTATCTTAAATGGGTTTTAGAGGAGCTACCATGCCAGTATGGGTGTAACAATCAATGCTTAAACAACAAAGGATAACCTTTTATATTCAACCTCACTTGGTCCAGTGCTCCTACAACCTAACCTTGATTTAAATAACATATACACTCACATACATCATTTGTACTATTCCTACTGTTTTTCTCATGTAAGGAGATCACATTTACATGCCAAAGAAGTTTGAGAACAGAAAAGGCTGCCAGATCAGCCAATTATGGCTCCAAAGATAAGTAGCCGCACAACCAGAAATTTTATATGAAAATGAAAATCAATTATATACAAACAAATAACACACAAACAAACAAGATTAAAAACAATTAAAAATATATGCAAGGGTGGCCTAGATACATGGGACTCTATATATTATCAAAAGGTTACTACAGCTATGCAGCCCTTCTCAGAAAATCCTAAGAAATGACCAGAACCTATACAAGACAGTAGTGAAATTTAAGTGCAACATACAATAAAGCCTCATCAAAATATACGTGCAAACCTATATATGATAATAATGTACTTAAACCCAACATAAAAAATGCTACCAAAAAACTATATAAAAAAATTGTTTTCAATACAATTATAAAGTGCTTAGTGCTACAAATATACAAGAAAACGTATATGGAAACCTCATGTGCAAACTGTGTCATGTGCAAATAATGCTAATATAAAAGATAATAGATGAGAGGGCAAAAAGTAAACAATTAGTTTATATCACCATATGATCAAGGTCCCATCCAGGTTCACCCAAATAACACCGACGCATTGCGTGGGTTCTAATCGACCCACTTCATCAGGATGTACAGGAGTTTTTTGGTAGCATTTTTTATGTAGGGTTTAAGTACATTATTATCATATATAGGTTTGCACGTATATTTTGATGAGGCTTTATTGTATGTTGCACTTAAATTTCACTACTGTCTTGTATAGGTTCTGGTCATTTCTTAGGCACAAGCTCTGTGCACATTGTGCAGGCTAAGGCAGTCACTGGTCCCCATGGCCCTCATGTTTTTTCCCCGTATTTACTGTTTAGCACTAGCAAATTTGTCTCTCTAGCCTCTGTGTTTGAGGTGAATTCTCCAGTCTGTAGTGGATTCTCTGAGGCGCCTGTGTTCTCATTGTTTCTATGTGTAGTGTTTTATTTGGCGATATCTTGATTCCTGTTGATATATAGTTTGGTGTTTCCCAATGTTTGGTCCCAGATGCCCTCTATATACCTCTATCACTGCCCTGCCCTTGTTTAGTGGCACTAATGTATTGTTTCTTTTTTTATTAAATCAAGCATTTGTGCCCAAACATCCACCTATTGGGTTTTTTTTAGCTTAAAACAATATTATATTCGTCAACTTTTAACACTATGTAGCAAATTGTTTTTTACAAAATTGTAAAAAAAATAGGTAAAAATACTAAAAAATAACTTGCAGATAACACTTCCATTCATAAAAGACATGTTGGCTATTGCAGGCATGTCTTTAATGAGACAAATAAGCATGTCAGTTAGTTTAGTCCTGCTTTTTGCTGGAGGAAAATGGTGCATGAAATAAACACATCTGTGCACACTTTTCACCCCACGCATGAAATCTTACGCCATACAACCTTTCTTAACATGAGAGCTGCATTTAGCAGCCCTGAGAGATTCCTGGGAACAACATTAGACACTAATAGTTCTTAGAAACAAAAAGACAAGTGAGGTGCATTAACGTGACAATTCAGTGTGCATGTCAAACCCCTTGCCCCATCAAATACTGCCCCACACTTGCAGATTCCCCACCCAAAAAGGTCAAAGCTTTTTTTCCAATTGCAAATGACTTAAAGTCCACTTACTTGCCCACCCCTGAAGTATCCTGGTTTGGGGTACCTAATCGGTTAAAAAAAGCCCATTTCTGCAGTCTAGTGGTGGGTGTGGCTACAGCAGGTCCATGCTTACATGTGTTGCCTGGTGAAACCCATTTCCCTCTGTTGGTCATGTGCGATACTCCAGGTGCGTGGGTGCGCTGAGCTGGTAAATGATATTTGGGATTCCATTTAATTTTTTGACTGGGGGTGAGCAAGAAGATTTTGACTGTAGGTCAGCTTTATTTGGCAGAATAAAAACCCAAACAATGCTGGGAGGCTGGGAATCCAAGTGTGATGCTAGAAACTAACAAGGCAGCTCAGCTTGCAATAACCCCCCCCCCCTATGTTGCGGACAATACCCAGACCTGGGTACTACCTATCCCTCCCAGCTTACAGGGTGTGCTAGTGTACGGGGAGGCCGATTCATTAATAGCGGCAGGTAGCGACAGTTGAGCGACTGTAGCAGTATTTTCACAGCGCCTGCTAGTAGTCGCTGTGCTTGGCCGTTGTTCGGTTGTTGATAGCGACTGAGTCGGTGTGCAGTAATGTTGAATACGGGGTGACGAGCCGCTATTTGACAGGTTCCGCGATGTATGGGTGCGCATGATAGCGACTGGTCAGAGCGACCGGCTCCCACCATATTCATCAAAAAATCACGCTCAAAAAATAGTGAAATGCATGTTTAAACCCCAGAGCGCTGGCGGCGATGTGTTAAAAGTAGTTTTTTAACCCCCAAACCACCATATTTTTGGAAACCAAAAAAAAATTTTTAAGAATTTAGTAATATGAATACAATAATATCAGACCTGTAATATCAATTCTGCACACATTTTTTTTTTTTACTTAAAAAAAATTATCTAACATGGCAGAAGTGGTCACAGAATATTTCACATTTAAAAAAAACAATAATTAATTATGAATATTTAAAGATTGTTCCATTGAAATGCATTGGAGAGCGCCAGGTAGCGAGAGGTCATACCTGTCGCTGTTCAAGGTCGGACGTTGGCGCTGTGGGCTGAGGCTGGAATAATGATGAATGAGTCGCTATATGGCGCTATCTCAGTCGCTAAGCAGGATTGGCTTGATAAATGTGTGATTGTGGTGGGGAGCCGGCGTTCTCGTGGCGGTGCCCGTCATTACCGGTCGCTCACCAGTCGCTACCTGTCGCTATTCCTTCATAAATAAGGGCCTAGATCTTTTCAAGAGAACTGCACAGTAGGGGTCATTGAGCTACATGTCCCCTGGTCCATAATACCAAATACAAAATCTATATGCACACCCCCTCATGTGCCAGGACCCCACTCTCTGCACTATGTGCCTGAAGCATTCTCGGCGAATTGAAATACATGTTTGGGTGTTTTGGACGTTTTTTCCATTTCACTAGGGCAGTTAGGGGGTTACTTACGCTTTTTTTTATTTGCACAGCATAATAATGATTTGAAGGACTAAACCTTAAAAATACTACTAAAACAATCAATAAAATGTCAAGTTTATATCTATGCAAGAACTCTAATCTCTTTTAGTATTGGATTAAATGATACTGGGTTACAATAAATGTGATTTTTTGATTATTTGACAATAACAATAAACACACAGGATGCTATACCTGTAATTCCTTGTTTGATCGGAATTAATGAATAATCCAACTGTATCAGTTGGAAACATTTTATGTTACTGTATCTAAATGTATGTATGATTGTAGAAGCTTTTCACTACTTGTGATATAATATGTATGTTTGTGATTACTGCAATATAATAGTGATATATTTTTTTATATCATGTGTATTATATAGCTTTTGATTTGTACAATCTCTTATGTAATATAGTTATGTTGCTTTTTTATGTTAAAATTGTTTTGTATGCATAGCGTTTCCAGTTCTTCTTTTACAAATATGTAGATGGAATAGTATGCGAATGTTTATATTATATGTAGTATATATAAATACATTGCATAAGAACATACGAAGAATATAAGAATATAAATATGCAAAATAGCGTTGAGAGACTTTCCAACTCAACATTCAATAAAATGGAAAAAACTCCCTGATAGGATATCCCACAATTTTCCTCAATATTTTGAGAACAGGTAAAATAACAAGCAGGTATTTGTATTATAAGGTATTGGGTCACCCCCTCCACTACATTTGTATAAATGCACCAAACTTTTCGATATAAAGTGAGAGCAACCTATTGATTCCAACTGTGGCTGACCTACCATGCACAGAAGCTTCTGAGCATTTCTGGTGATCAATCTCATTTCTGATTGGCTCGCATCACCCAATGCATATTTCTTTGGTGAGGTTGTAGGCCCACTTTAAATAAGACTTATATTGTACCGTACTATCCCTGGCATAGAACAAGCTTCCACACCAGCAAATTTGGCACTCCAGGATGCTGTAAACCAGCAACCTAACCCCCCAATGGGGCACATAAACAAGCAGAGGAGGAGGCCTGTGCCACGTAGTATTGGCATGCTTTTAAGTAGACATATACCCCTCGGATTTCAGGTTAGAGTTAGAAAAAATCCTGTCTAGCAATATGAGCCACAAGAAAGTGCTTGTGTAGCATCAGTTGAGCACTGGATTTAGTTTCAGCCACTTTACACTTCTGATCAGGGCCACCATTAGTGCAGGGACAATCAGGACTCCAGAATGGGGCCTCGCTATGAAGGGGGGGCTGTTTACTGACCCTGATAGCAGCCCAATAGTATCCTCTGTCTGTCCTGATCTGGGCACTCCCAGATTTATCATGCACCCTCATGCAGGCAGCAGCCTGACTATTTACTCGCCTCTCTCTGAGCTCCACCTGAACCCATTTCTTGCTCCACTCATCCGTCACCCCTCCAAGATTCACTCAGAACCTCCACAGAAGAGGGGCCAGAAAGGTTGTAAGGGGCCCAAATATTTTTGATAGCAGTCCTTCTCCTGACACTCCATTGTCACAGAGCAACAGGGACTGTGAGCAGGGTTTTTATCTGCCAACAACTCACATACCTCCAGGGGGGTAGACTGTGTGCTACCACCAGTTGTGTCCATGTTTAACATATCCATGCCCCCTACAAATTCACCAGGTTGAGGGAAAACTGTTCAGACCTGGGCAACTTCAAGGTGCTTTTCCACTAGGACAAGCCAGTTAGCCACTAATGTGACTGCCCAGTATATTCTATTTGGAAAAGTGCAACTTAGCAATCCTTGGACATTCCTAAAACCCGGTGCCAAAAAGCAAAGCGAATTTTTCGGTACACAGGTGCCCCAAAGAGGGAAATGATGCCCCGGATCTGCCTCCTAAATTGTTGCCGCTGGAGCTATTATAGTTATTTTTTCCATTCTTTATTTACCGGTAGCTTTTCACTAACTAGGTGTGCTGATATGTATTGGCATTTATTTCAAATCGGATTTCACTTCATATTTTTCATACATGCCTTTGTTGATAATTCATTATATTCGGATGAATGATTTATTAGCATTTTAATTGCTTTTATATTATCTCAACTATTTTTCATAAAGCCCTTCCGCTAGTCATTTGACCAACTGGCCAAAGATCACAAGCAGCACCTGAGGCAAAGGCTTTTAGCCTTACAGGGGACTAAAATGTTTGAGTATCCAAACTGGAGATTTGTAAGAAGAAGACATGCATACTTTAGATATATATATATATGCATTGTATTAATGAATACCTAACAGGAGCTGTTATCTAAACATTTTAAATAATAGCTCCACCCTACAGGAAAAACACATCGCTTTAATAATATCTTCATCCCAAAACCCAATCACTTTGAGGAGAGTTGTTTTTTAAGAACAGTTTAACAGGTGAGGTACTGTTTTTTTCAATGACAGCCTAAAGGATATTTAAAAAATATGGAGGCTCCTATAGGGAGCTGTTATTTCCATACAAATCTTTGGAAAAAAAACGGCATTACAAACCACAGAGTATATCCTGTGCAGTAAAAGAAAAAGGCATGGTTCTGCTGTAGAACATCAACCTCCTTTTTAGAACCCCCCACCACCCCTCTGCAATCCATGGCGCTTGTGTGAAGCTGTGACACAAACCTGCGTAGCTGTCATTGCATATATTATGTCATGGCATGTGCGTGATTCTTTTTTTCCAGAGGGATGTGTACAGGCGGTCACAGGCTTGTGAAAAGAAATGGCTGTGATGTAAGCATTCCATCAATCTTTACCCCTGAGTTCAGTTTTCTTACACCTAAGCAGCCCTCAATCTGCTTTATATTTTAGTCAAATCGTTTTTGTACTTTTCATCATTTTTACATCTTCTTCTGCAATACCGAAGAGTGAAATGAAAAGAGACGGCCTGTAATGAATTGTAAAGAAAGCAGATTAATTGGAACAATATACTTGGAAGCACTTCTTAAGAAACACTGACATCATATGGAACCCGAGAATCGAGGACAAAGGATAAACTAGCACAATAATGGTGCATATGGCAAACTGTAAAAAGCTTTCAAGCTGTGAGGCACATTAGGATGTGACCTAAAGTTTGTTGTGCTCAACAGTCAGAGGGAAGCAGGTCCAAAAAATCCTGTTACAGTTTTTATTACTTCACTATACAGCCAAGAGTGTATATGGCTGGGCCACATCACAAACAACAACAGGGGCCCAGTGGGACACTGTTAAGACTTTACTTCTCGTGAATTATCATTAACAGCGATTTATTTGGCATCTGCCAGTGTGGCGGTTTACACCTCAGTAATGGGGTCATCATTTGCTGGGGTCATGGGTTCACACCCTACCAGGGCACCATATAAAATGCTGTTTCTTTAGCTGTAACAGACAATCCAAGCATGTATTAAGTGGTTAGGCATATTAAGTATTGTAAGTGATTTTAGGACAAGAGTTGATTGTAAATTGCTATTTTTTTTGTACTTTTAATTTTTATTTTCTCGTATTAAAATGTGGTCAATACACATCTAATTTGTGGAGCACCCTTCATCTGTACATTTTTTCAACCTTAAAGACCTCCTCCACTTGAAATATCCAACACCTGTTGGAAAGGCAGGTGAACTTATGCCAGAGTTACTCAAGAAACATGAGTTTCCTGAGCTTTTTACTTTGCTTGATTGGTGCACAGGCTTAGACTACCCCACAAGAAAACAGGGGAATGCCCTAGTGCCTGGGTGCCTTGGTTCACACGGTGCTAAGAGACACAAATGCGCTATCTATTGAGCCCTTTGTACATTTCCAGCACTCAACTGATACTGATGATGCCACGCTTTGTTTTCACATGATACACTGTATGTGAGTAATGATGGTTGTCCCTAGAGTGAGTTCTACTGGTGGGACCAAGACACAAGACAGTGTTAACATCGATAGTGCAAGAATAATGTCTGACTATAGACAAAGACAAGTTAATCACACAGGGCACCTGATCAAGTACATGTCATTCTGGCAGGCAGGGACTTGTTGGCCACCTAGCGCATTGGCCGAAGATAATATGATTGTGCAGGAAATAGTGCAGTTATAGGTATTGTTTTAGCAATGTAAAAAATGTATACTAACAGGGCTGTTTTCAAGTGTGTCATTTCGAATATAACGTTTTTAAAAGGCAATTTTATTGATTGTCTGGTTGTACATTCATACAATATGTTGCCTGGGAAAAAATATAAATCCTTTTGCTCATGTTCCAAGTGTTAAAGCCAACCTAAAATAAAAAATGACTTCAGGTTGGCATAACCAGCCTCCCCATAAGGCCATCCCTATTACAAATGGCCCTTCAATTAAACAGAGGAGTAGCTGGAGGGGGCAGGTGGGCATGTTCCCCCGGGTGCAGCAAGTCAGGGGGCACCAAAGAGGAGCTTGAGCACAGTTGAGGGGGCGCCATTATGACTATTTTCCCCGGGTGCCAGAAAGCCTAACTTCGTCTCTGAAGTAAGTATAATGCTTAATTTTATTGGATCTGCACTACCAGGCCACTCTTGCACCCCAAAGAACTGCAGGTATTCAGTCCAGTTCCTGCACATGCACACAAGTGAGATGAGCACGCCTCAATGTTTGCAAACAGACAAAGGGTTAACTAAGTGTAGTTGCCCCTAATCATAGCTTACATTTCCATTTATTCAGCAATATCTTCCTCCCAGGGAACGCTGAACGACGCTCATTGAAATGCCTGAAGACAAAGGCATTTCAGTGAAGGACTTGGGAGAATTGCAGTTAGGAGATTCCTAACGGCAGACAATGACTGATTGATGGGCAGATCTTTATACTGTCAGCTCAAGTTTGGAGCAAACAGATCCATCATTTGGGCTGATGGGCACCCTCAGTGTGGGTGATCCAGTGTACTGGTGTTCTTTAATAGGATGCACTTGCACAGAATGCTTGCTGTCTCCTACCAGAGGAGCTTTGGTGCATGCACAGATGATGCCTCCCACCTGCAACAGAAGTCTGTTTTGCCCACTCAGAAGACTGATCTTCTGTTTTCTTTAAAGGGCCAGTCCAGTCTAACTAATTCATATTGTTCATGGGAGCAGCCATGATGGAATTACTGCATAATGCTGTACCATTGTCTTCTATTGAGAGGTATGGGACAAAGCACTACCCCTGCCTTCTCCTCTCAATAGAAGACAATATGCAGTAATTCCATCATGGCTGCTCCCATGAACAGTAGGAGATAGACTGGACTGGTAGCGATGCAGCTGGAGTACTGCAGCTTGGACTCCCATCAATGGAAATTCTTTCTGGAAGAGGTCACTATTCCTCATGGCCTGGCAGGAGGGGATTCCTTAGGCTGACAATGGATTTAGCCCTAAGCTAGGATAGATTTTTATCCTTAAAGCACACATTTATGATGAAATCTGCTAAATAAATGTCATCCGATGATATTAATATATATATATATATATATATATATATATATATATAATTATATAACCATTGTAAATTGTAAGGGGACACGTTGTTGTAATCATTGTAATGTGTATTATTAATAACAATTAGTTTGACCTACTGTTCATGTGTACTACCTTCATGTGTAAGCGTCAAAACCACCATAGTGGTGGTGCTGTAATGAAGATCTTGGCTTAGCCCAGTGTCTAATCATCTATTTACTGGTGCTGTAAAATCAATATCTGTCTTATATCCTCTTCAATAAAACATTGACTGATCTTCATATAGGAATCTTTTTGACCGGCCCGTCATCAATAATCTCATCAGGTCTGCCAGGAGACCATAAGAAACTCTAAAAGCATAAAAGAGAGACTGGGATATATACAGTTTATATATAGACATAGATATGATTCAAGGAGAATAATGCATGAGACATGATGAAGATCTAATCCTATCATGGTTAAACACTCCATCTCCCCCCCCCCCTTCTTTCCACCTCATTTACGAGCGATCAATTGTAATTTGCCAACTCCATGTCTATCTGATAGGAAATCCACGAAAATACTTACTAATCCCACAAAGGTTGCTCGGTGCTCCGTATCCTGGACAGGATTTAATGACATTGATTTTGTGTTTTTTTATTACAACTCAGAAATGAAAATACTTGATATTCCCATCTCAGTGGCAAACGGAATCTCATTATGTTGTAAATGATTTTATCAGTAAAATGAGGCGCGTGTGGTGATAGATGGGAGCGATTGATTCACCTGCACTCTATGGTTTACTGGCAGAACGTGGTTCCAGCTCTGTTGTTAATATACAGTAGCTGCTTAGAAGAGATGACTCACATTTCTCCCAAACCAGGCCTTGCTTATATGCAGGATGGGCTTTGAAAGTTGCGTTGTATTGCTGAAAAAGAAATCCTTGTTCTCCTGGCACAGGAAAAACCTATTCAATCCAGTGCGGGAAGAGACCCCTGCAGACATACAGTGCAGAAAAGCTTGACATTTTCATATCTGACAAAGTGGCTTTCCTTTATTTTCTGCACAGATCATGTTCAAATAGAGCTTCCCACAATGTGTTAAAGTGGTCCAACACCCCTTTGCTGGCTAACAGGTATTGGTCCAGCCGCATTCAGACAGGCATTGTGGGTACCCAGAATGCTGCACTCCCTCGCATTGGCAATTGGCAGCCGGAGGGTTGCTTGGGTCAGGGTCACTTCCTTGCTTTTGGTCACTGAAAAGTCCCTTCTCCGTGACTGCTAGCGGCCAATCGTGGGGCGCCATTCCCGAACAAGGATCGAGGGATAGGTAAGAATTGCGGGTGTTCTGGGGGGGGGGGGGGGGGGCAATGTGATTGGGAGCTCCTGCATTCTGGATGCCCCCCGAGCCTTTTTGAATGCAGCAATAAGCGGCCTAACAGCCGTTAGTCGGCAAATGGGTGTTGGTCCGCTTTAATGCCTGTGAAGTCCCTAAATCGTTAATAAACTTTCTAAAAGTGGTTTTACATATGTTGAAGGGTGCAGTTTTAAAATATGGTCTTGTTTGGGGGGTTTCTGACATACAGTCCCATTAGAGGCATTCAAGCTAACGTAATCCCAAGTCATACTGTGGTGGAAAGGGGACAAAGAGGTCACTAAAACCTAAAAATACCCCACAGTATCATGGTAAATAGGCATACTGAAGCTTTTCACACACCCTCTTCTATATATGTGACTGGCATCACAAACAAATTCTCAGGATTTGTCAGCAGTAGTCACATGCATAAAAGGAGAACATGGCTGCTTCAATCAACAGTGATGGAGCACAGCTGTGAAATACAAGTGGTAAGCAGGACTGGATTAATAGGGGACGAACCAGGGCTCCCATTCCCAGGGTCTCCACTACTTGAGTTCCTCCACGACTCACTAATAAGGGCAGCAATTGAGCAGTTTATTATGGGGGGCCTATACTAGATAGTCCAGCCTGTTCTCTTGCTTTCTATTTACTATAACACCAAGGGGTGCCCTAAATTAGGGTCAGCAGCTTAAAGTCTTTTTAGACTACCTTTAAAGTCCAACCTTAACCAAACTTTCCTATATCTGGATAGAGCAGGTAACTATTTTAATATTCCTCACACATTGTAGAGATTTGGGATGCTACGTATTAAGTGGGGAGAGTCTCTCCATCTTATTGAACATCCTGTACACCTCTGAATCTGTAAGTAAGTAAGAAAAGAACATTCTTCTTACATCGTATCCCACTGATCACCCCTGACCTGCAGTGTAAATCTCAGTCCTGGTCTTCAGACACCCCTTTGCTGATATCATGTAGTGTCAAGGTGGTGCAACTGTGTGCTTCCATACAGTGATGACAGCAGGAAAATAGATAAGCCGCTGTGAAAACATGGCTTAGCATGGATGAAGAAAGTGGCCAAGAACTAAAGAACAGTTGGGAGACACCAAACAAGGAACCTGCACTTAAGGTTAGGGAGTATTACTCTGCTTCTTCATGTTAGGAACACGTGACATAAATTGGGTGTAGTGTGTAGCTGTTACATTTAGTGCAAATGTTTAAGATCAAGCGAAACAAATTTTAGGGTAACTAAACCTTCTTTGTCCCTTTTATGCCCCATCTGGGAAATCTTTAGTTGAAATACGTGCACATGTCTCTACTTCACTGGAGAACCTCTGCAACTGACTTTGCAACTCTTATTAATTACTGCCACCTAAGGTGAGATGTTCTGCAATGAGAACGTGGAGAAGCACTATATACCCCCTCAGTATCACTCTGCAGCAAAACAGGAAGAAAATGCATGGGTGTTATGGGAACAGGACTCATGTCACTGGCATATGCTGAGGTTTAAGCTTGGAACATATGCACATATTGTCTGTTAAATTAATTTCCTGTTTTAAGCTAGAACAATATTAAACAATACAATATCCAATTCCAAGTAATCCCTGGTAAATGCCAAACTGACAAAGCTTGGCTGCCTTTGGACTTGCTCCTGCTCCACTCTGGACTGCCTATCATCAGCGATCCCTTTACCTGATTCTTCTGTTGCCTAGACAGGCTTGGTGGGGAAATGTGTAAACATATTTTTGTATAATGTGTGAAATATTAAAAGGGGAACTCCAACATAATCCTTTGGAATAGTCCATATACATAAGGCACTGGGTCTCAACATGGGAGTAGCAGAGAAGACGGGCCAGTGAAGACAATGGCTGGGATTTTAAGTAGGACATAATAAGGAATTACAAAACATCACAAAAGACACATTCAAAATAGGGGTTTCCCCTAAAAGAGAAATATACAATAAACCCAGGTTAACTGCCTTGGCCTTTTATATCGGCGCTGCTGCATCTTATATATGTTTGTCAAGTACTTGCTGTTGTCCAGCTATATATGTTTCTTTTGGGGGAAACTCTGATTTAATGAGTCCTTTGCGTGTTTGTGATGGTTTTTATTATTATCTAATACAAATTACTTTTACTTGCAATTCCTATACAATTGTTGTGCACCTATGTTTTAAGGGGTAGAGCCTCCTGACACCACTCCCTAGCCATATTGCTAAAACAGTTTCAAGGTGATAGCACACATTTATTGGTTTTCTTATACATTTGGATGGTGCACAATTCCCTCTATATAAGAATTACGACAACATTTGTTTTCATACTATTGTACATGTAACAATCTAAGCAATGCTTGGTGGCAGATAAATGTTATATGGGATATCACTGTGAAAAGTACACTTACATGCCTGTATATTTATGTGTAAAAAATACACTCCTGATTAAGTGAACATTCGCATCCAAAATGATCCCTGGAAGTAAGGACTTGCCGTAAAGGATCAGGTACCACTGCTGATGATCCCAAACCAAGCAGAAGATAATGTTATAATAGAAGCACGGCACCACTTGTAGGTGAGGATTTCACGAGACGTGTTATGTAGTAATTTTTAGGCCATGGAAGAAGTCTATCAGCTAATCAGCTACTGCCTAAAACTGGTGAGTAAATACTGCCAAGAGCATCTGTTACCCAAGTTGTTTTCTTAACTGGGCTGACTAACGATAGTGTCAACTAATTAACCCGTTCTCACCTGTACTGCTTCTTTTCTAGCGTAACCTAACTTAGCTTAGAGTTCATAGGTAACAGGGGCCCTGTGGACTGCCTGATAAGCATGTCGCAACAGGCTACTAATGCAGTAACTTCTGCTTACTAATCCAACATGCCTGTGTGACCGTCATCATGTTTGAGGTGCATCATTTTATTTGCTTCATTTGTATAACTTATAACCATTAACACATTCCTTTCCGAAATCATAGTGCTTGACTAATGGATGTTGCATGACGAAAGCAAGCTTACATGTAATTGCAGCCAGTTTAATGATAATGATATTATCTATTGGTGACTCAATGGAGTTACAACTTTCACATGTTACCCTGACATTCTTCATTTTCTCCTCTAGGTGAGTACATTGATGAATCTGCACACTGTAGGCCTTGCGATGCTTCTTGCTTTAAGTGCACCGGCCCTGGTAGACATAAGTGCATTGGCTGTTCTATTACAAGGTAAGACTTCTAGATTGCACTGTCATGCCCACAACTTTAATATATATATATAAAATGTATAAATTACCTGACTGTGACTGCTACAGTTTTGCCAAAGTTATGTAAAAAAAAAAAGAAATAAACGATAATCAAATGACCTCCATAAAATACACAGAACATTTCATGGGCCATGAGCAGGATTATTTAAAATAGCCAGCCTCGCCATTCATAGTGATGGTGGATTATAGACCTCCCCAGGCTTTCCATAGACATGTGGTAATTGTGAATAAAATATTAAATAAAATAATAAAATGTTTTTTACTGTGTGAACACATCATATGCACCTAAAGAGGTCATTTTTATGATGAATAAAACTGCAGTGTTTTTTGTTGTGAGATTTGTAAGCCTATTCCATTGCTATAGACAAAAAGCCATTTCAAGGTTAAATGCTTCAGGATGTGTGCCAGGAAAGACATTTACCTCCCTTAGATGATCATAGTTCAGAGTGAGATGTTCAGTCAGTCAGACTTTGTAGATTTCTTTTTTCTTAACTTCTGAGAGGGCAGAAAAAGATAACTTGTACATTCCGAGTTTTATGTGGTGTATCATGTATCATTTCTTCCCAATAAATATTCTGATTTACCTTCATTCAGGCATCCTGGAACATTTATGATGTTGAGGTTCAGTCTTTAAATGACTAAAATGAATATTAATAGATAAAGTGTTTTGAAAAACTTTTTAAAACCCCTTTAACTTTTCCATATTTTTAAACGTTACAGCCACAAACTTAAATGCTCCATAAGATGAAAGTTTTGTCCCCCCTGATACACTCAAACCTGTCACCCCTGGATTTTATTCCTAGAGAAGAAAACCACAAGCTTGGTGGGAGTTGTATTTAGTTTGACTGTATAAGCGACCTTTCCCCTCATTAGCCAATGGATTTATATGGATTTTAAAATATTACTCGGTTTCGCAAAACACTTCCTTTAAAGTCCAGACCTAAATCTGTGGCATGATTTCAAAATTGCTGCTCACGAACAGAGCTGAACTAGAGCTATTTTGCAAATTAAAATAGGCAAAACCGTCTAGATGTGCAAATCTGGTAGAGACATACCGCACCATGCAGGCAGGCTGCATATACATAAACATATATACCAAACCTTTCAGTTTTTCTAGTTTTTAGTGTTGGGTAAACCCCTAGAGGTTCCCACTTAAATCAATAAGAACCCGAAACTCAAACTTTGGGGGGCATTTCTGCCTCTGGGGACCCATCCACCCCCCCCCCCCCCGCACTCTTCACTCACTAGAATTGCACCCGGAACTGTGCTTTAAACTGTAGAGTAAACAGCAGGAAGCAGCTGTAAAACTAACCTGAGCCCTCCAATCCCGTCCCCATGGCCGGTGTTCTTTCCGCTCTCAAATGGGCTACGGCTGGGGCTTCAGAAAGGTGCCTGTCGCTCCCATGAGTTGGCAGCTGGCAGAAGCTAGCAGCACTTCTATTTCTCGCTGCTCAGCAGCCCATCAACCAGCTTTTCCGGGTTCGGGCCAAACGCCGAACTTCAACAAAAACTTCTGGCTGAAGTCCGGAACTCGTATATATTTCGGTATGAACCAGAACTTTACAGTTTGGGTTCGGCCAACAATAATCATTTTTTACACTACACAATTATTTGATATTTTTGCTTCTTTCACATAAAATCACATCAAAATGCATGTAAAGGAACTGTAAACCCAATGGCAATAATAAGGCAGGAAGCAGCTCACCTGATGCCTGTCCCATGTATATCGCCATTTTACACAGCGCCGGGTAGAAGCAGTAACAGAGCTCCAAAGCTTTTTCCTCCAGAACAATGCAAGAAACAGACACACTGTTCCTTAAAGTTCTCAGCATGAGTATACAGGGGCAGGCTGTATAGCCCAGAATTTTACTGGCCCTGGAACCCGCCCCACCCCCAATGTTCTTTCTAATGGCTCAATAAGTTAGTTTGTCTGCTGAGACTATAGCATTGCAGGGGCAGATCATGGTCAGAAGTGGATATGACAATGCTTAAATTGATGGCACTGATGCCTTAGTAATGTAGGGGCAAATAATATGAAAAGGATGGTTATGGTCCCAACAGCCATGATACTGGCTGGGGTATCTGGGCCGGGGGTACAGTGGGGCCCGGTGTTGGAGGGAACTTATGAGGCAGGAGGATGTTAGAGAAGGAATGAGTAAAAAGGTGCACAGGGCCTGGGTGAAGTGGCAGCACAGCCCCCAAGAATTGTGTCCCACGAGAATTATCTATGTGATGCTTATTGTATGAAATTGATGTTATGTTTGATGTAAAGCAACTGTTAAAGTGGATTGCCCTGAAGCGGCTCCCTGCAGCTGGCTATAGTGTGTATTTGTCTATTATACTTTTTCAGCACCTAGCTTTAGGGTTTTCATCATTTGTGACAAAAGCTACAAAGTGAGGGAGATATTCTGATTAGAAACTATTATTAGGGGACTGCTCCTCGGATTTCACATGAGAAGAACTAGCCTCCTCTCGGCACGAGTACCATTTTATACTGAAAAAGGTCTTCCCAAAGGTAATGTAACCAATACATATCTTCAATGCCCAGGCACCTGCATTAGGAGCATGTTCCTCGAATCGTCCAAACTGACACATGGATAATCCAGTAATTATTTTGTTAGTTCTTGCCCAGGCATACAGTTGTGACTGTCACACAAATAGATACACACATTGGCCAAAAAAGTCTATCCTGGGGGATTGTTATCCACCAATGAGTACAGTAACCTTATGTAGAAATAGCAGAAAGGACAGAAGGCAATGCCTATTGTTGCCAGTGCATTTTCAGTTCCTGTCCACTCATTAGAGCAATTCTTTTTTCATTGTATTGGTCCCCATCCCTCTTCCTCTTGGAAGCCCTTTTTTTCTTGCTTTAAATGTCATGGCTCGTTGGACAGGGACAGTGGCGGAGGCGTCCCTGGGCCAGGGTTCATCTCTCAAAATAAGATGTGTATTGACTAAAGGACATTGTTATCTCAAAGGCTTTGAAAGACAACTGTGAAACAAGTTGGTGGTCTTTGTCCTTTTCTAAGTATGTATAAGTTCATCCTACTCCATCATCATCCCAATATACAGTCTATTCAGCAGCATGACGGTGCGTACAGAAGCAATCACTCCCCTTTCAGATGCCTTTTTAGTGGAATTCTGAAGTTTGTTTGAAAATGTAATGCAACAATAACACAGTTATCTCTTCATCCATTCTACTTCAACCTTTGGTGCAATCAAATGTAATACAAACTACCTAGAAATGCATTTAACTTAACATAGCATTCGGAAAGGAACATTTATGGAATCGTTACATGAAGAAACTGAAGACATCTTCTGGACAAAAGTTAATTTCACTCATTCTGTCTTATAGAGTTCTGGTGTTGCTTTTGACTGAAGACTGAAGGTCTTAGAAATACCATCATCTGTAGCATAATTTGTGGCAAAGCATATTTTAATATACATGTATACATGTAAAGTATGCTGTCTTATCAAAGAGTAGAGGGATAAATATGAAATTTGCTTTGTTGAAAGTTGATACCATGCCAACCTAAAACGGTCATGGCTTGTGTGTGACCGGGCTGTGCTCAAGAGCTATTCTCAACAGAACACAAGCAGACACACCTTTTTTATTGTACATGCACTGGGGAAGTAAATAAAGTGGAGAGTAATGGTCAAATGACAAAGGTTTTTTTCTTCTTATCAGCCTGCAAGGGGCCCAGTGTTCTGTAGATCATTGCTACTGGGTCTTAGGCAGTTCCAACCAAGAGATAGACACCTGCAAGCTTCCTGG
This sequence comes from Gastrophryne carolinensis, assembly GCA_027917425.1. Taxonomy (NCBI): domain Eukaryota; kingdom Metazoa; phylum Chordata; class Amphibia; order Anura; family Microhylidae; genus Gastrophryne; species Gastrophryne carolinensis. Next base: position 396,564,563 of record CM051234.1, read on the forward strand.
ATATTTCTGGCTCTACCACAGGCATACATGGGGATAATTAAAGTGGACCAACACCCAGGATTTTCACTATCCTGGGTGTTGGTCCACTTCCACGGGGCACCCCGATCGAGGGTGCCCCGCTGTGTGAAACCCCCCAGGAAGCCCCAAAAACTCACCTGACCCCGCTCCCACGTGACTCGCTCCACCAATCACCGCCGACGGACCTTGCAAGGTCCGTCGGCGGACAAGGTGAGAGCGCCCGCCACCACCTCTCGCGCGTCCCTCTCAGGGAGCGCACCCGCGCCGGCCATTCACAAACGGTGAATCACAAACCGATCGGGGTGCCCCGCAGGCAGGGAGCTGATTGGCCCGGGAATCTTATAGATTCCCGGGCCGATCAGCGGTGGGTGTTGGTCCACTTTAACTCAAAAAGATTATTTTCCATCCACAAAATCCAACTTAGAAAAGCTTTCTTCAGCATACATATGTGAAACCCAGGTCCTCAAAATAGGCTCTTGTTACAGGATTCCAATTGCATATGGCCACTCAGGCATACTCACAGTTCACACCAAGGATTCCTTCACCTTAGAACAGAGTTCCCTGATCTATTATGACTGCTCCTTCATGGCAGCACAAGAGTTCCTTTGGCAACTTTGGCTCTGGCATCTGTCTCACACCTGGTTTGGCTGCAGGCCTCTAGCCGGTCCAGCCCCTGGTATCTCCTGCACCTTGTCAGCCCACATCTGCAGGTCATCAGCCTCTTGATAAGCCAGTCAGTTTGTAGTCTTGGATTGTGAGGATTGGCCAGCAGGACTCACCCAGCTTCCCATAGTGGCCAGACTCCAGGTCCCTATTAAGTGCCTTACTAGTGCCTTACCCCGTTAATGGCCAGTAGCACAGAAAAAGCCACACTTTCCTGAAGTCAGTCTCATTCTCAATCCAGTATTTTGCATAAACACCTGTCACACGTCTTAAAAAAGATCCACCCCTTTACTGTAACCGGTGTATTTAAAAGACTATGCACCCTTGACAGAGGTGCTACAGATACACTTTGATAGAAAAAAAATAGACTGTTGGTCCACATTAAGCCTGATAACAGACTTGTCTAAAAGGTACGTTTTAAGGGGACTTTTGAAGTGTTGAATGGTGGTGAGCATGTATAGTAGATGTTACCATCTACACTACTTACCCGCATCCCCAGCGTCCACTTATCTGCCGGTGATCTATCCATGCCTACTTAGTGGACCTGATTAGCTGCCCACGGTCACATGGGATGTGAGAGCAATGCAGGAGCAAAGACCATGTGAGAAACTTAATCTGCTTTCATGCTTCTTAGTATTAGTAAGTGGACAAATATCCAAAATCGTGATTCCCCTAGATGGTAGGGAATGCGCAGACCTAGTTTTGTTTAACTTTAGGTCTGCTTAAAAGCTCACGCCATTCAAATAAAAGTCTGTTATCAGACAATATTTAGATTACCTTGCAACTGACAAATGAACCACTAAAAAGTTCCAACCAGGGAAATCAACTATTGGCCAAATATCAGGAATTTCTTGACATCAGGAAAGACCTGCTTTACATTAATGGGCCAAACATGTCAAAAGCAATCATTTCTACGGACTCTTATTTCATGTGCGGAGGAGCCTTTAGAATGCTGCTGTTTCTACAATATACTCTGCATGTGTTCTGATCTCTAAGGTAATAAGACAGCCAAAAATAACTCCTTACAATATATAGTTACATATTGTACTTAACGCTGCATAAAATCGACTTTATAAACTGTCATAAAACCATATACATAGGTCCAGGTATATTCGGGCTGCCAATAACTGTGCCTGCTAATTTATTATGGCACCACTGAGAATCTTATTAATAAGTATAAACTGTGGCTCTTCATTATCTGGGATTTACTTCCACTCAGATTCAATCACAGCATGTAAACCGTGAGCAAGACCCTTGTTCCAGCTCCCAGACGCGTGCCTTTAAAGAGAGGTGCCAGTCAACGTGATCAAAGCTGCCGTGTAACCTCAAAATCCCCGGGCCCAGGTTTCTCAGCTGCTGGTGGAACAAAACACACAAACATGCATTATCTGCTAGGCGGTTTTCTTGCCCTGTTAATGTACACGGCTATATAGAGGCTGGCTTTTTAGCGGTGATCACAAAGTCTGCGAGGAATACAAGATCAACCACAAAAAAAAACAGTAGCCAGCAGGAGCGAGGAAGAATCAATTTCACAGTCTTTTCCATCATTCTAACCAAACTTTATTTTTTGCGTTTAATTTAGGGGGTGGGCGGTAATGGAAGAGGTCCTACTTTATGCTCATTTTCTTAAAGTCTCTATAGAGTTTAACATAAACAGATTTATTTTTAAACCCAGAGAACTTTATGTTCAGGATTCTAATTGGATGTGTGCCCGTTAACCCTGTCTAACCCTAATTCAGTGTTTAAAGTGTTCTAGTCACCTAAAAATGTATCAGATGATTTGGTTTGCTCTTAAAGTGTAAACCAGCCTATATATGCAAGTCACACCTAGACCAGGTATCCCTCTTTTGTTATCAGCAGTCTTTGGGCCCAGTTAATCCCATACCAGCCATGCTGAGATATGTGCGTTCAGTGTAGGATGGATGGATGGAAACCCCTTGCCCCCAATGAACAAGAGATCCAGCTGCATAATTAATGAGGGAAGGAGCACATGTTCAGGTGGGTTCCAGTCACCAAACTGACTGTATATATATCATTCTGCTGTTGCTGTCCATGCCCTGTGCATGTCCACCCTCTGTTTTCATTTCCCAAGTCTGCAGCCACTAGGTGACTGCCCAGGACATATGTAGCCCTCAACTTCTGGGGATGAGCCTTCTGGAGTTACCAGCCTCCCATGCACTGGGTAGTTAGCCTCTCAGATGGAGCGGACAGGTTGGGCCTTTGTGTTTATGTTTAGAATCTGTGACTCTCTTATCTCTACCCTACCCATGCCTTTCTTACCTGTTCCCAGCCTATGTCTCTCTTACCGGGTCCCAGCTGATGCCTTTTTCACCTGACCTCACACTTGCCCCCTTAGCATGTGCATTTAACTGTTCCTTGACTGTGTCCCAAGTTTCTGTCTGAGATGATAGCATGTTGCAGACCTTGGGTTCGGGTCTCCTCCAGCTCTCTGATGCCCTGCTATGGCTTTAGTCTCCATTTAAGTGCTAACCCCTTTAGTAAGTTGCTGTCTTAGTTCTACCTGACCCAATGCCAATATCAGGGGATTCTGAAAATGTAGGGGCAGATAGATAATGTAGCAGGAGTGGGCATGCCCCCCCACAGCCAAGCTGAGATTGCTGAGATTATAGCATTGGGGGCAGAGCACAGGCTTTGTTTTCTGGCTATGGGGAGGCAGGCGTTGTATGAGGGTCTTAGAAGCACTCAACCAACCAGCCCCAAAACAGTGCTGTCCAGTGGGAATACTGCCAGGCCTCCCTATAGTCAGTCCGCCCCTGGATGTGTCCCAGATATGTGACATCGCTTCCTCCAAAGGGAGGGTCGAAGAGAAGTGAACATGTTCAGCTACTTCTCCCTCAGGATTGTACATGGGTGAGGTAGAACTTAAGGGACGTTAGGCTAATTCAGGGCCACTTTTATAAAGAACCCTTCAAATGGTTCCTTGCTCTGCACAACTTCAGTCTGTAGACTTCTGTACGATACCTCTCGTCCTTCTGTCGTGAAAAGAAGAATGTTTTTATCCAGAGCCACAGTCAAACACTGATTGGCTGAGAGGTGACAAGCCCCTCTAGTACAGTAGCAGTCAGAGATAGTTTACCATGAAACTTGCCATAGTGGGGGCTTCTTACTGAAGATATAAGGACACAAATCCCTCTGAGGTCTGCAGATGCATGTCCAGCCTTATACCCAAATATCGTAAAGTTTCAAAAAGGTGCCAATCATCTGATTCGACTACTATTTAAATGATAATAGTGATGTTTGTATATAAATAATAAACAATATATGAAACTCTAGCCACCTTCTTATAACACAAAAGGCTTCATCCTAGTAATAAGAACCCACACACCAGCTACAGAGTACACATTGTGGTGCTCCAGTGGACAAACAGAATGCAGCCAGGCACACAATGGGTGTATAATGGATTATACCTGTCACATTTGTCACAAGTTTCCTTTATGCATAACTTTATAATTTGCCTGGGGCACTTATTGATGACTGGAAAGCTAATCTTCCCAGCAGCCCTCCTATAACCTTTCCTTCAGTGTGTGAACAGGCAACTTTGTAGCGATCGATGAGATTCATAGCAATACATAACAGAGCTAGCAAGTATATGAAGTGAAAGTTCATTGCTTAATCATGTTTGCGTGTTGATGGCACAATGCAGACGTCCTGGCAGTATCCAAGTGATAACAAATAAATCTCTACATAGACATCAGATTTATGAATATTACTATTACGTGGCACATTACATAGAGGGCTAATGCAAACAGATGCAGGTCAATCACTGGCTTCAAAGGGAACTATGAATCTGTCTCTTTAAAGGCCAACCATATGAGGGATATATTTGATGTTGTGTGGCACTGAAAATATGCACAATTCCCCTGGGATACAGTGCATGATATATTGTAATGAAAACGTATTTGTTACATTTTAAATGTCAGTTTGTCTTCAGCTTTGTTAGAAAATATATGTGTGAAAAAATATAAATGTGAGAATTTAAAGTGGACCAACACCCAGGATTTTGACTGGGTTTTGGTCCACTTTGGTGGGGCACCCCGATCGGGGGTGCCCCGCTGTGTGAAACCCCCCAGAAAGCCCCGAAAACTCACCTCACCACGCTCCCACGTGACCGCTGCAGCCAATCCCTGCCGCCGGACAAGCGAGAGACAGCGCCGGACAAGCAGAGCACGTCCGCCGCGCCTCCCGCGCATCCCTCTTACACGGAGCGCACCCGCTCCGGCCAATCACAAACAGCCGGCGCGGGAGCGCTCCCTGCTAGAGGGGCGCGCGGGAGGCGGCGGACGCACATGTGCCGCTGGAACGTGGAAAGGTAGGATTGTTGGCTTCCTGGGGGTTTTCACCCCACGGGACATCCCGATTTCGGATGCCCCGCGGGGAGGAATCTATAAGATTCCCGGGCCGATCCCCCCTGGGTGTTGGTCCACTTTAAGTGGCACATGGGGGTCCATTCAGCAGATGTGTGCATGTGTGGATGCCACCACTAGGGGTATTTTATTCCAATGCTCCTCTGTCACTGAGCCAAGCAGCCCAGTGCACCAGGCATAGGGCCAAACCTATGGCAGCCCAGGTCCAGTGCTCTTCCAGGCTTTTCAATGACACTGCTGAACAAAAACCAGGCCCATGCCAACCAACACCTGCCTCTACCGCACCTTTGACCCCTTTGGTGTTCACAAAGAGTTACAAAAATATGTAGACTAAATTTAACAGTACTCACCCATCCCTGTCTTCTTTCTTTTGTTCCCCAATGGGTAGCATCAACTTGCTTGTCGGCCCAGTCAGACTCCTTCCTCTTTCTTGTATCCTGACATCCACCCGGGGTAATGCCAGCTGCCAGAGAGGCAAGCTTTTATAGGCGGGGTCTTTGTGGAATTTTCCCCATGTGACTAACTATGTCACTGATGTAACTATGTCACATCCTCTCCAGTGATGTAAATGTCTCCGAGCTCTTGGTTGCCAGCCCCTATGGCTGGTGCAAAAAAATTAAATGGCACAATTAAAATTTCAATTTATAATACTGCATGTCTTTTTCATTGTAAAAAAAAACATATAGAAATGTGAATCATACTTTTTAGACTTGCTCAAGTGTAAAAAGTACAACTAAAAACACTCAAATATGTTACAGCACACTGCAGAATCATTTTATCCAGTTATAAGCACATAAATATGCTAAACAGAAATCACTGGACAGTACAGATGCAAACTTTTCCACGCCAGAAAGTATGTGAGAATTAATTCTCGCCAGTGCTGAGTCAACCCCATAGTGATGAACTGATGTTGATATTTGTATTAATATTATTATTATTATTTAATAGTGATACCAATAACAATGATTTCAGTGTTTACTAGCCAGCTGCATGACCATGACCTGGATGTCCTTTTTTCCGTCACAGATTCTTTGATGATGGACAATGTGTACTAACCTGTCCTTCTGGCAAATATCAACTTAGCGGGCAATGTCATCAGTGTCATCACACCTGTCAGCAGTGCAATGGCAGCGAGCCTGATACATGCACATCCTGTGGCACGGGTAAGTCATATAATATGGTGAAGAGATTGTAAATGTCTTTGCAAACAATGACATCTCAGGAGTGATGGAGTGAGGAAAAAGACCTGAAGATAAATGTGTCAGCCATCGTGTCAGGTTTGTGTGATTTAAGAGAATTGATATTAGCTTTCCATGTACCAGGCTTTAATAAAGGATTATAAGCGCTACGGGCAGTGTGATCCTAAACCAATATAAATAATTAGAAAGTGAAAAGTGATTTAGTCTTTATTACACAGAAGCCACTAATGCTCCTAAATGATGGTAGAGGGTCCTCCACGTTTCCCTCTAGCAGGGCTATAAGTGGCCGGGGGCATTGCTGGTTAGAAGATTGTGCTTTTGCAACACTCCTTGTCTGGGTCTGCAAAGCATTTCAATCACATGAGAAATGGAAAGGTATTTTGCTTACTGAGAAAGTGGATGAAGCAACATATACTGATCTTTAAACCTTTTTATATACCATTCCTCTGCTACCATGTAGCTATTAGTGGTCTTTAAACCGAAACAACTCCCCATAGAAGTCTATGGGGCATTGTGTCCAACCAGGGCCAGATTATAAGGGGGGCACACGTCCCAGGGCCTCCACCACTTGCCCTGCAAAGTGGGCGTCCACCAACCTTTGGGTTATGGTCTGGTCCAGGAGGCTTTTCAGTCTTTGGTTTGACATGCCGCAGATCCAGCAACAAAGCTATCAGCGGCAGTGCGCGCCTGGGCAAGCCTTTTTTGTTTTTGCAAACCTGCAGCCAAAGCCACCACAGGGCAGGGCAGAGTCTAGAGCAGCAAAGACGCCATCAGCAAAGCTACAGGGATGGGTGCGTGCAGAGCTGTCAGTCAGCGGCCGCTCACTGCACATAAGCCACCAAGCACAGCCGTTAGCAGCTCAATGCAGGGAACTGTTTTCTGCTGGACCAGCTGGGCGACTACACCCCCCCCCCACCCAGAATGGCAAAGCAGGCATTCCCGAGCAGCACACACCCACACAAGGGTGGCACAGGGGACTTGATCTGATGTTCCAAAACATGGACTGGTGCCAGACAACCACCAAGTCTTTCATTTTCATGACCACTGTCAGCAGGGCAGCACCATTTTGCTGTGTTCCCAACCAAGAGTCTCGCGCCTGCGCAGCTATGCTCTGGGTGCTGCAATACAGATCAGCAAAAGGCACAATATTGGAACAGCAATGAAGACAGAGAAGTGAGGGTAATATCTCAGTGGCTAGAGCCACTGTTGTCAATCAAAGCCAGTTAAATCATTGGGGGAAGTAACCTGGAATTACAAGAAAAAACAGCGTGATGTCAGCGACTAAGACGGTGCCGACATGTTAGGAGTTTACTTATGAAACGCTAAGGCCACGTAATGCCAGATGAGTGCCAGGTGAATGTCAGATCCCAGTGAAACACAGTGTATTTATCAAGTCAAAAATCCAGAGGGCCAAAAATTCTGAGTTCCCTACAGTGCCAGATAAGACCAGGAGCTCACCCTGGCCTTAGCCCATAAATGTCAATGCACTTGAAAGGCTACAATTATTTAGACATTTTATAATAATTTTTTATTTATTTTTTGGCTCGTGCATATGCCACGGGATCCCTGGGCTGCTTGGGATTATTTTTGGATGCATATTTGGCACGTTTATGTTGTGCGGCAAACTTGTGATTGGGCCATGAGAAAGCCGGGCTATGTCTTGTCCAACAGGAGCCATGTGCACTATGTATTTTTTTCTTTCAACTCGCCTCACTCCTGACCGGCGTTAAGTGTCTCTAGCGCATAAGCCCCAGAAGGATCAAAACCCTGGAGAGATGAAGGAGATGGATTGTTCATGCAAAGGAGAAAAAAAATCAAGCAAGGAAAAGCAAGATTAAAGATAACATACTGGAAATATGGAGCAAGAATGAAGAAAGAGAGATGGAGGCAAAAATTGTTGAGCAACTGAATGGTGTCTCCTGATACCTGGGATTAAGATGGCGTCCTGCGTGGTCGCACACTTCAAAGGCCAGCCATGCCAGCATCTATAATAACTCTGACAAACGAGGATCGGACAGTTTGACGGTGATCCTCAGCTACTATGTGCAAGTCATGCAGGGTCTATTTCTTTCATCATCAGTTTCTTGAATTGTTTCAAACCTGACGTGTGAGTTTAAGATCTCTTTAGGAAAACCTGCTTTCCCAGTGTAAATGAAGAAGGAAATCTTTGAAGGTTTCCCAGCCTTGCCTTGCATTCATACCGTTTCAGCAAGGATTTGTGCCTGTTCTTACTGCCTCCTGGAGCAGAAGACGTGCTTTATTGGGTGTGTGCCAGAAATGGCTCATTACATTCATAAGCTTCAGTGTGGAAATATCGAATTTTCCCCTTTTTGTAGCCGTAGACAGCATTTGCCTTAAAGAAATGCCGAGGTCTTTCATCGCACAATGGCACTCTCAGGAGCACTGTGGCCGCCTTGCTTAGGCTCAGGAGCCTTACATGTCAGATGATAGATGCTCCCTTACTTGCAGCGGTAAAACTGTCAGCCCCCGCCTCAGTTGCTGTGTGTGTGTTACAAGTCTATTTCTTTTCCAAATACACATTACCGATACACCAATCATTCTTATTCTCACTTAGACCTTGACACTTTTCTTCAAAGAATTTAGAAGTGTGTGTGGAGTTCGACTAGTGAATGGCTTTCTTCTTATTGTATTTAAAGCCTGAGCCCCACCCACACTAACCCCAGATAACGCTATTTTTTTTTTACCCGTCCCTTGATTCCTTATTGTAGTGGCCTCAGATGACCCCTGACTTCACCTTCACTGTAGTCACCCCCCAGTGAGCAAATAAGAGCATGCAGAGAGTACTAGGATGGGGATTGCTGACAAAAAGAGGGAGTTTGTTGCCCGGAGAGAGTGGTCACCTCCTGCTATTCCAGAACTTCATTTTAAAAGCTTATCCATAAAATCCTATACCCACCTCATCAGATATATCAATCTGAGCAGCTATGTTTGCAGCAAGAAGCATCTTCTTAATGGTATCTTCAATCTGAAAGAAACATTGCTGGACTAGACACACTCCTTCCCCTAAAGTAGGGATACACAACCATTGTTGGTCCAAGGGCCTCATTGTCTTACTGTACCACTTTAAGGGTCCGCAATAAAATGTAAGCAAGGAAAACGCAACTTACTGCAAGAAAGCACTGTATATGTTTTTATGTATATGCAGGAGTTGGGGGAGTGCTGAGTAGAGGCGTTCAGATGTGAGATGAGCAGATGTGAGCAGAGGTGAAGTTGGCTGAGGTGAGTCGAGAAAAGGTGAGGCAGGAGGAGGTGAGGGGTTAAGAAGTGGAAGAAAAGGTGAGGTGGGACGAGAAGAGGTGAAGTGAGCAGTAGTTGTAAGAAGGGAACAGAGGTGGGCAGGGAAGAGGTGAGCAGAGGTGGGTAGAGGTTAGGCAGGAAGCAGTGAGATGGAATAAAGTCCGCAGGGGTGAGATGGGAAAAGGTGAGGTGGGCAGAGGTTAGGTGGGAAGAGGTGAGCAGACATGGGTAGAGGTGAGGTTGGCTGAGGTTAGCCAGGAAGCAGTGAGATGGAATAAAGTCAGCAGGGGTGAGATGGGAAAAGGTGAGGTGGGCAGAGGTTAGGTGGGAAGAGGTGAGCAGACATGGGTAGAGGTGAGGTTGGCTGAGGTTAGCCAGGAAGCAGTGAGATGGAATAAAGTCAGCAGGGGTGAGATGGGAAAAGGTGAGGTGGGCAGAGGTTAGGTGGGAAGAGGTGAGATGAATAGAGATGAGCAGACGTGAGGTGGAAAAAAAGGGGGCAGATGTAAGGTGGGCTGAGCAGAGCAATGAAGTGGTGGGAAAAAGTAGGCAGGGTCAGTGGGGAAAAGGTGATGTGGGAGTGGCGAGGAAGGAATGTGCAGAGGTAAGCAGGGTTGAGGTGGGCATAGGTGAGCAGTTATGGGTAGAGGTAGGCAGGAATACCAGGGGCTGTAATTGACTGACATTGAGTGTCGCATCGGCCCCCAGCCTGCAGGTTGTGCATCTCTGCTCTAAAGAGTAAGTGCGCCAGTTGTGAGCTGAAGCAGCCTGGGAAGCATGATATGCAGGAGATCGCAGTTAGGGACTGCATGTTTAATTCATCATCAATATGCATTCCCTGATAATATCCTCCTTATATTAGTTTAGCTTTATGCTTGGAATGTTCCTTTAAAGCAAATTTGTCACCAGGAAGGCTCTGTAGTCTGAGAAGCCTGAGAAGCAATAGTCTGATCTGACTTTTGACTCAATAAGTTGGGAATTTCATGCACATGTACTGATCGATGGAGCTTATTGAAAACAAATGAAAGCAAAAATGTTAACTGTAAATTATGAGGTTTATCTTTGTGCTTTTTTTTCTTCAAAGGCTCACATCTGGTGATGAAGGTACAATACTAGTGCTATATAGAGGCTTGCATGCTGAAAGTTGCTGCAATGCTGCCCCCAACTGGACTGTTATGTCCGGACATATAAGAAACTTCTCAGAAGGGTCACCAGTCTGCTCTTTATATAGGAATGACATGCTGTAATTATGGGGGTTTGCTTTGAATTACAATGATTCAGTATCATGCATGCAGATGAATCACATTTTTTAGGGGAGTCAGCCGCTCTTTATCGGCAGGGCTCCCCAGTCTGCAGGGAGACCGGCAATGCAGCTGCTCTGGCTCCCTATGTCAGAGCTATGGTCAAAATAGCATTACTATGTACACTGCTGATTGGACTGGAGCTTATGCATGTGCTATAGGAATGTTGGGGTGTAAGTTATTAGGGGTGTCCTCGGGGGTTTCACACAGCAGGGCATCTCAACTCAGGAGTGAAAATCCTGGGATTTGGTCTACATTGAAGCGATGGGGAAGCTTTAGTATTGTAGGGACACATACTGTGGATGGGGGGGGCCCTCAGCCTCGGTGCTGAGGCTATAGTATTGTAGAACAAAAGGGCTGATTCGGCATCGTGAGAATTTTTTTCTCCTGTTTTTTGTAAATAATGTTATCTTGGTTTTTTAGCTTGGTACATTTTTAGCTGTTTGAATAATTTGCACAGCTAAAATGATTATGAGTTGCACCAAGGAAAAAAAATAGTAAGAAGGGAGGTGTTGGGAGGGAGACTTGGGAGGAGACCTGTTGGAATGAGTGAATTCCAGCACAGGCTCAGGGTGAGCCCCAAGGCAACGCAGCCCACTGGACATTCTCCCTGTGCTCTTTATGGACAGTCTGACACTGTTCTTCAGTGCTATCATTGGTGACACAGTGGAAATGCTTTTAGGTGCCCTATACACACACAATGAAACCCTGGCACTTGTGAGTGGGGCTTGTGGTCGGGGATTGGACTGTATATGTGTCATTAGTTTATTCATTGATTCTCAATGAAAATAGCCGCTCGCTCAATGCATAGACATGTCTTGCACAGATTCACATGCATGTTTATATGGCCTTGTATAGCTAACGTATAACTTCCAGCGCATATGATCTCATGCAATCCTTGAGGCTATATCACCAATGTGTCAGCCCTAAAGCAGACCTCTGCCCAGCTTTTTTTTAAGATGCAACCCTCTCAACATACTTGTAAAATGTGTAACTTTTCAGGGCAGTCTATAGTTTTCTATGTCCTGTCATATTTAGGACACTTTTTCTGCAGACAATGACATCTACGTGTATCTTCTTGTTCTTGCTTAGATAAGAATGGAAGAATGCGCTACCTTTACAATGGGGAATGTAGAGAAGTCTGCCCTCAGGGGCATTTCATATCAGGAAACACCTGTGTGCAGTGTCCGGAAAACTGTGGATTCTGCAGAAGCAAAACCAAATGTGACAAGTGCCTGGAAGGCTTCTACCCTGTTAATGGAGAATGCCAGGAGCTGCAGTGTCCTGAAGGTATGTTACCATGGCGGAAGCCAATGCAGGTTACTCTAGTGACTCAGAAACAATGTTTCTCAATGCGGTCTAGACAGGAACGTACAGACATAAGGCATTACTACGATGTTCATTAGTCAATGCTATTGGTATGTGTGGAAGATCAAAGTATACATACTGTCAGGGGAGCCCCTAGGAGGGTGGACGAGGGGACTGAACCCCCTCCCAGACCTGGTGGAGCACAGCACCACTGTGGCTACCTTTTAGGGCACTCTTGAGCACTTGCATGGCTGCAGTCTGCACTAAGGGATGCTAAGCAGCTAGGCAATGACTATGTTAGTGAGAGGAACACTCTAAGGAAAGAAGAGATGGGCAAGAGTAGACAGGACGAGAAGGAGGAGAGAAGCTCCAGGAACCAGGTGGAGAGGAGGCCCAGGAACCACAGGTTCATGGAGATGCGTGAAGTGAGTGCCTGGAGAGTTTAGCAGCAGTAGAAGCAGGAGCACCCAGAAAGTCATGCAAAATTCTTAGTGATTTTCCAGCAACAGTTACATCCCCATGTTCACCACTTTGACAGCTTGGTAGAAGTCACACCCCATCTGTACCGAACCATCCTATCTCAGACCCCACCCCAGATAAAATTACTCTGTGCTCTACTGCATACTGTAACTTACCTCCTAGGCAGCCTTCTTGTCTGCTCCTCAATAATGCTGTTATTGCTTATTCCAAGCCCCATTCCATAGCAACACCCCCAGCATTCTCGCTAACCCCTGTTTGCATCACAATGTGAGCACCCAGCTCATTCAGGGTACTCTCTGCTCTTAGCGGAGGTGGTGGGATGTCTAATTCTTTATACAAACAATATATAACGCGATAATAACAGCCCTTTGAAGAGGAAACCTGGAAGGTTTAGCTGCATGATAGGTAAAATAAGTAATCTTTTATTTTACACATACCCCTCGATTCAAAGAGCAAAAGTTAATTGATTTCGTATCGAGAATCGTAAGTTTGGGTGGGTGTTAGTCATTTTTTCCTGTTTTTTTGGCCATTTCCGACTCGCACGAGCCTACGTACGAATGCGTATATGCTCTTACGATCAGCGGAAGTTCGTTCCTAAATTTTAGGATCAAAACGTAAAACTTAGGATCAAAACGTAAAACTTAGGATCAAATCCTAAAACTTAGGATCAAAACGTAAAACTTAGGTTAATTGGATGTGTTTAGGTGTGATTCAGAGAAACCTCTAAACGCGTTTTAAAAGAAAGCCACAGCCGACACCTTTTAGCAGCCGGATTGCTGTTCGTGAACAGGTTTTTTGGCTATGTGGAGGAGTCTGCGCGTCTTGAGCTCCAATGAACTGCATGTATCAGCATGGCCGAGGCCATAAATTGTATGGCAATGCATACCTGATTCATGTATGCCTTATAAAAGCATTTTAATGTGGACCTTAATTAGTCCTTTGCATGTAAACCAATATATTTGCGTTAATTAAAGAAACTTATGTCCTTTGTTAGTTATTTTAAAATTGAGGTACTAGAATAATATTTTTAGATTGCATTTATTGGTGTAGTTGTTTACCTTTGCTTTGTTTAATTATTTAAGCACATCTTTGGTCAGATGCATCACACTTACTGAGGAGAGGAGAGCGGGATAAAGTGCAGGATGTGGGTTACTGCTGTATTTTGCACAGACACAGCAGAGCTGGGGGCATGGAAAGGTCAGAAATCAAAGAATCCAGAGCAACACAGTCACAAGGCCCTTTCTGTTTGCAGGCTGCCCGATAATACCTGAGCCGCCATCTTGGCTGTTTCTAGGCTCATAACATGCAGAAGTTGCTGGGTGTTTTTTAATATTTGTGAGCAATCTGTATGTAGAGGGTGTGGGTAACCACACAAAAAATCTAAAGTTGTACCATTTGAAGCCAAAATATTAAAATTAAATCCACAAGTAAAAAATGCAAGTTAACTAAAAATTAAACAAAGTAAGATTTACTTATGCAAATGCATTCATTAATGGTTGGTTACTACAAAATGAATGAAATAAAGAAAAATAAAAGACCAAATATTTAGAATGCACTTTAATGAGGTAAGTTTGTAGTGCGGAGCCGCAAGATCAGAAGGATTTACGTCCAGACAAAAAAGGAAAAAGGGCAAAACCAATGTTGCAACCTGAGAAATGAAACGGAAAATTCAGGATGGAAACTGACATAGGTCTGATTCCCGAACTGCCATACGAACGGACGTATATTTTAGGATAGAAACGTATTTGCTTATTGAATCACTCGCAAGTTCATACGAACGCACGAGCGGACGTGAAAAATAGGATGATCGTGAGCCAAATCCAAGCTGTTGCATGTTTCTTTGAATCAACCCAATAGTCTAAACAGTATTTTTTCAGGATTGCACCACAATTTAACAATTAAAAGTGCTAAAAACAATATTACTCCTTAGACAGTTACAGTGAGAAAAATCAAGCAAAACAAAGATTGCCAGTAACCTCTGAGTCACTCAGGAGCTGCCTTGCTTTCACACATCAATGGCTGTAGCCCAGCAACATATTCTGTAATAATACAATCTGTTCTCAATAAATCATACCTTAGGTTTAACCCTCACCTGCCTAATAACTATATTTATACCTTGCACAGAGGAAATTCACACAAAATTATAACGATGTTTGTAATGAAACTGATCATTCCCCATTAAAACATTTTAAAAGTCTCCGCCAATATATGCCTCACATAGCCTAGGCAAAGTATATTGTAAGAGTCTAAAATGCTAAGGAACTTCGGAATAATTACACTATTATACATGGGCCATTGCTGATCATGTTCAACAATAAGGTAATTGAGTCTGTCTTTAGTTCTTCCATGTTGGCATGGTATAGGAGAATCAGCAGGGAAGACGCATTGTGCATATTGAGAGTTACTAAAATTGCAGAAAGGTCCATAGAGGCATCTTTTCCATCACTAGACAACCGTTCTGAGAAAAGATTTAGATCCAGAACAGGAAAAATCATTGCTGATACCTCTCATCCAAGCTACAAATTCCTCAGGATCCTTTAATCTGGATTTCTGTCTTAATGTGGAGCAACCCCCCTCACCTCGCAGCCTGCCTCCGGGGCATCCTACAGGCGGGATGCCCCACTGTGTGAAACCCACTGGGTTGCCAGCCGCCACATTCCCTGCTCCTGCGCCCAGCCTATCTAAATGCAGGGTGCGGGAGTGTGCTCTGGGGATGAGCCCAGCCGGCTAGGTTTATGTGATGGCAGCCTTGAGATCTGCCAATCTTAAACCTGGTGTCCGGTGTGGCTTTGCCAGTGGAAAAATCTTGGTTGGATCACACCTAAGGGCCCTGTTTACATATAAGCATGTGTGGGGGAAGGGGGCGAGCTTTTTCTAGCACGCAGACACCCTGCAGTTGAGCTGGGAACTTCCTTATGATTAGTCAAACCAGCCAGAAATATTTTATCTGTTTTCACACAGAATATTAGAAGGAGATAAAATCCTTCTCTTCTTGATGCAGTGTGCCTGTATGATATTGTTTCTCCACACAATTCAGGCAATTGTCAGCTTTGGATTTTTCTATAAGCAGCCCCCACCAAACTGAAAAAGATTTACCTCAGAAAAGGAATCAGCATGTCTGTCATGTTACACACACTCACTAGTTTAGAATTGCTTTAGTGTTCTTGGACTTGAAGAGGGTAACCAGAAGAATATATGTGGTTCCCATGCCAGCAACACCTCTCTGGTACCTAAGTCACCCATTGTTTTCTTTTAGATCTCCCTGATTACTGCAAGCAGAATGTGAGTCCCATGTTGAAGCTGATGTCTCCACTAGGCAGCAAAATTAAGGCATTTTATCTCTTAAATTTTCCTTGCGCCATTTAAAGCAAAGAAAAGCAGTTGGGCTTTGTAGAACTTGCAATGCAACTCTGTCGATCGAAGTAGCCAAAACAGAATGTGGTTTACACTGCAACAATTAACAAACTGTGTTCTAATTCATTTCTGCACAGGAGAAGTCGAAGACCCCGACACTGAAAGTTGTGTTTTGTGTGCTGAGGGATGTCGCGAATGCTCTGCAGGTGGGTTACCCTTTGTGAAAGAAATCATAAATGTCAGGCAGGTATGCACTGTCCTAGCATTTACGGGCCTTACTTGGAAGATCTTTCCGAAAAGGCTTTAGATTACCCAATCAAAAATGACTCTAGAACCCCTCTGACAATTAACTTGGGGGGATCCTGATTTGAGGTGCCTCTGATCTTTAGGTAGCCAAAATACAGCATGGAACTATGAATGACAGGGGGCTCTTCCAATGATCATTTATTACTAAACATGGTAAGGAAGGATCATATCCCTCCCAATGGCCACTCACTTCGGCTGTGCCACACGACACCAGCCATTCATATCAGTGTGGCCCTCATGCATATGGAAGCGCAAACCAAGGTAAGAATTGTGGGGGGGTTGCACAAGGCAAAGCATCCCAAATCGTGATGCACGCGGGGAGGGCTATCATCGTGCCTTAAAGTCTTTTAGGATTTTGGTCCGCTTCAATTAGGAAGGGAAGTCTGAAAAAGCATTACTTCCGCTTTACAGTTCCTTATTCTAGCAGAATATGGAATCTGAATTGTCACTGGTGGTCCCCTGTTCTGCTGCTGGGATGCACTATGCTGCCATTATTGTAACTGGGTATTTTCAGACTTTACTTTCACTTTAACATGATATAGGAACAACAGTACAGAACATTATCTTGAGTCTTAATCACTTTATAGTGGACCAAATCCCATAAAGGCCAGCCCAGGAGTCTAAAAGTCTCCAGGACTAGCCAGTCCCCTAACCCTGGTGCATCTTAATTCGGAATACCATGAAACCATGTAGGATCATCACTATACTATACTATTCTCTGTGATGTTCCCATGGAACAGTGCATGACCCATGGCTGCATCCCCAGCATCTGGTAGCTGAGATGTGCTCTGGCTCCCAACCATTCAGATAGGCTGGGGACAGGAGCAACCGCAGACTGCAGGGAGACCAGGGATGCAGCTGCTCCCCTTTCTCTATGTCAGAGCTCTGTTTCCAAACAGAGCTCTATGCTGTACAACAGTCTAAAAGCATATAGGGCTGATTGGACAAGAGTCTGTACATGTACTGTGGGATCTCCAGGAGGTTGTGTTTTTATGGCAAAGGGGGGGGGGGGGTTACACAGCCGGACACCCCGGATCAGTGTGGCCCACACGCCTCCGAGGGAAGGACGTAAACTCAAAATTCCAGGTTTTGATAAACTTGAATGGAGTTAACGCATCAGGTTCCATTACATTGTGCGTTATACCATGTTTAAAATATGGAAACTAACTGACAAACCTGTTGCTATTCACGTATTATCCTATAGCCAGGCAAGGTA
Organism: Gastrophryne carolinensis; assembly: GCA_027917425.1. Taxonomy (NCBI): domain Eukaryota; kingdom Metazoa; phylum Chordata; class Amphibia; order Anura; family Microhylidae; genus Gastrophryne; species Gastrophryne carolinensis. The sequence continues at coordinate 396,582,051 of CM051234.1, forward strand.
GTCATGCACATCGCTCAGCACAGTGTGTTCTCTTATCTTCACGTGTTGTAGATCTTTAAACCAAATGAATGTGTCAGAATATAGAACTCCTTCAGAAACGCAATGTTTGTGCCATAAAGAATCCTTTAGGCTGCATAAGAACATTTAACCGCTGGGCAAGTAGATAAGCGAGCACATCATTATCTGTGTCACGGTCACGTTGCAACTCATCTATATTCCTGCTGGGAGCTTATGGCTACAAATACATGCCGTCATTTACTAAGCTATCTGCAAGCTAATGGTACATAAGGCTCATAAATGTGGCTGCTATGACTAAATGTAGCATTGACATTGAAATGCTTTAAGCATATGCCCACATGTGAAAAGGAATGACCCTTCTGTTACTAAAGAGATTATACAAAACACAAATATCATTTCATGCAAACTTACTGTATATTACAATAATATGTGATGTGAACAAGGGTTAGAGAGCGTTTCCACCTCCCACCTAGTCACCCTATCAAGCGTAGATTAGAAAAAAAAAATGCCAATGAGTGGGCGAGCTCTCCAAAACTTCATCTAAATATATAGTTATATATCTTTATTAGGAACTAAACTATTATTATTATTGTTTATTTATAAAGCACCATCATCTGCTATGGTGCTGTATAATGTGGAATTACACACAGGGTAAAACAAATAACTTACAAAACAGGCAGCGTGTTTATATCTGCATACTTTGACACCTAATAATGCTGCAATACACAGGCAGCCACAGGGGACTCAGTTATAGACCACCAACCGAGCCCTATGATTGGTGGTCTACTACTGGAGAAATTAGGGGGAATGCCAGAAGTCAATGCCAAGTGTCTGCTTCTAGGTGTTGCTGTGAGGATACAGGAAGGGAGAGGGCGGATATGACGAGGTAAGCTGCTGAATCATGTTTTTTACATTTTGCCTGGACAGTTCCTTTAAAGCGAAACAAAACAAGAATTTTGACATTCATGGAATTTGTTCCGTTTTGCGGGGGCATCCAAATTTCAAAAGGGCGCTCAGCCAATTGCTGTGTTTACATCTTTTAGCAAATGGCTCTCATTGACTGTAATGGGAAGCGCGCGCTGCCGCATCCCCTGCATCCCTGGCCATGCACGTGCTTTTGCCGCAGCCTATCTGCAAGTCGCTCGCTCTCTATACAAAACAATGGGAGAAGCCTTTAGAGTTATGTCAGTTCAGTGGTTGGATCTCTTTGGTCGAAGGAAAGGTGAGTGTATACAGGCTTTGTGGAGGGTTTAACACAGTGGAACATCTCGCTGCTGGATCTGAAATAGGGATGGAAGTCTTTTAGACCCCATGGCCGGCCTGCAGGGGGTTTGCTCCGCTTTAGCACATACGTGCAAATAAATATATCATTTTCCCAAAACAATGGTGCATTTTTACAGTACACAGTTCCAATAAGGCATGTTAAAGCTCACCAAGATGCAGGTTGCAATTCACACCCAAAAGCACACCGAAAGAAACTTGCTTCACCAAATAATTAGCATGACCCCCATAGACAGGGGGTCTAGTGCTAGGAAGTATGATAATGGGGTCAATTCAAAGCCTGGTGAGAAGACTTATTTTCTAAGAGAGAAAATTGACTTTCATTTTTTACTGGGTGTAAATTTTCACTGGGCTCTGAATCAGCCCCCAAGGTAGACAATAAAAGTCAATGACTGTTTTCTCTCCTAAAAAAGGAGAATTCTCAGCAGGCTCTGAATAGACCCCCTACTGTCTTTGAAAGATTAGTATCATGATGACCATAATGTCTATTAACTGGAAATGACAACCATTTCTTAGTGGAGCAAAATGCCCCACAAGAATGAAAGAGCCTTAAAGCAGAACTCCCCAAATCCGGAAAACTACTCAGGGGTCCTGCACTGGTCTCACTCCTCGTTTGACTTCTGGCAAGCCCACCAGCAATCAAAACCAGGTCCAGTTAGTATTTCTGCCCAATTTCAGGCTTCTTTTTACTGATAAGGCTGAAGAGAATGCCAAGGTTTGACTCTCTGTAGCTTGTTCCTAGATGATAGAGCTCTGTGTGGCCTGAAACATTGTTCTTCTGGATGAAACAATACAGGAGCTACAATTCTAAGAGGTGTGATGGTGTCTCTCATTTTGACTGGAGGTTTGCTTTAAGAATGTAATAACCAAGGCTCAAAAGGGGAATATTGCCCTATTCCCAGGATGAAAAGGAGGTGAATAAGCAACCTCAGGGTTGTCCCCTCTTTGGTTCTGAGACAAAAGCTCAGTCTATTTATTAAACCTAATCTAAGGCATTAAAACAGAAAAACACCCAAACTTCTGCATCTCGAGTGAGCTGTGCGATCCCACCACCTCTGTTAGCACTGTCTGCACATGCCCTGTTGGGATGGGGAGGGGGGGCTGGCACATGCACCCCCTCAATGGCCCAGCACTTACAGAGGGAGCGAGAGTGTAGCAGCGCTTTCGTTTACCGGTTTTGCCGGCCACAAGCCGTCCAGTAGCCACCATTAGGCTCAATAAAATTGACTTTTCGGACAAGTAAAAAAGGTGAGACAAGTTTTCGGCCAGCAATCTGGTCAGCTATCCATATGCAGAAGTTTGCATTTTAGGGTATTAATCCGATTTAAAGCCTTTGGAGGGGGGGGGGGCAGGGATCAGCAAAGATTGTGGCTGTTTGCTCCTTCCTCCCCCAGGGCTACTATCCCAGCACACATTGGCCCTTGCAAGTAAATAGCCCCTATGCCCTTTGGCACACGTGTGCAGCTCCTATACCTGGTGTGCCAGCCAAAAGTGGGGCACATTCTTTTTTACATAGATATTGCTGATATCGAATTGGCAACACTTGGGTTGATTTTACTTCATTGCTAATTTATCACCATCATTATCCAATCCTCTATACGGCCTCCTTCTTTAGAATTACTTACCAGTTACATGAAATATTGGTTTGGAATGAACTCATCATGAAGGAATGTTCAGATTTTTTTGTGTTTTACGCAACTCTTGAAATGCAGAAGGGTGTTACTAGTTTGAAGTAAAATATTTTTAGCATGTCTGTGGTAAGATAAGAAGCAACTTTGTATATATCGTCTAAAGTAATCTCCTGGCCTTGGCAAGCAGTGTCAACTGTGCTAAGCTGAATTTCTTGGAAAATGCTTTTGTATTTCACCTCAGCCATCATTTGCTATGTAGTACAGACATCCGGCATGTTCTGAAAAGCTTGCTCCCAACCTCCACTGACCTAAGTGTATCAATCACGTTTGATGGACAAGACCACATCTTTGTGTAAGGCTTTCGGCCATAACAATCCGATCTAAATCATTCTCATTTGCTCAGTGACTTCACATGACAAAACTTTGATACATTCATTTATTATATTTATTATTCCCAATATGCTACTGGCACTGGCATTTACCTGCCCTATCCAACCAAATGGTTTAAGCTGCACATTTATTTTAAGACCCTTGAAAGCGCAAAGATTGAAATATACGTTAATGTCAAGATGACCTGTTGTATTAGACATGGAAGTTTACATTGACAACATTTAAAACATTCAACTTTATTGGTTATATTTTTTAGATGAAACTGACCTGTGTACTTCCTGCATTGATGGGTATTACATGTAAGTGTTATTTTGATTGATATTTAATTGAAGGTATGGTAAATATCATATCCTGGAAGATCTGCATTGTGGGTTACTTTTGCATATGTTCAACCTGTTTTTAAAGGTCACTAGTAGTTTTCTCATTAATTATAATGGAAGCTAGCACAAAATATGGGATTACTTCCTGGTTTCTGTAAGCTAAACTTCCTGTATGGTTGCAACAGACTGGATGTGGGGCAAGAACTCCACAGTGGAGAAAACAAACAATAAAAACTAACATTGGTTTTGAAGGATTTGACTGATCCGAATTTAAAAACTAGTCTTTACTTACCTGACATGGAGCAAGTTTGATCCCTCACAATGACCTCAGTAGCCATTCCACTCTCAGCTCTGGTGCTAACAGTGGTCAGCTTTTGTGTGTGATCCAGTTACAAGAGAGAAGCTGGCTTCCCTATTGATTGGGGGAAGTAGGGAGGCACCACATGACTTCCCAATCCAAAGTTTTGTATTAGCATTGTACAAAGAAAAGTGTGCCAGGAGCCATTTGGGAGCATGCTGGTAGCTTCAGAGCTGACAGCAGAACAATGACCCAGAATCAGGCTGAAAGGGCTGCAGTGGGGGGTCAAAGAAAGTATAATATTTTTCTGCTCAGACAATCCCTGTATCCTGTACAGAGGGCAGTTCTTTTAACTAAAACAGTATCCTATTTATAGGAACCAGTTAAGAGCTTTAAAGCAAATATGGGCATAATTAGAAGCATAGTAAAGATACACACATAGCGTCTGGCATTTAGGCCCACAAGTTTATTTTTGGTCTCATCTAAGCACCTTGTTGCACATGTTTTCAATTTGCCTGAAGCTATGTAGGGTACACAGCAAACAGCACGTCTTATGACTTGCTTTCAAAAAGAACTTTCTTCTTGCCACTCTTCCATAAAGGCCAGATTTGTGGAGGACATGGCTAATGGACAGACTACCTGAACTGTGGATCTCAGCATCTCCTTCAAAGTGGACCTTTTGGTGCTTCTCTAATTAGTGCTCTGCTTGCCTGGTTTGGCAGTTTAGGTGGACAGCCATGTCTTGGCAGGTTTGCAGTTTTGCATTACTCCTTTCATTTATGAATGTTAGACTGAACAATGCTCTGTGAGAACCTAACCCTGCAATACACTTCTACAACTTTATCCCTGAGCTGTCTAATGTGTTACTTGGTTTTCATGATGCCATTTGATCACAAATGTTCTCTAACAAAACTCTGAGGCCTTCACAGAACAGCTCTAGTGTGTATTGTGGTATTGTATTAGTAATTAATACTGACAGAATAACACATTATAAAAAAAACTCAGGCCTTCTTTAGGAGTGAAACTGCCATTCACTTTCATTGTCTATCTTGGGGGATGATTCAGAGCCAGGTGAAAGTTTACGCCCGGTAGACAATGAAAGTGAATACCAATGAGTTTTTCTTACTCTCTGTTGACAAAATAGGAAGCAGAGTTGCATCACCCCCACAGACAGCATTTTTTTTTAACTTCTGTGTGTTTCAAAGAAAGATGCTCAAGAATGTTTCATCAATATAGCAAAATTAAAATTTTCCTTATGAAATATTTCTTTACAGTTTTGAGAATGGATGTTACGAGGTATGTCCAACTTACACCTACAGCAGAGATTCATTAATGGAATGCATGGCATGTGCACTTTCATGCGTGAGCTGCACTGAAGATGAGTGTCTGTATTGTGACGTTGGCTTCTATTTAAAAGGTAGGTCTGAAAATGACAGATATGATTTGGATTGAGGTCAACCGTTTCATTAATAATGTTCTACTTCTTACCCCCACATTCTGTTGTCCTTCTGGCCAGTGTCACCAAAGTTGGGTTACCTGTGGCCATAGTCAGATTAGCAGTAGTCAACCTGCGTAGTGGTCAGCAAAGTTGAGGCATTGCCTTAACCAGTGTCAGTGCTTCTCCAGTTTTGTATGTCTTGACATTAACTGCCAAGACATACATACAAAAGGAAAAAAGATTTCACCGGCCAGCACACTATTTACTTGAGTGGCTATGCCCGCTATTAGCCAAAGCAGGATATCAGACCTATCCTAAAGAAATGTCTTGAGCCTGGTAATTACACATTTTTAATGCATGTCAATGCATTACCCATGACATACTGTTACAGAAGCCAGAATCCACAATTATTCTAACTGTGCAGTTTTGCCACAGACTCATGTGATCAGGGGGGCAGGCACAGTTCTGCCAGGTACCCTGTCCAACATCTGTGATGTAACAACACACATCGTATACTAACTACACCTTTTCAACCTAATGTGGAGCCCCACTAAACCCCTATTTGTGCGTCTAATTACCTATAGACACCAAATGATAAGCTGCTGTCACATTTGTGCTCCCCCTGGTTCACCTAGCTAACTATGCCATTACTTTAGACCAATACTCAGGTTTCCTAGCAAGTCTGATAGTCTTTCCCACTGTAAAGTAGATCCAATTCTTGTGAATTTGGACAAACACGACTGAAGAGGTTGAAATAAAAAGGCATGATAAATATGTATTGCTTGTTATAACATCAAGCTTCCTCTGGCACTACAGCTGAGAAGCATGTCAAGTGCAACATTCAGCCCTACCTAATGAAGTTTAGTCAGTTAAGCAAACCTTCTTAAAATTGATTCTTAAGCCTTTTTTATACAGAATCCAAAGTATTAGGCACTTACCCACCAACTACCAGCTTTTCTTATAATACATAAAAGCCAATTAAAAGCTCACAGTTCAGGACACTTTATCCATTTTATATAAGTTAGGGAACAAACTAGTAAAATGTTTTGTTTTATTTTGTCGAAGGTGTTTCACTGGTCATCCAACTGGCTTTCTTTTCTCTGCATAGAAAAAGCCAGGACATCTAGCAAAGATCTTCAAGAAAATAAGTCAACAAGTACCATAGTCTTAAAGTGGACCATCACCCTCGGGTGATCGGCCCGGGAATCTCTAAGATTCCCGGGCCGATCACCTCCCTCCCCGCGGAACATCCCAGATCGGGATGTCCCGCGGGGTGAAACCCTCCCAAACACCCCAAACCCCCTTACCTTGTCTCCTCCGCCGCCGCCTCCCTCGCGCCCCTCTAGACGTGCGCGTGCCCGCACCGGCCGTCTGTGAATGGCCGGCGCGGGTGCGCGCGTGTCAAGAGTGACGCGCGGGAGGCGGCGGCGGAGGAGCCGCTTGTCCGCGGCTGTCAGAAGCTTGTCCGTCGGCGCTGGGAGCGGGGAGAGGTGAGTTTTTCGGGGGGTTTCACACAGCGGGGCACCCCGATCGGGGGTGCCCCACCGAAGTGGACCAAGACCCAGGATAGTCAAAATCCTGGGTGTTGGTCCACTTTAACTTGTTCCTTCAGCTATACCATGGCCTAGAAAATGAGAACCTTTACAGACCTTGGCTATTTTCTCTTTCTTCACACAGAATAGATAGCTTTAATCAGACAAGAGAAGGTGTGAAAATGCCTTTTTGTATGCCTGTATTGATTCTATAAGTGAGAATTATTTATAAGTTAAATGTGCTTTTTTGCATCAGATGGAGCCTGTGTAAGTGATTGCGGTCAAGGCTTCTATGCCGATGAAACAGACAACGAATGTGACACTTGCTACAGGACATGTGAGTCTTGTTCTGGACCAGATTATGATGAATGTATATCCTGCAAAGGGAACTTTCAGTTGAAAGGTACAACATGTCAGAATCCATCAATGGAAGATCCACCTACGGGAAAATACTGGCATGGTATGTCACAAATGTATTTTTCCATGATGTGTTGTGCATTGTTTGCAAATGGCCCCATAGATACAGTGGGTGAAATTATATAATCGTATATAAATATAATAAATGTTGGTAATGAACCATTCATTCCACACATGCACAAGAAATCAAATCAGACATTATCATAAATAAAGTTAGGTATAATAATGAAAAATGACACAGGAAAAAAATATTGAACACAGTTACTGAAATGTATTTAATACTTCATACAAAAGGTTTTGTTGGTGATGACAGCTTTAAGATGCCTCCTGTATTTAGAAACAAGTCACATGTGTTACTCAGGTGTTATTTTGGGCCATTTTGCTACACAAACACTCTCCAAATTCTTAAGGTTCCATGGCCTCCTTCTATGAACACTTTCATTCCTTTAATAGATTTTCAATTGGTTTTTGGTCGGGTGATTGGCTAGGCCATTCAAGCAGCTTTATTTTTATTCTGAGAAACCTATTGAGAGTTTCCTTGGCTGTGTGTTTGGGATTATTGTCCTGCTGAAATTCCCACCCTCATTTCATCTTTATCATCCTGGTCGATTGCAGCAGATTTTTATTCTATCTAGAATATCTTGGTACATTTATCCATTCATCCTTTCTTCAATTATAAAACAGTCTTCAACCATGATGTTCTCCCCTCCAAAGTTCACTGTTGGTTTGGCATTTTTGGGGGGGTGATATTCTGTATCGCCTTTTGACCTCCAAACACAATGTGTATTATGAGTATAGACTATATTGAACCAGTATTTCACAGGCTTGCCTGAATGTTGAAAAACGTGCTTCAACATTTTATTTCTTCAGCAATGGAGTCTTGCGTGGTGAGCGTGCATACAGGCCACGGCGGTTGAGTGCATTACTTACTGTTTTCTTTGAAACAATTGTAAACGCTGATTCCAGGTATTACAATTATTTTGTAACCAATGCTATCAGTAAATATGTTTACTAAGGTCTTGAGAGAGCTCACTTTGCGCATCTAATGTATGCATCATTACTCATCATGAGATGTTTCTTGTGGGGCCCCTCTGGTAAAGAGACCTCTTTAATAGGCCATGTGTGGAACCAGCCAATATGAATTTGCACTAAATACTAAACACTTATATAGATTTCAGCAGGTGTCATGACTTTCCATTGCTTTCTGAACCTCTCTTCATGTGTTCAACACTTTTTCCCTTGTGTTATTTCTTATTATTACACACAACTTAATTTGTGGAAATCTATGCTTTGTCAATGTCAAGTCAATCACGCCATTATAAATACATTTTAAAAATTGGTGAGGTGTTCAATAACTATTTAATGCAAACAAGGTGTGTCATTTAGATGGGCACAATTAGCTGCACCGCACAATAAAGAGTTAAATAATGCAATATTTAATTCCACTACCGCAAAAAGACAGAGACATTTAAAAATAAATGGGGATCAGAAACAATGGTGATACAGTATCCTGATAAAGTTAAGCCCTATGACCTCAAGGATAAAAATGTAATACATAAAAATAGTAGCCCTAATTGGCTCACATTCCTACTGCTATAACCACAGGGTCACAGTAATTAATCCACACTACAGGACAACAAATCAAAAAATCACCTTGTCAGAGTGCATACCAAAAATATACAGGGTGCTTATGTTTGGGGTCCATATTTTGTGTAAAACACCAATTCAGGACATCTGGTCAATTTACAATTGAGGCCCTGCTCCATCTCATTGGCTGAATGGTGGTAGAGGTGTGCATAAACTCAGAAACAAAACCCAGCAGCAGCCGGCCTGGAATCTGAAAAATTCCAAGCTGGCCACTGGCTTTACCCTGGGGCATCTCCAATCGAAATGCCCCGCTATCTGAACCCCCCCCCCCAGTTCACACATAAACACTCACCTTTCCCAGCTCCAACAGCACATGCGCAAGTTCTCGGCATGAGAGCCCCCCAATATGACTACATCATTCGGCAGGCAGCTCTCATTGTTTACAATAGAGAGTGTGCACTACCACATCCCCTACACCAGATAGGCAAGGGTGAGAATGCTCCATTCAGCTCAATGAGAGCCGCCTGCTGCGTGACGTAGTCACAGGGACAGGCTCTCATTGGACGAGAGCCTGCACAAAAGCCATTGGAGCCTGGAGAGGTGAGTTTTCACACAGTGGGGCATCCCGCTTTGGGCAAATTTCCGGGTTTTGTTATGCTTTGAGTCAATTTTCAACATCCTATACGGATCAGAGATATCCAAGTTGTGTTTTTAGCATATGTTCAGGAGCAGGGCTACACCTACGTAAGCAAAGAGATGTAGCACAGATTGCTGCAGGTATTTGTTCCTCATTAACCTGTGGGTAAGCCACACCCCAAAACCACACCCCTGCCATGCCCATTACCCTGTAAAGTGGTCAGTTTAACTAAGTGTTCCACTTTCCCAAAAAATGAAGTAGAGAGGAGACACCAACCTGAATTTACTTCACCTATCCAACACACATTTACCTGCACTAGCTGTCAAAATAAGCCACATCAGTGAAAATTAGAGTGGTGAAAAATATTATTTATTTTAATTTACACTGGCGCATGTTGCAGCATTGCAAGAAACACATTTACTAAGACATCAGCATTGCAGTAACATGCAGAAAAGATTATAAATGAGATTTTGCACTGCTCTAATTTGCACCAATGTGGCAGATTGTGCTTGATAAATCAGGGCCTTAATAAAAAAGGATTGTTGAAGCAATGCCAATCACCTCCAATTGTCTTCCTCGGGGGAACTCGGGCCCCGCGCTTGACTATGAATTGTCATGTGGTCTGGAGTTCTCTCGATGGCCAGTAAACACAGAAGAGGACTCCTAACCATGTGACCACTGATGGACGTGCTTGAGGCTAGGATTTACTGAGGGAGGAGGAGGTAAGTGTGGGGTGCCTGTGGTAACCTATTCAACAAGAAAATAACACTGACTGTTACTATAAGCTGTTATCGGTAAATAAAAAAAAAACTTTCCTAAACCCTGTTGCTTGGTTGAACTTGATGGACGTATGTCTTTTAAAACCCGTATTAACTATGGTACAAAGTTGTAACCATTCTTTCCATTGTAGCCCAGGGCAAGTTAATAACTACTTCCTAACCTAGCTGTCAGTTTTACAGGCTTTATTTAGCTACATTCAGCATTGCACTCAGAAGCACTGTGTGAATGGCACCACGGATGACGTTAAATATAATAAGGCCTTGCACTTAGCACTTACTCCATTAGACATACCCATCCTGATCTTTGGTATATTATTCATACAAAAAAATATGTCTGAATCACAGGCATTGTGAATCTTGACAGTACATTGGACAGTAAAAGCAGAATTCGTTTTTTTAGAGTTATATTTAAGGCCAATGTGGGCTCTTAGGAGCTCTGTGAGGTCATACAATCTCACATACAATTACATTTCTAAACTGTTTGCGCCATCACAATTATCACTTCCTGTCGCTGTGCCCCTCCTGGGATGACTTTCAGTCAGGCACAGTTATTATTACCAGGCTGTCACTTAACCAATTGATAGCAGTTGGCAACATGTGTTTTTGTTTACCTGTAAACGGAGAGTTTTTATTATATAGTATAGTTGTTTTTTTTAGTTTGAGATATTTTTGCCAGTTTATGAATAGAGTGAGTGAGACCTTGTTCTTGTCTCTGTCTGTGGCTTCCATGAAAGTGGCCCCAAACAGCGGCGTCAGCAATGAGTGCAGCACAGGCGCCCCATCTGCCAGGACCTGGGTCAGGTGAGGTTTTTCCAAAAATGTAAAAAAATCCAATCCAAATATTTTAATCTCCAAATCAGGCTGAGCTGAGGAAGTGCAGGAGTGAACCTATCCTCTCTGCTGTCAGAGATGATAAATATATGTTAATGTTATGTATATGTTCATAGAAGGCGCCCCTAGGACCCACTGCTCAACAGAGCAGCCCCAGGGGGTAGGGGGTGGGGCCGAAGTGGATGAGCCACCAATAATTGACCAAACAGGTAATAAATGTAACAGAAAAGCCCAGAGTGATCAAAGGGCTGTCATCACGAAGAACCCTATATTATGTGCTGGTCACATCCCTGCCATTCGTGGCTCACTGATGGCATGAGAGGACATGTTAGATTAGCAGGTCCCTCATGTGGGACTATTTAGGCCACATAGGATGAGAAGCTTGATTCCCCCAAACTAAATGACAACAATGGCAGATTTGCAGAACCACCAATCCTATATCAAAAAGTTTTGGTTAGAGTCAGAATTATAAGGGCACTTCCCCCCCATCAGAATAAATGGCTGAACCAACTATCCAGTGGTTTAGTAGGCCTCTGTTAGTATATGCCCCATGACTTCTTAGTGTCACTGCTGTTCGTATTTCCATAGTTTGTCTTTTGATATCCTTGTGATCTAATGGTTGTCTACATTTGAAAGTATACCAGTGGAACACCACTACCCTTTCTCTGTTTGTGATGTCAGTATTAACAAAGTAAACGCCATGTGACCACAAGTAATGATCTACAAGTCTGTAATGGTGGTTTGACGACATAAGAGCCCATATTATATATTAGACATATTAGACAAGACATCCGATAGACACAAATGACTTGCCCACACAAATGTGCTAGTAATGGTGCAGGGTGCCCAGCGTAAGTCTCAATTCTGCTGTACACATAGCTGCCGCTGATTGGTTGGTTTACTGTTAAACCCTTTCCAGCCACAGAAAAAGACCTATCGTCTTATATATAGTTTATATAGTTTTTACCCAGTGTTGGTCTTATACGAAAGTGATTTATTTTCCTTTTATCCCAGATGCTGTATTGAAGGTGCATACAGAAGAATGATAGCATTAGGAAGGCATGTTTAGGTTTAGAAGCTTACAGTACCCAAAGTATGTTTTAAGACCATTTTTGCTCTTGCATATTCTTGCAAATATGCAAGTGTTTCCCTGAAAATAAGACAGGTTTTTTATTAATTGTTGCTCCAAAATATGCTGCTCTCTTCCAAGTTACACTGAATTTCAAGTGTAGCAGTTTGCTCCCCCTGGTAACCAGAAGCAACCACAATGCTCTCATATTTAAGTGACCCCAATGGGACTGCTTGATCTGTGTGTGAATCATGCTAGGGCTTATTTTCATGGAAACAGGGTAGTGGGAACCCTGGATTTCAGACCATCACTACTACACTATTAAACAGTTTCATTTGCAAGGAACTGGGAAACCATCCATCACTTCGTCTATTTGGGGCAATTTAATTCCAATCTTTTGTATTTTTTCAAATCCAACTCTAGCTAAACCTTTGTAAGATGTGGATTTAGATAGATGTTTTTTTTTGCTACATATGAGAGTCATTTTAATAATCAAAAGCTAATTACAATATTCTTTATCCCATACTAATACAATGAAACCCACGCTAATACAATGAAACACAATAATTAATGTCCAGTATATATTCACAGCTCAAACATGCTTGAGATTTGTATCATGAGTCCAAAAACACAAACCAGAAAAGCAAACGCACAGAGCATAAAAAAGCCCTTATAAATTCTTAAGCTGAAAACATCTTTCTTTCCAGCACAATATACCGACACCTCACGTGTGATCCCTTCACCATATACTCAGGATGCTTACCAGAAAAGCCTCTTGAAAGATAGCTCTCAGCAAATCCAGGTGGCTTACAGCCCAGAAATCAGCTACAATTAACTCCAGGTCCAGTTTACATAAAAACCAAATGTGTAATCGAATGCTGAATGTACTCAGGTTTTGAGATAAAATATTTGTTCCATATAAAGATAAAAAGAACTCATATAGCGTAATTCAGTTAAAAGCATGTAGCAGACATTTAATTTAAAGGTATAAGAAAGGTACTCATCTTAAAACTAGAGGGACAGAGCATATAACAGCGCCTGTTCAGAGTGACAAAATGCCTCCCTTTGATCTTGGCCATCCCAAGATGCTCCTGCAGCAGTTTCCTGACATGGCCACCCGGCTCATCCTATTAGAGCAGTAGCTTCTCCGCAGTGCCCCTGCCAGGCCAGTGAGTTCTCCAATATAAACTCTCCACCAGGGGAGTAGATTTTTTTGGTCAGAGCAAAGACACAACAAAGAAAATGTTCTAACAAGGGTTTTATTATAGGAAAAGGAAACAAAACGATTTTTGATTCAGATACAAAAATAAGGGACAAAAAACAAGGCTAACTAACAAAATAACTAATAAAAAAAACAACAGAAACCCTAAGGTGCTGGCGCACTCACCCAAGGGCCTAAGACAGATGCCAGCAGTCTCCAGATTCCGGTAGGTAAAGGTACAGACTCAGGTTCAGATTCAGAGCGCCAGAAACAAAGCACAAGCAAAACAAAACGGGGAGGCTGATTTATTAATAGCGCCAGGTAGCGACAGTTGAGCGACTGTAGCGGTATTTTCACAGCGCCCGCTAGTAGTCGCTGTGCTTGGCCGTTGTTCGGTTGTTGATAGCGACTCATTTGGTGTGCAGTAATGTTGAATACAAGGTGATGAGTCGCTATTTGACAGGTTCCGCGCTGTATGGGAGCACATGATAGCGAATGGCCATAGCGACCGGCTCCCACCATATTCATTAACAAATCACGCTACAAAAATTCTCGCGCTGTGAAATGCATGTTTAAACCCCAGAGCGCTGGCGGCGATGGGTTAAAAGTAGTTTTTTAACCCCCAAACAACCATATTTTGGGAAACCAAAAAAACAAGTTTATAAAAACATTTTGGAATATGAATACATTAATATCAGACCTGTAATATCAATTCTGCACAAATTTTTTTTTTTTTTTTTTTCTTACCTTAAAAAAAATATCTAACATGGCAGAAGTGGTAACAGAAATTTTCACGTTAAAAAAAAAAAAAATTATTAACAATTAATTATTAATATTTAAAGATTGTTCCATTGAAATGCATTGGAGAGCGCCAGGTAGCGAGAGGTCATACCTGTCGCTGTTCAAGGTCGCTCGCTGGCGCTGTGGGCTGAGGCTGGAATAATGATGAATGAGTGGCTATCTGGCGCTATCTCAGTCGCTAAGCAGGATCGGCTTGATAAATGTGTGATTGTGGTGGGGAGCCGGCGTTCTCGTGGCGGGGCCCGTCATTACCGGTCGCTCACCAGTCGCTACCTGGCGCTATCCCTTGTTAAATAAGGGCCTAAATCCTGCTGCACCAGGTGGAGGGTGGATCCACTTAAATAGCCCTCACACCAGGTGCAGCAGAAAATGGGGAGAGACAGCCCGGTTGCTATATAGTACAGAGGAACTATGGTCATTTTAGATAATAGTTCCTCTTTAAAATAACATAATGAAGATTTTCTACAACAATAATGCCAGCCACCAGTCGGGCATCAGCCAAACCCGGGGTTCTTACAGCCCCCCTCCACTTTCACTCCAGTGGCTTTAAGTACCGCCAGAGAGGAGCTTCAGTACCACCAGTGGTTGAGTACCTCTGCTGTCACTAATTGAGCTTCCCACAAATATATAAATCAATGAGAAAGATTGGCTAAAAAACATCCAACTTAACCAATGATCTTGAAAGGTATTGCTCAGTCACGATCATTCGGCCGGCTGTAAACTGAACAGTCATACTGGAATCGTTCATTTGTCTGACTTTTCTTTGGTGCTTGTATCCAACTTTAGTCTGTTTCCTGATTGTTTAGGTTAATGTTTCGCTATTTTACATGAGGCCGTGTTCCCATGTATATTTGTGTAAATATTCTAACATTTCATAAAAGAGCTGGAGCAGTAATAGAAGCCAAGTCCATACTGAGCACAGCATCCTAAGCGCTTAGCTCTTCCCACTGAAAGCCATTGCTTGAATAGTAACTATACATGTACACTCTAACAACTGTAATCATTCATTACAAAATGTCCGCATAGACATAATTCCAGGTAACAGACATGCCAGCACATTCTTAAAGAGGAAGTTTAGTCAAAGGTGACCAGCCTGGCACTGAGGCAGGACAGAGGGGGGTTAGAAAGTAAAAGACACCTTACCTTATCTAGGGGCCCGCACCACTCTCCCGGTGCTCCAAATCCTGGGCGCTGCCATCTTGCTTGAAAACACAGAGGCGCATCCCCCGAGTGGAGTGGCAATGGAGAAGTTAAGGGGTCTTTTTCTTTCTAACCCCCCCATCTTGCCTCAGTGCCAGGGTAGGGTGGCAGGGCAGGGGGGTCACCTTTTTACTAAACTTCCGCTTTAACACTTTTTTATGTTCATTTAAGTTTGTTTGAAGGGGGATTGTTATTTTGCTTCTAGCTCTAAGCACAGATTATACAGTTTTATGATATTTAATGGGAAAACATTCTATTACTCTGACAGCCTTGCTGTGCAGATAATGATCATGCTGTTTCAGAAGGATGTCCTTGCATATTCTATGGGGTGAATGGAACTATTTATAATGCTACAGCTGTAGTGTAAAATATTTTTACATCACAAACCTATAGATAAATACTGATGACTCATTTTATCTGTGGCGCATAGTGGGGAACAAAGCGGTCTCCTGCATGATTAACTAAATCAAGTCTAAAATTTGATATAAATATGCTGGATGGTGCGAAGACAGGTTACTTATACACCCGGCATCAAGAAATATCCAGACAGGCTTATTTTTTTTTTTTTTTAAAGTGGACCAAAACCCAGGATAGTCAATAGTTTTGACTACTCTGGGTTTTGGTCCTTTCCCCGGGGGCATCCCAATCAAGGGTGACCCGCTGTGTGAAACCCTCCAGATCGCCCGAACCCAGCTCACCTCTTCCCGGTCCCACGGTGCAGCGGCTCCTGTAACCTGTAACACAGGGATGCTCAATCTTCTGAGGAACACGGGCTGCTTGGGGTGATGCACCCATGTGACCACAAGCAGCCTATCAGCACGGCCTGTGGTCAAGCCTATTAGCACTGGCTGGCTCGGGCTCTAAAAGCTGAGTATTTGGACGCCCAGGTCTATTGTTTTATATGTGGTGATGTGCAATGGGGCAGCCTGGGCCTGCACAGCCCGGTTGCTATATAGTACAGAGGAACTATGGTCATTTTAGATAATAGTTCCTCTTTAAAATAACATAATGAAGATTTTCTACAACAATCAGGATACCCACTGTCTCCACAAATTTCACTCTTTATCTTTCCAGCACACTTCTACCTTCATGTCTAATAATTCCCACATGCTAGCAATGCACATGCTGATTGGCTTACATCTCTAAAAATATGGATCCCTTATTTATAGCCCTCACCCATCAGCAGAGGAGTAGCTAAGCTCTCTGGCACCCAGCTACCCCCCTGCCCATCAGTCCCACATCTTAACCATAGTCCCAATACTCAACCCATCTAAGCTCCAACCAATTCTAAGCATACAATTATTAATTTAGAAAAGTTATTTTATCAAATTATTGTGCCAAAGATGTACCCCAGGGACAGTGTTGTACAATCAATGTCATCATGTTCCCCCAAGCCACTGCTACCATCTCTATGTGCCCCTCCTATATAATATCCATGCAATCGCCCATCCTTACTGCCCCCACATATAACTACCTTTACCAGTTCTATTTATCCTTCCCACTCTCCCAACAGCAGGTCAGGGCCCATATCAGGTGGCCCTGAGTGCCACATATGGCCACCAGGCTGCAGGTTGAGCAAGTGTGCTGTAACGGGAGAAAAATCACATGAGACATAGGGGTCGATTCAGGGCCAGTTAAGAAATCTCACTCCTTTTTAGGAGAGAAAATTGCCATTGACTTTCATTGTCTCCCTTCGGGGCTGATTCAACAACCAGATTTAAATGTAATTGTCACCAAGGTAGACAATGAAAGTGAATGGCAGTTTTCGCTCCTAAAAAAGGAGTGAGTTTTCTCACCAGGCTCTGAATCAACCCCATAGAGGATGGGTTAGGAAGTCTGCAGCTCTACACTGCTCTCTAATGGGTGCAGGGCTTTCTGCAGTATGCCAAGTTTGCATTATTTTAGGTGAACAACAGGGGAGGACTGGGGTAAAAAAATCAGGACTTTACTGGCCACAGCCGTCCACCACCAGCCCACAAGCTGCTAAGCTCTGCTCCCATTGTGCTTTTCAGCCGGTCATTGAGTGCCTTCACAGCTGAGCAAGGTTGAGTTCAGCCTCCCCAAACATTATTAAGAGGCTAAAGCATTGCAGGGGCAGACCACAAGCTGGGGTGGGTATAGCCTTCAAAACCCATAATTTGCAGACAGATCATGTGCAGGGGTGTCTGGCTTGAGGGTACAGTGGGGCCATGTACAGGGGTAGCACCTTAAAGTGATTGGCAAGTCAAAGTTAAAAAATTAAAATCAGTAGCTTACCTTACATTGAGTGGCTCCTGCGCTGTCCTTCCTCTCCTGTTTGCTTCCCCAGTGAGGAAAACCACTTCCTCATTCTGGTTTTCTCACCCACCCTGCCGATGTGGTCCACCAATCAACCTTTGGGGAACTAAGGTACTCCCTGCCCAGACGTCCTGAGTGGCTTCCTCTCTTGGCAGCTATGAAATCCCACCCTCCTCCCTCTGGCAATAATAACTAGAGGAAAGGGTAGCCTGGCCATAGGGAGACCTGAGCAAATGTCCGGTGGGCCACACTGCTTTGGGGGAAGTCTGGACAGCAACCTTTACTAACACTCTCATGCAATCCCAGCCTCCCATCCCCTTAATCCCTCCATACCCTCACTCAAGCAACCCCAGCCCATGTCCTCACCATAATGATATAGCCTCAGTATTGGTGCACACTGGTTGGCTGACCAGGAGGCAACAGAGATGCCACTGGTTGGTCATGGAAAGAGCAGGTGCTGGTGAAATACCGGCCTGATTTTTGGTCCCAGTCTGCCACTGACTAGAGGCACAACAATGCACCTATTTTTTGCACCTATGTAATATAGCTATAGCTATGGATTTTTATAGAAGAGACTGAGTATGCTTTGTAGTATGTATGGATATGGGTGACTGTGCCCCCTGCCTCCCTTCATATCCCCTGTCCTGACTTGGTGTCCCCCTCTGCATATTAATTAATATATTATTTTCCTCCATGGTCCCTGCTTCGCTCTGTTTTTTCCTTTTTCCTTTTCCTATACCTATATATGACTTTTTTCTTCTTCATATACCTATATATGACTCTCCTCCACATATCCTGCTCTGCTATATATTTCTTTCCTTATACCTTTATATGATTTAAGAGTTGCCATATGTCTCTTTAGTGGGGACGAAATTCCCAACAGATATGTAGTAGGGGAAAAAGCCTGCTAAGGTGAGGAAACTTGACGCTTTTGACTTTGATGTGAATATGGAAAATGGTCAGCCTTTGGATCGATGTTAAAATGCCCAAAACAAACGCTTGTATGAAGTTCTTAAACATGGGTGCCTTTCACATGTGAAGTGCAAAAATCTGCTTGAAATCCCTGGCCAGCTGCTGTAATTTGGCGACGGAGGTGCGTCAGAAAGACTGAGCCGTATGTGTCCGGCATGAAATAGTTAACAGATGACCAGCCGAGCCACTCTGAAGGAGGCGTGGTGAAGGGAATAAATAGCAGATTGTGATTGGTCCGCGTCACCCTGACGAGGCCCCAGTAGGCGGAGCGAAACGTGCATCGGTGGACGGACGGCTCCACCGCGCCCTCCGGTTCCCCCCTTCACACACGCTGGCTGCACGAGATAGGTGTTGGGAATAGCCTCTACCGCGATGTGCGGCGCGTGATGACATTTGAAGCTGCGGCTGAAGAAGAAGGTAGTATAGGCGGTTGAGTGGTGCCAGGCGTAATGGCCGCATGAACATTGGCCTGACCTGAGCGTCTCCCGCCTTATTTGTCACTATGCAATGATTAAGGCATATGCTTATTGTTTGCATTCAAGCACTTTATGAAGCTCTGCACCATTACAGCACTTGGACACTTTTGCTATTTAAGGCCAATTGATTGCTGCTATATAGGATAAGAGCCACGTTTTATCAACTGCACACCAAGCATCAGCACTTTAATCTTCATGCCACTATGTCAAAACAATGACTTCCTTCACGGATAAAATTTGGCTTGTTCTTCCCCCCCTTTTTGATTTTGGCTGGCCAGCCAGGAATGTGTGATTGTGTGAGGGATGTGTGAACGCTTGGGGGGTGTGGTTGAATGGGGGGCCCCGTGTTTATTAATGCTATGTTAGCTTTTTAACCTTTTAGGGAATTTTGGGATACATGTATGAGTGCCATTTGAATTAGCTATTATTAAACATGTGTTTATGGCAATTCACGCTGTGATAGTGGTCTTTCAGAGTGCCAGCCCTATAGGAACCAATTGTGTTTTGTGTGTTTATGTGACCTATTTTTTTTACTATGATATAGAGCGGACTCGGGCACACGCGTTAGAGACCCCCCCTTATGAATATGTAAAGCACACAGTGTGCTTACATTACATCGCTGTTGCCCTCCCACTGTTTCTCCTCAATGTTTATCTGCATCTCCAGTGCTCTGATACTGATACTGACAAATAACTTAGGAACTACAAGTTCTTTTTGAAAACGGATTGAGATTTGGGACAATGCACCCCGTAGCCCGACATAATGGGACAAAAATCGGGCTTGCCTTTAGCATAACTTTAAGTGCATCTTTAACTCTCCTGGTTGATATGGCAAGACACAATGTTTGGTGACTGTGTGTACTAGTGTGTGCTGGTGTCAGGCAAGCCTTAAAGGGACTCTGTAGGCAAAGTGCATAAACTGTCATTCAGCAGCTCACCTCATCATGGCTGCACTCTCGCTTCCTGTCAAAACAGCTGCTTCTAAAAGTAGAAACAAGGCAAAGAATAGTGGCACACCCCTGAATTCCTTTGCCATAGACCACCAAAAATAGGACTAAGCTGGTGGTCTAAAGCTGCACATCATCAGACTGTGGACACTGGGAGAGAGGGAGAACAGCCAGGGTGACGAGAATGCCCGCGTCTTACAGAGCCCGCTCATTATGCTAATTATTATGCAGTATCACAGAGCCAAGGACCATGCCCAAATATTTCAAAAGATAAATCATAAGGTGAAACTGTAAGTCACAATATCTCTGCCATTTCTTCAATTTAAAAATGGAAAATAGTTTAGGACAGTGCTAAACGTAGCCCATCACAATGGTGTAACGATTAACTCTGCCTTCTGTATTCCTTTAAATCATAGTAGCTTTTCAAGATCCAACCATACTCACATTGAATCCAAGGGTGGGTCACAGTGACCACCTCAGAGAGGCACATAGACGTACACATAGATGTAGGGGACATTCCAGTCATCTTATCCAGATATTTCTACTTTCCTCATCATCCCTCTGCTTTTTCGGGTCCTTGTACTATTTATAGGACATCAAATCAATGATGGTTGGGTGAAGAGCTCATACTACAACTGTAGAAATGTGGTCAGCTACTCATTATGATAACAGGAAGAAGAAAAGGAAGAGTAGGACTTCCAGGAGTCACAGTCTGCTAGTGTTTCAAGTCACAGACCCTCTTTTCCTAACTTTTGTCCTTTATTCCATTGCGTTTTACCATATGAGAAGCTCAGGACCACAGCAGGTACCTCACCAGCACTCCAGGAGCACCAACCAAGCTGGGTGGGTTACCTTAGAAGTGATTAGCAACTACACTGCAGCAACTGACCTTTCCCCATCTGCCAGTGCAGTTATTGGCCTATTAGAGTTTTAGTACTGGGAGATATTGTGGCATTGTATTGTTATTGTTAAATGTCTGTCAATCTAGAGCTAGTGCTGTATTATATTTTTAATGTGTACGCTGCAAAATATTTTTAACAGTGAACACACTATATTGGCTTTTCATGCCAGAAATTATAGTCAGATGCCGCCATCTTGTGTTCAACAGACACAAGTGCACTGCTTATATCCAAAGCAGGGGAAAATCAACAGGAAGTCATTTTAAACATGCCTGGAATAAAAATACATATGTCCTAGATGGACCATGTGATCTACCTGCTACTTTTCTATGAAATAAAATAATTTATAAATATTAAAGGGACATTTATAATCTAGCAGTCCAGGTTTACAATGGATTAATGGGTTGCTTTCCTCCCACCTCCAAGATATGTGGCTTTATTGAAAGTGTTGAAAAATAAATACGAGCCATAGTTTAATATGTAGCCCTGATGGTTGCTTCTACCCTGGATCATGTTGCCCTAGACACAGCGGGCATAATACAAAACACTTTCCAGCCCCACCTCTCCTATTGCCAATTTACCAGGTGCAGCCTCCCTCACATCATATGCACATCGGAAGCAGTAAAAGCAACTATATCCTGAAAATGACCCCCTATAGTGATGTCTATACTATGTCCAGCAGCATGTCCCTCCTGCTTACAAACTTCTAACACCCTACCCAAAATGTTTCCCTTCTTCCTCTGCCTACATGTCATTTTGACATATGGGGGAGGGGCTGGAGAGAGGCATGTGGGGTGACCTTTGCATAAGGAGGTTCAAGGCACCCTGGGTCCGCAGTGCTTCCAGAAGCTTTCAGCCAGGGAAAGGAAATCAATCAATGGGAGCAGGTTGCCTCATTGGGAGTAATGTGAACCTCCCAAACCCCATTCTTGCAGCTAGCCTAAATAGACAGTCCAGACAATAGCAATAAGGCAGTAAGCCACTCACCTGATGCCTGTCTCATATGCCTCTCATTCCATTTCCTACAGTGGTCTAAAGTGGTCACACAGCTAGCTCCAACCACAGTGGAGCTTGTTCATGACTCACAGAGTTGTGCCATGACACAACCTTTCCAGCTCTGCCACACCCCAGAATGGATGCAAAGCTAGCAGCTCAACTCAGAATACACAACATATATTCAAAGATGTTGAGATGAATGAAAATGCTAATTTTACACACTTTCCATTGGCATATTTTGGGAGGAAGTTAGTGTTTGCCTAGTATTTTGCCCCTGACTCTTAAGCTGGTATGGGGGCACCCCCTCCATGGCAGTAAGCCTGGTAGCTTATACAGTAAAGCTTATACAGTAAAGTACCTTTAATATCCACATTTCATGTCAATAAAACTAAGAAAAGTCTACAACATCAACAATTATAGAAAAGTCTATAACATCATACTCCAAATCCAAAGTCTAAATAGCTTCTTTTAACTACCAGCACCAGTGCTCAACACTCCTTTAATTCTGTGTATAATTTTTTACCCAGTGAGATAAAGTCACGTACCAGATCACAATGATAAGATGGCCTGTCAGGATCCTACATGGACCTGCCACACCAATAGCATAGCAAGGAAGGCCCAGCTATGCCTCTTCCATCTGAGGCAACCAAAAGACTTTGGTATTAGCAGTACTAAAGAACTATTCTGCATCCAATATAGAGTGCATCTTGATGGAAAATATCACCTTAGGGTTTGGAAGCTGTACCAGACACAACAAGCAAAAGATAGTATGCACAGATGAACAGATATTCATTCAGAGCTCACTAACCTGGAGGGAAAGCCAAACCCCAATCTCTTGTCTAGGCATCCATACAGAAAAGAAAGAAAAGAAAAGAAAGGATCACCAAAACCCCAATCTCTTGTCTAGGCACCCATACAGAAAGCACTATCTTGCCCTGATGTCTAAAGAGAAAAATTGAGAATTTTTCCTTACAGGCCCACAGGCAAACATGAGCCTTTAGTGACCCCCCTCATTCACTGTCTCACTTTGGTGCACATCGCATCGCATAGTTCTTATTGTAGAGTAGATAGTTGTAATTCTTACTGTATACACATATACTATACACATACCCATATATGTGACAATTTGTTACTGTCATGGGTCTACAAAGAGGTTTTAATATAAATGTACTTTTTCTAGAGGCTGAACGTGCATTTTTACCATGTGATGAGACTTGTAAGACCTGCAAGGGATCTGCTACTATATGCACATCATGTAATACAGGTAAGTCTTCACTTCTGCTCACATTAAACAACAGTGTCTAAAGTGTTGCAATCTTTGTAACTTTCTTGTTACTATAAATGTAGACCTGGTTTTAGATTAAAGTCTGCCAGCACAATTGCAAATGCCTGTGACAGAACCGTGGAAGTCAACAGGTGTCAGTAGGCCAGTGTCAGGTTTGGGATTCCCGGCTGCACATGCCTCACCCAGAAAGCCCAAGATCATGCAACCAGGCAGCTCATACCTGTCACTTATGCATTTGCTTGCTGCTTGGCTGCCCCATCTGATCAGCAGCAACCTGGGGGGTTTGCCCCACAGCATCACACATCAATGATGGAGGCCCCAAGTGATGGAAGTTCCTGGCTAGGAGCCCCTTGTGCCCAGTACTTAATCCTCTTTTGATTAAAGCGAGGAATACCAGGGAATTGTCTATGAGAACTGTAAGTTGGTTAGTTGGACAACTGTTGCACTATATATATATATATATATATATATATATATATATAAATATCTGTTGTGCTCTAACAGGAACATTTCTTCATGATGAAAGCTGCATTAAGACGTGCCCACCTGGGACTTTTGGCAATCTGAAGGACAAGCGATGTGAGAAATGTTCAGAAGACTGTGAGCTGTGCACAGAAAACTTTGAGTGTTTGAAGTGTTCACATGACATCCTGCATGCTGGAAAATGCTACAAGAGCTGCCCTGAGTAAGAGAACACTTTGTGATATTGACCACTGCACAATTTGATAATGCCAAATAAATACTATTGTCGAAATCATTTTTATTTCACAAATATACTGCTTCAGTACATCTAAAAATGACTAAAATGGGAAAAAAATCTATGTTTAAGCCAATATGAAAATGAGATTCCCTGTCTACATTTACATTTAGCTCTACTAATATTATTACAATCACCATGGCAGATAAACTGTGTATACTGAAAATGACTTTCAAGACACTAGAAATCTTGCAGATCGAATCAAAAGGCAGAAAATGATAGATGTGCTATTTTTTTATAAGATCAGCTGTGAGCCAAGCGTCCGCTTTTACAATAATATGGGGTTGTAAAAAGCTACCTTAGAGTTTCCACCAAAATAAATTCGCTCCCAACATATGTAATATCCCATGTTTCCCAAATATCCCTAGTACAAGAAATCAACAATCTGGTTGACATAAGGATAAGAAAGTCAACCTCCAGCCTAAGTGGCCCTTAGCCTGCAGTGAATTCTATCACCACTTACCACTTATCCTGAATAGGGATGCTCATCAGTTAGAGGTCTCTTAGAGGGAATGAGAAATCATGAATTAAACTAATCGTGTCTGTACTTCAGCGCGCCCTAACAGTGAAAGCATGGATGCAGCTGCCACAAACATATTTATACTAAAGGTTGAATTTTTTGTTAGATTTTCGGGATTTTAGTGAAAGTTCATCCAAATTTGGGATGCGTGGTGGAATTGCATATTAAAATGTCCATTTTGAATAGGCCATTGTTTTAATGTTTGGTACACATGGTTCCTGTTAGTTTTTCAATGCAGCCAAAGGCAGAGACATCATAGATGGTATTCTGTCCTACGGATCTGTGGCATTTTATTTATGATTTCTCTTTCAATCATTCATTTTAATAAAAAATGTAACACAAGACTAAGTGCGTATTAATACACTGAAAACATGTTTATATATTTATAATATATAATATATATTCAACTCCATTAAAACTAGTCAACCACAGCTTCTTCTTCCCATCTTGCACAGAGGCTTTTTTACCCATGGACGGGGCTGCACACAATGTGATGAGGATTGCAAAACCTGCAGCAAACAAGCAGACTATTGCTTGTCATGTCATGCACCTAATGTTCTCGAGCAAGCTGAGTGTAAAAGTGACTGTTCTCCTAAGTACATCAACATTAACGGTGTCTGCCGCTATTGTCCTGCTGACTGTCTGAGCTGTGTGGATGAAGAAACCTGTACAGGTAATGTCACAAGGCTACTGAAAATACATTACAAGAGATATCTCATTAGATCACTAACACAAATACTAACGGTACTGTACATCAAATAATGTCATATAAAGGGTCAAGAAACTGAAAATATGAGCCTTATGGTTTTTTTATAAAATCTTTCTAAGAAAAAAATCACAAAGGTATGAAAATCATTTTCATTCCTCTTTCCACCTAGTTATACACATACACACCTCAATATACCGCTGTAATTTGCCATCTATAAACGGGACTGAGTTATAGCTGAAACCGCATAATATTGAGCACAGACATCATAGATAGAGGATAAGTACATTGCATTTCAATTTGTTGGGGTCCAAAGCTGGGGCCACGTTATATCAGAACCTGCCTTCAATTGGACCGAGTTATATTGGGGGAGCAGTGTAGAGATATATTTAATATATATACCAATGAACAGTAATATAGAGAATCTTCTCATCTTTGGAGAGGGTGGCCCCTTTAAGTACCTTAGTGTTCACGTATCACAAGATCTGTCTTGGTCATATCACATCAGCTACCTAGTTAAGAACATCAGTCAAATGAAAACTGCCCTTGGTGTGCTTAGAGTGGACCAACACCCAGGATTTTGACTATCCTGGGTCTTGGTCCACTTCAGTGGGGCACCCCCGATCACCCTAAAAACTCACCTCTCCCCGCTCCCAGCGCCGACGGACAAGGGATTTGACAGCCGCAGACAAGCGGCTCCTCCGCTGGCCGTCGCCGAAGCTAAGGTAAGGGGGTTTGGGGGTTTTGGGGGGGTTTCACCCCGCGGGACATCCCGATCTCGGATGTCCTGCGGGGAGGGAGGTGATCGGCCCGGGAATCTTATAGATTCCCGGGCCGATCACCCGAGGGTGATGGTCCACTTTAAGAACTTCTACTCCTGCATCACAAAGAGCATGCTGGCAGGGATGCTTAATTTGGGAACAGCTTCAAAAAAGGATAGGCTAGTTCTAAAAAAGATGGCGCGGACAGCAGAGTAGATCACCAGGGTGGCATTCCCTGACTTTCAGACAATCTTAACTAATAAAAAACATCCAAGAACCCCTACCATTCAAACAGGCTCTTCAACCAAACTGAGATCAGAAAAGCCTTTTCATTCCCTGAAAGTAAATACCAGGCTTACCAGGCTCATAGCTTAGATACTGAAACATGGGCTCAACACATGTACTGAATATAGTAAACTTAGTATTGTATTGAATAATGTTCATGTATCAGTTAGCTTAGTATAGAGAGGATTTCCTTAGTTTATGATAGTATTGTACTGCGTGATTATTGCTTGTATAAATGTTGGTCTTGCTCTTGCAAACTAAATAGATAAATAGTCAGCTCCACCAATAAGTCCTTCTCACCATCCATCAGACATCGACACAGTCAGAAAGTACTCATACTCCCCGTACAGTAAGATAAAAGTTGAGGCCAGGTGATACATTTCTATTAAAAGTCCAATTTATTTCAATGTATTCCATACAATTCATAACATTAGTACATCCAGATGATCTATGATTGATATATCCAGTAAGAAACGCTTTTGGGACCTGCGGGTCCTTGCTCATGACTAAAATAAAATTTTGACTTTTTTGAATTTTTTCGTCTGGCCTGAACTTAGATCTTTCTCCAGCTTGCTCTATATTATATCTAGCCACAGAAAGACACAAAGCACACCTTGTATGGTTATGTATGTGAGAAATAAACCTTGATTTATATCATGAATATTCCTAAAATGTGTATTATTATCTATGAATAATTTAATCAGAGATGTAGCATTAACTGTAAGTTGTTTTTTCAGCATGCATACCAGGTTATTTTCTACATGAAAAAAAATGTGTGAGTTCCTGCCCCGATGGATATTACAGCGAGGATGATATATGTTTGCCTTGTGATGTAATGTGTGAAAAGTGCAATGGACCTGACCCAGATGATTGCGAGAAGTGTGCTAGTTCCAGTTTCTTCCTGTATGATGGTCAGTGCTTCGGAAGATGTCCACAAGGATCTTTTGCTACATCAGATGACAAATATTGTCAAGGTATAGTATAAAAAAGTTTTTTCTGTTTTAAGTTTGAGTTCTTTGACGCTTGTTTCCTCTTTCAGACTGTGACAACACATGCAAGTCATGCCATGCTTCCAAGATATGTGACGAGTGTAGAGATGGATTGGTTAAAAACAACCAAGGTCACTGTGTTTCATACAAGGAGTGCACAATCCATGAATATCGGGATAAACAAAGGGGCTGCCTACCTTGTCATAAAAAGTGCCTGCGGTGTATGGGAGCCGCCGTAAACCAGTGCTTAAGCTGCAAAGACAACTACTACCTTCTCAGTAAGTAAGGTGGGAAGAGATTGGGGC
The DNA here is from genome assembly GCA_027917425.1 of Gastrophryne carolinensis. NCBI lineage: Eukaryota > Metazoa > Chordata > Amphibia > Anura > Microhylidae > Gastrophryne > Gastrophryne carolinensis. The sequence continues at coordinate 396,609,655 of CM051234.1, forward strand.
TCGCTTACAGAAAAGTTTTTTTCGTAGACTCCACACATGCATGATGTCAATAGGCTTAATTTGTTTTTTGGCGAGAAAAAACTGTTCTCATCTATCTTCCCCTCTCTCCCCATTCTGCGGACCATTTTCTGGAATGAGATTCTGAGAGATTTTTTTATTTAGTGCGAGAATTCCCATTAAAATATTCTCTGAAAGTGACTAGCTTGGTTTTTATGAATGAAAATATCAGCTGGCAATTGTTTTAGTTGTTTTTTCATTTTTGTATTGGAAATAAGGTGTGCCCCCCCCCCCACACACAAAAAGCCAACAAGCCAGGCAGCAGGAATAAGGGCGCTGGTAACCCAGTCCCCTGGCCCTGCCGGTTTACCAGCCCTTATGCCCTGCAGTATAGAGCTTCTTTGGGACCTTCCCCGCGTGACTACATATGTCACAGGAAGGGATTTCCCCAGGAAACCCCCTCCCCTTCTGTAATGTGTAAGTCACGTGAGGCAGATCACTGTGACTCAGTAAGCATTTCCTGGCCTAGGGTAAAAATGAAAGGAGGGGAACCTGTGTTCCCCTCCCTTCCAAATGCTTGTGCTATAGTGCATAAGGGCTGGTAATGACCAGAGCCAGAGGCCAGCAGTTTGGCCCTTGAGCCCTGGAATTACCAGCCTCTATGCTTGGTTTGCCAGGTTGGTAAGGCTTGTCTGTTTCTGACCAAACCTTGCAAAGTCTGTTAACCCTTGTCTGCCTGTTGCCAACCTTGTGCATTTAACAAGTCTGTCTTGCCAAGCCTGCCGTTAGCCCTCTTCTGTCTGTTGCCAACCCAGCCTGGGACCAGTTGCCTCGCTACACCTGCTGCTTGTTTCATACCCAGTGATCCATTACAATAACTGTCTATGCTATGCAGACGACAGTCAAATATACCTCTCAGACCCAAATCTCCTGTCACTTATATCTTATGGTTCAGACTACCAGCTATCTTTTCATTTGTGTAATTTTGTTCTCTTTAAGGGAAAGTATCTGAATGCTGAATGCCCTGCACCACATACGGGACAGGTGAAGCCTGAACCCCAGCCCACATACTCACTACATTCACAATACCAGTTTCCGGTCACTGGACTGTGACCAAAAATGATTGCCAGAAGCAAATGGAGTTTGCCCAGCAGGTGCACATACAGCACTGTGCAGGCCCAGTTACTGTACATAGGGCTGCAATGGGAAAGTGGAAGTAGGTAAATGATGGGGAACTGGCTTCCTCAGCCATGGGAACCAGCAATTGAATGCGGAAGCTCCCTGCTGGCAGTCTCAAGGGACCAACAGTGAATATGACTGTTGGTCACCTTTAAAGTGGATATTAAAGTGGTAAATAAAAGACATTTTGACCAAAGCCTACCCTCCTGCGCTGTCAAATTGACTAATAAAAGCTTAACTAAAGCTTGTACTTTTCTAAACTTCCATCCGTGGCCTGCCTGCTTCTGCATCACTAAGCTGTGGAATCCGCAGGTAAAACAGTCCAACATTATCCCCAACAGCCGTCATCCTCAGCAAGTGACGCCAACATCTCCCCACAACAGCAAGCCCGTGTCATCAAGAGACTTGTGTGCAGGGAGGCAAGTCTGGGTGTCTGGCATTGTCACTTTCGCAGCTCAGTAGGCAAGGCTGTGAGGCGCTCGATCTGTGTTCAAAAAGGAATCCAAATCCAATCCCGGCACACATGCAACAGCAGTCGGTACAGGCAGGGAGCCCACTTGATGAAACTCCTCCTTTCTACAGCACATCCGCATGATTGTATGATCTTGTAAATGGAGTATGAACATCAACATATTTATAAAGTGGAAAACAGCATGAAAACAGCACAAGATGCTTAGAAAGCCTTATACATAAACTGACCCACTTTTGGTGGCACAGTCCCACTATGAGGCCCAGTGTCCCTCGAAAACTCTGGAAACACCTTAATGTCCTACTTTGCTGACATCTGGAAGACTGGCCTAGCAAACACATAATGCTGCATGTCTGGGTGGTTTACAACTGCTCTGACTCTTTGGTTGAATGTTGGTAGTGAAATGTATGGACTTCTGAGCATTGGCTCAATCACCAGCATCTTCTATGGACCAAATATTCCTAGAGCATGTGCCCTGTAATTAAACCACAAGCTAAATCACACCCCTACCACACCCATCACCCACAAACTGGTTCAAACTGTCCCACTTTGAGGACTCCAATATATGGTCAGTTTACTTATACATCACTTTAATGTATCTAGCCTTTCTTGCTAAACAAATGGACATATATTGCGGATTAGCTGTCCCCATCTTTGTAGGATAAACAAGTTCAAGAAATCTAACATTTAAACATTTCCAATGAACAGGTGTGCGGGACAGAACTGTTAAAGGCTCAGGGGCATCCAGATTGCTGGATCCCCCTGGCACCATGCGCCCTGCAACACCCTGAAATCTTTACCTTCACCCTGACACTCGGTCGAAATGCTGTCCTTCATCTGGCCACCGTCGCTGGCCTATTAGAGGACAGAATTTCAAGAGAAAGGTAAGGATTTCGGGGTGTTGTGGGGGTCATTGCGCCGGGGGGCTCCAGCATTCTGGACCCCCCCCCCCCCCCGAGCCTGTCACAGCGCTGTCCTGCACCCGTTCATTAGGAAACGAGTGTGGGACCACTTTAAACATATTATATTATTTCTAAAATACATGCAGATTATTGAAATAAATAACGGCAGAACAATTCTGTGTATGTGTAGCCCTCACGTTTTTTTTGTAAATAACTTTTCAGATTCCACATGTGTAAATGCGTGCCCTGATGACTACTACCCAGAAGATGACGAAAGGCGATGTATTCCTTGCCATAGCACTTGTAGGACATGCAGTGGGAGAAGCAGTAGCCAATGCCTGTCCTGTAAAGATGGCTGGTACTCTCTGGGTCACAGCTGTGTACAGCATTGCATTTCTGGGTAAACATATAACATAGATTTCTACTAATCTATGAATAGATAAAGGAGAGGTCATTTACAGTTTATGCTACAGAATGGCAAACATTTTTTTATTAATTCCTTTATATTTTAGTAAGGTAATCATTAGGTGATTTGTGTGTAATGTAACTTTCGTATTCTCCATCTGGTTTGCTCAAAGTGGACTTGTGTTTTGGTCCTTGCCCCCCGGGGCACCCCGATCGGTGCCGATGCCACAATGTGTAAATCTCCCTAGGTCGCCCGATCTGACTCACTCTTCCCCGGTCCTACAGCACATGCACTGCCTCTCATCCAATCAGCGAGCTTGGAACCTTTCCCGCCCCAGAGGAGAGGAGGGAGGGACCAGCAATCCTGTACTGCTCTACTGAGCTGATTGGGGGATGGAATGAAAAAAGAGAATGTCATTGGCTGAACCTGTAAACCCCGATATATTCTGCTTCAATTTAAAAATGTGCCAAATGTAGCCCAACGCAATCGTGTAACAATTAACTTTGCCTGCAGTAGCACCTTCAGTTAATAATGGTGGATAATGGTGAGTAAATAGTAATACTAATAAGCTGGTTATCTTATTATTTTAAAGATTATCTGTGACCAAAAAAATGACTTAGCTATTATACTTAAGCTTTGATCCCACACAATGCCATCTGCTAGAACACTGCAGGTTTTCAGCGATCCTCAGGCTCTCCACAGCTAGGTTAGGCATTTCCTCTCTACTCAGACACGCTGCCTTCTATCAGGAAGGGAGCTGGACCCCTCACAACTGGGGGCAGGGGCACACCCTGGTATGTATGTAAGTGACCTTCCAGCATTTTAACTGACAAATGAAGACCCATGGCGTTAGAGCATTCAACCAACGCTGCATGGGACCAATCTTTTACTCTCAAAAAACATGAGAAAAAAATTACTCATGGTCATGAATCAACCCTTTTGTGTTGCTCTCATAAAATCTCACTAAAATACATTTAAATTTGTAGCTGTAATGTAAAAATGTGGAAAAGTTCAGGACACATAAGAATATTATATTATATTATATAAGCAGGGCAACCATTGCAAGGTAGCACCATTTCTGCCCTCACTACTTTTCTTAGGAGTGAAACGTGGCATTGCCTTTCATTGTCCTCCTAGCTTGTGATTCAGCAACAGTAACATTCTTAGAAATTTTTCATCTAAAGTGAATTTTTTACTACCAACAGTATTTGTTTCAACTATTACTGAATCGATCCCATAAAGTCCCTTTTAACAATCAGCACCTTTTTTTGGTCTAAAATGCGTTGGTCTGCTTTAAAGGAACAATCCAAGTAGATGCCCTGTTTTGAAAGTAAAGAAATGCTCATGCATGTTAAAGGGCTACTCCAGCCCCATTTTAAAAATGTAAAAATACCCCCCACCCTGCCACCCTCTATTAGTGGTGAAGCAGCGCTAATAATTAAAGTAGGAAAAACACTTACCTGCAGACTGAGTCCAATGGGGAAAGCACAAAATCATGCCTAATCTTCCACCTCCATCTTGCTGAAGTCCAGGCCTGTTGGGCGCTGACGCTCATGGCAGCAGCCGGCCTGGCCTTTGGCGATCACTCTGGGTGTTGGCCACTTTAAGCACTAGTAGAGGGTGGCAGGGTGGGGGGTATTTTTACATTTGTAAAACAGGGCTGGAGTGGCCCTTTAAACATGTATTTGCTTAGGATCTGCAGACTTTAGCCTTTCTCTGTGTACCTGGCAAACAAAATTTGTAAAGTCGCCAAAAGCTTATGAATAGCTAAAATACAACCCAGTAACATTCTAAAAAGAAAAGGTCACTGAAGGCAACACATGATTTTCATTTAATGAAACATTTGCCTTCATAGCAACATTTCGAAAACAAACTTGAGTGCTCCAATTATCTCCAGAGCTTGGGCACACAATGACCCTGTGTGCTATCATGAAATTCTTGGAAGGCAAAATATCATCATATCGGCTCCAGGAAGCCTGATAGCACTTTATTTATCTTGTGATAGAAAATATTTTACACCAGACACACACATTATTTTTTAGAAGGTGGTCAGAACATTATTGTAAAACTGAACAAATATCCAGATCAAGCACGTACTTTAAAGCAGTCTTCTAGTCTAAACCAACGGTAATGTAAAAATGAACGTAGGATCCATGGCTATATTAAAACAGTTCTAACTAATACTTTTGTGTGCAGCAGATGCATGCAACGTCCACAGTGACATCTATCACCTTGGATTCGGCAGTTGTCAATGACTTATTTAGGAAAAGGCGCACACCAAAAGTATGAGTCATGTATGAGAACACCCTCATTGGAAGGAGTCATTAGTAAACTGAACTGTCTAAACCTGGGGTCCCCAACCTTAACTGCCATAAGAACCAAATTCAGCACTGGAAGATCAGAGCCCGAGCCACATTCAAAGTGAATAGATAAAAAAAACATGTCCTATACTTGCTACACATAAGCCTATCCCACGGCCTCTAAAGGAAGAAGGGGCAGAATCATGCAGGCAGTGAAGCTTGCCAGCTTTCATCCTCCATGCTTTGCTTTTTTAGCTTTCATCCTACATGCTCTGTTTTTTAGCTTTCATCCTCCATGCTTTCCAGGACACATCAGTTACAGGACACAAGTGGGAGGGGGTGTGAGGAACCCAAGTATGGTATGGTGGTACTCGCAGCCTAGTTTGCTAGACCTCCACAAGTGTTCTAGTCTAGCAGACAGCATGCAAGCCACACTGTAGGTGCAGACTGTCTAGCCACAGGATATCCATTTATAAACCTTAACATGGACCAAAACCCTCAAAATGAATGTAGTTTCGTTTATATCCTTGCTTGGGGGCATCACAATTTGGGAACCCCCCAATCTGCCACTGTCTACCTTCTTCCTGAATACCATTCCGGCTCTGAGAGCCCTGCTTGCCCAGCAGACTTAAATGCATAGAGGGAAGAGCAGGGATGCCGTTTGCCACGCTTTGCTGCAGATACCCTGCTCCCCCTCCCCCTCCCACACCCCCATGGGCAGACATTCAAGTCTGTCTAGCAGACAAAATGCACAGGGCTGGGGTAGGCCCTGTCCAAGCCATGTATGCATTGTGGGATTCAGGAAAAAGGTGAGTTTATAGGGAACCAAAAAGGAATACTAAACCGGGATGCCCAAAGGCCTAGAACCTTTTAGATTGGTGGATGGGACTCTCGGGTTTTAGACTTCTTCATGAAGGACCTAAAAAAAGACTTCTCACCAACATGACATCCCAATTTGAAATGCACTGTGAGTTAAATGGAGGCCAAAATTGGGAAATTTACTTATTGAGTCACAGCTAATGTGACTGGGATTACCTGATTGCAGGGAGTAAGAAATGCATGCCTGCCGTTACCAATAGAAGTCAGAAGCATACTCTTGTCTGATTTTGGGCCCATGTAACATTTCATTTGCAGAGTATCCTGAATCAGGATGCCCCCACCAGGGCATGGTTGTCCAGACTATTATTGAAAAACTGTTGTGAAAATATATTAGGCTGTGTATTTAGTTATTAAGTAGCACAGGTATACTGTAGGTAAGTCATTGCGCAGTTTACAGGGCTAAATTTCGAAATTTTTCCTATTGTCATTAGTACCATTTCCCTTGCAGATATTATGCTGATAATAAGACTGCATCATGCCAGAGATGTCACAGAAGCTGCAAGGAATGTCAAGGACCAGACTTTACGGACTGCATTGCCTGCTTTGATAAGTTCTTCCTCATGAGAACAAAAAAGCAATGTTACAGTTCATGTCCAGAATACTACTTTGAAGACCATGCTCTCAAAGTCTGTGAAAGATGCCACCCAACCTGCAGGACATGTACTGGTAAGAGGCACTTGCCAACCTGTTCTTGGTTGATCCGGATTGGTTACAAACACATATGAATTATAGTTCTATTTATTGTTTGTTTTATTAGTGAAAATAGCCTCGTAATCTGTGATAGCTCCAAAATATACCTAAATCGGACCAAAACCCCCAATAAATCTAATTTGCTCCCCCACCCCAGGTACATTGCTGTTTGGATTTTTTCTGCCCTCAATTCTGCTTGGGATTCCTGTTATAGTAATTTTAATTTTTTCCCTAGGTATGCCATTGGTTACGGACAGGATACCACTGTTTAAGCCCTCCTCCTTACAATCTCGTGCTGGGAGCAATTTGTGGCTTTAGAAATTAGTGGTGGAAGGAGCCAAAGCAAGATTTAATTTTCCCTTAATTTTCCCCCAATGTTTCCTTTGAAACCAAAGTCATTTGGGAACATTTTTATCCAAGTCATTACAAGGACAGATGAGTTTATACATGAGGTTTATTTTTTAATTAATCTTCCATATTACGTGGTTGCTCCACTTTAATTCAAGAAAAAACTTGATATAACCATATCTTGTTGTTGCTTTCTGGCTGACAGGAAGTGACGTGAAGGCTGATTTAAGACTAGCGCCATATATTGCCATTTGTGCGTCTATGTAGCTGCACTAAGAGCATCCAGAAGTGGATGCTACAAACCAGGCTCTGGCGCTGTGACCTAGCTTCGCCATTGGACAAGTGACACTGTAGTATCCTGTCCAGTATTGATGAATGTGATGTCTGGAGGGGGCTGTAGAAGTGCTCGCCCTGATTCACTGCAGCGCCTGAGCATACCAGTGCTGCTATTGTTTCATGTAGCGCCCCAAGGGAAAGCAGGCCAAGGCGACACCACATATAACAACAGGACAACGCTGCAGTGAACAATAGGTAGTGCCACTGATGCTCGGTACTGAAGCCCATATTTAAGTGCCAGCGTCTGCACTCTAAAACCGGACACTCTGGCATGTGAGTATGTTTCTCACAAAGAAAGAAACCCCAGCCACAGAGCCAAAACACATGGAATTACATTGTTAACAGACTGGAGTACTGGCACTGCAATGGCAGAACACCACATACAATTCTGCAGCATAAACCTAAAGTGCCAGGAACAACGCTAAAGTCTTTTGTTGCTGCCCAGGAGCCAAAATACTCATTTTATGTGAAAAAATACAGAAAATGGAATCCAAATGTGATTTCTACACAACCAAAATATGTATGGGGGAGCGCAACTGAGTGACTGGTGCTACGTGGCGCTGCTGAACATACAGCGCTGGCACTTTACACTGAGCCGCCGCTAGTCATACACGCGACGCTACATGGCGCTATTATATATATATATATATATATATATATATATATATATATAGTTTTCACATACTGCCCCCGGCATTCACCTGACACTACGTGGTACTACATGGCATTAGCTATTCTTAAATAAGGTCCTCAATATTAGATGTTAGGCTCTCTCCTCAGGTTTAAAGTGGACCAAAACTCTGGCTGGTCTAAGCCCCTGGGGACGTTAGATTTCCTCTCCCTAGTCCCTAATCCCAAATTGGGATGCAACAGTGTTTCTTTGACTGATCTGTCCAGCCAAATAAAAAAAACAAATTTAGTCCCATCCGCCTCCAATTGTATAAAACTTACCAGGTCCTTACCAAGCCACAGAGGAGCGGCGGAAGGAGGGAGGGACCAGCAATCCTGTCCCGCTCTGCTGAGCTGATTGGGGGATGGAATGAAAAAGAGAATGTCATTGGCTGAACCTGTAAACCCCGATATCTCTGCCATTTCTGTTTCAATTTAAAAACGGAAAACAGTTTAGGACAGTGTCAAATGTAGCCCAACACAATGGTGTAACAATGACCTTTGCCTGCAATATCACTTTCAGTTAATAATGGCTGTTATCTTTTTCTATCTATTTTAAAGATTATCTGTGGTCAATTTGAAGACCCATGGTGTTAGGGCATTCAACTCTGCATTTTGCCCACAGATGGCCTTTAGGTTGCAAATAATACCGTTTTGTGAGTACTCACCTGTAAAACGGGTATTATGAGTGTGCCATACACTCCACTTCGATCTTCATGACATGTGGGTAATCTCCAGTAAAGGGAGAACTTGTGCAGAGATGAATATGCAAAAAAAGAAAGCCCCTCCCGGTCCATATATACCTGGGACCTCCCACCAATTTCCCAGTGTAAAAAAGCAGTAAGGGGACCAGGAAGAACCAATTATAACCTTAACAATCAAAACCAATGGTTCACCATTTAAAAGCTCCAGAATACCTGAAAAAAAGGGGTGGGGCGAAGTGGAGTGTATGGCACACTCATAATACCCGTTTTACAGGTGAGTACTCACAAAATGGTATTATTCTAAGTGTGCCATACACTCCACTTCGATCTTCATGACATGTGGGACATCCAATAGCAGTGTCCTTCATGGGTGGGAACCAGAAACAGTAAAGAATGTACCAACTCAAACCACTGCAGCTTGCAGAACCTTGCGGCCAAAAACAGCATCCGCTGAAGCCCGCACATCAACCTTGTAAAACTTGGAAAAAGTATGAACGGAAGACCAAGTAGCAGCCTTACAAACTTGTTCAACAGAAGCCTGGTGCTGAAAAGCCCAGGATGCACCAACAGCACGAGTAGAGTGCGCAGTGACCCTAAAAGGGGGAGTCCTCCCCTTAGCAGAATAGGCCCCAACAATGGCCTGACGAATCCATTTGCTAATCGTAGACTTAGCAGGCACCAAACCTTTCCTGGGCCCGCAGGGCACCACGAAAAAAGCGTCCGTCTTGCGGAAGGAAGAAGTAGTCACCAAATAGTACTTCACACAGCGAACAACATCCAAATTTTGCAGAACCCTATCCTTGTCATTGTTAGGCTTAGGGCACAAGGACGGGAGAACAATATCCTGACTGAGGTGGAAAGCAGACACCACCTTAGGAAGGAAATCTGGCTTAAAACTAAAAACCACCATATCCTGGTGTCTCTCAAAGTAAGGGGCCTGAATCGACAGAGCCGCCAACTCAGAGACACGCCGAACAGAGGTAATAGCCACCAAGAAAGCAACCTTCTGAGTGAGAACTGAAAGAGCAATATCCTGTAGTGGCTCAAAAGGAGGACCCTGGAGAGCCGAAAGAACCAAATTCAAATCCCAAACAGGAACCACAGCCTTCCGAGGGGGCCGCACATGCGCGACCCCTTGGAAAAAGGTCTTAACCAGCGGGTGTAAGGCAAAAGACCTCTGGAAGAAAACCTACAGAGCAGAAACCTGTCCTTTCAAAGTACTAAGCTGGAACCCAAGATCCAGATTATGCTGAAGAAACTCCCAAATCCTAGGAATTGAAAACACCCTACAACGCAAGGCCCTAGCCTCACACCAATCAATATAGGACCTCCAAGTCCTATAGTAAATGCCAGAAGACCGCTTCCCGGCTCTAATCAAGGTCTGAACAACGGCCGCAGACAAACCTTTCTCCTTCAGAATGAAGGTTTCAGCGGCTAAGCCGTCAAAGCCAGCATTTGTAAATTGGGGTAAAGTAGTAGACCCTGAGGTAACAGATCCGGCAACATGGGATGCCGGTACTGATCTACGGCCAGCCTTACAATGTCTGCGTACCAAACCCTTCTTGGCCCCTTGGAGCCACAAGAATTGCTGGCGCCCCTTCTAGAACCAGTTTGCGAACTACCTTGCCCAGCATGGAGACAGGCGGAAACAGTTAAAGAAAACCCAGATCCTTCCAAGCAAGGGACAATGCATCCACTGCCAGAGATAGAGGATCCTGAGAAAGAGACACAAAGCCCGGAAGTTTGTGATTGTACCTCGAGGCAAAGAGATCCACCTCCAGAGTCCCACACTTACGGCAAAGATCCAGAAAAACCTCGGGGTTGAGAGACCACTCTCCTTGGCGAGAGGATCCCCTGCTCAGGGAATCCGCCTCCGTGTTCTCCACTCCCGGAATGTAGGCTGCCGAAATGCAAGGAACATTGCTCTCCGCCCAGTTCAGGTTCAGAGAGACTTCCCTGAGGGCACTCCTGTTGCGAGTCCCTCCTTGGTGATTGATGTAAGCTACCGCCGTTCAGTTGTCTGAACGAACCTGAACCGGTAGACCCTGTAAATGTGAGGTCAGCCGTGCCAGAACCAGTCGGATGGCTCTGAGCTCCAAGACATTGATGGGGGTGTGAGCCTCCTGGGGACCCCACACCCCGCTGAACTGATGACTTTTCCAATAACCTCCCCAGCCCGACAGGCTGGCATCCGTGGTAACCGTCTCCCAACAAGGGACCAGAAAGGATCTGCCCTTCAACAGGTTGCTCGACTCCAGCCACCACCAAAGGGACTGCCGAACCCTGGGAGACATCCTGAAAGGTTGATCCAATGACTGCGGACACCTGTCCCAATGCGTCAATAAGTGAAGTTGAAGAGATCTCATGTGAAACGGTACCGCCTCGAAGGAGGACACCATCAAGCCCACCAGTTTCATCCCCTGTCGGATAGAGGGACAAGGACTGGCCCAAAGAAGGCTGATCAGATCCTGAATCCCCCGCACCTTGGTCTGGGGCAAAAACACTCTGGCCTGAATGGTATCCAGATTCATGCCCAGAAATCACTCGTGACGGAGAGAGAGAAGACTTGGGGCGGTTGATCACCCACCCGAACCTCTCCAGAGTCGACACCACCTGGTGGGTGTCCAGCTCCGCCTGATGGAGGGAAGCTGAGATCAACAGGTCGTCCAGATAAGGCACAATGCGAATGCCCTGAGTCCGAAGGGAAGGGCTACAAACTGAAAATGTTGATCCTCTACCGCAAACCGGAGGAATCTCTGATGCGCCGGAAAAATCGGACCATGCAGATACGCATCCTTGATGTCTATGGATGTCATAAAATCCCCTTGGCGAAGGGAATTGATAGCCGAGCACAGAGTCTCCATGCGGAACTTTTTGGCTCTGATAAACCTGTTGAGAACCTTGAGATCTAGAATGGGTGTCACCGAACCCTCTTTTTTGGGAACCGTGAAAAGGTTGGAGTAGTAACCCCTGCCTCTCTCCAACTGAGGCACCGGGCAAATAACTCCCATGTCCAGAAGGTTTTATACTGCTAACAGGAGCCCCTGTGCAGCCTGAGGGTCCGAGGGCACCCGAGACCTTAAGAATCTTGGAGGCGGCCAGTACTCGAACTCCAGTTTGTACCCGGAGGAGACCACTTCCAAAATCCAATTGTCTGTGACCTCCCGGGCCCAGACCTGGAAGAAGAGCCGCAGCCGTCCCCCCACCCGTGCGGGTGAGGGCGCCCCTTCATTGCTGAGCCGGTTTAATGGCGGGCTTGGACTTGGAACCCCAGGCAGCTGCAGGACATGCCCGACCTCTGCCCCTGTTCCAGGATGAGCCCCTGCCACCCGAGAAGGCCAAACCTCTAGCCGCTCTGGCCCCTCGAAAGGAAGGAGTGAACGAGGGATGACACTGTTTCTTCCGCTGAGGTAACGTACCTCCCTTAGCAACAGCATCCAATTTATCTCCAAACAGCCGCGCACCCAGGAAGGGAAGAGCTGTAAGCGACTTCTTGGCCCCAAAGTCCGCCGTCCACTGTCGGAGCCAGACCAATCTGCGCATAGCCACCAATAGGGCTGAAGTCCTGCTACACATGACAATAGAATCTTCCATAGCAGCCAAGACAAAACCCATGAACAATTCACATCTCTTAAGGGTAGCGAACTCATCGCTAGTCGGATCAAACTGAGCGTCATTCAGCCAGTCCCTGATAAGAGACCTGGTAGCAAGCGACACTAGGGCAGATGCACAAACAGGCCGCAGGGCCGAGCCCACGCTGGCAAATGCGTGACACGCCATCTGATCAAGGCGCTTGTCCTCGCCATCCTTAAAGTGGACCGTCACCCATGGGTGATCGGCCCGGGAATCTATAAGATTCCCGGGCCGATCACCCCCCTCACCACGGGACATCCGAGATCGGGATGTCCCGCGGTGAGGGACCCCCCCCCAAAACCCCAAAAGAACTCACCTGATCGGCGGCGGCAGCGGCCGCCGCCGCCTCCCGCGCACTCCTCTAGCCGTGCGCGCGCCCGCGCCGGCCGTTTGTGAATGGCCGGCGCGGGCGCGCGCACTGTCAGAGGGGCGCGCGGGAGGCGGCGGCGGACGCGCTGCCTTGTCCGCCGCTTGTCCGTGGGAGCGTGGTGAGGTGAGTTTGGGGGTTTCTGGGGGGTTTTACACAGCGGGACACCCCTAATCGGGGTGCCCCCTGAAGTGGACCAAAACCCAGGATAGTCAAAATCCTGGGTGTTGGTCCACTTTAAGGGAAGTGGCGTCAGGGGTGTTCAGCACAGAAGAGTTAGTCAAACCCAAAACTGGCGCATCGACCTCGGGAGGAGAAGACCATCGCTTAACCGCCTCCACCGGGAAAGGATACTTCTTATCCCATCCCTGAGGAGCACCAGGAAGCCGACTGAGCCTTTCCCATTCTTTCAGGATCAGCGCATCAAAATGACCCTGGGTAGGGAATTCCAGACGGGGCTTGCGGGCCCCAAAAAATTCCCCCTTCTTGAGAGGAGGCGCCTCAGGCGGGTCAATATCCAACACCTCCAATAGATGTGACAAAACAGTGGCCGTATCAACGGCATCCCCCAGCGCCTGCCCGACATAAGCATCACCAGACTGTACATAGTCAGTCTCCGTTTCCTTATACAATTCCCCCTCCTGTAAAGGGGAATAATCCGACAAATCAATGGAATCGTCGTCAACATCCCACAAGGGCTGGGCCGATGACAAATGTCTCTTTTTAGCCTGGGCCTTCTTGCCCACCGTGCTAACAATAAATTTCTCGATGCTGACCAACCTAGCACAAACATCAGAGTGAGACTCCCCGCTGGCACCAATGACACTTGGGGTACGCATAAGGCGGGGAGGGGAAGGCGATGAAGCGGGAGGAGACGACCCAGAAGGCTGGGTACCGGACTGCCGCGTTATGGCCTTTTGTTCACATGGTATACAAATCAGCACATTCTCCCCCGTAAGGGATATCCCACACCCCACACATGGCCCAGATTTCCCAGAGGGAGCCCAAGCCCAGTATCCTGCGGAGCCTCCATAAGGTGATTTTTGTGGTCAGTCGCAAGACCGCAGGGAATTTTGCCTAAGCAACCCGGGATGCCCCTTAAAAGTCCCGGTGGGAGGATTTAAGGTGATCAATTTAACACTAGGGATCCCAGGACCAGGAGGAACCCCTTCATATGCACTATTATGAACGCACAATAATGCATATCAGTTACTATACAGCGTAACAACATCATTTTATCATTAAAAATACATATATATATATATATATATATATATATATATATATATACCAAAATGACAAAAAAAAGCATAAGCCTGTACCATAGGGGGCCCCCCACCAGAGAGGGACCCCCAAATAACTAATGAAGTGGCCACCAGGCCCTTACCATCCCACAGAAACGACAGCAGCAGCAATGCAGCAAGATGCCCCCGTCTCTGAGGTGATCAGGAAGAAGCAGGAAGAGAAGGGGGGCGGGCCAGCGCCGAAGGCGCGCTTTTCCAGGCCCCACCCGCCAGGGAGGCCAGAAAACGCGCCGAACGAGGGGGCGGGGCTAATCTAAACCCTTATCTAAACACAGCCTGAGGGAGAGAAGCTCCCCAGGCTGACAGGAGAAACCACAGCAGGCTAGGCCAAGCAACAGCACCAATTCATCAAGGAATAACTTCCAGGTGATCCACACCAACTCACACACACACACAACTTACAGTGGTAACACCAACACACATACACATATATACATATATATAAAGTAAAAGGGAGAGGCCGAGGATGACGGCCCGCCAGCCCCCCCCCCCCAGAGGGAAGTAAGGGACCCGGAAGGGGGGGGACCCGGCCCGAATAGGGCCACAGGCATGTAGGGACGGGGCATCCCACACCAGGATCACCAAAACCTGGGTAACCGCCTACCCCATAATGAGGTCTCACGGTGGACCAATGCTCCTTCCGCACCCATAGGGTGCTCCTACCCTCACCAGGACCCGCAGCCTAAGCTGGGAAGCTCAGATAGGGACAATTTAGAAAGGGTCCTGGCAGCAATAGGGACAATAAAAGGCCGGGCGCGGGCCCGGCTTACCTGCAAGTAAAAGAAGTCTTCATCTTCTGTCTTGTCGCCTTCCCTGCAGAGAAGGAACTGGGAAATTGGTGGGAGGTCCCAGGTATATATGGACCGGGAGGGGCTTTCTTTTTTTGCATATTCATCTCTGCACAAGTTCGCCCTCTACTGGAGATTACCCACATGTCATGAAGATCGAGTGGAGTGTATGGCACACTTAGAATATTGTATGGAAAGCCTATTAAATATTCCCTCTTCAGACTTAATGAAATACAGAAAGCTTATTCTCTCAAAGCAGTAAGTGGCAAGAGTATTTGCACTACACATTTACCACATATCAGGGGTATCATCTGGATGTATGAAACAAGCAGTTCTCTCTTATAAAAGTAGAAGGGTACTCCAAAAAAACTGTCATTTTATTTCTACCAGTAGAAGAAAACCACAATCTTGGTGGAACCTTTCATATGGGAAGTCACTTCTTCTCTCACTATCTAGCATGTTTATATTTTTTATATCTAATATTAGACATTTTTTCGTCTTGGGTGTATAGGTGAATCTTCTCACTTTGTAGCATGACTATATGCAGGGGTGAACCGGTCATAGTTAGCACAGGGAGAAAACCCAGTGGGCTGTAGAGCCACTAGGGCTAGATCTAGCATGTAGCCTATTATGCCGCTACTTCTAACACCACCCTCTACTCCCTGCTTCACCTCTCCCTATATCTGGCCTCATTGTAACACCATCCAGCCGAGACAGCCCAACTCTTGCTGTGGCCTAACAATGCTATAGCCTCAGTCCCTACCATACTATAGCTTCAGTACCATCACATATACACCCCTGCCCATGATCTATCCCTGCAATGCTATAACAGCAGCTAATAAACACACGCATTGATCAGCTAAGAACCTCCTTGGGGGCAGGGTTAAGGAGCTCATGAGATGGTCAGGATGTGTCAATTCCCAGGCTGATTGCTTGGCCCAAACCTTCACTGTCTATATGGATTTCTAATATTAGACAATTTTCTTTTGGGGTGTATATGTGACTCCTCCTCTCACTACCTAGCATATCTATATGGATTTCTAATATTGGAATATTGGACATGTTTTCTTTAGAATGTATAGGTGACTCATCCTCTCACTAACTAGCATGTCTATATGGATGTCTAATATTAGAGCTATTTTATTTGGGATGTATAGGTGACTCCTCCTCTCACTACCTAGAATGTCTATATGGATGTCTAATATTAGAGCTATTTTATTTGGGCTGTATAGGTGACTCCTCCTCTCACTACCTAGCATGTCTATATAGATTTCTAATATTAGACCAGTTTTATTTGGGATGTATAGGTGACTCCTCCTCTCACTACCTAGCATGTCTATATAGATTTCTAATATTAGACCGGTTTTATTTGGGATGTATAGGTGACTCCTCCTCTCACTACCTAGAATGTCTATATGGATTTCTAATATTAGAGCTGTTTTTTTGGGATGTATAGGTGAATCCTCTCACTGCCTAGCATGTCCATATGGATTTCTAATATTAGACATGTTTTCTTTAGAATGTATAGGTGACTCCTCCTTTCACTACCTAGCATGTCTATATAGATTTCTAATATTAGACCAGTTTTATTTGGGATGTATAGGTGACTCATCCTCTCACTACCTAGCATGTCTATATGGATTTCTAATATTAGACTATTTAGTGATAGAGCCCATAGTAGAGTACCACTCTAACCAACAAGATGTTTTAGCCTAACAATGAGTTGATTTATAACATAATTGGAAGTGACTGGATGTAAAACTGATGCCATTGCAGTGAAAGGATTTTTTCCCCACATGATGGCCCACAAAGAGCAACTAGAAGTGAAGAAATAAGGTGACTTTTCGACTATTCTCAATGGCTAACCCTCCATGTGGTCATATCCCCAGATCAAATGGAGGAGTCTAATTATACCCTCATATAATCAGTGACCACTGTGATCAATAAACGTTCATACTTGATAGCTGAACATCTCTTATCCTCACATGCTCATCTTACTAATGACTTTGCCAAAAGTGTATTTATTACATGTCTCTTTACCGTGTATGTGTCTGTTTTTATCCAGGCAAAGGTGCTGTGTTATGTACATCCTGTGTGTCAAGTTACCAGCTGTCAGGGGGAATCTGCCACTCGGAGTGTTTTGCTGGGGAATACAAGACTTCGCAGGTATGCCAATCATTCTATAGACTATAACCACCTAACAGTTTTGCCTGAGCTGTCCTCAGGCATTGAGAAAAGGAGCTGACAGTTTTGCATGAGCATACTGCTGGCCCTTACTGCCCCCTCACCCGGTGTACCAAGACCCCACGCCCTGCACTATGTGTCTATAGCTGCCGCCCCTGCTAATGTGACTTTTTTTTTACACAAGTTTCTTCTCTTTTACAAGTTATGGGCTTAAGGGTCTAAGTAAGACAGTGCTTCAAGGGTAAAATCAAAAAATGAATATCATGGCTTCAGGTGCACCCCTCCCGTTGCAGCAAAGGAAGCACACCATGGCTGTACCTGGCAACACCCATTCTGCACACTGTGACTAGCGGGTGCACACCTGAAGATGGACCTGGGGATTTACAAGATGGCTACATTTGAAAGCACTGGACCAAGAGCTTCAAGCTACAACTTAAAGGGTCTGTGAAGGCAAAAACACATATACTTACCTTTTCTCCTTGGCAGCTGCTGCTATTTATGTTTAGCTTTCACAGACCCTCTAAGGTGTATATTCTTTTTTTTTTTTTTTTGTATTGCACCTTTAGAAGAATTAGAAGAATTCAAGATGGGTCCCCAACAGGGCATCATTTACATGATAGATTCAAATGTCAGCAATAATATAACAACATTCCGACACAATTATATAATTGGTATGTGGTAATGTTATATAACTCAATATTTTATCAACATAATAGCTACATTCAGTTATTATGCCTATAATGAGTACCTCCCCCCCTAGGGAATGGCCCCGCCTCCATGACAGATGTCTGCAATAAATGAGTGGGTGTATGGAGGAACTTGGGGGGCCGACATTTTCTAATTGAGCCGGGTGGAGGAGCTGAAGAATATAGCCTAAAGTGATTGGAAAGCTTCCATTAAGTGAAGGTGATTGTGACACAAGCTGCATGCATCTTTTAATATTATATTTTCATCTGAATTTTTAAGGAACCAGATATACAGTGTGACAAGTGCCATGAAAGCTGCATAGAGTGCAAAGGACCTGGACCCCTCAACTGCACGGTGTGCCCGGCAAGCTATTCCCTGAATGTGGACGATGGGAGGTGTGTGCATTGCTGCCATAACAAGCCAGAGGACTCAGGGGAGTGCTGTGACTGTACCGATTCCCTGGGTAAGATCAGGATTTCAGCACTATAATACAGAGACCACAATGAGATTTATAAATAACAACACAAATACTGATAATTATCAATATGTGGTCATCACTTTCCTACCATCCAGAGACCTTGTTGGTGGCGGTTAAATGTAACTTGAAGTATGAAAGCATAAGGTTACTTTATAAGCTGGTGGCACCCAGGCATGTAACCGTGTATTAAGGATGTATAATCATTCACCAGTTTCTGATGGTCTCCTGCATTTCAAATACTCTAGAAACCCCACAAATTACAAATAGCGTATGCAGACTGAGTATATACAGTATATTAGTACATTTCCATAGTATAGAACTATTAATGGTCTCCTGGCAATGAAGCAAGATGGGGGGGTGATGCAGGTTAAAGAGGAAGGTAAAAAAATCTCCCCCAAACCTTACCGAACTGCTGCGCCCACCCCCCCCCCCCCCCTCCAGATTTACCTTCGGGAAATTTTTACTCACCTTGCCAGGGCATCCATCTTCTGGGTCCCTCAGATTTCGGGGTGACTTCCTGGCGGGCAGTGCCATCTTGCATCCCCCCAATCTTGTGTCTGCGCAGTGCAGTGGGATGCAACGGAGACACCCGAAATCGCGCGAGACTTCGCAGAGCGGCTTATCATTTACATACGGCTAAACCGGTGGGGGAGGTAGAGGATCGGGCCCTGAAGCAGCCTGATGTCGCCGCAGCAGGCAATGACAACATCCAAATGGTAGGTAGGGGCTGATGGGGGCGGGAAAATAACCTTTTTATTTTAGGTCTGATGTTTCTCTTTAAGAAAAACCCTTACCCGGATTCAGGCCTTTTCCCCTGGGCATTCATGGCTGGCGAACAGACAGTACACAGCATCTGCCGCTCTGAGCATAATCCCACCCACCTATTCAAGTAAATTTGCGGGAGGGGCCGCACACTGCTGAATTGGCAGGGTAGCTGCTCTGTGCTTTCTCTTCAAGATGGTAATGGCCCTGGATGTTGGGTACGGTAAAGCTTTTTTTCTTTGTGACCTCCCCCTATACTGTCTCGGCGCCAGAGGAGGGTGGCAAGGCAGGGGGTTATTGGAGACTGGACTTTTGCTTTAAGAAGTCTTAGTAACAGTCCAGGGTCAATTTTATATAAAATCCCACTGTGAGTGCCAGAAAATGCACCCAGGGTACCCTGTTCTGGGATGCCCCTACAGTTAAAAAGCCCAAATCAGACAAGTATGAAAAACATGGCACCGCTGTGTACAACTCTTTCCTTCTCCTGAATTTAGGGCTCATGGGCATTTTAAGGTTAGGGTCCATGCGGGACCAGACAATAACCGGCTCAGTGTTCAAAATCATGAAGGGTTTAGGTCTGCTTCCCATTTATTTAACAACAAAAGCTATGAGCGGCACAGGACCCCCATTTTTTACTCCCATGACCAAGAGCACTGAAACCCTCGCTTTAGGACAATGCTGCGATTTGGAAAATGTGAAACATCTATTTCACGTGAAACATGGTATTTCTTATTCGACTTATTCACAAAATAACCTAGATCTTCTATTTGTTCCTCTTCCTTCTAGTGGAATGCATTTTAATAACTGGACTCTTGGCAGAAAGCGATGGGCACAAGAAGACTGCTTTTATTGTGGCCACAACTATTCTGCTGGTGCTTAGCATGGGAACAATGATATACTTCTGGAGACGAGCCAAGAGGAAAGCCAAATCCTTGTCCATCAACAAGAGCGGCTATGAAAAGCTTCCAGATCAAACAAAATCCTTTCAGTCTAACAGAGAGAGCACCTCTAGCTTCACGCGGGACCACGTGATTGAGTATCACGATCGAGAAGAAGAGGAGGAAGATGACGATGATGAAGACATTGTCTACATGGGCCAAGATGGAACAGTGTATCGCAAATTTAAATATGGTCTCTTAGAAGATGAAGACGATGAGGACTTAGAATACGATGATGAAAGCTATTCCTTTAGATAATTAACAAGAACAGCCACGACTAGATCTAATAAAGCAGCACTAGGATAAGAAAGTGGCCGAGCACTGGGCTTCTAATCAAACTGCCTCCAGATTTTGCCCTTGTTGTCTCACAAGAATCTTACTGACTGGTCGCTATAGACGACGATTCAGCTGCTTGCCTTTACAAGGCCATAACTCTAAATACCGTGCTGCATTTTCTTTATTTCACCAGTATGTTTTATGATGAATAACTCTCTATTTAAATGTGATACATTAACATCTCCCCAGATGCTGAAATGTGTGATGTGTTATAAGAAATGCTGCCTTAAGACTGGATTCATATAAAAAAAATACAATGATAAAAAGAACATTCTATAAACACAATTTGTCTGGTCACTGTGCACTTTTTTTAATAAAAGATATCCTTAAAGTTGACCAAAACACTGGATTTTGACTATCCTGGGTTTTGGTCCTCACCTATTCCCAGTCCTATGGTGCATTCTCGGACATTCGTCCGATCAGCTTGCTCGGATTCACTGATGTCACGTCGTATAAGCCTTCGTCTAAGGCATTTCAATTCCTGTTTCCTGAGCCAGCCTGTATGGAGCAGCATTACCCAGTCTAAATCTCTGTCCAAGGCATTGCATGATGGGTAAAAGCATTGGCACACATCAAAGAAATTACAATAGCAATAAGCTGTTATTCTCCCACAGGAAATCTCAGGATAAAGACCATTAGAATTGAGCAGATCTCCCCTGTAAAAGCAGAATAGTACATTTCAAACCTGTCACCCCGGATTATTCTTCCTTTCGTTAAAAGAATGAAAAGAAAGAAGATTTTGTTATGCCAGGCGGATAAGTGACCCCTTATTTTGCTATCTAGCAAGTTTATTAGGAATGTTATTATTGGACCATTATCAGTATTTAGAGCAAATATATCTTTTAATGCAATGGCATTGGAAATCAAACATGAAAATCTTGCATTTTAAAAGCCCGCTTCAACTTAGTAATACAATGTATTTTTTATCTTATCTATATATTTTTCTGTTTTAGCTAGTTCTACCCTAGTGGAACGTGCTCATTGTAGTTCTATTAAAGGCAAAGTTTACTATAATAATTATAAAGAAACTTACAATATTAATAAATGAGCCCCACAAGATGTAGTATCGAGCAAGCGTAGATGCTTCTAGAGCAGTGTTCCACAACCTGCTCCTCATGAGCCACCAACAGGTTGTGTTTTGTAGATCTCCACATAGACACACAGGTAAAGTAATTAGAGTTATAGAGCCGGCGATGTGGAGATCCACACTACATGACCTGTTTGTGGCTCTTGGGGAGAAGGCTGGGGGGGGGGGCACTGTTCAAGGTCATTAGGGGCAAATCTACATACTGCAGGAGAGACTGTGGTCTAATTTTAGACAAAGGAGTGAGCATTAGGCTTGATTATTAGTAAAATAAAAGCTATTTTTATTAGCAAATGGCTGGGCGCAGGAGCATGCCTCATCTGCAAGTTACTGGGGTTGCGGTCATGGCCTGCCAGAAAGGCTAGTGTTAGCGGCCAATTGGCAGGGTTCCCAAACCAATTTGGGATGCCCTAGGGGATGGGGGAGTTAATTGGCCGGCTTTAGAGTTCTTTTTAGACTCCAGGGCCAGTATACATGGCAATAGGTTCGCTTTAATAACTACAATCCTCAGAATCCTGAAAGAAAGGTAGCTTTATATTGTGCCACTGTTACCTAACAGCATGCTTAAAATCTATTCCTGCAACTAGAAACCAGAAATCCGTAAGATGCGCTTATTCTGACATTTGAGCCACTTCTTTCCCTGTAATTTGGAGAACCAAAAATGTGGTCACCAGAAGCTGCCATGACAAAGGCATGTCGTGCCATCTGATCCAGGTGCTTGTCCGTTGGATCCTAAAGTCTGTCTGAAACCAGAACTATATCAAGAGAACAATCCTACAGTGCACGGCCTGGATAAACATTGTGTACTAGCAATCAACAAATTAAACCGGACCAACACCCTTACAAAACACATTGCTAATATGCATGCTTCCCCAGAGCAATTCAGATTGCTGCACATAAAAATGTATTTACCCTTTTTGCAACTACTGTTGTGGTCAATTTTACAAAGAAAATGTTGTCCCATGGAGCTGCAGGCTGCCTGTAAAGCTGTGTGAGGTGCTAGGAAAGGCTGCTCTAAAATGTCTGTTAATGATAAGAGATTCTGGGTCACTGTTGTCCAGGAAACACATTGCAGAGCCTTTGTGTAGTTACACTGTTATATGTGCAGGAACACTTTTAGAAACTGATTATTATATTTACCGTATTTTTCGCCCTATAAGACGCACCTGCCCATAAGACGCACATAGGATTTGGGGAAGGAAAACTAGAAAAAAAATATTCTAAGCCAAATGTTGTGCTAAAACACCCAATTACAGACAGTGTGGCGTTCCCCCATCCCCATAGGCAGTGTGGGATGCCCCCCTCCCATAGGCAGTGTGGCATTCCCCCCTTCCTACTCCCCATAGGCAGTGTGGCATTCCCCCATCCCATTCCCATATAGGCAGTGTGGCATCCCTACCCATTCCCATATAGTCAGTGAGGCATCCCTACCCATTCCGATATAGGTAGTGTGGCATTCCTACCCAATCCCATAAAGGCAGTGTGGCATCCCCCAATTCCCGTATAGGCAGTGCGTCATTCCCCCCTCCCATTCCCATATAGGCAGTGTGGCATCCCCTCCATCCTATTCCCCATATAGGCAGTGTGGCAATACCCCCCATCCCATTCCCCATATAGGCAGTGCGTCATTCCCCCTTCCCATTGCCATATAGCAGTGTGGCATTCCCTATAGGCAGTGTGGCATCCTCCCTCCCATTGCCATATAGGCAGTGTGGCATCCTCCCTCCCATTGCCATATAGGCAGTGTGGCATCCCCCCTCCCATTGCCATATAGGCAGTGTGGCATCCCCCCTCCCATTGCCATATAGACAGTGTGGCATCCCCCCTCCCATTGCCATATAGGCAGTGTGGCATTCCCCCTCCCATTGCCATATAGGCAGTGTGGCATTCCCCCTCCCATTGCCATATAGGCAGTGTGGCATCCCCCCTCCCATTGCCATATAGGCAGTGTGGCACTCCCCTATAGGTATTGTGGCTTCCCCCCCCTTCCATTCCCCATTTAGGTAGTGTGGCACCCCCCCCCCTTTCATTCCCCGTATAGGTAGTGTGGCATCTCCCCCTTTCATTCCCCTTATAGGCAATAGTTAAAAAAAAAATAAAAAATTTAACTCACCTTTAAATCCTTCCCGCTGTCCCCGCCCGTCCTCACACACAGACACACACACAGCGGTGGGCGCGGCCGACGCCCATCAGCCATGCCCACCGCTGTATAGTCCGGGTGTCTCTGTCTGCTGGGGCTGTGAAGAAGTGACAGGGACAGTGCGAGCGGCAGAGGTATCGCCGCTCACACTGTCCCTGCCACTTCTCCACGGCCCCAGCAGATAGAAACACCCGGACTATACAGCGTCGGCCACACCCACCGCTGCATAAGGCCGTGTGTCAGAGAGGAAGCATTGGATACAGCTGCCTCCAACGCTTCCTCGCTCCCTGCGGCGCCAACACACAGTGAACACCCGGCCTTGGTACAGTGGTGGGCGTGGCCTATGCTCGAGTATCGGCCACGCCCACCACTGTAACAGGCCGGTGTCTGTGTGTGCTGGCCCCACTGCCTCCGCCGCTTCCGGAACAGCGCGAGCGATGGAGAGGTGAGTTAACCCTTTCCTTTTTATTTATTTTTTTCCAGCATTCGTCCGATAAGACGCACTGACATTTCCCCCCACTTTTGGGGGAAAATAAGTGCGTCTTATATGGCGAAAAATACGGTAAATAAAATTTTATAAAAGTTAAAAGGTATAATACCTGGGTTTGAGCAACAGAAAATTTCTGGTGCAAAAATTAGTTACTGATATAAAACAGATAGCAATTCTGAAAATGAGAAAGTGGAATCAATACTTAAACCGGACAGCCTGGTACAGTTGGAAAAGAAAGGTAGAGGCCATTTTGGAGCTTCCTCTCCCAACTGACATAACTGAAATGTACAGTAACAGGAAGCCCAGTACGACTTCCTGTTTGCAGGTGGCCTGCAAGCCCATGAGCAGTTAATTCAGGAGAGTAAATTGCCATTCACTTTCATTGTCTACCTTGGGGCTGATTCAGATCCAGGTGCCAATTTACACCCGGTAGACAATAAAAGAGAATGGCAGTGAAAATAAATGGATGCCTGACCCACGTTCCTACCTGACCCAAATAGTACATCCTTGCATCTCTACCAATCCGTTCTTTTCTGGCTGCCCGGAATAGGTACTGGCCTGCAGGCATCGTGGCCAGTCTCTGAAAAGGACATCACGAGAGGTCGGGGACATAGGGGAACAGGGCCCCAGCACCCACTACTTTACTTTGAAAAAAATAAAGATTAAATGAATGTGAATAAAATCCTTGCAAACTGGAACTGGGCCTGAGGGGGCAGCAGAGCCCTATATAGGCTAGGTGGGTGGAGCTACAGCTTTCAGTCGCCTGTCGGCTGAGGGGTAGCTCTGTGTAATGGATGTCTGTTGAGACTAAGCAGAGGACAAAAGAAAAAAACGTTCTAAACCTGCACGTATTTTTCTCTTATAAAGTTGTCAAATGTTCTCTACATAAAAGCACCCATCCCATAAAAAACCCCTTTAATGCAAGCAAGTTCAAAGGAAATTTCTCACATATCTGCAGATATGTGCAACCAAATCTCTGTCTTTCCACATAGCTAGACATGTTTAGTGCTAAATACTTGGATGATGAGAGGGTTAAACTGGGCGGTAAATTGGTTCCCAGGCCCTGAATAATAATGTTGATAATTTTGTATAAATAGTGATGGAGCTACTCCCACCCCTTTTGCTCAAGCGAAATTTCTGACTGCTTGAAAATCTTTTTATCTTGCTGGTTACAGATAGATACATTTTCTGAGATTTCATTAGCACATCTGCTGCAGCTAGGTCTATGAGTTTTGGAAAAAGAAAAGTGATTCTCAGTGAGATCAGAGGTGCTTTCCATTCAGCTACAAGTCATGGTGACACAGGGGAAAGTCCAAATTCTATCTCCAGTGTCTGAATAGAACACACAACCCTGGTGACAGAAAACAGAGGGTAACAACATTGCCTTTGTATCAGTGGCACATAAAGGGTAAAACCTGCCTCATGGAAAAACTTAAGTTGATAAAGCCTAACTTCCTTAAAGCCCGATTCAGCACAGGGGAAACAAAAACAATTCATGGATTGCCCGTGCAATTTAGCATATTTTTCAACTGCAGCGGAGTATTAATTTAATCTAAACTGGTAATTGCTGGCATAAATAAAACTAAGCATGCAATGTCTGTGCTGCTATAACAGTGCAATGTATTTTATGTAAGCAGTGCAAGGGTTAAAAAGAACCCTCTCTCTAACATCATGCTATAGGTGCTGCCACCAAGGGGCCGATCAGACAGCCCTACCAATGTACCAAGCCCCCTAACCACAGCTGCAGTGCTCTGCCAAGGGCACCCTTGGGAAGACACAGGGCTTAAGCCAATGGACATAGAAGCTGGTAAACTGCATGGGCACCAGAATATCATGTGTCACGCATCACATGAAAGAGAATCACCAATGGCCATGCCTCTAAAAATACAATTCTGTGATTACTCACCTTGTAGAATTGTTATTATAAGTATGCAGCACGCCCTGCTCCAGTAATGCCCTTGCCGCAGAAATCTCCCCTGTGCCCCGCAAAGGATACCCCCCTGCCTGACCTAGGCCCACGAAAGGAGGGAGTGAAGGACCCAGAGCCCCGAAAGGGTTGCGGCTGCCTTTTGCGCTGGGGCAACTTACCTCCCTTAGCAAAAAGGTCTAAACGATCACCAAACAGGCGCAGCCCCTTAAAGGGGAGCCCCGTGAGCGTCTTCTTAGCAGCAATGTCAGCTGCCCACTGGTGCAACCAGACCGAGCGGCGGATAGAGACAACCAAGGCCGAGGTCCTGCTACACATCCTAATGGTGTCATCTAAGGCAGGGAGAACATAGGTGATGAACATCTCACAATGTGACAAGGCTCTAAATTCAGCACTAGAAGGATCCTCATGGGAGCTGTCCAGAAGGCCCCTGATCAAGCTCCTAATAGCCACGGCTGTAATAGCGGAAGCACAAACCGGGCGCAACCAGTCTGGTGGAAAATCAGGTTGAGACTCCCCGCTAGTGTTGATCTCACTGGGGGTCATAATCAAGCGAGGGGGGTGGGTGCCGACCCAGACACATGCAGCCCACAGTGCCGCGCAAGCGCCTGCTGGGCGCAGGGTACACAGACCCGCACATCATTGCCCACATGGGATGCCCCGCACACCACACACAGCCGGGCTTGCCCCGATGGGACCCCGAGCACAACATCCTGAGAAGCCTCCATATGGTGATTTAAATGTCACAATGACCAATGGGAATTACGCTGGGCCAGGGGCTAAGCAGCCTAGCTTACCTGCGAGGAGAGAAGCCATCATCTTGACCTTCGCAGCCCACTGCAGAGAAGGAATTGGGGAATTTAGTGGGAGGTCCCGGGTATATAAGGACCGGGAGGGGCCTCTTTTTTGCCATCTCTGCAGTAAAGCACCCTCTTGTGGACTATATCCCAGACGTAATAGATCATTACTGAAGCAGGGCGTGCTGCATACTTGGAATATATATGAGGCTCATTCCCCAGTAGCAGAGTGTAACCCCTAGTGGAATGGCAGGGTGTTGTCCTCCAAACTTCAAATGCTGATAGTCAGTTAGAAAGTCAGCTGAAAATGGAACCACCACACAGTTCTGGATTTCTCAAATCTACAGGGAGGACACCAGCATGGGGAAAGAAAAGGGAGGAAGAAGCGGGAGGGGAGTACTGTTAATTTAGATGCATATGTTTTTCTCCGCATCATTTTCATAATTGTGAAGAGGTAAAAGGTCCCAAGGACCCATATACTAGTTCAAAGGG
Organism: Gastrophryne carolinensis; assembly: GCA_027917425.1. NCBI lineage: Eukaryota > Metazoa > Chordata > Amphibia > Anura > Microhylidae > Gastrophryne > Gastrophryne carolinensis. The sequence continues at coordinate 396,636,941 of CM051234.1, forward strand.
CAGAGGGGTGGCAAGTCAAATGCCAGATTTCCTGCACCCTCCCCTGAGCCAAGGGGGAGGGAAGATGAGCAAAGCAATTAGCCTGCTAAGACAATGCCAGCAGCCACCAGACCAGGGCAACGAGGGAGCTGGCATGCAGGTGACCAATACTCGCCTCCTCTCCCACAATTCTTCAAGAGGGGAGCATCCCATACCCCTCCACATACCAGATACTCTGTTGCTCTGGTCCGGGAGGGTAGCAGAGGGGAAGCTGGCTATGCTGTCAGTGTTTGATGTCACCTGCACTCTACTGGACCAGAGAGACAGGGGAGTGACATCGCTTGGCCCTGAAACTAGGACAAGATGAGAATTTTTTTTTTTTTTAATTATGTTTATTATTTGTTAAAATATGATTTGTAAATTTTCAAACTGAATTTTTAAAAGATTCACTACACGGGAGAGAGTGCTCTCACTGTGTGACTAGCCTGGGTAGTGGCCCCTCCCAGCAGACAGGTCATGTTTGCATGGCAGTGTTAGCAATGTTAGCCAGAATCCTCACATGCAAGTAGCAAGCATCCCCCCCCCCCCCCCCAGGACAGGGGCTAGAGCCATGTGGCTGACACTGCAATCTCCCCCACATGGATAGCAATTCCTCTTTCCCTACAATGTGGAAGATATAAGGGAAAATGGTCACAGAGTCTCCCTTGGGCATGAGTAGGGTGGACAAGATGAAGTAATTGTGTAAGAAAAGACACTTTATTGGTACAGCTCTTTTTGGACATATCTGTAGAAATGCTTGTTTACCTGTATTTGACAATTAAGATGTGTTGCAATTGAGAAGGTTTCTTACATTAAGAGAGGAACATTGGTTCCTCTCTTAACTTGCGGAGGGAGGAACCTTGGTCTATAGACTTAATACTCTACACCCCAATTCCAAGCTTCTAACTCCTTTTCTTAAAAAAAAAAACTCTTCTTTGTATATTTGAGCAAAGGTACTTACCCAGTTAACCATGTTTTTATTTTCTCCTGCATGACCAATTGGTATCAAAACCTTCAGTGGGCCCAATCACATCCCTCACCAGGTGGCTCCACTTCAAATTCCTATGGTTAGTATTGCCCCTAGATCTATCCTTTTATACACATGAATATCGAGTCCGCCCCCCACCCCATACATTGGGTTGGCCTGACTAGTTTTGAATATAGCTAGAACATGATATTTCTGTCCTTAGCTCCTATAAACGGTTTCTCACTTATACTTCACTAGATCCCCTTCAGCATGGCCTCCCCTCTAAGGTTCGTATGTAACTTCAGTTTTTTTTCCATTAGGTTTATCATATTCTGTATATATAGCTCATCTAGTCTCTTACAAGTAAGGCTAGCCTACAATAATACAATTCTGTGATTACTCACCCGTAGAATTGATTTTACTGTGTACAGCACGGCCTGTTTCATTTCAATCATTACTTCTGGGTATTCCGCCACAAGGTGGCGCAGTTGACTGCAGAAGACTTGTGGCTCCTCTGGCCCAATAAAAGGCCAGGAATCATCCATAGACCCCCAGTGTTGAAAAGCAGTAATGCCAGAAGCTGGGAGATAAACCATGAGAACAAAATACACAGCCCACAGAAAAAAATAACTTCTTAAACAAATCACCATAAAGAGGCAACCAAGGACAACGATAACAAGGGAGGGATGAAACAGGCCGTGCTGTACACAGTAAACTCAATTCTACAGGTGAGTAATCACAGAATTGTATTTTTCCTTGTGTACAGCACGGCCTGTTTCATTTCAATCATTACATCTGGGACATCCAATAGCAGTGTCCATAAAAGTAGGGCGAGATCCGATGAGCAACGGCAGGCAGTTCAAGCCACTACCGCCTGAAGCACCTTGCGGCCAAAGACAGCATCAGCCGAGGCCCTAACATCAACCTTGTAAAACTAGTATGAAAAAAAAGTATGAACTGAAGACCAGGTAGCGGCCTTACAAACCTGTTCAACAGAAGCCTAGTGCTGAAAAGCCCAAGAGGCACCAATAGCCCTAGTAGAGTGAGCAGTAACACGGAAAGGGTGTTCCTTTAGCCCTAGTAGAGTGAGCAGTAACACGGAAAGGGTGTTCCTTCCCCTTTGGCAGAGTACGCTTGCACCACCGCCTGTCTACTCCACTTGCTGAGAGTGGATTTGGCTGGAGGCAAGCCCTTCCTAGGTCCAGAAGGAAGAACAAAAAGAGAGAACCAGACTTACGAAAGGACTCAGTGGCGACCAAATAATACTTGAGTGCCCTGACCACATCCAGAGAATGAAGGTTCCGTCCTTTGGAATTAGCAGGGGCAGGACAATAGGAAGGTAAGACAATGTCCTCATTGAGATGAAAGGCAGATACAACCTTAGGCAAAAATTCCGGGATAAGACAGAACACCACCTTATCCTGATGCCGCTCAAAATAAGGAGGTTTCATGGAAAGCGGCGCCAGCTCAGAGACCCGACGCAGCAAAGTAATAGCGACCAAAAAGGCTACCTTAGGAGTCAGACTGGGCAGAGCGGCCTTGCACAGAGGCTTGAAGGGAGGGCCCTGTAGAACAGAAAGCACCAAGTTCAAATCCCAAACTGATAGCAGAGGCTAACGCGGCGGGCGCACATGAGTAACTCCCTGGAAAAAAGTCTTGACAAGCCTATGATTGGCAAAAGATCTTAGGAAAAAAATTGCCAAACCCGAAACCTGTCGCTTGAGGGTACTAAGTTGTAGACCCGAATCCAGACCATGCTGTAAAAACTCCAGAATCCTGGGAATGGAGAATTCACGACAAGATAGAGACTTGGATTCACACCAAGCAATATAAGCATGCCGGACCCTATAGTAAATCATAGACAAATATTTCTTCCAAGCCTGAATCAAAGTATCGACAACCGAAACCGGCAAACCCTTGCCCATCAAGATGGAGGTTTCAACAGCCAAGCCGTTAAAGCCAGCGTTTCTAAATTGGGATAGAGCAGCTGTCCCCGAGTGAAAAGCTCTGGATCGTCGGGCAAGACGTACCGATCCACTGCCATCTGGACGACGTCCGCGAACCATAACCTCCTCGGCCAGCGGGGGGCCACTAGAATGGACGGTACCCCCTCCTGGGCTATCTTGCGCAGCACCCGATCCAGCAGAGGAAATGGAGGAAATGCATAGAGTAGCCGAAACTCCGTCCAAGGAATTGCAAGCGCATCCGTGGCGAAGGCCAGAGGATCCTTTGATAGGGATACGAATGGAAGCTTGTGATTGTGACGGGACGCAAACAGGTCCACATCCAGCTGACCCCAGCGGCGACACAGGGCAAGAAATACCTTGTTGCTGAGAGACCAGCTCAGAGAGTCCGCCTCCTGGTTCTCCACCCCCGGAATGTAAACCGCAGAGATGCAAGGGACATTCTCTTCCGCCCAAGACATTATCAGGGACACTTCCTTGAGGACTCGCTTGCTCAGAGTTCCTCCCTGATTATTGATGTCGGCAACCGCAGTCTGATTGTCCGCGCGGACCTGCACAGCACGACCCCGAAGGTGGGAAGTCAACTGGAAGAGAACCAACCTGATCGCCCTCAACTCTAGAATGTTTATGGGCGCATGGGCCTCCAGGGGACCCCACTGACCCTGGAACTTCAGTGACTGCCAAACTCTCCCCCAACCGGACAGACTGTCACCACAGATGCCAATCTCCCAGCGCGGAGGCAGAAAGGACCTGCCCACAAAGGGACTGCCTGGCCAGAGGAGACAGAGCAAATTCCTGATCCAGGGACTCCTGATTCCGATCCCAAAGCCACAAGAGGTGTAACTGAAGAGGTCTCATGTGGAACTGAGCAAAGGGAACCGCCTCGAAGCAAGACACCATGAGGCCTACCAACTGCATCCCCAGACGTATGGAGGGATGAGGGCACAGTAGCAGCACCCACACCTGCATCTGAATGCCCTCCACTTTCTGCTGGGGGAGGAATACCTTGACCTGAGAAGTATCCAGCGTCATGCCCAGGAAGGACCTCGCCAAAGACGGAGATAGTGAAGACTTGGGATAGTTGATCACCCAGCCGAAGGGCTCGAAAGTGGACGTCACCACCTGAGTATCCTCGGCCTGATGAAGAGATTGAGCAGCAATCAAAAGGTCATCCAGGTAAGGGAGAATGCGAATCCCCTGGCTTCTCAGTAGAGCCATGACACCCACCAGCACCTTGGTGAAGACCCGAGAGGCTGATGTCATACCGAACGGCAAGGCCACAAAAACTGGTAGTGTTTATCCCCCAGAGCGAACCTCAAGAACCTCTGACCTGGAAAGATCGGAACGTGAAGGTAGGCATCCTTGATATCCACCGTGGTCATGAAGTCGCCCGGCCGAAGGGAACTCACAGCCGAGCGCAAGGTCTCCATGCGGAAATGCTTGACAAATTTGTTGAGACCCTTTAAATCCAGGATGGGCCTCAGGGAGCCGTCCTTTTTGGGGACCGTGAACAGGTTGGAGTAGTACTCCCGACCCTGTTCCTGAAGAGGTACCGGGCAAATCACTCCGGAAGCTAGAAGATGCTGTACGGCCAACTGCAGGCCCTGAGCCGCCACAGGATTTAGAGATATCCAGGACCGGAGGAATCTTGGAGGCGGCCAGGCTGCAAACTATCTTGTAACCGGAGGAAACAATCTCCTGGATCCACCAGTCTGAGACGCGCAGTCTCCAGACGTTAGCAAAAAAGCCGAAGCCGTCCCCACACCCGGTCGGGTGCGGGAGCCTCCTCATGCCTGAGAGGCCTTGGGGGAAGCCTTATAGTCCTCCGTTTTTTTTGCGAGACCGGGCAGCCTCGGCAAGGCGCCTGACCTTTTTAAGAGCGATGGCCACAATAGCCGCAGCACAGCTGATCCATACGCCGGTCCGCGCAAAGTAGTAGTGTCGGGGGACAGCATGACCGAAGTCTTGGACAGCCCCAGGACTGGAGCTTCCACCTTAGGGGGGCATGACCAGTGACAAACCAAATCAGCCGAGAAGGGGTACCTTCTATCTAAACCCTTGGGCACCGTGGGCAATCTGTTAGGACATTCCCACTCCTTGAGGACCATATTAGAGAAATGGCCCTGTTCCGGGAACTCCAGGCATTGCTTGCCAGGGTGGAAGAGCTCACCCTGCTTCTTCTTCGCCACCTTAGGGGGAGCAATGCGTAGGGTATGAAACACAGCCGACAGGAGCCTGTCAGGGTCTTCCTCAGATGAGGATACCTGGCTCCCGGATGATACCAAGTCACTATCATACTCGCCCCGACAATCCCCAGAGGAATCTGAGTCAAGGAACAACTCCCCCTCCTCCGGGAAGTCACGGCCACCGTAAATGTCAAGGCCCTCGTCCTCATCGGCAAAGAGGGACAAGTTCACGTCTAAGTGCCTCTTTTTGCTAGAGGCCTTGCCTGCGGCGGCCGGGCCAGTTGTCATTCAATGCTGGCCACACACAGCACCAGATCCGAGTGAGACCCCCTGCTAGTGTCCCCCTCGCTGGGAGCTAAATGCAGGCACGGGCGAGTAGGTGATGCTGCCGGGAGGACAGGGCTGGGAAGAGAGGCGCTCAGCCCAACCTGTTCCGCAATGACACTTTGGGCGCACGGGACACAAACCACGCCGCCACCACTCAAAGGGGATGCCCCACACGACACACAGCCGAGCCTGCCCAGAGGGGCCCCCAAGCTCGCTATCCCCAGAAGCCTCCATATGGTGATTATCAAAAAAGGCAGTGTCAGCCAACACGGTGTAAAGAGCCCACCCGGGATGCCCCCAAGGGATTCCCCACAGAGAAAGGACGGGGGGTACGGAACCGGGAGAAACCACAACACTGCTATCCCGTCTGAAAGACATAAGCATGAAATATAAATGAGCATCCCACAGCACATGCACCAAAGGATATGAAGCATTGCAGGATCGACTCACGGACCAGCTGCAACGGCGTCCGCAGCATGCGAAAGGCAGAAGGCACCCCCACGATGCCACCCAGCCGGCCAGGAAGGACAGCGTGCCCAAAGAAGACCAGCACAGGAGCGCAGGTAAGATGGCGCTGCTGGAGAACCTCGAGGGGCGGGCCGCGGGGAGATGACGCAATACGCATCATCCCGCGGCGCTGTCCTCGGCGAAAAGGTGCGTAGGCACCAGCGCCTATGACAGGAAATGGCACCCGGGGGAGGTGGACAAGCCTCCGCAGCGGGAAGAAAAGACCGCAGCGCATGCAGCCCGGCACCCGACCCCCCGCCAGCCTCGACAGAGAGGGGGGGCAGGAAAGGGAGCATGGACACAGCGGATCAGGAGAGAGAGAAGGGGGGGGAAGCCCCCATAACAAGAGTAACAATGACTGATGCAATAAAGAAGCAACCCTCACAATCAAAAGACTCACCCAAGTAAAGCATACCAGAGACACACAACACAGCTGAGTGGTTTCTCCATTCCCCCTATAGGTTCGCCATTTGCCTATGGCCGGCCACCCTTCGGTTACAGGGTCTGCGGCCCGGAGCAAAGCTCATTGAACACCCGACCCCAGGTGTTCCCCTACCGTCACCCGATCCATCAGCCAAGGTTGGGAGGCAGGCTTGGTTGCCCCGCTCGCCTGCGAATAACAAGAGAGAACCATCTTCGGTCTTCGCAGTCAGGACTGCAGAGAAAACACTGGGGGTCTATGGGCGATTCCTGGCCTTTTATTGGGCAAGGAGGAGCCACGTCTTCTGCAGTCAACTGCGCCACCTTGTGGCGGAATACCCAGATGTAATGATTGAAATGAAACAGGGCATGCTGTACACAAGGAAAAATATGGTTACCATCTTGTGTGGTGCTGTGCCCCGGGAAGCATTTGTTCCTTTTTACTGCACTTGTATCTCATCTTAAAAATACAATTCTGTGAAATACTCACCTGTAGCATTGGTATTATATGCATACAGCACGTCCTGCTCCATCTATAATACTTACGCATGGGTAATCCTCCGCCTGAGGGTGCTGTTCACTGCAGACATGCAAAAACAGGCTCCTCCCGGCCCTACATATACCGAGGGACCTCCCACAAATCCCCAGCATTGAAAAGCAGTGAGAAGGAGAAGCCGGGGGAAACCAACCACCCAGAAAGTGGCAATAACAACAATGATAACAATCACCATACAGGGGATCCAGAACAAAGTGAACCAGGGTGCGTTGGAGCAGGACATGCTGTATGCATATAATACCAATTCTACAGGTGAGTATTTCACAGAATTGTATTATTCTAAGCATACAGCACGTCCTGCTCCATCTATAATACTTACGCATGGGACATCCAATAGCAGTGTCCAAAAATAGGGCGGGATCCCCATCAAAAAAGGCACAGCAAACAGTAAAAGTGCCGTCACCCGCAACCTTGCCACCAAGAGCAACCTGAGCAAACGCTCTAACGTCAACCTTATGAAAACCTTTGCAAAGGATGAACTGAACACAAGCAGCGAACTAGCAAAGCTTGTTCAACAGAAACCTAGTGCTGAAAGGCCCAAGCCAAGCACAAGAAGAAACAGAACAAAAAAGAGAGAAGATTCTTCCCCTAACAGAATAGGCCAGAATAACAGCCTGACCATGCTACTGCAAAAAGGTAGCCATGGCAACCTCAGAACTCTCCCCAACGGGGAATATAAACCCTGGTCTCCAGAGAGACAGGCAGGAATACCGAAACACTACACTAACAAGAATCAGCAAGAGCCGAAAACGTTTACTTTAGGATCGGAAGGACAAAACCAACCAAGTAAGACCAATCCAAAAGGGCACACACACACACACCCATGGAATCAGTCAAGATCCAGCACTTAAGGATGGAGACACCTGCAAACCCCCAAGGGGCATAAGTCCCTCTCAGGGACAAGAGACAGTCTAGGAAAATCTCCAACGCTTGTTGGGGGATGTAAACCCCCTAAGCTCAAAGTAATCAAGGAAATTGCCCGGAGGCAGAAAAGGCCTGGAATAAAGGAGCATAAAACACGGCCTGGAACGAAACCCAGCTTAAGACAGGACACCCACACCTCATGGTGTACAGAGATATATATTAATTTTATAACTAGAACCAACTAAACAGAGCCACCCTCTACGGCACACTTCTAACTTAAGCAACAGCCCCCAGAAGAGCGGCATGAGGGAAGGAACAGTTCAGACAAGAACCGGAATAAGACCAAAGAGAACTCCTCGCAGGGCAAGAAAAATAAGGTAACCCCCAACGGGAGCATAGAATTCCCTGGGGAATGCACCTGAGCAACCCCTGAAAAATGCTCAACACAGAAGACTGAACCAGACTCCTACAGTAGGGCGAACCCTGAAACCATCAGAGAACTGAGTTGGGGAGCCAACTTCAAACCGAGCTGTAATCACTCTAGAACCCTGGGAACAGAAAACGTCCAGCAGGGGAGAGAGCTAGACCCAACCAAGCAATACAGGTACAACATACCCTAACATAGATGGCAGAAAAGGGAGAAGAAGAGGAGGAAGCTAGGTCCTAGTCCTCCAATAGCAACCAGACACCCAGAGATACGCCATCTCCAACAGGGTGAAAAACAAAACCGTCCGATCGGCATAATAGAGCCTGAAGATTGGGGCGACATAGTAGAGAGCCTGAATAGGCAGAACAGCCCTCGTGAGAGAGCGTACAGGACCACTGTCCTCAGCAGAAACATCTGCGGACCACACCCCACTGGGCCACCCAGGCCCCCAGCATAACAGTTCTCCCTTTTTAGCAACCTTGCACAGAACCCCGCCTAGCAGGGTGAAGGAAGACATATAGAATACAATGTCCAGACAGAAATTTACTAAGCCCCCATGACCAAGGTCAGAAAATTCTGGGACAATAACCAAGGGCAGAGCCCCTGTGACGGAGCCCAACCGAGCCACACCAGTAGGAATTCAGTGGGACACTAGGATAGAACCTCCTGGCACAGGAGGACAGCCATCAGAGCGAATACCAAAGAAGTGCAAGGAATATTAACCTCCACTTAGATCAGAACCTTCCTGGAGAATCAACCTGTGCCGAGACTTTCACAGAGAAAAAAAAAAAAAAAAAAAGGAAGAAGGACAAGCCACTGTCTTCAGACATACCGAGAGTCCCCAAATGGACAGGTCCTGAAGAGGAGTAGTCCAGCAAGATAAAGCCCACCGGAGGCTCACTGTGTCAACAAAAAAACAGTAGGTAAATGGACCCCCTAAGGGCCCCCCTTAGGAACCCCGGGGGAAATCAGAGGAAACAAACCCCCCCCGTCAACCTGCAAGACTTGGTAACCATGGTGACCATCAACAGGAAGAAGCAAGAAGGAAGGGGATGCCCCCTGACATATTCCTTGAATTTACAATCTCAAGAAGAACCCCCGTAACAAGGGGGAAGCGCACAGACCTAGTTCCAGGGGTGCTGGAACCCAGTCCAGGAAAAGTAACCTAAGGTGCCGCAGAGCCCAATGGCTTCTGAGTATAAAGGACAGCATCTGGGCAGCCACCAGCTGCCATGGTGAGGGTAAGGTGACATCAAAGAGGGCAGAGCCCCTGAAATCAGAGGCCCACTTAATACCAGGGAGAAGGCTCTAGACTGAACCTAATCCAAATGCCGCCCAGGAGCGAGATACCGAACCAGGAGACACTAAGTGAGGTGCCTGAGCACCAATCCAAAAGACTCCCAAAGGAAACCACCAGTCAAAAAGCCAACTCGGCCTGACGTAGAAATTGGAAGTGAAGAAAGGATCTAATTTATTGTCTATCGCGGACGCCACACGGACACGTCCAAGATATCACCACCGTCCTCGCCTTGGCGAGCAGAAGAGGAACCAAAAACAAGGCCCCAATCCGTAGAGTTGGTCCTTCAACACTAACTAGTAATGGCCTAGGTGTCCGGAAGGCACAGGGAACTAAAAAGGGATCCTAGGTCCTTACAGGCATCAGAAGGCCCACTGGGCAAGGAGCGCCTGCGGCCCAACACAGAGATACCATGTAGGAACTGCCTGTGAGAGCATAAATGCCAGGCCCACAAATGCCAGCCTGGGTCAGACCGCCTCATCCCCAACGGGAAAAGGTAACGTGGATGCAATAAACAGTTAAGGGCCAACCTGCAAGAGAGCCCAGACTCTGCAGGCCAAGCGCGGCCTGCATCAACTCTTGAAGAGAAAAACAGGGACTAGAAGAACCCTGACAACCTCAGAAAAGGGACCGCCCAGCAGACTCTATCCTGCCTCCAGGGGACTACCTCCTGGAACCACCAGAAGAAGCATGGCACCCTGCGATAGGAGCTAAGTGCTGCGGCAGTCCCCTCACCCAGAAGGGCGAGGGCGTCCCTTCATGCTTGGGCGGTTTTGGCAGATTTGGACTTAGCCCTGCCAGAGGGCCCAGGACGTTGTCTGCCCGCCCTGGGGCGGGTCTCTACTCCGAAGAGTTGGCAGCACACCTCTGGTTCGCGCTTGACACTAACGTAGGGAGGGGGAGGGGTGTCCCTGCCCCTAGGAGGCCGAGACGGCCTTCTGCGCGAGGGTGCCTTACCCTTCTTCAAAAAGATCCAAATAGTCGACGTCCTCTGAAAGGAAGGCCAGTGAGAGCTTTTTTAGTATAATCATCAGCTCCCCACTGTCGCAGCCAAAGCAGGCGGCGAATAGCTACCACAAGGGCAGAGGTTCTAGCACACATCTTAATAGTGTCGTCCATCGCTGAGAGGATAAACCTCACAAAAACCTCACAATTGGAAAGTGCATTAAAGACCTCCCAAGGGAGATCCTCCGGCTGGTGATCAAGTATCTTCCTAAGAAGGGTCCTGGTGGCCACCGCAGTGATGGCCGCGGCACAGACCGGACGCAGAGCCGTCCCTGGACACGAAAAGTCGTGGGAAGCCAGTCTGTCAATGCGCCGGTCCTCAGCATCCCGAAGGGTACGATAAGTAGGAGCTGTCATGAAGGGGGGGTTAGCAACCCCTATGATCGGTGCATCCACCTCGGGAGGGGCTGACCAACAGTCAACCACATCAGGGGGAAAAGGGTACATCCAATCCCATACCCCTGGAACCCCTGTAAGTTTACAAGGCGATTCCCATTCTTTGGATATAAGAGCCTGGAAATGATCCTGCTCCAGGAACTCCAAGCGCGGCGTCGCCGTGTGGAAACTCTCCCTTTTGGGCTTGGGAGACTCTCCCGGAGGAGAAATGGACAGAACTTCAAAGATCTTTATAAGTAATTCATCAGTGTCACACAGGCCCCAGGAACCAGGGCCAGAATTGTCACGGCTCCAAGGTATCTCGTCTGAGGAACTGGAATCTGAGAACAGTTCACCTTCATCAGGAGGCTCAAGGTCCTGCATAGCAGCAGACTCTTCAGTTTCAGTGGGAAACATAGAACCAGGAGGCGTCAGGGACCGCTTCTTTCCAGCGCCCAAGCGCTCCGTCAAACCAGACATCACCTGCTCAGCCGTAGGTAGCCTGCGCGGCACCACCTGCTGGTCATCCCCACTCGAGTGCGAATCAGGAGTGAGATTTAAGCACGGGGAGACAGGTGTATTAAAGCGAGGTGCAACCACTGGTAAACCTGATTGCAGGGCCAGTACTTGTTCAGCACACAGTCCGCAGACCTGTGCTCTGTCAGCATCAGCATGGGGCTGTCCACACGCTGTACACAGCCGGTCTTGTCCCCACGGGACCCCGGACACATAATTCTGAGATGCCTCCATATGATGATTTATCAAAGCAGTATGCCAGCAGGGATTTATGCTATAAGCAACCCTGGATGCCCCAAGACCCGCTAGGAATGTGGGAGAATTTAAAATGTGAACCCGCTAAGATATATATATCAGGCCGGGAGATGCCACCGGAACCTAGGCGTCTGAAAGACATAAGGAGAAGAATGGGTGTCAGAGCCATGCGCAGCAAACGAGGGATCATAAGCAAAACACCCGCGAGGGCACTTACATGACCAAGGGAGGAGGAGGATCGTGACCACGCGCACGAAGACCAACAAAATGGCGCCAAGCGAACCTCGAGGGGCGGGTCCAATCTGGTCGTGACACGGAGCGCGCCAAACTAAGTTCCCGCCTCCCCCAAAAAGCTCCAGTCCGCGTACTGTACATAACATAGTAATGATTGAATGACACTGCCGCCCGAGGCGGCCGACCTCCTCACGCAACTAGCCAAGGAATAAGTGCGCAAGCAAGTGGCTCTGACATCCAGTTGCCGGTGAATACAAGGCAACAACCATGAGCGTGTACAACACTATACTGATACCGCCACACACATACCCCCCCCCTTTCTTTTCCTCGGAGCTACGGGGGGAAACGAGTGGGGAAGGCGACCCGACACACAGGGTCCACCATTATACGGGGCACGGGACAATAATGCGGGAGGGGCAACTACTAGAGGCTCACCATCAGCCTAAACCGCCTACCCTATGATGGGGGATTGCGGTGGAGCATAGCTCCGTAAGCACACATGGTGCTGCCTACCTTCACCCGACCGACGCAGCCCAGGCTGGGAGGCACATCAACAAGGACGGGTGGAAAATAGTCCTGCAGGGCCGCAGGCTGTAAAGCCCCGCTCACCTGCGAGAGCGTGATACTTCATGTCTTCGCAGTCAGCACTGCAGAGAAATCTGGGGATTTGTGGGAGGTCCCTCGGTATATGTAGGGCCGGGAGGAGCCTGTTTTTGCATGTCTGCTGTGAACAGCGCCCTCAGGCGGAGGATTACCCATGCGTAAGTATTATAGATGGAGCAGGACGTGCTGTATGCTTAGAATAAGTCACTTGTCACAATCCACACCTCCCGTTGCTAATCCGTAATGGCAGACGGTTTTGAGTTCTCACTTCTGAGGCAGCCCCTGCACCTGCACATCCCTGACATGGTGTCTACTAGATGTCTGGAGCTGGCAAGCAGAGACCTCCTCGCAAATTCCAGTGATGTCACTTGCAAATGCTGTCACCTCTGGCGTCAAATACGGTTTTAATCCTTTTCTCAGTGCACATCTTTCATTGCTGAAACCTTGATAAAGAAAACGTGCAGCGATTTGAAATGTTGGGTCCATTTCCTTGCGTCCATAGGGTTGTGAGTGTCCTAAGTATATTCTGGTTATCTCTGTGTACTCTTTGTACTTTTGGATATGATACTGCCACCACTCCACCACTCTTTATTTGGGGGGGGGGGGGGGGTGATTTAGAGCCAGGTGAGACATTTTGGAGAGAAAATTGCATTCACTCCCTCTACCTTAGGACTGATTTAGAGGCAGTTGAAAATTTACACCAAGTGAAAGTGAATGGCAGTTTTTTCCTAAAAGGCAATGAAAATTCTCACCTGGCTCTGAAGCAACCCCATGGTCTCATTTGACCTGTATACAAAGCTTGTTCCTATTGTATTCATACATAAGTATGGATGCTTTCCCGATTTCAACAGGGCAATATCGCTGCCACTAGAGGGCATTGAGATTACCTAAGCAAGATCACAAAAGTTGGTGGCATTACTACCAGTTCTGTTATTTGAAGCATCTAGGATCTGCAACTTTGTATAGCAGAGCTGTTTTTTCGCTCATTGTTAATGTGAAATATTTACTATTCCTTCTAGTACATCTATAAACCAATACAAGAGTGCCTGCATATTATTCAATAGTGTGCTGAATTATCAATTTTTTTAATAAAGTTACACATGCAAACTAAAAATCTAAATTTACATATTGCAATAGTGAGAATTTAGCACTCCATAAAAGTCACACATTTTGAGGATATTTAACTCTTTAATAGATTTGATATAAAAGTTTAACAGAAGTTAAAAAGCCTTATATCAACCTGTATAAATAAAGATGGAATGCGCTTCTTGCACGGCAGACAAGTACACAACCAGTAGTCAGGCAAGGAAACAAATGGCAAGCCGAGATTTGCTATTGTATAACCAGGTTTCAGCAGCTCTACAATTGAATCATAATATTGTTGATAACCGCTATGAGCTAGCCAATATAAAATGTATTTATAAAATATGAAAGAGCACTCTCTAATTATTAATGGCATACCAAGCATATTAGCCATTTACCATCCATAAACCACGCCATAATATGCAACTGGACTTGGCACCTTGTACCACAGGCACTAATGTCCCTTCTACAATTACTATGACCTGAATGCATTCAGCAATTCCTGTTACCTCATCTACATACTTCATTCAACCAAATGAATAAATATTAAGCATGGTATCTTGCTTATTCTATGCAAAGGCTTATTGAAGAGAAGGTGTTTGGCGACCCTAGACCTATGAGAACTAGATCTAGAATGCATTCTACTCAGTCCATGCACTGTATGGGAAAAAAGGCAGAATGTTACACTGAAAATGTATAACTAAATAATAAATATCAAACAGATATGAACACTTTTAGCCACATAGGTTTGCTCGCACATGTTTATGAAACATAATGCTGTTACCTAACAGGTAAAGGGAGGAAACCACAATGTAAAAAGACTGTAGACAGAACAAATACTCCCCATACCTCCTACCAGCTGCCCAAGCACAGCAGTGACACAAAAGCAGCTTGTTCTTCTGTCATTTCTGTGAATGTACTCAACTGCTGTCTCTAGTTCGCACATATAGCCAGCACTAGGCTAGGAGCACTCAGAATTGTTTAGGGCACAAGCACTTCCCTCCAACCAGAAAGGGAGCCTGCTCCCTTATCACTGGAGAATAACTGGTGCAGGGGGAGGGTGCTCTGAGGGAGAAAGGAGGATTCTAAATCAAGCTTCTTTTATGAGATATGGCTGACTTAGAACAGCAGTTGAGAGCCAAGGTTGAGTATCTTGTGTTCGGCTGATCATCTTGAAACCTTAAACTGGAGTTGTTAAATGTTAAGTTTTCCTTCTGCTTTATAAAAGAACATCTCCCAAAAATATATGATGATTTTTTTTAGGAAGCAAACCTAAATGGAGTTAAAGTGTTGTCACACAACCGACCGTTTTCATCACATTTAGACCTGCTGCAAGTATAGAAACAATAAATATTTAATTAGTCTTCTTAAATTGCTGGTCTGATACTAGTGAAAACCGAACATCAGTGCCACCAAGTATATGACTGAAAGGCCAGCATCAATGGCCGTTCATTATTTTATGTGAATTGCAGAAGTATTTGTCTTTCAGTTTTTTGAATTCTGGAAGGTCCAATTGTCTTTTGGCTTCCTCAATATCACCATGAATTGCAGTTATGAGGGCATCTGGAAAGAAAAAAAAAGTCAGTTTTTTTCCCCTATAAAGAACTATCTGCAGTTTAGGACAGATTCTGAAGGGGCAATCGTGGCCTAGAGGTAAGGTAATGACTAAAGTGCTCTTTACTAACACACAATTAACAGGGCTCACCAAAACAGATTAAGGGAAGTGACTGATATTTTCTTTCATTTGATTTAGGCCCTGAAAAACTAAAACAGCTACTAATGGATCAGACACATTTGACTTTCCAACTCACCTAAAGAATCAAAGCTTTTTTCTGGCCTGATGTATCCCACGATTACGATACTAAGTACTTCACCATAGAAATCTTCAGTAAACCGATGAATTATGTGGGTCTCCTAGAAATAAAGAAAAAAAAAAAAATGTACTTAAAAAAAAAAAACACACAAAAACAGTTGCAGATTCTACCATAGGCTCCTAAGAAAAGAATAGAGGATGATTAAACATCACAACCCATAGAAAACAAAATGCAAAATGGGTCTCACCACAGATTTTTTAACGTTCTTGTAGTAAGGATTCCAGCCAATACTCATAACCATTTTGTAAACTTCTCCATTGCCAACACAGCCCCAACCAAAATAGATGCCAGTAGACAAGTCCGTAGGTAGGTTGTCAACAACATGCTCTGGAAAATTAGCTGTAAAATAAAAAAAGCATTTATTATAATTGCTCATCAGGTTTAGAAATAGAAAGCTGGGGGGGCGTGGCCACTATGGTGTACTGAACGGACGTGCCAAACAGGGCTCCGTCCTAAAATCCTGATTTACCCCAGAATCCTCGAGCTTTGGCTGCACAGAGGCTTCTGCAAGGCTCTCCCTGTCTGAGGGATTGTGCCGACTCACAGTTCGGTATCGGCGGTGAGCGTGTCTGGAAGTGCGGGGGAGGAGGCGATGGCGCCCGGCCACGTGCGTCCTCCGAGCGGGGAGAAGGAGAGACAGCTGCACGTGTAGCTGAAGCAGCGGTGACCTGACCTGGGCTGCGGCAGTGAGGGGGAGGAGGGACGCCCACAGCTGCACATCGTGGCCCAGCGGGGCTGACATACAGCCTGTCAGTGCGGGGGAAGAGAAGAGGCGCCATCTTGCCCCCGGCTCTGAGGTGGGGGGGGAGGCAGCGAGCCCTGCGTGAGGCTGCGGACTGACTGGGCTGCCAATATCCGGGCAGGGAGAAAGGGAGAAGCCCAATTAATTAATCAAACGAATAACACATTTATGAGCTGCTGTCACCTGGCTGAAGAACGCGGGTGAGGACAACCCTATAAGTGCTGCTACATAAAGTACTGGTCCCAGTGGGGGGGTTTCCATATTGACGGAGGAACCTAGGTGTGGGCCACCCAGATCAACTAAGATCCCCTGTTAACTACTGCTCCCTGACAGCCCTGCTGCCATCACTGCCCATGGTTTGGCTGTGTGGGATGCCCCCTGCTTATTGTGTTCTCAGCTAGATACAGATCCTCCTACACATCAGGGACTTGATACCTTGGCAGGCGATCTTAAGCAATCCTCCCCGGTGCGCTGACGGAACAGATCCAGCCAGGGAACCCCCCACACATGAGAGGAAATAAGAAACGCAAATCAGCAGTGGTCACCTGCAGCACGCAAACAATGGAGTCGGGCAGGAGCCATCTAATCCTGATACTGCAGCTATAATGGAGGTTATTGCCTCGTGTCAGAGTGTCCTCACAGCCAAATTCGAACCCCCCCCCCCACCAAGAGCAATTTAACTATGTCCAACACGACCTAGATAAAATCCGGGACCGCGCTGGAGAGGCGGATCGGTGAAGCGGAGGACAGGCTATCTGCTCAAGCGGGTGAACTTGCAATGTTAAGGAGGCAGGTGACCACTTTAATTGGAAGGGCTGAAGACGGATAACAGGAATAGGACGAATAATGTCAGGATCCTAGGGCTGCCCGAAAAAGCAGAGGGGCCCACCCCAGAACAATTTGTGGAAAAATCTCATACAGGAGACTCTGGCACCAATAAACCTCACTAAATTCTTCATGGTGGAAAGAGCGCACAGAATCCCCATGAGACCCCTCCCCCCGGGAGCTCCGCCAAGGCCCTTCATTTTCAAAGTCCTCCATTATAGGGACACTACCCTGGCTGCCGCCAGAGTGAAAGGAGTGGTGACCTTCGATGATGGCCTGTTATCCTTTTTTCCAGACTTTACCTCGGAGGTCCAAAAGTTGCGAACCTTTAAACGGAGTAAGAGAGAGGCTCAGGAAGAGGAAGATCAAATACTCCATGATGTTCCCTGGGGCCTGATGGACTGGGCTCCGGGGCAGAGAGAGCAGTTTTCTGCATATTCCTGATCCTATGTGCCCAACGGGGTTCCCGCCTCCCATCTGGTCTCTTGGTTGTTTGGCTGTGGAACTTCCTTGTGCAGCCCAAAATGGAGGCTGAGTCGACACTGTCAGTTTTTTTGAAAAGTTAGAAAGGCTGCTAAGATTTGAGTTGCTGCCCAAGCTACTAATGTATCCTGTTCTGACTACTACAGGGGAGCTCCGGCTCTGGATTCCCAGGGTGTGATGGTCCCCCCCTCCCCCCCTTGTTATCTTATCCATAATCCTTGTGCCCCCCCTCTGCTTTCCCCCTTCCCCCCCGTCTTTATGTCCCCCCCCTCCCGACTATTTCCATGCAACCCTGGGAACCTATAGCGGATAGTCTGCCGACCTGTATAGTGTTATCGGTTATCCTATGTTGCAGGCCCATTAGGAGTTCGGTCCCTGCACCCCAGTTGCAACTAGTTACACCTGTTGTACTTTTGGTTGGGAGGGTTTGATGGAGCTGGGTGGGGGTGGGGGGATATGGGATTTGTTGGTTTAGTTTTATATATAGTTTTATCTGTATATGCTGTCTTCGTGCTGGGATGAATGCTGGACTCTGGAAGGGGTAAGAACTTGGTTGGGAGGAATGGAGAGCTGGAGAGGCGACGCCCCCGGGCGGGATACCTGTACCCTGATCGATAATGGGCGATTGTAGATTCCTCTCCTGAAATGTCCGGGGGCTTAAAGTGGACCGTCACCCTCGTGTGATCGGCCCGGGAATCTATAAGATTCCCGGGCCGATCACCTCCCTCCCCGCGGGACATCCAAGATCGGGATGTCCCGTGGGGTGAAACCCCCCCAAATCCACCTACCTTGTCTTCGGCGGCGGCCGGCCGCCACCCTCGCGCCCCTCTAGACGTGCGCGCGCCCGCGCCGGCCGTCCGTGAATGGCCGGCGTGGGCGCGCGCACGTCAAGAGTGACGCGCGGGAGGCGGCAGCGGCGGAGCCGCTTATCCGGTCCTGTCAGACCACTTGTCCGGCCGCGCTGATTGGACGGCGCGGCCACGTGGGAGCGGGGAGAGGTGAGTTTTCCGGGTGTTTGGGGGGGTTTCACACAGCGGGGCACCCCGATCGGGGGTTCCCCACCGAAGTGGACCAAGACCCAGGATAGTCAAAATCCTGGGTGTTGGTCCACTTTAACGATAAAATAAATGGGCCACGGTCCTCCAGTTTGTTAAGAGATAAAAACCTAATGTGGCGATCCTGCAGGAGACTCACCTGGTGGGGCGGAGAGAACTTGCACTAAAGAAACCTTGGACTCAATGCTCTCCTCCTCCTCCTCCTCCTCCTCATGGGGGACTTTAATATGGTGCTGGATGTGGCTCTAGATCGCCTGGACAGGAATTCAGGCCCCAGAACGCAGCTGGCCTCTTGGGCTGAGGCTCTTGGCCTGCAGGAGCTCTGGAGATGGAAACATCCCAATGACAAGGCGTACTCCTGTCACTCGGCCACTCACAAATCCCTGTACAGGATTGACCTGGCGTTATCATCCGACTTACTAGCCAAAATAGAGGCCTGCAACTATCTTCCGAGAGGCATCTCGGATAATTTGCCACTATTAACAGTGATTGGATCTTCGCATGTGCGGAGTAGTAGAGTGGGATGGATGCCAAATCCCCTATGGTTAGAGAACCCTGAAATCAAAGATAGCCTGTCATCTTCGGCTGAGATGTTTTGGGAGTGTAATATGGATGAGACATCAGTGGGGGTAGGATGGGATGCTTTTAAGGCAGTCACCAGAGGCTGCGCCATAAGCGCCATTAAAGCGGTTAGAGAGAAGAAAGAGATGGAAAGGGTCGAGCTTGAAAATAATCTTGTGGCTGCGGAGGAGAAATTTACGGCTGCGGGGGAGAAATTTGTGGCCTCGACCGACGGTGGGGACCACTCGATGCTGATGACTCTTAAGAGGCAGTATAATCTACTGCTGACTGACTCTGCTAGGAAATTGTTGCTATATAGACAGGCAAGATTTTTGATAAGATAAGATTTTTGGGACAAGAATGGCAAAACCTTAGCCTATCTAGCAAGGGCAGAGGCAAAATCCAATAGCATTGCTGGGATATGTGATGGGAGGGGGTTGGCAACGGAGGGGACTGAAATTGCTCAGCGGTTCCATGAGTATTACTCGGCCTTGTATTCCTCGAAGTCCAGCTATCGGGTGGAGGAACTGGAAAATTATCTAGACTGGATCGACTTCCCGGTGCTGGCCCCAGAGGTGCGGGAGTCCTTGGACGCCCCCATCACTGTGGAGGAGGTCGTGAGTGCAATTGGGGCACTCCCTGGAAGGAAGGCACCAGGCCCCGACGGGATGCCGGCCGAGTGGTACAGACTGGGGCAGGAGCAGATAGTGCCTAGACTATTAGAAGTATTTAAATTGTCGTTAGAAAACAAAAGCCTCCCAGCCTCTTTTATATAAGGAAGGGAGACCTCCTGATGCATGTGCGTCATATAGACCCATATCCCTTTTAAATCAGGATGCCAAAATATTAGCCAAATTGTTAGCCATTAGATTAAACCGAGTCATACTACAATTGATTGGGCCGATCAGTCTGGCTTTATGCCGGGTCGCACCACGGGGATAAACCTGCGGAGACTGATGTCGAACCTTCAAATTGTGCACGATAACTGGTGGTAGGGCGATTGTTTCGCTTGACAATGAGAAGGCCTTTGTGGAATGGACCTTTCTGTGGGCGGTGTTGGCTAGAGTTGGGCTCCCCGAGAGTTTCATAAAATACATCAAACTACTATACGGGCGTCCCACGGCCCATGTGCGGGTCAACGGATGTTATTCTGACCCGTTTACATTGAGCAGAGGAACCAGACAGGGTCCCACTGTCGCCGCTGCTATTAGCATTGGCCATTGAACCGTTGCCAATTCTGGTTAGGAACTCCCCAGCCATCACGGGGTGGAAACTGGGTGCGGTGGAAGAGAAAATTTCGCTGTACGCAAATGATACCCTGCTATACTTGGCTGACTGCCACAAGTCCCTAGAAGCAGCCTTAGACATTGATACATTCGGGAGATTCTCAGGCTTGAAAAGTAATTGGGACAAATCCAGCTTGATGCAGGTTGATGCCTGCAACTCTTTGGGTATCTCTCCGAGATCCTGGCTAAAGGTGGTACGGCAATTTAAGTATCTTGGGATCCTGATCGAGGTGCAGCCTAGTCAATTTATATCTCTCAATGTATCACCAGTCATAGCGAAATTGAAGCAAAGGGTCAGTCAGTGGGCAAGTCTCTCACTGTCGGTTATGGACAGGATCAATATATTCAAGATGATCTTCCTTCCAAAGAGATATAAATAAATAAATAAATTTAAAATATATATATATATATATATTTTAAAAGAGGCCTCTCCCATGTTGCTCCCCGCTTCTCATTTTAAGGTGCTAGAGACAATTATTTTTGGATTTGGGGGCAGTCCCCCCCTCGGTTAAATAGGCAAATTATGAAGGCACAAATAGACGTCGGAGGACTGGCTGTACCGCACATGTAAATGTACTTTTATGCTACCCAGCTGTTGTATGCTCATTGGTGGATTAGCCGACCGGGGAAAAATCCGGTGGTGCGTCTGGAGGAGGCGGTGCTAGGCTCCCCTGCGCGGCTATCCTCCTTGGCCTATAGGGGTACAAAGGGGGATCATGGAGGCGACCACGTGTATGAGAACGGTCTGCAGTATCTGGGAGCGGGTGTCCAAATTATGTGCGGATCCAGATGGGAGTGGGGCGTATTCCCCCGCCCCCCCCCTTTGGACTAACCCTAGGCTTCCAGAACTTGAAACTGTGCATGACAATTCTGGAGTAGAAGGGGAGTCCACCAGCTGGGCCAACTTTACAAAGAGGGGGTACTGGTGTGCTTTGATCAGCTCAAAGAGTTCCTAACCGGGATTTTGTATGTCGTGTTGTGTGAATGGATGTCTCTTTTGTGTAAGTAGGCCAGACTGATATTAGGCGCCTGCGGCGTCTTAATTGCTGTATTGCATAGTATTATTGTATGTTATGTTTCACATTTCATGCAAAATAAAAACTTAAACGATTTGCCTATAGTTATTCTTTAATCTTGAGTCAGTGTCTCCCATCATATTATAAGCTACCAGGACTAGCTTCTGGCTCAAGATAGACTAGTTAATAGACCAGGCCTAAAGATCTAAAATGGAGCTGGTGGACATTATTACGGCTGGTAGGACCCTGTTCTCTTGTGGTAGTGAGGGGATCCCACAGCCGGTCATAGTCCAAGCGACCTGTATTGTGCAATTTTGGTGACAGCGACATCGGCTAGGGCCACGTGATACGGGTTTCCTCACAAAGGCATAGGCTTGTGATTTAAAATGTACACAAAGGTGGGGAAAGAGCAGAGGAAGAAATTGGCCTGTGATCTTGGCCAATGACTGTGCTTGCTACCTGAAATACCACACACAGGTCATGAAATCCACACCTACACCCTCTGGCCTGCCATGCTCCTAGCATTTTCTATAAAAAACCTGGGTGGATTGAAAGAATAAGTGTGGCAATGAGTCTAAGCCTTCTCCTTGACTAATCAGTACTACTACCACACCTAAAGCCTTTAACACCTATGGCTTTTCTTTCTAAATTTTGGAGCGAATCAAGAGGCTAAACTGTCCCTAAGGAGAACACAGACTAAGAAAAGGCGTCATCTACATTTGCACTATATTTAGACAGTGCAGGAAAACATTCCAATTGGTAAAAGCCAGCTACCAAGGTAGTTAAGGAAAGAGTAGTCAGACAAGTATAACTTGCCAAGTGATCACCCTGACTAGCAATTTATCCTTGGACGGTTTGTACCGTAGTTCATTAAGCTGACAAAGTGCTTTATTTTTTTTGGAGTGGGGGTCTATTACCATGATATACAATGCACTCCCTGGAGTTGCCCAAAAGCTTAACTTCCATTTCAATCAGCATTGAATCCATCTTTAGAACAAAACTGTGTTCAAAATGACGGCGACCACACTAGACCCCTCATTTACAATATTGTCTGGTTGGTCCATAACTCAGCCTCAATCTGAAACCACCAATTGATCCGAGGTTAGGCCCCCTCAGAATAGTAGTTACTAGTAGTTACAAAACCCAGGGTAGTTACATTTTTGTGTTATGTTCCTCTTTGAAGCAAAGCTAAAGTGTAAAAATGGCAAAAAAATAACAGGGCTGAAGATGAGCAATGCAAGCTACTTGCTGAGATACTCGACTCTCTCCTCCAACAACAGACCCACAGTCATAACGGTCATACAAAAGATGCTTGGTTTGTGGATGAGTAACTGGTTTTCAGAGTAGATCCAAAAAGGGGACTGTGGAGCAACAGCAGGAGAAGAGGGAGGAGGACAATATCATGCCAAGGGTTACATTAGTCTGCTTACTGCAAGCCCCATGCTGGATATCAGGGGCAGCATCTTTCATTCCCTGATAAACCCTAAAAGACTTTCTCCCGACTGCTGACTCAGGGTCCCTGAAAGGAAGAGATCCTCACATTGAAACACACGTGTATGAGTCATCTGCTAGGGAGAAGGTCCTGCAGAGCAGACCATTCACTGGGAGTTATAGAACAATATAAAAGCAGACTGAATGAAAGATGCAGCTCCTTAGAGCATGCACGGGGAGGATTTACCTTTATACAAATATAGGTTTGTCTGAAATAGACTATCATTATGCAATAAATTGACACTGATCCCCTATTTAGACACTGGAAAGATTTGTTCTTATTGCGTATGGACAGCCTAAGAACCCTTCACACCCCCCAGTTTTTGTTGGATTAATGTAGAAATTCTTCATCTCAATGAAATCAAGGAAGAAGTCCTGCCCATTGAAGTACGCTACACATCTATGGGCGAGTGCAACACAACATATGGCTCTCTATGGGCAGCACGTGTATTGCACCTGACCTGCATTCCATTATGCAGCAGTTAAATGGCCAGATAGATACTCATGAGATAGAGACTCTTTTGCCAACGGTCTACATGGAAGGCTCCAGTGCCTCCGCTTGCTGCATCCACCTAATCCCTACTGCCTCCCTCCTTGGGGGTCCTGATGCTAGTGCTGCCACCTCTTCAGTCACAGCAGGAAACTATGATTGCAGCAAGGAGGCCTGTGGGGCCACCACTGCATTGCAACAAAAAGGCACAATGTAGTGAGGCGGAAACAGGAGCCTAAATCTAAGCATCTATATTTTTATTTGATACTGTTAATGATGAAATAAACATTTTCAGATGTGACTTGAGGTAACAGGCTTCTTTCTAAGCCATGTTTCCTAAGCTCAGGTGTGTTGCAGATACAACGCCCAGGATAACAGAACACCTTGTTCCAGTACCAGTTACATAGTAACCCGATTGCTTAATCACATCTGCCATGGAGTAGATCAAATAATTTGTGAACAAAAGGATCACGCCTACTTCTCACCTACTCTAACACGATGATAAACTTGTTAGCGCACGTCACAGTTAGGGGTGGGGAATCCCTGTTGCCACCCATAATGCATTAGTCACTAGTTCATGTCAGGTGAACCGGGTACACAGTGGCCTTTTCTTGTAACAGTTTGATAATCAAATGGACAGCAGCCATGAAGTAGGGTGAGGTTATGCTGAATGTGTCTTAATCATTGTTCAGCTTGTAAGACATGGGACCAGGACATGCTATGCAAACATACCACACACACGTTATGCAATCTGACCATACAAAAGAAAAAAAAAAATGTTAACAGATGGTCGATGTTCCAAATTGTAAGGTATATGGCTAGCAAACTGAAGACATCTTCCAAACAGATTGTGTGAGATCACTTGCAGCATAATAGCCATCGTAATACCATTTGTGGTGGGCTGAATGATTAAAATGATGATTGCAAAAAGCAAGTGCTGGGCTGGTATTAGTCAGTGTTGCTAAAGAGGTCCAACACCCATTTCCTACCAAACTGGTGAAAGACAATACTGTGACAGATGCGGGGGCTTCCGGGCTGCTGGAGTGGGAGGCACATACAGAGAGGCTGCCCACACCACCACCAGAGGCCAACTGCGATGCAGGTCAGGAAACTTAAGCAGACCTTCATCCTGAATAAGAGAATATTTTGTATGTTAACCTACATACAGATTGCCAACTTTAAAAACCATCTTAAACTGGACCTTTACCATGATTTATTGAAAAGCCCAAACCCTTAAAAAAAACTATTCCCCAGCATCTAAAATTAATATATAAAGTTTTTAGTCACTTATTCTTTCCCCACCGGGCTGCAACTCTGTTCAGGACTTTAGGATAAGGGCGCCGTCATCTTGACTCAGAAGCATCACATTTACTGAGGAGAGGAGAGTGGGATAAAGTACAGGGGGGCAGGTTATAGCTGTGCTTTGCTCAGACAAAGCAGAGCTGGGATCAGGAAAAGGTCAGCAATCCCAAAATGCAGAGCAGCACAGTCAGAAGGCACTTCCTGTTTGCAGGCTGCCTGATGTTCCATGAGCCGCCATCTTGGATGTTTAAAGGCTCATAACATGCAGTAGATGCAGGTAGGATGATTTTTAATGTGAGCAATCTGTATGTACAGGGTGTGGGAAACATAAGATAAAGACTTTTTCAGAGTGAAGGACCGCTTTAACTGCACCTATTGCATTAGTTTTAACATCCAAGATGGCGGCCCATGGAATTTCAGGCTGCCTGCAGACAGGTCTCCTGCACTTGTCACAATACTTGTTACAATGCAGTCCTTCACCTATTTGCAGTTGAGTGTTGGACTGCTTTAAATCCCTGCTCAGACATTAAAGGTACTGTCCAGGCAAAGGGATAAATTAGCCTGCTTTCAGCACACCTTCTGTTGGTTGTCAGGGACAAGGCTTTACATTTCCTGATAAACCCTAGTGACCTTGCTCCATCCTGCCGACTTCACCATGCATCATGACCATATTTGGAATCCAAGAGACGCACAGGTTATAAATTAACCAAATCTACACCTTATGACATTGGTGAGCGCAGCATTGGAGGGGGCCCTTTGCCTAGTGAAGCTCTGATCGAGGTCTTAAAACACGTAGCAGTCACAATACAAGTGTTGTGGCTTTCTTACTCACCACCATCTACAGTTCTAGGCCCTATTCTGGGCTTCCCAAATAATAATTTGGGATAATAATTAGTATTAAAAGGGATCTATGCTTAGGTCCCTAGTGAGTACATCTAGCGAATTCAGAATGCAGAGGGACGGGTCTGTTAGCCAATCCCGTGCAGCAGTGTGGGACTGTTCTGGTCATTCACTACAGTTAAACTGTAACTCTGGCCCCAGTGATCAGATGCAGAGTTTTATTATTTTACTGGCACGGGGAGGGGGGTTGGCGTTCTTCTATGAAGGACCACATTGTGACAGGTGCGGGGGGGAACATGCCAACTGCAGCATACAACCCCGGTTTCCTCACCCTTACTACAATCCCCCAGCAAAATGTGTCCCGCTGGTGATCACGTGGCCTGTGTATTCAACGGGGCCAAAACACATGATCGCCAATGTATGCCACAACCCCCCTCCCAGTGCATTTTATTTTCACCAGTTTGGTAGGAAAAGTGTGTTGGTCAGCTTTAAGAACACTGACTAATACCATTCCAACACTTAAATAATTTTAATCGCTCAACCCACCACAATTTATATTATAGGGCAATTATTAGAAACCTCTGAAAATTGTATGTTCTTATAGACCTTGGAAAAAGAAAACATTCACCCAATAGCAGGGCTACACACAGGGGAGGGGCGGGCCTAAGACTAGCAGGAGGATATATGTTTTGCCAGGCGTCTCCCACAAAGCTGCGATCGCCGAAGCTTCATACCTGAATCTCCAGAAAAGAGTGCAGGGGCTGCACCTCGTCACTACGGCACCACAGAGAGCCGGTCAGTGATCTCAAAACCACAGCAGGCCGTGGCTTCGGCGGTTGAAAAATCCAGATTTGAAACCTGGGGCCACACCAAGCCAACAGCAGCACCCGAGGTACTGGGATGGAGGGTTCTGGGATGGAGGGTGGAAAATGGGTTTCCATCCACTTTAAAGTGGACTAACACCCAGGATTTTGGCTATCCTGGGTTTTGGTCCACTTCCCCGCTATGTGAAACCCCCCAGATTTCCAAATAAAACTCACCTCACCCCGCTCCTATGGTGCATGCGCTTGCCTCAGATGAAGGGACAGAAGCTGATCAGAGTGCGCTGGTTGGACAGGAGGCCGCACATGTGCTGTAAGACCGGGGAAGGGCGAGTCAGAGCAGCAGGGCATCCCTGATCAGGCTGCCCTGAGGGCAATGACCAAAACCCAGGGTAGTCAAAATCCTGCGTTTAGGTCCCCTTTAAAACGTGCCAGGCCTGTCAGAAGAATTGTGCGCAGTAGGTGTCTGCTAACAAAGATTTCAAGCACAGTTCTGCATATTCAGACACACACACATATAACAACCCCTCAGCTGTCATAAGTGACAGTTCCATGCATAGCATTTATAGTGATTTCTGAAAGTTTCATGATTTTCACCATGGAGAAAAAAAGAAAGCACAGATTTTTGGTAAAAGGTTTCTTTTTAAAAAGTCTATAGACAACATAACATTTTAAATGATAGTTGTCGTTGGAAGTGCAGCTATCCTGTCCTTGGGGCATACCGAGCGCCCAGCTGTGCGAAACCAGTTTCCCTATAGCTGCGCACAATCCCCACGCACAGCCATTCAGATTGGCCAGGAATGTGGGAGCGCACACTCCACAGAGGAGCTGGGGATGCCCCAGGCACAATACCAATCATCAGGGTAGGGAAAATCCTGGTAACTGGTCCAGGAAATTACTTCCTGCTCAGTGTACATGGATGTCAAACAGAAGAGGAAAAAAAGCCTTTGTTATGATTATATTGGATAAAGGCTATTCAATGACAATGTTCCATCTCACTGAGC
This sequence comes from Gastrophryne carolinensis, assembly GCA_027917425.1. Classification (NCBI taxonomy): domain Eukaryota; kingdom Metazoa; phylum Chordata; class Amphibia; order Anura; family Microhylidae; genus Gastrophryne; species Gastrophryne carolinensis. Next base: position 396,664,335 of record CM051234.1, read on the forward strand.
AATGTTCCATAAGTCTCATCAATCTATAAGGAGAAGGTCATCATAGGATCCCAATTCCCCTGCATCCACCTATCAAGGGGCTCTGCTCATTATCACTAGCGGATATCGATGGGAATAGGGAAGAATAGGGACAGCGCTCACCTGTAGGGATGCCCAGCTCCTTGGAGCCCCGGCCGAAGCCCTGCACCACTGGGCCTCGGCAGAAGTAGGGCAGCGCGGCCATGGCGCCGGCCCGGGGCGTCTTGCTCTTCGTGGTGGCGGATGGCAGCGGCGTCTCCACAGCGCTCGGCTCCCGGGCTCTCTCCACAGGACGGGCAGCTATAGAGCGCGGCCCATCCACACCACACAGCGCCAGCACCGCCGCTCCACCAACCGCTCCTACAGCTACTGCTGCGCCGGAGCCCAGCCGGCTACTACACGCTAGTGCTTGGGACATCTCAAGACCGCGCAGCACAGGGGGGTGTTTACCAACACAAAGCCGTCTGCTAAGCACAAGAGACGCCGCAAGAATATTCCAGACTCCCCCCTTCGACTGTCTTATAATGCTGAGATCTTGCGGGGGCGGAGCTACGCTCTCATAGACCTTCAACCGCTGCTGTCACGGTTCCTTGCGCCGCAAGTTCATGTGATCAGTTCATGCCCCGTGGAACGCTGGGACTCGTTGACGTCACTGGCAGGTTTCCAATAGAAAGCTTGCGCAACGCCGGTGATTTTGCTGACATCACGTTGGCGACAGCGGGTAACGCCTGTTCTCTGTGTGAAAGGGTCATGAGCTGCCTATAGTCCTGTTCCCTGTCTATTGCTTCGGCCATTGGCTATGTTGTCATCCGAGGCTAAATCCTGGCCATAGGGGGCGGTTAACCCTAGCTACAGCCTAGGTACAACTGCTTCCACAACTTGTTGCCTGGCAATTTTGAAGCATTTTGTTTAGTTATGTTTTTTTGCAGGAATTTCAATAGATTTCTAGGAAAAGTCTATATTGTTTTTGTCAGCAGTTTGGGCTTAAAGTGGACCAAAACTCACCGCGATCGGCCTGGGAATTGATTAATTCCTCCCCCCCCCGGGGCATCCAAAATTGGGATGCCCCACTGTGAACCCCCCCCCCCCAGGTTGCCCCATACACTTACCTTGCTTCCCAACGAAGTGAGCCACACCCCCACTATCCCTCTAGCCAGGCGTGTGGATTTGTGAATGGCTGGCGCAGGCACACTCCCTGTTACAGGGGAGCGGGGGATGCGGGCCAGCGACGTGACGTCAGCTGCTCCGAGCTCGCTGATTGGACATGCGGCCGTGCATGCGCCGTAGGACCTGGAAGAGGTGAGTTAACTTTGGCGATCTGGGGGGTTTCATGCAGCGGGGAACCCCCGATGGGGGAAAGGACCAAAACCCAGGATTCTTTAAAGAGGAACATCAGGGGTGGTTAAAACCTCACCGATCTGCCCCCCCCCCCTCAAGTTTTACATTTATTCACCTCACCAGGGCAGCCATCTTTTGGGTCCCTCAGAGTACGGGCAACCTCCCGATGCGCAGCACCATTTTACATCCCATCAGGCACTGCGGTTCCCCCCTAATCTCACTCCTGCACAGTGCCCATGAATGTGATGCAAGGGGAGACGCCAAAAAGCTGCAAGACATTGCTGAGAGGTGCTGGACTTTGAAGAGCATTAGAAACGGCTAAGCCGGCGTGGGGGGGGGGGGGGTCGGGCCCTGAAGCAGCCGGTGGTGTCACGTCGGGCAGCGGCGGCATCCCGAAGGTAAGTAGGGATCGGCCATACTTGTGTTTAGGTCTGATGTCTCTCTTTAAAAATAAAAGGGTACACACCTTTTGTCCTGCACCGCTGGGCACTGTCACTGCAGGTCTGGCTCTCCAGAACTCACCCGATCGCTTTATCGGGGCTGCCGCTGCCTTCTGGGGTCTGAAACTCTATTCTCTGCCACTTCATCAGTCACAAGGGATGTGACCACGCCCCCTCCATTCACTACAATGGAGAGGCAGCATGTAGGGCCTCACCCACTACCTCTATTACAAGGAATGGTGTGGACATGTCATTCTGTCCCACCATCAATCCTGTCCCATCCCCAGAAGGTGCAGGTAACGAGCCCAATAAAGCGTTTGGGTGAGGTGTGCAGCTTAGGTCGAAAGGTAAGTACCCTTTTGTTTTTTTCCCCTGCTGTATGACTTTAACCCTTTTGCTGTCAGCCTACATAGAGATGTCACCCTTTGTTGCCAGGCCATATTTCACCATTGTGTGCTATATATATGTATATTTTGCAGGGATTTCCAGGAAAATGATCCTCTTTTTTTTGGCAGAGTTTTGTCCTTTAACATGGAATGGCTTGTTTGTAAAGTTTTCAGTGCTTTCTCAATATTTTTTGGGTGATATTTGCGTTTTTTACATTGTCACATTTTTAAGAAAAATAAAAAATACACATTTCAGGAAAATGATATTGCTTGTAAAAGCTCCATTCTGCCACATTTATAGGGGTACCTCATCTGTATTGTTAGAAAAGAAAAGAGTGCTTTATGACATTTTCAAATAAAATACAAATACTTTGTGCACTTTCAAGGGTTAAACCCTTAGAAATAAAAATACAATTCTGTGATTACTCACCTGTAGAATTGGTATTATACGTATACAGCACATCCTGTTCCAGAATATTCCTTACACATGGGTAATACATCCACAAGATGGCGCTGGACTGCAGAAAGCAGCTAGTGGCTCCTCCCGACCCTATATAATTCAGGGACCTCCCACAAATTCCCCAGTACTGACAAGCAGTAACAAGAAGCCGGGAGAACAATAATAACCAGAATTCAAAAATGAACATATGAACAGTTACCATACAGAGGTAACTAGGAATAATGATAACAAGGGTGGGGTGGAACAGGACGTGCTGTATACGTATGATACCAATTCTACAGGTGAGTAATCACAGAATTGTATTATTCGAAGTATACAGCAGGTCCTGTTCCAGAATATTCCTTACACATGGGACATCCAATAGCAGTGTCCGTAACGTAGGGTGGGATCCCCAACAAATAACAGCGGGCAGTTTAAACCACTGCCGTCTGCAGAACGTTGCGACCAAAAGCAGCATCAGCTGAGGCCCTAACATCAACCTTGTAAAACTTAGAAAAGGTATGAACAGAAGACCAAGTAGCGGCCTTGCAAACTTGTTCAACAGAAGCTTGGTGCTGAAAGGCCCAAGAGGCACCAATAGCACGAGTACAATGAGCAGTAAGGCGGAAGAGAGGCTCCTTCCCCTTAGCAGAATAGGCCTGTAGCAGGCCTGACGGATCCACTTGCTGATAGTGGACTCAGCTGTAACCCCCTGGAAGAAAGTCTTAACCAGACGATGGTGAGCAGAGGATCTTTGGAAGAAAATGGCCAAAGCAGAAACATGACCTTTGAGGGTACTAAGTTGAAGACCCAAATCCAAACCATGTTGCAGGAATTCCAGAATCCTAGGGATAGAAAACACCCGACAGGGAAGCGAGTTAGACTCACACCAGTCAATGTAAGCATGCCAGACCCTATAGTAGATAGATGACGAGGACTTCTTCTTAGCCCGAATCATGGTATTAACAACAGAAGCAGGCAGCCCCTTTTCATCAAGATGGAGGTTTCAGCAGCCAGGCTGTCAAGGCCAGCGTTTGTAAATTGGGATGGCGTAGCTGCCCCTGAGTGAGCAGGTCTGGATCCTTGGGCAGAGCATACTGATCTACTGCCAACAGCACAATGTCTGCGAACCACACCCTTCTTGGCCAACAGGGGGCCACCAGAATGGTTGGCACCCCTTTCTGAGCAATCTTGTGCAGCACCTTGCCCAGCAGAGGAAAAGCAGGGAACACATAGAGAAGCTGAAAGCTCTTCCAAGACATTGCTAGTGCATCCATGGCCAAGGCCAGAGGGTCCTGGGACAGAGAGACAAAGACTGGAAGCTTGTGACTGTGACGGGACGCAAACAGATCCACATCTGGCTGACCTCAGCGGTGGCACAGGAAGCAAAACACCCTGCTGCTGAGGGACCATTTTTCCATGCGAGAGATCCACCTGCTGAGGGAGTCTGCCTCCAGACTCTCCACCCCCGGGATGTACACAGCTGATATGCAGGGAACATTCTCCTCCGCCCAAGACAGTATCAGGGACACTTCCCTTAGGGCCCTCTTGCTCCGGGTCCCTCCATGATGATTGATGTAGGCAATCGCCGTCTGGTTGTCCGAGCGGACCTGAACCGCCCGACCCCGAAGGTGTGTAGTCAATTGGGCGAGAACCAACCTTATCGCCCTCAGTTCCAGAATGTTGATAGGGGTGTGGGCCTCCTGAGGGCTCCACTGACCCTGGGATTTCAGGGATTTCCAGAAGCCCCCCCAACCTGTCAGACTGGCATCTGTGGTGACTGTCTCCCAGCACGGGGTCAGAAAGGGTATGCCCACCAACAGGTTTCTTGAGTCCAGCCACCACAAAAGAGACCGTCTGGCCAGAGGGGACTAACACCTGATCCAGGGTCCCAATCCCAAACTGGCGAGGTGAAGTTGAAGAGGTCTCATGTGAAACTGAGCGTATGGAACCATCAGGCCTACCAGCTGCATCCCCTGCCGGATGAAGGGATGAGGGCAAGACGTAAGGAACCTGGCCTGGGCCTGAAGACTCTCCACCTTCTGCTGAGGGAGAAACATTTTGACCTGAGATGTATCCAGAGTCAAGCCCAGCAAAGACCTCACCATTGACGGTGACAGGAAAGACTTGGGGTGGTTGATCACCCAGCCAAAGGACTCCAGTGTGGACACCACCAGCTGAGTATCCAGCTCGGCCCGCTGGAGGGACTGAGACGTGATGAGAATTTCGTCCAAGTAAGGAAGGATGCGAATGCCCTGAGATCTCAGCAGAGCCAGTACGCCCGCCAGCACCTTGGTGAATACCCTGGGAGCCGAAGTGATACCGAAAGGCAAGGCCACAAATTGATAGTGCTGATCCTCCGGAGCGAACCTTAGGAATCTCTGATGACCTGGAAAGATTGGTACATGAAGGTAAGCATCCTTGATGTCTACAGAGGTCATGAAGTCCCCTGGGCGTAGTGAGTTGACAGCTGAGCGCAGAGTCTCCATGGGAAAATGTTTGAATCTGACAAATTTGTTGAGGCACTTTAAATCCAGGATAGGTCTGATGGACCCGTCTTTTTTTGGGAACAGTAAAAAGATTGGAATAGTAGCCTCTGCCCCTTTCCCTCAAAGGCACCTGGCAGATGACCCCCAACTCCAGAAGGTTTTGGACAGCAAGGCACAGACCCTGAGCTGACAGGGGGTTTTGAGCCATCCGGGATTTGATGAATCTTGGGGGCGGCCAGGCTGCAAACTCTATCTTGTAACCGGAGGACACTACCTCCTGAATCCACCGGTCTGAGACGTGAAGCCTCCAGACGTGAGCAAAGAGCCGAAGCTGTCCCCCACCCGGATGGGTGAGGGCGCCCCTTCATGCCTGAGGGGGCTTGGGTGAGGGTTTTGTCTTGGAGAGGCCAGGATGGCCACGTCCTCTGCCCCTTCCCTAGTGATCTCCGCGGGCCCCAGTAAAGGAAACTCCTCGGCCCGTTCTGGAACCACAGAAGGATGGGAGAAACGCACCCATCCCCCGAAAGGACCGGACCGGCCTCCTACGTTGAGGTAACCTACCACCCCTGGCAAACAAATCCAAGCGTTCACCAAGAGGCGCAGGCCCTTGAAAGGGAAACCAGTGAGAGCCTTCTTAGCAGCATTATCAGCTACCCACTGATGTAGGCAGACAGAGCGGCGTATAGCCACCAACAGGGCAGAAGTTCTACCACACATTCTAATGGCATCATCCCTGGCAGACAGAACATATGCAACAAATTCATAGCAAAGCAGGAGAGATCTATACTCTTCTCCTCCCGCGTCATTAGAGGCCCCCTCTAAGAGACTCTTAAGCAAACCCTTAATAGCAATAGCTGTAATGGCAGAGGCACAAACCGGGCGTAGCACGGTCCCCACACAGGCAAAAGCATGGCAAGCCAGTTGGTTCATGCGCCTGTCCTCACCATCCCTCAGGGTAGTAGTGTCAGGAGAATGCATGACAGATGTATTGGACCGCCCCAGAACAGGCGCATCCACCTCGGGAGGACATGACCAAGCTTAATCACAGCAGGAAAGGGATACCTCTTGTCCCAACTCTTGGGCACCCCTGGCAGCTTGCTAGGCCGTTCCCATTCTTTGAGCACCAGATTATTAAAGTGCGACTGCTCCGGGAATTCCAAACGTGGTTTAACCATATGAAACCGCTCACCCTGCTGCTGCGGAGTCACGGCGGGAGGGGATATACAGAGCACTTCAAAAATATGAGCCAAAAGCCTGTCAGTGTCATCTGAGGACCATGGATCTTCTGCAAAGGGAGACCCTGTACCACCATAACCCCTAGGCTGCTCCTCAGATGATTCTGAATCGGAGAACAATTCCCCCTCCTCCAGGGGGGAATAACCAGTAGTGTCAAAAATTCCCTCAGCTTCCACAGGAAAGAGGGAAACGGCGGTAGATAAATGCTGCTTCTTAGCAGAAGCCTTACGCGAGCCAGACCCAGCAATATGTTTCTCAATGCTGGCCACCCGTGCAGCCAAATCAGGCTGAGACTCCCTGCTGGTATGCTCCTCACAGGGGGTCAGATGTAAGCATGGGCGGGTAGGCGAAGCCCGAGGGGGCGCAGGCCCAGCAACAGGTAACCCAGACTGCAGTGCAAGTACTTGCTGGGCGCAGGATACACATACCCTGACATCATCACCAATTGGGGCTACCCCACACACAACACATAGCCGGGCTTGTCCCGAAGGAACCCCAGGCCCATTATCCCCAGAAGCCTCCATATGGTGATTTGAATGGCACAGTAGGCCAGTAAGGGTTAACGCTAAAGAGCTACCCGGGATGCCCCAATTAACCGCTAAGGAAGTGGGACATAATGAGGGGAGAAGGCCGGGAGAAACCACAGGACCGAGGCTTTAACCCGCCTGAAAGACATAATCAAACATTCCCATGAGAATAAGGCATAAGAACGACCCAGAGAAAAAAATCACCACATCGGGGCTACTCACGGACCGCAGAGAGCCAGCACGCAGCAGGAGACAAAATTGCATCCGCAGATCTCAAGGGGCGTGCCGTGGAGATATGAGGTAAAATGCATCATCCACAGAGCCCACCCCCCCGAAGAGCGCGAAGCGTGCCCACGTGATCCGGCCGGCCAGTAGCGGCCCGGCATCTCTGAGGTGAATGGGGCTGCCATCCGCAGAGTGCAGTACAAATGCGTGGCGGCGCGTTTTAATAAAAGTGACAAAGCACAACATATGTATACATTCTAACCACTAGACAAGCCCCCCCCCCCCCCGGAGATCTCCCAAGGGGAGAGTGAGGGAGTATAACGGCAAAATTCCCAGGGAGAAACAGCGCCCAGGGACTAAGATGAGGAGTGAGGGTGGAGGGGGAAAATGGGCATAGGGTTCAACTGCACAGGATAAACCTGGCAAAACCCATGAGGCAGTGGGGGCATCCCAACAGGCTCACCATTAGCCTAAACCGCCTACCCTGTTAGAGCAGGGACTGCGGTAAGAGCCTAGCTTCTCAGCACCATAGTGCTTCAATAGCCTACCTATACCCGAACCTTATCAGCCGAGGCTGGGAGGCAGTAACTGGAACGGAACGGGTGGGAATAGTCCTGCAGGGCCGCAGGCAATAAGCCCCGCTTACCTGCGCCACAAGAGAGCTATCTTCTATCTTCTCAGCGCAGACTGCAGAAAAGAACTGGGGAATTTGTGGGAGGTCCCTGACTTATATAGGGCCGGGAGGAGCCACAAGCTGTTTTCTGCAGTCCAGCGCCATCTTGTGGATGTATAACCCATGTGTAAGGAATATTCTGGAACAGGACGTGCTGTATACTTAGAATAAAAAAACAGTGTGATGTCCCCCCTCTCTTAGCAACACCAGCCTGGGCACCAGTTATGTGGGATGGTAGACCAGGTTGTAGAGGCTGAGTGGCCACTCTCGGCCCTAAAGGCTACCGGGCTTTCCTGCACTCCCTTTTTATATATTTTTTTAAACTAGTACTTACCGCAAGTGGGCCAAGAAAGCCCCCTTCCCCAGCCTTATCCATAAGTAGACTATCTGTATTTTAAATATGATTGGTGCACACTGGTGATGCCGTGGTCGCACACAGCCATAGAGGGATGCGTGGGATGCCGAACACGAATGCAGTTAAGCTCCCATTCAGTTTCCTTAGCCAAACATTAAAATGTGCGGCCAAAGAAGCTGATTGGAGCAGAGCTGTTTGCGCCATGAGAATGCTGGCAAGGTTTGCTTATTGGGCACCTGGCAGGGTTTCACACAGTAGGGCATGCCAAATCGGTATGCGCCAAGGGTATGGACCAAAACCTGGATCCATTTGAACCACCAGTGAACTAGTAGAGAAGAAAATATACAGCAATTGCTGCCTCACCTTGCAGGAAGGACTTCCTCTGACCCTCAACCAAGTTAGGACAGTCCTAACAAGGGGATGCACATCTCATTCTGTTTGTGACGGGAGCTGTGTCTTTCAATCAGCGGCTGTCTACCTTTCCTGATAAACCCTTTTAAACTCGCTCTCTCATGCTGACCCCCACGCAAAGCGCCCTGGGTGCTGTTCTCAGACTCTTAACTTACCTGATAAGTGTAAATTATTAAAGTTGAACAAAAGCTGTTGCCGTAATACTGATCCTCCACTGTGTCCCCTACTAGATAATCAGGGTTAGCCAATGGCAGCAGTCAGCATGCTTTCCTTGATGGTCCTGACAGCCATGCCATATCTAATTGAGCTTGGTATGAATTTCTGACTGATTGCCAGTGAGGCTAGTATATACAGCTGATGGTAAATTGCGTAGAGTCCTGAGATGGTAGCCATGGCTGACAAGGAATGATGAGTAGGTTCTAAATCAATGCCGAGAATTTATGTAGGCAAACTTGGCCTTTAGGATAGGTATTGCTCTATTACTTACAAGACTTATGTCCATCAAGTTCAAGCAAGGGATAGGGTTGGGGGAGTTATTTTTTATAATTTCATGGTAACTAGTGTTGGGTGAACCCAAACCACAACGTTTGGGTTCGTACCAAACTTTTCAATTTTGGGTTCCCAAACCTTCAACCAGAAGTCCATGATCAGGTTCTGTCAAGGATCTCTCAGCAAAAAGATCCTTTATTATAGAATGACCAGTAATTAGGCTGAGAAACAGAGACTGAGATGTGGCAAACCGTGTTTAATCATGACATCCAAGAATGGGGGTATCCTCCACACCCCCCCCACAACAATAGGCCCCCGGGGACTAACAATTGCACTCTCAAAAGGTAAAAATGAATGGTCTTTAGTTAAGGTAATCACATGTAAAAAGTACTTTAAAAACTACAACATTTTCCCAGTGCTGTTACAAGTCCAGCCACATGGGGGAGCCATCCTGCCAGGAACAGTATATTACAATGTGCAAAGACAAATGGTGATTAAATAAAATCCTAAAACATATCTATCTATTCAATAAAGTGTTATGTGCTAAAGCAAGTGTACATCAATTATCAAGATATGGACCTCTGAATAACAATGGGCCCAGTTAAAGCAATAAAGTGCAAGGTATTCAACAAGAGACAAACAACACAGATCCTCACTTATTCACCTGACAGGAAAGCCACCATGCAGCATATAGCACATAGCACTTTATTGAATAGATAGATATGCATGATGGGCCCCCATTCATTTTTTGCAGCATGGCCTGCTGACATTTAGCTATGCCATTGGTAAACAGTAAATGGTACGCCATGACACAACCACAAAGGGCCATAGGAAGCTGGGGACTGATGTACCCACTGAAAGTACAGGCTGATGCAGGCTTCTGTATTTATCTTTTTACCATATACCTTAAAGTGGACCAAAACCTGTGATTTTCAATATCCCAGGTTCTGGTCCTTCCTCCGGGTGCCCCGCTGTTTGATAACCCCCAGAAAGCCAAGCTAACTCACCTTTGCTGCTGCCCACAGTGCAGGTGCGTCCGCTCGTCCAATCAGCTTCTCCCACTGCGCATATTAATGTGCGGCTAGAGAAGCTGAATGGAATCCCTAGCCACACTTACGAGCAGTCCACGGAATCACTTGCTCCCTTCGGCTGTACACTGCAGAGAAGGGAGGCAAGTGGTGCCGTGCATGCGTCATGGGCTTAGGATAGAGGTGAGTTTACCGGGGGTTTCACACAGCCAATTTGGGATGCCCTGGGGGGTAGGCAGTAAGTCTGCCCTGGAGTCTCAGACACCAGGGTGGGTTTTAGTCCACTTTAAACACCCCTTCTAGCTTTCATGCTGAATTTCAATGACCTTACTTGAAAGAGCAAATAATGGCTCCTGAATTTGCCAGTGGAAACCTAGCAAAATAATATCTAATGGATGATCAGTATGTGTAGTCTGCAAAGTGTTGAGAGTAAGAGGCCAGTAGTGGGAAATCAGTCAGAGCAAAGGGTAATACAATTCTGTGAGTACTCACCTGTAGAATTGATTTTGTAGTATACAGCACGTCCTGTTTCACTAAATTCTTTACGCTTGGGATATCCCGCCACAAGGTGGCGCAGTGGACTGCAGAAAGACTTGTGGCATCTCCCGGCCCAATAAAAGGACAGGAACCTCCCACAAATTCCCAGTGTTACAAAGCAGTTAGACAAGAAGCCGGGAGAATAAAAATGAAGGAACCCTAACCAAACAAATCACCATACAGAGGTAACCAAGAAAAATGATAACAAGAGAGGGGAGACAAAAGGACGTGCTGTATACTACAAAATCAATTCTACAGGTGAGTAATCACAGAATTGTATTTTTCCAAGTGTACAGCACGTCCTGTTTCACTAAATTCTTTACGCTTGGGACGTCCAAAAGCAGTGTCCGTACAGTAGGGTGGGATCCCCAAGAACAACAGCGGGCAGTTTAAACCACTGCCGCCTAAAGAACTTTGCGACCAAAAGCAGCATCAGCTGAGGCCCTAACCTCAACCTTGTACAACTTAGAAAAAGTATGAACAGAAGACCAAGTTGCGGCCTTACAAACTTGTTCAACAGAAGCCTGGTGCTGAAAAGCCCAGGAGGCACCAATAGCACGAGTGGAATGAGCAGTAAGGCGGAAGGGAGGTTCCTTCCCCTTAGAAAAATAGGCCTGCACCACCGCCTGACAGATCCACTTGCTGATAGTGGACTTACCTGGAGGAAAACCCTTCCTAGGTCCAGAAGGAAGAACAAAAAGAGCACCAGTCTTCCTAAATGATTCAGTAGCGACCAAGTAAAACTTCAGAACCCTGACCACATCTAAAGAATGCAGAGTCCGCTCCTTGGAATTAGCAGGATTAGGACACAAGGAAGGCAAAACAATGTCCTGATTGAGATGAAAAGCAGACACAACCTTAGGCAAGAAATCAGGATTAAACCGAAACACCACCTTGTCCTGGTGTCGCTCAAAATAAGGAGGCTTGATGGAAAGCGCCACCAGCTCAGAAACACGCCTGACAGAAGTGATAGCCACCAAAAAGGCTACCTTAAGAGTCAAAATGGGCAAAGCGACCTCACGGAGAGGCTCAAAGGGGCGGCCCTGCAAAGCAGAGAACACCAAATTCAAATCCCAAACTGATAACATAGGCTTACGTGCCGGACGCACGTGAGAAACCCCCTGGAAAAAAGTCTTAACCAAACGGTGACTAGCAAAAGATTTTTGGAAAAAAATTGCCAGAGCTGAAACATGACCCTTGAGGGTACTAAGCTGAAGGCCCAAATCCAAACCATGTTGCAAGAACACCAGAATCCTGGGAATAGAAAACACCTGACAGGGAAGAGATCTGGACTCACACCAGGCAATGTAAGCATGCCAGACCCTGTAGTAGATAAAGGATGAGGACTTCTTCCTAGCCCTAATCATGGTATCAACAACAGAGGCAGGCAACCCCTTTTCCATCAAGATGGAGGTTTCAGCAGCCAAGCCGTCAAAGCCAGCGTTTGTAAATTGGGATGGCACAGCTGCCCCTGAGTGAGCAGGTCTGGATCCTTGGGCAGGACGTACTGATCTACTGCTAGCTGCACGATGTCTGCGAACCATACCCTTCTTGGCCAACAGGGGGCCACCAGAATGGCTGGCACCCCTTCCTGGGCTAACTTGCGCAGCACCCTGCCCAGCAGAGGAAACGGAGGGAACACATAGAGGAGCCGAAACCCCTTCCAAGGCATTGCCAGCGCATCTGTGGCAAAGGCCAGAGGATCCTGAAACAGAGAGACAAAGAATGGAAGTTTGTGATTGTGACGTGAAGTAAACAGGTCCACATCTGGCAGACCCCAGCGGTGGCACAGAGAGTGAAACACCCTGTCGCTGAGGGACCACTCCCCCTGCTCAGAGAGTCTGCCTCCAGGTTCTCCACTCCCGGGATCTAAACTGCCAATATGCAGGGAACATTCTCCTACACCCAGGACAGTATCAGAGACACTTCCTTGAGGGCTCGCTTGCTCCGAGTCCCTCCCTGATGATTGATGTAGGCAACTACCGTCTGGTTGTCTGAGCGGATCTGAACAGCCCGACCCCGAAGGTGCGGAGTCAACTGGAAAAGAAACAACCTTATCGCCCCCAGTTCCAGAATGTTGATGGTAGCATGGGCCTCCTGAGGGCCCCACTGACCCTGGAACTTCAGAGACTTCCAAACCCCCCCCCAACCTGTCAGACTGGCATCTATGGTGACAGTCTCCCAGCACGGGGGCAGAAAGGTCCTGCCCAGTAGGAGATTCCTTGAGTCCAGCCACCACGAGAGGGACTGACTGACCAGAGGGACAGAACAAATATCTGATCCAGGGACACAGGGTCCCGATCCCAAACTGACAAGAGGTGCAACTGAAGAGGTCTCATGTGAAACTGAGCATAGGGAACCGCCTCGAAGCATGACACCATCAGGCCCACCAGCTACATCCCCTGCCGAATGGAGGGGTGAGGGCAAAAAAGTAGAGACCGTGCCAGCGTCTGCAGGCTCCCCACCTGGGGGCAGAAAAACCTTGACCTGAGATGTATCCAGAGTCATGCCCAGAAAGGACCTCACCAAGGATGGAGACAGAGAAGATTTGGAATAGTTGATCACCCAACCGAAGGACTCGAGTGTGGAAACCACCATCTGTGTATCCAGCTCGGCTTGATGGAAGGACTGGGACGCAATCAGAATGTCGTCCAGATAAGGAAGGATGCGAATGCCATGAGATCTCAACAGAGCCATCACCCCCGCCAGCACCTTGGTGAAGAGTCGAGGAGCCGAGGTAAGACCGAACGGTAGTGCTGATCCTCCAGAGCGAACCTGAGAAATCTCTGATGACCTGGAAAGATTGGAACATGAAGGTAAGCATCTTTGATGTCCACAGAAGTCATGAAATCGCCCGGGCGCAAGGTACTGACCGCCGAGCGCAGAGTCTCCATGCGAAAATGCCTGAACCTGACAAATTTGTTGAGGTCCTTTAAATCCAGGAGGGGCCTCAGGGACCTATCCTTTTTGGGAACCGTGAACAGATTGGAGTAGAAGCCTCTGCCCCTTTCCTGGGAAGGCACAGTGACAGATACCCAAATCCAAAAGGCTTTGGACCGCCCTGAGCTGACAGGGGGTTTTGAACCATCCGGGATCTGATGAATCTTGGGGGCGGCCAGGCTGCAAACTCTATCTTGTACTGGGAGGACACCACCTCCTGAATCCACTGGTCTGAGATGCGCAGTCTCCAGACGTGAGCAAAGAGCCGCAACCGTCCCCCCACCCGAATGGGTGAGGGCGCCTTCTCATGCCTGAGGGGGCTTGGGGGAAGATCTCTACATGCCCCCGCAAATGGTGCACTGCGACCGGACCTGGGAGCACAGAGGGAGGGGAGGGAAGAACCAGACCCCTGAAAGGGCCGCGGCTGCCTCCTGCGTTGAGGCAGCCTACCATCCTTGGCAAACAGATCCAGACGCTCTCCAAAGAGCCGTAACCCAGTAAAGGGGAAGCCAGTGGGAGCCTTCTTAACAGCATTATCAGCCGCCCACTGACGCAGCCAAACAGAGCGGCGTATAGCCACCAAAAGTGAAGAAGTCCTACCACATCCGGACCGCATCATCTATAGCAGAAAGAATAAATGCCACAAATTCATAGCAAAGCAGGAGGGATCTATACTCCTCCCCCCTATTGGCATCCGAGGCATTATCCAGAAGGCACTTGAGTAGCCCTTTAATAGCAAGAGCCGTGATGGCAGAAGCGCACACAGGGCGCAGCGCAGTCCCTGCACAAGCAAATGCATGACAGGCCAGCTGATCAACACGCCAGTCCTCCCCTCAGAAGTGTCAGGGGAAAGCATGACCGAGGTACTGGACAACCCAAGCACGGGAGCATCCACCTCGGGGGGATACGACCAGCGCTTAAAGCGGACCTTCACTCTGAATAAGAGCATATTTTATATGTTTCCCACACCCTATACATACAGATTGTCCACATTAAAAATCATCCTATCTGCATCTACTGCATGTTATGAGCCTTTAAACATCTAACATGGCGGCTCATGGAACATCAGGCAGCCTGCAAACAGGAAGTGCCTTCTAACTGTGCCGCTCTGCATTCTGGGATTGCTCACCTTTTCCTGACCCCAGCTCTGCTCTGTCCGAGCAAAGCACAGCTATAACCCGCCCCCCTGTACTTTATCCCGCTCTCCTCTCAGTAAGTGTGATGCTTCTTACTGAGTCAAGATGGCGGCGCCCGTATCCTAAAGTCCTGAACAGAGTTGCAGCCCAGTGGGGGAAAGAATAATAAGTAAGTGACTAAAAACGTTAAATATATTACTTTTAGATGCTGGGGAAACATTTTATAAGGGTTTGGGATTTTCAATAAATATTGGTGAAGGTCCGGTTTAACCACATCAGCAGGAAATGGATACCTCCTGTCCCAACTCTTAGGCACCGCGGGCAATCTACTAGGACGTTCCCACTCCTTGAGCACCAAATTATTGAAGTGGATTTGCTCAGGGAACTCCAAGCGTTGTTTAACAGTGTGAAAAAGCTCACCCTGCTGCCCTTTAGCCAGGACAGGAGGTGTAATACACAGTACTTCAAAAATGTGAGGCAACAGCCTGTCAGTATCCTCAGGAGACCATGGGTCTTCTCCAAAAGGAGACCCGGCACCACCATAAATCTCCTGCTTCTCAGAGGAATCAGGATCAGAGAAAAGTTCCCCCTCTTCTAGGGGGTACAGGCCAGAGAAAATACAATTCTGTGATTACTCACCTGTAGAATTGGTATTATATGTATACAGCACATCCTGTTCCAGAAGATAATCTTTACTCTTGGGGTAATACATCTAGTAGATGGCGCTGGACTGCAGAGACAGAAAAGTGGCTCCTCCCGACCCCATATATACCAGGGACCTCCCACAAAATCCCCAGTTTTGAAAAGCAGTTAAAATGAAACCTGGAGAACTATAACCATTATAAAAAATTGAACAATCACCATAAAGAGGTAACTAAAAATAATGATAACAAGGGTGGGGTGGAACAGGACGTGCTGTATACATATAATACCAATTCTACAGGTGAGTAATCACAGAATTGTATTATTCTATGTATACAGCACGTCCTGTTCCAGAAGATATTCCTTACTCTTGGGACATCCAATAGCAGTGTTCGTAAGGTAGGGTGGGATCCCCAAAAGTAAGAGCAGACAGTTTAAACCACTGCCGCCTGCAGAACTTTGCGGCCGAAAGCAGCATCAACCTTGTAAAACTTAGAAAAAGTATGAACAGAAGACCAAGTGGCGGCCTTGCAAGCTTGTTCAACAGAAGCTTGGTGCTGAAAAGCCCAAGAGGCACCAATAGCACGAGTAGAATGAGCAGTAAGGCAGAAGGGAGGCTCCTTCCCCTTAGCAGAGTAGGCCTGAATCATAGCCTGATGGATCCACTTGCTGATAGTGGACTTAGCCGGAGCCAGACCTTTCTTAGGTCCAGACGGGAGCACAAAAAGAGCATCAGTCTTCCTCCAAATAGAACTTCAAAGTCCTGACCACATCCAAAGAGTGTTACTAGGTTCCTAGAGTTACTAGGATTAGGACACTGAGAAGGCAAAACAATGTCCTGATTGAGATGAAAGGCAGAAGCAACCTTAGGCAGAAAATCTGTCTTAAAACGAAACACCACCTTGTGCTGGTGTCTCTCAAAATAAGGAGGTTTGATGGAAAGCGCCGCCAATTCAGAAACACGCCTAACAGAAGTGATAGCCACCAAAAAGTCCACCTTAAGCATAAGAATGGACAAAGGGGCCCCTTGCAAGGGCTCGAAGGGAGACCCCTGCAGGGCAGATAAGACCAAGTTCAAGTCCCAGACTGGTAACATAGGCTTACGTGGGGGACGCACGTGAGTAACCCCCTGGAAGAAGGTCTTAACCAGGGGATGCTGAGCAAAGGATCTTTGGAAAAAAATAGCCAGGGCAGAAACATGACCTTTCAGAGTACTGAGCAGAAGACCCAGATCCAAACCATGTTGCAGAAACTCCAGAATCCTAGGAATAGAAAACACACGACAGGGAAGCGAGTTAGACTCGCACCAATCAATGTAAGTACACCAAACCCTGTAGTAGATGGAAAAAGAGGACCTTTTCCTAGCCCTGATCATGGTATTGACAACCGAGGCAGGCAGCCCCTTTTCCATCAAAATGGAGGTTTCAGCAGCCAGGCTGTCAAAGCCATCGTTTGTAAATTGGTGAGTGAGCAGATCTAGAACCCGAGCCAGGGCGTACTAATCTACTGCCAGCTGCACGATGTCTGCAAACTACACTCTTCTTGGCCAACAGGGGGCCACCAGTATGGCTGGCATCCTTTCCTAAGCTATCTTGCGCAGCACCCTGCCCAGGGGAAACGGGGAAAACACATACAGGAGCTGAAAACTCGTCCAAGGCATCCATGGCCAAAGCCAGAGGATCCTGGGACAGAGAGACAAAGACTGGAAGCTTGTGATTGTGACGGGATGCAAACAGATCCACATCCGGCTGACCCCAGCGGTGGCACAGGGAGCGAAACACCCTGCTGCTGAGGGACCATTCTCCCAGACGAGAGGTCCCCCTGCTCAGAGAGTCTGCCTCCAGATTCTCCACCCCCGGGATGTACACAGCTGAGATGCAGGGAACATTCCCCTCCGCCCAGGACAGTATCAGGGACACTTCCTTGAGGGCCTCTTGCTCCGGGTCCCTCCCTGATGATTGATGTAGGCAACCCCCGTCTGGTTGTCCGAGCGGAACTGAACAGCCCGACCCCGCAGGTGTGGGGTTAAGTGGACGAGAACCAACCTGATCGCCCTCAACTCCAGAATGTTGATAGGGGTATGGGCCTCCTGAGGGCCCCACTGACCCTGGAATTTCAGGGACTTCCAAAAGCCCCCCCAACCTGTCAGACTGACATCCGTGGTGACAGTCTCCCAGCAAGGGGCCAGAAAGGATCTGCCCCCCAGCAGGTTCCTTGAGTCCAGCCACCACGATAGAAACCACCTGACCAGAGGGGACAGGACAAACACCTGATCCAAGGACACAGGGTCCCGATCCCATACTGACAATAGGTGAAGCTGAAGAGGCCTCATGTGAAACTGAGCATATGGAACCGCCTTGAAGCAGGACACCATCAGGCCCACCAGCTGCATTCCCTGCCTGATGGACGGATGAGGACAAGACAGAAGGGTCTGTGCTTGCTCTTGAAAACTCTCTACCTTCTGCTGAAGAAGAAAGATCTTGACCTGAGATGAATCCAGAATCATGCCCAGAAAGGACTTCACCATGGAAGGAGACAGGGAAGATTTGGGGTGGTTGATCACCCAGCCGAATGACTCCAATGTGGACACCACCTGCTGAGTATCCAGCTCTGCCTGTTGGAAGGACTGAGAAGCAATAAGCATGTCGTCCAAGTAGGGAAGAATGCAAATGCCCTGAGATCTCAGCAGAGCCATCACTCCTGCCAGCACCTTGGTGAATACCCTGGGAGCCGAGGTAAGACCGAAGGGCAAGGCCACAAATTGGTAGTGCTGATCCTCCAGAGCGACCCTGAGGAATCTCTGATGACCGGGAAAAATAGGTATGTGAAGGTAAGCATCCTTGATGTCTACAGAGGTCATGAAGTCCCCTTGGCGTAGGGAATTCACAGCGGAGCGCAGAGTCTCCATGCGAAAGTGTCTGAATCTGACAAATTTGTTGAGGCGCTTTAAATCCAGGATGGGTATGATGTCTCTGCAGTCCCCACTAGTATGTCCCTCACTAGGGGTCAAATGCAGGTGCGGGGGGGTAGGTGATGTAGAAGGGGGCGCAGAGCTGAGCAGGTAAAAGGTAACCCAGACTGCAGCGCAAGTACCTTCTGGGCGCAGGGCACACATACCCTGTCACTTATGGGGGATACCCTACACGCAGCACACAGCTGGGCTTGTCCCGAAGGAACCCCAAGCACATTGTCCCCGGAAGCCTCCATATGGTGATTAGAGTGGGCCACCCGGGATGCCCCAAACCCCGCTAGGGAAGGTGGGAGATGAAAGGGAAGAGGGCCGGGAAAAACCACAGTCACGTTTATCCCGCCTGAAAGACATAAGAAAACCACACATAATCCCAATCCCAACAATCCCATAATGTGGCGAGAGTAGCGAAATACAACCCCGAAGGGAACTCATGGACCAATAAGCCAATCACACAATCCAGGCAAGCCAGCAGCGCACCGCAGTACCGCAGGACAAGAGGATAAGTCTCAAACCAAAATGGCGCCCGCACAGACCTTGAGGGGCGGGCCGCGGAGGCATGACGCAAAAGGCGCCATCCGCGGGACCCGCCCCCCGAAGAGCGCAAATCGCGCTCCATGTGACCCCCCAGCGCCAATGACAGCGTAGTAAGACACAAGGAGAATGTCGCCGCCAGCCATGGAGCGCCGTACAAGCGGCACGGTGGCGAGCGCGCACAAACAAGTAAAAAACAGGCAAAAACACTAATGCGGACACCACCGGCTACCCCCTCCCCCCCCCCCCCACGGAGAGCTGAGCTCCCTAGGGAGAGAGCGAGGCAGGGAAGAACAGCGGCAGCCGCACCCAGGCATGTCTTAGCTGGGGGGGGCAGTGGAGGGAGGGGGGAAGGCCCACAATAATAAGGCAGGAAGGGGCATCCCACAAGGCTTACCATAAGCCTGAACCGCCTACCCGTGTAGGGATTGCGGTTAGAGTAGCGCTCCTCAAGCACCTGACCCTGGCGCTATTCTACCTTCACCCGAACCAGGCAGCCGAGGCTGGGAGGCAGTGGGTCCAGAACGGGTGGAAATAGTCCTGCAGGGCCGCAGGCTGGCAAGCCCTGCTCGCCTGCGTAAAATAGAGAGCCATCTTCTATCTTCGCAGTCAGAAGTTAGGAAACTGGCAGAAGGAAACTGGGAATTTGTGGGAGGTTCCTGTCCTTATAGGGCCGGGAGATGCCACAAGTCTTTCTGCAGTCCACTGCGCCACCTTGTGGCGGGATATCCCAAGCGTAAAGAATTTAGTGAAACAGGAAGTGCTGTATACTTGGAAAATAATGGTCAGCATCCTAGACAAAGGTCAAAACAGGCAACTATATTGACAAGGGTCAGACAGAGGCATGGGTTGGTTCTTGGGGTTGCAAATTTGCGTAATATTAAAAACACGTTGGCTAATGAGAGGAGGGGTCACTTATACACCCGAACTGAATAAAACGCCCGCCAAGCTTGTGGTTTATTCTCACATGTTAGGAATAGAATCTAGGGGTGACAGGTTTAGTCGATCAGGGGTGATAGATTCTGGCTGAAATTTTCTTGATGCCGGGTGAATAAGTGACCTCTCATGCCGCCATCCAGCAAATTGATATGGATTTTTATCATTGGGCCATTTTTTGCGATATTGCTCTTTTAATGGTTGTTTGCCACAATCATGGCGAGCCCCTAGTGACGTAGTACACATTGCACGCCCGACTTTGTGTCGGATTGGGAATAGAATAACTATTATATCCAACGATCACAGCACAAATATGAAATACAAGGTGCACTTATTATTGTATTTAGTGTTCACAATGTCCTAAATAAAGAAAAACGCTACTGGTAGCACTCGGCATGATTTGACATACATCACATCACACATGGCCCTTCCTGTAATCGGTCTATGAATTAACATACAGCGCATCACGCACAGTCCTTCCTGTACCAATGGACCAATGACAGTTGGTATATGGAACGGACCCTTTGTGGACCTGGAACGACATTAGCCAGCACGCTACAACCAGGAAGTGCTGGTAAGTGTGCGTGTGTGCATGCAGCGGAAACAGCAGTGAAGGGCAGACCAGCCCCCCGACCACCAGGTGCCAGCATGTGTGTGAGTTTGGGAGCGGCTTGGGGGGGGGGGCGATAAGAGCAGCGGTGGGCAGGCAGACCTGAATCGATTAGCCTGGCCGCCTGCTGCCTAATTATTGTCCAGCATTGCGGGGAGGGAGTGGAATGAGGGATGCCCCCAATGTCTGTACTAAGGGATGCCCCAACTGGTTGTACTGAGGGATACCCCCACTGGCTGTAATGAGGGATGCCCCACTGTCTGTATAAGGGATGCCCCCACTGCCTTACTGAGGGATGCCTCACTGGCTGTACTGAGGGATGCCCCTCAATGGCTGTAATGAGGGATGCCCCTCACTGGCTGTACTGAGGCATGCCCCTCACTGGCTGTACTGAGGGATGCCCTACTGGCTGTTTTGAGGCATGCCCCCACTGGCTGTCCTGAGGGATGCCCCCGCTGACTGTAAGCTGTACTAAGGGATGCCCCCACTGGCTGTAAGCTATACTAAGGGATGCCCCCACTGGCTGTACTGATCGATGCCCCCCACTGACTGTAATCTGTACTGAGGGATACCCATACTGGCTGCAGTCTGCAAAGAGTTAGAGCAAAAGGGCAATTCAAAAACATGTCAAAGGGTAATACAAAAGAATAGTCAGAAATCTAGACAAAAGGTAATTGATATTCATGATAAATTATATTGAAATGGGAACAAAGCCAGGAAATTTGACTTTCACGACTTTTGGGCCGTTCCACAGGGGGCATCCCGAATTGTGGTGACCTGCTGTGTGAAAGCCCTCAGGACGCCAGTATTTACTCACCTTTCCTGGGGCCCACCATATAAAATTATCTCTGGGGCCCATCAGTCATATAAAACATAATTAGGCTGTAATACCTTAACATTTGATGTTTGTTGACCAAAAAACAAATGTAACTTCTAAACTCAGAGACAGTACCAAGAACACCAAAAACACTGTTGTTTCTGGATCAATGCCTGGGGCCTACCAGAGGATCCTCTCGTGCGCCAATACTACACTGGTTCCAATGGCTGATGGTGACCTTAAAGTAAAGGTTACAAAAATGAAAGTCACGGACATGCAGCCAATCAGTGTGCTTGCCTTCATTCAGCTTCTGAATTGAGTTCACATCTAGCTGAGGGTGTACCTGCACCAGCCATTCACACATGCCTGGAGCAGGAATGTGCCTACTTAAAGGTAAATACAATGGCCTGCATATGCATATTGGGATCAGCAGTTAGGCATACCTCCCAACTTTTAAAAGCCGTAAGGAGGGACAAAATATGCCACGCCCCAGCCATACCCTTAAAGGGAAACACCACCTAAGAATTAAATAGGGCATCCCTCATTACACAACCAGTTGGGGCGACACAGACACATACACACAGACACACAAACATAGACACGCAGACACACATGCAGACAGACACAAACACACACATAGACACATACACACAGACACACACACATAGACACACAGACACACATGCAGACAGACACAAACACACAGACACAAATACAAACACACATACACACACAGGCAGACCCAAACACACAGACACACACACAAACACACACACAGGCAGACACAAACACACATATACACACACAGGCAGACACAAACACACACACATAAACAGACACTAACACACAGACACAAACACACAGACAGACTGTCACGATGCACCTACTTGCACCCCGTTCCAGCGCCGCCTCCGCCTCTCGTGCCCGGCCGCGCCGGGCGGCTGCGAGCGCGCCTCCCACTGCTGCTTCCTCCTCTGCTGGCGTCTCCGGCGGCTCTCGTGCTCGCGCGCGTGCGCGGGCACGTCCTTCATGTTCCCTCCGGCGGCGCTGCTGTCAGCGCCCCTTGTTTTGTTAGGGCCAATTAGCCCAAAGGAGCCTTTTTTGGGCTAAACGCCCTTTTCTGTTGTGGAGCCAATAACAGTTAGAGTTCTAGTAAGAACCAGTCACACACTCACCTTCCCATCTCCAATTAGGTCTGCAATCCTATAAAGGCTTCTCCTTGTCAGTTGCTGAGTGCCTGTGATAGCGCCTTGTACCCTGCATAGTCTTGTGATATACCTTGGTTGATCTCCGTTGCCGACCCCTGCCTGAACCGACTATTCTCGATCTGATCTCCGTTGCCGACCCCTGCCTGAACCGACTATTCTCGATCTGATCTCCGTTGCCGACCCCTGCCTGAACCGACTATTCTCGATCTGATCTCCGTTGCCGACCTCTGTCTTGTACCTTGACCTTGAGCTGCCTCTTCCCTCTGTACCGCTGCGATCTCTGACTTCCCCGTGTCAACCTCTGGCCTGTTCTGGACTTCCGCTACACTCGCTCTTAGCCATTGGTTCTTCAGACCTCTAAACCAGTAAGCTCTCATCCTTTGAGCCATTGAAGTCCTGGGGGCAACCGATCCCGGGCAGGCGTATTTTGCATCCCGGCAAGCGGGGGGGGAGGGCTGGAGTTACCAGAGCGTGACATTATCACAGGCCACGATAGATGACCTGGTACAGCAGGTGCAAGCTATGGCCACGGCGATAAACCAGCTTGCTCAAAGAGTGGCCACTCAGGAGTCTCGTCAGTTACCGGCATCCTCTGTACCACCTCATATCTCTGAACCACAGATTCCAGTGCCTGAAAAATTTTTCGGAGAACGAGCAAAAGTTTCCAATTTTAAGAATGTCTGCGAACTGTATTTCAGTAGGCCTAGTCATTTCTCTGCTTCAAGGAGACCCGCAGTCCTGGGCCTTTAGTTTACCCTCCCATGACTCTGCCCTACAATCCGTTACAGCATTCTTTAGTGCTATGGGCGTTTTATATGCTGATCCTGATCAACAATCTACGGCAGAGAATAGGCTCCGGGCCCTAAGACAAGGACGGAATTCGGCTGAAGATTATAGTGTTGAATTCCGCCGCTGGGCTATCGAATCTAGATGGAACGATCTCGCTCTGTGTAGTCAGTTCAGGGTGGGGCTGTCGGAAAGCATCAAGGATGCTTTGGTCAATTTTCCTCCACCCGCAGACCTAGACCAATTAATGCAGGTCTCCATTAAAATAGACAGGCGTCTTAGAGAGAGGGCCAGGAAGAGAGCCAGGGCTCCCACGTCCTTCAGGTCCTTCCAGAGTCTTAGTTCCCCAACTACCCGTGGGGAGAATACCTCATCTCCTTCCCAGGAAGAACCCATGCAATTAGGGAGAACCCGGTTATCCCAAGAGGAAAAGCAGCGTAGGCGATCCAAGGGGTTATGCCTATATTGTGGGAACGCGGGACATTTCGCTGGGTCTTGTCCAAACAAGGGGAAGCCGGCGGAAAACTCCCACACCTAGATCAGAGAGAGAGTGCTGGTCTAGGTGAGTCAGTTTGCAACTCTCGCCAAAATAAAATGCTAGTGCCTATTGACCTGTTTTGGGGTTCTTCTAAGCAAACAGTTTCCGCCTTTATCGACAGTGGTGCGGCGGGAAACTTTTTGGACAGGAGTATGATCTTCATTTTAGGTATCCCTTTAGTTCCTCTTGAAAGATCCCTACAAGTTTTGGCTATCAATGGGAAGGCTATCCAGGGGGGACCTATAAATACCAAGACCTCACCTCTTCGGTTAATTGTTGGCTCCTCCCACTCTGAGTTCTTAGAATTTTTCATCTTCGACTGTCCAGAAACTCCGGTGGTTTTGGGATACCCCTGGTTACAACTCCACAACCCGGTGTTAGATTGGCAGGTTGGGGAGTTGATCAAGTGGAGTGATCATTGCAAAAATCACTGCTTTACTACAGGCCTCAGAAGTGTGCAAGTTTTACCTCAGGGGTTACCTCAGCCATATAGGGGCAGTTGTGGCCTAGAGGAGGGGCAGTTGTGGCCTAGAGGTAAGGGGAGCGGACTTGTGACTGGAGGGTTGCAGGTTCGAATCCCGGTCCTGGGACATGACTGAAGTGCTCTTGAGCAAGGCACCTAACCCCCCAACTGCTCCCCGGGCGCCGTAATTAGGGCAGCCCACCGCTCCAGGCACGTGTACACTCACTGCACGGATGGGTTAAATGCGGAGGACGAATTCCTATGTGTGCGCAAGCATACAGTGGCCATCTATGCATTCATTCATTCATTCATTCATATGCAGACTGGGTTGATGTCTTCTCTGAACGTTCTGCTGATACTCTTCCTCCTCATCGGTCTTATGACTGCCCTATTGACTTGCTACCTGGCACGATTCCCCCGAGGGGAAAAATCTATAATCTTACTCTGCCCGAAGAGCAAGCAATGAGGGAGTACATTACCGAAAATTTAAGGAAGGGATTTATCTGCCCCTCTACCTCGCCTGCTGGGGCCGGATTCTTTTTTGTAGAGAAAAAAGATGGCGGCCTGAGACCATGCATTGATTATCGAGCCTTGAATAAGATCACTGTAAAGAATCGATACCCCTTGCCTTTGATTGGGGATCTGTTCAATCAAGTCACTGGGTCCCACATTTTTTCCAAATTGGATTTAAGGGGGGCATACAATCTGATTCGCATCCGGCAGGGGGATGAGTGGAAAACTGCTTTTAATGTGAAAGACGGCCATTACGAGTACCTGGTCATGCCTTTTGGACTTTGTAATGTGCCAGCCGTATTTCAAGATTTTGTTAATGATATATTCAGAGAGTATCTCGGTAGATTTGTGGTCATCTACTTGGATGATATTCTCATTTTTTCTAATTCTTTATTGGAAGCTCTCATCCTTTGAGCCATTGAAGTCCTGGGGGCAACCGATCCCGGGCAGGCGTATTTTGCGTCCCGGCAAGTGGGGGCTCCTACAGGTGAAGCTGGCTGCGGAGATTGGGGGTTGAGGGCTTACCTGGAGGGCTGGAGTTACCAGAGCGTGACACAGACACAAACACACAGACAGACACAATCACACATACAGACACAAACACACACATAGACACACAGGCAGACACAAACACACACACATAGACACACACACACACACACAGACAGACACAAACACAAACACATAGACACACACAAACACACACACATAGACACACACACAGACAGACACATAGACACACAGACAGACACAAACACACACACATAGATACACAGGCAGACACAAACACACACACATAGACAGACACACACACATAGACAGACACACACACACAGACAGACACACACACACACATAGACACACAGGCAGACACAAACACACACATAGACACACAGGCAGACACAAACACATAGACACAAACGGACACATAGACACACACACAAACAGACATAGACACACACACAAATACACTCACCAGTGTGTTCCCCTCCTGTGCGAGGCTCCTTCTTGTAGTCCCATCCACCTGCAGCTCAGTCGCAGGGACAGGCTCCTTCCTGGAGTCCCGCCCCCACCCACTGAACCACCAATGAAATAACAGCATAAAAAAAAACCTGCCTCTCAGGCTCCCAGCTGACGCGGCCTTTTGGACGCCCCCTGCCACCAGCCCCGAGTATGCAGCTGAGCGCTTACCCCCGGCGGTGGGGGGCGTCTAAGAGGCCGCGGCAACCCTACGATGACGGCATGGAACATGACGGCGCGGGACAAGAGAAATAGCCGCGGGACCAGGTAATATAAATCGGGCAGTCCCGGGAAAATCAGGACGTAGAGTATGAGTTAGGTGAGTTAATGCGGCGATCTCCAGGATTTGTACATGGTGGGACATCCTGATCCCAGGGAGGTGGAATTAGCCAGCCAAGATGGGTTTAGGTCCACTTTAAGTATCTTGTAGTCAGTGAATACTATAACTGGATCTAATGACAGTCTTTTCTTTTTAAAGGAAATGGCCACTTTCAGTGGCATTTTTGAAAGCATATATTTTTTTGTGGCAAAAGTTTGTGATCAAGGGACTGAGCTGATCTTGCATTTCTTATTTTCTTAGCAAATGTGTGTTTTATGGAAGATGTATTCACTACCTCAAATCTGTTGCTATTGGCAACTGTATGCCAAGTCTGTACACCGAGATCTACAAGATGAGAGAATAAAGTCCTGTACACACAGAACACTGCTGCTATGGCCACTGCTGGCGTGAGGGAGCTCACTCAACCTTACACATTTCCAGCAGCAGTGTTCTGTTTGTGCAGGACTTACCTCTCTCTTGTAGATCTCTACAGTTGCCAGTAGCAACAGATTACATATATTGAAGTCTGCTTCCATAAAACACACATTTGCTAACATAGCTAACATAGACAAGGACCTGTCTGTGGCTGAAGGACTGTCTGATCTACAGAGTTGCTTTAAGGTGTTTTGCCAGCTTTAGCATACACTTTTCTTATCGCTATCATAATATTAATTGAATGCTTGATCAAAATAAGTTTCACTTCTCTGAGCAGATGCTAATTTGGCTAAAAGGGTAATATGTAATTGTTATGATTAAAGTGCAAACCTAGCCAAATATTATTTTGTAGGTACAGTGGGGCAGAATAACGGAATGCTTCCAGTTTTTGTCGGTTTCGGTGGCCCTATTAAGAAGAAGGTGTCAGCTCACTACAAATTTGGTATCTAATGGTCAGTAGACCACGGAATCCCAGGGAAAGTACGAACAATAGGACACATCAATAGGACTCAAGTGGTTCTAACCTTTGCCAGTCTATAGTTAGAGTTGTGCTTAACATTTTATTTCATTAGATACATATTACAAAAGTCTTAAAAGTCCTAAAAAGTCTTAGTATATTTTAAGTTTAAAGAGGAACTTAGGACCTCTAAAGTACTAGGTCCTGATAGCCCCCCAGTGCAATGCCCAATACCTTTTGGATAATTTGGTGTCTTCCAGATCGCTGTCATCCTGCTGCTTTTTCCACCACCCCCCGCGACTTAGACATCTGTGACAGACACTGGGGGAGCTTAGCAGTCCTGCCATCCTCCACCTTTGCTTCGCTAGTCGTGCTGGCATCTCGCAGAGTTTCTGATCCTCCTACAGCCACGCTGGCCCAAGATGAGAGCTGCAGGAGGAAGAGCAGAAAACAGGTAAGTTAAACCTGCCAAATGGAGAATCGCGAATTTAAAGGAGGGCGAAGTTTGGGGAGTTTTTGAGAACTCTCCAGACTGTCCTATGTTCCTCTTTAAAGTGGACCAACACCCAGGGGTGATCGGCCCGGGAATCTATAAGATTCCCGGGCCGATCACCTCCCTCACCGCGGGACACCCGAGATCGGGATGTCCTGCGGTGAGGGACCCCCCCCAAAAGCCCCAAAAAACTGACCTCCCGCGCGCCCCTCTAGGCGTGCGCGCCCCCGCACCGGCTGTTTGTGAATGGCCGGCGCGGGCGCGCGCACTGTCAAAGGGGCGCGCGGGAGGCGGCGGCGGACGCGCTGTCTTGTCCGCGGCTACGTGGGAGCGTGGTGAGGTGAGTTTTGGGGGGTTTTACACAGCGGGGCACCCCTAATCGGGGTGCCCCCCTGAAGTGGACCAAAACCCAGGATAGTCAAAATCCTGGGTGTTGGTCCACTTTAAGCTTTTAAGCAGTAGCCATACATTTTTCACTGCAGTATCAGCAATTACCACTAGAGGTCATTCATATTCAAAAGATCTTCATATAGTATATCCAGCTACAACACGCAATAGCAGAACTAGTCAGTAACTCTAGTCAGAACCTGATTTTTTACAAAGCACAGAACTGTTTGAAATATCCTCTCTTCTCTATTGTTATGGACATTGTCAAAGGCACTATTCTTAGTATACAGTATGTCCTGCTCCAGATATAATACTATCGGGTATTACTCCGCCATATGGCGCTGGACTGCAGAGACATCGAAAATAGGCTCCTCCCTGCCCCTCAAATACCCGGGGACCTCCCACAAATCACCAGATTTTCTCTGTAGTCTGGACTGCAAAGGACGAGAAATGGCTCTCTACTCGCAAGTGAGCGGGGCTATTAGCCTGCGGCCCTGTAGGACTATTCCCACCCGTTCCATTATTTATGTGCCTCCCAGCCTTGGCTGCGCTGGTCGGGTGATGGTAGGCAGCATCACTGTTAGGTGCTTAGGAGCTCCACCGCAATCCCCCACCAAAGGCTAGGCGGTTCCGGCTTATGGTGAGCCTCTATGGGGATGCCCCTCCCACACTATTGCCCCTTGCCCCTGCCTATCGGTGGGCCCGCTGTCCTCCCTCACTCTCCTTTGTGGCCTTCGGCGGAAAGGGGGGGGTGTGTATGTATGTATATACGTGTATTGGCTTTGTGCTTTATTTCATTATGTTTTGTGTCAGCCGCTGCGCTGACTTGCTTTACTATTCTGTACTTAAAATTTCCGCCGCCGCGCGCCTTTTGTCACTATGTTCCGCGCTTGGCGGCGGCATTACCTCAGGCGCCGGCGCGCCGTCATTGGCTGCTTGTCACGTGTTGGCTTTGCGCTCTTCGGGGGGGCGGGGCCCGTCTCTGGCGCGTTCCGCGTCATTGCTTGTGCGGGCCCGCCCCTCGAGGTATACCGATGCCATTTTGTCTGCTTGGTCGGCTTATGTGTGACGGACCTCTACCTACCGCGGTCCGTAAGTGCCCTCGTGGGCGGCTTTATTTCCACCTTTTTATTACTGTCTGCTTATGGCTCATTTGTGTCTTTCAGACGGGCGAATCCATTGGCTTCTCCCGGCCCTCTATTAGTTGGTTAACTTGTGAGGCCTAGTGTAATTACTCCAACTTCCCTAGCGGGTTATTGGGACTTCCAGGGTTGCTGTATAGCGTTAATCCCTATCGGCCTATAGTGCCGCTATAATCACCATATGGAGGCATCTCAGGATAATGTGACCGGGGTTCCTTCGGGACAAGCCCGGCTGTGTGTAGCGTGTGGGGAGTCTCATGTTGACGCTGACAAGGCGCGGGTCTGCGTACCCTGTGCTGAGAAGGTGCTTGCGCTGCAATCTGGCCTTCCAGTGGCTGGGCCTGCACCCCGTTTCACTTCACCTACCCCCCCAAGCTTAAATCTCACTCCTACTGAGTTGCATACAAGTGGGGATTCTCAGCCTGATGTGTCTTCTAGACTGGCTACTGTTGAGAAGTTGATTGCTAATACCTTGGCGCGTAAGGCCCCTGCTAAAAAAGCGGCACTTAACGCCTAATGTCACTCTTTTTCCTATGGAAACTGATGAGTTTTGGCATCTTTGTGGCTATACCCCTCCGACTCAGGGTCATCTGATGAGAGGCCCAGGGGTCATGACGATTCTGGCTCTGACCCCTGGGCCCTGGATGATACTGATAGATTGCTGACCCAGATTTTTGAGGTTCTGTCCATTTCTCCCCCTGTTGCGGCTCCCAGGCAAAGGGGAGAACTTTTCCATACCGCTAAGTCATGTTTGGAATTTCCTGAGCAAGCACATTTCCATAACCTTGTGCTCAAGGAATGGGAGCGCCCCAGTAGACTTCCCGGTGTACCTACCCTGTTTCCCCGAAAATAAGACACTGTCTTATATTAATTTTTCCCCGGAAAAAGGCACTTGGCCTTATTTTCGGGGGATGTCTTGACAGAAGACAGGCAGCGTGCGTCTCCTCCACATCCCTGGAGCTCCCCCCTTACGTGCCCCGTCATTACGCCCCCTAGTGGTTACAATACCAGGCTGCACAGAGCATCAGGCTGCTCAGCTGTGCTAGTTGAGTATGCCTGCTATAGCCTGTGAGAGTCCCACGGGACCCGCACGGCAGCCTATGCGGGTCGTGTTTGCAGGCTGCTGGGCCTGTTTTAACGTAGGGGCCTGGAGCGGCAGCTCCGTCTGCCCCTACGTTAATCCGGGCCTGCTTACCGGTACCGTATTGTCTCGGTCCAGGTCTCGCTGGGGCACACTCGGCGGCGCGGTCACAGGGAGCAGGCGGCGGCAGCTTTTCCACAGGTTCGCGCAGGCTCTCTGACATCCCCCTGCGCACCGTCCCTCAGCAAATACCCGGCCGAAGTCTTGCGTTGCTCCACAGCGCTGCAGCCAATCAGTGAGCTGCGAGGCGCCACCGCCCCAACGGTCTCTACGGTAGAAGCTCCGGATCCTTCTGCAACATTTCGTGGACGGAACTGTACCAACGGTGAGGCCCTATTTTCGGGGGAGGATTTATTTTCGGGTAGGAATTATTTTGGGGGATGACTTATATAACGATATCCTCCGAAAGCAGGCACTAGGCCTTATTTTCGGAGGATGTCTTATTTTCGGGGAAACAGGGTAAGAGTTGGGATAGGAAGTATCCCTTTCCTGCTGATGCGGTAAAGTGTTGGTCATCCCCTCCCGAAGTGGATGCCCCGGTCCTAGGGTTATCTAACACCTCTGTCATGCACTCCCCTGACTCTACTACCCTGCGGGATGCTGAGGACCGGCGCATTGAGCAGCTGGCTGCCTTTGCATGTGTGGGGACGGCGCTGCACCCGGTCTGTGCCTCGGCCATTACTTCTGTGGCCATTAGGACCCTGATCAGAAGTATACTTGATGGTGCCCCTGATGATTTGCCTTGTGAGGTGTTTAATGCACTCTCCAGTTGTGATGTTTTTGTAAATGTTGTCCTCTCTGCCTTGGATGACACCATTAGAATGTGTGCCAGGATGTGACAGACGCTCTGCCTTTTGGATGTCATCACTATTCGATTGCCCACCGGGTCATTCACTGGCCTTTTCTTAATTAGGTTCCAGACAATGTAATTGTATTTTGATACTGTTACAGGCAATGTCATTGTATTTTGGATGGTATTACAAGACTGCCATTGTGTATTGTTGATTACGTCACAGTCAATGGCATTGTCCTGATTGATTGTATTACAGCCTGCTATTGTTCTACTGATTGCGTCACCGGCAGAGTTGAGGGATTGTGTGCCCTGCTGCTATTGGTCAGTGTGGTTGTCATTGCATGGAGACTTGTGTATATAAGGCCTAGAGTGGCACTAATAGAGAGTTCATCTTCACCCTCAATACTGAGTTCTGTCTCTTATTGGGGGAAACGCTATATTACAATTCACTGGCCCTTGTAAGGGCTGTTCCTGTTTCCTCACGGACGACTCTGGAATGCCAGCAGCACCTCTTACGATTGGGAAAAGGACGTCTCGGGCGGTGAAGCCCTCCGGCGATAAGGGTTATCGCTACAATTGGTGGCAAGCGGTCGGATGGTCCTTTGTACCCAGAGAGAGTGCTACCCTGATGGAGAGTCAGTATGACAAGTTGAAAAGGCTGACCCTGGAGGATCTACTCGAGAGCCGGGGAAGGTCAGCTAGCGACCGCCCACGTCGGGAACTGATAGCCAAGCTGATCAAAATGGATCGTGCAGCAGTGAGGACCGAAACCAATATAGAGATCGACGAAGACGCTGCTCTCGTTCAAGCGGTTCGGAACAGATTGTCGGTCTATGGCCGAATCCATCACAAGAACTGATCGACCAAGTCTTCGCCGCAGCGGAGGCAGAGGCCAGTAAGCGAAGGGAAGATCGACGACTCGCAACCCAGCAGCCTCTCAGCGCCCCTGTGTCTCTGAGCCTCAGTTACACTGGGGGGAAAAAGATTCCATTTGCAGCATTTAAGTCCATCCAGGAAAGTGACAATGAGATTGATGGATTTTTGGCCGATTTTGAACGGCAGTGCGCTTTACACCGGGTACCCACGGAGGAATGGGTCACCATATTATCAGGGAAACTATCGGGGAAAGCTTTCGATGCTTTCCGGGCCATCCCTGATGCGGACATACCACACACTACCATCTGGTAAAGGAGGCTTTGTTAGCCCGGCACGCTGTCACCCCGGAAGCCTACAGTTGTTTTTACTAGAACATTTTCTCAATGCCTTGCAACTAGAGCTAAGAGAGTGTGTGTACAAGACCAGCACCCTGTGAGTACAACTGTATGTGTGTGTGTGTGTGTATCATCTTCACCCTCAATACTGAGTTCTGTCTCTTATTGGGGGGAAAAGACAAGACCAGCACCCTGTGAGTACAACTGTGTGTGTGTACAAGACCAGCACCCTGTGAGTACAACTGTGTGTGTGTACAAGACCAGCACCCTGCGAGTACAACTGTATGTGTGTACAAGACCAGCACCCTGTGAGTACAACTGTATGTGTGTACAAGACCAGCACCCTGTGAGTACAACTGTATGTGTGTGTGGGTGTATCATCTTCACCCTCAATACTGAGTTCTGTCTCTTATTGGGGGGAAATGACAAGACCAGCACCCTGTGAGTACAACTGTGTGTGTACCAGACCAGCACCCTGTGAGTACAACTGTGTGTGTACAAGACCAGCACCCTGTGAGTACAACTGCATGTGTGTGTGTGTGTGTATCATCTTCAACCTCAATACTGAGTTCTGTCTCTTATTGGGGGGAAACGACAAGACCAGCACCCTGTGAGTACAACTGTATGTGTGTGTGTGTGTGTGTATACAGGCCCTGTAGACAAACCAGTAATGCAGATGGATTATCCCGGCAAACAGAACTCTGCCCATGACGAGTCCGGACAGCCCCACGTTAACCCGAACAGGGTCAATCCGGGTCTGCCGGGTGTTCCACAAAAAGGGGGCATTGTGACAGACGCTCTGCCTTTTGGATGTCATCACTATTCGATTGCCCACCGGGTCATTCACTGGCCTTTTCTTAATTAGGTTCCAGACAATGTAATTGTATTTTGATACTGTTACAGGCAATGTCATTGTATTTTGGATGGTATTACAAGACTGCCATTGTGTATTGTTGATTACGTCACAGTCAATGGCATTGTCCTGATTGATTGTATTACAGCCTGCTATTGTTCTACTGATTGCGTCACCGGCAGAGTT
This sequence comes from Gastrophryne carolinensis, assembly GCA_027917425.1. Lineage (NCBI taxonomy): Eukaryota > Metazoa > Chordata > Amphibia > Anura > Microhylidae > Gastrophryne > Gastrophryne carolinensis. The sequence goes on from CM051234.1 coordinate 396,697,454, forward strand.
GAGGGATTGTGTGCCCTGCTGCTATTGGTCAGTGTGGTTGTCATTGCATGGAGACTTGTGTATATAAGGCCTAGAGTGGCACTAATAGAGAGTTCATCTTCACCCTCAATACTGAGTTCTGTCTCTTATTGGGGGAAACGCTATATTACAATTCACTAGCCCTTGTAAGGGCTGTTCCTGTTTCCTCACGGACGACTCTGGAATTCCAGCAGCACCTCTTACGATTGGGAAAAGGACGTCTCGGGCGGTGAAGCCCTCCGGCGATAAGGGTTATCGCTACACAGGACATCTGCCCTTGTGGTGGCTATACGCCGCTCGGTTTGCCTACGCCAGTGGGCTGCTGACAATGCTGCCAAGAAGGCCCTCACTGGTTTTCCCTTCAAAGGACTACGCCTGTTTGGGGACCGCCTGGATCTTTTTGCTATGGGAGGCAGGTTACCCCAGCCCTTTCGGGGTCAGGGCTCTCTCTCCTCCCCCTACCGTGGTGCCAGACAAGGGAGGGGGGTTTCCTTTACTGGGGCCCGGGGAGACTTCTGGGGTAGGGGCAGAGGACGTGGACGTCCTGGCTCCTCCTGGGGCTCCACGCCTAAGTCCTCTCCCAAGCCCCCTAAGGCATGATGGGGCGCCCTCACCCATCCGGGTGGGGGGACGGCTTCAACACTTTGCTCACGTCTGGAGGCTTCATGTCTGAGACCGGTGGATTCAGGAGGTAGTGTCCTCCGGTTACAAGATAGAGTTTGCTGCCTGACCGCCCCCAAGATTCATCAGATCCCGGGTTCCTCAGGACCCTGTGTTAGCTCAGGAGCTAGTGCAGGCAGTGCAAGGCCTCCTGGAGCTGGGGGTCATCTGCAAGGTCCTTTTAAGAGAAAAAGGCAAGGGCTTCTATTCCAACCTATTCACAGTACCCAAAAAAGATGGGTCACTCAGGCCCATCCTGGACTTAAAGATCCTCAACAAATTTGTCAGGAGCAGGCGCATTGAAACTCTGCGCTCTGCCATCAGTTCCCTACGCCCAGGGGATTTCATGACTTCTGTGGACATCAAGGATGCTTACCTTCATATTCCTGTATTTCCAGGTCATCAAAGGTTCCTCAGGTTTGCTTTGGAGGATCAACACTACCAGTTTGTGGCATTGCCCTTTGGTCTCACCTCAGCTCCCAGGGTGTTCACCAAGGTGCTGGCTGGTGTGATGTCTCTGCTCAGGTATCAGGGCGTCCGCGTGCTGCCTTATCTGGACGACATTCTCATCACCTCCCAATCTCTACATCAGGCAGAATTGGATACTCAGCTGGTGGTGTCCACCCTGGAGTCATTTGGATGGGTGATCAACCACCCTAAGTCCTCATTCCTAGGAATGATTCTGGATACAGTTCAGGCAAGGATTTTCCTTCCTCAGCAGAAGGTGGACAGTCTGATTGCACAGGTCCAATTCCTGCTATCTTGTCATCATCCCTCCATCAGGCAGGGGATGCAGCTGGTGGGCCTGATGGTGGCGTGCTTCGAGGCGGTCCCTTATGCTCAGTTCCACTTGAGGCCTCTGCAACTCCACCTCTTGTCAGTATGGGACAAGGATCCAGCGTCCCTGGACAGGGTCTGTGTGCTTTCCCCCCTGGTCGGGAGGTCCCTCTCGTGGTGGATGGACTCAAGGAACCTGTTAGGGGGCAGATCCTTTCTTACCCCTGCCTGGGAGACAGTCACCACAGATGCCAGTCTGTCAGGTTGGGGGGGGGGTTTCTGGAAGTCCCTGAGGTTCCAGGGGAGGTGGGGCCCTCAGGAGGCCCACACACCTATCAACGTCTTGGAACTGCGGGCGATCAGATTAGTTCTGGCTCAATTGACTCCTCACCTTCGGGGCCTGCCTGTTCAGGCGCTTGCACAACCAGACGGCAGTTGCCTACATCAATCATCGGGGAGGGACCCGGAGCAAGAGGGCCCTCCAGGAAGTGTCTCTGATCCTGACCTGGGCGGAGACCAATGTTCCCTGCATATCAGCCGTGTACATCCCGGAGGTGTAAAATCTCCTGGCAGACTCTCTGAGCAGGGGGACCTCTCGCCAGGGAGAATGGTCCCTATGCAGCAGGGTGTTCCAATCTTTGTGTCACCGTTGGGGCCAACCAGATGTGGATCTGTTTGCGTCCCGCCACAATCACAAGCTCCCAGCTTTTGTCTCTCTGTCGACAGGATCCTCTGGCCTTGACCTTGGATGCGCTAGCAATGTCATTGCAGGTCTTTCAGTTTCTGTATGTCTTCCCTCCATTCCCCCTGCTGGGCAGGGTTCTGCGCAAGATTGCTCTGGAAGGGGTGCCAGCAATTCTGGTGGCCCCCAGGTGGCCAAGAAGAGTGTGGTTCGCAGACGTGGTGCAGCTACCCTTGGTGCCAGATCTGCTCACTCAGGGCTCACTACGCCATCCCAATTTACAAACTCTGGCTTTGACGGCCTGGCTGCTGAAGCCTCCATCTTGATGGAGAAGGGGCTGTCTTCCTCGGTTGTGGATACTTTGATTAAAGCTAGGAAGAAGTCTTCCTCTTCCATTTATTACAGGGTTTGGCATGCCTACATTGACTGGTGTGAGTCTCTTCCCTGTCGTGTCTTCTCTATTCCCAGGATTCTGGAGTTCCTGCAGCATGAGTTGGAGATGGTGGGTCACTCATGTGCGTCCCCCACGTAACCCTATGGTGCCTGTTTAGGATCTGAACTTGGTTCTGTCAGCCTTGCAGGGTGCTTCCTTTGAACCTGTGCAGGGTGCTGCCTTGTCTATTCTTACGCTCAAGGTTGTATTTCTGGTGGCTATCACTTCTGTCAGGCATGTGTTCTGAGTTGGCGGCGTTTTCCATTCAGCCCCCCTACTATGAGAGACACCAGGACAAGGTGGTGTTTCGTTTCAAACCTGACTTTCTGCCTAAGGTAGTGTCTGCCTTTCATTTGAATCAGGATATTGTTCTTCCTTCTTTGTGCCCTAATCCTAGCAATGCTAAGGAGAGGGTTTTGCACTCTTTGGATGTGGTTAGGTGTCTGATGTACTATCTGGTGGCTACTGCACCTTTCAGGAAAACTGATGCTCTTTTTGTGGTCCCTTCTGGTCCTAGGAAGGGTTTGGCTCCTGCCAAGTCTACTATCAGCAAATGGATCCGTCAGGCTGTGATTCAGGCCTACTCTGCTAAGGGGAAGAATCCTCCCTTCTGCCTTACTGCTCATTCCACTCGTGCTATTGGTGCCTCTCTGGCTTTTCAGCACCAGGCTTCTGTTGAACAAGTTTGCAAGGCCGCTACTTGGTCTTCTGTTCATACCTTTTCAAAGTTTTACAAGGTTGATGTTAGGGCCTCAGCTGATGCTGTTTTTGGACGAAAGGTTCTGCAGGCGGCAGTGGTTTAAACTGTCTGCTGCTATTTTTTCTTGGGGATCCCACCCTACTTTATGGACACTGCTATTGGATGTCCCGATTGTAAGTATTATATTTGGAGCAGGACGTACTGTATACTAAGAATAATACGATTCTGTGATTACTCACCTTTAGAATTGGTATTATGAGTATACAGTACGTCCTGCTCCAACCCACCCTTGGTTGCATTATCTTGGATCCCCTGTATGGTGATTGTTACCATTTTTATAGTTGATAGTTTGGATTGTTTAAATTCTCCCGGCTTCTCACTAACTGTTTTCAATGCTGGGGATTTGTGGGAGGTCCCCGGGTATTTGAGGGGCCGGGAGGAGCCTATTTTCGATGTCTCTGCAGTCCAGCGCCATCTGGCGGAGTATATCCCAACTGTAAGTATTCGATTTGGAGCAGGTGAGTAATCACAGAATTGTATTTTTCCCCCATAATGGAATCTATTATACTGCTAGTTTACATTTGCATCCTGGAGTTTTTAATGTTTTTGCCTCCTATATATGCTGGAACCATAATTTAAAGTGATCCTATACCCAGAAAGAACGTGTATGTCCTCACCTTCTATCCCCAGCCCAATGCCCAAAACAGCCGGTGTTTCTTTTTTACTAAAGCCTTTTCCCCAATATTCATAGAAACTCGAACCATATGCAGTCTGCTGTTTGAATGGTCATATTGCTCCCTGGTGCTTTTCAGCACTGATACATTCAGTTACACACAGATCAGCATTGGTAGTCAGCTTTACCAGTTACAATAACTGCAATAAATCTGAAAGTACTAAAAGCTCAACTGCCATTATGAGGCAGTTTACCTTGGAACTGAGCATACGGAATGCCATTAGGCATCATACTGCTTCCTGTTAGTGTTTTTCTAAATACCGTGCAAAGGCTTTGGTATAAAAACAAACACAGGCTGTTTTGGGGCACTGGGCTGGGGATAGAACGTGGCAACATAAACTTCTTATCTGGGTATACGTACACTTTAAGTACGGGAGAATCTCAATTACCTCTCATAGTAAACGTATCATTTAAGTTAACTGCTAGTTTGAGTGATAGATCCACTTGTTTCCTTCTATTTTCTTGTAGTGATATAAATATGAAAATGTTCTAATAAAGGATATATAAAAAAAGTCTGCATATACAACAAAATGTCCACTAGATGGCACCAAAGTAAAGCATATTTTCATTAAGTATAATGTTACAGACTAAACCCTATTGTAGTATGCCATAAGCCTTTCAGAGGAAGTAGCATGTGACCTGACTGGCAAAACTAAAAGATCAGTGTTGTCAGTCTGAAGAAGGGGCAACCACCCAAGGGGGGTCAGACATCATGGTGGGGAGACTTCGAGGGTACGGGGAGAATAGGTCACATTTTTATTCTTTCAACAGGCCAGGTGCTGTTCCTAGATACCCACTGTAATCCTCGCCTAGTTACCCACCTTCCTCAGCAACACTATTGTGCTTGGACATCATCCTACTTGAGCTACACAACTGTGACTGAGCATGCTTGGAAATGTTTTCAATGCAGTAGCAGTTGTAATAGACCTTCACTATTCACCTCTGCCGCCTGCTCTTTGAACTCCCATCTGGACCTCCACTATACGCCTCACCTGCCAGCCTTTGGACCTTGGCCTGTTATTAGACTACATGCTCAATTTGCCTTTCACCACCAAATACTTATCTTGGCTGTGTCTGTCCTCTGCTCGCAGTTCCATAATTCATTCCCTGGTTACATGACCTGGACCTTCCTTTCAGCCTAGCCCATCCTCCATTGCAGGGGGCCCCAGACTCCAGGCCCTAGTTCAAGTGGTGCGTTTAATATTTTGTTCTCCACCATTAGATGTCACTTGACACTGTAACATAGGAGTGAAATCTCTTGTAGGTAAACTGGACCTTCAGCATCATTTCATGAAAACCTCAATCCCTCAAAAACTATTCCCTAACAACTAAAATGAATTTATTTGATATTTTAAGTCACTTAATTGTTATCCTTTCCCTCACTGGGCTGCAACTCAGGACTCTAGGATACGGGCGCTGCCATCTTGCCTCAGAAGCATCACATATTGAGGAGAGGGATAAAAGTGCAGGAGGCGGGGTTACATCTGTGCTTTGCAGGGACAGAGCAAAACTTGGTTCAAGTTAAGGACAGCAATCCCAGAATGCAGAGTGGCACAGTCAGAAGACACTTCCTGTCTGTCGGCAGCCTGAGACTCCATGGGCCGCCATCTTGGATGTTTATAGGCTTAGAAAATGCAGTTGATGGAGGCAGGATGATTTTTTAGGTGACATGCAAATGTAGGTTCTTTTGAAAGAAAGTGTACACAACCTTATCGTGCACAGTTGCAATAGGACCTGGGAGGGGCAGCCCTATTTGTAAGGGGGACCCAAATGAAAAAAGGCTACACTGTCTGGGGACCAGCAGGTAGCAAAAACTTAAAGCTGGTTGGGTTAATGGGCTCTCTGTATGACAATATCCAACAGACCACAGGTGAGGGGGTTTTGGGCCACCCCTTAGAGCACGTGAGAGCTCAACATTACCTTACCTCGCAGAATAGATAGCCAATTTAAGGGTAGGCAACATTAAAATACAAAAATATTTTATATATATTTAAGATTAAAAACCTTGTACATATACATGCACCACGGCACGCCGGTGAAACATGAAACCACAATAATGTCCATCACGTTACAGATATACAGTCGATGAGTGACGTATGGTCCAAAATTTATACAACGGTTTTCTATAGGTGACCAGTTTCTTGGGGCGGACTAGTTTCGCCTTTGGATAGGCTTCTTCAGCGCCCTATCAAGCACTCTAAGTATATACAAAATATAATAATTGTAAATAAATGTACAAGGAGACGCCATAATACAACTTCATCAAGTTGATAACAATAACTACCTGGTACCACCTTAGTATGTGGTTGTGAACATGCTGCAGCCTGGATGGCCCATGGCCCACACAAGAAATATGGCTTAGGCTTGGGTAGAGTCTTAGGCCCTTATTTAACAAGGGATAGCGCCAGGTAGCGAATGGTGAGCGAACGGTAATGACGCTCACCGCCACGAGTACGCCGGCTCCCCTCCGCAATCACACATTTATCAAGCCGATCCTGCTTAGCGACTGACAGAGCGCCAGATAGCGAATCATTCATCATTATTCCAGCCTCACCCCACAGCGCCAGCGAGCGACCTTGAACAGCGACAGGTATGACCTCTCGCTACCTGGCGCTCTCCAATGCATTTCAATGGAACAATCTTTAAATATTCATAATTAATTGCTATTAATGTTTTTTTTTTTTTTTTTTTAAATGTCAAAAATTATGTGACCACTTCTGCAATGTTAGATATTTTTTTTAAGGTTAAAAAAAAAAAAAAAAAAAAATTGTGCAGAATTGATATTACAGGTCTGATATTAATGTATTCATATTAGAAAATGTTTTGAAAAACATGTTTTTTTTTTTTTCAAAAAATATGGTTGTTTGGGGGTTAAAAAACTACTTTTAACCCATCGCCGCCAGCGCTCTGGGGTTTAAACAAGTATTTCACTGCGCGAGAATTTTTTGAGCGTGATTTGTTAATGAATATGCTGGGAGCCGTTCGCTATGGCCATTCGCTGTCATGCGCTCCTATACAGCGCGGAACCTGTCAAACAGCGACTCCTAACCCCGTATTCAACATTACCGCACACCGACTGAGTCGCTGTCAACAGCTGAACAACGGCCAAGCACAGCGAATACTAGCGGGCGCTGTGAAAATAACGCTACTGTCGCTCATCTGTCGCTACCTGGCGCTATTAATGAATCGGCCTCTTAGTTTCGCTAGGAATGCATTAGCCCGCGTTATCAGAAGGTCGCTGGTGTTCTATAAGGTAAAGCCAAAAAAGAGAAGATTTGTGGGCACCCTCAAGAGGCTCAGAGAGTGATAACAGAAAGAATTGAAGGTGGATGCGGAGAGAGGTGGAACCTAACAGGCAGCGTATTTGCCTGCATGATTTTTTAGGTGGGCAATCTGTATGGGTGGGGGAACATACACAATACCTGTAGCTGATACTTTACTTTCCCCTACTGTAGGTTACACGCGTAACATTGAGATGTTACTTATGTATAACAAACTAGACATTTAGCTGTGCTTGCTTTGCAGTAGCAGAAAGTAACAGATTTATCAGCTGAGAGGTAGAGAAGTGCCTTTGATAAAAATACATACAGCCTGTCACCAGACCGAGTGATAGTTGTCCTTTAAATAAAGGGGTTCTTGGGCCAGTGACACCCCTCAGATATCTGACACCCTTGGCTTTTTCTTATGTGAACCTTGCTGGCAGGAAGCAAGGTTATCTGTCTGCAACAGGATCCCGGACACACATAAAAGCATAGCCCTTCCCTGTCTGAAATTCCTTTAATTGGAGAAGGTAATTATGGTCAAAGGTAAAGCTGTGTGTTGTTTGGTTGGTAAGGCGGTTATTGTTGTTGGTAATCCTTGTTCTTATTATTCAGCGTAACAGTGGCAGAGTCACAATGTTTACTTCAGCACACCCATATGGACAAACTGTAGCAAGCGAAACAAAATTCATACACAGGGCTGGCCGAGGCTTTAACTTTACGCCTGTGCTAAACACAACCCGGCAACACAGATAACACTGGTAACATGTATGTGAAGAGACCAGATAAAATGTGGCATATGATTTCTGCTGTGCCATTTCTATTATTCACCCGATCACATTGGATAATTACAGGCTGATTCATTACTAGCGGCAGGTAACGGCAGATGAGCGTCTGTACAGCGACCGCTAGTGGCCGCTCTGATCGGCCGCGAGTCGCTATTACAGAGCGCCTCAGTCGCTGTAGTAACATTGCCGGCATTTTTGAATTTGATGTGTGAGTCACTATAACACCAGTACAGCACTATATGGGAGCAAACAGTAGAGACTGGTCAGTGTGAGCGACCATATTCATAAAAATAACAGCCTCACACAGCGGCGGCGCTCAAAATTGTGTCGCTGTAGCCCAGAGCGCTAGGAGCTGTGTGATTATTTGAACACATATCCACTAGCAACAAAGCAAAAACATATGGAATTACATTGTTCTTACATTGTGACATTAACATTTTAATACAAGACATGTAATGACAATTCTGCATAAAAAAAATCAAAAAAGTTGTCAAAAATGTATTTAAATGAGCCAGGGGAAGTCACACAATGATTTGATACAAAACAAAAAAAATATTAAAAGAAAACCCTGTTTAAAGAGAAGAAAAGTAACGTCCATTGAAATGTAGGGGAGAGCGACAGGTAGCGGCAGGTAAAAGGTAGTGTGACAGGTCTGAAAGCCAGAGCGCCACCGGGATCCACTGAGTCGTCTGTAATGATGAATTAGTCGCTACGTGTCACTGTTAGAGGCGCTCAACAGAACAGCCTTCATAAATGTGGTATTACGTGCCGCGGCCGGCGTTCACCTGACGCTACCTGTCGCTATCCCTTGATGAATAAAGCCCTTAGAGTGTAGTAAGGTCACTGACTAATAAAGCAGACCTGAACCCTCTCGCAGTGTCCACAGGGACACTCAACTAACCTACCTGCATTAGACCCCTTTCCCAGCTTCCCAATTGCATTACATTGAAGAAGGAATACTCCCAACACAAGGGAATCAGGAGGATAATTGAAAACAATGATGACATTCACATGTATGTATGTGCTGTGTTGCAGCATGTACTGGGGAACACTACATGCCATGTTTGCATTGCAATGTGTTCACAATGCAGCCTATAGATGTCTATCAGCACAGGTATTGAGCTTTAAATACAGGTTATACTCACCACCCCATCTCATGGTCCATTGCTGGTCCCAGTGCGCCATCAGTCCCTGCTGTCATACAGGCAACTGTTACCCATCTCTCCATGCTTAGGATTTTGTGGCACATGTATGGGGTAAGGCTGTCCTAGGCTGGGGAAAGAATTCACACGTTGTCTGAAGAATGTTCTTCCTTATTTATTAGAAGCTTGTTCCTTGGTCACACACTTGGTCAGCAGTACAAATTCACGTGACGCACCAAAGTTCTCCTGGTGCCTGGGTACACTGCCAGTGTTGACGTGGCACTTTTACATTCCCCCTGTAGGTACGCTTCCCATGTGATCCATCAGCAGGTCTCTCAAGTGGTGATGTATTTCCTGGCTTTAGGCCTACTTGGTTTTCCTCTGCTGGCACCTTCACTTGGCTTCTACTCAGGCTCACTGGATTCTAGAGGTTTCCCAGTTTATTTAACCTCTGCTATCCTCCCAGAAATGAATAGTTATTATTAATATGCTACTTTTTATGCAAGAAGCACATGGTATTGCAGGATATAGCAACTTCTAGATTTGCAGAATACTCAGACGCAGGGCCGGATTAAGAGCATCCCGGGCCTGGTGCTGTAGATTTTGATGGGTCTATTTATCGAAGTATATAAAATGAAAACGCAACACAAAGCAATTTTGTTTAAAGTGGACCAACACCCTCCCATGATCGGCCCGGGAATCTATAAGATTCCTGGACCGATCAGACCCCTGACTGCGGGGCACCCCGATCGCCGCTGTGTGAAACCCCCCAGAAACCCCTACCTGATCCTCGATCCAGCGGCGCCCGCCGCCGCCTCCCGCGCGTCCCTCTAGCAGGACGCGCACCCTGTAAGAGTGACGCGCGGGAGGCGGCGGCGGGCGCGCTCTCTTGTCCGTCGCTGCCTCCCGCTTTTCCGTCGGCGGGGATTGGCTGTGGCGGTCACATGGGAGCGGGGAGAGGTGAGTTTTTGGGGCTTTCTGGGGGGTTTCACACAGCCGATCGGGGTGCCCCACCGAAGTGGACCAAAACCCAGGATAGTCAAAATCCTGGGTGTTGGTCCACTTTAAGACAAAGTGCATTTGTCACATGTCTAATGTACATTAAATTACCAGGATAGCTGAATACATGTTAGTGTAGGAAAAATGTGCATATCTTCATAGAGTTTGTTCTTTAGCTAAAAAAGGAATCAACTGGCTTTTTGGGGGGGGGGGGGGCAGAGTGTGAAAGAGGTGTTGTAGAGGGTTCGCTATGCCCCCAGACTGTAACACCTATCCCATGTGACGTCACACCCGCAGCTTTTTTGGTTAACACACAGGGCTTGCTACAGGGCTGAAACACGAGGATATCCTTTTTTTATTATAATAAAGTTAATTTTTGTAACCTGGTGTCTGTCTTTATTCATACTTGTTTTTGTCTTAGCAGTGAAATAGACAGCGTCTATTACTAAGTTGGGACTTGGCATTAACTAACCTCCCGTTATTACCACATCATTGTTTCAGGGAAGAGCCGAGTACTGTCAGGCTGTCCAGTAGCATAATCTGGCGCTAAATCATCCCAGAGCAGACAATGAAAGTGACCAGCACTTTTCTCTCCAAAGACAAGCTCACTTTTTCATCTGTTACTGAATTGTCCTTAAAAAGGAAAGCAAGATAAAGAAAGAGCAAGACAAATAATGGGGAAGAGAAAGAGCGTGAAGGAAAGAAAGCAATAGAGCATTGTTGAGAAAGAGATAGAGAGCAAATTGAAAAAGAGGGAAAAAACAAAAAGAAGTACAAGGTAGAGGGAGGGAGGGAGAGAAACAGTGAGAGGCGGAAAAGGGGAGGGAATGAGACAAAGAGAGCAGGAGAAAGAGAGAAAATGTGATATAGAGAGAAGGAAAGAGCTAGAGCAGGGTTGGGAGAGGAGGGGAGAGAGAAAGAAAAAAAGAGAAAAGAGGGAGGAAAGGAAAGAGAAAAGAGGGGAGAAAAAAAAGAAACAGAGACAAGAGTTAGAGGGGAGAACAGAAAAAGAGGAAAGGGAAAGTAAGGGGTCAAGTGTGTGAGAGATAAAGAATAAGACAGAGAGGAGGGGAGAGACAAGTAATCAAAATAAAGAGGGAGAGTCGGAGAAAGAATGGGTGGGAGAAGGGGAGAGAGAAAGAAAGCAAACAAAAAGAGATAGTGAAAATAGATGTGGAAAATAAATATAGAGAGAAGGAAAGAAAGTAGGGGGTGAGAGAGAGAGAAGGAGAAAGGGAGTGACACAATGAACAGAATGAAAGGGTGAGAGTAGGTGAAGGAATGGGAGGAAGTGAGGGAGAGAGAAAAAGAATGGTGAAAGAAGGAAAGAAAGTAGGGGGTGGGAGAGAGAGAAGGAGAAAGGGAGTGACACAATGAACAGAATGAAAGGGTGAGAGTAGGTGAAGGAATGGGAGGAAGTGAGGGAGAGAGAAAAAGAATGGTGAAAGAAGGAAAGAAAGTAAGAGAGCAGGACTGACAGACAAGACAGGGTGCTGCTTGGGAGGGGGGTATATGTGGGTCCCCAGACACCCCCTTGGCTAGATGCAGGTGCAGCTCCTGCCTCCCATCCACCAATCAGAGCGCGAGCTTCACTTTCCGGGGAAGGAGGCAGGTTGCCATGGCTCCGGACCGTCACTTTAGGAAAGTTACCTTGTCGTAGGCTCCCCAGGATAGAAGCCGGGCGGGAAGTGCAGCGACATTTCCATGTCAGGACTGTTAGGAAGTCCGCCAGGCTGCGCTCCCAGCGCAATGCGCTCTCTCACGGATGGGGGAGTTCTCCTCAGCTCGGAAGGAACAGCCCATATCAGCTCCCGTACTGTCAAAGCGGAGCGTCCGATTGGTCGGCCAAACAACTGGCATGATGTCAGCGCCTGGGCGGGGAATGGGCGTGGTGGGTGTGTACGAGCTGCTCCAGACGCTGGGCGGGGTGAGTTAGTGTTGGCACGTGCGGGAGCCGCCGCGGGAGCCGCCGCCTCTCCTCAGCGGAGTCCCGGGTCCTCATCCTTCCTCATAGCCCAAGCCGGGCGTCCGCGCGGGCCGCGTTTGCAGGCTGCTGGGCCTGTTTTAACATAGGGGCCTGGAGCGGCAGCTCCGTCCGCCCCTACGTTAATCCGGGCCTGCACATGTCTGGCCAAATGTTTAATGTGTCGTGGGTCTTCATTGTGACAGTCCCAGGGGAGATATCCAGATTGCCGGAGCTGCACTTTGCATAGACCCCTTGCAACCCCTCACGCAATCCTTACCTGAACCTTAATTCCCTGGAGATGCAGCCCCGTGATCGGCCACCAGCAGTCACGTGGGCCGCCCTGTACTGCCGGTCGGGGAGGGGAAATCCACCCCAGGCCAACGAGACCGCTAGCATCCAGGGATCATGATTCAGGTAAGGGTTATGGGGGTCTGTGTGCAGGGGGCCTCCAGCCATCTGGATGCCCCCCTCTAGACTGTTACAATGTGCCCCCCCCCCCATTATGTTGAAAATGGGTGTGGGGGTGTTAACTGTTTCCTAACTTCCTTCTAAGTGAATGAGTCCCATAAGTGTAATGCAAACACTTTAGGTTCCTAAGCCTCTATATAGATCTATTAATTAATTATTTCTTTATTATATAACACACCATGGCACTGCTTTGCATTAAGGTCCTCACCATGTTCAACATGCCACACATCGATCAAAGCCACTGCAACCTGCCTCGCAGCTCCCCTGCTGTTCCTGCAAACTGCCTCATGTATCTGGTCTTCTGTAGCCACCATCTTTGCCACTGCCTCTGATGCCAGGTGCAACCAGGGATGAAACAATGGTGCAGTGGTGGGCAGCATATAAGCCTACCACTGCACTGCGCCCCAACAGAGGCACAGCACAGTAGACAGTATGCAGCTATCATGTGACCAGTCCTTGGAGAGATACTCTCCTAACAGAGGCACAGCACAGTAGACAGTATGCAGCTATCATGTGACCAGTCCTTGGAGAGATACTCTCCTAACAGAGGCACAGCACAGTAGACAGTATGCAGCTATCATGTGACCAGTCCTTGGAGAGATACTCTCCTAACAGAGGCACAGCACAGTAGACAGTATGCAGCTATCATGTGACCAGTCCTTGGAGAGATACTCTCCTAACAGAGGCACAGCACAGTAGACAGTATGCAGCTATCATGTGACCAGTCCTTCGAGAGATACTCTCCTAACAGAGGCACAGCACAGTAGACAGTATGCAGCTATCATGTGACCAGTCCTTGGAGAGATACTCTCCTAACAGAGGCACAGCACAGTAGACAGTATGCAGCTATCATGTGACCAGTCCTTGGAGAGATACTCTCCTAACAGAGGCACAGCACAGTAGACAGTATGCAGCTATCATGTGACCAGTCCTTGGAGAGATACTCTCCTAACAGAGGCACAGCACAGTAGACAGTATGCAGCTATCATGTGACCAGTCCTTGGAGAGATACTCTCCTAACAGAGGCACAGCACAGTAGACAGTATGCAGCTATCATGTGACCAGTCCTTTGAGAGATACTCTCCTAACAGAGGCACAGCACAGTAGACAGTATGCAGCTATTATGTGACCAGTCCTTGGAGAGATACTCTCCTAACAGAGGCACAGCACAGTAGACAGTATGCAGCTATCATGTGACCAGTCCTTGGAGAGATACTCTCCTAACAGAGGCACAGCACAGTAGACAGTATGCAGCTATCATGTGACCAGTCCTTGGAGAGATACTCTCCTAACAGAGGCACAGCACAGTAGACAGTATGCAGCTATCATGTGACCAGTCCTTGGAGAGATACTCTCCTAACAGAGGCACAGCACAGTAGACAGTATGCAGCTATCATGTGACCAGTCCTTGGAGAGATACTCTCCTAACAGAGGCACAGCACAGTAGACAGTATGCAGCTATCATGTGACCAGTCCTTCGAGAGATACTCTCCTAACAGAGGCACAGCACAGTAGACAGTATGCAGCTATCATGTGACCAGTCCTTGGAGAGATACTCTCCTAACAGAGGCACAGCACAGTAGACAGTATGCAGCTATCATGTGACCAGTCCTTGGAGAGATACTCTCCTAACAGAGGCACAGCACAGTAGACAGTATGCAGCTATCATGTGACCAGTCCTTGGAGAGATACTCTCCTAACAGAGGCACAGCACAGTAGACAGTATGCAGCTATCATGTGACCAGTCCTTGGAGAGATACTCTCCTAACAGAGGCACAGCACAGTAGACAGTATGCAGCTATCATGTGACCAGTCCTTTGAGAGATACTCTCCTAACAGAGGCACAGCACAGTAGACAGTATGCAGCTATTATGTGACCAGTCCTTGGAGAGATACTCTCCTAACAGAGGCACAGCACAGTAGACAGTATGCAGCTATCATGTGACCAGTCCTTCGAGAGATACTCTCCTAACAGAGGCACAGCACAGTAGACAGTATGCAGCTATCATGTGACCAGTCCTTGGAGAGATACTCTCCTAACAGAGGCACAGCACAGTAGACAGTATGCAGCTATCATGTGACCAGTCCTTCGAGAGATACTCTCCTAACAGAGGCACAGCACAGTAGACAGTATGCAGCTATCATGTGACCAGTCCTTCGAGAGATACTCTCCTAACAGAGGCACAGCACAGTAGACAGTATGCAGCTATCATGTGACCAGTCCTTCGAGAGATACTCTCCTAACAGAGGCACAGCACAGTAGACAGTATGCAGCTATCATGTGACCAGTCCTTCGAGAGATACTCTCCTAACAGAGGCACAGCACAGTAGACAGTATGCAGCTATCATGTGACCAGTCCTTCGAGAGATACTCTCCTAACAGAGGCACAGCACAGTAGACAGTATGCAGCTATCATGTGACCAGTCCTTCGAGAGATACTCTCCTAACAGAGGCACAGCACAGTAGACAGTATGCAGCTATCATGTGACCAGTCCTTCGAGAGATACTCTCCTAACAGAGGCACAGCACAGTAGACAGTATGCAGCTATCATGTGACCAGTCCTTCGAGAGATACTCTCCTAACAGAGGCACAGCACAGTAGACAGTATGCAGCTATCATGTGACCAGTCCTTCGAGAGATACTCTCCCAACCGAGCGTCAGTCATTCCTTCTCCTGTCCTATAAAACAGTTACCCATATCTCTATGCTTAGGTGAAGGTAGGGCTTAGGGAGTAAGTGACTTCTGGGCATTAGGGGGTTTTGTGGCACATGTGTGGGGTAAAGCTGTCCCAGGCCAGTGTAAGTACACAAAGAATCCACATGTCTTAGGAAGGTTCCACTTACTTTATTAGAAGCTTGTTTCGTGGTCACACACTTGGTCTGCTGTACAGATTCACATGATACATGAAGTTCTCCTGTTGTCCACTGTTAGAGTTGATATAGCTCTCTACCATGCAGGTACTCTCACCATTTGAACCATCTGCTGATCCTAAGCAGGTGGTTACGTCTTTTCTGGCTGTAGGTCTACTTGATTATCCTCTGCTGGTTCACTTACAGCTGGAACTATCACTTGGTTTCTATTCTTCCTCTTCCTGCCTAGCTGATATACATGCTCCCCTTTCCAAAATCAATGAGTACTTAGACTGACTAAATGCTAGATGGTACCTAATCTATATAACCTTTGTGCTCCTCCCAGATGTGAATAGTTATTATTAATCTGCTACAGATTAACAGTAAACACATACTGTTAGACCTTCAGGACCCCCCCCCCCTCCCCATGCATTCTAGCCAATTGGGTGGCCCCACTGATCCCTCTGCCAATATGCTACCCTGCTGGTCAATAAGTGCATTTTAAGACTGAGGCTGCAGCACTGCAGGGGCAGATCATGTGCAGGTGGGATGTGGCCTCCTAAATCAATGTCACTGAATCTTTAGCTTTGTAGGGACAGATAATGTTGCAGGAGTGACTTTGGCCCCACACAGCCATGATGTGAAGGATATAGCTTTGGGATAAGAACATTGGCTGGGGTTTCTTAGCTGGGGGTGTACAGTGGGGCTGGGTACAGGGAGCTGGATAAGGGGTATAAAGTGTCAATTGTCTCTGCTTGTCTAACTCTTTAGTAGTTCATCTGTATCCAAATCAATTAAAACTACTGGAAAGGGGTTACTGTATGAACCTTGGATGGGGTTTGGTCACATTTAGTTAACCCTCTGCTTGACATAGCTTTATTAAACGATGATGTTTGGTGTTCGGTTTATACTTTTCAAGGTTAAGCTCCTACAGCTAGAAAATGTTTGCTGCATACTGAATGTAAAACAAAGATATGAATATGTTATCAAGTTGTAAAATGCTTCCTTCATGAGCTTCCAGGAATGCTGGGGGTCACTGGCAGCCAAGTGAACCATATATACTAAAATCTTATGCATGTCCTTCGAGTGGCCCACCCAGCATATCTATGTTTCACATGCATATGGGACACCCCAGAGGAGAATCAGAAGGGCATTTAGAGTTGAACAATACTTTTACTATTTTATGCTTGCTACTATAGATCATAAAAATGATGAAGAGCCCTACTAAATCTACAGCTGTATTTACAAATGGAACGTTTCTGTAAAGGTGTCTTTATAAGGGCAAAGGCTTTATAGTCATCTCTTAACAATGTTTTGTCAGCTGCATAAAACAGCCCAGACTCAGCATTTACAATGTGTGTATCAGTATGAGCTGACTGCTTTCATGTTGCTGTCACTTTTCGATTTGGATGCTAGAGTTAGGACTATAATAAGCAAACATTTCCTGCAAGTGGTTTCTGGTCAAGTGGACATCTACTGTCTATATCAGCAGTAGCCTAAAAACAGGGCCGGCTGTAGGGTTTTGTGGGCCCTTGGGCGACAGGGTCTCAGTGGGCCCCCTTCCCTGGTCCTGTGACAGGGTATACCCTGCACTGTCAAAAGTGTGACTTCCGCTGCTCTGTGTGTGTGCTACCCATCTATTCAAGTGTATAGGTGGATGGGGGAAGCTGCTCTGTGCATCACAACCAAAATGAATTGTAATTCAAGCAATGTAATGTAAGCTCCCATCCTGCCTCAGCGTAAAGGGGATGTCACTGGACCTTCCACTTTAATGCTCTGTTTGTAGATCCAGCATATAGAGTGCACTGCATGTCTGGTTACCTGATGCACTTCCACACCCAGCTTAAATATCTGGGCAACAAAACTAAAAGATTCTAGGGTGGCTTGTTTTTCCCCGGGGCATCCCAAACCAGGATGCCCCGCTGTGTGACACCCCCCAGAAAGCTGCTATTCACTCACCTCTTCCTTTCCTTCTCCCATTCAGTGAGAGCCATCTGCTGTGACTATGTCAATCATCAAATGGCTATCATGGGGTGAACGCACTCCTGTAAGCAACAAGAGTCGTCCGCCGAATGACATAGTCACATGATTCGGGATGCCCCTGGGGAAAAGCCAGCAGCCATTCCATGGCCAGACCACATTGCTTTTTTTTCAGTTTTCACACAGTGGCGCATTCCAGTTCGGGATGCCCCAGGGAGTGGGAATCAGCCAGCCCAGGAGTCTCATTGGGATGCCTCACTGTGTGAAACCCCTCAGTAAAACTCACCTCTCCTCGGTCCAATGGTGCATGCGCGGGCCCTTGTCCAACCAGAACCCTTTGCCTTGATGTCCTTCGGCAAAGTGCTCTAATTGAAATGAATAGGGGGAGCGCTGCCGTATCCCTGGCTTTTTGCATTCCCCATTTTAAACAATCAAAGCGGACAAAGGGCAAGCAGCTCTGATTGGACGAGAGCCTGCGCATGAACCTTTGGGAGTCAGGAAAGGGGGATTTTTATGGGTGCCCTGGGGGGTTTCCCACAGTGGGGGCATCCCAATTCAGGGCATTAAGATTTCAGGCCAGCTGCTGGTTTTGGTTGCATTGATAGGTAGGTTGTATCCATAGGTAGGTAGGTGGGTGGGTGACTGAGTTGGAGGCTAAAAGTAGCTACCTTAGTGAATAGCTAGTTAGGTGTGTGGCTAGGTAAGTGTGGGAGTAGGTAGGTAGTTGGTGGGTAAGTAGGTGAGTAGTTGGGGGGTGGGAGATTGGGATAGCAAGGAAAGGAAGAGAAGGAGCAGCAGTTAAACCAGACCTTCACCATGATTTATTGAAAAGCCCAAACCCTTAAAAAACTATTCCCCAGCATCTAAAGTTAATATATTTTAAGTTTTTAGTCACATATTATTCTTTCCCCCACTGGGCTGCAAATCTGCTCAAGACTTTAGAATATGGGCTCAGAAGCATCACACTTACTGATGAGAGGAGAGCGGGATAAAGTACAGGGGAGCGGGTTATAGCTGTGCTTTGCTCAGACAGAGCAGAGCTGGGGTCAGGAAAAGGTCAGAAATCCCAGAATGCAGAGCAGCACAGTCAGAAGGCTCTTCCTGTTTGCAGGCTGCCTGATGTTACATGAGCCGCCATCTTGGATGTTTAAAGGCTCATAACATGCAGTAGATGCAGGTAGGATGATTTTTAATGTGAGCAATCTGTATGTACAGGGTGTGGGAAACATATAAGATAGACTCTTATTCAGGGTGAAGGTCCGGATTAATGTGGGCAATCTGTATGTACAGGGTGTGGGAAACATATAAGATAGGCTCTTATTCAGGGTGAAGGTCCGGATTAATGTGAGCAATCTGTATGTACAGGGTGTGGGAAACATATAAGATAGGCTCTTATTCAGGGTGAAGGTCCGGATTAATGTGGGCAATCTGTATGTACAGGGTGTGGGAAACATATAAGATAGGCTCTTATTCAGGGTGAAGGTCCGGATTAATGTGAGCAATCTGTATGTACAGGGTGTGGGAAACATATAAGATAGGCTCTTATTCAGAGTGAAGGACCGCTTTAAGCATCCAGTGCAGAGATACACACACATACAGAGAAATCGCCCTGTGTTCGCTCCCATTCCCTCCTATCCCTATCTTCTCCCTTCCCCTCCCCTGCTTCCTCTTGCAGCTCTCCAGTCATAAACCCTCTCACGGTCGCCTCTCCCTTCTTCCCCTCTTATTCTTCCTCCCGGCTCGTCATCTTGCTGGCGGCCCGCTGAGTGTCATTGAATTACAAAGCGGTCCAGGAGCTCCACGGCAACGCTGGGGCGGCAAATCACTCACACACAGGATGTGAGGATGACATCATCCATATTACCCGGAAGCAGCCATTGGATGATGAGTGCAGTGCGCCCCTGCTCACACCTCGGCTCTGCATTCGGCTTTCTCCTGCACTGCTGATTAATGACAAAAGCTACACGTCACAGCTTCTGTCATTTCAATGCAGGGGAGAGCTGAAAGCAGAGCCTGAGGGAGGAAGTTTACAGCCTGCTCCCAGCCCCGCACTCAACGCAATGCACCCGCTGACGGCGCCCTCCTGTCATGCCATCTTCCTTAGCACTCACTGACGGAATTGTACCTCACCTCCACCTGTCAGTAGGCCCCCCCTTTTCCCTGGGGCCCTCGGCAGATGCCCAACCTTGCCGGGTGCTAGCGCCGGCCCTGCCTAAAAACATATTTTAGGAAATCACAAATTCCCCGATGTATGGTTAATGGGGAAAAAAGGTAAACGCAATTTAGATAATGGTGGTCTATTTGCTAGATCAAACAGGCATTAGGTGCAGGCCTCAAGATTAACCACGTATTATACATTACATTCAGCTCCCTATAAAGTACTGTATTTTCCACCCTTTTCGCACCTGCCCATAAGACACACCTATGATTCGGAGGAGGAAAATAAGAAAAAAAATCTGAATCAAATGTTGTGCTCAAATCCCCCCCCCCCCCCCCAGAACAAATAGACAAGGTGCTGAATCCCCTAATTACAGGCAGAGTGGCATTCTCCCCCCATTCTTCATAGGCAGTGTGACATTCCCCCTCCCATTCCCATAGGCAGTGTGACATTCCCCCTCCCATTCCCATAGGAAGTGTGGCATTCCCCCTCCCATTCCCATAGGAAGTGTGGCATTCCCCCTCCCATTCCCCATAGGTAGTGTGACATTCCCCCTCCCATTCCCATAGGCAGTGTGGCATCCCCCCTCCCATTCCCCATAGGTAGTGTGACATTCCCCCTCCCATTCCCATAGGCAGTGTGGCATTCCCCATAGGCAGTGTGTCATTCCCCCTCCCATTCCCCATAGGTAGTGTGTCATCCCCCCTCCCATTCCCCATAGGTAGTGTGACATTCCCCCTCCCATTCCCATAGGCAGTGTGGCATTCCCCATAGGCAGTGTGTCATTCCCCCTCCCATTCCCCATAGGTAGTGTGTCATCCCCCCTCCCATTCCCCATAGGTAGTGTGTCATCCCCCCTCCCATTCCCCATAGGTAGTGTGACATTCCCCCTCCCATTCCCATAGGCAGTGTGGCATTCCCCATAGGCAGTGTGTCATTCCCCCTCCCATTCCCCATAGGCAGTGTGGCATTCCCCCCTCCCATTCCCATAGGCAGTGTGACATTCTCCCTCCCATTCCCCATATAGGCAGTGTGGCATTCCCCCTCCCATTCCCCATACAGGCAGTGTGGCATTCCCCCTCCCATTCCCCATACAGGCAGTGTGGCATTCCCCCTCCCATTCCCCATAGGCAGTGTGGCATTCCCCCTCCCATTCTCATAGGCAGTGTGGCATTCCCCCCTTCCCATTCCCCATATAGGAAGTGTGGCATTCCCCCCTCCCATTCCCATAGGCAGTGTGGCATTCCCCCCTCCCATTCCCCATACAGGCAGTGTGGCATCCCCCCCTCCCATTCCCCATATAGGAAGTGTGGCATCCCCCCCTCCCATTCCCCATATAGGAAGTGTGGCATTCCCCCTCCCATTCCCCATACAGGCAGTGTGGCATTCCCCCTCCCATTCCCCATACAGGCAGTGTGGCATTCCCCCTCCCATTCCCCATAGGCAGTGTGGCATTCCCCCTCCCATTCTCATAGGCAGTGTGGCATTCCCCCCTTCCCATTCCCCATATAGGAAGTGTGGCATTCCCCCCTCCCATTCCCATAGGCAGTGTGGCATTCCCCCCTCCCATTCCCCATACAGGCAGTGTGGCATCCCCCCCTCCCATTCCCCATATAGGAAGTGTGGCATTCCCCCCTCTCATTCCCATAGGCAGTGTGGCATTCCCCCCTCACATTTTCTTAAGCAGTTTGGCATTCTCCCTCCCATTCCCCATAGGCATTGTGGCATTCTCCCTCCCATTCCCATAAGCAGTGTGGCATTCTCCCTCCCATTCCCCATATAGGAAGTGTGGCATTCCCCATATCCCATTCCCATAGGCAGTGTGGCATTCCCCCCTCACATTTCCTTAGGCAGTGTGGCATTCTCCCTCCCATTCCCATACAGGCAGTGTGGCATCCCCCCTCCCATTCCCCATATAGGAAGTGTGGCATTCTCCCTCCCATTCCCATAGGCAGTGTGTCATTCCCCCCTCACATTTCCTTAGGCAGTGTGGCATTCCCCTCATCCCATTCCCATAGGCAGTGTGGCCTTCCCCCTCCCATTCCCATAGGCAGTGTGGCATCCCCCCTCCCATTCCCATAGGCAGTGTGGCATTCCCCCTCCCACCCCCATAGGCAGTGTGGCATTCCCCCCAATCCCTTTCCCATAGGCCATTCAGACATGCTGGGGGCATGCACACCACCGGGGTTGCGGGATGCCCCAGGGGAATGGAACAAAATCCAGAAAAGTTAAATTCCTGGGTTTTGGTCCACTGCCAGATGCGCATAGAAGTTTTACTTGAACTCTCATAAAGTGATCTTTTCAGGTTGTGGCATCTCCTGGGAAGGAACAGGTGACCACTGCTACACATGTAGTACCATTGTAATAATTGAGGAATTGAGTTTTTACACACAATCTGATATTCTTGCACCTTACATTTGCTATTAAAAAACACTACACCATTTTAAAAAATAGATTTTTAATTTTTCCACATATTTCAGCCAAAAATATTAAGAAATAACTTACAATAAATACAGGTTAAAGCTCAAACTCTGCTGAAAAAAACAAGATATAATTTTCCTGGCAATCCCTGAAAATTTCTGCAAAAAATCACAGTTAAACATGTGTAGTGCAAAATGCGTACACATTGATTGGAAAAAAGGTGAAACCATCCCCTCGATTCAAAGAGCAAAAGTTAATTGATTTCGTATCGAGAATCGTAAGTTTGGGTGGGTGTTAGTCATTTTTTCCTGTTTTTTTGGCCATTTCCGACTCGCACGAGCCTACGTACGAATGCGTATATGCTCTTACGATCAGCGGAAGTTCGTTCCTAAATTTTAGGATCAAAACGTAAAACTTAGGATCAAATCCTAAAACTTACGATCAAAACGTAAAACTTAGGTTAATTGGATGTGTTTAGGTGTGATTCAGAGAAACCTCTAAACGCGTTTTAAAAGAAAGCCACTGCTGACACCTTTTAGCAGTCGGATTGCTGTTCTTGAACAGTTTTTTTGGCTATGTGGAGGAGTCTGCGCGTCTTGTGCTCCAATGAACTGCATGTATCAGCATGGCCGAGGCCATAAATTGTATGGCACTGCATACCTGATTCATGTATGCCTTATAAAAGCATTTTAATGTGGACCTGAATTAGTCCTTGGCATGTAAACCTTTATTTTGCAATATATTTGCGTTAATTAAAGAAACTTATGTCCTTTGTTATTTATTTTAAAATTGAGGTACTAGAAAAATATTTTTAGATTGCATATATTGGTGTAGTTGTTTACCTTTGCTTTGTTTAATTATTTAAGCACATCTTTGGTCAGATGCATCACACTTACTGAGGAGAGGAGAGCGGGATAAAGTGCAGGATGTGGGTTACTGCTGTATTTTGCACAGACACAGCAGAGCTGGGGGCATGGAAAGGTCAGAAATCAAAGAATCCAGAGCAACACAGTCACAAGGCCCTTTCTGTTTGCAGGCTGCCCGATAATACCTGAGCCGCCATCTTGGCTGTTTCTAGGCTCATAACATGCAGAAGTTGCTGGGTGTTTTTTTATATTTGAGAGCAATCTGTATGTAGAGGGTGTGGGTAACCACACTAAAAATTTAAAGTTGTACCATTTGAAGCATAAATATTAAAATTAAATCCACAAGTAAAAAATGCAAGTTAACTAAAAATTAAACAAAGTAAGATTTACTTATGCAAATGCATTCATTAATGGTTGGTTACTACAAAATGAATGAAATAAAGAAAAATAAAAGACCAAATATTTAGAATGCACTTTAATGAGGTAAGTTTGTAGTGCGGAGCCGCAAGATCAGAAGGATTTACGTCCAGACAAAAAAGGAAAAAGGGCAAAACCAATGTTGCAACCTGAGAAATGAAACGGAAAATTCAGGATGGAAACTGACATAGGTCTGATTCCCGAACTGCCATACGAACGGACGTATATTTTAGGATAGAAACGTATTTGCTTATTGAATCACTCGCAAGTTCATACGAACGCACGAGCGGACGTGAAAAATAGGATGATCGTGAGCCAAATCCAAGCTGTTACATGTTTCTTTGAATCAACCCACATATCTAGGTAGGCTGAATGGGTTAAATGTAAGCCTTATTTTGCTTAAATGTGGCATTGTAGGTCTTGATACTGTTTCAATCACAACTCCATAACTTCAAGTAGAAACCCAGTGTTAGAAAGGCCCCCACGTCCTGGCTCCCTTTCTCAACGCTGAGGCAGGGTGGGGGTGGGGTGTTGTAACACATTAAAGATCCTACCTTGCCTTGTATCCAGCACCTCTCTCCGGGGTGCTTTGGGTCCTGGGCACCGCCATCTTGGCATCCGTGCGCAGCCCAGAGTGGGGGGATGCTGCTCTGTGCACTGTCTGTGTGGCTGCTGCTGGAGTCCCAATAATGGCACAGGATCCAGGCGTCACAAGAAATGACTGCTGACAAAACTGATATGGAAGTTAGATTCAGGGGAGTAGAAAGTAAATTCTTTAAAGGAGCACTATCACAAAATTGTGTAATATTAAAAACCCATATAAATACATTGGCTAATGAGTGGAGGGGGTCACTTATACAGCCAAACTGATTAAAACTCCCGCCAAGCTTGTGGTTTTCTTCTCCTGGTAGGAATAAAATCCAGGGGGGGGGGGCAGGATTAGTGTATCAGGGGTGAAAGAACCTGTGACCCGATTTTCCTCTTCCTTCTATTAATAAAAATAAAAAACAAGCCTGGCTGGATATTTCTTGATGTTGGATGTATATGTGACCTTTCTCCCGCCATCTTGCATATTTATATGTATTTTTATTATTGGCCCATTCTTTCGTGATCCTGTAAATAGCTACAGACAGAAAAGCATTGAAGCAAGTTTTTGTTTTAGTTTTTTTCTTTTTTAAAATGGATAAACTAGATTTTTAGCTCTATGGAAAGACAGACCTTGAAATATTAATGTCCACTGCATGTTTATCAAGACTGGCATGTTTCTGAAATAGGAACGTCTATTTTTCTGTTTCCAGGTATTAAATGACTCTGGAGGATTATATGTCCAGAAGATTAGAGGGCAAATTCTTTAAGATCTAGGCATGAATGGAGATTCTTGTGCTCAGGAAGGATTTTAGAACAATCTGTAACAATAGACAATCTATAGACTGGCATAGAAAGTCCACCTTTTGGCTGCTATTTCTAGAACACTGTTGTAATAGTCATTATTAATGTAATGGAGCAATGGAGAAATGTAATAAAGTAAATATGCACTCCTTCATAAACCCGAACTCCAGGTAGGCAACGTACCAAATGCTAGAAAGCTTAACTTCTATTATGACAGACTATGTATATTTATTGCAAAATGAATGGTTACCTAATAATTCAGTCATATACTAGGTGTGATAGGTATGAACCTGTTTAACATTAGTTTGGGTATGCATTAACAGACAATACATTAAAGGAGCACTACTGCGAAATAGGGTAATAGTAAAAATTCATATACACACATTGGCTAATGAAAGGAGGCATCACTTTACACCCGAACTGCATAAAACTAATGCCAAGCTTGTGGCCTTTCCTATCCTGGTAGGAATAAAATCCAGGGGTGACAGGTGTGGAGGCTGATTCACTGCTAGCGCCAGCTATTGCCAGATGAGCCTCTGTACAGCGGCGCTTAGAGCGACCGCTAGTAGATGCTGTAAGCGGGTATCGGGAGCTGTAACAAAGCGTCTCGGTCGCTCTAGTAACCTGGCCAGCATTGATGAATGTGACATGTGTTGGGTGCTGTAACAACAGTATAGCGCTACAGCGAGCGTCAGCTCAGTGCGCCCGGCACTCGGTGCTCCACACCATATTTAACAGAAAACTACACACACACAGCGTCGGCGCTCTAAATCTGGTCGCTATAGCATAGACGCTGTGTGATTAAAGTCTGTTTTTGAACACATATACACCTGTAACAAAGCGAAATGACATTGTTTTAATGCTGTGACAATAACACTGTAGTGCCAGACCAGATTCACTTTCTTAAATGTGGTTTTGCGTACAGCGCCTGACATTCACCAGACGCTGCCTGCCCCCTTAGTCTATCAGGAGTGACAGGACCTGTCGCCTCTGATTTCCTCTCCCTTTCATTAAAATAAAAAATAAAAAAACATGCCTGGCTGGATATTTCTTGATGTCAAGTGTATAAGTGATCCCTCCTCCTGCCATCCAGCATATTTCTATGGATTTTTATCATTGGGCCATTTTTCGCTTTTTAAAGTTCTACTTTCAACACCAGATGTAGTGGAGCTTACATGACTGGGCTAGCGTTCCATATGCCCTGCGTCATACCTCTCACCTGCCAAATAACGAGTCCAGACCACCATGTCGTTGGAATGATTAAATTTAATCGGCCACAGCCCAACAAATATAATAACACTGTACAAGCAGTAAAGAGTCCCCCCTATAGTTCCGGGTCTGAGAAGCCTAAAAACCCAAGAATGACGGGAAGGGGAGGGAACAAAAATAAACATCCCGACCCCCACCAAGCGGAAGCCAACATCCTCCTAGGCCAGGGAGCTAAATCGGGCTAACCGCCAGTGACCAAAACATCCCCTTCCCTCCCAGAACGCCAACCATCCGAAACTCATTAACCAAATCGTCCTGGCCTGTTTCCAGGGAAACAGCCGCATACCCTACCCAAGGAACTGCTACCTCAGACCCGAAACCCGAGAGGAGACCCGCCCAATGGCTGTGACAAATACAATCCAGAATTCCACAAAAAAAAAAGAAAACAACTTTAACAAGGATAAATAACAATACACTAACATATGTACAAAGTATGACACAATTTTTTTTTTTTTTTTTTTTTTATAGATATAGGTACAACAACTCCAAGAATAAATAACAGAATACTGCAGCACCCACAACAGGTGCCCACAAACATATTACAATCTTTTTTTATTTATTTTTATTTTTTTTATATATATACAACATTTATGTACAATAAATAACAACCATACAACTTCAACACATATTAACCCCCCCCCCCCCCCCAGGACTGCTGCCACGTCTTTACATATGAAGCCCAAGTAGATGGTGCAACTGACTTTTGAATCAAGCCAAACAGGCGTCTTACAGTATTTCCAGCAGCCAACTGGGGCATGACTCGCCGACTTCCCTCGCCTCGGGTGCCAACTTCCTGAAGCGTTCCCACTGCGAACGAGAAAGAGCGTCAGCTATCCCGTTTTCCACCCCGGGGACATGCGCCGCCCTGCACCACACATTATACCGCAAACAACCCAACACCAGCTGCCTGAGCAGCACCACCACCGGTAGTGAAGACGAAGTCTGCGTGTTAACTGCCGCAACCACCGACATGTTGTCTGACCGAAAACACACCGCCTTGTTCCTCAGCACCTCTCCCCATAACGTCACCGCTACCACCAGTGGGAATAATTCCAAAAAAGCCAAATTCCTCACCAGGTCCGAGTCCCGCCACCGCCCTGGCCAGGGGCCCGCACACCAACTCCCCCCCAAGTAGGCCCCAAAACCTACTGAGCCCGCCGCATCTGTGAAGAGCTCAAGCTCGTCATTTGCCCTCACCGGGTCCTGCCAGTACGCCAGCCCGTCGAAAGACCTCAGGAAAGTGATCCACATCCTGATGTCCTCCTTCATTGCCGCCGACAACCGGATGAAGTGATGCGGCTCCCGAACTCCCGCCGTCTCCAGTGATAGACGCCTGGTGAACACCCTTCCCATAGGCAAAACCCGGCACGCGAAGTTCAGCTTCCCGAGCACTGACTGCAGCTGCACCAACGTGACCTTCTTGGCCCCCAGAGCCCCCTCCAAACCCCCAACCAAATCCTCAATTTTATCCCTCGGCAGCCTACATACCCTCTTTACCGTGTCGATCTCGATCCCCAGGAATTTTATCGTGGTTGCTGGACCTTCCGTCTTGTCGTGTGCCACCGGCACCCCAAAAACCCCAAACACATTTAACATGGTCGCCAACAACAACTCGCACACCCTGGTGCCCCCCGGCCCTACGCACAAAAAATCATCTAGGTAATGAGTGACGGACCCCACGCCCGCTCTTTCCTTTACCACCCACTCCAAGAACGAGCTAAAGGCTTCAAAATAGGCGCATGAAATTGAACACCCCATTGGGAGACACCGGTCCACGTAATACCCCCCCTCGAAAAAACACCCCAAAAGATACAAGCTATCCGGATGCACTGGTAGCAGCCGAAACGCAGATTCGATATCGGTTTTTGCCATCAATGCCCCGGGGCCTGCTTCCCTTACCATATCCAAAGCGAAGTCAAACGACGTATAAGACACCGATGACAGCTCTTTGTCTATCCCATCATTCACCGACCCACCCCTCGGGAAAGACAGGTGGTGTATGAGGCGAAATTTGCCTCTCTCCTTCTTGGGTACAACCCCCAACGGGGACACCACCAGATCCTCCAGAGGGGGGACGCTAAATGGGCCCGCCATCCGCCATCTTTGGATGGCCATCCGCCATCCAAAGAAACTTCTTTCCCCAACTTTTCCCTAATCACCTCGGGCCGCTCCCGAGCCGATTTCAGATTCTTAAGCGAGCGCACCCTAGGAGGCGCTGCACATGGAATCCGAAAACCCGACTCGAAGCCCTCGCCCAGCAATCGCGCCATCCCTTGATCAGGGGCCCATCTCTGCCCCTTTCACCGGAGATACCCCCTTTTCCAATACCCTCGGCCCCTCTGCGGCCGCCCCCCCGTCCCTTCTTAAAACATTTCCCAGCTGAGTGGCTCCCTCCGCAGCCTGAACATTCGTGCCGGAATTTACACGTGGGCCCCCATTTGCAGAAGGAGTCATTGAAGGCCCAGCACAAATCCGCCCCTCCCGACCCCATTGAAGTGGCGGCCCCTTGAAAGGGGGATGATCCCCCCCCCGGCAGCTGGGTATACCCCCCCCTCGCATTCATCACCCTCAACCACAGCCCTATATCCCTATGATCCCACCCCAACCTCTCATTCACCGACATCCGCTGCCGGAACTGCTCGTCGTACCGAAGCCAGGCCAAGCCCCCATACACCCGGTGGGCCTCCCAAATGACGTCCAGATAACAAAAAAGCGACGAGCAGTGTTCTGGGTTCTTCTCCCCAATAACGCTTGCCAGTATAGCAAACGGCTGCAGCCAATTCCCGAAAGTCCTCGGGATCAGCCGAAAACGCCTCCTATCCTCATCCTCTTCCTTCCGGTACTCCCTCCCTTTTTCCCACCCCTCAATCCCAAAACGCTCCAAGGGCAGTAACGTAAATATATCCACGTACTCCCTGCGCCATATTTTTTCCCTCACTTCCTGTTTTAAGTGCCCTCCAAGCGGACCCTCGAAACACACGTAAGTGTTCCCCTTGGCCGAATCCGAAATCGGTAGGGACCTATCCCCCCCCCTAGCTCGCCCAAACCCGTATCTTGAGCATTCCCCCCCCGATATCTACCTGCGCCGCCCCTTGTTCCAGAGACCCCCCCCCCCGGCGCCACTCGTCGCCCCCGGCAACCTTGGTGCCCAAACTGCTGCCGGACCCTGCGGCGCCCCCTTGGACCCCCCGCACTCCCTCTGACCGAAAACACACCGCCTTGTTCCTCAGCACCTCTCCCCATAACGTCACCGCTACCACCAGTGGGAATAATTCCAAAAAAGCCAAATTCCTCACCAGGTCCGAGTCCCGCCACCGCCCTGGCCAGGGGCCCGCACACCATCTCCCCCCCAAGTAGGCCCCAAAACCTACTGAGCCCGCCGCATCTGTGAAGAGCTCAAGCTCGTCATTTGCCCTCACCGGGTCCTGCCAGTACGCCAGCCCGTCGAAAGACCTCAGGAAAGTGATCCACATCCTGATGTCCTCCTTCATTGCCGCCGACAACCGGATGAAGTGATGCGGCTCCCGAACTCCCGCCGTCTCCAGTGATAGACGCCTGGTGAACACCCTTCCCATAGGCAAAACCCGGCACGCGAAGTTCAGCTTCCCGAGCACTGACTGCAGCTGCACCAACGTGACCTTCTTGGCCCCCAGAGCCCCCTCCAAACCCCCAACCAAATCCTCAATTTTATCCCTCGGCAGCCTACATACCCTCTTTACCGTGTCGATCTCGATCCCCAGGAATTTTATCGTGGTTGCTGGACCTTCCGTCTTGTCGTGTGCCACCGGCACCCCAAAAACCCCAAACACATTTAACATGGTCGCCAACAACAACTCGCACACCCTGGTGCCCCCCGGCCCTACGCACAAAAAATCATCTAGGTAATGAGTGACGGACCCCACGCCCGCTCTTTCCTTTACCACCCACTCCAAGAACGAGCTAAAGGCTTCAAAATAGGCGCATGAAATTGAACACCCCATTGGGAGACACCGGTCCACGTAATACCCCCCCTCGAAAAAACACCCCAAAAGATACAAGCTATCCGGATGCACTGGTAGCAGCCGAAACGCAGATTCGATATCGGTTTTTGCCATCAATGCCCCGGGGCCTGCTTCCCTTACCATATCCAAAGCGAAGTCAAACGACGTATAAGACACCGATGACAGCTCTTTGTCTATCCCATCATTCACCGACCCACCCCTCGGGAAAGACAGGTGGTGTATGAGGCGAAATTTGCCTCTCTCCTTCTTGGGTACAACCCCCAACGGGGACACCACCAGATCCTCCAGAGGGGGGACGCTAAATGGGCCCGCCATCCGCCATCTTTGGATGGCCATCCGCCATCCAAAGAAACTTCTTTCCCCAACTTTTCCCTAATCACCTCGGGCCGCTCCCGAGCCGATTTCAGATTCTTAAGCGAGCGCACCCTAGGAGGCGCTGCACATGGAATCCGAAAACCCGACTCGAAGCCCTCGCCCAGCAATCGCGCCATCCCTTGATCAGGGGCCCATCTCTGCCCCTTTCACCGGAGATACCCCCTTTTCCAATACCCTCGGCCCCTCTGCGGCCGCCCCCCCGTCCCTTCTTAAAACATTTCCCAGCTGAGTGGCTCCCTCCGCAGCCTGAACATTCGTGCCGGAATTTACACGTGGGCCCCCATTTGCAGAAGGAGTCATTGAAGGCCCAGCACAAATCCGCCCCTCCCGACCCCATTGAAGTGGCGGCCCCTTGAAAGGGGGATGATCCCCCCCCCCCGGCAGCTGGGTATACCCCCCCCTCGCATTCATCACCCTCAACCACAGCCCTATATCCCTATGATCCCACCCCAACCTCTCATTCACCGACATCCGCTGCCGGAACTGCTCGTCGTACCGAAGCCAGGCCAAGCCCCCATACACCCGGTGGGCCTCCCAAATGACGTCCAGATAACAAAAAAGCGACGAGCAGTGTTCTGGGTTCTTCTCCCCAATAACGCTTGCCAGTATAGCAAACGGCTGCAGCCAATTCCCGAAAGTCCTCGGGATCAGCCGAAAACGCCTCCTATCCTCATCCTCTTCCTTCCGGTACTCCCTCCCTTTTTCCCACCCCTCAATCCCAAAACGCTCCAAGGGCAGTAACGTAAATATATCCACGTACTCCCTGCGCCATATTTTTTCCCTCACTTCCTGTTTTAAGTGCCCTCCAAGCGGACCCTCGAAACACACGTAAGTGTTCCCCTTGGCCGAATCCGAAATCGGTAGGGACCTATCCCCCCCCCTAGCTCGCCCAAACCCGTATCTTGAGCATTCCCCCCCCGATATCTACCTGCGCCGCCCCTTGTTCCAGAGACCCCCCCCCCGGCGCCACTCGTCGCCCCCGGCAACCTTGGTGCCCAAACTGCTGCCGGACCCTGCGGCGCCCCCTTGGACCCCCCGCACTCCCCCGAATCCCACCTGGCTAACAACTCCCTCACCCCTGCCATAAAACCTGCCACCCCCGCACCTATGCCCCCAGACACCCCATCCCCAGCTTGCGATACTGACATGACATTAGCAAACATTTGTGGCTCACCCTGCGTGGCACTCCCGCCGCCTGGTCCTCCCGTGCGCCGATCCAAGTCCTGGGTCCCTGGGCCCGACTGGTCCAGGGACCCGCTTCCCGCCGGACGTCCTGACGCCACCGCAGTTCCTGGTGCCGCCGCCACGCTGCCGGAAGATGATGGCGCCCGGGAGCCGATCGCCGCCACCGACCGTCCGCCTGCCTGGCTGCCGCTGTCCTCCAACCGCCCTCCTGGTGCCTTGACCGCCGTGCCGCCCGACACCGTGTCCTGGTCGGCCACCGCCTGTGAAAAAAAGAGGAGAGGCGAGCAGCCGGTACTGGCCGGGAAGCCGACCCCCCTGGCCGCATGCGCGCATATCCGCAGAGCCTGGACCTAAATGGGAATGGGCCGGGGAGGACGCCATGCGCACCAGCTCCCCCGGCTGGGGGGCCGTAAGGTCAAAGGGCCAGGCGCTCAGGGACGCGGGGACCCGCCAGGCCGAGGGAGCCATGGGGGGGAGGGGGGCATCCCGTGTCGCCGGGGGAAAGGGGTGCGGCGGGGGCGCCAGCGGAGCGAAAAAAGGGGGGTGAGGGGGCGGGGGAGGCGCTCCCGCCAAGGGGCATGCGCTATGGGAGAAGGGGGGGTCAGCGCGGGGGGCGAAAAGAGGGTGTGTGAGTGTGTGGTGTGCTGCTTGGGAGCCCCACTACTAGACCTGGGGGAGGGGGGTCCGATTGGAGCGGAGCCTTGACCCCCGTGGAGGACCCTGGCGGAAGGGAGAAGGGAGGGGGAGGACGAGAGGGCCCCCCCCCCCCCGCCGGCTTGTACGCGGGGAGGGGGAGGGGGGGGAAAGGGGGCGTGGTTGTGGGCGAGCCCGGCCGCTCACAGCGAGCTCACCGGGCCCGCATGGTCCCCCCCGCCGGGGGGGAGGGTGCTGGCAGAGGCGCAGCTCCCCGCCCACGGGGGCGGCGGGGAGCAGCAGACTTCCTGCGGCCCGAGCTACACTGCTCGGGCCACGCCGACGCGCGAGGAGGGGGCGGAGCCGACGGCCCCGACGCGCCCGCCTCAACCCCAGCCACAAGGGAGGGGGAGGCAGGCCTCCTCTGCCCTGAGCCCCGGCGCGCAGGACAACGGGGGGGCGCACCTGAAGCACCCGCCTCCCCCCGACGAGAGCGAGCTGAGGCTCGAGGCCTCCCGCAGCCCGCAGGTGAGGGCCGCGCCGCAGTGGGAGGGGTGGGAGGACGGAGGGGGAGAACCGCAGGCGCAGCAGGCGCCGCGTCCATCCCCCGCCGCGTGTGGCGCCGGGGTGGCGACGGGCTAAGCCGGGCGATGGCCCGGCGTGCCCGTCGGGGCGGGAGGGAGGAGGCGGCGAGGCGGACTGGGGGGGCAGTAAGCTCCTCACCCAGTCCTCGCCTCGTCGCCCGGCCTCCCTGCGCAGCGCAGCAAAAAGGGCCTCCATGGTCACTTGCCTGGGTGGACGAGCGTCAGTCAGACCGCTCATCATCCACGCCGGGGGTCAAAGAGGAAGGGGAGAGGGACAAACGTCCCTTTATACTCCCCCTCCCCCTTGAGGTCACTTCCCCCCAGTGACCACTTCCCCCATGGCTGGTCTGCCTCCGGACGGAACGCAGGCCAGTCATGTGGGCTGCCCTCCTTAAAGGGACTGCGCTTTCTCTCCCTTAGAAAGGGTTAAGTTACATAATCTAATCACAGGTCAGTGGAAGTGCAGAGGAAGAACAGGGGTTTTAATATAACAATTTAGGAGCTCAGACTATGGTAAACATCCTGGCACCTGCTATGATGGTTGATGGATAGATACATTGGTCCGACTCACCAGTTAGGTTTAGGAGGAACTCTAACCTGCAATTTAAGACTATAAAAGAGTTAGGACATCTGTTATGTTGAAGCATTGCTCAACATTATTGTAGTCAGGGCCGGCGTCAGTACCCAGCAGGGGGGCCCACTGACAGGGCCGGCATCCAGATTTGGGTGATGTGACACAACTCTTCACCACAAAGGGGCCCACTGAGAACATCGCGCCCAAGGGCCCACATAAACCTGGAGCCGGCCCTGATTGTAGTAACCTGGAGTGAGACAAGACATGTGCAGGAGGAGAGAAGACAGTAGCCAGACTGAGAGAAGGGTCTAGCCAGAGCCTCATTCTACCTTGCTAAAGTGGAACAAGAAGCGAGAGATACACCCTGGTACTTGAGGAGGGAATAAAGTGACCATTAGAAGGGTGAGAACCTGCTGCAGCCTTATTCCTACTAAAGGGGAACTGACTTTGTATGCGTTGATGGAAGTGATGACAACCTTGGATTGTATGTGTGACTACTAAAGGGAACCAGCAAGCTACTAATAAAGTGAGTAATTTTAAGAAACTGTCTCCTGTGGAACCTATGTGTATCCTGCAAGTGTTACAAACCTGTCAGTATCCCCATCCCCCATTGCACCCACAAGGCCCACAGAGCTCAGCATCCCGGACTCACTCCCCACGCACCCAAGTGTTAACGCTTTGGGCCAAGTGTGCTACATAGAATTTGGAAGGGATAATCTAGCTGTGTTACTGCATTTACACACTGCATATTGCATAACAGCAAAGAATGATAAAATCTCTCCTAAGATCATTTGCAGTAAGTGGAGCCTTGCAAATGAATCAACATGAGTCTCTCCCTAACCAGGGTTTTGAATAACTTTTAAACCTAAATTTAATAAAAATGACTCCCAAAATACATAGCACATCTCTCAAAGCCAAGAGCTTCCCAATGCAGTATTTACAGCATCACTATGGGCCTTATTTAAGAAACACTAGCTCACGTAGCAGCAGGTGTTTTTCTGGAGCGCCACCAGTCATATTTATGATGCAAAAATACGCCATGTAGCGTTCCATGTATCAAGAGCGCCGGCGCTGTGTTCCCTACAGTGCCACATCATCAGACAATCAGTGTCGTTCTCCCATAGACTTCGATTAAACATTCCAGTTATGTTATTTCTAGTGACTTCTGGTTAGCATTTTTTATTTTTTTTTTTGTGCTCAGTGAAGTTACATGGGATGCCTGGCCTGTTCATAATGTTTTTTTCTTAATTTATTGTACTTATCCATGGCAAACATGTGTTTTCATGTCTGCCAATCATGTGTCATGTCATTTCTGTGTCTCCAATGTCATTCCATGTGTTATTGCTTTGTCACTGTGCTGCCATCCATTTTAAAAGCCTTTTTTGCCATGTGCTGTGGTTTTAGATGTTAACTATGGCATGGTGCGGCGGAGCGCCACTGGCACTACCTGTCACTATGTCCATTGAAAAATAATCAAGCAGAGCCATATAGCCGTCAGCGCCAAACACTAAGGCCCTTATTTAACAAGGGATAGCGCCAGGTAGCGAATGGTGAGCGAACGGTAATGACGGTCACCGCCACGAGAACGCCGGCTCCCCTCCGCAATCACACATTTATCAAGCCGATCCTGCTTAGCGACTGACAGAGCGCCAGATAGCGAATCATTCATCATTATTCCAGCCTCACCCCACAGCGCCAGCGAGCGACCTTGAACAGCGACAGGTATGACCTCTCGCTACCTGGCGCTCTCCAATGCATTTCAATGGAGCAATCTTTAAATATTAATAATTAATTGTTATTCTGTGACCACTTCTGCAATGTTAGATATTTTATTTAAGGTTAAAAAAAAAAATAATAATAATTTGTGCAGAATTGATATTACAGGTCTGATATTAATGTATTCATATTACAAAATGTTTTGAAAAACTTGTTTGTTTTTTTTTTCAAAAAATATGGTTGTTTGGGGGTTCAAAAACTACTTTTAACCCATCGCCGCCAGCGCTCTGGGGTTTAAACAAGCATTTCACTGCGCGAGAATTTTTTGAGCGTGATTTGTTAATGAATATGCTGGGAGCCGTTCGCTATGGCCATTCGCTGTCATGCGCTCCCATACAGCGCGGAACCTGTCAAATAGCGACTCCTCACCCAATATTCAACATTACGGCAAACCGACTGAGTCGCTATCAACTACAGAACAACGGCCAAGCACAGCGACTACTAGCGGGTGCTCTGAAAATGCTGCTACTGTCGCTCATCTGTCGCTACCTGGCGCTATTAATGAATCGGCCTCTAACAGTCTTCCTGTGGCCGGCGATGCAGCTGAGGTGCTAATAACAACTCTCAGCAGATGCTCAAGTGATGCTATGAGGTGGTAATAATAAATTGGGCTCCTCGTTTAGCGGTTTGAGTCACATTAGTTGTAGAAAACTAGAGAGCAACTTGAGATGTTATGATATACAGTCTGTGTACATTTTTACCTATTCTATATAAGTTCTAGCTGAATAATCTATTAAAATGAATCAAGATGGCAACATTAGGAATAGGCATAAATGAAGTTAAAGTAAATGGAAAAAAAACAACAAATAACCAAACCTGTCACCATAGCAACATCACTA
This sequence comes from Gastrophryne carolinensis, assembly GCA_027917425.1. NCBI lineage: Eukaryota > Metazoa > Chordata > Amphibia > Anura > Microhylidae > Gastrophryne > Gastrophryne carolinensis. The sequence continues at coordinate 396,733,398 of CM051234.1, forward strand.
TTCATATCAGTAACTGCCAGAACCCATTTAAAGGTTACCAACACACTTTTTTGACAAAAAATATGTCTAAAACGCAGCATGTGGGGGCATTCCCATAATTGATGCTCACCATGCCTTGTGATTGACTGCAGGTGTTCAAGTGGTCCAGACCTTTTTGCACCTGGAAACCTGGAAGTGGATTTTGAACCTCATGACTACCGATGGTGTGGCCTGGTTTGGGGCCAATATATGGGGAAGAGAAAGAAAACCGGTAGCTATACAATTTCTAAGAACTTGAAATAGGAGAAAACTCTTGGGGGGTGCTGAAGAAGGCCTAAGAAAGATTGTTCTGCTTAAAGGGACTGTTCACCCAACAGCAATAACAGAGCAAGAAGCAGTTCACCTGTTGCCTGTCCCATTGACCTGTAGCACAGGGTACAGGGCTCCATAGTTTGCCTTCCTTTCAAATTTATTTCTCAAGCATCATGCAAAAGGTGGTCTAACAGCCACTCTGTCCCTTGGTGCTCTCAGCATAAGTGAGCATGATAAGCCACAGTGGTGCCACATCTGTTTCTGACAACAACAGAGCATGTTCAAGATTGATAAATCTGCGCCATGACATGTCTTTGCCAGCTCAACCACAACCCAAAAATTAAAGCAAAAAAAGTGGCATTGCTTAAAATACATAAAGTATTTACATATGATTTTAGATTTTTGTAATGACATTGTTCCAAAAGAGGATTGGGAAGGGGGGGTTAGCATGTGCCTGGACAGGGACTTTAAGGCAGTTAAAAAGTTTCAGCTTATCAAATCCACAGGGAAAAGCAGCAACTTCCACAGACAAAGTCACAATATCAACTTTCTAAATAATGGCAGTAATGGTATAAACTTTTCTAAGCACAGTTCAGCGTATTGAGGACACACCACTCCACTTTAAGATGACTACCAACTCTCTAAATCTTCAGGCAGGGAACAACGCAGGGTAGGAAGTGCTGGGGAACCTTCTCCACTTCTTAGGTTCAAGGTTTCTCCAGTGGTCCCACTTGGATGGAAGCTTAGAATCAGGTCAGTGTCCAGGGACAACAATCTCAGTGGGGTTCAAGACATCCCCAGGGTTTAAGGGTTTCCAAACAGGGGAAAGCCACACCTTACCGTAGTCTAGGCACTTCCCTCAGCCTCTTCCACTCACACAGCAGATGGCTCCTTACTGTTAAATCCATGCCAAGGCACTCCCCTGGGCTTGTCCTCTCAGTTGTCCCAAAACTCTTGCACACCGAAGCAGTATATCCTCCTGCTGTTCCCGACCTGTCCCTGATTTGGCACTAAACTGGGCTTTTATACCCTGTGACCTACCATGGACTACACCCATTAATGCCCTGGTACTTATGGAGACTCCACCCCCTTGATATCGCTCAGGGTTTAACTCCACCCTCAGCCCTTTAGCTTATAGTCTAATTCCACCCCTGCAGTCTCTAATTAATTGGAATCCCACCCCTTCTTTCTGTTTATAATGTAGCTCCAGCTACTACCTACCTGATATAAGATAACTCCACCTACTTCAATCTTTATAAGGCAGCTGCTCCCCTTTCCTCTCATCTGCCATCTTAATGGAGGACAGCAGTGGAGAGAGGAGGGAACTGTGTTCAGGAATTAGCCTGATGTGCAAGGCCACCCTCCTGAATGGAGAACTACACCACATTGGGGCATCCCAAACCTGGGAGCATTGGGAAAACCCCACTCACGGGATCCAGAAGAAGCCGTCCAGTCAGACTCAGCTCTGCCCTACTGAACGTTCGGGGGCTCTTGCCGCTTCATGTCGTTGGGGCAGCTAATCCACTCAAGAGGTCCCGGTGGCACTGCAGCACCATGGGACAACCAACCGCCTTCCCCCAACTCACCCGGTACCAGTGCCGCTGGAACACGGCCCAAGGATGCACATCCCCTGCCAAGGCAATCTATACTCTTGTTACCCCCTTTAAAGGTATAGGGAACACACTGTGCCCTCTTTATTAACCTTTCCCATTCCATTTACAGCCGTGGAACTGAACCCTCCTGTGTGCCGGGGGGCATCCAGGAATGGTGCAGGGATAACCTGGAAGACCCAGAATAATGTTTCTGCTGGGGTTACCCATTGTATAAACATACACCTTTCCTGTGTGGGCCCATGTGCACCTTCCTTCGCCCACCTGGCAAGTGGACATTTAATTGTATATATTTGGGGATGCCCTTTTTAGGGATATATACTCCAGCCTCCCCAGTGACTGAATACGTAGGTGTGTGTATGTTTTTTTTACCACATGGTATTGATAATACAGTTGAATGATCAAGTATAGTGGTGATGATATTTGAGATTATCGCTGCCCCCAGATACGGTAGATGACGCCACCCCAGTGGGGTGGCATGCATGGGTTTCTCACACCATATCAGCTGACTGCATGCTGTAACTCCCTGTCCTGCACTATGATGTCATGGGTAGCTTATATCCATGCTAAACCTCCTGTTAAACCATGTTAAACCACACTAAGCATCTTGTTTCCTGTAGCCTGTGAGTACCGTTGCCCTGTCATGTCCTTGCTTAACTTGTGAGTCCCTGTGTCCTGCCAATGCCCTGCCAAGTCTTCAAGTTCTTCTGTTCTACTGAATCTTGCATCCTGTGGTTGTGTATTTTACTTTGTCTATTCGTGTCCTGTCAGTCTATACAGTGGTTTGTGAAAGCAGTCTTGCTTTTTTGTTACATTTTTGGATCTGAATTGTGTGTGATACATCTGTACAAAATAGTCTAATTTAGTAAAATTAGGAAGATGTATACATAAAGCATTGAGCATGAGCATATGTATTCACCCCGTTGCTATAAAGCCCCTAAAAAGTTCTGGTGCAGCCAGTTACCTTCAGTCACATGCTTACACACCTTTTGTGAAAGGCCCCAGAAGCTGAAACACCATTAAGCAACGGGCCCCACTGACTACCATGAAGACCAAAAACCATGAAGACCAAGAAGCTCTCCAAACAAATCAGGGACAAAGGGTTGGGTTTTAAAGGTTAATTCAAATCTCGTAAATTCCTATCAAATGGATGGATGTACCACAACAACCCTGCCAAGAGAGGGCCACCACCAAAGCTGTTAGCCAGCCCAAGGAGGGCATTAATCAGAGGGGCAGCACAGAGACCAAAGGTAACCCAGAAGAAGCCGCAGAGTTCCCAAACAGAGACTGGAGTATTTGTCCATATGACCAGAGGTGTTTCTAGGCCTTCTGACACCCACGGAAAGATTCGAAATGGTTCCCCACCTGTGCTCAGGCCCTCTCTTTGGCACCCCCTGACCTCCTGTACCCGGAGCACATGCCCCCCCCCCAGGTACGCCCCTGCATACAACCCTAAGCTGTACACTCCATATTGCTGGCCTTTATAGAACAGTGGTAAGAAAAAAGCCTGTAGGAAATATTTGAGTATACCAAAAGACATGTGGAAAACTCCCCAAATGTATGGAGGAAGGTGTTCTGGTCAGATAAGTCCTAAATAGAACTTCTTGCCCACTAAGGAAAATGTTATGTCTGACACAAAACCACATTCATCACCCCCAGAACAGCACCATGCTGTGAAGATTTTATTCAGCAGCAGGGACCAGGAAGTCCGAGTGGAGGCGAAGATGGATGATGCTAAATGCAGGGATATTCTTGAGCAAAACCTGTTTCTGTCTGACAGTGATTTCAGACTGAGATGAAGGTTCACCTTCCAAAAGGACAATGACCCAAAGCATACTTCTAAAGCAACACTTGAGTGGTCTAAGGGGAAATGTGTAAATGTATTGGAATGGCAAAGTCAAAGCTCAGCCCTTAATCTAATTGAAAAGCTGAGGTTAAACTTGAAGATTGCTGTTCACCAGCGAAAACCATCCAACTTTCTGCATCTCAATATCCACTCTTCTTATAGAATTTAAGGTCTCGCACTCTCTTGGCACTCTGCCTATCTCTCCTCTTGCCTGACACTGCTAAAATGTAAGTGCATTCTCTGGTCATATTCTGACTAAACTACCGCAACACCTTCTTTTGTGGTTTACCAATAAACAGATTGGAACCCCTCCGGTGAGTGCTCCCCTCTCTCAGTCTCTCCAACAGTCCAAGCAACAAAGCTCCAGCCAGACACCTCCCTAAAAATACAATTCTGTGATTGCTCACCTGTAGAATTGATATTATGAGCGTACATCCCGTCCCATTCCGAAAGATATCCTTACTCATGGGCTATTCATCTTCAGATGTCACGTGACTGCAGAGCAGAAAAAGTGGCCCCTCCTGGCCCATATATACCGAGGCACCTCCCACAGAACCCCAGTATTTAAAAAGCAGTTAACAAAAGCCCAGAGAAAATAACCATCAATCACCATAAAGAGGTAACAAGAACAACAAGGGTGGGGCGGAACGGATCGGGATGTACACTCATAATATCAATTCTACAGGTGAGCAATCACAGAATGGTATTATTCTTAGTGTACATCCTGTCCCGTTCCGAAAGATATCCTTACTCATGGGACATCCAATAGTAGTGTCCGTAAGGTAGGGTGGGATCCCCAAAGGCAACAATAAACAGTCTAAACCACTGCCGCCTGCAGAACTTTGCGGCCAAATGCAGCATCAGCTGAGGCCTTAACATCAACCTTGTAAAACTTAGAAAAAGTATGAACAGAAGACCAAGTTGCGGCCTTGCAAACTTGTTCAACAGAAGCTTGGTGCTGAAAAGCCCAAGATGCACCAATAGCACGAGTAGAATGATCAGTAAGGCGGAAAGGAGGTTTCTTTCCCTTAGCAGAGTAGGTCTGAATCACGGCCAGACGGATCCACTTGCTGATAGTGGATTTAGCAGGAGCCTGGCCCTTCTTAGGACCAGACGGAACCACAAAGAAAGCATCTTCCTGAAGCGTTCAGTAGCCACCAAATAGAACTTCACAGCCCTAACAACATCGAGAGAGTGTAACACCCTTTCCTTGGGGTTACCAGGGTTAGGGCACAAAGAAGGCAACACAATGTCCTGATTGAGATGAAAAGCAGACACAACCATAGGCAGAAAGTCAGTTTTAAAGCGAAACACCACCCTGTCCTGGTGTCTCTCAAAATAAGGAGGCTTGATGAAAAGCGCCGCAGATGATGCTGAGCAAAAAGAAAAAAACAGCCAGAGCAGAAACATGGCCCTTCAGAGTACTAAGCTGAAAACCCATATCCAAGCCATTTTGTAAGAATTCCAATATCCTGGGAATTGAGAACACCCGACATGGAAGTGACCTAGACTCACACCAGTCAATGTAAGCACGCCAAACCCTGTAGTAAATGGTAGAGGAAGACTTCTTTCTAGCTCTGATCATGGTAATAACTACAGAGGCCGGCAACCTCTTGTCCATCAAGATGGAGGTTTCAGCAGCCAGGCCGTCAAAGCCAGCATTTGTAAATTGGGGTGGCGCAGCCGCCCCTGAGTGAGCAGGTCCGGCACCAGAGGCAGGACAAACTGATCTACTGCCAACTGTACGATTTCTGCGAACCAAATTCTTCTTGGCCAACACGGGGCCACCAGAATGGCTGGCACCCCCTCCTGGGCTATTTTGCACAGCACCTTGCCCAGCAGAGGAAACGGAGGAAAAACATAAAGGAGCTGAAAGCTCTTCCAAGACATTGCCAGAGCATCCACTGACAGGGCCATGGGATCCTGTGACAGGGATACAAAGACTGAAAGCTTGTAATTGTGACGTGATGCAAAGAGATCCACATCCGGAAAGTGAAACACCCTGTTGCTGAGGGACCATTCTCCCATGCGAGAGGCTTCCCTGCTCAGAGAGTCTGCTTTTAGATTCTCCACTCCCGGAATGTACACCGCTGAGATGCAGGGAACATTGTCCTCTGCCCAGGACAAAATCAACAAAATCAGGGACACTTCCTTGAGAGCCCTCTTGCTTCTGGTTCCTCCCTGATGATTGATGTAAGCAACCGCCGTCTTGTTGTCTGAGCGGATCTGAACCGCCAGACCCAGAAGGTGCATGGGCAACTGGTAAAGGACTAATCTTACTGCCCTCAGTTCCAGAATGTTGATAGGGGCATGGGCCTCCTGAGGACCCCACTGCCCCTGGAATTTCAGGGACCTCCAAAAGCCCCCCAACCAGTCAGACTGGCATACGTGGTGACCACCTTCCAACAAGGAGTCAGAAAAGATCTGCCCACTAGCAGATTCCTTGGGTCCAGCCACCATGACAGAGACTGCCTGACCAGAGGGGACAGAACAAATACCTGATCCAGGGACCCTGGGTCCCGATCCCATACTGACAAGAGATGAACCTGGAGAGGTCTCATGTGAAACTGAGCATATGGGACAGCCTCGAAGCTGGACACCATCAGACCCACCAACTGCATAGCCTGTCTGATGGACGGATGAGGGCAAGACAGAAGGAGTTGTGTTTGTGCCTGAAGACCCTCTACCTTCAGCTGAGGGAGAAAGACCTTGAACTGAGAGGTATCCAGTCATGCCCAGAAAAGGCTTTACCCTGGAAGGAGACAGGGAAGACTTGGGAAGATTGATCACCCAGCCAAACTTTTCCAGAGTGGATACCACCGCCTGAACGTCCAACTCTGCTTGTTGCAAAGTCTGAGAAACTACAAGAATGTCGTCCAAGTAAAGGAGAATGCGAATGCCCTGAGATCTCAGCAGAACCATTACTCCTGCCAACACCTTGGTGAACACCCTGGGAGCAGAAGTAAGACCGAATGGCAGAGCCACAAACTGGTAATGCTGATCTTCCACTGCGGACCTGAGAAATTTTTGATGGCCTGCAAAAATTGCCACATGAAGGTAAGCATCCTTGATGTCTATAGAGGCCAAGAAGTCCCCTGGGCGAAGAGAATTTATGGCAGAATGCAGAGTCTCCATGCAAAAGTGCCTGAACCTGACAAATTTGTTGAGGAGCTTTAAATCCAGGATAGGCCTGACTGATCCGTCCTTTTTGGGGACAGTGAAAAGATTGGAATAATAGCCCATGCCCCTTTCCCGCAGAGGGACTGGGCAAATGACCCCCAATTCCAGTAGGTTTTGGACAGCAAGGTACAGATACTGAGATGACAGGGGGTCCTGAGCTATCCGTGATTTTTTGAATCTTGGGGGCAGCCAGGCTGCAAACTCTTGTAACCGGAGGAGACCACCTCCTGAATCCACCAATCTGAGACAAGATGTCTTCAGATGTGAAAAAAAAAACGAAGCCGTCCCCCCACCCGGATGGGTGAGGTCGCCCCTTCATGCCTGCGGTGGTTTGGGAGAGGATTTTGGCTTAGAACCCCAGGAAGGACCGGGCCTGCCACGTCCTCTGCTTCTGCCCCATGACTCACCACGGCCTCCCGTGGGGGGAGCCCCCCTTCCTCTCCTGGGGGAATAAAAGGGGGACAGGGCAACTCTGGACCCCAGAAAGGGCCTGAGTGGCTTCTTGAGCTGAGGCAGCTTGCCTTCCTTGGCAAACAGATCCAGACGTTCTCCAAAAAGGTGCAGTCCTTTAAATGGGGCCCCAGCAAGAGCCTTTTTAGCAGCAATATCAGCCATCCATTGGCGCAGCCAAACCGAACGGCATATAGCAACCAGCAGGGCAGAGGTTCCGACGCACATTCTAATGGCATCCTCCAGGGCAGCAAGAACATATGAAGTAAATTCCTCACAATACATAAGCTAGTTAAATACATCTCTGCCCAAAGTCGCAGAACCGCCCTCTATGGCACTTCTGATCAATCTTCTAATCGCCACAGTTGTAATAGCAAATGCCCATACAGGACGAAGCGCGGTCCCCACACAAGAAAGACCATGAGTGGCCAGTTGATCAATGCGCCGGTCTTCCACATCCTTTAAGGTGGTAGTATCAGGTGAGTGCACCACAGAGGTATGAGATAGTCCAAGAATTGGTGCCTCAACCTCAGGTGGGGAACACCATAATTTAGCAGTTTCCAGGGGAAAGGGATACCTCTTCTCCTAGTTTTTAGGTACACCTGGAAGTCTACTAGGCTTTTCCCATTCCTGTAAAACAAAATTGTTGAAATGTGCCTGTGTAGGGAACTCCCAGCGCGGTTTAGCAGCATAAAATAATTCTCCCTGCTGCTGCAGAGGGGCAACAGGGGGAGAGATTTCAAGCACTTCAAATAAATGGGCTAGTAGCCTGTCAGTATCAGCTGCATCCCAGGGCTTGGACCCGGTCCTGGGATCATCAAAAGACCTATTCTGATCCTCAGATTCAGACTCAGAGAATAATTCCCCCTCAGGGGAAAACCCAACAATGTCTTCCAGCGCTTCAGAAGTCATAGGGCAAACATATGTATTATCAATCAAATGCCGTGTCTTGCCAATAGCCTTGTGCGGCTCATAACCGCCCATCTGCCTCTCCAGATCGGCCAATCTAGTAGCAAAATCAGATTGGGTATCCCCGCTAGCAACCGGAGCCGAATGCAGAGGGAGTAGGCAAGGCCTCAGGGAAAGCGGCCCTCAGCAGGGGCATCCCAGACAACCGTGCAACCGCCTGCTGGACGCAGGAGAGACAGACCTTGAAGTCGCCAGCTACAGGGGAAATCCCACAGTACAGAACCGGCCTTGTCCCGAAGGAACCCCGGACTTATTGTCTTGAGAAGCCTCCATATGGTGGTTATTGTGGCTCAAATAGGCCAAATGGGAATAATGCAGAAGCAAACCCGGGATGCCCCCAATGCACCGCAAGGGAAGTGGGAGGATTTTAGATATTAGACAAATTTCCCTTAATCAATGTAAAGGCCGGGAGAAACCACTAAGTCTATAGGCCTAAAAAAAACATGAGAGGTTCCCGTAAGGCACATATACATAAAACTGTAATAAATAAGAATAGCCCGCGAGGGCACTTACAGACCGCACACGAGAGACGTCAGCCATGCAGCACCGCCGAGGCAAGAGGGCGCCCAGACATATAACTCGAGGGGCGGGCCGAGGAGGAGCGACGCAAAAGGCGTCACTGACCCCGCCCGCCTCCCTCCGAAGAACGCGAAAAAGACGCGCCTGCGTGACTTAGACAGCCAATGACTGCGCAAAGGAACCCGCATATAACAAAAAGGAGAACCCCCTCCCTTCCCCTAAGGGACTCAGAGGAACGAGGGGAGTCAGCAGTCACAAGGGAACCCACTATTGAGGGATAGGGGGTGACAGGCACACAAATGCGGGCAGGGCATCCCATAAGGCTCACCATGACCTGAACCATCTACCCTTTGGTGGGGGAGTTGCGGCAGAGCATAGCTCCTTAGCACCTAATATGGTGCCGTCTACCGTCACCCGAACGCTACAGCCAAGGCTGGGAGGCAGTATAGTAAAGACAGCACGGGTGGGAATAGCTCAACAGGTCCATAAGACCCCGCTCACCTGCCTGAAAAAGAGAGAGCCACTTTCTCGTCCTGGCAGTCCGAGACTGCAGAGAAAATCTGGGGTTCTGTGGGAGGTGCCTCAGTATATATGGGCCGGGAGGGGCCACTTTTTCTGCTCTGCAGTCACGTGACATCTGAAGATGAAAGACCCATGAGTAAGGATATCTTTCGGAACAGGAGGGGATGTACACTAAGAATATGCTTACAAAATTCACCCAATGGAAATTAGCTTTACATATTTTCTCAGCAGCAAGACTGATAATAGCTAGGAATTGGAGGAGTGGACACTTACCCTGGCAGATGGTGATTACTAAAATTTCTGATATTATGATAATGGAAAAACTGACGGCAATAGCCCATGATGACTATGATCGCTTTAGTGAAATATGGTCCCCATGGATAAACTATATTGGAGTGAGTAGAAAAGTTGGGGACGTCTAGGAACCACGATATAGACGGGAGCTGTTGGTTGGGTCCTCCCCCCCCCCTCCCCACTCCCTATTACCCTTCCCGTCTCTCTCTTCCCAATATAACACCCCTTGACCACTCCCTTCTTTTTTTTTTTCTTTTTCCCTCTGTTCTGAGTCAGTGGGTTCTCCTCACCCCCTCTCTTTGTTCTTACTGTTCGGCTCTCATGTAACTGCAAATATATAGGTAGAGGCTATGCCTCGTCATTGACAAAATGATAATAACTGTTTCTTACAATAACCACAGTATACATGTTACATTATGCTTAATTGAAACTTTTTATATTTTGCACTCTTTTTCTTCTTGGACTATGTAAAGTGAACTTTCTATACATGCTGGTTTTGTCATTTTATATGTACATGCTGTTACTGACGAAGTCCACAGACTGTCTTTACCCAAATTTTGTATTGTCTACTACTGCTTTTCTATAAACAATAAAAATTATTGTAAAAGAATATGCTTACAACCATTACTCCATTGGGCACATGCCACCAAAACCTATAACTTGCAATCCTTATGCTTTAACATACCTTCCAACCATCCTGATATAGGCAGGACCACTTCCTTGTGTCCCGCCACCAGCGCCGTCCCTGAGTGAGCTGCCGAGTGCTGCCTTTTTTTTTTCATTAGTGGTCCTGCTTCCGCCATTTGGGTGCAGGAAAAAAGAATGTGGTGAGAGGTAAGGTGTTCGTGTGTGTGTGTGTGTGTGAATCCATGTGCGTGTGTCCCCCCTTTCTGGGGGGAGGAAAGCCTATTGTATCCTGTTTAAATAGCACTCACTTTAAACTTTATAGCATCTTGTTTAGAACAGTCTGTGTACTGTATGTTTTACCCTGTCTGAAATGATGAGCTTGTACAGCAATATGGCAGAGGGTGGTTCTATTTAAATAATATTTTCACAGACTGTGAGGCTGGTTTCAGACCAAGTGTTTGTGCTTTTGCTTGAGCGCCCCACATTCACTGTATGCAGCATGTGGATCGCTCACGATGTGCCCTCAGGACGCTGAGAAGCACTCAAATAGCCGTTTTACGTGAAAGCGCACATAGAATACTATGGGCATCTTTATACAGGCAGATGCAGGTTGCTCGTCCGAAAGTGTGAGCGCTCCACATCCACGCTGGTATGAAACTAGCCTGAGGCCTTGGGCAAGTTCATCCATCAGGGATTATGGGTAATTTTTGTTGCACATTAAATGGACTTGCGCTGGGCTTATGATTGTGGGGAGTTAGCATCTTTTAATCCCTGTCATTGTCTCCAAGCCGTGCAACTTGATCTGAGCCTGCAGGTTTACTAATCTCAGAACAGTGTCATTTTATTTACATTTATTACAGTGATTTTTTTACGTCAAACTAGCCAGGCACTTCACTTTAAATAATAGTAGGAAATTTCCATGAGCACAATAGCACATATTTTCCAGCTATATTTACCTAGATGGTGTAATATTTCCTCTGTCACTCATCCTAACCAGATTATAAATCATGCTTATGTTTAGTGCTGCTTTGAGAGACAGGTGATGCCTTTATGCCTTTTAAATATACATCATTATCATTTAGCGTGTGATATATATATATATATATATATATATATATATATATATATATATATTTTACAATGGTAAGGTGAACTCATTTTACAAGCTCTGCTTTCACCATAGAATATATTTCTGCCTTTTGTTTCTCTGGGGTAAGTTTACCAGTTATTCTAAGAATTACTCCTATGAGTTCCATTGTTATTTAGCTTCTTTGTGAGATACCCTTCTCCTCTGATCACATTTCAGGGAGCATTCTTTCTATGTTCTTTTTTTTTAGGAACCATTGTAGGCTAGTTTCTTGGTCAAACCTTCTCCTGAAAGGTAATATTGCGTATTATATATTGACTGACTGTCCCTTGCTGATTTTAAGATAGAAGGCAAAAGGGGTAAATGTACAAGAGCAATGGAGAAAATTTAAAAATAACATAAATTATAGATAAAAAAAGATAAATAGCATACAAAATAAAAAGAGGAAAAATGAAAAACAAGACAAAGGAAGTGAAAAGATTTAATTAAAGATGAACTCACACTCTCCCTAACACGTTTGCCCTAGGGAGAGTGTAGATATACACTGACTTAAATCCTTAATTCCTTTGCTAAACACTAGTGATGAGCAGGTTGGTTGAAGCTCAGGTTTGCCAAGTTTGGCCGAACTTGCCATGCAAGTTGCCCTGCACAAAATGGGCTAGGGAAAGTACTCAAAACAATAATAGAAAACTAAAAACAGTAAAGAAAGACAAGAGAAAAACATGGATGCTAAATTAGGGGGGTAACACTTGGGCGTTTGCTCTGCACAAAATGGGTCAGGGAAAGTACTCAAATCAATAACAGAAAACTAAAAAAAATTAAAGAAATACACAAATAAAAAATACATAAGAAAAAAGGTTTTTTTTAGGGGTGTTAGAGGCCGAATTAGGGGGGGAAACACCTGGACGATTGCCCTGCACAAAATGGGCTAGGGAAAGTACCCAAAATCATATCAGAAAACTAAAAAATTAAAGAAAGACACCAATAAATAAATACATCAATAAATATATACATTATTGAATAAATATTAACATCAATAAATAGGCATCTAGTGCAAGCAGGCACCAGGGTTTGCAGAGTATTCTTGTAGGCCACAATACCGCTGCCAGAATGGTGAGGCCTAGAACATGCTGAGGTAGTCGCAGATTATATGCAGAGTCCTCCATCTCATCCCTCTTACAATCAGCAAGGCCGTCCCAGCCACAGGTCATCGAGTCACTACAGACGTAGGGGTTCCCAGATGCACAACAATTTGTGTTGGAGAATGAGGACATGACCAGCGGACTATCTCAGGACATCTACGATGAGGATGAAACCCAACTGTCGCCTGCTGTGGCTTTCAGCAATGTGGTGGCTGAGAAGAAGGGTAGTGGGGAGATGTGGGTGGAAGACAATCGAGGGGGGATGACAAAGTCCTAGACTCGATGTGGATTGAAGGCAGTGCACTGATGACAAGACATGGGTCATTTGCAGGCTGTGCCACCAGTCCCTAATAGTGTCTGCTTCAGGTCCATAGCCAGGCACCAAGCAAACAAAAAATGTAAAAAAAACAATTATTAGTATTATTAAAAATTAAAAAATATTAATTAATATTTAAAATAACCGGAAGGCCCAATTTTCCCAGGTGTCTGCCCACTCCACACGTGGGTCGCAGGGTGTGTTGCTGGACTGACAACAGCCAGCCAAAGGACACTTCTGAGGAGGACTTTTCCTCACAGGAGGGTGGAGGACATGCCATTCTCATGGCAGCATAGCGGGAGAGGAGCACAGATTCCAGTGACTGACAATAATATAAATTGTAAATGAAGTCCATCACAAGGAACCTGCAAGGCAAACAGAAAAACATTTTTATTATTATTATTATGTTGTTTGCTGTTTTTTCATGTCTTCACCCCCCTTTTTTTATCTCTGGTGCAAGCAGGGGGCCAGGGTTCTTGTAGTTCTTCCTCACCAAATCATAGACATAAATATGGAAACCGTCATCAAACTTGATGAAGTACACTGAAGGTTTAACTTCCACTTGATAAATTACCATGCCAGTCCCTTTTGAGTCATCTTCTTTGGCATATTCCCCTTGCTTCCCAACTAGGCTGTCCACAACCTCTCCTGGCTCTCTTTCCACTGGAGACTGCAGGCATGATACAAATATCTACTTTAAAGTCATCTAAAAGCTGAGCACTTTGCCACATATACTTACATCACTTGTTGCCTCCTGTTGCCTCCTACTCTGCTTCCTCCTCTCCTGACTCCTCATCCGCTGATGAAAATCATATGTGTGGGCAAAGGACCACACACCGCCCAGGAGCAGACAGATAAGTGGTTGCCGCCGCTGCATCTAGAGCCCAGCAAGGTGGTGTGTGACAAGGAGCAGAACCTAGTAGCAGCCTTGGGCTGAGGCACCTGTTGGCTGGCACATGTGCTCATCTAGGTGCAGAGCTTCTTGGACCATTATCCAGACATGCCGAAGCTGCTGCATAAAGTTCGCACAATGTTTCTGCAATTTAGGCATTCACACCCTGCTGCTGCCCAGCTATCTGCACCGCAGAGGAACTTTGACCTTCCCACCCACCGCCTCATAGGTGATTTACCAACCAGGTGAAGTTCCACTTTACATACTGTATGTTGGAAAGGGTGTGTGAGCTGCAGGAGCAGGCAAAAGTGGAGTTCTAGCAGGCTAGTTGATATATCGGACATGTGGCAAGCTCTTGTTCTCTATGCATTGTAGGTGCCGGCTTGCCCTGCAGCTAATGTCCTATCAGAAAGTATGTTCAGCAACGCAGGGATGTGTAATCACCAACAAAAAATATAAAATTCTGTGAAACTCACCTGTAGAATTGTTTTTGTATCCATCCAGTCCAGGCCGTCCCGATATCTTCACGATTGGGTGTTCGCCCCTAGGTGGCGCTTGACTGCAAGATCAAAGATGTAGCTCCTCCCGGCCCCCTATAAAGGCAGCTGCCCCTCTATCATTCCCCAGTGGTTTAAAAGCAGTACTCAATAAAAGAGGGCAGGCCAGGAGGCCCAAAAAAAAAATAAGAAACCATGTTACTTCACATAGCTTCAGCTTGTACTTGAAAAGAACTAGTGTCCTATGAGCAAAAATGGTTCACCACCATAACAGGCATGCAGGACATAATGAACACAAGGGAGGGGTGGGACGACCTGGACTGGATGGATACAAAATCAATTATACAGGTGAGTTTCACAGAATTGTATTTTTCTCTTCCATCCAGTCCAGGCCATCCTGATATCTTCACAATTGGGACATCCAAAAGCAGTGTCCATATGGGTGGAATCCCCAGTGCAGAACAGCATTTAGTTCATTTCATGCTTGCTTCATGCTACTTCATGCTTGTACCACCGCCTGTCTAATTTACTTACTGAGGGTGGACTTGGCTGGTGGCAATCTTTTCCTAGAACCCTATGTTAGGACAAAAAGCTAATCCAATTTCCTGAAGGATTTATTCACAGCCAGGAAATACCTTATGGCTCTGACCACATCCAAAGTATGGAGGGTCCGTTCTTTGGAATTAGCCGGTGCTGGACACAAGGAAGGCAAGACAACCTTTTCATTAAGGTGAAAGGGAGAAACGACCTTAGGCAAAAAATCAGGTTTAAAACGAAAAACCACCTATCCCTGTGCAACTCAAAGTAGGGTGGTTTCATACAAAGTGTGGCCAGCTCTGATACACGACGCACCGAGGTGATTGCAACCAGAAAGACCACTTTTAGAGTCAACATAGACAATGCAGCACCGCTCAATGGCTCGAAGGGAGGACCCTGGAGAGCAGACAGCACTAGATTCAAGTCCCACACTGGTAATACTGACTTACGCGGTGGCCGGACATGAGTAACTCCCTGGAAAAAAGTCTTGATCAACCTATGGTTGGCAATAGATCTCTAGAAAAAAAATTGCTAAAGCCAAGACATGACCCTTGAGGGTGCGGAGCTGGAGACCCAAGTCTAAACCGTGTTGTAAAAACTCCAGAATCCTAGAAATAGAAAACTTTTGGCAAGGCTCTTGGCCTCGCACTAAGCGATATAGGCCCGCCAAACTCTGTAGTATATCATGGAAGAAGATTTCTTCCGTGCCTGAATCATTGTATGAACAACCGTGGCCGATAACCCTTTCTCCGTCAGGTTTGAGGTTTCAATATCCAGTCAAAGCCAGCGTCCGTAAATTGGGGTGCCGCAGCGACCCCTGTGTGAGAAGACCTGGGTCGTCGGGCATGATGTAGCGATCTATTGACATCTGAGCTATGTCCGCAAACCAACTCCTTCTCGGCCAGCGAGGAGCCACCAGGATGGTTGGCACCCCCTCCTGGGCTATCTTGCGCAGCACTCTGCCCAGGAGCAGAAGCGGAGGGAATGCATACAGAAATTTGACTCCGTCCAAGGGATCGGCAGAGATCTCTTGCCAGAGTCCCACCCTGGTGGTTGATGTAAGCCACAGTTGTCGGATTGTCCGAGCAAACCTGGATCGCATGGCCTCTTAAATAGGGAGTCAAGCGTAGAAGAACCAACCGGATTGCTCTCAGCTCCAAGAGGTTTATGGGTAACCGGTTCTCCTGCGGACACCACTGACCCTGGATCTTCTGGGTCTGCCAAACACCTCCCCAGCCTGTCAAACTGGCATCCGTGGTAACAATCGCCTGATTCCAGCCAGTCAGCAGGTTCAATTGTAGAGGTCTCATGTGAAATTGGGCGAGGGGAACTGCCTTGAAGCATGACACCATTAGGCCCACCAATCTCATCCCCAGACGTACTGACGGCTGTTGACAAGACAGCAAGGCCTGCACTTGCGTCTGGAGACCCAAAACCTTCTGCTGTGGCAGAAAAACCTTGACCTGAGCTGTGTCTATCGTCATTCCCAGGAAAGATCTCACTGTTGAAGGCGTGCTAAATGACTTGGGGTAATTGATTACCCAACCGAAGGCTTCCTGGCTTGACAGCACCGTCCGAGTATCGCTCTCGGCCTCCTGAAGGGACCGGGCCGAAATCAGCAAATCGTCCAGATAGGGTAACACACGGATAGCCACATTCAGGATAGCCATGATGCCCGCCAGCACCTTGGTGAACACACGGGGGGCTGAGGATATGCCGAATGGGAGTGCTACAAATTGGTAATGTTGATCCTCCAGTGCAAACCTCAGGAACTTCTGATGTCCTTGGAAAATCGGGATGTGCAGATAAGCGTCCCTGATGTCCACCATGGCCATGAAGTCGCCGGGCCAAAGCGATCTCACTGCCGACCGCAACCTGCTGGGGTAACCTGCCTCCCTTAGCAAACAGGTCCAGGCGATCCCCAAAAAGACGCAGCCCTTTAAAGGGGAACCCAGTGAGAGCCTTCTTGGCAGCATTGTCAGCTGCCCACTGGCACAGCCAAACCGAGCGACGTATAGCCACCGCCAAGGCAGAAGCCCTGCCACACAGTCTAATGGAATTATCCAAGGCAGAGAGAACATATGCAACAAATTCCGCAGAACGCAGAAGGGCACTATACTCTGCACTAGCTGCCTCACCAGAAGCCCCATCTAAAATACTCCTGAGCAGAGTCCTAATAGCCACAGCTGTAATGGCAGAGGCACAAATTGGGCGCAGCTCAGACCCCACACAGGCAAAGGCATGGGAAGCCAGCTGATCAATGCGCCGGTCCTCACCATCCCTCAGTGTAGTAGAGTCAGGCAAATGCATGACAGAAGTGTTGGACAACCCCAGAATTGGTGCATCCACTTCTGGAGGGGACGACCAACGCTTAACCACTTCAGCAGGAAAAGGGTACCTCTTATCCCAATTCTTAGGCAACCCCGGGGAGCCTGCTCGGTCGCTCCCACTCCTTGAACACAAGATTAATAAAGTGAGTTTGCTCAGGAAACTCCAAATGTGGCTTAGCCGTGTGAAACAACTCCCCCTGCTGCAGAGGAGCCGCGGCAGGAGGAGAGATAGAAAGTACTTCAAAAATGTGAGCCAAAAGCCTGTCAGTATCATCTGGAGCCCATGGGTCAGAGCCAGAATCAGCATAACCCTTAGGCTGCTCATCAGATGATTCTGAATCAGAAAACAATTCCCCCTCTTCCAGGGGGGTATAGCCAGCCAGGTCAAAAAATTCCTCAGCTTCCATAGGAAATAAGTTAACACCAGGTGCCGCCTCTTAGCCGAGGCCTTACGCGCCGTAGAGCCAGCAATCAGCTTCTCAATGCTAGCCACCCTGGTAGACAAATCAGGCTGAGACTCCCCACTGGTATGCACCTCACTGGGAGTCAGATGTAAGCGAGGGGCAGTAGGCGAAGCCACACGGGGCGCAGCCCCAGCTACAGGTAACCCAGATTGCAGCGTAAGCGCCCGTTGGGTACAGGGTACACAAACCCGCACATTGTCATCACTTGTAGGGGACACCCCACACGCCACACACAGCCGGGCTTGTCCCGAAGGAACCCCAAGCACATTATCATGAGAAGCCTCCATATGGTGATTATCGCCGCCCACCGGCCAATAGGGATTTACACTATAAAGTCACCCGGGATGCCCCAATAGCCCGCTAGGGAAGTGGGAGGTAAATGCAGAATAGTAACTAAATAGAGGGGATAGGCCAGGAGAAAACACAATTAAGTTTGACCCGCCTGCAAACGGTATGCATATACAACAATATATAAAAAAATAAGCCAGCCCGCAGGGGCACTTACAATCTATTAGGGTAATCAGGAGGGTGTGGTCACCTCCTGGTGTGTGTGCTTCCTCTGATTACCTGCAGCTGGAGAGTTGTGTGCTGTGTGCTGTGTGCTGTGTGCTGTGAGCTGAGAAGCCTGAGGCCTTGCTGGGAGGATTATCCCAGGCAAGATGGAGGATTCTGGGGGTGAAACTCGCCGATACCCCCGGAGGACTATTAAACCTCCGGATCCCGGGACTACTTCCACCAGCGGCGCTAGTAACACCACGGTGCCCCAGCCCGGTGAGAGTTTGTCAGCCTTTCGCAGCCGTGTATGCAGTAATTTGTGCAATGTGGCGAAGGAGGAGGAGAAGCTGTGCAAGATGAAAATCGCATTAAAGAAAAAGAAAATGGACACCAGCAAGGCGCGGGGATTGGATAAGCGGTCAAGCAAAGCAGACTTAGCTGAGCTTGAATCAGCATGTCGGCAGCAGGAAAAGTTGGTTGCGTCCCTTAAAGCAGGCAGTGGGGCCTTTAAAGAAAAATATAAAAATGAGGAGCGATTTAAGTCCATGCAGCGCTCAGGCCCCACTGTGAAGGAGGAAGAGGCCGACCATGTGGACGAGACCCAGATGGTGGAGGATTCTCCAGCTGTACCTCCACCCAAAGTTGCAGCAGTAGCAGAGCCGGGAGCCCCGGAACCAGCATTGGAAGACTTTCTTGCTGAGGCAACACATCAGGAGTGCGTGACATCGCTGGGCATCCAGGAAGCCCCTACTGGAGCAGATCTTCCAGAGGACAGCCGCCAGCCTGAGGAGCCCATGCCAGCTAAGGACAACATCCATCTGTCCAGCCAACCTGCGGAGCGCGCCATAGGCGCTGTGTCAGGGGGTATAGAAGACTGTGGCGCTCCTTGCCCTGAAAAGGGTGAGGTGGCGCCAGACGTAAGTACCATCCTGGCACCCATCCGGGTTCCTGGGTGCGCCGAACTTGGTGGGCCTGGGGCCATGGGTGACTCACCCGCAGGTTTGGGTCTTGCTGGCAGGGCTTCTATTGATTCTGCTTCAGCTGGTTTAGGTGCTGTTATTGATGTTGTTGCTCCTGTTGCTGCTGTGTCTGGGGTTGAGTCCACAGGGGTTAATTCTATTGCTGGACTTTCTGCTGTGACTGATGCTGTGACTGTCCCCTCACCTGCACCTCAGGTGGACTATAAGAAGACTGTGCCACCTAATGCTGGGGCCCCTGCTGTCCGCCCTGCCCTGTATTTCATCCAGCGAGGTGGCACAGGGAGTGGGGCCAATAATGCTGTTGGTGCTGCAGTGCAGTCCCCTGTGTCCTATGCCCAGGTTGCCAGGCGTGGTGGAGAAGCTGCTGGTGAGAGGATGTCTGTGCCCAGTGAGGTCAACGCCCCTGCCAGTGGCTTCAATAGGCGCAACCTGGTCCAGCTTAGGTGGGAGGGGGAGGGGCCAGTTATCACCCGGCGGGCGGTGGTGGATCTCATCCTGGGTATGGGATTTACAGCCGCAGACATTTTTGCCCTGATCAGTCCAGTGGGGAGCGCAGAACATGACTTGAGCTTCGTTAGACCAGAGGGGATGGACTTGTTTTGGGAGCGGTACGAGCTGCAAAAGCAACGTCCTGCCTGGAAGGGGTTAACTCCCATCCAGGTCTCCAGGCAGCAGCTCATTAAAAACATCACCATCCTAGTAAGAAATGAGTCCATTCCCCCCTCAGATTTGACCGTCTGGCTAAGGCGTTATGGTGATGTTCTCACTCCCCTGAAAAAAATTTTGGACGATCGCGACATCTGGACCGGGGGCTGGTCAGTGACCCTGAGGCTCCGCAGGAATGGCAACCAGGTCACCCACTTGCCATCATCTGCCTATATTGGCCGTGACCGGCTGACCATCTTTTATCCTGGTCAGCCCAAGGTTTGCCATAAATGTGGGGCCAAGGGTCACTTCAGCTCCTCCTGCTCGCTTCTTAGGTGCTCGTTGTGCCAGGGCTTGGGACACTTGGCTAAGGACTGCAACACGATCCGCTGTAATCTATGTAACCAGCTCGGCCACCCTTATAGTCAGTGTCCTGAGGCCTGGCACAACCTGGACAGGGAAGTGGTGCAGGAAATGCTGCGGCTGGATAGGGAGGAACATTCCCATGCTGCCCCGTCTGCGGTCCCTCCCCCCTCTCAGCTGGGGGTTCCTGAGGCCCCTGTGCCTGTGCCATCTGCAGGTGGCCCTAAGGTGAATCCCCAGTCTGCCCCCAAGTCAGCAACCACTAATGTAAGACCAAGCAATATAATAGCTGAGGCGGCCCGGGGGGCTGGCACTGCAAGTACCAAGGGGGTTTCAGTAATTGTGCCCCCTGCTGTAAGATCTCGCAGGCTGGGGCTAGGTGATCCTGATCCTGCACCCCCTTCTGAGCAGGGTGGGAGTTCAGATCCCAAGACAGCGTGGTCTGGACTCTCCCCTGGGGATCAGGATTACCTGGCTTACAGGCTAGCTACAAAGAAAAAAAGGAAAAAGGGTAATGCAGTGCCGGAGCCGGGGGAGAGCAGTGGGGTGCAGCTCTCCAACAGGTTTGAGGCACTTTCTGAGGACTCATCTATTGAAATATCTTCTTTTGATTCCGAGGCTTCAGATATGGAGGAGGAAGCACCAGTCTCCTCCAGTAAGCGTTTAGGGTCAGATAGTGAGGCCGGAGGGAAGGCTAAGAGACGTTCTCCCGAATGACTCTGATGGCAGTTCCCCCTCCGATAAAGGTGGCAACCATTAATGTTGCCAGCATTAAATCTGTAAGCGCTCGTTTTATGGCCTTATTTTTTCTCAGCCAGTTTGATGCTGACATTTTATTTTTGCAGGAGACCAGATTGGCCAGTCTGGCTGACATTCACGCTGTGAAGCGGGAGTGGAGGCACGGACCCTCTTTTTGGTCTCTTGCGGCCGAGCCTTACAGCGGAGTGGCGGTGCTTTTTAAAACTGACATGGTAACTTGCCGGCGAGTCATTGAGGTGGAGATCGGGAGGTGCATGGTATTGGACGTCATTGTGAAGGGGCAGGACCTGCGCCTAATAAATATCTATGGACCTCAAACTAAGTGGGACAGGAAATGCCTCTTTACAAAGATCAAGCCGTTCCTTTTTACAGCCCGGCCAGTAGTCTTTGGGGGTGATTTTAACACCGTGACTAGGCCCATGGACAGGAGAGGCTTCAAAGGCAAGCTGGGCTGCGATAGTCTCTTTTTGAATAGTATGGTTAGAGAGGCAGGTCTGGAAGATGTGCACATTAAGCACTCCCCGGACCTCACGGGCTTCACTTTTCAGCGAGGTAGCAGTCAGAGTAGGATAGACAGGTTTTTTTTGAAGGAGGGCTCGGCTTCTCAGCCTCCCCGGCTGCAGGCGGTCGAGTTCTCCGATCACCTTTTACTATCGATGGTCTTGAATGCTTCTGACACACCCCCTAGAGGAAGGGGCATCTGGAGGATGAATTCGGCTCTCCTTGAGGAGGAGTGGGTAAGACAATCCTTTGAGGAATTCTTTCAGGCACAGGTTTCCATTAAGGATTTTTGCAGCAGCAGGTCTGAGTGGTGGGAGCTGACCAAAATGAGAATTGCTGGGCTTTTCAGGGGCCTAGGAAAAAGGAAACAGCTTGATAAATACATTGCCTACCAGCGCTTGCGGAGGAAGCTTGACATCCTTGTCTCGAATGGTGGAGATCAAGGGGCAATCTCTGAAGTCAAGCTTCTCCTCAGGAAGTGTCAGTATGACCGGCATGCTTCTCTGGTTCTGGAAAGGGATTATGGGAAATACCACTCTCCCGATCCCTATCAGAATTGCAGACAGGCTGCAGCTCTCAAGACTGTCCTTGGTCTGAAGGATAGCACAGGTTCCCTGGTAAGATCTAAATCTGGGATCCTGGAGATCATTAGGTCCTTTTATGCTGACCTCCTGGGCAGAAAGGTTCTTGACCGGGCAAGGATGGAAAGTTTCCTGGACTCTACTCCAGGATTGGAAAATGGTGACATTTCTATCACTGGCTTGACAGAACCGGTCACGGCTGATGAGGTGGTAAGTGCAATTGATCACCTTGCCATCAAAAAGTCGCCCGGGTCAGATGGTCTGACAGCTGAATTTTATAAATGTTTTAAGACCATCCTGGCACCACATTTGGTGGAGGTTTTTAATTGCTGTCTGGCAGAGGGTTCCCTCCCTCCCTCCATGAGGCGCTCGGCCGTGATCCTTCTGTCAAAAGGTAAGGACTCTTCGATGATTGAGAACTGGCGCCCCATCAGCCTTCTCAATGTCGATAGAAAGATACTGGCAAAGATTTTGTTCTGGCGCTTGTCGTCAGTGGCGGAGCAACTGCTTTCTTGTCACCAGCATTGCTCCATCCAAGGTAGAAGCACCTTCTCAGCGGTTTTAGCTGTCCGGGAAGCCTTGGAGCGGTGCAGGGCTGCAGGCTGGGGAAAGTACTTGTTGGCGTTGGATCAGGCAAAGGCTTTTGATAGGGTCAATCATGAGTACCTATGGCTGCTTCTTGGTAAGTACGGCCTGCCGGGGCGGTTCATTAATTGGCTACAAACCCTTTATGAAGGGGCTGAGAGCTTCCCTCTTGTTAATGGTTGGGTTGGAAGGCCTTTCGAAGTTGGCTCTGGTGTGCGACAGGGATGCCCTCTGAGTCCCCTACTGTATGTGTTTGCGATTGATCCCTTTATAAGGAGGGTCGAGAGCAGCATGTTATGTGGGGTTCCTCTGGGTATGCCTGGTGAGCCTCCTTTGAAGGTCATTGCCTATGCTGATGATGTATCTGTGATTGTCTCTGGGACAAATGAGGCGGAGGAGGTGGCCTCTCTTATAGCACAGTATACAGAAGCGTCGGGCTCCAAGGTCAATCACGAGAAGAGTGAAGTTTTCTGGATGGGTAAGGAAGGTGAGGGCTTCGAACTTCCGGACGCCTTCCCAGTGCCCCAGCAGGAAATTAAGATCCTTGGCATAAATTTCGGTCCTGGCGATTATGGCCAAAAAAACTGGGAGCGCAGGCTGGAAATTGCCAATGCCAAGGTTGCAGTCTGGAAGAGCTGGAAAATGTCTCTCAGGGAAAGGGTTGACCTTATCAAGACCTACCTGATCCCCATCTTTTTATACGTCAGCTTCGTCTGTGTTTTGCCAGTGTCTCTCTACACCAGGGTCTACAGCGTGTTTTTCCAGATGTTATGGGGAAACCGCATGAACCTGGTGAAAAGAAATGTCACCTACCTATCTAGGCGGGAGGGTGGCCTAGGGATGGTCAACCCAGTCGTGTTTTTCTCTCTCTTGTTTCTGAAACATAATTTTGGAAGCATGTTGGCAGAGAGCCCGCCTGGCTGGGTGGGTATTTTCCAGTCCTGGTTTAAGCCCTTCCTGCGAGACTGGGAGAATGGTGGCCGGATGAAAAGCCCTCGAGTTCCTCAGGCTCAGCTCCCGGCCTATGTTGCCCCGTGCTTGAAAATACTTCGGCAATGGCAATTGACAGCAGACGACATGAGATCTACTCCGAGGAAGCTTCTGGTGAGTCGGGTCCTGGGTCTGGCTTTTCATGAGCCATTGTCCCTCAGGGATTGCCCAGGCTCCATCATGAGGGAGGGTTTGAGGCTTATTAACTCCTCAAGAATTCCTTTGAAATACCGGGATATAGCCTGGCTCTCCTTCCAAGGAAAACTCTACCTTAGGGGGATCCGGAAGAGTCGCAGCCTGCCAGAGATAATTTGTCTCCGTGAGGAGTGTCAGGATGAGGTGGAGACTATGGACCACTTCCTGCTCCGGTGTCCCTTTAATGTAGAGGTGTGTAAACAGGTGGGGTTGGCCCTCGGTGCCCCCTTCTTCTCCCAGCTTTCCTATGCTGAGTGGGTGTATGGAGCATTCAAGAACAGAGGGGATTTTTGTTTGGACACTTTATATCTAGTTAGTCTAGTGATCCGCTATTTCACATGGAATGCACGGTGCCAGCTCTGCATTAGGAAGAAAGTCCTCCCTGTCCCGGTGGTGGTGCATGACATCCTGCATGAGGTGGGCAAGATCCGGGTGCTTGAGAGGGACAGGTGGGAATGGGGGGCCTGGATGAAGGCGTGGAGGAACATCAGGCCTCCTTGATCCCCATGACTTCCCTCTGGGTGAGCTTTCCTATCTCTTATCACCCATAGATTTTTATAACAATGACAGATTTTTGAAGAACGGCTGCATGCACAGGTGACGGGGTCTCTTAGTCTTCCTGCTGAATTGTGTAGAGTGTAGTGTTTAGGTTGTAGACAGGATTGTATATAGAATAATGGATATTATATATTATATGCCGAATTGTTAGGCCTGTTTCTTTTTGTTTAGTTATTATTTATTTTATTTTTATTTATTTATTATTGTAACTTTGTATATATTGTATATATTGTATATGATTGCTTGATTTTACTCAATAAAAAAAAAGTTACGGACCGTGGTAGGTAGAAGCCAGCCACCCAGCACGAGAAGGAAAAATGGCGCTCGCAGATACCTCGAGGGCCGGGCCGCGGAGACAGTGATGCGGAATGCGCCATCCGCAAGGCCCGCCCCCGAAGAGCGCGAAGGCGCCCACGTGACCATGTCAGCCAATGATGGCGCAGCAGCGCCTGGGGTAAAGTTGTCGCTGACCGTGGAACGCCGTACAAGCGCGCGCAGCGGCGTCATTTTTAAAAGCAACCAGTGCAACCAACACACGGGCGGCAACACAGCGCCATCTTGTGGATGTATAACCGAAACGTAAGGAATTGCTCTCTGGAGCAGGACGTGCTGTATACTTAGAATATACAATTTTTTTCTGAGGGTCACCAACACACTGGGGACTGGAACCAGAACCAGGGACAGCACACACTGCTGTCTTCATGACACCTCCTCCAATAAAAGGCCAAGGCTTGGCTGCATTACTGTGTGCTGATGTTTCCTATCCCCAGTGTGATGAAGCCTCATCAGGAAAAAACAATCTGTGGTTTTGGGGGGGTGGGGGCTAGGTACCAAGAGGAAGCTAGTGAAGCACCTAAACCAATGTAGGTCTACAGCCTTATGTGAAATTTCAATGCATCCATTATAATACATGACATAATATGTTATTTAAAGGTAAGGTCCACTTTTTAGGAAATTCCTGTGTACATAGGCCATGCTCACCTGCTGACCCTGCTTCTATTACCGGAGCTGCAGGTGAGTGGATAGGGGCAATGGGGTGTGTAGCAGGTGAGCAGGGAAGTCTTGTGACCTTTATCTGATCTGAAGTGGACTTTCACTTCAAAGTACCTCTGTCACCAAATATGTCCCTTTAAAAAAAGCTCACATATCCTGGATAAAGTTCCCATTGCACAGTTAATCTTTGTGCTTTTATTTTATGCAGATGAGGTCACACATCCTGTACATTTGAAAAAATATGCTGACTCTTGTCATGCGCTGAATTATCCGCAACTACTGGAGCACAGCACTGCTTCGGCTGCCATTTGCGGCGCTCTTATGCGTAGAACTGCTGCTATATGCAAAGATCAGCCAGGGATTGTCTATTTAACAATTGAGAGCAACAATCAAAGAAAAGTAATGAGGAAGAGTCAGTGTGAAAAGGGGGCACAAGAGCCTCAGGTTTTGTGGAGCTCAGGACACTTCTCAGGAAAAGGAGGAGCCAGCTGTCAGGGGTGCAGGGAGTGAGTTGCTGGCCAGCGTTCAGCAGCAGCTTAGGAGCAGGCGCTTTCAGAAGGTCATACCAAATACCCATGAATATTGCTGCATTAGTCACATCATGTTCACACCTTCTTCAGTTGTGTAAGATAAAAGTCATGCCCCATCTGTGCCACTCCAACAACTAGCCCCCCACCACTGAAATCTATGGGTGCCCCTTTGGATTCCAGGGCCACTTAATTCCCTCCCCCGAGGCATCCAGATTTGGGATGTCCCACTGTGGGAAACCTCCCACAATCCAGCGCGTATGTGCTAGCAGTGGCCGCTCCCTGCTATATTAGCAGGGAGCGGCGGTGCTGCAGGGCATGCTGCCTGTTAGAGGGTAGCAGGGATGTGACAGCTGGCGCACTCAGTTGGAGCTGAGTCCTTAGAGGAGCCTAGACGAGTTTGGGTCAGCCCAGTCAAGCAAGCTGATTGGACAGGAGGCCGTGCATCCCCGTAGGACTGGGGAAAGGCGAGTTGGAATGGGCGACCTGGGGGGTTTCACACAGCCAGGCATCTCACATCGGGGTGCCCCGGGGGCAAGGACCAGAATCCGAGATCAGTCAATATCCTGGGTTTTGATCCACTTTAACAGGATTTAAAATACAGAGGATTGTCTCAATCTTATTTCCCTTCACAGGATAACATAAATATAAAAAAAAAACTTTTTAAAGAGTTTTTTAAGCTAACCCCCACCCAAGGTACATTACCAGTTGTATGTTTTCTGCCCTCAATACTGCTTGGTATTGCTGTTATAGTTATTTTAATTTTTTGTTTTCCCCGGGTATGCTGTTGGTTTCTGAGGGGATTCTAATATTCTAAACTCGCACTCTCATGCTGGGAGCAATTCATGCCTATTGAAAATATTGATTGGAGGAAGATAAGAGCCAAAAGAAGATTTCTTCCATTTTTTCCTTTGAAGCCAAAATCGTTTGTATTTTTATCCAATTCATTACCAGGACACTAATGGGGGATAATACATGTTTTTTCTATTTTAACCTTCCATAGTACATGGTTGATCCACTTTAAAGTGGACCAACACCCAGGATTTCGACTATCCTGGGTTTTAGTCCACTTCCCCTATGTGAAACCCCCCAGATCGCAAGTAAAAACTCACCTCACCCCGCTCCTACGGCGCATTCACGGCCGCTTGTCCAATCAGCGCGTTCGGAGCCGCTGTGGTATGCGCGTCAATGAGACGTCTTACCGCAGCGGTTCCGAGCACGCTGGCGGCCGCATCTCGCGATTCACAAATGGCCGGCGCGGGCACTTACCCTGCTAGAGAGAAGCGCGAGATGCGACCGCGGCCCTCGCATGCGTCGTTGGACCGCCAATCAGGTAAATGCAGCGGGTGTCCTGTGGGGGGTTCACACAGCGGGGCAACCCGATTTTGGATGCCCCGCGGGGAGGGACTCGATTCGATCACGCTGGGTGTTGGTCCACTTTAAGTCCATTACAGCAGTTCATCCATTACAGCAGTAAGTCCATTCAGCAGTCATTTGTTTACTCCAGTGTTTATGAACAGGGCAAACTAACCTTCAGGAGGATTCTTATTACCTTTTGCTTGTAATCTCGTTTGAATTATCTAGAAGTAAAATTCCTGCATAGATAAAGGATAGGGGGGTAGCATTACACTAAAGTCTCTCTCTCTCTGCAACAACATAAAGTGACTCACTGAGCAAAACTTCATGACCTATTAAAGAGACCAAAGGGTTGATTCAAAGCCTTCTAAAATCCATCTCGTTTTTGTCTCTAAATGTGTAATTTTCACATAGTATTCGCTCCATCAGGAGTGTTCCGTTTTGCTTTCGTAGCTGCACAAGCCATCATAAATGGCTGTGTACGACTCTCGCAGTGTAGGCGACAGGACAAGGTTTTCGTTTACATTGATTTGTAATCCTCGTCTGCTTCCGTTTTTCAACGTACCTTCAAACTTAGATTTTCAGTGTCCCGCGATATTCAGCTTGCATGTTTCTCAAAATATACGTAGAAACGTAATTTTGATGTAGAAGCTGCTATGTCTGCAGGCATGTACGCATGCGCGCAGCTTATTAACTGATTCATGTACCCGGTTTCAGCTATTCCATCACTCACTTCTGCTCCAATGCTTACCTTAACTTCCTTCCCTCTTTCCCTTTGTTTGGTTTTCCTTGTGCACTCTGATTTTTAAGAACTATAAAATATTGACATAGCAATCGTTGGAAACATAGTAATTATGTTTTTGGTTTTTTTTATTTTGTTTTATTTAGAAATTTGGGTTATAAAAACATTTTGTTGTAACAATTTTAGAACAATACAATAGTAAAAATGTTTTTAAAAATACAATTCTGTGAATACTCACCTTGTAGAATTGGTATTATAAGTATGCAGCACGCCCTGCTCCAGTAATGATTCATTACGTCTGGGATATAGTCCACAAGAGGGCGCTTTACTGCAGAGATGGCAAAAAAAAGCGGCCCCTCCCGGTCCTTATATACCCGGGACCTCCCACTCAATTCCCCAGTATAAAAAAGCAGTAAGGAAACCAGGAGAAGCCAACAACAAGATAACAACAGTAACCAGGAACATTCACCATATAGAGGATCCAAGAATAAGTACTCAGGGTGGGATGGAGCAGGGCGTGCTGCATACTTATAATACCAATTCTACAAGGTGAGTATTCACAGAATTGTATTATTCTAAGTATGCAGCACGCCCTGCTCCAGTAATGATTCATTACGTCTGGGGCATCCAATAGCAGTGTCCAACAAACGGATGGGGTTCCCCCCCCCAAAAAAAAAAAAACAACAATGCGCAGTTCAAACCACTGCTGCCTGCAGAACTTTGCGGCCAAAAGCAGCATCAGCTGAGGCCCTAACATCAACCTTGTAAACCTTGGAAAAGCTATGAACAGAAGACCAAGAAGTGGCCTTGCAAACTTGTTCAACAGAAGACTGGTGCTGAAAAGCCCAAAAGGCACCAATAGCACAAGTGGAATGAGCAGTAAGGTGGAAGGGAGGATTCATCCCCTTAGCAGTGTAGGCCTGAATCACAGCCTGACGGATCCATTTGCTGATAGTAGATTTGGCAGGAGCCAGAAGGGACCACAAAAAGAGCATCAGTTTTCCTGAAAGGTGCAGTAGCCACCAGATAGTACTTCAGATTCCTGACCACATCCAAGGAATGCAAAACCCTCTCCTTAGTGTTACTAGGATTAGGGCACAAGGAAGGTACAACAATGTCCTGATTCAGATGAAAGGCAGACACAACCTTAGGCAGAAAATCTGGCTTGAAGCGAAACACCACCTTGTCCTGGTGTCTCTCAAAGTAGGGGGGCTGGATGGAAAGCGCCACCAACTCAGAAACACGCCTAACAGAAGTGATAGCCACCAAAAAGACAACCTTGAGAGTAAGAATGGCCAAGGCAGCCTCCTGCATAGGTTCAAACGGAAAACGAACCAAGTTCAAGTCCCAGACAGGCAACATAGGCTTATGTGGAGGACGCACATGAGTAACCCCCTGGAAAAAGGTCTTGACCAAAGAATGCTGAGCAAAAGATCTTTGGAAGAAAACAGCCAGGGCAGAGACATGACCCTTCAGAGTACTGAGTTGAAGCCCCAGATCCAAACCATGTTGTAGGAACTCCAGAATCCTGGGAATAGAGAACACACGACAGGGAAGAGACCTAGACTCACACCAGTCAATGTAGGCACGCCAAACCCTATAGTAAATGGAAGAAGAAGACTTCTTCCTAGCCCTAGTCAAAGTGTTAACAACAGAGGCAGACAGCCCCTTTTCCATCAAGATGGAGGTTTCAGCAGCCAGGCAGTCAAAGCCAGCGTTTGTAAATTGGGATGGCGTAAATGTCCCTGAGTGAGTAGGTCTGGAACCCTGGGCAGAGCGTACTGATCTACTGCCAGCTGCACTATGTCTGCGAACCACACTCTTCTTGGCCACCGGGGAGCCACCAGGATTGCTGGCACCCCTTCCTGAACTATCTTGCGCAGAAACCTGCCCAACAGGGGGAATGGGGGATAGACATACAGAAGCTGAAAGTCCTGCCATGACATTGCTAGAGCATCTGTGGCCAAGGTCAAGATGATCTTGGGACAGGGAGACAAAGGCTGGGAGCTTGTGATTGAGACGGGACACAAACGGATCCACATCTGGCTGACCCCAACGGTGACACAGAGAGCGAAACACCCTGTCGCTGAGGGACCATTTTCCCAGGACGAGCGGTCCCCCTGCTCAGAGAGTCTGCCTGCAGATTCTCCACCTCCGGAATGTACACAGTTGAGATGCAGGAAAATACCATTTTGTGAGTACTCACCTGAAAAATGGATATTGTTGGTGTGCCACACACCCCGCTTCACTTTTAAATATTCTTCACTTAATGGGTTAACTCACCGCCAGGTGACGTAGTGCAGAGAGGAAGTCTTGTAACGAGCCCCCTTCCGGCCTATATATACCTGGTACCTCCCTTCAATCACCAGTATATTAAAAAAGCAGAAAGACAAGGTACCAGTATTCCACCAGTAACCTCAAAATCAATTTGATATAAATAAAAAGCTTCACCATATAAAGGCTTCGGAAATACCGAAAAGGGTGGGAGTGAAGCGGGGTGTGTGGCACACCAACAATATTCATTTTTCAGGTGAGTACTCACAAAATGGTATTATTCTTGGTGTGCCACACACCCCGCTTCACTTTTAAATATTCTTCACTTAATGGGACATCCAAAAGCAGTGTCCACAAGGGATGGGCATCTCAAGGCCAGGTGAAGCATAACTTAAATGACTGCAGTCTGCAGAACTTTGCGGCCAAAAACAGCATCCGCTGAGGCTCGCACATCAACTTTGTAAAACTTAGAAAAAGTATGAACAGAAGACCAAGTGGCGGCCTTACAAACTTGTTCAACAGAAGCTTGGTGCTGAAAAGCCCAACGGCGCGAGTAGAATGAGCAGTGATACGAAAAGGGGGAACTCTTCCCTTAGCAGAATAGGCCGCAGTAACGGCCTGACGTATCCACTTGCTAATGGCAGATTTGGCTGGTGCCAAACCCTTCTTAGGCCCATGGGGCACAACAAAAAAGGAATCCATCCTACGAAAAGGAGACGTGATAATCAAGTAGTACTTAACACAGCGTACTACATCCAAACAATGCAAAACCCTCTCTTTGTCATTCTTAGGATTAGGACACAAGGAGGGAAGAACAATATCTTGGTTCAAATGAAAAGCAGAAACAACCTTAGGAAGAAAGTCTGGCTTGAACCGAAATACCACTTTATCCTGATGCCTCTGAAAGTAGGGCGCCTGGATAGACAAGGCCGCCAACTCCGAGACACGCCGGCCCGAAGTGATCGCTACCAAGAAGACAATCTTCTGAGTCAGGGTAGACAAAGCAATATCTTGCAAAGGCTCTAAAGGAGGAGCCTGAAGAGCAGAAAGAACCAAATTCAAATCCCAAACCGGGAGTAATGGTTTCCTGGGAGGCCGCACATGCGTAACCCCCTGGAAAAAAGTTTTAACTAAAGGCTTAAGCGCAACACGCTTCTGAAAAAAGATAGATAAGGCAGAGACCTGCCCTTTCAACGTACTTAGCTGGAGACCAGAGTCCAGCCCTGATTGTAAAAACTCCAGAATCCTGGAGACCGAAAAGACCCTACAAGGAAAAGATCTAATCTCAAACCAAGCGATATAGGCTTTCCAATTGACCCTGAGTGAGCAGATCGGGCCGAAGAGGCAGAACGAACTGGTCCACTGCCAGCCGAACGATGTCTGCGAACCTCACTCGTCTTGGCCACCTTGGGGCCACGAGAACGGCGGACACCTTTTCCAGAGCCAACTTCTGAAGCACCCTGCCCAGCATGGGTATCGGAGGAAACAGGTATAGAAATCCCAGAACTCCCCAGCTCAGGGACATGGCGTCCACTGCCAGAGCCAGAGGAACCTGGGAGAGCGACACGAAGTTCGGGAGCCTGCGAGAGGCAAAAGGGTCCACCTCCGGGGTCCCCCATCGGAGACACAGTGAGCGAAACACCCGAGGATGGAGAGCCCATTCTCCCAGACGGGGAGAGCCCCTGCTCAACCGGTCCGCTACCTGGTTCTTCATCTCTGGAATGCAAACAACCGCTGTTTGATTGCCTGAATGCACCTGGACCGGAAGGCCCAGAACAAGTCAGGAGAACAAGCACCCGACGGATAGTTCTCAGCTTCAGCATATTGGTGGGTAAGTGGGCCTCCTGAGGTCCCCACTGCCCCTGAAACTGCAGCTCCTTCCAGAATCCGCCCCATCCCGACAGACTGGTGTCCGCGGTGACAATTGTCCAAAGGAGGGTCAGGAAAAACCTGCCCTACACCAGATTGGTCGAGACCAACCACCACAGGAGGGACTGCCGGACCCGGGAGGACAACTGGAAGAACTGATCCAGCAACCGAGGCTGCTGGACCCAAGACGCTAACAGAAAAAGCTGAAGCATTCTCGTGTGAATTTGGGCAAAAGGAAGAAACACTCTGTGTTGATGAGAGTCCAGGCCGGGACGAACCGACCCATCTTTCTCGGGGACTGCGAAAAGATTGGAGTATAAACCGAGGCCCATCCCTAAGCGCGGCACCGGCCGGATGACCGCCATCTCTAACAGATTCCTTACCGACGCCAGGAGCTTGCTCATTGCTGAGAGGGCTTATCAGCAGGTTTGGGCTTGGAGCCCCAGGACTGAGTGGGCCGCCACGGCCCCTCCCCCGAGTCCAACCTGCACCTCTGGTAGCGGGAGAGGAAGCCCCCTTGCCCGCTCTGAATCCTCGAAAGGAAGGCCTACCGGAACCTGCCCCCCTAAAGGGGCCACGAGGCCTCTTGCGTTGTGGCATCTTACCACCATTTGCGACTGAATCAATTTTCTCCCCAAACAGACGTAACCCCAAAAAGGGGAGAGCTGTGAGCACCTTCTTAGAAACTGCGTCCGCCGACCACTGGCGCAGCCATACTGACCGGCGAATAGCCACCAGCATAGCCGCTGCCTTGCTACTCATAGCCAGCGCATTGTCCTGAGCGGATAAGACATAGGACACAAAAGATTCACACTGCTTAAGCGCAGTAAACTGTTTACAAGCGGGATTAAGATCCTCATATAGCCCCTGAATTAAAGACCTAATCGCCAATAGAAGAAGGGCTGAAGCACACACCGGGCGCAATGCTGACCCGGAATAAATAAAACCATGGCGCGCTTATTGGTCAATCCGACGATCTTCCCCATCTTTAGGGACAGTGGTCTCAGCAGACTGTACCATAGCCGTGCTGGAGAGCCCTAGCACAGGGGTACCGACGTCAGGAGGGACAGACCAAAGCTTTACCAACTCTGGCGGAAAAGGATAACGCTTTTCCCAACTGGAAGGGATTGCAGATAACCGCGTGGGATGTTCCCATTCCCTAAGGACCACCCTCTCAAAGTGGTGTTGTCTGGGAAAAACCCAACGCGGCTGAGGCTCTTTAAACAACTGACCCTTTGGCAGGGTGACAGCCTCAGGTGGATCTAAATTCAAAATTTTAAACATTTGAGCCAGAATGGAGGGAGTGTCAAAAACAACCCCCTCCGACCAATCGCCAATCGCATCAGCCTCAAGCTGATCTGCAGGCTCATCTGACTCCAACAGGAAATCTTCCTCATCCGGGGATCCATCGGACCATTCCACAGGCTCACATAACTCGTCCTGTGGAGCCGAAGGTACCGGAGTCAGGTGCCTCCGTTTTGCAGCGGCCTTTAACCCTGCTTTAACGGGCACTACTTTCCGGGGGCTGGCCGACTGTGCCGCCACCTCGGACTGCGAATCCCCACTTTTGACAGTGTCATGCAGGGTCCGGAACAGGGAGGGCGAGGTAGGCGATGATGAAGGATGCGATGGGCCCGCAGCCGAAGCAACGGACTGGCGCGCAATAGTCTGCTTTGCACAAGGGATGCAGATAAAGACATCATCAGCTGAGAGTAGAGCCCCACAACTTACGCACCCCCCGAATGGCTCAGAAGAACCGTTTCCGGCAATAACGGAAGCCTCCATATGGTGATTTATGGTATTCGCAATATTTGGGCTTTTAGCCATGAGCCAACCCGGGATGCCCCCTTATTTGTAAATGTCCCGGAAGGGAGGATTTTTAAAATATATATATATATTTTTTTTTTTTAAGGTTCCCCTTAATAATCTATATATATATATATATATATATAGATTATATATATATGCATTCTTAAATATCCCAATTAATTAATATTTTATATCCCTAAAGACTAGCCAGGCAACATAGAGCCGGAGGGCCACCATAAACAGGGATCCCGGGATCTGTAAGGCAAGAAAAAACCACAATCAGATCCTCACATGTGTGCAGCAATCATATATGCATGGCACCAAAGTGCCTTTTAAAATGAGCAAAAGCCATGCCCCTTAATAAAAAATAACTCCCCACCATATCTGTATACAAATCCCACTCAACGGCCCCACCGAAGTGGGGCCGCTTACCTGGACAGACTGAGAGCAGCAGCCGGAGGGCGAGACAGCAGCCAGCAGCCGCAGCACAGGAGAAAACGAAACCAAGTGCGGCCGCGCGCCCCACGTGACTTCCCCTTTGAAAGGAAGTGAAGCTGGGGCCACCGCATGACGCCACCGGCGGCGCCACGCCCCCATCGCCGCGTCACCAGGACCCGCCCCCTACGCTGATCAGTGCGGCCAATTCAACTGGGGATTACACCAGATGAGCCACTACACGTGCACACAGGCAGCGGAGGGGGGAGGAAAGAGAAACGACCGCAAAGCGCAGCCATGCCAAAGCAAACTACATACAGTGACCACAAGACCAGCGGGGAAGGGGGGAGGCGGGAGGGGGCCACTTAGGCGGCAAGCCACCTACCCAGCGCGGTCTGCCCCCAAGCAGACCTAAACCATAGTAAAAAAGAGTGCACACATGCTGAAGTAAGCTCAATGCATAACGTAAACACACACATGTTGTAATAAAGTTATACTAGTGAAACACACATACCTAATGCACACCCTCAAACCCCCCCCCCCATAGTGAAGGGAGAAGGGACCGTAACGGGAGAGAAAGGGGCTACGGGGACCCTCGGGACAGGGGCATCCCATTTCCGGATCACCATGCCGGATAGCCGCATTGCCCCACGCATGAGGTCGAGCGGTAGGAGATAAGCTCCTAGGCACTTAAAGTGCCATCTACCATTTGCCCAGTGAGCAGCCTAGGCTGGGAGGCTTCCATTCCACCATCAAGGTATAAACACTCAAACTGGGCAGAAATAGACCAAAAGGGGGGTGCCGGGGTAGAACCCCGGCTACCTGTAAGCAGGAGACTTCAATCTTCTGTCTTGCGTCAAGCAGAGAGAAAAATACTGGTGATTGAAGGGAGGTACCAGGTATATATAGGCCGGAAGGGGGCTCGTTACAAGACTTCCTCTCTGCACTACGTCACCTGGCGGTGAGTTAACCCATTAAGTGAAGAATATTTAAAAGTGAAGCGGGGTGTGTGGCACACCAAGAATACATTGTCCTCCGCCCAGGACAGGATCAGAGACACTTTCTTGAGGGCCCCCTTGCTCCGGGTCCCTCCCTGATGACTGATGTAGGCAACCGCCGTCTGGTTGTCCGAGCGTACCTGAACAGGCCGGCCCCGAAGGTGTTGGGTCAAGTGAGCCAGAACCATCCTGATCGCCCTCAGTTCCAGAATGTTGATAGGGTGGTGGGCCTTCCGAGGGCCCCACCGCCCTTGGAACTGTAGTGACTTCCAGAAGCCCCCCCAACCTGTCAGACTGGCATCCGTGGTGACCATCTCCCAGCAGGGGGCCAGAAAGGATCTGCCCGCCAACAGGTTCCTGGAGTCCAGCCACCACGAGAGGGACCGCCTGGCTAGGGGGGACAGAACAAGGACCTGGTCCAGGCACACAGGATCCTTGTCCCAGACTGACAAGAGGTGGAGTTGCAGAGGCCTCATGTGAAACTGGGCATAAGGAACCGCCTCGAAGCACGACACCATCAGGCCCACCAGCTGCATTCCCTGCCTGATGGAGGAATGAGGGCAAGATAGAAGGAACTGAACCTGCGCTAGCAGACTGTCCACCTTCTGCTGAGAAAGAAAGATCCTTGCCTGAACTGTATCCAGATTCATTCCCAGAAATGGCGTCACCAAGGAGGGAGACAGGGAAGATTTGGGATGGTTGATCACCCAGCCAAATGACTCCAGTGTGGACACTACCAGCTGAGTATCCAGCTCTGCCTGTTGGAGGGACCGAGAAGTGATGAGAATGTCGTCCAAATAGGGCAGAACGCGAATGCCCTGAGACCTGAGCAGAGCCATCACTCCTGCCAACACCTTGGTGAACACTCTGGGAGCTGACGTGAGACCGAAGGGCAATGGCACAAATTGGTAGTGCTGATCCTCCAGCGCGCAACTGAGGAAACTTTGATGACCTGGAAAGATGGGAATATGAAGGTAAGATGATGTCCACAGAGGTCATGAAGTCCCCTGGACGCAGGGAACTGATAGCAGAGCGCAGAGTTTCCATGCAAAAGTGCCTGCATTTGACAAATTTGTTGAGGATCTTCAAGTCCAGGATGGGCCTGACTGACCCATCTCTTTTGGGCACGGTGAAAAGGTTGGAATAAAACCCCTTGCCCCTTTCTCGTAAGGGGACCTGACAGATGGCCCCCAGCTCCAGAAGGCTTTGCACCGCCAGAATCAGAGCCTGAGCTGACATGGGGTCCTGAGGCATCCGGGATCTGATGAATCTTGGGGTCGGCCAGGCAGAAAACTCTATCTTGTAACCTGAGGACACTACCTCCTGAATCCACCGGTCTGAGACATGAAGCCTCCAGACGTGAGCAAAAAGCTGAAGCCGTCCCCCCACCCGGATGGGTGAGGGTGCCCCTTCATGCCTGAGGGGGCTTGGGGGAAGGCTTAGACTTGGAGCCCCAGGAAGGGCCAGAGCGTCCACGTCCTCTGTCCCTACCCCAGAAATCTCCTCGGGCCCCAGTAAAGGAGACCCCTCTCCCCGTTCTGGATCCACAGTAGGGGGAAGAAAAGGAGCCCGGGCCCGAAAGGACCGAGACCACCTCTGGAGGGGATGACCAATGTTTAACCACATCAGCAGGAAAGGGATATCTCTTATCCCAACTCTTAGGGACTCCAGGGAGCCTGCTAGGATGCTCCCATTCTTTGAGCACGAGATTATTAAAATGAGATTGTTCAGGAAACTCTAAACGTGGCTTAGCAATATGAAACAATTCCCCCTGCTGCTTAGGAGCCGCAGCCGGGGGAGAGATAGAAAGCACCTAAAAAATCTGAGCCAAAAGCCTATCAGTATCATCTGGGGCCCAGGGATCAGAGCCAGAATCATCATAACCTTTGGGCCGTTCATTAGATGACTCTGAGTCAGAGAACAATCCCCTTCTTCCAGGGGGGTATAACCAGACAGATCAAAGAACTCTTCAGCCTCCATAGGGAAAAGAGTGACGTCAGGCGCCAAATGCCGCCTCTTAGCAGAGGCCTTACGTGCCATAGTATTAGCAAGCAACTTTTCAACACTGGCCAGTCTAGTAGACACATCAGGCTGAGACTCCCCACTAGTATGCAGCTCACTGGGAGTCAAATGTAAGCTTGGGGGAGTAGGCAAAGCCATACGTGGCGCAGGCCCAGCTGCTGGTAAGCCAGGCTGCAGTGCAAGCACCTGCTGGGCACAAGGTACACAAACCCGCATATTGTCAACACTGGTAGGGGACACCCCACACGCCACACACAGCCGGGCTTGTCCCGAAGGAACCCCAAGCACATTATCCTGAAACGCCTCCATATGGTGATTATAGCGGCACAAAAGGCCGATAGGGATTCACGCTATAAAAGCAACCCGGGATGCCCCAGTAGCCCGCTAGGGAAGTGGGAGGAATTAGCACACTAGGCCTCAATAAGTTTAATAAACTAAATAGAGGGGGTAGGGCCGGGAGAAACCAATTGAGTTTGACCCGCCTGTAAGACATAAGCAAGAAAACCTCGTAAGCGACATGCATATATTAAGATTAAAATATATACAAAACAGCCGCGAGGGCACTCACGGACTGCGGTAGGTAGGCGCCAGCCACGCAGCATGAAGAAGCAAAAAAATATCTCGAGGGGCGGGCCGCGGAGACAGTGATGCGGAAACGTGCCATCCGCAGGCCCCGCCCCCGAAGAGCGTGAAGCTGCACACGTGAAAAAATTAACCAATGATGGTGCTGCAGCGCCTGAGGTAATGTCGCTGCCGACTGCGGAACGCCGTAAGGGCGCGCGCGCAGCGGCATATTCAAAGAAGCAACCAGTGCAATCAAATCTGTGCGGTGACAGGATTAAAGGCAAACCAAGCACACCATACAAAGTGAATGTACAGAAACACACACCCACCCACCCCCCCCCCAAGAACTACAAGGGAGAGCGAGGGAGGGCAGCGGCCACCTAACGTAGGGCCCACCGATAGACAGGGGCAAGGTACAATAGTGCGGGAGGGGCATCCCATAAGGCTCACCAAGTGCCTATACCGCCTACCCTTTGGTGGGGGATTGCGGTGGAGCAGCGCTCCTAAGCACCTGACAGCGGTGCTGTCTACCATCACCCACACCAGCCAAAGCTGGGAGGCAAATTAACAATAAAACGGGTGGGAATAGTCCTACAGGGCCGCAGACTAATAGCCCCGCTCACCTGCGAGAAGAGAGAGACATCTTCTTGTCCTTCGCAGTCCAGACTGCAGAGAAAATCTGGGGATTTGTGGGAGGTCCCGGGTATTTGAGGGGCCGGGAGGAGCCAATTTCGCTGTCTCTGCAGTCCAGCGTCATCTGGCGGAGTAATACCCAGACGTAAAGAAACTTATCTGGAGCAGGACGTACTGTATACTAAGAATAAGGTATATTTGACCACATAAAACCCAGTAGCAAACTTACCTAAAGAGTCCCAGAAACCAAATGCTTGGCTTAAAAGATTGGGGGTGGTGTGGTGATTTTGGCTTTAGACTAATTCAACTGTAAAGCAATTTATTAAAAAAGCTGTAACTGTGTGCTGTTGACTGCGGCCACAGAGAAGCATCCGCCCAGCTGAAGCAAAGTGAAGAACCTTAGTAACACTCAGGATTCTCATTCTCCCTGATTTCTATCTGGTGGGGCATCCTTATTTAAGAAGCCCTGCTCTGGGTGGCCTTGGGGGATCGCCACATTTACTCACCAATGATCCCAAGGTACATGCGCAGCATGGGCAGCAAAACAGAACACTCTTCTTCGTTCAGATTCTGTTTGCTATCATAGTGGCTTGCAAGCTGAATGAAGTGAGAATACCGTTGGCCACACCCCTGCCAGCTATACAGCATTGCCTTACGCAGGGATGCACCTTAGCTAGAGGTAGATACAGCCACAGTTTACGCATGTGCAGTGAATTGTCTGCTACTTGAGTTTAATCTGAGATCCAGGGGCTTACATACAGTGGGGCATCCCAAATCAGGAATGAGGAAATTGGCCTCCCTGGAGTCGTCACTGATTCTTTTGACCTAATTTACCCATTATTTTAAAATAAAGAATGAACAGGTCTGTATGTTCATGGGATATTTTAAGGCAAGTTTACTAAATTCAGGCTATCGCCACTTAAGCTCCTCCAGTTATTTATTTACCCTTAGCACAGGGTGAGGGGGGGGGGTAGGGTGTTACGAAATGTTTAGACTTTCTCTTTAAACCTGCTCCCTTCTGCTGACTCATTATACACAGTCCCATCAATGGACCTTCAGACAGAGCAGCACAAAGATGACTCGTGCATGCCCAATTCCGTCAGCAGAACGGAGAGAGTTCACTAGAGGTTATAAGGAAATGTAAAGAAAGACTGAATGAAAGACCTGTCCCCTGACTGCTAGCATCAAGTTAACAGAAAGTAAGCTAATTTAAAGTTATACTAAAGGCAAGCCCAATTGTTGTCACATTGTCTCAGGCTACATGTTGTACTGACCCAAACTTTAATCCATTTTCAAAAATACCCTGTAGTTATTGCTAAAAATAGTAGAACATTGGAGATGCAGAGAAACAATGAGGAGAAACAGAGGGTGTGGCAACAGCGATGTGATGTAAGCACACTGTATGTTTTACATATTCATAATGGGCTGTCTCTAGGGCATGTGCATCAGACCACTCTGTATCATAGTAAAAAAAAATAAGTGCATTGTTGCGCCTCTAGTCATTGTCAACACATA
Organism: Gastrophryne carolinensis; assembly: GCA_027917425.1. Classification (NCBI taxonomy): domain Eukaryota; kingdom Metazoa; phylum Chordata; class Amphibia; order Anura; family Microhylidae; genus Gastrophryne; species Gastrophryne carolinensis. The sequence goes on from CM051234.1 coordinate 396,773,360, forward strand.
GTTTGATCAGTTAATCAGATAAGGAAGGAGGGGTCTCATAGCTGCAGAAAAAGGCAGCCACTCAGAACGTCTGGACAGGGAGTGGGGGGTGTTTCAGTTTTTTGTTCCCCGAAGATTGATTGGTGGACCAGATCGGCAGGGTGGGGATGGAAACCAGAATAAGGACAGACAGGAGAGGAAGGGCTGCGCTGGAGTCACTCTGTGAAAGGTAAGCTACTGATTATTTTTTTATTACTTTTGACTTGCCAATCACTTTACTCCTTTGCCTAGACTGTTCTTTTAAAGCAGAACAAAACCCACCAGCAGTTGGCCTGGAATCTAAAAGATTAAAGGGCCAGCCGCTGGCTTTACCCCAGGCATCCCGAATGCCCCACTGTGTGAACCAGCCCAGTTCGCCCATAAACACTCAACTTTCCACACTCCATTAGCACATGAGCAGGCTCTTGTCCAATGAGAGCCACTCACTTTGACTACTTCACTGGGCAGATGGCCTGTATCCCCGGCGTCGTGCTGCAGCATGAGCTCCCCATTCAACTCAATGACAACCCATCTGCCAAGTGTCGTAGTCACAGTGGGTGGCTCTCATTGGCTGAGAACCTGCGCTGTTGAAGCCACAGCAGGGATGTCCAAGGAGAACAGGACAAAACCCAAGAAGGTCAAATTTCTGTGTTTTGTTCCGCTCTAAGAACTGCTGAATGAAAGTATGTCTAATAAAACATATACAGTATAATTTAGCTGCAGTGCCTTAACCTCAACACATATGTTTGACCACTGTCCTCAGTAGAGATTTCTCAGAATTTTCAAACGAGCAATTTGTTTGCTAGACCATTAGCAGTATTTATGCTAAACAATAGGAACCATGTCATATGAAATAAATGATTGCCTAAGTGACCTTCACGCATACAAAAAGTGTTAAAGTTAATGGATAGGGTACACACCTTGATCTGCCTTCATGTCACATTTGTTCACTTAGTCAGGTACAAAGTAAAGCACAGTGCCTGTATAAAGCATGGGATACAATTAAAACAAGAACTATTGCCAGCTGAGAATCTGTTCTTTTTACTTAGCTGTTTGGGACATTTTAATGCTGTACGCAGTTCCGGACCTATGTGAAGTTAGACAGGCAGAATCATGCCTTACATTGAGATTAGGGCTGAAGATAAAAGAACATACAGTAATAGATTATGTTAAAGACTATTTCCTGCAAGCCCCCTCATCATAGAGGCATCTGATTTGGGATACTCCACTGCACACCCCATTTGGCAAGCCCAGAGTCCGGGCAGCTGATACTCACTACTTCCACATTCCAGAGATGGCAGCTAGTCATGTGACCTCCGGCAACCAATCTGGTTCCCCAGGCTGGCGGTTGCACAGTGATGTCACTTTACTGTAATTATGATGTCTGAAAACAACTTTTTTGCTCAAGAAAAGAAAATGCATCACTCAAGCATTCTGCAGTCTGTATAGTAAAGATAATGTATTTCAGAAAATATTTAAAGTCCATCTCCAGGCAAAACCCAACTTTTTTCCACCTTCTACCCCTTGGGAATAGTAAATAATGATCCATTTCAAACTACCTGATTATATGTAAATACCTCATGTATTCTAAGCGAAACCAATATATTTACTTTAGTTTCTGGATATGAGTTGGGAAGGGCATGTTATGGTGCAGCTTTATGAGTCTTGAGCTTTCTCTGCTGTGGTACCACTGTGGCTTGCCAGGCTTGCTCACAGTGAGAGCACCAAGGGACAGAGAAGCTGTAGGACCAATTTTTGGAAAGTCCTGGAGAAATAAAATTGAAAAAAGAAAAATGTTGGAGCCCTGCTACTGCATCTACCCTGTACTGCATGAATTGAGAAGAGGCACATGAGACAGGCAGCAGGTAAGCTGCTTGCTGTCTAATTATTGCCATTGAGTAAGTCTTATTCAACTGATTTAGGAAGAAAGACTTGCGGGGAGAAAGGTGAATATGATTGTTTTTCATGTTTCAGTACATATTAAGAAATACAAAAATTGTATATATCCATACATATATCCATATTTTATAGAACGCTGTTTGTTATGTAAATGCTTGAAGAACATATAATATTCATAATAAATAAAATGATGGTGTAATGCAAATACATACAGTGCAGAGGGTAGCCCCGATTCTTCTCTAGCTATGGAGGAAAGATGTAATCTCTAGGATAAAAACAACACAACACAATATAGATGCAGCTTTTTATAAAACTCCACTTGGTGCACTGGTGCATCGTGCTATCTTGAAATCTTAAATGCTTTTCATGGCTTCTTTGTGAGAGATCACAATGGGATGAGCTGTGATGTGTCAGATAACGATTGTTAAAGTGGACCAACACCCTCAAAAACGACATAACTCTATTCACTTTAATAGTAAAAGACACTTACATTTTGATCACTGTTGGAGCCGTCTGTCCCTCGCTGCGCCTGGAATCTTCTGAATCCTCCGCCGGAAGTCCCGCTCTCCAGCTCTTGTCCGGTCATTAGCATATCTTGTCCGTCATTAGCATTTCTTGTCCGTCGCTGAGCTCTTCTTTCTTCTCGCGTTACTTCTGTCTGTGCTCCTCTTCTCATGATGTCATCCGGGGGCGTGGCCTCTCGCTGCTCTCCGGAGCGCGCGTAGTGCAGCGAGACCTGAGGCTGAGGTCGGTGGATCGGGTCACCGGGCGGGCCCTGACCATGACTGCTGGGAGACAGCAAAGGGCCCTGGCGGTGGAGGCGGCAGGTGAGGACGGTTGTGCGCGCCCGTACCCGCACCTATCCACCGCGCATGCGCGCGATTTTAACAGGAAGAGGTCAAAGGATCTCTTCCTGTTTGGGGGAAAATGAAGATGGTGGCCGGATTTTAAAATTATAGCGACGCGCAGCGGGAGCATAAGAGGTAAGTTTTTTTTCCCTAAATATGCTAATCGGGTCTTTCTGCTTAATTTGTATATTTTAAAAATAGACATTAAAAAAAAAGGGGGCAGGGTGTTGGTCCACTTTAAAGTAGATACAGATGTAGCAAACACTGAAGACTATATACATGTTGATATACTCATTTGATATTAAGGCTATTAAATAAATATTCCTAATCAAAAAAGGATGCTTTTGTCTGCCTTGTGGTCCACACAAGAAAAAGCATAATATTGTTTTTGATTTTTTATCTAGACAGGGACTTGTGATGTGTGGGTATGATTCAAAAATTAATAGAAATTAACCGTTTGGCTACCAGCCTACCTGCAGCTTTTGTCACCCTCTGTTGCCAGACCATGTTTCACGATTTTGCGTTACACATGTTCAACTGTGATTTTTGAAAGGATTTCCAGGGATTTTCCAGGAAAATTATATATTGTTTTTTTCAACAGAGTCTGGGCTTCAACATGAAATGTCTTGTTTGGCCTTTTTATACTTATAATACTTCAGCAATACCTTTTGCTGAAATATGTGCAAAAAAAATAAAAAAAATCAATTTTTTGCAATTTGTAGTGTTTTTTTGCAATAAAGCCCAGGAGACTCCCCCAAACTGAAACAGAGCTTTAGGAGATTTTCAGACAAAATACAACTGCGCTATGCGCACCTTGCAGTTTTTCCAGAAAAACAACCCTTTACATTTGAAATACCCCCCACAAGCTACATATTCTCTGGAAGTACACGCCTCAAGCTTTCTAGGCGTAACAAGCCAAGCCAAAAAGCCAAAAAAAACTTAAACTCACCTGTCCGCTGACACCGCTGCGCTGAGCGGCCGGCTCCGTGAATGGGGTGGGCGTGGCCGCTGCCCGGACCTTCGTGATCGCATGTGGAGGAGCAGATGGAGGAGCGGCAGGGGCTCTGTCTCTGGCCCCGCCGCTGTCATCGCTGCCTGAAAAGACAGCGATCGCAGCGGCGGGGCCGGGACAGAGCCCCCGCCGCTCCTCTGGCCTCTCGCAGTGTGCCAGACAACGCGGGAGTGCCGGGGACGGGTGAGTTTTTTTTTTTTTACATTCGCCCGATAAGGCGCACTGACATTTTTCCCCCACTTTTGGGGAAAAATAAGTGCGTCTTATAGGGCGAAAAATACGGTATATGCAAACAAGAAAAAACAAGTAAAATCTCAAAAAGCAACATGTCCCGAACAGAACGATACCGAACATGCATAGCTACTGTCAAGGGAAGAGTTGGCAAACACCACAAACTAAAGTGTGCGCATAACGGATGGTGACTTGCCAGCCCCCAGCATTGTGAACTGATATAGGGGGTCTCATGGACCCCTTACCAGTTCACAAAGGGTTAACATAAAAAAAACACACACAAACAAAAATGTCATTTATTTAAAAAAAAAAAAAAATGTTTTTTTTCTTTACTCACCTCACCCGATTGTCAGCTCCTGTGTCGATCAGCTGTCAGATGCCCTGGTGATCGCTGGCCAGAGGAGGGGGGGCAGGGGATCAGAGCATCCCTTGCCCCTCCACTGCTCTGCCCAGCAATCACCAGGGCATCTGACAGCTGAGCTGAGGAGAGCTGGGACGACACCCGGGAGTGAGGTCATAAGCCCCGCCCCCAAGATGGCGGCGCCCATCGGAAGGCAGGGGGAGAGGGCATTTTGAGCCCTCTCCTGAAGACTAAGCAGCCTGGGGGAGCGATCGGAGCCCCCCCCCCCCCAGTGAAGAGGAGACCCGGCGGGAGGCAGCGTGACGGTAAGTAAAGGTAAGTAAATGTCATTTTTATTTTATTTTATTTTTTTACAGTTAGCAGCTGCTGCTGCCGAAGCGGGGGGGGGGGCCCTATTCCGGGGGATCTCCTGGAGCCATCCGAGCCCCCACGGGGGATCGGATGGCACCAAATTAAAGAGGAGACCTGGTCGGATCCAACGAGGGGTCAGGTGAGTATTATTTATTTATTTTTTTTAACTAGCAGGGGGGAAAGTCAAGCACGTAACACCTACTTTGCCAAGCCAGCACATAGGTGTTACGTGATGTGATATGCACCTAATTTTTTAACTAGTTCAATGTGAAGATTTTAGGTGGTAATTAAAGGCTTATGAGTAGACACGGGCTAACCCAAACTGCAAACTGCAGCTCTAAGTCCGTGTTTGAGTTCGGCATCTGGCCTGAACATGATAAAAGCTGGTCGATTGATAGCTGAGCAGCCCATCAACCCACTTCACACATCACTCACCTCAGCCCGCAAGCGGTGTTTGAATTTGGCACCACTCGGGGCTACAAAAAGATGGCCGCTGGCTCCCAGGAGTGAGGGACACATCTAGTGCCATTACTGCCAGCTGGGGCCAAATTCAAATTTACTGTTGCCGCGGAAGATGAGTTACAGCACCACACTTACTGCTCCACAATCTGAGCCCCACAGCCACTCCCCCAAAACTTGGGTCCCCATTCATTTCAATGGGGACTTATTCAAAGTCCGTCCGAACATACCAGACCGGAACATTAGGGGGTTCCTCCATCTCTACTCACGAGCATTTTCGAGCATATAAAAAAGACAATTCTGTGAGTACTCACCTGTAGAATTGCTTTTATCATGCATGGCACGGCCTGCTTCACAAAGTCATATGCACAGTGCACCGCAGAAGAATTGTGGCTCCACCCGGTACCATATAAAAACTGAATCACCATAGACTTATCCAGTGACAAGCAGTGATACAAGAACCGGGAACTAATAAAGATAACAATCCCAACTAATTTGGAACAATCACCATAAAGAGGAAACCAAGAACAACGTAACAAGGGTGGGGTGAAGTAGGCCGTGCCATGCATGGTAAAAGCAATTCTACAGGGGAGTACTCACAGAATTGTCTTTTTCCCATTGCATGGCACGGCCTGCTTCATGAAGTCATAACATCTGGGACTTCCAAAAGCAGTGTCCATAAAGTAGGGTGGGATCCCCAAAGAGTAACAGCAGGCAGTTCAAACCACCACTGCCTGAAATACCTTGCGGCCAAAAGCAGCATCAGCAGAGGCCTTAACATCAACCTTGTAAAACTTGGAAAAAGTATGAACAGAAGACCAAGTAGCGGCCTTACAAACTTAGCTTGGTGCTGAAAGGCCCAAGACGCACCAATAGCACGAGTGGAATGAGCAGTAACCCTAAAAGAATAGGCCTGCTCCACCGCCTGATGAATCCACTTGCTGATTCTGGATTTAGCCGGGGGCAGACCCTTCCTAGGTCCAGCAGGAAGAACAAAAAGAGCATCAGATTTCCTGAAAGACTCAGTAGCAACCAAATAAAACTTCAGGGCCCTGACAACATCCAGAGAATTAAGTGTCCACTCCTTGGAATTAGCAGGATTAGGACACAGAGAAGGCAAAACAATGTCCTGATTGAGATGAAAAGCAGACACAACCTTAGGTAAGAAATCCGGCTTAAGCCGAAACACCGCCTTATCCTGATGGTGCTCAAAATAAGGAGGTTTGATGGAGAGAGCCGCCAGCTCAGAGACTTGCATGACCAAAGTAATGGCCACCAGGAAGCCCACCTTAAGAGTCATAATGGGCAAAGCAGCCCCACTGATAGGCTCAAAGGGAGGACCCTGCAGAGCAGATGACACCAGATTTAGATCCCAAAAGGTTTCGGTGATTGGCAAAGATCTTTGGAAGAAAAAAGCCAGAGCGGACACCTGTCCCTTGAGGGTACTAAGTTGAAGGCCCGAATCCAAGCCATGCTGCAAAAAATCCAGAATCCTGGGAATAGAAAACACCCTACAAGGCAGAGACCTAGACTCACACCAGGCAATGTAAGCATGCTAAATCCTATAGTAGATAAAGGACGAGGACTTCTTCCTAGCCCTAATCATGGTATCAACAACAGAGGCCGGCAACCCCTTATCCATCAAGATGGAGGTTTCAGTAGCCAAGCCGTTAAAGCCAGCGTTTGTAAATTGGGATGGCACAGTCGTCCCTGAGTGAGCAGATCTGGATCCTTGGGCAGGACATACTGATCTACTGCCAACTGCACGACATCTGTGAACCACACCCTCCTTGGCCAACAGGGGGCCACCAGAATGGCTGGTACCCCTTCTTGGGCTATCTTGCGCAGCACCCTGCCCAGCAGGGGAAAAGGAGGGAACACATAGAGGAGCCGAAACTCCGGCCAAGGCATTGCTAGCGCATCCGTGGCGAAGGCCAGAGGGTCCTGAGACAGGGAGACAAACCTGGAAAGCTTGTGGTTGTGGCGGGATGCAAACAGGTCCACATCCGGCTGACCCCAGCGGTGACACTGCAGAGACCTCCAAAAGCCCCCCCAACCTGTCAGACTGGCATCTGTGGTGACAGTCTCCCAACGCTGGGGCAGAAAAGTCCTGCCCACTAGAAGGTTCCTTGAGTCCAGCCACCACAAGAGGGACTGTCTGGCCAGGAGGGACAGAGCAAACTCCTGATCCAGGGACACAGGGTCCCGATTCCAAACAGACAGAAGGTGCAACTGAAGAGGCCTCATGTGAAACTGAGAAAAGGGGACCGCCTCGAAGCAGGACACCATCAGACCCACTAACTGCATCCCCTGCCGGATGGAGGGATGAGGACACAAGAGCAGAGCCCGAGCCTGCTTTTGAAGACCCTCCACTTTCAGCTGGGGCAGGAAAACCGAATGCCCTGATGCCGCAGCACAGCCATCACGCCCGTCAGCACCTTGGTGAACACCCGAGGCGCCGAGGTGATACCCAAGGGTAAGGCCACAAATTGGTAATGCTGATCCTCTAGAGCAAACCTGAGAAATCTCTTATGACCCAGAAAGACTGGTACATGAAGATAAGCATCCTTGATGTCCACGGAGGTCATGAAGTCGTCTGGGTGAAGGGAACTGACAGCCGAACAAAAGGGTCCCCATGCAAAGTGCTTGAACCTGACAAACCTGTTGAGACCCTTCAAGTCCAGGATTGGCCTCAGGGACCTGTCTTTTTTGGGGACCGTGAACAAATTGGAGTAGAAACCCTGACCCCATTCCTGGGAAGGCACCGGGCATATGACTCCTGAGTCCAGCAGACGTTGAACCGCAAGGCGCAACCCCTGAGCTGACAGGACACCACCTCCTGAATCCACCGGTCTGAGATGCAGAGCCTCCAGACGTGAGCAAAGAGCCGAAGCCGCCCCCCCACCCGGATGGGTGAGGGCGCCTCCTCATGCCTGAGGGGGGCTTGGGAGAAGGTTTGGGCTTGGGGTCCCATAAGAGACCGGGACGACCACGGGACCTGAAAAGAGGGACCCTCGACCTCTGAGGGTACGAAAGGAGGAGACTGAAGCAGATGGCCCCCGAAAAGGCCGAGGCTGCCTCCTACGCTGAGGCAGCCTACCATCCTTGGCTAAAACATCCAGGTGCTCACCAAAAAGCTGAAGCCCCACAAAGGGGAGTCCAAACAGAGCGGCGCATAGCCACCAAGAGGGCAGAGGCCCTACCACTCAGCCGTACTACATCATCCATGGCAGTAAGAATAAAGGCAACAAAATCAGAGCACAGCAAAAGGGTCCTATACTCATCCCCTCCAGCAGTAGCGCCAGCAAGGAAACGATTGATCAGTCTCTTAAGAGCAATAGCAGTTATGGCAGGGGCACAGGACAGACGCAAACCAGCCCCCACAAAGACAAAGGCATGGCAGGTCAGCTGATCCATACGCCGGTACTCGCTGTCCCGCAGTGTAGTAGTGTCAGGGGAAGGCATAACAGAAGTGTTGGACAATCCAAGAACGGGACCGCGTCTACCTCGGGGGGACCCGACCACCGCTTAACCAAATCAGCAGGAAAGGGATACGTCTTATCCAAACCTTTAGGCACCACGGGCAATCTACTAGGACATTCCCACTCCTTGAGCACCATATTAGTGAAATGACTCTGCTCAGGGAACTCCAGACGCTGCTTAATGGTACGAAAAAGCTCACCCTGTTTCCTCTTAGCCACCTCAGGGGGGGCAATGTGTAAAACCTCAAAAATGTGAGACAACAGATCAGCGGTGTCCTCAGGAACCAGGAATCACACGAAGTGCCAAATCAGATTGTGACCCCCTGCTAGAATCCCCCTCACTAAGCTAAGTGCAGGCGCGGCGGGGTAGGCGGTGCCGAAGGGGGCGCAGAGCTTGGTAAAGAAGCAGGCAGCCCAGACTAAATCAAAAGGGCAGCCTGGGCGCACGGCCCACACACCGTGACATCATTACTGATAGGGGATACCCCACACATGGAACACAAACGGGATTGTCCAGAAGGACCCCCCAGCACGTTATCCCCAGAAGCCTCCATATGGTGATTAATACAGGGGCAATATGCCAGCACAGGGTAAAGGCTAATAAAAGCCACCCGGGATGCCCCTCCCCACCCCGAGGGATGCCCCCAGAATCAGTAAGGGGAGATGAAGGGGGGAGTAAGGAGCAGGACCGGGAGAAACCACAACCCACAGGTGTCCCGCCTGAAAGACATAAGCAAACAAACATAAGTATCCCGCAGCCCAGGGATTGAAGAGGGCCCCAGACACGCAGCAGAAGCAAGATGGCGCCAACAGAGGAACCTTGAGGGGCGGGCTGTGGGAGAAGACGCCATATGTGTCATCCGCCGGCCCGCTCCTCCGAAGAGCACGAAAACGGCGCTCACGTGACCTCGCCGACGTCATCCCCACAGTGAAAAAACGCCTCACAAATATAGCGCCGCCCTCCGCGGAGCGCAGTACAAAGCGGCGGTGGTGGCGGCAAAAGCATACAAAAACAGTCTAAAAACAGGATAAAAACACACACACTACCACCCGCCCCCCCCGAACACCCATCAGGAAGAGAGGGGGGAGGAGAGCAAGCAGGCAGTGGTGAAGCCCAGGCCAGTGGGAGAGGGGGGGGACCCCCCATAAAGCCTATGGCCGGCTACCCTTTGTGGTACAGGGTCTGCGGCTTGGAGCAGCGCTCCTTGAGCACTTGACCCCAGTGCTCCGCTACCTTCACCTGATCCGACAGCCGAGGCTGGGAGGCACAGAGGGTCCGGAAACGGGTGGAAATAGATATGCAGGGCCACAGGCATGGTTGCCCCGCTCACCTGCGCAATATAAGAGCCATCTTCTATCTTCGCAGTAAGCACTGCAGAGAACAACTGGATAAGTCTATGGTGATTCCGTTTTTATATGGTACCGGGCGGAGCCACAACTCTTATGCAGTGCACTGCGCCACCTTGTGGCGGAATACCCAGATGTTATGACTTCATGAAGCAGGCCATGCCATGCATTGGGAAAACTCTTGTCTTGTTATTTTATCTTATGCCTTAAAATAATAAAGCATGAATACTGTCCTTATTTTCAGGGGATATATTGGAAACTCTTATTGAATCAAGGCCAGTATAACCTTAAAGAAGTATATATGTCTCTCTATTACCTAAGTAGTTGAACAGACAGGTGATAAGGACAAAGTATTGTTGAAAATTGAGTTTTACCTTACTACAAGCCATTAGGGGCATAGGACCATGAAGAGCCTGGAAAACATCAGAAATCAGCTCAGAAATGGATAAAACAGAGATGTTTCCATGTGATTATATCACAACAGCTGTTTCCCTGCCCCTCAAGACTCTTTCCTGACAGCTTTGGGAACATTAGCCCGACCTTTCCAACAGTAATATCTCACAGGGAACAAAAAGCTAGAACAGTGTCTGACAATAATGGTTTCCATTTGAAAAATGAGATATCTTATCCACCTTAAACGTTAAGCGCCAGAAACTATAAAATACGGCAGTATTATAGTGTGTAACCCTATCTGCATGGCATGGCAAGACTTCATTGTACATTCCACCATGTGGAAACCTTTTGCCCAATCTGTGCATCTCCAGCTGTCAAGACATTACACGCATTGCCAGGCCCTGGCCCTCACAGGTGCATGGCTTGGCTCCTCCTGGTTTTATCTTTACTGTCTCTAGTCTCCAAGGTCTGCCCATCTCTATTCTCCAATGTCTGGTCTCCACGTTCTGTCCTTCTCTGGTCTCCACGTTCTTTCCATTTCTGGTCTCCAAGGTCTGCCCATCTCTAGTCTGAAAGGTCTGCCCATCTCTAGTCTGAAAGGTCTGCCCATCTCTAGTCTGAAAGGTCTGCCCATCTCTAGTCTCCAAGGTCTGCCCATCTCTAGTCTCCAAGGTCTGCCCATCTCTAGTCTCCAAGGTCTGCCCATCTCTAGTCTCCAAGGTCTGCCCATCTCTAGTCTCCAAGGTCTGCCCATCTCTAGTCTCCAAGGTCTGCCCATCTCTAGTCTCCAAGGTCTGCCCATCTCTAGTCTCCAAGGTCTGCCCATCTCTAGTCTCCAAGGTCTGCCCATCTCTAGTCTCCAAGGTCTGCCCATCTCTAGTCTCCAAGGTCTGCCCATCTCTAGTCTCCAAGGTCTGTCCATCTCTGGTCTCCAAGGTCTGTCCATCTCTAGTCTCCAAGGTCTGTCCATCTCTGGTCTCCAAGGTCTGTCCATCTCTGGTCTCCAAGATCTGTCCATCTCTGGTCTCCAAGGTCTGTCCATCTCTGGTCTCCAAGGTCTGTCCATCTCTGGTCTCCAAGGTCTGTCCATCGCTTTGTGCCCAAGCTCTGTCCATCTTCCGTCTCCAAAAGCAACAAAAATGGTCATGATTAGCAGTTATCACACATATCTCACTGTAAAGGAGTACAACACCAGAAGGCACTCCACACAGAGCCTACAATAAAAGAAAATACTGTAAACGCTTCCCTGCAATGGTAAGGAAAGGGGCCCCTGAACACTAGGTATTTGGTAACAATGGTTGCTCATATGCTATAACTAAAGTCCCCATCTAACCATACACTAAAGTCTGTCCCACATTATCACCCCTGGGAACAGTATAAAAAGGCATTTAAAATCTTCCAAAAATCTATGATCTTATGAATTCTAGGCGTAACTGATGTTTTGGCTTTCAAACAAAACAAATAATATCCTTACCTGAAATGATGAACCTCACCTGTAAAAATGCCCCATGTGTGATTTAAAAAAAAAAAATAAAATAAAACATATTTTACAGAATTTTGTATGTTCAAGTCTTTAAGCTCTTTCAGATTTAAGCTTCAGTTCACACACAAAAGCAGCCCCCAATTGTAAACATGCTTCACCAAATGTTTAGCATGATCCCAAATGATGTTTTTATGTTTTTGTTGTAAAAAATGCACTTTTTTCTAAATTTTCAGATTTACACGATTCTGCAATGCCTTTTTTTGTTTAATTTTTGCCCTTATTAAAACCAGTTTGGCTGCCCACCTGTGTGAAACCCTTCTGATCATCATCAAATCTCATCTGCCCACCCGCGCCCGCATCCCTGGCTTCTTTAGCTAAGGGATGCTCAAGATTCAGCCATTCAGATAGGCTTGGGGTGGGAGCACACCTCAGAATAGAGGAAAGCCGGGGAATGAGTCAGCAGGCTTGTCACTTCAGCCGTCAGATTTGAGATCAGCCAATTGGGGTAGCCTTCGCCATTCAGGCACAATAGCCTCGATTCAAAGACACATTCGTCCGGACTTCCGTAGCTGTCTGTGAAAGTTTTGGTGGGTGTTAGTCTTTTTTTTGCTTTTTTTCGTCCATTTTCTACTCGCACGAACGTTCGGGAAAATGTGTATATGCTCTTTCGATGAACAGAAGCAAATCGGAACATTTCCAAACAAAATCGTAAATTTTCCGTTTGTTCAGATAACTTCTGTTGCTGGGATGGTTTCTGTCTGATTCAGAGAGCTGATTTCCGACGGATCACCACCCTATAAATCCGTTTCATTTCCGTTCCACTTCCGAGACCTTTGAGGGCTCAGATTGCTATTGTTGAACATGTTTTGTGGCTATGTGGAGGAGTCTGCGCGCCTTTAGCACCAAGGCATTGCATGTATCATCATGGCCGAGACCATAAATTGTATAGCAATGCATACCTGAATCAATACATTTCATGTATGCCTTATAGATGCATTTTAATGCTGACCTAAATAAGTCCTTAGCATGTAAACATTTATTTTTCCACACATCTATATAATTGCTATATTTTTTTAGACTTATGTCCTTTGTGAATTATATTTGGATTGTTGAACTTGAATCTTAATTTGTTGTAGGAGTTATTGTTTTAGTTGGTTACCTTTGCTTTGTGTAATTATTTTATATTTGGTTGCAGGAACTGCAAGATGTGCCACTCGCCCTTGCTCCTGATGCCCGTTCTTTGCCTGCAGAATGCGGGCCAAGGAGTTCTTTAATCGGGCCCTATGCAAAACCCGGGCCGTGGTGGCGAGGGCCCTCTGGCTTTTGAAGTCCAGATTTAGGTGTTTGGACCATACAGGGAGGGGGGGGGGTACTGCAGTATGACCCCAGCAAGGTTATACCAAAATTTTAATTTACGTTTTTTAACAGGGACCACACGTGCCAGAGTGGCACAACTGAGTGTCAGGGTCCTTCAGTTGGCGAGATGCAGGAGCTGCGCAACTCGTTGGGGACCACAGATGAAGAATAATGTTCAGTGGCCTGCCATTGCTATGTATTTTGTTTTTTATAGTTGTAAAAATTTGAAATTTACTAAATGTTTAAAAATTTAATATTTGATGATGGTATATAAAAAAAATGTTACATTGTCATTTCATTTACAAAATACATTAACACAAAACTAATGGGCCCATGACCGAGAAGTGATTTGGGTAAGTTTTAGGGGGCTAAAATGGAAGAAGAACCTAACCGAGAAGTGGTTTGGGTGAGCTTTAACCCTTTAGATGCCAGCCACGTAAATTTTACGTGGCTGCCTCTCCAACCGTTAAACGCCAGCCACGTAAAATTTACGTGCCTGGCTTTGCCCCCCTGCTAGCGCCGGTAAAATAAAAAAAAAAACACTTACCTGACCCCTCATTTGAACCGGCCGGGTCTCCTCTTCACCCTGGGGGGCTCCGATCCCCCGTCGGGGCTCCTCCGGAGGAAGGGGAGAGCCCGGAGTAGCCCCCCCCCCCCGTTTTTGCGGCCGCTGGCTTTTCCTGCAAAAAAAAAAAAAAAATCAAAATGACATTTACTCACCTCCATGTTCGCTCGATCGCGCCGGCCCTCCTCTTCACCTGGGGGGCCTCCGATCCCCCCCTCCCCCAGGGCTATCTGTCTTCAGGAGAGAGCCTGTCAGGCTCTCTCCCCTCTTCCTCCGACGGGCGCCGCCATTTTGCCGCGAAGCCCCGCCCCTTCACTCGGGCCGGCGTCTTGACAGCTCCAGGCCTCTCAGCTTTCAGATGCCGGTGATCGGTGGTGAGAGAAGGAGGGGACAGGAGATCCTCTGATCTCCTGCCTCCCCCCCTCCTCTGGCTGCCGATCACCGGCATCTGACAGCAGATCAGCGAGGGACACAGGAGCTGACGATCGAAGGTGAGTAAAGAGTAAACTTTTTTATTTTTTATGTGTTTTTTTTTTTATTTAACTGTTAACCCCTTGTGAACTGGTAAGGGGTCCATGAGACCCCTGTACCAGTTCACAAGGCTGGGGGGGTGGCAAGTCACCTGCCCTAGCGGGTGACTTGCCATTAACCCCTGCACCCCCAATTACCTGCCTCCCCAAAGCCCAAGGGGGGGCAGAAGAGCCCGGGCCCACATAGGCTATGTGGGCTCGTAGGCTGCAGGGTGGGGGGGCCACAAAAGCTGGCCCCCCCACTCTGTGCCTACAAGCCCCTATAGCTGGTCCCGGGCTGGTTATAACGGGTAGGGGGGACCCTACGTCATTTTTTTTTTTGAATTTTAAGGGTTAGGGTTAGCCTAACCCTAACCCTTAAAATTAAAAAAAAAAAAATGAGGTCCCCCACCCTGTGAGGGGGGATCCTATGTCATTTTTTTTTTAATTTTAAGGGTTAGGGTTAGGCTAACCCTAACCCTAACCCTTAAAATTCCAAAAAAAAAATGAGGGTCCCTACGTAATTTTTTAAAAAATGTTTAATGGTTAGGGTTAGCCTAACCCTTAAAATTCCCCCTCAAAAATGGGGTCCCCCCCTACTTTTTTTTTTTTTTTTTAAGTGGACCAACACCCAGGCTGATCGGCCCGGATCAGATCCCTCCCTGCGGGGCATCCGAAATCGGGATGCCCCACTGTGTGAAACCCCCCAGGACGCCCCAATCGCCTTACCTTATCTCCGTTCCAACGGTGCATGCGCGGGCCGCATCTCGCGCTTCTCTCTATCAGGGCGCGCACACGTGCCGGTCGTTTGTGAATCGCCGACGCGGGCACGCTCCCTGTTATAGGGAAGTGCGAGATGCGGCTGCCAGCGCGCTCAGAGCCGCTGTGGTTGTCCGTCCCTTGTCCGTGCATACCACAGCGGCTCTGAGCGCTCTGATTGGACGAGCGCTCGCGCATGCGCTGTAGGAGCGGGCTGAGGTGAGTTTTTTATACCTTTCTCGGGGGTTTTACGCAGCGGGGCACCCCCCGCGGAAGTGGATCAAAACCCAGGATAGTGAAAATCCACTTTACGGGTTAGGGTTAGGCTAACCCTAACCCTTAAAATTCCCCCCAAAAAATGGGGTCCCCCCACCCCCTGGGATTAAAAAGAAAAAATTAAAAAAAATTAAAATTTGAAAGAATTAAAATGAAAAAGAAAATGACATAGGGACCCCCTCCCGGGGGGGGGGGGGGGGACCCCACTATTTTTTTAATTTTTAGGGTTAGGCTTAGCCAAAAATTCTCAAAAAAAATTGGGGTCCCCCTCCCTATGTCATTTTAAATTAACCCCTTATGTTTATAGTGTGGATAGTAGTATTTTATTTGTAAATGTTATAAAAGGCTCTTTTCAGTTTGGGGGGTCTCCTGGGCAAGAATGAGGGGCTATTGATACATATGTGGTACCATTGTAATCGGGAGAAATGGGGCTATCACATGCAATATGGTTTTTATTACTAAAAAAATGTTTTATTTAAAATAAAGGAGACAATTGTTTAAAAAATATTATTTTATTTATTTTTTTGTTTTTTTACGCAAAAATATTTAAAAAACAGTAGAAAAATTACAAACAAGACATTTAATGTTAAAGCCTAAATTCTGCTGCAAAAAAATATATATATATTTTCCAAGAAATTCCGACAAAAATCACGGTTAAACATACCGCAAAATGGGGAAAAATGACCAACTGAGGGCGACAAAAGTTCAAGTAGGCTGGCAATTAAAAGGGTTAATAGTACCTATGCATGTTGGGTATTGTTCTGCTTGGGGGACCTTGCGCTTTCAGATTTAGCTTGTTTTTTCTTGTTTGCATATTGATATTTTAGGAAAAGTTGTTTTTTATTCTGCTTTTTTATAAAAATTTTTTGTGAAACCCTGTGCAACCTAAGAATTCTTCAAGGGATTACTTCCAGAAAGATGAGCCCACGACAACAAGCTGGGTACGCTTAGAAAGCTTAAAATGTGTACTTTCAGGGAATATATGGTTTATGGGGGATATTCCAAATGTAAAGGGTTGTTTTGGTAGAAAAAGCACAAGGTGCGCACTTTGTATGCAGAGCTGAAATTTTGAAGTAAAATTACCGTTACGCACATGCTTTACTTTGGTGTGTTTGGCAATTCTTTCCTTGACAGAACCTATGCATGTTGGGTATTGTTCTGTTTGGGGGATGTTGCTTTTTCAGATTTTCAGTTTTTTTCTTGTTTGCATATAGTTTTTTTTAGGAAAATGTGGTTTTGATTCTGCTTTTTTATACTTTTTTAGAGAAACCCTGTGCAACCAAAGAATATATTGAGGGATTACTTCCAGAAAACTGCACCCATGTCAACAAGCCTGGTACGCCTAGAAAGCCTGAGGTGTGTACTTCCAGAGAATCTATAGTTTGTTGGGGGTATTTCAAATGTAAAGGGTTGTTTTTCTTGAAAAACTGCAAGGTGCACTTAGCACGTAGCATAGTTGTATTTTATCTGAAAATCTCCTAAAGAGTTGTTTCATTTTGGGGGAGTCTCCTGGGCAGGAAAGGGTGTCTACCTATACATATGTGGTATCACTGTAACCGGGAGAAATTGGGGTTTCACGTGCAACAAGATTTTATTGACAAACTTACATTTTTTATTACAAAAAACACTACAAATTGTAAAAAATTGTTTTTTGGGGGGGGGTTTTTGCACATATTTCATCCAAAAATATTGAGAATACACCTAAAAAATGACAAACAAGACATTTCATGTTAAAGCTCAGACTGAAAAAAACAATATATCACTTTTCTGGGAAATCCCTGGAAATCCCTTCAAAAATCACAGTTGAACAAGGGGAGCGCAAAATAGTGCAAAATGGTCTGGCAACAAAGGGTGACAAAATCTCAAGGTAAGCTGGCGGTTAAAGGGTTAAGGGTCCAAAAGGGAAGATGGAGGACAGTGCTAAGTGGTTTGGGTGAGCTTTAAGGGTCCAAAAGGGAAGATGGAGGATAGTGCTAAGTGATTTAGCTAAACATTGTAGTAGAAGTGAGGGTGGCAAATATGTAGGCAAGCACTTTAATGAGTTAAGTTTGTAGTGCGCAGGCGCAAGATCGTAAGGATTCCGTCTGGACGATTATTTTTTGTAAAATGGAAACAGAATCTATCGGGAAACGTAAAGGATTCGTTGGAGGATACGATGGGAAAAGGGCAAAAACGAAAGCCTACGTTGTAACATGTGGAAATGAAACGGAAAAGTCTGGATGGAAAATGACATCCTCGTAATTCGTAATCTGCCGTACGAACGGACGGAAACTTTACACAAGGTTTTCAATGCATGCATAGAATCGCTCGTACGCTCATACGAGAGCGGAAACATTTCACAAAAAAAACAGATCGGCAAGAAAACGGAAGTTTTTTTGTGTCTCTCTGAATCGAGGCTAATGTCCATTCCCCCACAACAGTCACAGCTAGAAACAAGGTCAGCTCCAATAACTGCAATGTAAAGGGCATGTCAGGAATTGCCTCAGCAGTCCTCTGTCAAAAATAGAGCTGTCCGTACATACAGCTTATGTTGTAGTGGAGCCACAGAGGACATCAGTGAAACACCATCAGTAGTGCAGACATGTGATGCGGTCATGATCATCAGAATGGGGGAAACTGCAGTGGAGAGAAAGTGAGTATACTGTTTCTTTTTCTATTTTTTGCCTTTACAGGAATTTGTGACTTTTTACATGGCCATGCCTTTAGCAATCCAGGAAGGATAATCCAGGATAAATAAACAAACCTCTGTTACATCCGTCCATTTTATGTAGACAGTTTGCATGTAGACGGAAATTGGCAGACATAACACACTCAAAAAAAATAATAAAGCTTTTTAATTGCCGGTACTCTACAGTTGTCATAATGTCTATCTAAGAATTTGTGACTTTTTACATGGCCATGCCTTTAGCAATCCAGGAAGGATAATCCAGGATAAATAAACAAACCTCTGTTACATCCGTCAGATTGTAACTCTCATTCACGGTTCCTGTGTTGTTTCTTGAATTCAAGTTATCCATTGAATGGGCCTGCGAGTGAAAGGCTTCAACAATTACTTGCTGTTGGACGTGGAGTCTTAAAGAGGAACATTTATGTTTAGGTCCGCCCCAGGAATCTAAAAAGATTCCAGGACTGTCCGATTCCCACTCCCTGGGGCATACCTTACTGTGGGAAACCCAGACGATCGCAGAATAAACTCACAAAGCCAGGGATCCAACAGCAAATGCACAGGCCACATCTCTGCTATACCTTTAGCTATTAGGCATTTCTGAATGGCTGGCATGGGTACATCCCCTAGCTAGAAGGAAGTGTGATTTAGCTGGTGGTGCATTAGCTTCATTCAACTCAATAGGCTCGATTCAGAGGCACATACGTCTGGACTTCCGTAGCTGTCTGTGAAAGTTTTTGTGTGTATTAGTCATTTTTTTTTATTTTTTCGTTCATTTTCCATTCGTACGAACATTCGGGCTAATGCGTATATGCGCTTTTGATGAACGAAAGCAAATCGGATCATTTGCGTTAGTTCGGATCATTTGCATTAGTTCGGATCATTTTCCCAATCTGTTATTTTTCGTTCGTTCAGATAACTTACGTTATTGGTATGGGCTTGCGTCTCATTCAGAGAGCTGATTTCCGAGGGACCACCACCCTATAAACCCGTTTCCTTTGCGATCCCCTTACAGGACCATTTTAACCTCGAATAGCCTTATTATGAACCAGTCTAGTGCCTTTGAACTGTTCGAGCTCACCAGACTTAATCGCGCTTCCCTCCATAAATTGTATAGTGAGCTGCGGCCATGGTTAGCCCGCACCACAAGGAAGGGGCAAGCAATTTCAGGTATGACCAAGATGCTTGGCTGCCTGCAATTTTTGGCGAACGGCTCGTTCCAGAGGCTGGGTGCCCTCTCCGTGGGGATCTCCCAGCCTACGCTGAGCAGCGCGCTATCCAAGTTTTTGGAAGGCATGGCTACCATTAGTCAGAAATATATATTTGTTCCTGACGACATGGTAGCCTGGAACGCACTTAAGCTGGAATTTTATAATATCGCCAACATGCCCAACGTCATGGGTGCCATTGATTACACCCACGTTGCCTTGGTGCCTCCGTCAGCCAATGAGTACATCTATAGGCAAGTTCTATATGTTTTTTTGGGGATATAGTTGTCATAAATGGTATTTTAAATTTATCTTAATCCCTTCTTGTAAATTCCCTCCTTGTAACTAGTCCCTGTGAAATAGCTGACTCTGTATATCTCTTAATCCCTCCTTGTAAAATCCCTCCTTGTAACTAGTCCCTGTGAAATAGCTGACTCTGTATATCTCTTAATCCCTCCTTGTAAAATCCCTTCTTGTAACTCGTCCCTGTAAAACATTGGAGCGTATTTAGCTTATACAATGTTTTTCATGTCGCACAAAGGAAAACATTTTCATGTGGTCCTTAAATAGGCAATTTACAGTTAATCTTTACTTGATGCAACATACCTCTCCTTTTTTGGGGTGAAAAATACTTATGTACTTAGTTATTTTTATTTGTATTGGCCCACATGTTTTTGGGAGGGTGTTAGGAGTTAGTGTTTGAGTAGTTTACCTAGCCTTGCTAATTTTGTTTTTTTTCCTTTTATCCCAGGAACCGCAAAATGGGCCACTCAATGAATGTCCAAGCAGTGGTGGCCCCGGACATGCGGTTCCTTAGTGTTCTCGCCGGGTTTCCAGGCTCATCCCATGACGCGTACATCTTGCGTTGATCTGGATTGTACCGTCAGTTTGAGTCTGGATAATTCTCCGGTGGATGGCTCCTTGGTAAGTTGACGCAAATAACGTCATTCACTTTTCAATGTATGCCTATGAATATAGTTTATGACCCATGTCTGAAACTATGCCTGTTTTTACCCCTTGATTACATGTGAAACCGTATCTTAATCATTATATTTAGCAAACCACAAAACCTTTACAAATGTTTGACCAGCATTTCAAAATTAGAAATGTCAACTTTCTAGTAAATTTCTTATTATTCTTCCCCACACTCGGCTGCAATCCTGTTCTTGCCTTTATGATAGGGTCTGCGCCATCTTTGCTTAGAAGCATGACACTTACTGAGTAGAGGAGAGCGGGATAAAGTGCAGGGGGCGGGTTAGAGGTGTGCTTGCATCAGACAAAGCAGATCTGGGTTCCTGAAAAGGTAAGACATCCAAGAATGCTGAGCAGCACAGTCCTAAACCAATACCTGTTAGCAGTCTGATTTGCCCTCATCCGCCATCTTGGCTGTTTTAATGGTCCGAACATGCATTAGATGGTGTTAGGCTGTTTTTGTAATCAGAGCAATATGTATGTTCAGGGTGTCTCTCAAATATTACATAGCCTCTTAGTCATGGTGATGGCCCGTTTTTTTGTTTACATTTTGGGAGTAACGTAGACTTTTTTCAGGGGATTCTGGCTATCCACTGCTTCCCTGGCTGCTGACGCCCGTCCTCCGGCCACAGGATGCCTACAATTGGGCCCACAGGAAGACCAGGGCCGTGGTGGAGAGGGCGTTTGGGCTGTTAAAAAGCCGCTTTTGTTGTTTGGACCATACTGGGGGGGCACTACAGTATGACCCCAAGAAGGTTATAGATATAATTCTTGCATGTTGTGTGTTACATAACTTTGCCATAATGCAGCGTGTCCCCTGGTATTTGGATCTGCCCCCCTCTCCACCCTGCAAGGACCCAGATGAACAATACCGTGGCACACCTAGTGCCTCTGGCCAAGCAGTTCGGGCCAATTTGATTTCTACACATTTTTCTTAATTTTTTGGTCCTGTGTTTGTTTTGTGTATGTAATGTTTTTATTTGACTATAATTTGGATTTGTGAATCTTGAAGTTTTTGTTTGTTTAACAACTAGTAATGATTTAAATACTAAACATTTCACACATGATCTGAGAGTAATGCATTTTTTTGGCCCTGTTGTTTTTGTAAATTCATTCTCAAAGCTAAAATTCAACAAAACATTAATGGATCAATGAAGTCAACAACAGGTAAAGTCACATTCAATATATTTATTACAAATATGTACATTTGTAGTTTAAGGGCACTTGCATACTTCATGTACATACATAGGACCACATAAATAAAATATGTTTTTGTTCTGAAGGTCCCATCAAGGTGCCATCCTCCTCCAGCTCCTGGATTTCCTCCATCAGTGTGTGGGTCTGTTGGGACATGTAAAAAAAAAGGTTCAGTTTGGGCCCTAAATATTTTTGTTCGGCAAATTATTCATGTAAATTCACATGCATCGGCAGATTCAGAAAAATACACTTACCGTATATATCGGATCCTGGCTCCTAGGCAGCACGGAAGTTGACGGCGTGGTCAAAATGGCTGAGGCTTCCACACTAACTGAGGGATGATGCTGGCCTGTATTGTTTACAAAAAGGCATGTAAACACACAAATATGAATTGGTGATCTGTATTACTACATATCCCCTAACGGGCCAATTTGGGCTTCACTATGAATGTCATTATCTGTCATATGTATTAAGCAACATGTACATACACATTGGTCACCTTAAATAAAATAAACATGCATGTACTGGCTGTTATGAGGCTTCACACATCCCTAAAGGGCCCCACTCAGCTTGCAAATAACATTTGGCTTAAGAATATGCTGGTTGGCATTCTTCCTAGCATTCTTCCTAGGTAGACCTTTCCCTGACCCCAGATCAAGTATTTGAGACCAAAGCACAGCTCAAAGTGGCCTAAAGACAAAGATGGAAGTGGTGGATCTGATTGACTCGAATCACATAACAGGCAGTCCTTTGCTAATGTAAAGACTTTTATAGTAGGGCCTCCGACCAGCCCCTGGACCTTTCCACAGAGGAGGGGCATCACGGCGTAGGCAGGTAGTCGTACCAAGCGACAAAGCCGTTAGCCTCTGGTATGTGACTCTTCATGTAACCGCACACACATACATGCTATTTAAAACAAAGCTGATTCCCTTAATCTCTTTTTCTAGATGTTAATGTAGCGGGTGAAGGATCTGGAGCAGGGACTGAAGCAGATCATGCCCAGGAGGCACATGTAGAAGGTGGGTGATGTCACACACACATTGAAATTTGCTTACTGTTGACTAAGACATTAGAAGTGACCCTATTTGACATGTCTCTACAGCCTCAACTTCCCAGCAGTGGCAGGGCCCAGAACCCAGTGTGATCCCTGACGCACATGTTGGCCACCAACGAAGTAAGTTGTAATGTCATTCTTTTGACTATGTGGTAATTGACATGATCACCAAGATACATAAAGCCATAGTCAATGGCATTAGCATAATGACATATGCCCACTTCCTTAGATTAATTACTTAGCATAATGACATATGCCCACTTCCTTAGATGAATTACTTAGCATAATGACATATGGCGTCATGAGTTAGCTTGCCACCTACAAAACATTCCATCCACAGGCGAGAAACATGTATTTGCCAACAAATAATGTTTGTTTGTTTTTTATACAGGGACCACACATGCCAGAGTGGCAGCAATGAGTGAAAGGGTCCTTCAGTTGGAGGCCGACATGCAGGAGCTGCGTGACTCGTTGGGGACCACAGAAGAAGACTAATGTTCTGGGTCCTGCCATTGTTTTGTACATAGTTTTTAAATTTATATTTTTAAAAAATGTAAAAAAAAATGTAAAAAAAAAAGTTTACACATTTTGATAAAAAGATTTTTTTTTAAAAAGCCATACAAAAATGGCATTTATGATTAAAAAAAAGAAAAAAAAATCTTTCAGTGTCATTTTATTTTCCAAATACATTAACACCACACGAATGGGCCAAATAATATGTAGAGATGAAGATTCACATAACCGCGAAGTGGTTTGGGTAAGTTTGAGGCGTGAAAAATGGAAGAAGAACCTAACTGCAAAGTGGTTTGGGTAAGTTTGAGGGGTCCTAAATGGAAGAAGAACCTAACCGCAAAGTGGTTTGGGTAAGTTTTAGGGGTGAAAAATGGAAGAAGAACCTAACCGCGAAGTGGTTTGGGGAAGTTTGAGGGGTGAAAAATGGAAGAAGAACCTAACCGCGAAGTGGTTTGGGTAAGTTTTAGGGGTCCAAAATGGAAGAAGAACCTAACCGCGAAGTGGTTTGGGTAAGTTTTAGGGGTCCTAAATGGAAGAAGAACCTAACCGCGAAGTGGTTTGGGTAAGTTTGAGGGGTGAAAAATGGAAGAAGAACCTAACCGCGAAGTGGTTTGGGGAAGTTTGAGGGGTGAAAAATGGAAGAAGAACCTAACCGCGAAGTGGTTTGGGTAAGTTTGAGGGGTCCTAAATGGAAGAAGAACCTAACCACGAAGTGGTTTGGGTAAGTTTTAGGGGTGAAAAATGGAAGAAGAACCTAACCGCGAAGTGGTTTGGGTATGTTTTAGGCGTCAGAAATGGAAGAAGATCCTAACCGCGAAGTGATTTGGGACAGTTTTAGGGGGCTAAAACGCAAGAAGAACCTAACCGCGAAGTGGTTTGGGTATGTTTTAGGGGTCCTAAATGGAAGAAGAAACTAACCGCAAAGTGGATTTGGGTAATTTTTAGGGGTCATAAATGGAAGAAGAACCTAACCGCGAAGTGGTTTGGGTAAGTTTTAGGGGTCATAAATGAAAGAAGAACCTAATCGCGAAGTGGTTTGGGTAAGTTTTAGGGGGCTAAAAGGCAAGAAGAACCTAACCGTGAAGTGGTTTGGGACAGTTTTAGGGGTAAAACATGGAAGATGTAGGAAAGCGCAAAGTGGTTTGGGACAGTTTTAGGGGTGAAACATGGAAGATGTAGGAAAGCGCAAAGTGGTTTGGGACAGTTTTAGGGGTGAAACATGGAAGATGTAGGAAAGCGCAAAGTGGTTTGGGACAGTTTTAGGGGTGAAACATGGAAGATGTAGGAAAGCGCAAAGTGGTTTAGCGAAGCATTGTAGTAGAAGTGAGGGAGCCAAATATGTAGGCAAGCACTTTAACGAGTTAAGTTTGTAGTGCGCAGGTGCAAGATCGTAAGGATTTACGTCCGGGCGATTATTTATTGAAAAAGGGAAACAGAATCTAACGGGAAACGTAAAGGATTTGTGGAAGGAGATGATGGAAAAAGGGCAAAAACGAAAGCCGATGTTGTAACATGAGAAAATGGAACGGAAAAGTCACGCTGGAAAATGACACCCTTGTACTCGTACTCTGGCATACGAACGGATGAAGACTTTACAGATGGCTTGCAATGCATGCATAGAATCGCTTGCACACTCATACAAAGGCGGGAACATTTAAAAAAAAAAAAACAGAAGTCTTTTTATGTTTTTCTGAATCAAGTCTATTGTTCTGAAATCAGATCATCTAGTAGAAGCTGAATGGAGCTGAGCACACTGAGTGGTTGCCCGTCTGTGCTGTGGGATCTCCAGAAGGTCAGCTGTAATTGCAACTCATATGGATACATACAGCGGGCTGGGGGTGCCTCGCCAGAGATAAACACCCAGAAAAGTGAAAATCCTGGTGTGTTGTTCCTCTTTAAATTTAAGCAGGTAGGAATTTCTTGAGCACTTTTAAAACAAGCCTATGCTGCCACAAGAAAATACCCTCTCCCCCCGCCCAATTTCTTCCCTCTGCTAACTTTAATTACCATAACAGAATAAAAAGTATACTCACTTGGAACTTGCTGACCTTGTCCACATATTTGCTTGCTTTTGGTGGACAAGCACCCAAAGAGTCCCCAGATGCATGCACTCCATAGCACCTGATCTCAGGAACAGCTGAGTATTACACAGTCGGGTATAGAGGAAGCAGCTGCAGAGAAAAAGAGGTAAGTATTTACTCATTGTTTTTGTTTGCCTGGAATGTGCCTTTAATTGCAATAATAACACAGCACAGTAATGAAAGATTTCCATATAAACGGTACTATTCATATTGATATCCAGACTTAGGCTGTAATTATAATACCAGAGACTTAACGTGTTAAAAAATACCAACTAGGAAAAAGGTAGTTACACTCTCATCTTCAACGAACAAGATCTGCTATCAATTTTCTATATACACTAAATAAAATACCTTCCAATTTTGTTTATATGCTAAACCCGGGGTCTCAAAGCTGCAGCTCAGGGGCCACCTGTGGCTCCTTGACCTCTGTGTTTGTGGCACTTGCACAGGTCGAGCACATTGTTAAAGAAGAAGTCTGGTCAAAAATGAACAGACTCCCTCTAATATGCCCCACTAACCCAGTAATGGGGCCGGACGCATAGGGCCTTATTCATGAAGGGATAGCGACAGGTAGTGCCTTGTAAGCGGCAGGTAGCGGCAGGTGAACGCCGGACACGGCACACAATTACACATTTATGAAGCTGAATCTGGTGAGCGACTGGAACGCCATGTAGCGTACGATTCATCATTATCCCAGGCTAAGCATACAGCGCCAGCGTTCAACCTTGCAGAGCGCCACATATTACCTCTCGCTACCTGGTGCTCTCCCATACATTTCTATGGACGTTCCTTAAATCCCTTTCCTGGTGCCAATTTTATTTATTTTTTTTTTTAAATATCAAAACTTCCTGACATGTATCCTAGCCGAAAAAAAATGACATTTCTGAAAACTTTTTGGATTAATAAAATTTTTATGCAGAATTGTCCTTACATGTCTGGTATTAAAGTGTTCATGTTACAATGTAATAACAATGTCATTTCATATATTTTTGCTTTGTAACTAGTGGATACATTTTCAAAAACAGACTTTAATCACACAGCCTTTGGCGCCATGGGCTACAACAACCCGATTTTGAGCACCGGCGCTGTTTGAGGCTGTTTTTTTGATGAATATGGTGTGAGTCAGTCGCACTGAGCTGGCGCTACCGCTCCCATACAGCGTAGTGCTTTTATTGATTGAATATGTTGTGTGAGTCACAGCACTACGACTGCGACGCTCTGAAACAACTAACCATGGCCGAGCACTAGCGGTAGCTCTGAAATCCTCGCTACAGACATTCATCTGTCGCTACCTGGCGCTAGTAATGAATCAGCCTGCCAGTCTCCTCTTCTGGGATCCTTCCATGGAGCAGTCTGTTAGGCTCACACGGACCTGTGCATGACCACTGGAGAGCTTGCCATGTGGAATTCGCTGCTGCATATTGAGGAGGGGGTCCTGCTTGACCGGACTTTCTCTTAAGGCTGAAGGGGGAAACATGATGCATTTTCTGCATTGTGCATATGCTAGCGCCTAAGTTTAGATTCTTCCTTTCACCTGTTTAGGTGGTGGCAAGTGTTACTGGGAAGTGAGTTATGAAGGGGTAGCAGCTTGAACACTGAACTGTCAAATGTAATGCCCTTAAAGGAAAACTCCAATTTGGATGGCATATTTGAAAGTGTAATTTTAT
Organism: Gastrophryne carolinensis; assembly: GCA_027917425.1. Lineage (NCBI taxonomy): Eukaryota > Metazoa > Chordata > Amphibia > Anura > Microhylidae > Gastrophryne > Gastrophryne carolinensis. The sequence goes on from CM051234.1 coordinate 396,800,066, forward strand.
TTTTGTGTCAAAAGGATGTCCTCAAGGTGCTGAGCTGAACTAGTATTTGCTTTTTTTTCTTATGTTACCAAATGTGTTTTTATAAAACCTGTTGCTATTAGCAACCGCACACCAAGTCTGTACACCAAGATCTACAGGAAGAGAGAAGTAATCCCTGCACACACTGCTGCTATGGCCACTTTTGAGATAAAAGGAGCTTACTTACCCTTACACATGTCCAGAAGCAGCATTCTGTGTGTACAGGGCTCTTGTAGAGCTTGGTTTACTAATTTGTTGTACAGTTGCAAACATCAACAGATTGCAGAAGTGAAAACTGGGTCCATAAAACACACATTTGCCAAAAATAGTATATAATAGTATATAAATATACTATTAAAATTGGACTTTAAAGGGCAAAAGTTTAAAGAATAACCTTGCCAAGCGTTCTTCTCAGCTCGGCACCCTGAATGAGGAAATACACTTCCTCATCTGCCCCTACAGTGCCATCCCACCGATGTGGGCCACTAATAATAGCTCAAGAAGCTAGTCCAGACATCAGGCCCCTGTCGATTGATAGCTTGACTAGTGCTCTCAGAGATATTATTCAAGACCAGCTAACGATGGGTGTAACTTGAGGGGGTTTCAGTCCTTAGTTGTCTAGCTGCATTCAAATGAGTTAAAAGACAGACAAAAGGTTACTCTATGAGTTGAGAAAGGCCACCAATTAAAGTTCACACCAGGGCCCCATCACATTTAGGTACGCCACTGCAGATAACCATTTCCTCCTCCCAGCCTCCTCTTAGCAAGCCCTCTCACTCCCAGCAGCAACAGCTGCCAACCCTGGACCAAAACCAGAACCTCTCAACCAGCTCTGCTTTAATTTACAAATGGAAAACAGTTTAGGACAGTGCCAAACGTAGCCTGACACAATGGACTAACAATTGGCTTTGGCTGTTCTATCACTTTAATACTTTGCCACATAGCTATTTGTATGTTTGTTTCGGATTTTATTTTTTAATGGTTATATGGCTTCAATGATTTATTCATGTTGAATGTGGCTCTTATGATAAGCAAGGCAGATAGAACCTCTGGCCTACACAATTCAGCATGTCAAGGGCTCTCTCCTGCCTTTTAACAGCCAGATAATATAATCTTTCATTTATTTAACAGTCCAGGAAGTGATAAACAAACAAACCTTTGTTCCATCCGTGAGATTACATAGCCATTTTAATCTGTAAGAAAAATACTTTTTGACTTGTGTTTCTGTATTATTCTCTGTCAGTTTCTGCTCTTCAGAATCATATCCTATTTTTAGAATGTACCATTTTCCACTCCATAAGAAGCACACCCCCGCCCAATGTCCCTCAGGGTGCAGTAGCCAAGCCCATAAGTTTCACATGGTTGCCTCTCCAACTGTTAATAGGCAAGCATGTGACACTCATAAGCCTGGCGTTATCCCCTGCAAGCACCCAAAAAAAACTCACCTGACCCCTCGATCGATCCAGCTTGGTCTTCTCTTCACCCAGGGGGCATCCATGCCCCCCCTCCCCCCCAAGGCTCGACCGGCTTCAGGAGAGGGACTGGAACAAGCCCCGTCATTGCGCTCCCGGACTGACAATCCTCAGTCATGCCGATGATCGCCAGAGAGCGGTTGGAGGAGCAAGTTGGGGGACTCCCCAGCCCCCTTCACCATTCACCCGACACAGGATTGGAGGTAAAAAAAAAACTAATTTTCTGTGTTATTTTTTACTGTTAACCCTTTGTGAACTGGTAAAGGATCCATAAGGACCCCTATACCAGTTAACAAGGCTTGGGGGCTGGCAAGTCACCTGTGGCTAGCGGATGACTTGCCATTAACCTCCAGCCCTCCCATTACCTGCCTCCCCAAAGCCAAGGGTGGGGGCCCCGGGCCATTTAGGCTGTGCGGCCTTGTAGCCTGCAGGGCAGGAGCCACTGAGGCTGACCTTTTGCACCCTGTTCTATAAGCACTGCATAGCTGGTCCTCGGCTGGTTATGCTGGGAAGGGGGGGACCCCTCACCATTTTTTGGGTATCTTTAGGGGTAGGGGGATCCCTTAAATATATTAATTAAAAGATGCATTGTCTGCATTGTGCATATGCTAGATCCTAGGTTTAGATTATTTCCTTTAACCTGTTTAGGTGGTGGCAAGTGTTAATGGGAAGTGAGTCATGAAGGGGTGTCAGCTTGAATGCTGAACTGTCAAATGTAATGCCCTTAAAGGAAAAGTCCAGTTTTGATGGCATGTTTGAAAGTGTAATTTTTTTTGCGCCAAACCAATCTCCTCAATGTGCTGAGCTGATCTAGTATTTGATTTATTTTTTCTTATGTTACCAAATGTGTTTTATAAAATAAGTTTTCACTATCTGCAAGCTGTTGCTATTTGCAACCGTACACCAAGTCTGTACACCAAGATCTACAGGAAGAGTGAAGTCATCCCTGCACACAAAGAACATTGCTGCTATGGCCACTGCTGAGGGAGCTCACTCACCCTTACACATGCCCAGAAGCAGCATTCTGTGCGTACAGGGCTCTTGTAGATCTTGGTTTACTGATTTGTTGTACAGTTGCAAACATCAACAGATTGCAGAAGTGAAAATTGCTTCCAAAATACACACATATGCCAACATAAGTAAATCAAAAATAGTATATAACAGTATATAAATATATTATTAAAATATTTTTCTTTAAAGGGATTTTAGAGACTTCAGAAGAGGGACCAGAACCAGGCCCGTCAACGCAATCCTGGTCCGACAATCCTTAATCATGCCAGTGATCAGCAGAGAGAGGTTAGAGGGGCAGGGGACTCTGACCCCCTGTCTTCCCAGCCGCCTTCACTTGACACAGTATCGAAGGTGAACTGGTAAGGGATCCATGAGAACCCTATATCATTTCACAAGGCTTGTGGGCTGGTAAGTCACCAGCGGCTAGCCAGAGCTGACCTCCATGCCCTGGCCTACAAGTCCCCATAGCTGGTGCCCCAGCTGGTTATGCTGGGAAGGGGGGGCCCCTCACCATTTTTTAAAGGGTTTTAACCCTTAAAAATAAAAAAGCATGGGGTCCCTCCCCCACCCCCAGAGAGGGCCATTATTTTATATTTAACCCTTTATAGTGTGGATAGTAGTTGTATTTTATTTGTAAATGTTATAAAGTGCTCTTTTCAGTTGGGGGGGGGTCTCCTGTGCAGGAATGGCTACTGATACATATGTGCTACCGTTGTAATCAGGAGAAATTGAGCTTTCACATGCAATATGGCTTTCTTGAAAAAAAATAACATTTTTATTTAAAATAAACAAGGCAAATTAAAAAAAAAAACATAATTTTATTTTTTTAGACAGCGCAAAATTGTGAAAAATGACAACAGAGGGTGACAACATCTCAAATAGGCTGGCAGTTAAAAAGGTTAAAAGTAGCTATGCATGGTGGGTATAATTCTGTTCAGGGGACCTTGCGCTTTCAGATTTAGCTTGTTTCTTCTTGTTTGCACATTGTTATTTTAGGAAAATGTGTTTTTATTCTGCCTTGTTATACATACAAGGGATTACTTTCAGAAAGATGAGCCAACTACAACAAGCTGGGTATGTCTAGAAATCTTAATGTGTGTGCTTTCAGGGAATATATTGTGGGGATATTTCAAATGTAAAGGGTTGTTTTGGTTGAAAAAGCGCAAGGTGCACACTTTGTCAGCAGAGTTGAAATTTTCAAGTAAAATTACTGCATGCTTTAATTGGGGTGTTTGGCAACTGTTTCTTTGACAGTATCTATGCATGTTGGGTATTGTTCTTTCAAGGGACCCTGTTTATTCATATTTATCTTGTGTTTTCTTATGCATATGTTTTTTTATTCATTTTTTTAGGGAAACCATGTGCAACCAAATAATTCATCGAGGGATTACTTCCAGAAATCTGTGCCCATATCAACAAGCCTGGTACGCCTAGAAAGCTGGTGTACTTCCAAAGAAAGGTGTGTACTCCCAAAGAATATATAGTTTGTAGGAGTCATTTCAAATGTAAAGGGATACTTTTCTTGAAAAAGGTGTGCATATCAGTTGTATTATATCTGAAGATCTTCTAAAGCACTGTTTCAGTTTGGGGGAGTCTCCTGGGCAGGAAAGGGTGTCTACCAATACATATGTGGTACTTTTGTAATCAAGAGAAATGGGGCTGTTACACGCAATAAAAAAAAACTATATATAAAAAAACTATTATATAATATTACAAAAAAACACTACAAGTTTTGTACATATTTCACTCAAGAATATTAAGAATACACTAAAAAAAATGACAAATAAGAAATTTCATGTTGAAGCCCAGACTTGCTGCAAAAACACTATATAATTTTCCTGGGAAATCCCTTCAAAAATCGCAGTTGAACATGTCTAGAGCAAAAAAGTGACAAATGGCTCTAGGTAGGCTGGCACTTAAAGGGTTAATAGTTCAGGCTCCCTGCCTCAGCCTATCACTGCCTAAGCCCTACCCCCAAGACAGTCAAACTGTAAATGGATTGCCATCTATATGTTATATAAGAGGCATTGATAATTTTGTGGTTAATACCTCCCCCCTCCCCTTCATGATTTGCCTGTTGACACTGTACCTCTCGTGTTGACCAGAAACTAACTGCCCTGGTGCCACCATTTACCACCCCAACAAGAAGTGCAGAGGTGGCTGGGGGAGAAGGCCTTCACTCAAGTCTTAAAGGAGCCACAGCACTCAACCCTGTTAGCTTGCAGGCCAGCCTATAATCTGTCTCTAAACTTGGTTAAAAACAGAGGACTCGGTCACACACATCTGCAGAAGTATGCTTAAGCTGCACTACTACGCCAAAGTGCCTCTGTGGGGTGCAGTCCTAACTCTAATCTTTGAGAGCCCATCTGGGACATACAGTGCAATAGATAAATTGGGAGCAGGCTTACCTGAGGTTGCCCTAAACCTCTCAAGTGCAAGCCATGGGGTGGAAGGGTCAAAGACCTTGCAATACAGCCTAGACCCCACACACCATGTGCTTGCACAAATTCAAAAGAAACAAAGGGGGGTGGCAGTCGCTCAGACCATTTTATAACTAACCTGGGAGGTGCACGTTAGCAGGGCAATTAGTACACACAAGTCTTAAAGGAGCCACAGCCCTCAACCCTGTTAGCTTGCAGGCCAGCCTATAATCTGTCTCTAAACTTGGTTAAAAACAGAGGACTCGGTCACTCACATCTGCAGAAGTATGCTTAAGCTGCACCACTACGCCAAAGTGCCTCTGTGGGGTGCAGTCCTAACTCTAATCTTTGAGAGCCCATCTGGGACATACAGTGCAATAGATAAATTGGGAGCAGGCTTACCTGAGGTTGCCCTAAACCTCTCAAGTGCAAGCCATGGGGTGGAAGGGTCAAAGACCTTGCAATACAGCCTAGACCCCACACACCATGTGCTTGCACAAATTCAAAAGAAACAAAGGGGGGTGGCAGTCGCTCAGACCATTTTATAACTAACCTGGGAGGTGCACGTTAGCAGGGCAATTAGTACACACAAGTCTTAAAGGAGCCACAGCACTCAACCCTGTTAGCTTGCAGGCCAGCCTATAATCTGTCTCTAAACTTGGTTAAAAACAGAGGACTCGGTCACACACATCTGCAGAAGTATGCTTAAGCTGCACCACTACGCCAAAGTGCCTCTGTGGGGTGCAGTGGAGAAGGCCTTCACTCCCAGCAGTGCTTCTTATTGAGGTGGGCAATGGCATTGCCAGGGCAGCTTGTCTACAAGAGAGGTAAACAGGAACAAAACCTTGGGTTTGAACTCTCCTTGCTTTGTTTCTCTTCCATACTAATTTGGGTTACCCACTGAAAGAGAAACATAACCTATGGGGAGTGAAAACACAAGGTTTTGTTTCTGTTTAAGCTAAAACCTAGTTCATACTCATCTAACTCATTAACATCTGTCAATTCAACTACTTGCCCACCCACCCATCTGTCTATCCACATACATGCCCATGCACCTACCTACCTAGTCACCTATCTACCTAACAGCTCACCCAACTACCTACCCATCAATCTACCTGCCTGCCCACCCAGCTGCTTACCTAGCCTATAACTACCTAGGAGATATAGGGAGGTCCACTCATCTACCCACTTGCCTATCTTCATGCCTGCTCACCCACCTACCCATCAATCTACCTGCCTGCCCACCCACCAGCTTACGTAAACTAACCTGAGTACCTAGGAGATACAGGGAGGTCCACCCACCTACCCCTCGCCTATCTTCTAGCCTGCTCACCCACCCACCTACCCATCAATCCACCTGCCTGCCCACCCACCAGCTTACCTAACCTGGGGTCCACACACAGCACAAATGGATAGCACTGGTTACAGCATTTTTGAGACAGGAGCACTATGGAAGATTTATGTCAGGGCGGGCTTGGTCCACCGGGCCATTAAACTAACTTTGCCTACCCCCTAACACCATTAGTGAGCCCTGTATTAGAAAGACAATAACCTTTTCCATCACCAACGCTATTTTTGAGAATATTTTTTTTTCTTAGTTTCTCCTCTAAACCCTTGGCGCATCTTATGGTAAGGTGCATCTTACCAGCTTATGTAAACTAACCTGGGTATCTAGGAGATACAGGGAGGTCCACTCACCTATCTGCATAGCACTGGTTACAGCATTTTTAAGACAGGAGCACTAAGGAAGATTCAGACATTAAGGAGGACCTACACACTTTTGCAGGGCCACTAAACTAACTTTGCCTACCCCCTAACACCATTAGTAGGCCCTGCATTAGAAAGATAATAACATTTTCCATCACCAACACCATTTGATTCAGAATCATTTTTATTCTTATGTTCCTCCTCTAAACCCTTGGTGCGTCTTATGGTCAGGTGCATCTTAAAGTGCCCAAAAAAATTTAAAATAAAGGAATTGTACCCCTCCCCCAGAGCCAACCATCCCCAGCAGCAGGCATAGGGGCTGGTAACCCAGGGCTCAGGGGTCGACTGACTAGCCCCTTGCCCTTTTGATAAACCAGCCCCTATGCCCGGTATTGGTATGCTTCTCTTCCACAGATGCCAGAATCACCCATGGAATGATACCGGGCTTCCAACTTTTCTGAACTAAGGACACACCAGAAGAAAGTGCGGGTTATTGGACGGCAATACCAGTATGTCACCTGATGGTCCCAACAGGTAAGATGCCAGCCCTCATACGCTGTGAACTAGTATATGGGTCCCCTGGAAAAAATGCAACACACAAGAAAAAAAATGTCGCCCGTGAGCTGTGCTCTCTGTGATAGAAGGTCCTCCTTCTCCTCTGAATCCTCCAATACTGTCTGCTGGCTGGACAGTGGAGTACTTGGCCACTGTCAGCCCACCAACCGACCTTGCACGCCACATGTGCACTGCCCTGACACCTGGGAAAGTGGGCCTTTCTCCTCTTTCTCTGCTTCCTTCTGTGCCACCATCACATCCTCTGTCAAAGCCTGAAGGGTTTTTTCCAGAAGAAAGAGGATGGGGATGATAGCGCTGGCGATGGTGTCATCAGAGCTGACCAGACAAAAAATACAGAATAAACTGGACCCAAATTAATAGAATAAACTTTATTCTGAGAAAATGAAATGGACCATTTTAGAAATGTCACTAACCAAACTGCATTAGGAGAGTCAAAACTTCCATAGACTGGCAGTGTATGTTGCCCCATTCGACAGCTTTAAACACCTGATGCAAGTACACAGCCCACAATTAATAAGCATAGTATGAGCAGATCTACACAGATCCTACAATTAAACAAATTGTCCAGGCTAGAAGACAATCTTAACAACCTTATCAATCGGTCCATGTCCTGCGCAGCCTGGCCCGATTGTCCATTTATTCAGTATAGATTGACGGGTGACGCAATCTATTGTAAATTGCTGGAAGCCTGTGCCATGGGAGCAATATTTTTGATGTTCCCGGGTTTCCCACACAGGCAGATCCCCAGTCAGCATTCCCTTGTAAAGTGGTACCCAAACCCAGGTTCTGCCCCCCCCCATACATATTGTTAAAGTGGAACAAAACCCAGTTTACTTGAAGTTGGGTTTTATTCCACTTTAAAGCCCCACCTACAGTACCCACATAGTTAAACTCCCTCATTTATATGTATATAAACACACACTTAACCCCCCCCCCCAAAACAGACACCTTTATCCCCCAGTAGACACACAACATTAGCCTCACCCACACACACTAATAAAGTGGACCAAAACCAGTTCTAGATTATTCCTCCTCCTTGATACAACCCAATTCGGGATGCCCAGCTGTGCAATCCCCTCTGGGTTTGCCATAAAACTTGTGTTTTCCATCAATCCCACAGTGCACATGCAATCTATTGCATGGCAGAAGCTTGTGCATGCGCCATGGGAGCCAGGTAAGATCTGGCATTCCCTGGAGAGTCACACATAGGGGCATTCCCACTTAGGATGCCCCTGTAATGAAGTACCAAAACCCAAATGTTGGTCTGCTTTACCCTCCCCCCACACATACAGTTAACCCACAACCACCCCCCGACACACACACTGGTAAACCCCCCCACCCCCTCACAGACACACTGGTAACACACACACTAGTAACTGACCCCCCACACACAGAGACACTGGTAGCCCACCCCCTCACAAACTCATAATGGTAACCTACACATAGACCCTGGTAACCTACCCCCATACACACACACACACACACACACACACACACACACACACACACACACACACACACACACACTGGTAACCAACCAGGGGTGGGATTGGACTAGTGTGCGAATGTGCGCACAGATCCTGGGATATCCATCTCATGTGATGTAAAGGTCACTCCACCTCTGTAGTATAAAAGCTCCGCCACCAGATCCTGTCATTGCCTACAGCTGGATGCCAAGGCAGGAGGAGGGGGGACATTTGTGCCCCTTCATTCCCTTTCTGAGATGGACGACGCACTGTCATCATTTAAAGATACCCAGCACGGGTCAGAGGTAAGTATAGTTAAAATTCGAATAATACAATATTTTTGTGGTTTCTTTTTTTACACTACTTATAAACTGCTAAATGGTCCAAATGCCCCCTATACCAGTTTCTAACTTAAAATAAATTTGAATACAATATTTTTTTGTGGTTTCTTTTTTAATTTTTTACACTACTTGTGAACTGCTAAGATGATGAACCCCCTTGCCTCTTTACCACCACTTCCAATGGCCAGGGAGGTGTGGATGAGCCTGGTGACCCTCTGCATGCGCCAGACTGGTGTTTTAGGAAAGAGGGCTACCCTTTTTTTTTAATTTTTTCTTGCTGGGCGCATCCCAAAAAAAAACATCCCAAAAAAAAAAGAAATAAAAAGAGTGGCCCCATCCCCTACGCCTACCAGCCCGGCATACCAAGCACAGGGGGTGGTAATCCAGGACTCTAGGGCCATACTGGCAGCCTCTGGTCCTAGTAATTACCAGCCCTTATGCCCTTCGACACAAGCTCATGGTCACTACTTCTGGTTGGGAGCAAGGATGGAAGGAGAGGGGACCAGTGTCTCCCCCTTCAAGAGATGGAGGTGGTATTAGATGCCTCTGCTGGCATTGAAGAAAATGCTAGTGAAGTAGACAGTAGACAGATCCTGGTGAGGGACCCATAAGACGTAGTCCAGCGGAGGACAGAAGAGAGCAAACTAGGAGACTTTGAGCATGCAATATTTTCATTATAAAAAACCACAACCCACATGCTGCCATTTATTTTACTCCCGCTGATGCAAGAGTAAAATGAAAAAAACACATGCGAACCAGAACTGGCATGCTCACACGCAGCTATCGACCCTAAACTTGTAATAGTCAATATTTTAGCTGCAATGGGCCCTCACCCACATTTTCTCTCTGAAACTTTTTCTCTGATTTAGAAATGTGCCGCTGTTCATAAATGCATGACACAGGGGCTCATGCTAAAAAATTTAGCAAAGCATTCTTAACTCCGATTTGGGTGTTTTTGCCACAAAAAGTGCAATAAAAATATTTGTTTTAATTTTTCCTAGAAAAATAACCTGCACATGTGATGACCATAAACAGAGAAAAAATAGTTTAGTATAGCCCATAGTATAGCCCAAACAACAGTAAAAATATATTCAAACACAATAAAAATATAGTCAAATTATTTTTATCTCATTGGATAAATGATGCACCTCACCTGTAATAAATGCCTCTTTTACATGTGAAGAAGTATTTTTTTTTGGAAAAATTAAAAATTAGAACAAATATTTTTCCACTGAAATGAAGGCTGCAATTCATGCCCAAATGTGCACCCAGAGTTGAAATTGCTTCACTGCTTAAGCAGTAAAAACAAAAGTGATTTTTGAAGAACTTGGGGGGACTGTCACCAGAGATTTCTGTGGTCCATACAACAGTTGCAGGATCTTGTATCCTTCCACCTACATTGTTAGCCATGACAGCTTCTTACACTTTCGGTTGTAGTATGTAATCCATTGTTAGGGTTTGTTTAAAAAATGTTTCTGCACGGTGAAGTATTTATATTTATTAGAGATAACGGGAATTTGCTCTGAATTTAAAGGAAAATCGATTCGGCATGAAACTTCTTGTGCTGATCAAATTTAACCATGAAATAGTTAAAAAACCCAACAAACTCACCTCCTTCCTCGCAATTCTTCAGCACTGGTGTCCCATGCTGCACTCCTCTGTCTCTCTTGTCCTGGCAGAGAATGCCATTTATATGCAGGGAGTGAGCCAGCTGCGAAAGCCCTTCATGTCCCCTGTGACTCACAGTGACATCAGAGGAATGAGGGGGCATGAAGGGCTTTCCCGGATGGCTCCTTCCTCGCCCATAAAGAAGTCCCTCCCTGGGGAGTGGAGTGAGTGGCGGGAACCCAGTGTGGGGCGGGGAGTCTGTGTCCGTTACGCTGAAGACGTCGTGGCCCATCTCACTATTAATATATGACATATTTTATCAGCGAATTGTATTCTAACAGCAAAACAAGGTAGTAACACCTCACCCTTGAAGGCTGACATCCGGAGGAGCACAATAAACACAAAACTCTAAAGCAAGATAAAAGTCTAGTTTTCTAATCCGGAAAAGCTTAATACATAGCATTTAATCAAAAATGATTAAAAACATTATTCCGCTGGTTAGATTAGTAAACTCCTTTTTGATGTAGCCAAGGTTTAGGGTGTATCATGGTTCCCAAAACTTTTGGAGTTTGGTGTGGCACCTGCAAGGATCACATCTCTTGATTGCCCATTATTTGTCTGAGGCGGTTCTGAACTTTTCAAAAAAGGAGTGTAGGCAATAATCTGTTTAGTAGCGTACAGATGTGGGACATAAATCGAAACTGAGTTGTGGTACTTTTTAAAGGTTTTCTGTTTAAGAGGGCCTCAGAAAGGGCTTCTTCCTAAATGTGACCCCTAAGGCTGATTAGATTAGGGTTCAACCCTTGGAGCATTCCTACTAAATGTGAAGAAAAGTACCATCAGAATGACAACTCCTCATATGATCTGAGGGAGTAGCCCTGGACATGTGCAATCCTGGTAGGGAATGATCTATGCAGTACTCTGATTAATCTTACTATGCAGTAAAGTGTAAAGTAAAGATTAAAGTGAAACAAATCCCACGCCCCAACGGCCCTAAAATCTGTAACATTCCAGGGCCGCTAGATTTCCTCCCACTGGGGCATCCAGAAACGGGATGCTCTGCTGTGTGAAACCCCCCAGGCTCTTTCTCGGTCCAACGGAGCATGCCCGATCTGCGGCTGCATCCCCACTGTCCCTTTAGCAGAGTGTGTGCCCATGCTGGCCATTCACTGTTAGAGGGTAGCGGGGATGCAGCCGCCAGCGTGCTCGGATCCGCTCGCCTTAGACAAGCTATTAGATGGGCAGGAGCGAAACTATTAGACAGGCAAGCATGCTGACTGGACGAGAGGGCTGCGCATGCGTCATAGGACCGGGAAAAGGTGAGTGAGATTGGGAGATCTGGGGGGCATCACACAGCAGGGCATCCCTGATCGGGGCGCCCCGGGCGCAAAGACCAAAACCCAGGATAGTCAAAATCCTGAGTTTTGGTCCACTTTAAGCTTGAACAGATTGGCAGCTATATAATCTCATGCGGTGCTTACCCACATCTGTTTCCAGTCCTTGTCCCCAGGGGGAGAGCCTATGTCTGCCACCCACTTGTAGACATCAGAAGCTCAGAGGAAGTCTCAAGGGCCAATGAGAGTCCACAATATATTAAGGATATTAGTCCCATAGGGCTCAGAGTAGACCGCCACCTTTTCTCAAAGGAAGATGTATTATCACGAAAACCCTTATTCACAATAATACTATCTAGTGCTGTGGATATACACATTCCATAGCTTTTTGGAGGACAATGGACACAACCCTAATAGCATAATCTCAACATTAGTATTGTACAGCTGTAGATGGTACAACTGCTATAATAGTAGACACAGCCAGGTCCTCTGAACCCCAACTGCTAGATGCCCAGTAAATACATTTTTAAAAACTCAGCGCATTTTATGAAGCATTAAAACTGTGCTCAACTCGACCTTGAGTCTCAGCAATCAGAGAAAACAAATAATAAATAAATAACATACAATAATATAATGGAGCTCAGTAAATGCAGTCATTGTTATACACGCCCTGGGTGGGGGAAAAGAAAGACACGGCTGCTGCACACTTTCCTGGTTTATATTCTGAGGCAACTGAACCTAGTAGAAGGCACCACCACATGCTGGTGTATTCCAAAAACAAGTAAAGGTTTTATTTGAAATTCCTTACAGAAGTAGTTCATAAAACATTTTCAATCACACATTTCCAAGTATGCAAATGGCAAGGCCAAACAAGCGTAAATTCGGAGCACCAGCAAGCCGCAGGCCACCCCGCAGAAACTCTCTATCCTGGGGACTCGCCCTGGTACTCCCCACAGTGGTGGGCCCACAAATGCTATCTGGCACAGCGGGACAGAGTCTCTTGAGGGGGGCAGCCAGACGCCAGACGCCCCACTGAACATGTCACTTTCTCTAGAGGCCTACAGAATCTCTCTCTGCACAGCAAAGTCTTTCTCCAGGCAACCCAGCAAACAGCTCCCCCCTTTCCCAGGGAACACACCTGCTCACCTCAGCCGAGCTGGATCACGTGGGGAAATCTCCGTAGTCACTATTAGTGTAAAGGACACTAGGGCCTACCTTCTGCAGCACAGGGATTGCTGCCCAGCCTCCGCTCTGCCAGCGAGCTTCCCTGCACAGCACCACCAGTTGAAGGGCCGTCCTGGGCTTCATCACAGCCCCAGAGTGTACAGACGCCTTCTCCAGCAGCCCTACTCACTCTGTTCCCTTTGTAGCTCTAGCTTCCTGACTCTGCCCCTTTTATTGCAGCACGACCCCCAAACCTCCTGCACCAGAAACCTGCGAGATCTCGCAAGTTCTAGCCAGCAGAGGTCACCTGCCAACATCCAAAAAGGTGGCAGCGTCCTGCCCACAAAAAGTAGCCATATGCACTTTTACCACAAATCCAGCAGGAATATTATAATATTTAAAGGTGTCTTTAAAGTGGGTCAAAACCCTAGCCTACCCCCGGGACATCCAACATTTGATGCTGTTGTCTAAACTCGCCGCTGCATCCTTGGCTTCTGTTCGAACGTGCATGCTCCCATGCTCAGCCTTTCTGGATGCCTGGGCACAGGAGTGCGCACACCCAAAAAGTGTGCCAGGGATGCGGCCAGCCGGCTGCACCTCGTCTCAGCGGCAAAAATGCCAGGGAGCGTGGTTTCGCTGGTGGAAAAGCCTGTTTTTCTTTGAAAAGTTGGGCCACCGCTGAGGCAACATAATTTCCATAAAAAAAATAATTTCACAGTTTAATAAAATGAGGGTACACACAAAAATTCCACTTTACATGTGCTTTGTAAAGTAAAAGGTGCCCATCACGGAATGTAGTAGAAGCGATGTCCCACTCAGATAACAAGACTGCTCGTGGTGAGGTCAAACCGTAGCCACACGCTGTAAATTTGTGTCTCTTCCAACCGGCCCCGTGATGTCACTACTGTACTGTGTTGCTGTTTTGCATTCCAAGAATGGTGGCTCGTTTCGTTTTCCAGGGAACTTTTTCTAGCCTTCTGGCTTTCCCTGCCCTTATTTTTCATCTGGCCCTGGATATGTAGTTCAGTAAGCGAGGGGTGGGGAAGCAATTAACTAGACACTGGGTCATTCTTATAAAATATGGATAAGAAGCCACGATAGGTACAATTCTGGGCAGGGGTTTCTGAGCACCAGACCAAAAGCAAGCTGCTGTGAGGGACAAAAACTGAGAATTCCTTTTTTTCTTTTAGCATGGACAATCCCTTTTAGTAAACTGGATTCCTGATGTCAAATAGATGTCTCAAAAAATACAACTCTGTGAAGTACTCACCTGTAGAGTTGGTATTATATGCAGACAGCACATCCTGCTCCAGACATAGTCCTTACATGTGGGTATACCTCCGCCTTCAGCGCCGTGCACTGCAGAATCATGAAGAAAACAAGCTCCTCCCGGCCCTACATATACAGAGGGGACCTCCCACAAATCCCCAGCATTAACAAGCTGTGAGAGAAGAAGCCAGGAGGAAAACAACCACCCAGAGACTGGCAATAATATCCAAGATAATAATCACCTCACAGGGGATCCAGAACAAAGTGAACCAGGGTGGGGTGGAGCAGGACGTGCTGTCTGCATATAATACCAACTCTACAGGTGAGTACTTCACAGAGTTGTATTATTCTAAGCAGACAGCACGTCCTGCTCCAGACATAGTCCTTACATGTGGGACATCCAATAGCAGTGTCCATAAGTAGGGTGGGATCCCCATGAAAAAGGCACCGCCAACCAAAACAGCGCTATTGCCTGTAACCTTGCTACCAGGAGCAACTAGAGCAAAGCTCTAACTTAACTTATGAAGCCTTACAAGGCTAATGAAACACGAGCAGAGAACTAGTCTGCCTGCTCAACAACCAGGTGCATAAGGCCCAAGCCAAGCACCAGTAGAAGAATCCAAACCAAGAGAGAAGAATGAATCTCCCTTAACAAACAGGCCAGAGTAACAGCCTAACCATGCTACTAACGACAACAGGGTAGTCATGGCAACCATAGAACCTTTCCCATAAGGAAATACAAACCCTGGTCTCAGCGAGACCGACGTAATACTGAACACGAGCCAACAAAGCTCCTCAAGAGCCAAATGATAATCAAGAGCTCAGAAGGGCAACCAGCCCAGCAAGACCAGTCCAACCGTCTCCCATACTCATGGGAGTAACCAGATCCTGCTGCAAGAAGGATGGGGACGTCCATAAGCCCAACAGACATAGCCCCAGGAAGCAGTCCAGAGGCTCCCAGCGCCTATTGAGGGATACAGATCCCTTTAAGCTCAGAGTAAGCAGAACACTGGTCCAAGACCACAGACTCCGGAATAGAGAGGAATAAGAGCGCTCCGCCTGGACTCCAGCTTGGAGCAAGGCGGACACATCCTCACCCAACTGTGTACAGATATAAAGAGCAGTAAAATATAAAAAGGACTAGGCTAAGAAAGCCGTCTCCTATGACACACCTCAGACTGAGGCACCCTCCCCAAAGGAGTTGTCTGAGGCAGAGAACAGTTCAGCCAAGAACCTGAATAAGACCCAGGGAAACCCTTAGCAAGGCAACAGTAAGGCAACCTCCCCCAAGGGAGCTTAGATTTCCCTGGGGAATGCGCCTGAGCCACCCCGGAGGAACGCTCAACGCCGAAGCTGGAACTAGTCTCTACAGAAGGCAAACAGGGCGAGCCCTGGAACCTCTCAAGGAACTGAGTTGTGGGACCAACTCCAGCCATGCCATAAGAACTCTAGGACCCATAGGTAAGACCACATCCCGTAGTAGAGAAAGAAGCTAGTCCAAGCCATCCAACAAGGGCGACATCTCCCAACATAGCTGGTAACAAAGGGAGAAGAATAAAAAGGAGGGATCTGGACCCAACCCTCCACAGACTGAACACCCAGAGGGAATATCTCTGATAGGGTGGATAACAATCGTTCAAACCCTGTGAAGGGAAGACATAGTAAGGAGCCTGACCAGGCATAACAGCCCTCATGAGAGGGCATACAGTACAAGTGTCCTCAGCAGAAAATGCAACCAACCGTACAGGGCCATCCATGGCCCCCAAGGCAACAGTTCACCCTTGCCACAGCAAGCCTGCGCAGAACCCCGCCCAGCAGGTTGTAAGAAGGGTCAATCAAAGGGTAGAATACCCGGACAGAAGGCCATACTAGGTCACCATGACCAAGGCCAGAGAGTCCTGGGACAATCACCCAGGGCAATGAATTAGGACCATAACCGAAACAGAGTCTCTGTCACCGTCACGGGGCCACAGCCCCAACCAGTAGGCTCATTGAGGCCCTAGGGAAGGTCCTCCCAGCATAGTAGGACCGCCAACGAGCCAATACCAATGAAGCGCAAGGAGTGTAAAAATCTCCACTTAATCAGAACCAGACCCTACAATAAGGGTCAACCTGTTCCGAGACCTTCTCGGATAAAAGCTGGGGCAAGCCACTGACCAGACAGACCAAGCGTCCCCAAGAGCCAAGGCCTAAGGGAAACAGGCCAGCAAGCTAGTGCCAACAAGGCACAATGTGATGACCTACTGATAGTATGAAAGTGGGCCCCCCTAAGGGGCCCCCCTTGGGTACCACGGGGAATTTCATAAGGAATAGAACCCCTACAGTGACCCTGCCAGCCTTGGTCCCCACGGCGACCCTCTACAGGGATAGCAAGAAGGACGTGATGTCCATAAACAGCTGCCATGAATAGACCAACCAGAAGGGAACCCCCATAAAAACAGAGGGGACTAACTAATCCATTTGCAGGGGTGTTGCAACATCCATCCAGGATAAGTAACCAAGGTGCCGCAGGCCCCAGGGGCACTGGGAAAAAGAACAGCCTCTGGCCGCCAGCAATAGGCCCACCAGCCGCAAGGCGAATGTAATGAGACTACCCAGAGGGCGAAGCCCCTTCCATACCAAGGCACTCAAATCAGACGGGAAGGTTGAACCTGGACCCATCTAAATGCCACCCCGTAGGGATAGTATGAATCAGGTTACACCAAGTGATAGATGTGCCCAAGCACCAATCCACAAGGCTTCTAGAGAGCCCCAAGTCAAAGTAGAAGCTAGCGCGGACAGCACCGGTGATTGAGCATGAAAGCGCTCCCATACTCGCCTTGGCGAGCCATCTGGGAACTGGGGAGGGACCCCAGACAAGACCCTAATCTAAAGAATGGTCCTGTAACACCGGCTGGTAAAAAGGACTAGGCGTCCAGAAGGAACACGGAGCCGAAGGAGAAAAGGATCCTCGCTGGCATCAGAAGGCTCACTTGACAAGGGCGTCTGCGGCTCAACAGATGGATACCAAGAAGGCAGAGCCCGTGGAACCTAGATGCCGGGCCTAGAATGCCGGATCTGGGCAGACTGCGTCATCCTGGGGGAAGAGCAGAGTGAATGTAATTATCAGCCAAGGCCAACCTAAAAGAAGGCCCAGACCCTCCAGGCCAAACTCAACCTGTGTCCAATCACTAAGGGAAACAACGGGGACTAGAATACCCCTGACTAGTTCTGAAGGGAACTGCCTAGAACACTCCATTCTTTCAAAAACCGCGTCCAGGGGGGCCATCACCTGAAATGGCATCCTGCCATAAGAGCCAAGTGCTGTGGCAGTTCCCTCGCCCACAGGGCGAGGGCGTCCCTTCATGCTTGTGAGGTTTTGGCAGACTTTGGTTTTGACCTGCCAGAGGTCCCAGGGCGTTGCCTGCCTCCCCTGGAACGAGCTTCCACTCCAAAAAGTTGGAAGCACACTTCTGGTTCTCGTTTAACAGAAACGTAAGGAGGGGACGGGGAGTCCCTGCCCCTGGGCTGCCTGGCTGACCGTCTGCGCGAGGGCGCCTTACCCTTTTTGCCAAAAAGGTCCAACCTGGCCCCGAATAAGTGACGTCCTCTAAAGGGAATACCAGTAAGAACCTTTTTAGTATCATTGTCAGCCCCCCACTGTCGCAGCCAAAGCAGGCGACGAATAGCCACCACAAGGGCCGAGGTTCTAGCACACATTTTAATGGTATCATCCATAGCTGAGAGGATAAATCTCACAAAAACGTCACAATCTGACAGTGCATTGAAGACCTCACAAGGGAGATCCTCCGGCTGTTGGTCAATTATCTTCCTGAACAGTGTCCTGGCGGCCACCGAGGTTACAGCCGCAGCACAGACCAGACGCAGAGCCGTCCCTACACTAGAGAAGGCATGAGAGGCCAATCTGTCCATGAGCCGGTCCGCAGCATCCCGAAGGGTGTGAGAAGGGGAGGCCGCCATGAAGGGAGGGTTAACAACCCCAAAAATTGGAGCATCCACCTCTGGGGGAACTGACCATGGTTCAACCAAATCCTGGGGAAAGGGGTACTTCCAATCCCAAACCCCCGGAACCCCTGTAAGTTTACAAGGAGATTCCCATTCCTTAGATATAAGATACTGGAAATGATCCTGCTCCAAAAATTCCAGGCGCGGCGTTGCCGTGTGGAAACTCTCCCTCTTCGACTTAGGAGACTCTCCCGGAGGAGAGATGGACAGCACTTCAAAAATCTTAATGAGTAACTCATTAGTTTCACACAGGCCCCAGGACTCCGGGCCAGAACCGTCACGGTTCCAAGACAACTCATCTGGGGAACTGGACCCTGAGAACAGTTCACCATCCTCGGACTGATCAAGATCCTGCATAGCTGCAGGTTCTTCGGTTTCAGTGGAAAACCTATAGTTAGGTGGCGTCAGGGATCATTTCTTCCCAGCGCCCAAGCGCTCAGCCAAGCCTGACATAATTTGCTCCGTGGAGGGGAGCTTGCGCGGCACCACTTGCTGGTCATCCCCGCTCGTGTGCGACTCATCGGGAGTGAGATTTAAGTCCGGGGAGACAGGTGTATTGAAGCGAGGTGCAGCTACTGGTAAGCCTGATTGCAGGGCCAGCGCTTGTTCAGCACACGGTCCGCAGACCCTTGCTCTGTCAGCGTCAGCGTGGGGTTGTCTACACATGGTACACAGCCGGTCTTGTCCCCGCGGGACCCCGGACACCAAATTCTGAGATGCCTCCATATGGTGATTAATCTAGGAAGTATGCCAGTAGGGATTTATGCTGTAAGCAACCCTGGATGCCCCAATACCCGCTGGGAATGTGGGAGAATCTAAATATAACCCCGTGAGATATATATATATATATATCAGGCTGGGAGAAGCCACTGGAAGCTTGGTGTCTGAAAGACATAAGGAGAAGAAAGGGTGTCAGAGCCAGGCGCAGTACAAAAAAGGAGAAGTAAACGAACGCCCGTGAGGGCACTTACAGCAACCAAGGGAGAAGGAGGATCGTGACCGCGTGCGGGAAGACCGACAAAATGGCGCCAGCGAACCTCGAAGGGCGGGCCAGAGCTGTAGGTGACGCGGAACGCGCCAAACCAGACCACGCCCACCCCGGAGAGCGCAAAGCTCTAATCGCGGAACAAGACAGGAAAAGAACCGAAATAAACGCCATGGCGTCACGAAACAGAGCCGCCTTACGCGCCAAGTCACAATTTTTTAAGGCGCTGCGGCCAACATAAAATATAAAGTTTAAAGCGCGGCTCTGACCCCCGGAAACCGATAGGGCTAAGGAAAGGCGTGTGATATGGCAAGATTAGGCCAACGTACACCACCCCCCCTCTTTTTCCCCCCACTAACGGGGGGAACTAAGGAAGAAGGTGACCCTGCACTCGGGGTTCACCGCTACATGGGGCGTGGGGCAAGGTGCGGGAGGGGCATCCACTATGAGGCTCACCATTAGCCTAAACCGCCTACCCCGTGGATGGGGATTGCGGTGGAGCATGGCTCCGTAAGCACACTAGGTGCTGCCTACCTTCACCCGACCAACGCAGCCCAGGCTGGGAGGCATGTTACTCACAAAGAGGACGGGTGGAAATAGTCCCGCAGGGCCTCGGGCTGTAAAGCCCCGCTCGCCTGCGAGAGCGTGATACTTCATGTCTTCGCAGTTCTAGCACTGCAGAGAAATCTGGGGATTTGTGGGAGGTCCCTTGGTATATGTAGGGCCGGGAGGAGCTTGTTTTCTTCATGATTCTGCAGTGCACAGCGCTGAAGGCGGAGGTATACCCACATGTAAGGACTATGTCTGGAGCAGGACGTGCTGTCTGCTTAGACTATGTTTATTTTTAGGGATCACTCACACAGACAGGAAGTCAAATTATTCTCCTTCACTATTATAAAAGTACCCGACTTCCTACCTCGAGTGCATAAGCTTTGCTTCCGCTCTAAAACAGATAAAGGCAAGGGGATCTGCAAAATACCCTAAAATCATTAAAGGTGCCACTCCCAAAGCTATATAAAGCTCACCTCAAGAACACAGAATCAGAGGGAGGCACTCAAGAAATGTATCAAAAAAAATATATTTTATTCCATATCACTAAATAAACCACTACACATAACCATTACACAATTAAAATCCCTTAAAAAACACATAAGGAGACAATACATGTAAGACAAACCAACATGGAAGTGTGTAGGCGATGGGGAGAGCACTGGCATGCACAAATATCAATCAGCATCTATTTAAAACACATAAACACAAGTAATCTAATCAGTGCAAATAACAATGTGCAAATCCTACCTATGATCCGGATCCTATATCAAATAACTATAAAGTGCAAAGTGCAACCAATTAATAGATACAAATACAATATATAATCACAAATATAACCTACATGATTACCCAATACCTAAATGCCCTATAAGAAATATAAAAACGACCACAATATACCTCACAAATATAGATGCTAGTATCAATCAACCATTAAATACCAAATACAGAGCAAAAATACATCCAACCAAAATATACTCAAGGTATAACAGGTATGCCAGTAAAGGGTCTCCCCACCACCTACAGCACCAGGAGCCACACGTTCCGTGGGTGTATCCCCCACTTCATCAGGCTTTACTGGCATACCTGTTATACCTTGAGTATATTTTGGTTGGATGTATTTTTGCGCTGTATTTGGTATTTAATGGTTGATTGATACTAGCATCTATATTGGTGAGGTATTTTGTGGTCGTTTTTATATTTCTTATAGGGCATTTAGGTATTGGGTAATCATGTAGGTTATATTTGTGATTATATATTGTATTTGTATCTATTGATTGGTTGCACTTTGCACTTTATAGTTATTTGATATAGGATCCGGATCATAGGTAGGATTTGCACATTGTTATTTGCACTGATTAGATCCCTTGTGTTTATGTGTTTTAAATATAGATGCTGATTGATATTTGTGCATGCCAGTGCTCTCCCCATCGCCTACACCCCTTCCATGTTTGGTTTGTCTTACATGTATTGTCTCCTTATGTGTTTTTTTAAGGGATTTTAATTGTGTAGTGGTTATGTGTAGTGATTAATTTAGTGATATGGAATAAAACTTAAGTTAGGTACCTGGTAACTTTTTTTCTAAACATCCGAAAGGGCAGAATACGCCTGAGACCTCCGGGCTCCTCCTACCAATTTGTAACACCTGACAGAATAAAATCTTGACTCCTCCTCCCATTCCTCAGTTGTTGTAGAGATCTCAAAGAAAGAAAAGAAACAGACCCACAACTCCAACATATAATCAATACATAATCCAACTCCACATAAGAAAAAAAGGGAGGGAAGCCAGCGTATGCTGCCCTTTCGGATGTTTAGAAAAAAAGTTACCAGGTACCTAACTTACGTTTTCTCAAAACATCCTTCGGGCAGCATACGCCTGAGAGATAGGCGAGTACTACCTTGTTGGGTGGGAAGAATAGCATGGAGGACACTTCTGCCAAAAGACAGATCCTTCTGGGACAGAAGATCCAACTGAAAGAGTCCAGCAAAAAAACCTTCGCTGGAGTGGCTGCTTAACCCCAGCCTGCTCTGCCCCAGATGAAGCATCACTTCTTGTAAATGAAACGTGATACCATTTGGCCTGACATCATTTCGATAAGCCAAATCCTGTAAAGAAGACTAGAACCTCTTTGTCCTTTACTCGGACCTACAACGTACATGAACCCACTGTCGGATCTCCCTTAGTCTGGTAAAGCGACATCAACAATGTGTAAAACATCTAAAGTATATCATACGAAGCTTCCTCATCAGTTATAGAAACAAGGACCATTCCTTGAGTCCAAAAAAACTGATGAGACCTTAGTTCAATAGCAAGGATCCACTCTCAGAATACTGGATCTGGGAAAAAAGCTCAAAAGGTTGAACACTTGATCCTGAATAAAAATCTTAACCCTAAAAGTTGCTCGGGTAAGAGTAAGGACTAGCCTAGTGCCAGAGTCAGCCTCGGCCCCAGAGATAGCCTCGGCCCCCGAGAAAGCCTATGGCTAAGGTCAGCCCAGGGCTAGAGAGACGGCCCAGGATTAGAGACGGCCCAGGGTTAGAGACGGCCCAGGGTTAGAGACGGCCCAGGGTTAGAGACGGCCCAGGGTTAGAGACGGCCCAGGGTTAGAGACGGCCCAGGGTTAGAGACAGCCCAGGGTTAGAAACAGCACAGGGTTAAAGTCCAGGGTTATAGTCCAGGGTTATAGTCAGCCTAGGGTTAGAAACATCCTAGGGTTAGAAATATCCTAGAGTTAGAGACAGCCTAGGGTTAGAGACAGCCTAGGGTTAGAGACAGCCTAGGGTTAGAGACAGCCTAGGGTTAGAGACAGCCTAGGGTTAGAGACAGCCTAGGAACCCGAATGGATAACACCATTGAACCGGAAAAAAGCATAGGCTAGACTGAAATGCCGTGTAAGGGATAAGGTGTCTGCTCCCACTGCTGGACCCTCTGGATTCAAAGTACTTGACCAGCTTGTGACTTGCTGAAGCAATAGATCCATATTTGAAATGTGCCTTAAAAGCCGATCTGCTTGAACACCCTAGAGGTGACTGACCAATCTGACCCTCTCATGAGAAGCACTCAGAAAATCTGCCACATCATTCAAAGTTCCTTATGGAACACTTGTGACGGAGACTTCAGGTTTCCTTCTAAACCAATAAGGATCACTAATGTGACCACCATCTAGCAATGAATCTCACTCTCCCCTGATGGTTAATGTATGCTACAGTTGTAGCATAGTCTGATCTTATCTGTACATGCTGATCTTCCAATGTTCTACAAATTCCATCAAGGCTACTTTATTGTTATCCATTTTCTTAGGTTCGAGGAGGCTCAGGGCCTAGGCTACTTTCCTTGTGCTGCCCAACTTTCGCAATGGGTTACCTAACCCTAGGCTGAGGTATCTGTAGTAACTATCTTTCCTTTTGGGGTTCCCGATATAGCTTCCCTTGACCGAGCACTGAAACTATATCTTCCAACCCATACCGGGAGCCGTTCCAAATGCTCAGGATATGTACATGAAGAGTCCTTGAATACAAGTCATCATCTTTACTGCAGAAACATGCCAATGTTAACAATCCTAATACCCACATGGCTTGTTTTATAGAAGATGTTGAACTGGCACAAAGGAATCAAATGGCTTCCTGAAGGGCCGTAATCTTTTGAGAAGGCAGAATAAGAGTCTGAAGAAAGGTGTTGACTTCAAATCCCAAATAACTAATTGCCTGAGAGGGAACCAGACAAACTCTCGAGGCTCAGAACCTAACCGAGCTGAAAACAGCTCCAAGATGTAACGGAGGCCCTGTAGCAATTTGTCCCTTAAATGGGCAAAAAAAGTAGCAGATAGTCACAGCCAAATACTGATTCCTCTCTGTCTTTGATATGCCAGAGGTTCTGCCAATATATTTGTAAAAAATTCTCGGGCTGAATCCAGCCCGAAGGGAAGCAATCTAATTGGAAGTGTAAAAAACCCAGTCCTTTACTGTAAATCTTAAAAGCAGGACTAAGTCCAAGGCTCATTGGAACTTTTCAGCAAACATCCTTCAGATCTATTGAGACCATAAAAGGGCTCTGTGGAAGCATATTTTTCACTGAAGAAAAAATGTTTTATTCCAAATGTCTTTATCAACCCAGAGATGATTCCTATAAAATAAATACTAAATGAGTCTTTACTCAAGGCTTCCTTCACCAGAAAGACAGTGGTATAAAAAGCCCATTCCTCGCTGGTGACGGGGGAACTGGGATAATGACTCCCCTGGCCCCCATGTCTAGCAGACTTTCCTGAATGTCTGATCGTTCCTCCAACCTCATGGGTATAGGAGAAACCAGAATTTTGAGGGGTACAAGTAAATTCTAAGTGAACCCATCTTTTATGTCCCTGGAAACAAAAGGGCAATTCAAGGTATTGTCCAACACTGTGAACAAAAACTCTTAGTCAGGCCCCAACCCGAGACATGGGTTGTACCGCCCAGTTCCATACAGAGTGGAACCTTTAAATCCTCCTTTCCTGCAGAAAAGGTAGAGGAGGAAGGTACCCCCGGGACATCTAGTAGTGTCCCTGTATGACAGGATTGTCTAAAAGAGGACCTAGGAAGGAACTCCATTACTACAGGAGGCCTAGGTCAGGCAGGGAACCCATGTTCCTATCGGCCACCCTATCCCCAGTTTTTCCAAATCTGCCCAAAAAGGAAGTCCTTAAAAGGGCATTGCACAAAGACCCATCTTTGACCCGATGTTCTGGACCAGGTCCTCAACCAGAGAGTAATGTGCCCGGAATTGGTCACAGACATACTTTGTGCCCGAAATCTTACTGATTCAGCCATGGCGTCTTGTTGCTGACAAAAAGGATAGGTAAGGCTTTTAGTATCTCCCAATTTTTTAAAGGACACATGTGGAAGCCAAAAATTGGCATTAAAGAATTGGATTCTGCTTGCCAAGAGCAAGGAATCCATATTCTTATCTAGGGGATCACACAGAACCCCAAATCTTCAAAGGCTAACCTTGCCCCTTCGGGAACTTTAGCAAAAGGGAAGCACTCAGTTCTCATTCTTCTAAAATCATATGTTTTAGAAAATTATGGAAAGGGAATGGAGATGTTGAACCAAGGGCCAATCATAGTAGAAACAAAGGGGGGGTGGCAGCCGCTCAGACCATTTTATAACTAACCTGGGAGGTGCACGTTAGCAGGGCAATTAGGATACAAAAGTCTTAAAGGAGCCACAGCACTCAACCCTGTTAGCTTGCAGGCCAGCCTATAATCTGTCTCTAAACTTGGTTAAAAACAGAGGACTCGGTCACACACATCTGCAGAAGTATGCTTAAGCTGCACCACTACGCCAAAGTGCCTCTGTGGGGTGCAGTCCTAACTCTAATCTCTGAGAGCCCATTTGGGACATACAGTGCAATAGATAAATTGGGAGCAGGCTTACCTGAGGTTGCCCTAAACCTCTCAAGTGCAAGCCATGGGGTGGAAGGGTCAAAGACCTTGCAATACAGCCTAGACCCCACACACCATGTGCTTGCACAAATTCAAAAGAAACAAAGGGGGGGTGGCAGCCGCTCAGACCATTTTATAACTAACCTGGGAGGTGCACGTTAGCAGGGCAATTAGGATACATTCATAGTAGAACCCATCAAGCCTAGGGCCCCCGGTAATCTCAGGCAGACTCCCATCCAAGCACTGACCAGGCCTGACCCTGCTTAGCTTCTGAGATCGGGTGCATTCATGGTGGTGTGGCCGTAGGTCTGTATGGATCTGGGGCCCAGCTCTTTTTCCTCTATACCCATTGATGAATATATCAACCGTAAGAGGAATGTAAGCCCCCAGGGGGATACAAAAATGAAGAGTCGGAGGCCTGATTTTTTCCCCCTGGGAAGAAATCCCCCCCCTTCCTCAGAGTCCTCATCTGATATATATGACTCTAGATTGGATAAAATAGGAGAAACCCCTCATATGTCCCAACAGCGGAGAGGAATTAAAGGGCCCTGTGGTTGTTTGAAAAAACTAACCTGGTTACCTAAACCTTAGGTAATATCTGGCCCATGTTAGAAATGGTGAAAGGTTTAAGAAACATTTCCCATCTTGAAACAAAGTGGATTCTTGTTCCGTACAACCATCTTTTCCATGCAGTATGGACATATGTATTGTAATATGAATTATTCTCACATATAAGGTATCTCATGCCCTTCTTTAGTGATTTAAATCTCAAAGAAGATTTTAGGTACACTTTAATGAGTTTTATCCTTGACTAAAAGACAATAAAACATTATATATACATATATAAATATATATTAACTCACCAGGCAGAGCTGTGCCTCCTCGTCCCAGAACCGGCAGCAGACGGATTAGCTGGTGCTGTATCTTGGTCTGCATTTATTACATCTGTGGATGCTTTTTCCCTCTGGGTCCGGTATTTCCACAATGCAAATGTTCTCTGCCTGATCCGCCATTTTCTGGTATGAGGCACCAGGGGAATTAGCTTCCTGAATCCTCCTAAATAGGGCAGGAGCGAAATCCCCTTAATTTCTTTTAACCCTCTATTTGCTGGAAATCAAGAGGGAGGCTAATAGCAATGATGGAAAGACACTGGACACAGGATTCCCGGAAATCCGTGGAAAAACCTCACGGATTACGGTGGAAGAAGCAGACTCCCCTCCCCTTCCTTCCAAGTAAGTTCAAATTTCCGCGCATGCATCCGGGAATGCGGTCGCTGCCATGGAGGAAGAGGAAGGTTAGGGTGTCCCGCCTTTGAAGGAACGCGTGATGGTTGGCTGCACTGCCGCCGATCGATCCGCCGGGCCAAACGCTACCCGGCCGCTGACACTGAGGTAAGCGGCATCGGCGTTGTAGTAATGTCAGGCGGGGAAGAAAGAGAGAAGCGTCATTCACCTCTCTTCCCCACCTCTTAAAGGTACAATGTGAAAAACGACATTCAAACACAAATGAAGAATAAAACATATCCAGTGCAACCAATTCTCAGGAAAAAGCTTCCTCTGAGCCATCACAACATAATAAATACTATTTTAGGGCCGGCCACCCCAGCTTCTTCCAAACAGTCATCCTCAGTAAGAGGGAAAATAAAGCTTACCCCCTTTTGTAAAAATTCAAATAATAGGATTCTTGGCCTAAAAATCCCAAGGGTATCCCAGGTCCCAGGCAACATACAAGCCTCCAGGACCGAGAAAAGAGCCCCCTGCAAAGGCCCACAGCGCTGGAAATACTTACCCAAACCTTCCTGGTTCAGGAGCTAGTGGTCTGGCTACTAATATTAAAATGCAGGGAGACTCCCACTCATGCTGCGATGTGCATTGCCATATATATCTATGGCGTCCCACTAACCAAAACTATATCAGAAACACTAAATACACAAGACCAGGTTACTTGTGGGACCAGCACTATAACTAGTACTATATAACTATGCAAGGGAACCATTTAGAAAGTGATAAAAAACATCTTTATTAAAGTCATCGCACACACCCGACAAGCACCAATAGAGTACACCCCAAATTTTTTTTTTAAAATACACAACGTTGTGATACTAAGAATCAGGGGCCCCCACATGCACATGCACCAACGCCTCCAAACTCATCCACTACCACACATTCACTGAATGCCACGGACCGTACACTTTGCATTGTTCAGCATGCTTCTTCCTAGTGTTGGGCACCATATAAAAGTCACCAGTTGTCAAAAGTGCCCTATGATCCTATTTCCAATGCAGCTGATCTAGTGCTCCTTTCAGGCCACACTGCTCTCATTCTACAGAGCACGCGTCCACGGCTTCACATCTATTTGTTCCTCTTTAACCCTTTAAATGCCAGCCACGTAAAATTTACGTGGTTGCTTCTCCTCCACTTAAGTGCCAGCCACGTAAAATTCACTGGCCTGGCATTTACCCCTGCTAGCGGGCAAAAAATAAATAAATAAATACTCACCTGACCCCTCGTTGGATCCGTCCGGGTCTCCTCTTTAATTTGGTGCCATCCGATCCCCCGTGGGGGCTCGGATGGCTCCAGGAGAGCCCCCGGAATAGGCCGCCCCCCCTCCCGCTTTGGCAGCAGCAGCTGCAAACTGTAAAAAAAAGAAATAATAAAAATGACATTCACTTACCTCCGTGTGCGCTGGCTCCCACTGTCCCTCCTCTTCACTTGGGGGGCCTCCGATCCCCCCTCAGGACTTACGGATCTTCAGGAGAGAGCCCGGGAGGCTCTCTCCCCTTTCCTCGTCGATGGCGGCCGCTAAGCCCAGCCCCGAGGGACAAGAGCTTACAATCGGAGGTAAGTACAGTAAAAAACTTTTTTTTTTTTTTAATAAAATACTTTCGTGTGCTTTTTTTTCACAGTTAACCCTTTGTGAGCTGGTAAGGGGTCCATGAGACCCCTTATACCACTTCACAAGGCTCTGGGTCTGGCAAGTCACCTGCGGCTAGCGGGTGACTTGCCATTAACCCCCAGCCCCCCCATTACCTGCCTCCCCAATGGCCAGGGGGGGGCAGAAGGGCCCGGGCCACTTAGTGGCTATGTGGGCTAGTAGCCTGCAGTTCTTCTGCCTGTTCTACAAGCCCCCATAGCTGGCCCCGGTCGGTAATGCTGGGTAGGGGGGACCCTACGTCATTTTTTGGGGGATTTTTAAGGGTTTTTAACCCTTAAATCTCCCAAAAAAATGGGGACCCTATGTCAATTTTTTTTTTAATTAACCGCTTATGTCCTGTTACACAGCAGGTATAAAATGCTTCCAGCATTTTGTGGTGTGGTGTGTTTGTGTTTTTTTCTTACTTTCCCCCGGGGCATCCCGATCGGGGATGCCCTGCTCTGTGAAACCCCCCCGATCGCCCACAATAACTAATCTCACCCCGATCCTATGGTGCATGCGCGGCGGCTCGTCCAATCAGCGCGCTCAGAGCGGCAGAGTTATGGACGTCTAAGAGACGTCTAAAGCTCAGCCACTCTGAGCGTGCTGGAGACCGCATCCCCCCCACTTCCCTCTAACAGGGAGCGTGCCCGTGCCGGCCATTCATAAATAGCCAGCGCGGACACGCGCCCTGCTAGAGGGATAGCGGGGACGCAGCCCGTGCATGCGCCGTAGGACCGGGATTCAGGTAAGTGGTAGCGGATGTTCCGGGGGGGTTTCACACAGAGGGGCATCCCGATTTTGGATGCCCCGGGGGGGGATAGAACGGTCTGGGAATCTTATAGATCCCCGGGCCGGTCAGCCCTGGGTGTTGGTCCACTTTAACCCATTGTGAACTTGTAAGGAGTCCATGAAACCCCTACACCAGTTCACAAGGCTGGGGGGCTGTCAAGTCACCTGCGGCTAGCGGGTGACTTGCCATTAACCCCAGCCCCCCTATTACCTGCCTCCCTGAAGCCCAGGGGGGGGCAGAAGGACCCGGGCTGATTTAGGCGGTGCGGGCTTGTACTTGGCAGGGCGGGGGGCCACCAAAGCTGGCCCCTGCGCCCTGTTCTACAAGCCCTGCATAGCTGATCCCCGGGCTGGTTATGCTGGGTAGGGGGGACCCCATGTCATTTTTATGGGAATTTTTAAGGGGTTTTAACCCTTAAAATTAAAAAAAAATGGGGATTACCCCCCCCTTGGAAGGGGAACCCCAAGCCAATTTTTTTCTTGATTTAACCCTTTATAGTGTGGATTGTAGTTGCATTTTATTTTTACATGTTATAAAGTGTTCTTTTCAGTTTGGGGGGGGGTCTTCTGAACAGTAACGGGGGGGCTACCGATACATATGGGGTACCGTTGTAATTGGGAGAAATGGGGCTTTCACATGCAATATGGTTTTCTTTAAAAAAAAAAAGGTTTTATTTGAAATAAAGTAGACAATTTTCTATAAAAAAATATTTTTTTATTTTGTTTTGTTTAATTTACTCAAAAATATTTTAAAAAACAGTAAAAAAATTACAAACAAGACATTTCATGTTAAAGCCTAAACTCTGCCGCAAAAATAAAATATATCATTTTCCTGGAAATACCTGCAAAAATCACAGTTAAGCATAGCGCAAAATGGTTAAAAATGACCTGTCAAGAGAGGGTGACAAAATCTCAAGTAGGCTGGCAGTTAAAAGGGTTAAAAGTACCTATGCATGTTGGGTATCGTTCTGCTCGGGGAACCTTGCGCTTTTAGATTTAGCTTGTTTTTTCTTGTTTGCATATTGATATTTTAGGAAAACTCATTTTTTATTCTGCTTTATTATACATTTTTTAAGGGAGCCCTGTGCAACCAAAGAATTCTTTGAGGGATTACTTTCAGAAAGATGGGCCCACTACAACATGCTGGGTACGCTTAGAAAGCTTATCATGTGTACTTTCAAGGAATGTATGGTTTGTGGGGGGTATTCCAAATGTAAAGGGTTGTATTGGTAGAAAAAGCGCAAGGTGCGCACTTTGTCTGCAGAGCTGAAATTTTCAAGCAAAATTACCATTGTGCACATGCTTTACTTTTTGGTGTTTGGCAACTCTTCTTTTGACAGTACCTATGCATGTTGGGTATCGTTCGGTTTGGGGGATGTTGCTTTTTCAGATTAACTTGTTTTTTCTTGTTGGCATATAGTTTTTTTTTTTAGGAAAATGTGGCTTTGATCCTGCTTTTTTTTAATCCATTTTAGGGAAGCTCTGTGTAACCAAAGAATACATTGAGGGAGAACTTCCAGAAAACTGTGGCAACATCAACAAGCCTGGTACGCCTAGAAAGCTTGAAGTGTGTATTTCCAGAGAATATATAGTTTGTCGGGGGTATTTCAAATGTAAAGGGTTGTTTTTATTAAAAAACTGCAAGGTGCACATAGCGCTTAGCATAGCTGTATTTGATCTAAAAATCTCTTAAAGTGCTGTTTCAGTTTGGGGGAGTCTCCTGGGCAGGAAAGGGTGTCTACCAATACATATGTGGTACCGTTGTAACCGGGAGAAATTGGGATTTCACACGCAATAAGATTTTATTGACAAACTTACATTTTTTATTACAAGAAAAACTACAAATTGTAAAAAATTTTTTTTATTTTTTTTCACATATTTCACCCCAAAATATTAAGAATACACTTGACAAATGACAAACAAGACATTTTATGTTAAAGCCCAGACTCTGCTGAAAAAAACAATATATCATTTTCCTGCGAAATCCCTTCAAAAATCACAGTTGAACATGCATAGTGCAAAATAGTGAAAAATGGTCTGGCAACAAAGAGTAACAAAAACTCCAGGTAGGCTGGCACTTAAAGCGGACCTTCACTCTGAATAAGAATCTATCTTATATGTTTCCCACACCCTGTACATACAGATTGCTCACATAAAAAATCATCCTACCTGCATCTACTGCATGTTATGAGCCTTTAAACATCCAAGATGGCGGCTTATGGAAGCCGCCATCTTATCAGGCAGCCTGCAAACAGGAAGTGCCTCCTGACTGTGTCGCTCTGCATTCTGGGACTGCTGACCTTTCCCTGACCCCAGCTCTGCTCTGTCTGAGCAAAGCACAGCTATAACCCGCCCCCCCTGTACCTTATCCCACTCTCCTCTCCTCAGTAAGTGTGATGCTTCTGAGTCAAGATGGCGGCGCCCGTATCCTAAATTCCTGAACAGAGTTGCGGCCCAGTGGGGGAAGGAATAATAAGTTAGTGACTAAAAACGTAAAATATATTCATTTTAGATGCTGGGGAACCGTTTTTTAAGAGTTTGGGCTTTTCATTAAATTATGGTGAATGTCCGGTTTAAAGGGTTAAAGTGCATGTGCTGAATATTCAATGGCCAAGTAATGATACAGCCGCCGCAGGCTGCACTGTATCTCCAGGACCTGTAGCCAGTCCTCTACATGGACGCAGCTATGCTACGCCACGCCGTGGGGTCATCAGACAACTGAATTGTCCCGTCAAGAAGTGCATGTGCTACACAGCATAACTACTCGCACAAAATGTCAGTTGGCTGAATTGTCATATCCCGCATTGCTAATACAGGGACTGCAGCCACACACCTATTACACAAATCGTGGGCTCAATCAGCACAGTTCTTAGATCATATACTGATGCGTGGTTGTCATGGCTCCCACAATGCAAATTCCATCAGCACAGAATACTTAGCTCAGTGACCATAGGCGGGAGAGACATCTGCCAGAGGATAAACGCGATTTCATCTCTTTCCGGGCGCTCACGCACACACAGGTAATCAGCTGCTTGCTTGACACTCGTGGTGGAGGGATGCCTCCCACTTCCCAGCTAGTGGTCTGGCTCCTACCTCACAGGGGAACACGAAGACAACTGAGGAATGGGAGGAGGAGTCAAGATTTTATTCTGTCTGGTGGTCAGGTGTTCCAAATTAGTAGGAGGAGCCCGGAGGTCTCAGGCGTATGCTGCCCGAAGAATGTTACATTTCTTGAGTGCCTCCCTCTGATTCTGTGTTCTCCGCTCTAAAACAGAGACACCCAGGATTACCTGCTGCTTCTATCATTAAAGTGGTCCTATCTTATCTTATATGTTTCCCACACCCTGTACATACAGATTGCTCATATTAAAAATCATCCTACCTGCATCTACTGCATGTTATGAGCCTTTAAACATCCAAGATGGTGGCTCAGGGAACATCAGGCAGCCTGCAAACAGGAAGTGCCTTCTGACTGTGCTTCTCTGCATTCTGGGACTGATGACCTTTTGCTGACCCCAGCTCTGCTCTGTCTGAGCAAAGCACAGCTATAACCCGCCCTCCTGTACTTTATCCCACTCTCCTCTCCTCAGTAAGTGAAGATGGCGGCGCCCGTATCCTAAAGTCCTGAACAGAGTTGCAGCCCAGTGGGGGAAAGAATAATAAGTAAGTGACTAAAAACTTAAAATATATTAATTTTAGATGCTGGGGAATCATTTTTAATGGTTTGGGCTTTTCAATAAATCATAGTGAAGGTCCAGTGTAATCAAATTTATCATAAAGCATTTCAAAATATTACTGTGCATGCTCTCTCCTCTCGAGCCCAAAGGCAGAAAGGGCAAAACTACAGGGGATGCATGAGTTGCAACTACACCAGGACCATGAGGTCGCCATTATTGCTCCACTACCTTATTTATCAGATTTGTGCTAACATGGCATCTTGACCAGAAGGAAGGACCATTTGTATCCAGTGGAGGGTCCAGGAATTTTATCTGAGGGGAAGGGGTGGTTGAGGCTTCTGCATTCCCCCTAGCTGGGGTAACTTGGGGATGTGACTGCATGATATTATGGGTGTTCCTGAGCTGCTATTGAACACTTTATGGCCAATAACCCCCTCCCCATGCCTCCTCATTCGTGACATGAGTGAGCCGTGTCCTGAACTCTATGGCCTCGATTCAATAAAGGTAGAAAAAAATTCTCATGGTAGTAAAAGATTCAATTCATGAGAAAAAAGTCTGAGAATTTCACTGTAGCTGAATCACCAGAAAAAAAAGACAATGAAAGTCAATGGTACTTTTTACTACTAAGGAAAAGTAGAGAACTTTTTACACTGTAGCAAAAAGTGCCATTGACTTTCATTGTCTTTTTTTCTGGTGATTCAGCAACAGTGAAATTCTCTGGCTTTTTTTCTACCCTTATTGAATCAAGGCCTATAAATGTGTTCCCTCTTCCAACTCCTCTTTCCCAATACTGCTTTCCTTTGAGTGCTGCTCTTAGTTGTTACATTGCCTGGCTACACATTGCCACGAAGCATCCTGATGCTGTGCTCTAGAGTGCCACAAAAGGCAGCCGCAGTGATACTGTGCTCCACCAGGTTTTGTGGGGTTCCAGACTGCCGGACCACCCCCTTGGGTGCTCCCTTTCAGCTGCGTTCTGTAACATTTCTGTAATCATTTGTCTAATGGTAGGCAATTCAGTTGCACATTGCATTCTAGAGGCTGGACATGACAGGAAAAAATTATAAGGTGTTTTCCCAGTTTTCTGACAACGGCCACGACTGGAGCAGCACCTGAGTTCTAGGGCCCAGCAGGGATTCTCCTGTTCCCATGTGGGCCAGTCTGAGTCAGCAAAGCGCAGTGCAAACATCCACCATGCAGCACATCAGCAATCCGTGATCTAGTATTAGGCCTCATATCAAGCCGCTTGTGTCTCGGTGGAGTACTAATACTAATGTGTCACAAATAGAAAGAAATGGCAGCCACTCACCAAACCATGTGCTATTGGCTAGCAGACACCACTAAATGATTGGCTGGTAACCAGCCCTTTACTATTGGCTGCCTCTGATTCCTAAGTGTAGAGTTCAGCCAGAATTACTATCTAAGCAATAAAGTGAACCTCTGAAATACATTTGGTCAAAGCCCCTGCATATACTCCCTTCTTAGCGTGTAGAACTAGAAACTGATATTTTTGCTTTTAGAATTGTCCTGGAACCAGGATTGCCACATGGCCGGTATTTTTTTGTTACTTTACTAGCCAATGGCCTGGCCATTACCTGGTCGGTAATTGTAATTGCAGGTATACTTTACCCATCCTCAATTACCAATTTACTCAGTAAAAAAAATAAACAAATACCTGCATCTCCAGATCAGTGACCTGTAAAGTAAAAAAATACTGGCCAGGTGGCAACCTTACCTGGAACACTGATTTTTTTTTGCTATCCCTTTCTGTAAGATGGCAGGCAATCAATCAGTGATTACATCGATGTGGCAATGACATCATTGCCACACACATCAGTAATAATGAATGGAGGAGGCGGAGCTTTACAGCTACAACATGGGCCATTATCTGGGATTAAAGTAAATCAGGAGCAGTGCAAATTGGCAAAAGGTCCTCTGCATAGGGGGAGCAAGTCAGGGGATGCTAGTTATAGCAGACCTTCAGCATCATTTAATGAAAAGCCCAAACCCTTAAAAAACTATTCCCCAGCATCTAAAATGAATATATTTAAAGTGTTTAATCACTTACTGTTTATTCTTTCCTTTACTGGCCTGCAACTCTGTTCAGGAATCTAGGATACGGGTGCCGCCATCTTGGCTCAGTAGCATCACATACTGAGATGAGAGGGGTCATAAGTGCAGGGGAGCGGGGGTATAGCTGTGCTTTGCACAGACAAAGCAGAGCTGGGGGTCCGGAAAAGGTCAGCAATCCCAGAATGCAGAGCGACACAGTCAGAAGACACTTCCTATTTGCAGGCTGCCTGCACCTCCATGGGCCGCCATTTTGTTTCAGAAAATGCAATAGATGCAGGTAGGATAATTTTTAATGTGGGCACTCTGTATGTACAGGGTGTGGGAAACATAAGATATGCTCTTATTCAGGGTGAAGGTCCGCTTTAAGTATGTAAAACCCTTATATACCTGCAAATTGCCATGGTGGTGATGCTATTTGTTCCTCAATCGAAACCTAGTGTTTTAGTTGTGCCCAGCTGTAGTGTGAATGCCAGGCTTGGCCTGAGAATAACATGCCGGCCACACAGGTGGGCTCTTTGCTGCACCTAGTGTTTTAGTGGAGCCCAGCTGTAGTGTGAATGCCAGGCTTGGCCTGAGAATAACATGCCGGCCACACAGGTGGGCTCTTTGCTGCACCAAGTGTTTTAGTTGTGCCCAGCTGTAGTGTGAATGCCAGGCTTGGCCTGAGAATAACATGCCGGCCACACAGGTGGGCTCTTTGCTGCACCAAGTGTTTTAGTTGTGCCCAGCTGTAGTGTGAATGCCAGGCTTGGCCTGAGAATAACATGCCGGCCACACAGGTGGGCTCTTTGCTGCACCTAGTGTTTTAGTTGTGCCCAGCTGTAGTGTGAATGCCAGGCTTGGCCTGAGAATAACATGCCGGCCACACAGGTGGGCTCTTTGCTGCACCTAGTGTTTTAGTGGAGCCCAGCTGTAGTGTGAATGCCAGGCTTGGCCTGAGAATAACATGCCGGCCACACAGGTGGGCTCTTTGCTGCACCTAGTGTTTTAGTTGTGCCCAGCTGTAGTGTGAATGCCAGGCTTGGCCTGAGAATAACATGCCGGCCACACAGGTGGGCTCTTTGCTGCACCTAGTGTTTTAGTGGAGCCCAGCTGTAGTGTGAATGCCAGGCTTGGCCTGAGAATAACATGCCGGCCACACAGGTGGGCTCTTTGCTGCACCTAGTGTTTTAGTGGAGCCCAGCTGTAGTGTGAATGCCAGGCTTGGCCTGAGAATAACATGCCGGCCACACAGGTGGGCTCTTTGCTGCACCTAGTGTTTTAGTGGAGCCCAGCTGTAGTGTGAATGCCAGGCTTGGCCTGAGAATAACATGCCGGCCACACAGGTGGGCTCTTTGCTGCACCTAGTGTTTTAGTTGTGCCCAGCTGTAGTGTGAATGCCAGGCTTGGCCTGAGAATAACATGCCGGCCACACAGGTGGGCTCTTTGCTGCACCTAGTGTTTTAGTGGAGCCCAGCTATAGTGTGAATGCCAGGCTTGGCCTGAGAATAACATGCCGGCCACACAGGTGGGCTCTTTGCTGCACCTAGTGTTTTAGTTGTGCCCAGCTGTAGTGTGAATGCCAGGCTTGGCCTGAGAATAACATGCCGGCCACACAGGTGGGCTCTTTGCTGCACCTAGTGTTTTAGTTGTGCCCAGCTGTAGTGTGAATGCCAGGCTTGGCCTGAGAATAACATGCCGGCCACACAGGTGGGCTCTTTGCTGCACCTAGTGCTTTAGTTGTGCCCAGCTGTAGTGTGAATGCCAGGCTTGGCCTGAGAATAACATGCCGGCCACACAGGTGGGCTCTTTGCTGCACCTAGTGCTTTAGTTGTGCCCAGCTATAGTGTGAATGCCAGGCTTGGCCTGAGAATAACATGCCGGCCACACAGGTGGGCTCTTTGCTGCACCTAGTGTTTTAGTTGTGCCCAGCTGTAGTGTGAATGCCAGGCTTGGCCTGAGAATAACATGCCGGCCACACAGGTGGGCTCTTTGCTGCACCTAGTGTTTTAGTGGAGCCAAGCTGTAGTGTGAATGCCAGGCTTGGCCTGAGAATAACATGCCGGCCACACAGGTGGGCTCTTTGCTGCACCTAGTGTTTTAGTGGAGCCCAGCTGTAGTGTGAATGCCAGGCTTGGCCTGAGAATAACATGCCGGCCACACAGGTGGGCTCTTTGCTGCACCTAGTGTTTTAGTGGAGCCCAGCTGTAGTGTGAATGCCAGGCTTGGCCTGAGAATAACATGCCGGCCACACAGGTGGGCTCTTTGCTGCACCTAGTGTTTTAGTGGAGCCCAGCTGTAGTGTGAATGCCAGGCTTGGCCTGAGAATAACATGCCGGCCACACAGGTGGGCTCTTTGCTGCACCTAGTGTTTTAGTGGAGCCAAGCTGTAGTGTGAATGCCAGGCTTGGCCTGAGAATAACATGCCGGCCACACAGGTGGGCTCTTTGCTGCACCTAGTGTTTTAGTTGTGCCCAGCTGTAGTGTGAATGCCAGGCTTGGCCTGAGAATAACATGCCGGCCACACAGGTGGGCTCTTTGCTGCACCTAGTGTTTTAGTGGAGCCCAGCTGTAGTGTGAATGCCAGGCTTGGCCTGAGAATAACATGCCGGCCACACAGGTGGGCTCTTTGCTGCACCTAGTGTTTTAGTGGAGCCAAGCTGTAGTGTGAATGCCAGGCTTGGCCTGAGAATAACATGCCGGCCACACAGGTGGGCTCTTTGCTGCACCTAGTGTTTTAGTTGTGCCCAGCTGTAGTGTGAATGCCAGGCTTGGCCTGAGAATAACATGCCGGCCACACAGGTGGGCTCTTTGCTGCACCTAGTGCTTTAGTTGTGCCCAGCTGTAGTGTGAATGCCAGGCTTGGCCTGAGAATAACATGCCGGCCACACAGGTGGGCTCTTTGCTGCACCTAGTGTTTTAGTGGAGCCCAGCTGTAGTGTGAATGCCAGGCTTGGCCTGAGAATAACATGCCGGCCACACAGGTGGGCTCTTTGCTGCACCTAGTGTTTTAGTGGAGCCCAGCTATAGTGTGAATGCCAGGCTTGGCCTGAGAATAACATGCCGGCCACACAGGTGGGCTCTTTGCTGCACCTAGTGTTTTAGTTGTGCCCAGCTGTAGTGTGAATGCCAGGCTTGGCCTGAGAATAACATGCCGGCCACACAGGTGGGCTCTTTGCTGCACCTAGTGTTTTAGTTGTGCCCAGCTGTAGTGTGAATGCCAGGCTTGGCCTGAGAATAACATGCCGGCCACACAGGTGGGCTCTTTGCTGCACCTAGTGCTTTAGTTGTGCCCAGCTGTAGTGTGAATGCCAGGCTTGGCCTGAGAATAACATGCCGGCCACACAGGTGGGCTCTTTGCTGCACCTAGTGCTTTAGTTGTGCCCAGCTATAGTGTGAATGCCAGGCTTGGCCTGAGAATAACATGCCGGCCACACAGGTGGGCTCTTTGCTGCACCTAGTGTTTTAGCTGTGCCCAGCTATAGTGTGAATGCCAGGCTTGGCCTGAGAATAACATGCCGGCCACACAGGTGGGCTCTTTGCTGCACCTAGTGTTTTAGTTGTGCCCAGCTGTAGTGTGAATGCCAGGCTTGGCCTGAGAATAACATGCCGGCCACACAGGTGGGCTCTTTGCTGCACCTAGTGTTTTAGCTGTGCCCAGCTATAGTGTGAATGCCAGGCTTGGCCTGAGAATAACATGCCGGCCACACAGGTGGGCTCTTTGCTGCACCTAGTGTTTTAGTTGTGCCCAGCTGTAGTGTGAATGCCAGGCTTGGCCTGAGAATAACATGCCGGCCACACAGGTGGGCTCTTTGCTGCACCTAGTGTTTTAGTGGAGCCAAGCTGTAGTGTGAATGCCAGGCTTGGCCTGAGAATAACATGCCGGCCACACAGGTGGGCTCTTTGCTGCACCTAGTGTTTTAGTGGAGCCAAGCTGTAGTGTGAATGCCAGGCTTGGCCTGAGAATAACATGCCGGCCACACAGGTGGGCTCTTTGCTGCACCTAGTGTTTTAGTTGTGCCCAGTTGTAGTGTGAATGCCAGGCTTGGCCTGAGAATAACATGCCGGCCACACAGGTGGGCTCTTTAGTGGAATCTCTGCACACGCTGCGGCTGAGGGAAGGAATTACCGAGAACAACAGCGGCTCTGTGGTGTGAGCGCGCGCCTGCAGTACCAGGAAGCGCCAGGGGTCGGCGTCAGAGCCGTGTCTCCCTGGAAACGTAGCTGAGGCGGCAGTAACCCCACCCGGCAGCTCTATTTGGAAGGCGACCCGCGCTGCCGGAGGGAGGGGGGTGAAGGTGTGGTGGGACTGGCAGGAGGTGGCGCCAGGCATGGCTGCATGGAAACGGGCGGGGGAGAGTGGGACACACAGCCCCGGGAGCTCTGTGCGTGAGGGGAGACGCGGAGGATGAGCGCGGCGCCTGTATGGAGGAGCTGCTGTGAGGTGAGGGCGCGGGGGACAAGGTGCGCACTGGCCGCTCTTTATACTCCGGGACTGTACTCGCTACAGCTTGTCTGTTATACCAATATATGTGTGTGTGAGCAGCCACACTGTGTAGACAGGAGAGGAGGGGGGCTGGCATGGCGCACACCAGAGGAGTAGCTAGGCTTTCTGGTACCTGGGGCAAAGATTCGAAATGGCGCCCTACCTGTTCTCAGGTCCCCCCACTGACCTGCTGCGCCCGGGGCAAGTGTCTCCCCCTAGCTACGCCCCTGGCGCACACACTGCCTTTGCCAGGGCAGAACGGGCGGCTGTATTCATTATATGACCCCTCCCTCTCTTCCTTTCTCTATAAGTGTCACAACTTGCCATCTCCGATCTGAGCATCCCGCACCCCCTCCTTCTGCTGTGCATCACCTCCCCACCTCTGGGCGTGCCTGTGCTTTATAATGGCCAGCATGTGTGTGTGCCTGCAGTGACCTGTGACAGGTGTGTGTATAGACGATGCAGGCTGGATTCAGGTGAGACTGGATCCCCATCCCCCAGCTACACACACTGCTCAGCTGGACTCAAGGGACTGTCTGTCCCGAGCTGGTAAGAATCACTATTCTGTTATGATACTGAAGTTGGTTTCTTATTCGGGTTTATGCTTATTTCCCGACGATGCTGAAGTTGGTTTCCTATTCGTCCAGTTTCTTATTCGCACTGTTTTTGCTAATTTCCCTCCTTCTCATAAGGGGAAATGTCCATTAATGATGGCAGTTATTCTATAGAGGTCTCTGAGTAATATCACATTAAAACTGGCACAAATCCTGAATTAGCTGACACAAAATGAGCTTTAAAATGGGCAATAAGAAATGTGATTATAGAGGTTAAATGGCTTTGGGCCACTGATGTCACGGTGCCAACTGTATGGAACACAGTTGAGTTCAGCCTGGCCCAAAGTTGTTCTGACTATAAAACTGGCATTAAAGTGGGCACAATGGCTCTTTTCAATGGATTAAAAAAGTAACAGCTTTTTCAAGGGGTTAAAAGGCTTTGGGCCACTGATGTCACGGTGCCAACTGACAGAGGGGGAATCCCTGCATGGAACACAGTTGAGTTCAGCCTGGCAAAAAGTTGTTCTGGCTATAAAACTGGCATTAAAGTGGGCACAATTGTTCTTCTCAATGGAGTAAAAAAGTAACAGCTTTTTCAAGGGGTTAAAAGGCTTTGGGCCAGGCTGATCTCAACTGTGTGCCATGCAGGTTCAGTCAGTCAGTTGGCAATGTGTTGACGATCAGTGGCCCAAAGCCCTTAACCCCTTGAAATTAGCTGTTACCTATTTGCTCCATTGAAAAGAGCCATTGTGCCCACTTTAATGCCAGTTTTATAGCCAGAACAACGTTGGGCCAGGCTGAGCTCAACTGTGTGCCATGCAGGGGGTCCCCCTCTGTCAGTTGGCACCGTGACATCAGTGGCCCAAAGCCATTTAACCCCTTAAAATTACATTTCTTTTGCCCATTTTGATGACCACTTTGTGCCAGCTAATTCAGGATTTGTGCCAGTTTTAATACGATATTGGTCAGAGCGCTCTATAGAATAACTGGCATCATTAATGGACATGTTCCTTTTAAAAGAAGGCGGGAAATAAGCATAAACCCGAATAGGAAACCAACTTCAGTATCGTTATTCTGTTTTGCTAAGATCCAGGACTGGTAGAAACATGGACTTTTCTCTTTAAATCCTTTTGGAATAGACATAACCCATAAATGACTTGATTATTCAAAGTAACAATAACCTGGATTGTGTGTTACACTTCTTCTCCAGGCTCTGGTGCTCCATTCCATAATGAGTTTAGAAATAAAGTTCTAAGCAGGGGAGTAACTATATGGGTGTGCCCCCATTAAAGAGGACCAAACCCACCAAACTTGTGAAATACATTTGACCCCAGTCCCTCCTGATAATCCCTTCTGAGGGTGTAGAACTAAAAATGGATATTTACTCTTTTTGAATAGTCCTGTGACAGTTTTTTTTTTTTTTTTTTGCTGTTCCTTTCTGTAAGATGGCAGGCCATCAGTCATTGCATAGGTTTGGGCAATGACATAATTGCCACACACAACTGTGGAAATGAATCGAGGAGGTAGAGCTTTACAGCTAAAATGGGAGGTATTCTATGGGATTACAGTGAAACAGGAGCAGTGAAAGGTGGCAAAAGGTAATCCTCATGGGGGGAGCAATTCAGGGAATGAGAGTTAAAAATGTGGGGTTTGGTCCACTTTAAGTTGCTCCTCTACCTTAGTTATCAGATTTGTGTTCACTTGAAATCTTATCATGGAAAAAGAGGCACCATTTGTCTCAGCCATTTTGGTCTGTAGTTGTATCCAGTTGAGCTAACTTAAACCGGACCTTCAGCGCGATTTCATGAAAAGCCCAAACTCTTAAACGATTCCCCAGCATCTAAAATTAATATATCTTACGTTTTTAGTCTCTAACTTATTATTCTTTCCCCCACTGGGCTGAAACTCTGTTCAGGACTTTAGGAATACGGGCGCCGCCACCTTAACTCAGAAGCATCACACTTACTGAGGAGAGGAGAGTGGGATAAGGTACAGGGGGGCGGGTTATAGCTGTGCTTTACTCAGACAGAGCAGAGCTGGGGTCAGGTAAAGGTCAGCAATCCCAGAATGCAAAGCAGCACTGTCAGGAGGCACTTCCTGTTTGCAGGCTGCCTGATAAGATGGCGGCTTCCATAAGATGTTTAAAAGCTCATAACATGCAGTAGATGCAGGTAGGATGATTTTTAATGTGGCCAATCTGTATGTACAGGGTGTGGGAAACATATAAGATACACTCTTATTCAGGGTGAAGGTCCGCTTTAACAGGAAACGGGGCACTGTATGAGCCATGACAGGACCTCATGGCTGTGGGCCTGTCACATTTAGTTATGTTACTGGCTCTAAGCAACAGATGGCTGTAACCAATAACTACAAAATAGCAATAGTCACAAGAGAAGAGGCATTCAAAACTAAGTTAAAATGAAAATAATTCCCCCCTGGATAAGTGGCGTGGTCACAGAAGGTGTTTCTCCCTCCACGACATATGCTGGTTAGTTTATGGCACTTTCATTTATATTGCCATAGAATGTAGTCTGTGTAATATATTTTTTCTCCCTGTATTGATCAACCTGCCATTACACCCTCTCCCATTCAGACACAATCTGATCTAATCAAAACTGTTTTTGATTAGATCAGATAACTCCTTTTAATAAAAAGGGTTATTGTTGTAAGCGCCACACAGAGCTAAACAGAGCTGTGGACTGGTGAGCATATTTATTGGTACCCTGGAGTATGTCTGTACTGTGGTTAAACAGGTCTTTTTATTTTAGTACCAGCAGTCATTAAGTAATTTTATTGGCATCTGCAATTGTAAATACTTGGAAGGAACATAATGGGTGAAATGATACTTTGCTAGGTACCATGGTACCAAATTGCTACCTCCTTTCACTTTATTGGTATAGCTATCTGGATTGTCTTTGAAATACAACAAATATTTTTTTTTGTGTAGGTCAGTTGTGGGGGGTATACTCTCTGCCAGCAATCGCTGATTCTTCAGTGGTCCTGCACTATCCACTGATTGGTATCAGTGGGCACATCGGTGGCAGACTGCAAGGAATTGAGCCTGTGGGTGGTGAGGTATTTTTTCTGTTAGCATGGAAGTCCTTTTAATCACAGCATTTAAAATGATTATTATTGTATCTCCCCATTTTGATAGGGTGAGTGACTAAGCAAGGTTAGCCATGCACTGGGTTTATCCCTAGTGGGGAAGATATCTGCACTTTTTATCAATTGCTTCTGATTCCTTCCCAGCTCGCTATGCAGTTCTTTTGATCCCGCTTTGCTACAAGGAAAGAACAAACACCCATTTCTTACTGTATGGCTTGGTATTGCCCTCTGGACAGGTTGAAGCTGATAAAATCTGCATTCAGGCTGCGTGCTTTGCATGCCGTTACTGTTGTACCGTTACACACATAGGTAGGGCGAATGCTGCTTGTAACTGTTCAAATAACAGACATGCTCACTTGTAAAGGGTAACAGACATACAAATGCCCAAATGTTATAAATGTATAAAAGTGATCCTATACCCAGAAAAGAAGTTTGTCGTCTTCTATGCTCAGCCTAGTGCCCCAAAATGGCCTGTGTGTCTTTGCCCAATATTCAGAACAACACGAACTGGATGCAGTTGATTGTCCGATTGGCAGCTATATGCTAATTAATTCAGTTACATGTCACATAATGGCAGTTAGGTTGCAGTGCTCCCCAAAGCTGAGCTGTGTGTACTGGAACTGAATGTATCATCGCTGGAAAGCATCAAGGGTATTAAAGGCGATTAACTTCCTTTCTGAGTATAGGATCTTCTTAATCCTTCACATCATCGGCTCTCCAACCTGATATCCAATCTGATAATTTGCTTCTAATCTGTAAGATCTCTAACTGTTTCTAACAAGTGGGTGGCTAGCTTTCAATACACCCTGACGAAGCTCCGGTGGGCGGAGCGAAACACGTGTCGGCGGACGGCCGGCCCTCCACCTTCTCTGCTCCTCCAACCCTCGGCTCTCCTAATGCGCTGACGTCACCGGGAGAGCGCCGGCCCCCGGACACACGTGTTTATCGTGCGCGGCACAAAGGACTTCTATCAGCCGAGGACTGACATCGCCCGTACTCAGGGCTGCGGTACAGAGGCTTGCCTGGCCGTCAGAAGTAACCGCCATTGGTTGAATGCGGGACTGCACAATACAGCTAAGTACCTGTTATAAAGCGCTGATAATAATAAGTCTATCACAGCGAGCGGCGGATGTTGGTTATATTGAAGTGTCCCACTTTGGCTAACAGTCAAGCTGGCAATGGACTGACAACTTAGCCATGCAGAGCTGCGGTGGCACCATGTGATAACAAGAGGGGATCCCCTAGTGAAACAGGCCTGCAACGGTGGATTGTGCACACTAAGTTAACCCTTTAAAGTGTCTTGTTCATGGTGGCAGCCACAGAGGCTTTATATACAGCTGAATATTATACTTAAGATGCTGGCCTATACATGTGAAAATGGCCAGGTTAGGTGGTGAACACTCTTTGAACCACTACGGATAAAGTCAGCGCCGGGATCAAATCATCTTTTCTATATTTAGAAAGTTATCACACATCCCTTAGATACAGGTTGGGCTAGAGAGGAGGAGGAGTGATTGAGAAGTGAGTGTGGCTGTTGAGGCTGCATGTCTGGGGGGGCCCCCGTTTTTTAGATTCACTGTAAATGTGTTTTTATAAATGTTGTATACCTGTATAAGTGCCATGAATTTTTGCTATCAATAAATTTTGTTTTGTATTGGCCATGTGGCTGTTTGATGGTATTGAGCCAGTTCCAGCAAGTAACCGAGTTTAAATGTATGTGTATTGTATTTCATAGGGGTTAGCTGGACGCCAGCATTTTTGGCAGTGCTCATACAATATCAAG
Organism: Gastrophryne carolinensis; assembly: GCA_027917425.1. Lineage (NCBI taxonomy): Eukaryota > Metazoa > Chordata > Amphibia > Anura > Microhylidae > Gastrophryne > Gastrophryne carolinensis. Next base: position 396,844,767 of record CM051234.1, read on the forward strand.
TAGGACTCCCCTTCCTTTTATTATTTAATGGGATAGGAAGTACCCTTTTCCCCCTGAGGTGGTTAAATGTTGGTCATCCCCCCCCCCCCCGAGGTGGATGCCCCAATCATAGGGGTTCCTAACCCCCCCCCCCTTTATTACAGCCCCTGCTTATGCTACCCTTCGGGATGCTGAGGACCGGCGCATTGACCTGCTGGCCTCCCACGCCTTTGCATGTGCAGGGACGGCGCTGCGCCCGGTCTGTGCGGATGTGTTTAATGCACTTTCCAGTTGTGATGTGTTTGTAACATTTATCCTACTAGCATTGGATTACACCATTAGATTGTGTGCAAGAACTTCTGCCCTTGTGGTGGCTATACGTTGGTCTGGCTGCGACAGTGGGGTGCTGACGATGCTGCAAAGAAGGCTTTTAACAGGCTTCCTTTTAAAGGGCTACGCCTGTTTGGGGCCTATCTAGACCTGTTTGGTAAGAAGGGTAAGTTACCCCAACGCAGGCGGCTGTCTCGGCCCCTTCGGGGCCAGGGCACCCTTTCTACCCCCTACCATAGTGTTAAACGAGAACCAGTGGTGTCCTTAGTGGGGGTTCGCGCAGATTCCTGCCCCAGGAGCAGCAGACTACGCCCTGGCTTCTCCGGGGGGGGGGGCTAAGCCTAAATCTTCCACCAAGTCCCCTCAAGCATGATGGGGCGCCCTCGCCCGTCTGGGTGAGGGGATGGCTGCGGCACTTTGCTCTTGTCAGAAGGCATCACGCCTCATACTGGGGGATTCAGGAGGTAGTGTCCTCCGGATACAAGATAGAGTTTGCTGCGTGGCCTCCCCCAAGATTATCAGGTCCCGGGTACTCCTGGTCCCTGCCTCTGTTCAGGTGCTGGTGCAGGCCATGCAAGGGCTGCGGGGTCTGGGGGTCTCTTGCAGATTGCCCTTAACAGGCAGAGGCAGGGGCCGCTACACCAACCTTTCCACAGTTCCCCAGAAGGATGGGTCAGTCTGGCCCATTCTGGATTCACAGATTTTCGACAATTCGTCAATTACAGGCAGTTTCTGCATGGATACTCTTAGATGGGCCATTAGCTCCTTGCGCCCCGGGGGCTTCTTACCATCTGTGGAGATCAAAGATGCTTTATTTTTACATCCCTGTGTCTTCTAGACACCGAGGTTCTGCAGGTTCGCGTTGGAAGCCCAACACTGCTAATTTGTGGCCTTGTTATCTGGCCTCTCTTCAGCTCCCAGAGTGCTCACCAAGGTGCTGACGTGGGTGATGTCTCTGATGAGACCAAGGGGCGTCGCGCGATGACCTACCTGGACGTCTTTATCACTTCCCAGTCTCTACGTCAGGCTAAGTTGGATACTCGGCTGGTGGTGTCCATTGGGAGTCATTTGGATGGGTGATCAATCACCCCGAGTCCTCATTGTCCCCTTCATTGGTAACTCCATTCCTGGGAATGAATCTAGGATACGGTTCAGGTGAGAATCTTCCTTCCTCAGCAATAAAGTGGACAATCTGGTTGCATGGGCTCGGTCCCTCATAGCTGTCTCCGTCCCTCCACCAGGCAGGGATGCAGCTGGTGGGCCCGTTGGTGGCTTGCTCCGAAGAGGTCCCTTATGCTCAGTCCCCCTCTGGGCCCTTCTGCAACTTCTCCTATTGTTAGTACAGGACAAGGATCCAGCATCCCTGGAGCAGGGTCTGTGTGCCGTCCCTCTTGGAGTGGATGTGTTGGGGAAATTACCATCATTTAAAGACAGACAAAGACACACACATATGCTTCCTTACGCACGGCCATGATGTTCTTGTGGGCGCATCCGTGGGGTGTGTTCCCACAACTTTATTATATATAGCGTTACAGAGAAGACTTACAAGGAAAATGTTCTAGTATAACCAATCACAGAACGAGTTGTACATCAGCATATTATATCAGCCTTTACATGTAACTGTGTTACAGTCCATATATAGAGAAGTGCCTATCACAAGTGAACAACCGAATGCACACATTACATCATACATTGATTGATAGGGACAACTGTTCATCTCTCCTTGCTAGTCTGTAAGATGATGCGAGATATATATATATATATATATATATATATATATATATTTATTTATTATAGGCACTGACTGGCACAATTAAATTGAATTGAAACTAGATCAATTCAGATATGAGTTTTTAGTAGATTTGGTGGAGATGAACTCAAAGAACCTGTCTGGGGGCAGTTCCCTTCTTGCCCCTTCTTGGAGACGGTCACCATGGATTCCAATCTATCAGGTTGGGGGGGGGGGTTTCTTCTGAAAATCCCTGCGGTTCCAGGGGAGGTGGGGCCTTTTAGGAGGTCCATACACCTATCAATGTTTGAAACAGTGAGCGTTCAGGTTAGTTCTAACTCGCTTGACTACTCCTCTTCAGGGCCTGCCTGTTCGGGGGGGCTCTGTCTGTCTGACGGCAGTGTCTCTGATCCTGATCTGGGTGGAGGACCATGTTCCCTGCATATCAGTGGTATTCGCTCCGGTGGGGGTCCCTCTGCGACAGGGTGTGCTAATAATCCCTGTGTCTCTATGGGGTCCAACCAGTTGTGGATCTGTTTGTGTCCTGTCACTATCACAAGCTCTCGGCCCTTGTTTTCCTGTCCCAGGATCCTCTGGCCGTGGTCATGATGCCTTAGTAACGTCATGGCAGGACATTCTGTTCTGTATGTCCTCTCTCCATTCCCCCTGCTAGGCAGGGTTCTTGCTCTGGAAGGGGGACCAGTGATTCTGGTGGCCCCCGGGTGGCCAAGAAGAGTGTGGTTCGCAGACGTGGTACAGAGGGCAGTAGATCTGTACTTTCTGCCAGGAGTGCCAGCTCTGCTCACTCAGGGCCCCTTTACGTCACCCCAATCTACAGACTCTGGCCTTGACTGCCTGATTGCTGAAACATCCATCTTGATGGAGACAGGCTTATCTGTCTCGGTGATTGAGACTATGGGAAGACTAGGAGCAAGCTTCTTCTTCCATCTATTATAGGGTATGGCGTACCCATATTGATTGGTGTGAGTCTAGGTCTCTTCCCTGTCGGGCGTTCTCTGTTCCCAGGGTTCTAGATTTATTACATCATGGGTTGGAGTTGGGTCTCCAACTCAGTACTCTGAAGGGTCAGGTTCTGCCCTGTCCGCCTTCTTGTAGAAGTCCTTTGCTCAGTTTTCCTTGGTTAAGACTTTCTTTCAGGGGGTTACTCATGTGCGTCCCCCACGTAATCCTATGGTCCCTGTTTGGGATTTGAACTTGATTCTGTCTGCCTTGCAGGGTGTTCCCGTTGGACCTATTCAGGATGCTGTCTGGCTGTTCTTACCCTCAAGGTTGTCCTTCTGGTGGCTGTTACTTCGGTCAGACGTGTGTTGGCGGGCGGCTCTGTCTAGCCCCCATTCTTTGAGATACACCAGGATAAGGTGGTGTTCCGTCTGAAGCCGGACTTTCTGCCTAAGGTGGTGTCTTTTGTTCATTGATTCAAGATATTATTCTTCCTGCTGTGCCTTATTCCTAGCAACGCTGAGGAAAGGGTTCTGCATTCCTTGGATAGGTGTTGGAAGTTTTCCTTGGTAGTCACTGTGTCCTTTAGGAGAACTGATGCTCCTTTGGGCCTACGGCCACTCCATCCTGAATGCGCCCGATCTCGTCTGATCTCGGGGGGCTAGGCGGCGTTAGGTCTGGTCATTACTTGGATGGGATGTTTCTTCTGGTCCTAGGAAAGGTTTTTTGGCTTCTGCCAAGTCTATTGTTAGCGAATGGATTTGTCAGGCTGTTACTCGGGCCTATTCCACTAAGGGGAAGAATCTTCCCTTTCGCCTTACTTCTTTTTCTACTCGTGCTTTTGGTGCCTCTTGGGCTTTTCAGCACCAGGCTTCTGTTGAACAAGTTTGCTAGGCCGCTACTTGGTCTTCTGTTCATACCTTTTCCAAGTTTTACAAGGTTGATGTTAGGGCCTCAGCTCTTGCTGTCTTGGCCGCAAGGTTTTGCAGGTGACAGTGGTTTTAACTGTCTGCTGTTGCCTTTTTTGTTGGGGATCCCACCCTACTTTACGGACACTGCTATTGGATGTCCCAAGTGTAAGTACTATATCTGGAGCAGGATGTACTGTATACTAAGAATAATACAATTCTGTGAAGTACTCACCTGTAGAATTGATATTATTTGTATACAGTACGTCCTGCTCCACCCCACCCTGGTTTTTTCATTATTCTGGATCCCATGTATGGTGATTGTTATCATTGTTATAGTTACCAGTTTTGGTGGTTAAATTCTACCGGCTTCTTGTTCACTGCTTTTCAATGCTGGGGATTTGTGGGAGGTCCCCGGGTATTTGAGGGGCCAGGAGGAGCCTGTTTTGCATGTCTCTGCAGTGCAGCGCCATCTGGCAGAGGATAACCCAAGTGTAAGTACTAAATCTGGAGCAGGACGTACTGTATACAAATAATATCAATTCTACAGGTGAGTATTTCACAGAATTGTATTTTTATTAGGCTCCAATTCCGAGTCCTTCATAAATAGCCAACAACTAGTAATAACACACCCCCGGGCCACAGGTTGTGAACCCCTGCTCTTTGATATTGAAAAAAATGATTATGTAGTTTTTTTTGGAAGGTCCATTCTACCTGTGTTTCTGGACTCCCTCTGGCCTTTAGAGGAAGAACTTGCTACTAAGCATGTGCAGCACAGTTTATGGCACTGTAACAAATGGCCATAGGGCAGCATGACGATACCTTATAAGGCACAGGAGATATTAGAGAACTCGCACCAGTAAAACACCCTGCTGCTGCTTTTTTATATATTACAAGGGCCTTAGATTGATAGAACAAAATATATTTATGATTAACATTTCTAAACTTCCTATGAAATGTACTTTACTTATACAACTTAGCAACTTTCATTAACCAGCACGTTGCATTCCTTGATAAACCCCATCAAACATATTTCCTTCTGCTGACTCCTATTTATCAGCCCCCAAAAGCAATTCAAATCAATCCTGTCCTTTCCTTTGGTATTTCGTGAATTGCATTGGCATGTGGGCATGGTTATGGGGTTTGGTAGAACTCCTGTATAATCTGCCCTCCAAGTCCAGATGGAGGAGTTGTTACTGATTTTGTGGCTTAGTAGCGTTGGGTCAGAGCAAAGGTTGGCGCAGTGAGTGTTGCCACCCTTGAGGGAAGTGATGTAATAATGGTTCTTTGGGTATTATCGGGGCAAATATTTATGTTCTTTAAAATGCCCTAGTACGCATGTTTGCCTTGAGTTGTGGGTGGGGTTAATACAGAATGTGAAGAAACGGTTAAAGATGGGTTCGAAATATTTCTACTTTATAATCTTTCGTTTGTGTATCGTATGACATATTGCCTTTAAAAGCTGTAGTTTGTTTAGTGGGCACAAGACAACGTGCTTGTTCAAAAGGTCACATTGGCATAAGTGGACCCTAGGTTGCCGCAGACCCATTTTACTATAGCTCTGCAATAGTGTGTGAGAGGAGGCATTTCCTGGTTTGGTGGTTGTGGGTCTAATTAAAGAGGAAGCCCTTATTTATGACATGAGCTGTTCAGTGCCTTTTGGCGCGCAAGCATTTTTGTCCTGGCGCTACAATGGCGATAGAAGTTGCAGCGTCGGATGCTAGCTAATTTGATTTGAGTGTTGCTCTAGTGCCTGTGGGACACGACTTTTTCCTTGAAAACATTGGCGCTGTATTTATCGTGTGCTGGTCGCCATTTCATCATTACAGTTACAAGAAATTACTGCTGGGGACAAACTTTACGGTGTTTAGCCGTGTTTTAGTTTTTGCTGTCCAAATTACACATTAGTAAGAATAATAAGCCTTAAAATCAATTTTATTTATTTAACTTTTATAAATAAAAAAAAAAAAGACATTTGGTGACATCTAAGTCCTGCATTTCCATAATTGACAAGTCAGAATGCAAGTTGTGCACAACAAAATGTGTGTAATATTAGAAGCATAAAACACTGCAGTCTAGTTCGGCCCATTGTGCTCTATGGGATCTAGACCTACAGCACCCCGTTCAACCCCTTTCAACGGACTCAGGATGGCCGCCGTATCGGCGCTGCTGTTTTTGTTTCTTACATTGCATGCTGAGTGGTGCTGATGCTTTGTAAATCGGGCTCCTCCGACAGTTTGCACACCCATCCCTATCCCTGTGCTATGCCCAACTTGGAAAAAAAACTCATATGGGGGGGAGTAATCTGCACAGAAGCTGCACCTGGGACTTTAAGTGACAGGTCTGTCACCCAATACCATGCAGTAGTGTGACTGGTACTGGTCTTTCACTTAAACCAGAGCTTCATCTAAATAAGAGCCTATCTTGTATGTCTCCCCCCACCCTGTACATACAGATTGCCCACATTTAAAATTTACCCTACCTGTATCTACTGCATTTTCCGAGCTTTTTAACATTCAAAATGGTGACACGTGGAGTCTCAGGCTCCTGCAAACAGGAAGTGCATTCTGGGATTGCTGTCTTTTCCTGACTCCAGCTCTGCTCTGTCTGTGCAAAGCACAGCTATAACCCCGCCAACATGCACGTCCTTTTCACCCCCCCCCCTCCTCAGTATATGATGCATCTGAGGCAAGATGGCAGCACCCATATCCTAGAGTCCTGAACAGTTGAGTTGCAGCCATGGCTTAGTAATATAAATTTAGATGCTGGGGAATAGTTTAAGGGTTTGAGCTTTTCATTAAATGATGCAGAAGTTCCGGTTTAAACCAGACCAACATCCTTACAACAAACATTGGTCGTATGCATCCCTCTCCAGGGAAATGGAGATTGCTGCAAATAGAAAAAGGTAAATTCACTTTTAACTTCTTCTGTGGTCAATTGTAAAAACAAAATGGGTCACCTGGAGCTGCAGGCCACCTACAAACAGGATGTGCTGCTCGGTTTCCTGTTACTGTGTATTGTCAGCTAAATCCAGCAGGCAGCATGGCTGAGATGCTTGGAAAGGAAACTCCAAAATGTCCGCTACCACTAGAAGGTGATGTTTTAGCATTAAATGGTTGCAGGAGCAAATGTTGCTGACAATGATTCAGTATCATGCATGCAGATGGGACAAGTTTGTGCCAGGGGAACATCGGACTTTGAACATCCGCGCTCTTTAAAGTGGACCAACACCCAGGATTTTGACTATCCTGGGTGTTGGTCCACTTAGATGGGGCACCCCGATCGGGGGTGCCCCGCTGTCTGAAACCCCCCCGATCGCCGCAAAAACTCACCTCTCCCCGCTCCCACGTGACCTCGTCCGGCCAATGACAGCGCTCAGAGCAGCTCTGGTATGCGCGTCCAAAGCCGCTTGGACGCGCATACCAGAGCGCTGTCATTGGCTGCGTCTCTCGCTTCCCTCTAACAGGGAGCGCGCCTGCGCCGGCCATTCGCAAAACGGCCGGCGCGGGAGCGCGCCCTGCTAGAGGGAAGCGAGAGACGCGGCCGCGTCTCGCGCATGCGCCGTTGGATCGCCGGTAAGGTAAGGATTGTGGGCCTCCTGGGGGGTTCCTCCCCGCGGGACATCCCGATTTCGGATGCCCCGCGGGGAGGGATCTGATCGGTCCGGGAATCTTATAGATTTCCGGGCCGATCCCCCCTGGGTGTTGTTCCACTTTAAAGTCCCACGCCGTTCAGCGAACGCTTGCGGTATTTTGGGCAGCTCCATTGCATTCTGTTCATGGGCACTGCGCAGGCGTGTGATTGGGGGCAGCATGCAGTGCCTGATGGGATGCAAGATGGCGCCGCCTGGAAACCGAGGGACCCAGAAGATGGATCCCCCGGTGAGGTGCGTAAATGGTGCCCAGAAGTAAAACCAGAGGGGGGCAGCAGATCGGTGAGTTTCAGGCCTGACAGAAGCAGCATGGGCAGTGCCTGCTTACAAAGATTTCAAGCACGGTGCTGTATCTTCAGACACACGCACAGCGCAACCCCTCACCCGTCATACGTGCCAGTTATGTGCATACTATTTATAGTGATTTCTGCTGAACCAATATATATTTTTAACTTGAAAGTGGACCAATAGTCATAAAGGAATGTTTTTCTTAAACCTGCAGGGGTGGGGGATGACTTTGATTCAGGGATGCCCTGCACTACATAGCAGCCAAAGGAAGCACAGGGCCTAGGAGCTGAAATTCCGGCTCATGTACGAGAGCTGTCATTGTATAGTCTTTACAACAAAAGTCATCAACATGCTGCTGCATCCGCACCAATGCTTAGTCCGTCCCCAAGTCAGTGGGTGTACAAATCTTCCTGGGCATATTTAACAGCAGGATTGTTCACTACGCCGCATGCGTAGTGGCATGTGAGTAAGTAAAAACAAGTTTCAGGAAAGTCAGGAGTGGCATCTATATGTTAATTAACATAAAAGCTAAACGGTAAAGTGGATTTTCACTATCCTGGGTTTTGGTCCACTTCCGCGGGGAAAATTAATGGCAGTTTTTTTCTTAAAGTTGACCGTCACCCAGTGGTGATCGGCCCGGGAATCTATAAGATTCCCGGACCGATCACCTCCCTCACCGCGGGACGTCCGAGATCGGGATGTCCCGCGGTGAGGGACACCCCCCAGAACCCCCGAAAAACTTACCTCATCGGCGGCCGCCGCCGCCTCCCACGCGCCCCTCTAGGCGTGGCCGCGCCGGCCGTTTGTGAATGGCCGGCGCGAGCGCGCGCACTGTCAGAGGGGTGTGCGGGAGGCGGCGGCGGCGGACGCACTGTGTTGTCCGTTGGCGCCGATTGGTCAGCGCGGCCATGTGGGAGCGTGGTGAGGTGAATTTTGGGGGCTTTCTGGGGGGTTTCACATAGCGGGGCACCCTTAATCAGGATGCCCCCCTGAAGTGGACCAAAACCCAGGATAGTCAAAATCCTGGGTGTTGGTCCACTTTAAAGGAGTGCGTTTTCTCACCTGGTTCTGAATCGACCCCATGTGTGCAAATGTTGTAGTGCTAACAACTTTCTTATCCCGGAGGTCTCCTTCAAACTGTAGATGAGAGGTAAAACAAGTCGGCATGGTTTGGTTAGCACTGGAATGTAGTCACTACAAGTTTCCTTAAAGTGGATACACCCACCATTAAGATCCTGCTAAACCCCTTCCCTACCCTTTCACCTACCCCCCCCCCCCTTCTTCCTGTGAGAAAGCAGCTGCCCTTTCTTTCCATGCAGCAGCGGACATGTTTGTCTGTCTGAGGATTGGTGGTGCTGGAATGCTCTCTCCACTGGCTGGTGACAGGTGAGCTGCCTACAGTTGGCTCGCAGTGGGTTTGGAATAAAAACAATGTGAGATAAGGTGACCCTATCCTTGCTGATCCTGCAAAGCTTGCCGTACCTGATTTCATTCATTAAAGAAAAACTCCCTTTTTGTCCGGTTTTTGCCTTATTGTTTTCCTCTTTTGAGATGTAAAATAAGCATTCGCGTTAGGATTATTTCGCCACCCCTGTGATTTACGTATCAGCATGCTGTTGCCATGATTCTCATATTCCACAAAAAACACAATTCTTCCAATGTAACAGTCTAAGCAGCCCAATGATCTATCCAGCTGGACCCCGGTCATTAACCCTCATTACTGGAACACAAGTGCTGTGATCGTTCCAAACTGAATTTGGATTTCTGCAAAATGGATTAAACCAGTCACCCATGCCTTAGACCAGCCATACTCAACTGGCGGACCAGGGTCAGAATGCAGACCTGGGCGCCAGATTTTCCAGACCCCTGCCCTAACAGCCTGCACTCAGTTGATTCTGTGTTGCCATGCTCAGAGCTCCCTGGCGCCTAGCATTGCAATATGAAGCACTGCATGGTATTGCAAGGTACACTGGCCTCATCCAATCCTTTCCCCCTGCCCCAGCTCAGCTCCATCCATTCCTGTCCCCCCAGCTTTGCCCCATCCATCTCTGTCCCATCCAGCCCAGTCTCTGCCCCTTCCATTCCTGACCTGTCTTCCTATCTTTGCCCATCCATCCCTTCTACCAGCTCTCTCTCCATCCCTCCCCTGCCCTTCCTGTTCTGTCTATCCATCCCTCTTTTTTTACAGTTTCTCTCCCATTCCTCATTGCTGTCCCCCACGCCCTATCTATCCATCCTTGTTACCAAGTCTTATTGCCTGTAACATTTTGGGCCCTAGTATAGCCCTGTACACGGCCTGTCCAGAATACAGGGAGGGGGTTAAAGCAGTGTGCCACGGGCTAGTGCTGTAGGTTCGGTTCGGTGGGGGGGTCGAGTCTCTTTTTTAGTTTTGCCTGAGGAATCTTTTTGCCCCTACCCAGTGTGCTGATTTCTAACTATTCCCCCCCGGACCTTTAAATAAGTGGTTGACTACACTTGGCTTAGCCAATCGGATGATTAGAGAGCTGGAGTGAGGAAGTCTATATGTACTCGAAATCACTACTTTGGATTACATAGGGAAATATTGTTGCTATGGAAAACTGTTTTCTTTTATAAAAGAGTTGCAAACAAATAAATTTGTTTAGCACAAGACAGCACTTTGCTACACAGTAATGGAAATTGGAATTAAAAATGTAACCGATAAAGGAATTACCCTTTAACTAAGCCATTAAACAGATGAGGTGAGCACCCTTCAATTTGTGGCGCTCAAAGGCATTGACCACCATCCAAGAATGTTTTTTTTTTTTTTTTTTTTTTTTTCTTATAGAGGGTTCAAGACCTAGTCAGCAGTCTGCTTGAAAAAAATACTACATCCAATTCCTCCTTGCTAATGCTGATTTGGGCATGTAATAAAACCTCCTGCTTACCATAAGCGCCCTCCTCTGCTCTATGCACGGAGTGAAGCAATGTATGTTCCAGCGAGTGTAAGGAAATATGGGTGATTTGGAGATGTCCGTTTTGCTTCAGCCACCAGATGGATTTGGAGCTATAGTGCCTCGCACCTACTGGGGAATGAAAACTGGAGTGACAACAAGGGAACACCTCAGATAAAACTAAAGGTGAGGGTTTTAGGTTTTTGAGGGAATTCCTTTTCCAGAGAAGTATGTTGAAGGCCAGTACGTAGCTCATTTGTCCAGCGCCGCCATTTTCATACTTACAGATGCGGCAGCGATTCCGAACTCCAGTGCTGGGCAGATATGGTGACAACCATCAAAATGGCTTTATGGACTCCTAACAAGCCTGCTCCATTAATTGCAATTCTGACTGCCTTGGCATGCCCCCTCCATTGCAGTGTATGGAGTAGGCATGTTGGGAAATAAACAAGGCAAGCAAGGCTACGCCATCGGGACAGGAGGAGCTGTGGGGAACAGAAGGTGTGTATTGCCACAGATACCGGGAATCCAGCCATTGGCGAACACAGCGCCATTGGAGCCATCAGGGGTTTCACACAATGGGGCATTCTGATTAAAGATGCTCAGGGGCCACCGTGGCTTTTGTGCTGCTTTAAGTCCATGCTGCTCCTTTAAATCTGAGTGGAGGAAGCAGTTAACTATTATGTAAACCACTGATAAGGAGAATAGAAAGTCACTTGTTCTGCATTAAGCCCCTGAGCATGTTCTGTTTGCATTTTCCAGATCAATGTAAACTGTAACTCCTTCTCATTGTCTCCTCTTAAAGTGGACCAACCACCCCCCCCCCCTCCCCCCGCATGGTCCACAGACTCCAGAGCCTGCCGGTCAAGCAATCTTGCGGCATCCCAATTTAGGATAGAGGACTGGTGCCAGTAAGGTTGAAGATTTTTCAAGGGCACGTGGCTAATATTTCAGCCAAGAAATGGTAACTAAAAGGCATTTTATTACAAAACGTGCTAATCCACTATTACTATACTATCTTTGCAGTCTATACGTGTATTGGCAGAGAATCCCATTCGTTAGTCTGAGAAAGAAGTTACATGTGTGATTCATTGAGTGCAGTTTCTTCACTCTTGTTTCTAGTATAGTCCGGAAGCCTGTGGTCATCTTTGCTACTGCAGGAAACTCCTCTCCATCCATTTTCTGCACTGCTGACAAAGAGGAAATGACATGACCTAGATGTGTGTTCATCCTGGGCCACTATTGTTACTGAGGTTTGACTGCAACGTTTCTGCATGTCCAATCTAAATTTGTCTGGATAGGACTTTTTCCTCTTTTTGTCTGTATATCTGACGCCTATATCTAAGATATAGTAAAAACAACCATACACTATCTTTCATGTAGAAGCATACAATTGAATGAGGCACTTAATGAGGAATAAAACATGAGATTTTGGCTGTGTGAAAGCCCACAGAACAGGGTATACTTACCTCTCCAGCAATCCCATTGTGCATGTGCAGGCACTCCTCAAATCCGGGTTCTATTCCCTGCATAGTAATGAGCGGCATTGAGCACTGAATAAGAAGCGAGGAAAGCACTCCTACGTATGCTGCTGCAACCTGCACATGTACCATGAGATCAATGGAAAGGTAATGTTCGGGGGTAAATGAGAACATCAACAATGTTATTTTTAATGCTTGGCCTAGAAGAAACCACAATTCTGCCCTTATTAGGCTTCTATACAAGCTGCTACTTCTATCACAGGGGTATGATGGGTTGAACAATCTTACGTTTCTACACACATCTAAAATATGTAGACACTTGCCTTTGACCTACACGAACTGTACTTAATAGCGGATGTGGTGATGTCACTAGGACACTCCCTGTGTATGTGCTTAGTTTAGCTTATGTACCTGATCTTACTCAGAAAGCATGACACACTGAGCATAAATGACATCAGCCAAGCTGTATGACCTATTACGTGTGCGTTTCCCCTTTTGTTTTAGTAATATCTTGTGCTGTGCAGTTTTCTTGGTGTCTGTCTGGGGGGGGGGGGGGGGTCCTGTTTTCCCATCATCATACACCCTCACAACAAGGGGTCTTGGTGGTGACCCATGTGTAGCAATGGCACTTGGTAACATGCATTGGATAACAGAAAATTAAAGAAGGCAAAGCCATACTGTAGATCATGGGTCCCTAACCTTTCTTACCGAGAGAGCCACATTCAACACTGACAGGTGGTCGGGAGCCAAAAGGCACTGCTAGGAAACTGGTAAACAGGGTGTGGCACTGGAAGCCACTGAGACAGGTAAGCAGTACATTTCAGCAACTGCCTGACTCATGAATTAACTCCATGGATGCATGGTGCCGACAGTGCCCAACCCTTTTATACCACCCTATAAACTCAACAGCATTTTAGACCCCTGCTATTGTTCTGGTCAAAAGTATCGGACAGCTGGCGAGCCACGCAATAGGGGTCTGCGAGCCACATGTGGCTCCTGAGCTACAGGTTGGGGAGGGACCCCTGCTGTAGATTATGTCGGGGGGGGGGGGTTAAATCTTATCGGCTAAATAGTATGCTTGTTAGTCGCCTATTTGACACGAAGAATGGAGAATGATTCTTAAAAGAAAAAAAAAAAACATGTTTGCTTTTATGTAGCTAATTACTGTAATTTATCGGTTGTCTATTGGGAAGCTTTCTAAGAACTCCCTCTTGCGCACAACACTGACTTCTATGTAGTCCCTTGGCTTTAATTTGCATTTTAAGTGTATTGCATCAGCACACAAAATATTTCCTATTACCTTTAAAGGGCCAGGCCAGCACCTTTCCCAAAAAATGACGACATACCCCCCCCGTCCTGCCCCCTCTTATTAGCGATACTGAACGTCCTAATAAAGGAGACTTATCTTCACCCCAAATCCATCCGGCAACTTCTCTGAATGTCAAAATACAATTGCTCATATACATGCCACCAATACTAGCTCAAGGAGCTAGTCCATACCAGGCCCCCTCTGTATTGATGACATGAATGGAGCTGCCATTCAAGTCATTAAGCCCCGCTAACCCCGCCCTCCTCATAAAAAGCCTCCCACTACCAACCTGCTCGCCTACCTATCGATCTGGGGGGGTGTGTCTGGTGGTGTGCACATGCAACCGTGGGCGTGCGTGCATGAGCATCTGGGAATGCAGCCATGCCTGTCTGGGGGTGCTGCCATCGGGGTCCAATGTTGCCTAGCAACGGGGGGAGAGGGAAGAAGCACAGGTTGTTGAGAATGTCTGAAGCAAGATCTGGTGCTCTTATAGACCCCCCATTATGCTAATTTTTATGCAGCAGCACAGCTCCAAGGGCCACACCCGCATGAAAGAAATCTTTAAGCGTTGATCTTTCTGCCATTTCTACTTCAATATAAAAACGTAAAACCGTTAAGGGCCGTGCCAAACGTAGCCCGACGCAACAGTCTAAATTGGCTTATTGCCTAAAATATCACTTTAATCCTGCAGTTTGTAAAACTAGTAACCAATGCATCCTTTGCAGGAGAGGCAAATATTGGTCCTTTCCTATTTAAAAAAAAAAAAAAAAAAAAATCAGCTAGGTTTACTGCTCCCTTGTGGCGATACACATGCCTGGAAACCTAACTCTTTTTCCCCTTTTTTACCAATTTTTTTTCACATTTTAATACTCGCTAAAAAATTTCATAAAAATATCACACCTGGCTAGATGAAGTCCTATTGGAAAATGTATACGCCAAATAGGTTATACCTAAGCTTCCATAGAGTCCTTTTGGATTGTATGGCCATTAAAATTGCATGGTGTGGTATTATGAATAATAGTTTGGTGTGTGCCAGGAGAGCGGTGACTATACAGCACCGCTCTGGGCTTTTCTCTAACTGTTCCCACTGTGGGGCATCCGATCCTAGGGAGCAATTTTGGGGGACCTTCAAGGATTTTTTTTTTCTTTACCTACATATACACACAACAGGGGTTTTGTGTCGCTTTAAGCATGAGCTTCCATAGAGTCCTATTAGATGATGGGATATTACATAGTAACATAGTATGTAAGGCTGAATAAAGACTTTAGTCCATCCAGTTCAGCCTGTTTAACTCCTTCCAGTGGTCTAGTAGCCATAGCCGGAAATGTTATTACATGCCAGGAAGGCATCAAGGCCACTTTTGAACATTTTTAATGTATCCCTCATTACTACCTCCTCTGGCAGCGAGTTCCATAGTCTCACTGCTTTTACAGAGAAGAATCCCCTCCTATGTCGGTGGAGAAAGCACCTTTCCTCTAACCTTAGTGGATGCCCCCGGGTTATGGTTACACTCCGGGGTATAAATAGATTGTGGGACAGATCCTTGTATTGACCCCGAATATATTTATACATAGTTATTAGATCACCCCTCAATCGTCTTTTTTCTAGACTAAATAAACCTAACTTGGACAATCTTTCCGGGTACTCTAGCCCCCGCACTCCTTTTATTAACTTTGTTGCCCTTCTTTGAACGCGCTCCAGTTCTGATATGTCCTTTTTAAGCATAGGTGCCCAGAACTGTACACAGTATTCCATATGGGGTCTGACCAGTGACTTGTACAGGGGTAAAATGATGTTCTGGTCATGAGCACCTATGCCCCTCCTGATGCACCCCATGATCCTATTTGCCTTGGCAGCAGCTGCCTGGCATTGATTACTACAGTTGAGCTTATTGTCAACTAAAACCCCTAGATCCTTTTCCATTGTTGTTTTACCAAGTGTTTCTTTATTTAGTGTGTAATCATGACACAGATTTCTCCTTCCCATGTGCATAACCTTACATTTATCTGTGTTAAAATTCATTTGCCATTTAACTGCCCATGCTTCCAATTTATCTAAATCTGTTTGTAGTTGCCTGTTGTCCTCCTTTGTTTTAATTACTTTACTCAGCTTAGTATCATCTGCAAAGATTGAGACTTTACTGTTTAATCCATACCCAATGTCATTTATATATATATTGAAGAGAATTGGTCCCAGAACTGACCCTTGTGGTACTCCACTAGTAACAGTGACCCAATCTGAATGTGTACCATTGATAACCACCCTCTGCTTCCGATCACTAAGCCAATTTCCCACCCATCTGCACACGTTTTCCCCCAGTCCAAGCATTCTCATCTTTTGTACCAGCCTTTTATGTGGCACAGTATCAAATGCTTTAGAAAAGTCAAGATATATGATATCCAATGACTCCCCCTGATCCAATCTTGAACTTACCTCCTCATAAAAGCTGATCAGGTTTGTCTGGCAGGAGCGATTCCTCATAAATCCATGCTGATATGGAGTAATAAGGTCATTTTCCCCAAGGTGCTCCAGGATAGTATCCCTTAAGAAACCTTCAAACAGCTTGCCCACCACAGATGTTAAGCTTACCGGTCTGTAGTTCCCAGGTTCCCCCCTAGATCCCTTTTTGAATATTGGCACCACATTTGCCAAGCGCCAATCCATCGGAACAAACCCTGTAGTTATGGAATCCACAAATATTAGAAATAACGGCTTGTCTATTACTGTACATAACTCCCTTAAAACACGAGGATGTATGTCATCTGGTCCCGGTGATTTATCGATTTTCATCTGCTTGAGACGGTGCCGGACTTCTTCCTTGGTTAGACCAGTGACATTTAATGGAGGGTTTCGGTTATTCCCCTGCATTTCACTCGGCATGTCAAATTCTTTTGTGAATATAGAAGCAAAGAAGTTGTTAAGCAAATTAGCTTTCTCCTCATTTCCCTCTATAGGGGTCCCATCCTTGCTTTTCAGGGGGCCCATTACGAGTTATAGATTGGTGTGGGCCTTTGTAGTGATTAGATTATTTTGTAATATTCAAAACACTAGTAACCCAGCTCTGGAGCCTAAAATACACATTCCTTTTTAAAGTGGACCAATCACCATACTAATGTACTGCATAAAATCGTTTTGGACAGCGCATCTGCATAGGGAGCACTGGCAGCCGCATTTCCCTCTGCCCTGAGGAGTCCACGTTCCTGTGTGCCTGGCTTATCTGAATGGCTGGACGCAGAAATGCACAGGGATGGCAAGGATGTGGTGGTCTGAGATTGTGGCGAGGGACCAGGGAAAGCTAAGAGGGCTTGCGGGGGTGATCTGGGGGGAGGCTTGTTCACACAGTGAGGAATGCCCCAGAAGGCCCTAGTCAGTCGGCCCTGCCTCGGCGGTGATTGATCCACTTTAAGATGTTCTGCTATGTGAAATACTACTGGCCATTGGATATGTTGGTTGTGTCTGCATTTTTTTCTTTTCTTTTTTTTTGATTTCCTTGGGGTAGTGTATATTTGTTACCTCGAGCATGTGAAAATGCAGCTAGCAGCATTCTGGGACAGCATGCTGCAGGCTTGTATAAAGATGTGTCTTGGCCCCCCGCCCCCCCTCAAATTGATTTTGCCCTGCAGTGGGCTTTTGTCAGTTGAATAATATGCAGTAAAACGGCTGAAGTTTGGTTGTTCCCAGAGCCTTGGAAGGTGCTGGGAGTTTATCTAGCAATTGCCCTGCATAAAAGAGCACAATATTCTCTCTAGTTTTAGTTTAGTTGAAATCCCAAGAATAGATGTGCATTTTCTTCTGAATATAGACCCATTTTGTTTTTCATAGTGCCAACCTTTACATCTGGATAAATATTAAGTAACTGGGTGACTTGGCTTAAAAAAAAATTGTGCGAGCTGAAAGTTTCCTAGCCGACATAAAGCGGTGCTTTCAGACCAGCAGCTACTGGCGAGGGAGGTGTTTTTACACATAAATAATGTGGCCTGTACCCAGCTATATTTAAAGAAAATTTTAAAAGGGCATTTGTGGACATTTTTACATTTTACTTTGCAACTTCAGAGCAATGTCATTTTACAGGCCTTCAAATGTGCCAATCATAGTAAGTATGGCCTGCACCTGTACTGCTTCTTTTCTGCACTGCATTATTCCAAGTATGTCTCACACCCTGTTTCAGAAATATTAATTACACGTGGGTTATGTCCAGTAGAGGGCGAACTTCTGCAGAGATGACTAGAAAAAAGAAGCCCCTCCCGGTCCACAAATACCTGGGACCTCCTACACATTCCCAGTCTTCGTCTCTGCAGACAGTGAGCAAGTCAGAAGATGGCTGTCTCCTTCCTTTGCAGGTAAGCCGGGTTTACACACGGCCAATTTATCCCTATTTCTGCCCGGACCTTGTTTTAAACAGATTACTATGCCTCCCAGCCTCGGCTGTAGGTCCGGCCTAGGGTAGGTTACACCTTAGTGGTGTACTAACTAGGAGCCATGCTCCTCCGTGAGACCCCCAACAAGGGGTAGGCGGATACCAGGTTCGGGATCCTGGTTTGGGATGCCCTGTCCGTTTGGTCCCTGCACCGCATTAGACGGCTTGGGTGCCCCCCCCCCCCCACCTGTTGCTCCCTGTGCCTGGATCATGGGGGGGGGGGCTGTCCCCCCTTTTATTTCAGCTTGCCCTGGCCGGATATTTTTGATTGTGTGAGTATATGTGGGTGTATCCTCTTCGTCCAGGGGACTTTGACGTCCATAGACATCAAGGACGCTTACCTTCATGTGCCGAGCT
The DNA here is from genome assembly GCA_027917425.1 of Gastrophryne carolinensis. Taxonomy (NCBI): domain Eukaryota; kingdom Metazoa; phylum Chordata; class Amphibia; order Anura; family Microhylidae; genus Gastrophryne; species Gastrophryne carolinensis. The sequence goes on from CM051234.1 coordinate 396,863,090, forward strand.
TCCCAGGTCATCAGCGGTTTCTCAGGTTTGTGGTGGGAGATCAGCACTATCAGTTTGTGGCTCACCCGTTCGGGCTGCCCTCGGCACCATGGGTATTCACCAAGGTGTTGGCGGGTATAATAGCTTTTCTCAGGGCCCAGGGCATTCGCATTGTGCCGTATCTGGATGACCTTCTCATCGCAGCATCCTCTCTCAGCCAGGCAGAGCTGGACACCAGGACGGTGGTGACATCACTGGAGAGGTTCGGTTGGGTGATCAACTACCCCAAGTCTTCTCTCTCCCCGTCAAGGGAGGTTTCCTTTCTGGGCATGAATCTGGATACCATTCAGACCAGAGTGTTCCTGCCTCAGTCAAAGGTGCAGATGGTTCAAGATCTGATACGTCTTCTTCTGTCCAACCCTCGCCTGTCCGTTCGGCAAGGGATGAGGCTGGTGGGGTTGATGGTGGCCTCCTTCGAGGCGGTTCCCTTTGCTCAGTTTGAGACCTCTTCAACTTCATCTGTTAGCGGCTTGGGACGGATGCCCTCTGTCTTTGGATCAGTCATTTGTGATGTCTCCCCTGGTTCGGCGGTCACTTCAGTGGTGGCTGGAACCGAGGAATCTTCTGAGGGGCAGATCTTTTCTGGCCCCTTGTTGGGAGAAGGTCACCACGGATGCCAGCCTGTCGGGCCTGGGGGGGGGGGGGTTCTGGAAGGAACATCAGTTCCAGGGGCTGTGGGGTCCTCAAGAGGCTCACACCCCCCTTGGAGCTGAGGGCTATCCGGTTGGTGCTGTTGCACTTGACGCATCACCTCCAAGGCTTACCGGGTCAGGTTCGATCAGACAATCGGACGGCGGTCGCTTACATCAATCACCAAGGAGGGACTCGCAGCAGGAGTGCCCTCAGGGAAGTTTCTCTGTTTCTTGCATGGGTCGAGAGCAATGTTCCATGCATCTTGGCGGTGTGGAGAACATGGCAGCGGACTCCCTCAGCAGGGGTCCTCTCGTCGAGGGGGAATGGTCCCTCAACAACAAGGTATTTCTATCCATTTTGTCACAAGTGGGGGTTCCCGGAGGTGGATCTCTTTGCCTCCCGTCACAACCACAAGCTTCCTGCTTTTTTGTCTCTGTCTCAGGATCCTCTGGCTCTGGCAGTGGATGCCATGTCCCTTGCCTGGAGGGATCTGGGTCTCCTGTACATGTTTCCTCCCTTCTCCATGGTAGGCAGGGTGGTGCGCAAGCTGGTTCAAGAGGATGTGCCAGCAATTCTGGTGGCTCCAAGGAGGCCAAGGCAGGTGTGGTTCGCAGACGTCGTGCGGCTGGCGGTCAATCAGTACAGGTTGCCCCTGTTTCTGGATCTGGTCACTCAGGGTCAGCTTTGTTACCCCAATTTACAAACGCTGGCTTTGACGGCGTGGCTGCTGAAACCTCCATTCTAAAAGATGAAAGTTTGTCTTATGCCGTGATCCAGACACTTGTTAGGGCTAGGAAGAAGTCTTCCTCTAACATACAGCACGTCCTGCTCCAGACATAGTCATAACGTGTGGGTAGTCCTCCGCCTCGGGCGCCGTGCACTGCAGAACATGAAGAAAACAAGCTCCTCCCGGCCCTACATATACCGAGGGACCTCCCACAAATCCCCAGATTTCTCTGCAGTGCTGGAACTGCAAAGACATGAAGTATCACGCTCTCGAAGGCGAGCGGTGCTTTACAGCCCGGGGCCCTGCGGGACTATTTCCACCCGTCCTCTCTGTGAAGAACATGCCTCCCAGCTTGGGCTGCGTTGGTCGGGTGAAGGTAGGCAGCACCGTGTGTGCTTAACGGAGCCATGCTCCACCGCAATCCCCCACCATGGGGTAGGCGGTTAAGGCTAATGGTGAGCCTCATAGTGGATGCCCCTCCCGCATCATTGCCCCACGCCCCGTGTAGCGGTGAACCCCGAGTGCTGGGTCACCTTCTCCCTTAGTTCCCCCCGTTAGTGGGGGGAAAAAGGGGGGGGGGGGTTGTGTAGGTTGGCCTAATCTTGCCCTATTACACGGTAGGCTTATAGCCTTTATCGGTTACCGGGGGTCAGAGCCGCACTTCAAACTTTATTTTAACTTTGTCCGCAGCGCCTTTAAGGTATTTGACTTGGCGCGTAAGGCGGCTCTGTTTCGCGACGCCATGGCGTTTTATTACCGTCGCCTTCTCTATCTTGTTCCGCGCTTAGAGCTTCGCGCTCTCTGGAAAGGGGGGGCGTGGTCTGGTTGGCGCTTTCCGCGTCACCTACAGCTCTGGCCCGCCCTTCGAGGTTCGCTTGGCGCCATATTGTCGGTCTTCCCGTGCGCGCGTGGTCACGATCCTCCTTCTCCCTTGATTACTGTAAGTGCCCTCACGGGCGTTCGGTTATTTTTCTCCTTGTGCTGCGCATGGCTCTGACACCCTCTCTTCTCCTTATGTCTTTCAGACGCCAAGATTCCAGTGGCTTCTCCCGGCCTGATATATATATATATATATATATATATATATATATATCTGTTACGGGGTTATAGTTAAATTCTCCCACATTCCCAGCGGGTATTGGGGCATCCAGGGTTGCTTGCAGCATAAATCCCTACTGGCATATTCCTAGATTAATCACCATATGGAGGCATCTCAGAATTATGTGTCCGGGGTCCCGCGGGGACAAGACCGGCTGTGTACCATGTGTAGACAACCCCACGCTGACGCTGACAGAGCACGGGTCTGCGGACCGTGTGCTGAACAAGCGCTGGCCCTGCAATCCGGTTTACCAGTAGCTGCACCTCGCTTCAATACTCCTGTCTCCCTGTGTTTAAATCTCACTCCAGATGAGTCGCACTCGAGTGGGGATGACCAGCAGGTGGTGCCGCGCAGGCTCCCCACGGCGGAGCAAGTGATGTCTGGGTTGGCGGAGCGCTTGGGCGCTGGGAAGAAGCGGTCCCTGACGCCTCCTAGTTATGGGTTTCCCACTGAAACTGAGGAACCTGCTGCTACGCAGGACCTTGATCCGTCCGACGATGGTGAACTGTTCTCAGGTTCCAGTTCCTCCGAGTTGTCTTGGAGACGTGACGGCTCATAAAGATCTTTGAAGTGCTGTCCATCTCTCCTCCGGGAGAGTCGCCCAAGAGGGAGAGTTTCCACACGGCGACGCCGCGCCTGGAATTTTTGGATCAGGATCATTTCCAGTATCTTATCTCTAAGGAATGGGAATCGCCTTGTAAACTTACAGGGGTCCCGGGGATTTGGGACTGGAAGTACCCTTTTCCCCATGATTTGGTTGAACGGTGGTCAGTCCCTCCAGAGGTGGATGCGCCAATTATTGGGGTTGCTAACCATCCCTTCATGGCGGCCTCCTCTTCTCGTACCCTTCGGGATGCTGAGGACCGGCTCATGGACAGATTGGCTTACCATGCCTTCTCGAGTGTAGGGACGGCTCTGCGCCTGGTCTGTGCTGCAGCTGTTACTGCAGTGGCCGCCAGGACCCTGTTCAGGAGGATAATTGACCAACAGCCGGAGGATCTCCCTTGTGAGGTCTTCAATGCACTGTCCGCTGCGACAGTAGGGGGCCGACAGTGATACTAAAAAGGCTCTTACTGGTCTTCCTTTTAAGGGACTACGCTTATTTGGGGCCAGGTTGGACCTTTTTGGCAGAAAAGGTAAGGCGCCCTCGCGCAGAAGGCTGGCCCGGCCACCCAGGGGCAGGGACTCCCCTCCCCCTCCCGACGTTAGTGTTAAGCGAGAACCAGAAGTGTGCTTCCAACTTTTTAGAGTGGAAGGCCGTTCCAGGGGAGGCAGGCAACGCCCTGGGACCTCCGGCAGGGCAAAACCAAAGTCTGCCAAAACCACACAAGCATGAAGGGACGCCCTCGCCCTGTTGGGCGAGGGAACTGCCGCAGCACTTGGCTCATATGGCAGGGTGCCATGCGTCGTTCAGGTGGTTACAGGTGATGGTCCCCCTGGATGCAGTTTAAAAAAGGAGTTTGCTGGGCAGTTCCCTTCCGAGGTAGTCAGGGGTCCTCTAGTCCCCTTCGTGAATTTACACAGGCCGAGTTTGGCATGCAGGGTCTGGGCTCTCTTACAGGTTGGCCCTTGGCTGGTAATTGCATCCACACTGCCCTTCCCTCCGGGATGACGCAGTCTGTCCAGGTCCGGCATTCTGGGCCTAGCATTTGTATTTCACAGGCAGTGCCTACTTGGTATCCATCTGTTGGGCCGCAGGCGCCCTTGTCCAGTGAGCCTCTTGATGCCTGCGAGGATCCATGTTCCCTTCGGTCCCTTGTTCCTTCTGGACACCTAGTCCTTTTTGCAGCCAGTGTTACAGGACCATTCTTCGGTTTAGGGTTTTGTATGGGGTCCCTCCCCAGTTCCCAGAAGGCTCGCCAAGGCGAGTATGGGAGTGCTTTCTTGAACAATCACCGTGCTGTCCGCGCTAGTTTCTACCTGACTTGGGGCTCCCCGGGGACAGCGACCTGTCCCTGTTCTTATCCGAGAGGGTCTCTGAACAGGTTGACCCTTCTTGTAGGGTCTGGTTCTGATCTATTGGTGGTTTTACACTCCTTGCGCTTCATTGGTGTTGGCTGTCCTACTGTGCTAGGAGGGCCTTCCCTAGTGCCTCAATGAGCCCTACTGGTTGGGGCCGTGGGCCCCGTGACTGTTACAGGGACTCTGTCCTGGTTATGGTCCTAATTCATTGTCCTGGGTGGTTGTCCTAGGACTCTCTGGCCTTGGTCATGGTGACCTAGTGTGGCCTTCGGTCAGGGTATTATACCCTTTGTCTGACCCTTTTTACACCCTGCTGGGTGGGGTTCTGCACAGGCTTGCTGTGGCAAGGGTGAACTGTTGCACTGGGGGCCCTGAGTGGCCCTGTGTGGTGTGGTTCGCATTTTCTGCTGAAGACAGTTGTACTGTGTGCCCTCTCATGAGGGCTGTTATGCCTAGTAAGGCTCCTTACTACGCCACTCCTTTTACAGGGTTTGGACGATTGTTATTCACCCTATCAGAGATGATCCCTCTGGGTGTCTCTTCCTTTTGGAGGGTTGGGTCTAGACCCCTCCCTTTTATTCTTCTCCCTTTTTCTGCCGGCTATGTTGGGAGATGTCGCCCTAGTTGGATGGCTTGGACTAGCTTTCTCTCTTCTACGGGATGTGGTCTTACCCCTGGGTCCGAGAGTTCTTACGGCATGGCTGGAGTTGGTCCCGCAACTCAGTTCCTTGAGGGGTTCCAGGGCTCGCTCTGTTTGTCCTCTGTAGAGACTAGTTTCAAGCTTCTGAGTTGAGCATTCCTCAGGGGTGGCTCAGGGGCATTCCCCAGGGAATTCTATGTTCCCTTGGGGGGGGAGTTATTTCATGTTGCCCTGCTAAGGGTTCCCTGGGTTCTTATTCAGGTTCTTGTCTGAACTGTTCCTTGCCTCAGATGACCCTTTAGGGGCGGGTGCCTCAGTCAGAGGCGTGCCATAGGAGACGGCTTCTTTAGCCTAGTCCTTTTTATATTTTTACAGCTCTATATATCTGTACACCGCTAGGTGAGGATGTTTCCGCCTTGCACCGAGCTTGGGTCCAGGCGGAGTTTTGTTATTCTTCTCTAGTCCAGAACCTGTGGTCTCTGGGCTGGTGTTCTGCTTACTCTGAGCTTAAAGGGGATCTGTATCCCTCAATAGGCGTTGAGGACTCCTGGACTGTTCCCTGTCCAGGGTTGGGACTATGCCCTTGGGGCTTATAGGCGTCCCCATCCTTCTTGCAACTGGACCTGGTTGCTTCCATGGGTATAGGAGCCCGTTGGACTGGTCTTGCTCGGTTGATTGTCCTTCTGAGCCTATGGTTAACGTTTCGGCTCTTGGGGAGCCTTGTTAGCGTTGTTTTCAGTATTCCGCTGGTCTCGTTGAGTCCAGGGTTCGTATTCCCTGACGGGAAAGGTTCTATGGTTGCCATGGCTACCCCGTTGTCGTTAGTAGCGTGGTTAGGCTGTTACTCTGGCCTGTTTGTTAAGGGAGATTCATTCTTCTCTCTTGGTTTGGTTTTCTTCTATCCGTACTTGGCTTGGGCCTTCTGCACTCGGTTGTTGAGCAGGCTGACTAGTTCCCTGCTTGTGTTTCATTTTGCCTTGTAAGGCTTCATAAGTTGAGTTAGAGCTTTGCTCAAGTTGCTCCTGGTAGCAAGGTTACAGGTGACAGCGCTGTTATGGTTGGCTGTGCCTTTTTTCATGGGGATCCCACCCTACTTATGGACACTGCTATTGGATGTCCCACACGTTATGACTATGTCTGGAGCAGGACGTGCTGTATGCTTAGAATAATACAACTCTGTGAAGTACTCACCTGTAGAGTTAATATTATATGCATACAGCACATCCTGCTCCACCCCACCCTGATTCACCTTGTTCTGGATCCCCTGTATGGTGATTATTATCTTGATATTATTGCCAGTCTCTGGGTGGTTGTTTTCCTCCTGGCTTCTCTTCTCACTGCTTGTCAATGCTGGGGATTTGTGGGAGGTCCCTCGGTATATGTAGGGCCGGGAGGAGCTTGTTTTCTTCATGTTCTGCAGTGCACGGCGCCCGAGGCGGAGGACAACCCACACGTTATGCTCTCCACCCTTTGGTTAAGACTTTTTTCCAGGGGGTCACTCATGTGCGGCCCCCTCGAAAGCCTTTGTTGCCTGTTTGGGACTTGAATTTGGTTCTGTCGGCTCTCCAGGGGCCTCCTTTTGAGCCGATGCAGGATGTTGCACTTTCCATTCTCACGCAAAAGGTTGCCTTTTTGGTGGCTATTACCTCTGTTCGATGTGTTTCTGAGTTGGCGGCTCTGTCTATTCAGGCCCCTTGCTTTGAAAGACATCTTCCGTTTTAAGCCAGATTTCCTACCTAAAGTGGTCGCTGCCTTCCATCTCAATCAGGATATGGTTCTCCCTTCCTTGTGTCCTAAGCCTAGCAATGACAAGGAGAGGTCCTGCACTCTTTGGATGTTCGTTGTGTGACGTACTCTTTGGTGGCTACTTCTCCTTTCTGTAGGACGGACGCCTTGTTTGTGGTGCCCTCTGGGCCCAAGAAGGGTTTGGCGCCCGTCAAGTCTACCATTAGTAAATGGATATGTCTGGCCATTGTACTACCAATGGGGAGGGATCCCCCTTTTCAGATCACTGCTCATTTTACTCGTGCTGTTGGGGCTTCCTGGGCTTTTCAGCACCAGGCTTCTGTTGAACAAGTTTGTACAGCTGCTACCTGGTCTTCTGTTCATACCTTTTCCAAGTTTTATAAGGTTGATGTGCGGACCTCAGCGAATGCTGTTTTTGGCCGCAAAGTTCTGCAAGCTGCAGTGGTTTAATTTGTGCACTTTTGCCTGTTGGGATCCCCACCCTTTTTGGACACTGCTATTGGATGTAATTAATATTTCCGAAGCAGGGTGTGAGACATACTTGGAATAATACCATTTTGTGATTACTCACCTGTAAAATGGGTATTATAAGTATGTCTCACACCCTGCTTCGTCCCACCCTGAGTTGTATCTTGGATCCTCTATATGGTGATACTTATTTCTCATAGATTTTATTTGCTCTTCCTGGTCCCCTTACTGCTTTCTTATACTGGGGAATGTGTGGGAGGTCCCAGGTATTTGTGGACCGGGAGGGGCTTCTTTTTTTCTAGTCATCTCTGCAGAAGTTCGCCCTCTACTGGACATAACCCACGTGTAATTAATATTTCCGAAGCAGGGTGTGAGACATACTTATAATACCCATTTTATAGGTGAGTAATCACAAAATGGTATTTTTGTTGGTCATCGATGTGGGGGAGGGGATGATGGTCTGTGACACGGTCCAAGCCATCAGGAGGCTGGGCACAGAAAACTAGTGTCTCTGCTCGGGAGTCATTTTGACTTGCGGCATAGCAGCAGCATTGGTATACTGGAGTGCCACAGTGTGTTAGAGAGGTGTTGGCTGTTTTCACAATATCTTTGGACTCTAGCTCTGGTGAAAAAAAGAGTAACCTGTGGAGTTACATGCATATTAAACCTGTTGTGTCTCTAGGACCCAAAACATCCCCTTTAAAGAGGAACACCACACAGACACAGGCATTTCACTTTCCAGTGTGGTGTTCTTCTCCCGCTATGTGTACCCTCCCCTTGTCACTCCATACACTCTTGCCTTCCTTTCACTCCCACAGTGCAGACTCTGGCGAGTGTGCTCATTGGCTGGGCTGTGAGCTCAGCCAACCAGCACACTGGCTTTCACTGTGCTCCGCTGACAGCTAAGCTGCAGTGCTGAAGGGAGCCGAGTGCTCCGCCAGCCGCATCCCCCGCTCGCCTTCTAGCTGTGGTGTGCCTGTGCTGCCTATTCAGAAAGGCCGGCCGCGAGCACGTACAAGGCTGGAGGTAAGCAGGGATGTGGCGAGGGCTCTGGGAGAAGGTATCAGGGCTTTACACAGCGGGACGTCCCAATTTGGGATGCCCCAAGGAGTGGAACTTGGACGGCCCTCCCAAGTTCCTCCTTTAAAGACTTTTGTGGGATTTTTCGAAGACTCCCGTGCTGGACAGTGCCAGGGTGCACTAGATAATCCACTAAACTTACTGACACACTCGCAGCCCTGGTTTGTGAAGCCGGGAGCTGAACTTCTGGTTACAGCTGGCTCCCACTGAAAACAATGCGCATCTCCATACATGCAATTTCCAGGTGCATGGAGGTGCCCATTGTTACAATGCAGTGCAGGCTGTACACAGGCCACGCCCACCTGCTAGCTGGACCCAGGAAGTGCAGCTCTCGGCTTCACTGCAGGACGAGTGTGGGAGTGGTGGTGGAGTAAGCTGATCCTCTGCTACCCTTTGGCACTCAACAGTCCCTGAGTCTTTGAAATAGCAAACTTGAAATAGTAACTGATGGCCCATTCTTAATATATAGCTAGAGTTCTAATTAATTCATTAGGCTTGTACTGCAACATTAATAGGTGTGATCTGTGTTAGTTGCTAATTGCTAATAGCTTTATAAAAGGGAAAACCATATTGGTGTTTTTGAATCATGCCAACTGTATGAATCCTTGGTATTGGTTTTCTTTTTTTTTTATTTATCTGCACTGTTTGATTTAGTGTGATGCAAAATGACACTTGGTGTTGGGGTGGGGCTACATAAGCCCAACATTAGATGCCTTGCTCTGTTTCTTATAAATAGGGATTGTTATCCTTACCCGGACCCCCACACCTCTGTACACTTGGGACAAATTTGGAAACCGCATGCCCTTTAGGCACCCCCCCTTGCCCTATATTAACTTCTGTCCAAGGATCCCACAGGCCTTCAGCAACATTCCTGGGCTGTGCCCATGGGGCCTGCCAAATCAGGGGACAGGGATGCCCGAGTAACCTGGCAACTGTCTTTTTGTCTCTGGAGTTATGTTACCAGGGTTTTAGTCTGCCTGAGTGTCTATGTCAGAAACCCGCTCTTTCAGGCAAAGTGGCTACATCAAACATATTACTCAGGAATATGGGTGTCCTGTCCTAGATACTCACTGGACACATTTCTGCACTTGATCTGGGAATGGCCTTTTATGGTAGACTGTGTAGTGTGAATGTGATTCTACTGGACATTCAAGAAATAAAACCTTTAAAAAAAAAATTTAAAATTATATATATATATATCCTTTCTATTGATCTGCAGCTAGTGTCAAAAGGCATGACATGTACTGTGTGTGTTTCTATTTTTTAAAATGTAATGCACAATGTTTTGCCTGAACTTGGTGTAGAAAGCTAGCGTTATATATGTTTTGGTTTTTAAGGCTGTTTCTGACCCTTGTTTTTCTGTTTTAGGTATTACTTCTAAATGACCAGAGATCACAGTATTGCAGCTGACATCTGGAGGCAACAGTTTCTACTTACCAGAAAGTGATTTTTTTTTATTGTTGTTGAAGAGCTCAATACATTTTTGAAATGTTGAAAAGAATGCCCCGCCATTGTCGAGTGAAGTGCCTGAGCTATTTGCTGCTTATTGCCCTTACACTTGTGACTCTTACGGTGCTTAAAAACCATGACAAAACAGCATTTTTACACCGTAGGAACCTAGAACTACTAGAGTTGAATAACCCTTATCTGTATGTAAACTGCACTAAAATAGTTCATGGGGACCCTGAGGAAATTGAGAAAGCCGCAATGGAGCGGATAAGCAAGGGTTTCAAGAAAAGAAACCCCAGGCTGACTGAAAAGGACTTCCTCAACATGACCAAAGACTGCGTCTCCTTTACCAGGGAACGTAAATATGTTTTGTATCCACTCAGTCAAGAGGAAAATGAATTCCCTATAGCATACTCTATTGTGGTTCACCATAATATTGACATGCTGGAAAGGCTTTTGCGCAGTATATATATGCCACAGAACTATTACTGTATCCATGTGGACAAGAAATCGCCAGAACCTTTTGTGTCTGCAGTGAAGGCGATTGCATCTTGCTTTGAGAATGTCTTTATTGCATCCCAGTTGGAGAGCGTGGTTTATGCATCATGGACGCGGGTTCAGGCTGATCTCAACTGCATGAAGGATCTATCTCAAGCCAATGCACAGTGGAAGTACTTAATCAATCTTTGTGGAATGGACTTCCCAATAAAGACCAACCAAGAAATGGTTCAAATGTTAAAGGCATTAAAGGGCGAAAACAGTCTTGAAACCGAAAAGATGCCGGCACACAAAGAAGTCAGGTGGCGGAAACATTATGAAATCTCCGGCACTGGTTTGGTCAAAACGAATACTGACAAGAATCCTTCACCTCTTCAAGTTCCAGTGTTCTCCGGCAGTGCCTACTTTGTGGTCAGCAGAGCATTTGTTAACCACGTTCTGAAAGATTCTCATATCAAAGCTTTTATGGACTGGGCCAAAGATACCTATAGCCCCGATGAGTATTTATGGGCCACCCTACAGAGAGTTCCAGGGGTACCTGGCTCTGTCCCTGCCAACAGTAAATATGATGTGTCTGATATGAACTCTATTGCTAGGTTCGTGCAGTGGCAATACTTGGAAGGAGATCTTGCCAAGGGAGCCCCATATTCGCCATGTACTGGGACCCATATCCGCTCAGTCTGTGTCTTTGGCGCTGGAGACTTGAAGTTCATGTTGAGCAAGCACCACTTGTTTGCCAACAAATTTGATAATGCCATTGATCCCATTGCTATTCAGTGTCTGGAGGAACATATAAGGCACAAAGCTTTGCATCCTGATGGCCAGACGTGACCGTGTACATGTTAATGCTTGGTGCTAACCAGCATTGTGTTGTATCTTCTTTTGATGTGACAAATCTACCTTGCACATTGCAAGAATAAGGAGTCGGTCCAACAGAAAAATGGTACAGAATTCCACTGCACTCGCGTGCACATTGGGGATGCCAGACTTTATTTTCAACTCCGTAGGGGTTACAGTGCAATAGAATCCCAAGTATATTGCCATGTTTTTCTAATGTTGGCAGTTTACAGTGATGTTTCTCAACTCCCATTCTCAGGTATCCACTGAGCAGGTCGTTTTTGCCAGTCTCCTCGAGACGCTTTATTCTTTCAGGCAAAATTGTTTACCTGTGGGGGGGGTACTTGAGAAGTGAGTAGGAAATATCAGCTTTGTTGGTGCTGTACAGCATAGACAAGCCTAAAAATTTAAGTGATTGTAAAGGCAATAAAAATGCAGCAATTGTTCACCTAAAGCCTGCCTCTCCTCCCTTTGCTGCAGAGTGCTGTAAATGCCATAGTAGGTCTATAAAGTATGTCCATCCTTTCAATTCCCTTCCCTGGATGAGGGAGCCAGTCAAGCCACAGTGGTCACGGTTTGCTAGGTTTGCTTACAATGGGAGTTCTGAGCCACATAGGTGGTTGTGCCACCACATTTGAAGCATCAGATGTCCACTGAGATACACAGGACAGGATCTAAGTGAGCTCCTTTCTGCCTTATTCTTACCATTGCCTAGACTGTCCCTTTAAATCACCTGACTGTTTTTGGTGACCATTAACAATCTGACTTCTGTTTAGTCTTACTGTGTAAATGGGCCTTATCTTTTTACAGATGACATCTGCTGCTGGTGGGAATGTACCAATGCTTTCCTTCAACCACATTCCCTAAGACAATATTTTCTTCCTTCTTCCTTCCTTCCTTCCTTCTTCTTTTATCTTCCTTTTTCTTCCTTCTTTTTTTTTTCTTTTTTTCCCCAAGGTTTTGTCTGAGTTTTTTTTGAACTACCTATCAAATGATGCAACCCATACCAGTTTTAATCCTGCTTTACAATCTTTCATTATTATATTAATATTATTGTTCTTTGCATAGTGTGGCATTACCTGATCTGTCCATATAGCCAGCACTCTGCCTGTCCTGCCCCTACTATTAATGTCACTTATTTTTAAGGTTGTTGTAGCACAATTTTGGTGGCCACAGACTTGCCAAACACATATTTTTAGCTCCCTTGTAAATGTATAAATCGCAGTGCAATGCCACTTAAAGTATTCAATGAGTAAGTTCATGAAATATTTATTTTTGGATGGCCTAAATATAATGCTGAACCGAAATGAGAATTTGCCAGCCTTTGGAAGCAGGGGGTTGGGTTTGGCTCATAGGGAACCAGCAGCTGGACTGCACAACCTCTGACATTGCACTCACTCTTATATATACATCTTTCCTATATTCTACTAGGCCATCCACTGTTTTGAGCGTCTCTGTTGGCAGGGGTGACCAGGGATAGCAAATCTTCCCGCTTTCTAATACATTTTGACTGGAGTATCCACTTTGTATACTTCAACCAAACTAAAGTTATTTTTTTGAAATGTTCCAATGTTGATGGTATTTATATGTGGCCATATGATGGACCTCTAGTCCAGTGTTTGAGCCCTGCTGCGTTTTGTGAATCTCCACAGTGATATGCAGGCAAAGTGCTTCAGTAGTGCTATAAAGCTGCCTCTGTGGAGAGCCATAAAACATGTGTTAGAGTGTGACATGATGGTACAGGGTTGAGAAACGCTGCTCTAGTCCACCTGGATTTTTCTCCTCTTGTCCTTCAGGATGGCCATGGAGAGAGAGAGGCTCCTCCCCCTAGAGAGGGAACACAAACTGGGACAGTTTAAAAGCCCCTCCTTCCTCCCAGACCTCGGTTTTTGCAGGAAACTGCTGGAATAGCATCATCCAGGAGATTTTGGCTGGGGGGTGCTCTCCAATCCAGGGCTTATTCACACAGGGCAGGGTACCTGTGACCTTGAGGGGTCTGGAACTGAGGGTCAAGGAGCGTGGCATTTGGCGGCAGCACTGAAAAGCCTGGAGGCACCTTTTTTTTTTTACCTGGGGCTGACCGGCTTGGCCAGGTGCACACGTGGGACTTCTGGGTGCCTGTGTTCCAGTGCCATTTTGGATAGGTGCTCAGTGGAGTAGCAGTACCCAGGGCTGCGGATGGTGTCTGGGCAATTTTGTCTGACATCTCTACCGATCTAGATTTTGTCTGACATCCCCCCCCCCCCCCCCCCCCCCGAAAGCTGGGGCACAGCTGGCAATGCACGTAACCTGGGAGTTTGGTTAAATAACTTTAAGGACTACATTGAAGGAGATACACCTAGACAGGCCCTGCTAGACACTCTACCGTCCATGTTTAGAGCAGTTTCCATTTTAGAGGATGCCGCGGCTGAGACGGTTAAAGCTGCAGCACAGACCACTGGTCTTTTAATCTGTGCTAAATTATCTATTTGGTTAAAAACTTGGCAAGGGGATCTGGCCTCTAAAGCGAGGCTGTGCTGTGCACATTCGCCGAAACGTTGAGTATGTTCTAGATGCCATCTGCTGTGTCTCTGCCTGCATACTTGTTACTATCCATTCCTGCCAAGGCACAGCCTACTACCAAAAGTCTAAAGCTGTCGGCCTGGATCCTGAACGGGAGATCCTGAAGGCTAAGGGTCTATCCCATAGAGTTATGGAAACTTTAATTCGTAGCAAAAAATTGGCTAGATGCATTTATTTAAGGATATGAAAATCATTTTCTCTGTTCTGTGAAGTTAACAGTCTGACGAAGGATCATTTTTTACTGGAGGGTTTTAAGTTGGGATTGGCAGTAGGTACTCAAAACACAGGCCCTATGTGTCTTTCCAGACAAGAGGGTTTGGTTAATAGATTTTTTTATTGCCATAGCTAGGAGAAGACCTGTTCCTCGGGGTTCAGTACCTTCTTGGGACCTACCTTTGGTCCTGAGGGGCTTTGTTCAAATGGAGGCTTGACTAACTAGTTTCTTCTAGCCATTAACTCTGCTAGAAGGGTTAGCAAACGTCAGGCTCTTTCCATGCGGGAACCTTACTGTATGGTTCTTCCATTCTTCAGCCAGATCACTTTATATCTGCCCAAGGTATCATCTAAATTTCACCATACTCAAGATATTATATTGCTTTCATTTATACTCGATTCAGAGTTGAATGAGGAAAATGCTGAATCTCTAATGGCCGTATATGCCTTATTTCCTTCTTGGAACATGCTCATGATTTCCGTAGAGCAAATCATCATTTGTTTACTTTTGTGGCAAGAATAGAGGTCTCCAGGCCTCTAAGAATACCATTGCTAGGTGATTAGACAGGCCATCTTCTTGTCCTACACCTGTATGGATACTCCACCTCCCTTAATTTCAGCCCATTCCATGAGAGTGGTCTCAGCATCCTGGGAAGAAAAGAAGGCGGCATCTATTGATGATATTTGTAAAGCTGCCACAGCGGTCTTCGCCCCTCGCATTTTTAAAACCTTACCGCCTAGACTTATTATCTGATAAGCAACAATCTTTTGGTAGGAAAGTTCTACAGGCAGTATCCCACCCTTAGGAATGCATTTTTTGTTTGTCGTCTTGGCCGTGGCCATCCTGAAGGATCAGGGGAGAAAAGACCATTAGGCTTACCAGTAATGGTGTTTCTACGAGTCCTTTAGGGCAGCCCATACGACCCTCCCGATTACTGCAGCAGTTACTTTTACGGTAAATGTTCTTGCTTAATACTGAGGTCTGGGTGGAAGGGGAGAGGCTTGTAAACTCTCCCAATTTGTGTTTACTCTAGAGGGAGGGGCCTCTCTCTCCGTGGCTGTCCTGAAGGACTTGTAGAAACACCATAACCTGTAAGCTGGTTTAACTGAACTATTGTTTAAATATTTTGTTATTGGCTAAGTGGTATTTAAGATATTGTGTCAAATGTCTATTTATTGGGTTTTGCTAATGGCATCTGTTTGGAAAGTATTTTGATATGTGTATTAAGCTTGTGTGCTTATTTTTTCTCTCACTACCAAAGTCTAGAATATTCTGTTGTACATTAGGATGCAGAATGTCTTTCCTCAGGACATTTTTGGTATCCAGTGCCTCTCTGATTTTCATACCAAGAATGGTCTATTTTTCTACAAAATGAAATTGCAGCTTTATTTTTCTGGGTCAAGAATGTTGTAATATTGATTAATAATAATAAAGATTAAAGCCAACCCACACCCTTGTCAAGCTTTCATTTCATGTTCAGAAATTTTGAGATTTATAGATGGGTCTTCTGAACGGCGAGAGCAGTCTATGCCACACAGAATTGGCAAATAACCAATTGGTAAAGGCTTGATATAAAAAACCCTTTAAATGCCAGCTATGTAGAATCTACAGTGGTGCCCCCGAGCCATTTTTATTTTTAGGAGTTTAACCCTTGATAGTGTGCATAGTAGTTGAATTTCATTTGAAATTCTCAAATGGCTCTTTTTAGTTTGGGGGGTTTCCTGTGGAGGAAAGGGTGTCTACTTATATAGTATAGTATACACATATACTTGTATAGCATATGTGGCACGATTTATAAAATTCTTCACATATTTAATCCAAAAATAAAAAGTTGTTCCCTATCGCTATAAGATAGGATGAGGGGAATCCAGAATGCTGGAGCCCTCCCGCACACATACCCCCAACGCTGTAACGCTTGCCTTAACTTCGGTCCTCTGCCAGAATTCCAGCACCCCAATTGGCCGCTCAGTGCTCACGTAGGGAGCGAGCGCCGCTGGATGCTCCCAGTCTGTCTTATAGTGGTGATACCCAGGCGGTGTTCCGTTTTTTTTTTTTTTTTTTTAAAGGCCAAACTCTGCTGGAAAAAAAAAAAAAATATATATATATATATATATAATTTTTTTCTGGAAAATCAGCACAAAATGCTGAGAAATGGCCTGGTAAGCTTGGAGTTAAAGGGTTAAAAATCCATGGCTTTAAGAATCATGATAAAAACATACCATAAAAGGGGCAAATATTAACTTTCATAATCTTAAATTGTCCAAACCCACATTCAAACCTATAAGGAAACTCCAGAAATGAAATACACCGCTTGTGCTAGGTTTAAATATTAAAAACATTCTTTTGTGATTCTGCTTTTGTGAGACTTTGCAGCTAATTACAGAATAAGGTTGAAAAACTTTTACTTATTTAAAACAAAAACAAAAAATTATCCCTTTTTTTTTTTTTTTTTTATTTGCAAATTTGAAAATAACCGTAACCTTTTTTTAAACGCATGAAAAACACACCTTTTCTGTTTTTGAATTTCTCATGGGCTGTGAATACATTTGTGGGGGAAAAATGTCACTGGAAAAAGCTCTGTATCACACTTGTAGAACTGACCCATTGCAGGTGCGTGGACGTGGTCCTTGGATCTATGATGCTGCATAATAATCCGCATTTTTCAGTAGGATTCAGAACTTAATTCAGACACCCTGGTTGTACTTCTCCTCTCCCGCCTGTTAGGGGACATTGGAGCCTAGACCAGCACTCCTAGACACACAGCCACAATCACATATTCCCAAAGTGCTTGCAAGCACTGCTTCAACCTTTTTGATCTGCTTCAACATTTTGGGGGGAATAATAATATTCAAGGCCAGGGGGTCGTTTCTGGTTTGGTGATGAAAAATATGAGGTTGTCAGCATATGCCGCCACCCTATGCTCTGCCCGCCCCGAACAAACCCCTGAGATGTCGGGGTTTTTTCTTACTGTTCGTAGGAATGGTTCTAGTGTAAGAATACAAAAGTCTTAAAGGGGCCACAGCACTCAAACCAGTTAGCTTGCTGACCAACCTACAATCTGTCTCTAAACTAGATTAAAAACAGGGGGCTCGGTCACACACATCTGCAGAAGTATGCTTAAGCTGCACCACCGGCGCCAAGGTGCCCCTGTGAGGTGCAGTCCTAACTCTAGTACTAATGGTCTGAGCGGCTGCCACCCCCCCTTTGTTTCTTTTGAATTTGTGCAAGCACATGGTGTGTGGGGTCTAGGCTGTATTGCAAGGTCTTTGACCCTTCCACCCCATGGCTTGCACTTGAGGTTTAGGGCAACCTCAGGTAAGCCTGCTCCCAATTTATCTATTGCATTGTATGTCCCAAATGGGGCTCTTAGAGACTAGAATTAGTACTAGAGTTAGGACTGCACCTCACAGGGGCACCTTGGCGCCGGTGGTGCAGCTTAAGCATACTTCTGCAGATGTGTGTGACCGAGCCCCCTGTTTTTAATCTAGTTTAGAGACAGATTGTAGGTTGGTCAGCAAGCTAACTGGTTTGAGTGCTGTGGCCCCTTTAAGACTTTTGTATTCTAATTGCCCTGCTAATGTGCACCTCCCTGGTTAGTTATAAAATGGTCTGAGCGGCTGCCACCCCCCCTTTGTTTCTTTTGAATTTGTGCAAGCACATGGTGTGTGGGGTCTAGGCTGTATTGCAAGGTCTTTGACCCTTCCACCCCATGGCTTGCACTTGAGGTTTAGGGCAACCTCAGGTAAGCCTGCTCCCAATTTATCTATTGCATTGTATGTCCCAAATGGGGCTCTTAGAGACTAGAATTAGTACTAGAGTTAGGACTGCACCTCACAGGGGCACCTTGGCGCCGGTGGTGCAGCTTAAGCATACTTCTGCAGATGTGTGTGACCGAGCCCCCTGTTTTTAATCTAGTTTAGAGACAGATTGTAGGTTGGTCAGCAAGCTAACTGGTTTGAGTGCTGTGGCCCCTTTAAGACTTTTGTATTCTAATTGCCCTGCTAATGTGCACCTCCCTGGTTAGTTATAAAATGGTCTGAGCGGCTGCCACCCCCCCTTTGTTTCTAGTGTAAGAATAAAAATCAGGGGAGACAAAGGACAGTCCTGTCGCGTGCCGCTTGCCAGAGAAAACGGTTCGGAAGCCAGCCCGTTCACCACGACGACGGGCACTAGTAGGAGGCCATGATCCATCGGCTCAGGTTTTCTCCCAAGCCAACGTGTCTAAAGGTAGCAAAGATAAAGTCCCAACTGACCCAGTCAAAAGCCTTCTCGGCATCCGTCGAGAGGAGCAGCGTGGCCGACCCAAGTGCGCGTGGTGGATCAAGTTGATAACTCTAGTGGTGTTGTCTCTACCTTATCTCATGGGAACTAAGCCCACTTAATCTCAATGTATGAGAAAAGGGTTGAGCGGGGCTAGCCTTTCGGCTATTATTTTTTTTAAGAGATTTATATCACTATTCAACAAGGAGATGGGCCTATAGCTTCCACATTGTGCTGGGTCCTTATTTGCTTTGGGGATGACCATTATATTTGCTCGTAAGGTGTCCCTGGGTGGGGTATCGCCGTCCCTTAGGGAGCTGAAGGATGCAATAAATTGGGGGCCCAGACTTTGAGAACTCTTTATAATAATCTAGGCTAAAGCCGCCAGGACCCGGGGCCCTCCCCGGCTTGGTGTTTTTAATGGCCCTCAAAAATTCATCCAACTCAATTTCCCCCTCCAGGGCGTCCACCACCTCCTGTTTAAGTCACGGGAGACCGGACTCGCGAATATAAGTATCTATGTCGCTCTGATGGGCACAGGCCTATCTTGTGGCAAGTTATAGAGCTTCTCGTAATACTTTCTGAATGTCTTAGCAATGTCCGTTGTCAGGTGTAGCCTATTACCCTCCGGGTCATGAATGAGAGGGATGTAGTCCTGCTTCGTTGTGTTTTCAGGGCCCTAGCCAGCGCCTTGCCGCATTTGTTGCTGTACTCATAAAAAATACTCTGGCACCTAACTGCTTTTGGCTTCTACAAAACAAATGTCTCTGAGGGATTCCCGCAGGCTTACCAGCTTGGCAGCCAGAGCTCCAGCATGGGTCTGTTTGTGCAGATTTTCAATTTTAAATATTTCTTGGGTAAGGTGGTCTATTTGTCCATTTCTTTCTTAAGGCGGGCCCTGTGCTTGATCAGAAGCCCCCTAATCACACACTTGTGGGCCTCCCACAGAGACATTCGTGAAATCTCCCCCGTGGCATTCATGGCGAAAAATTCTGCAATGGCCTTTTTAATGTCTACCTTAACGCCTGGGACCTGCAAGAGCGAGCTGTTGAGCCTCCACTGGCCTCTGAGGGGGGCGGCATCAGGGATGGAAATAGTCAAGGAGACTGGGGCGTGGTCCGAGACCCCAATTTGACCGATTTCCATACCGACTATAAGGTGGAGGAACCTGTGAGGCACAAGGAACCAGTCAATGCGTGAGTATGAGTTATGGGCCACAGAAAAAACGAAAGGAGGGCTTGGAGTATATTCTAAGCATACAGCACGTCCTGCTCCAGATATAGTAATTACATGTGGGTAATCCTCCGCCAGAGGGTGCTGTGCACTGCAGACATGCAAAAACAGGCTCCTCCCGGCCCTACATATACCGAGGGACCTCCCACAAATCCCCAGATTTCTCTGCAGTGCTGAGCTGCGAAGACATGAAGTATCACTCTCTCGCAGGTGAGCGGGGCTATTACAGCCTGCAGCCCTGCAGGACTATTCCCACCCGTCCTCTTCAATGATGTGCCTCCCAGCCTGGGTTGCGCTGGTCGGGTGAAGGTAGGCAGCACCTTGTGTGCTTAACGGAGCCATGCTCCACCGCAGTCCCCCACCATAGGGTAGGCGGTTTAGGCTGATGGTGAGCCTCATAGTGGATGCCCCTCCCGCATTATTGCCCCGTGTAGCGGTGGACCCTATGCAGAGGGTCGCCATCCTCCCTCGTTTCCCCCCGTAGCTTGGGGGGAAAGAAGGGGGGGGTATGTGTGTGGCGGTCTTAAGTGTACTACGATTACACGATTATGGCCTTAGTATTGTCCTTGACTTGTAACTTGGTGTCAGAGCCGTGCCGTTTGCCTTTTTATTGTTATCTGCCGCCGACGCGCGCGTCTCTTTCCTTATTGGATGTGCTGCGCCGGGCGGCGGCGGTGCCCCAGACGCTGCGGCATTTCCTTTGGCAAAAATCATCTTTGCTATGTGTGTCATACACTCTGCTTAATTTACAATAGTGACCCCAGACGCTGCGGCGTCTCCATTGGCAAAAATCATCTATGCTATGTGTGTCATACACTCTGCTCCTTTTTCAATATTTTTATTTATTTATTTATTTTTTTACTGCCTTAGAGCTTCGCGCTCTTCGGGGGGGGGGGGGGGCGGGGACCTGTTTTGGCGCGCTCCGCGTCACGGCCCGCTCTTCGAGGTTCGCTTGGTGCCATTTTGAATGTTAGGCACGCGCGCGGTAACGGCCCTCCTCCTACCTTGGTCTGTAAGTGCCCTCACGGGCGATTTCATTATTCTTTTTACTGCGCATGGCTCTGACACCAATTTATTCACATTAGGTCTTCTGACAGTTGAATCCAATGGCTTCCCCGGCCTGGGTTAAATTATAGCGGGCTTTGTAAAATTCTCCCACCTTCCTAGCGGGTCTTTGGGGCATCCAGGGTTGCCTATTGCGTAAATCCCTGCTGGCATATTGTGCCTAGACAATCACCATATGGAGGCATCTCAGAATTATGTGACCGGGGTCCCTCTGGGACAAGACCGGCTGTGTATAGCGTGTGGTCAACCCCATGCTGACGCTGACAGGGTGCTGGTCTGCGGACCCTGTGCCGAGCAAGCACTGGCCCTGTAATCAGGGTTGCCAGTGGCTGCATCTCGTTTCAATACACTTATTCCCCAGGCTTATTCTCACTCCTGCTGAGTCGCATACAAGTGGGGATTTGCAGCCTGCTGTGTCTTCCAGACTGCCTACGGCTGATCAGATTACGGCGAGGTTGTCAGGGCGCAGGGGCCCTGGTAAGAAGTGGCCCTTGACGCCTCCTGTTTTTCTGTTTGTCCTATGGGAACTGAGGAGTTGACTACTCCGTGTGACTAGTACCCCTTCTGATGAAGGAGAGCTGGTCTCTCTCTCAGGCTCTCCTGATGTGAGGCCGAGGAGTCATGTCGATTCTGGCCCTGAATCTTGGGGCCAGCGTGAGGTTTGTTGATTAAGGTCTTTAAGGTCCTGTCTATCTCTCTCCCTGGTGAGGCCTCCAAGCCGAGAGGGGAGCGTTTTCATACAGCGACAGCGCGCTTGGAATTTCTAAAACAGGCTCGTTTTCCATGCTCTTGTACTCAAGGAATGGCAATTTCCCAGTGAATTCCAGGGGTCTGGGATAAGAAATACCCCCTTTTCCCCCTAAGGTGGTCATATTTAGTCTTAACTCCCCCTTTTTTATTACAGCCCCTGTTTATAGTACCCTTCGGGATGCTGAGGACCGGCGCATTGCTCTGTGGCCTCCCACGCCTTTTCTTGTGCAGGGACTGCGCTGCGCCCGGTCTGTGCCGCGGTCATCACTGCAGTGGCCGCTAGAACCCTCATCAGAAGGATGCTTTATCATCACCCTGAGTATCTCCCCTGGGATGCGTTAATGCACTCTCCAGTTTTGATGTATTTGAAAGATTTATCCTATTAACACTGGATGACACCATTAGATTGTGTGCAAGGACTTCTGCCCTTGTGGTGGCTTTACGTCGCTTGGTCTGGCTGCGACAGTGGGGTACTGGCGATGATGCTAAGGATGACTCTTACTGGGCTCCCCTTTAGAGGGCAACGCCTGTTTGGGGCCTGTCTGGACCTGTGTGGTGGCCCCTCGGGGCAGGGTAACCCCTCCCCCTTCCTGCCATAGCGTAAATCAAGAACTAGGTGTGTCCTTCCTGGGGGGCTCGTGCAGACTCCTGCCCCAGGAGCGGCAGACAACGCCCTGGCCCCTCTGGCGGGGTTCAGCCTAAATCTTCCCCCAATATTCCCTCAAGCATGATGGGGCGCCCTCGCCCGTCTGGGCACCTTGCTCATGCCAGGAGGTATCACGCCTCAGACTGGTGGATTCAGGAGGTAGTGCCCTCCGGCTACTAGATAGTTTGCTGTGCGACCCCCCCCCCCCTAAGATTATCGGGTCCCGGGTGCTCCTGGTCCCTGCCTCTGTTCAGGTGCGGGTGCAGGCCAGGCAAAGCCTGAGGGGTCTGGGGGTCTCTTGCAGATCGCCCTTAATAGGCAGAGGCAGGGGCCGCTACAACAACCTTTCCATGGCCCAATCTGGACTCACAGATTTTCAGCTATTCGTCAATTACAGGCGGTTTCGGCAACAGAAACACCGCGCTCGGCCATCAGCTCCTTGCGCATTGGAGGGCTTCTTGCCGTCTGCGGAGCTCAATGCTGCTTATTTTTACTTCCCTGTGTCTTCTGGACACCGAGGTTCTTCAGATTCGCGTTGGTTGACCAACACTGATAATTGTGGCCTTGTCATCTGGCCTCTCTTCAGCTCCCAGAGTGCTCACCAAGGTGCTGCCGGGGGTGTGGCCTCTGATGAGACCAAGGGGCGTCCGGTTGATGACCTATCTGGACGTCACCATCACTTCCCAGTCTCTACGTCTGGCTACGTTGGATACTCGGCTGGAGGGTGTCCATTTGGGAGTCATTTGGAGGGGTGATCAATCATTCCAAGTCCTTATTGTCCGCTTCATTGGTAATTCCATTTCTATGAATGAATTTTCTACAGGTCAAGCAAGGATCTTCCTTCCTCAGCAATAAAGTGGACAATCTGGTTGTATGGGCTCAGTCCCTCATAGCCTGTCCCTCCACCAGGCAGGGGATGCAGCTGGTGGGCCCGTTGGTGGCGTACTCCGAAGAGGCCCCTTATGCTCAGTCCCCCCTGGGGCCTTCTGCAACTTCTCCTATTTGTCCTACGGAACAAGTACCCAGCATCCCTGGAGCAGGGTATGTGTGCCTTCCTCCCTGGTGAGGAGGTCCCTCTTGTAATGGATGAACTCAAGGAACCTGCCTGGGGGCAGTCCCTTCTTGCCCTTTCCTGGGTAGACGGTCACCATGGATGCCAATCTATCTGGTTGAGGGGGGTCTTCTTCTTCTGGAAGTCCCTACGGTTCCAGGGGAGGTGGGGCCCTTAGGAGGCCTATACACCTATTAATGTTTGAATCTATGAGCGTTCAAGTTAGTTCTAACTCGCTTGCCTACTTCTGCCTGTTCGGGGGAGCTAGGCCTATCTGACAGCCTTGGCCTACATTAAATATTCAGGGAGGGACCCGGAGCAGGAGGGTCCTCCGGGAGGTATCTCTGATCCTTATCTGGGTAGTGGACAATGTTCCCTGCATATCACTGGTATTCGCTCCGGTGGAGGTCCCTCTGCGACAGGATGTGCTAATCCTTGTGTCGCTATGGGGTCCAACCAGTGTGGATCTGTGTGCTCCGTCACTATCACAAGCTCTCGGCCCTTGTTTTCCCTGTCTCAGGGTTCTCTGGCCGTGGTCATGATGATTTAGTAATGTTATGGCAGGACATTCTGTTCTGTATGTCTTTTCTCCATTCCCCCTTGCTCTGGAAGGGGGGACCAGTGATTCTGGTGGCCTCCGGGTGGCCTAGTGGAGTGTGGTTCGCAGACATGGTACTGAGGACAGTAGATCTGTCCGTTTTGCCAGGAGTGCCAGCTCTGATCACTCAGGGCTCCTTTACGTCACCCCAATCTACAGACTCTGGCCTAGACGGCCTGTCTGCTGAAACATCCATCTTGATGGAGACAGACTATTCTCAGTGTGCCACACACCCCGCTTCCCCTTTAATTCTTCACGATTGGGTTACTCACCGCCAGGTGGCGCTGTTGCAGAGAGGAAGTCTTGTAACAAGCCCCCTTCCGGCCTATATATACCTGGTACCTCCCATTTAACACCAGTGTTTTTCTCTCTGCATGACGACAAGACAGAAGAATGAAGTCTCCTGCTTGAAGGTAGCCGGGGTCTTACCCCGGCACCCCCTTTGGGTCTATTTCTGCCCAGTTTGATTGTTTGTTACCTATATGGTTAAATGGAAGCCTCCCAGCCCAGGCTGCTCACTGGGCAATTGGTAGATGGCACTATAGGTGCCTAGGAGCTTATCTCCTCCGCTCGACCTCTTGCGTGGGGGCAATGCGGCTATCCGGCATGGTGATCCGGATTTGGGATGCCCCTGTCCCGAGGTTCCCCTTGGCCCCTTGCTCTCCCGTTACGGTCCCTTCTCCCTTCACTATGGGGCGGGGGGGGGTGGAGGGATGTGTATATGCATGTGGTGTTTTACTTGTATGTTTTTACTTATTTGGATAACCTTGTCTGTGTTCAGGTCAGCACCGCAGGACGGGTGCACACGGCCTGACTGGTTATCTCTTTCTCTTTTACACATTGCCCACACTGATTGTCCTCTTTTCTCTCACTGGCAGCTCCACCATTGTGCGGGCTGCTGCTGGCCTGAATGGCCAGAGTTTGGTTCCGCTTTAGGGCGGCCGGCGCGGGCCGCGCTGTGGCAGGCATGCTTGATGCTGCCTGTAACGCTTCCCCCCCCCCCCCATTCCTTTGAACTGGCGTCCTCTCGTTGTTGGCACCGCCGTTCGGCGGGCCACACTGTCAGCGCTTCGGGCGCATGGCTGCATTCTCCCTAGCAAGGGCTTCCCTCCCCCTCCCCCTCCGTTTACTGAGGGCGTCGGGCGCCCTCTTGTTTTGCGGCACCGCTGTTTTTGGCGGGCCGCACTATTTGAATCTAGAGGGGGGCGGGCCCCGGATGACGTCAGAGGGGGGCGTGGCTGGAGTGGCGTCGTCGTACAGCTCGGCCCCAGCCGCACTTCCTTCCTCTCATCAGAAGTCAGGTGCGGGGCACTCAGCCGCACAAGTGTATCACCTCTGTTGCTGCTACTGCTGCTACTGCTGCTGTTCTGGTGCCTTGTTTTTCAGCCTTGCTTCAGCCTTGGGCAGGTAAGCGGCCTCACCTCGTGTGGGGCCGTCTATTGTTATATTTATGACTGATTTAAAAAAAAAAAAAAAAATAAAATGGAAAAGAGTTTTTTGCTGGTTAAAATTCTTTGACCTCTTTAAGGCACTCTGGTGTGTTTTTACTTGTGTTATACTGTTGCATGAATGTTGTACTGCATGCTGCCCCTTTTTTTCTGGGGATCTTACTGTTTGTTTTTCCCCACAGATCCTGGGATTCCCTCAATGCAGTGGCTTCCCGGTTCTATTATACCTGGCTAAGTAATAAAATTGATTCAGTTGCAAAAGGTGGTAAAATGCCTCAACGCAAGAGGCCTTGTCGTCCCTTTCGGGGGGCAAGTACTGTTAGGCCTTCCTTTCGGGGATTCAGGGGGGCTTCCTTTCCCGCTACCAGAGGTGCAGGTTGGACCCGGGGGAGGGGCCGTGGCCGTCCCACTCAGTCCTGGGGCACCAAGCCCAAGCCTGCTGGTAAGCCCGCTCAGCAATGAGGGGCTGCCCTCACCTGTGCGGGTGGGGGGACGATTGCGACACTTCTCCCAGGTTTGGGACCAGAAGGTTCCGGACAGATGGATCCGGGAGGTGGTGTCGTCCGGTTACAAACTGGAATTCGAGTCTCGCCCTCCTTCACTGTTCCTTCGGTCTCCGGTGCCCATCGATCCTTTGGCCGCACAGGGGCTCCTGGCGTCGGTAAAGAATCTGTTAGAAATGGCGGTCATCCGGCCGGTACCGCGCTTAGAGATGGGCCTCGGTTTCTACTCCAATCTTTTCGCAGTCCCCAAAAAGGACGGGTCGGTTCGTCCCGTCCTGGACCTGAAATTACTCAACAAGTTCATCCGTATTCTGAAGTTTCGCATGGTAACTTTGCATACGGCCGTCGGTTTCCTTCGGCAGGGGGACTTCATGACGTCCATAGACATCAAGGATGCTTATCTTCATGTTCCCATCTGCCAGGCTCATCAACGTTTTCTTCGATTCGTGATGAAAAATCAGCATTTTCAATTCATGGCACTTCCGTTTGGCCTTACCTCGGCTCCAAGAGTGTTCACCAAGGTGCTGGCAGGGGTGATGGCCATTTTCAGGTCTCGGGGCATTCGTGTCGTACCTTATTTGGACGACCTTCTCATCATGGCTCCGTCACTCAATCAATCGGAGACAGACACCAGGTTGGTGGTCTCCACGCTGGAAAGCTTTGGTTGGGTGATCAACTTCCCCAAGTCCTCCCTCGCTCCGGCCAGGGTGGTGTCCTTTCTGGGGATGCAGTTGGACTCTCGTCAACACAGGGTGTTTCTCCCCCAGTCCAAAATTCATCTGATTCAGGAGTTGGCTCGGGTCCTACTTTCCAATCCTCGGCCGTCCATCCGTCTGGGGATGAGGCTGGTAGGGTTGATGGTTGCCTCCTTCGAGGCAGTTTCTTTTGCTCAATTTCACACGAGGACGCTTCAGCTTTATCTGTTGGCGTCTTGAGACCGGCAGCCTCGGTCGCTGGATCAGCCCTTCCAGTTGTCCTCCCGGGTCCGGCAGTCTCTCCAGTGGTTGTTGGTCTCGGCCAATCTCGTGAAGGGCAGGTCTTTCCTGACCCCTCTTTGGGAAATTGTCACCACGGACGCCAGTCTTTCTGGATGGGGCGGATTCTGGAAGGAGCTTCAGTTCCAGGGGCAGTGGGGACCTCAAGAGACCCACTTACCCATCAATGTTCTGGAACTGAGAGCCACCTGTCGGGTTCTTGCTCTCCTGACTCAACACGTTCTGGGCCTTCCGGTCCAAGTGCGTTCAGACAATCGAACAGCGGTTGCTTACATCAATCATCAGGGAGGGACTCGCAGTCTGGGTGCTCTCAGAGAGGTGTCCCTGATCCTGATCTGGGCGGAGGCCCATGTTCCTTGTCTCTCGGCGGTGTACATTCCAGGAGTGGAGAACCAGGAAGCGGACCGGTTGAGCAGGGGCTCTTCCCGTCTGGGAGAATGGGCTCTCCATCCTCAGGTTTTTTGCTCACTGTGTCTCCGATGGGGGACGCCGGAGGTGGACCTGTTTGCCTCTCGTCACAATTACAGGCTCCCGAACTTCGTGTCGCTCTCCCAGGAGCCTCTGGCTCTGGCAGTGGACGCCATGCCCCTGAGCTGGGGGGGATCTGGGATTTCTATACCTGTTTCCTCCGATGCCCATGCTGGGCAGGGTGGTTCGGAAGTTGGCTCTGGAAAGGGTGTCCGCCATTCTCGTGGCCCCAAAGTGGCCAAGGCGAGTGTGGTTCGCAGACATCGTTCGGCTGGCAGTGGACCAGTTCGTTCTGCCTCTTCGGCCCGATCTGCTCACTCAGGGCCGGTTGTGTTACCCCAATTTACCAGCGCTGGGCTGCTGAAACCTCCATCTTGAAGGAGGAGGGTCTTTCTGACTCAGTCGTTAAGACTCTGATCAGTGCCCGGAAGAGGTCTTCTTCTATCATCTACTATAGGACTTGGAAAGCCTATATCGCTTGGTGTGAGATTAGATCTTTTCCTTGTAGGGTCTTTTCGGTCTCCAGGATTCTGGAGTTTTTACAATCTGGCCTAGACTCTGGTCTTCAGCTAAGTACGTTGAAAGGGCAAGTTTCTGCCTTATCTATCTTTTTTCAGAAGCGTTTTGCGCTTCATCCTTTAGTTAAAACTTTTTTCCAGGGGGTTACGCATGTGCGGCCCCCCAGGAAACCATTATTCCCTGTTTGGGACTTGAATTTGGTTCTTTCTGCTCTTCAGGCTCCTCCTTTTGAGCCTTTGCAAGATATTGCTTTGTCTACCCTGACTCAGAAGATTGTCTTCTTGGTAGCTATCACTTCGGTCCGGCGTGTCTCGGAGTTGGCGGCCTTGTCTATCCAGGCGCCTTACTTTGAGAGGCATCAGGATAAAGTGGTCTTTCGGTTTAAACCAGACTTTCTTCCTAAGGTTGTTTCTGCTTTTCATTTGAATCAGGATATTGTTCTTCCCTCCTTGTGTCCTAATCCTAAGAATGACAAAGAGAGGGTTTTGCATTGTTTGGATGTAGTACGCTGTGTTAAGTACTATTTGATTATTACGTCTCCTTTTCGTAAGACGGATGCCTTTTTTGTTGTGCCCTGTGGGCCTAAGAAGGGTTTGGCACCGGCCAAATCTTCCATTAGCAAATGGATACGTCTGGCCGTTGTTGCGGCCTATTCTGCTAAGGGGAAAGTTCCCCCTTTTCGTATCACTGCTCGTTCTACTCGCGCCGTTGGAGCGTCTTGGGCTTTTCAGCACCAAGCTTCTGTTGAACAAGTTTGTAAGGCCGCCACTTGGTCTTCTGTTCATACTTTTAAGTTTTACAAAGTTGATGTGCGAGCCTCAGCAGATGCTGTTTTTGGCCGCAAAGTTCTGCAGACTGCAGTCATTTAAGTTATGCTTCATTTTTGCCTTCGGATACCCATCCCTTGTGGACACTGCTTTTGGATGTCCCAATCGTGAAGAATTAAAGGGGAAGCGGGGTGTGTGGCACACTGAGAATAATACCATTTTGTGAGTACTCACCTGAAAAATGGATATTGTCAGTGTGCCACACACCCCGCTTCACCCCCACCCTTTTCTGTATCCCGAATCCTTTATATGGTGAAGCTTTTATTTATTTTGAGGTTACCGTTAATTACTGGTACCTTGTCTTTCTGCTTTTTAAATCACTGGTGTTAAATGGGAGGTACCAGGTATATATAGGCCGGAAGGGGGCTCGTTACAAGACTTCCTCTCTGCAACAGCGTCACCTGGCGGTGAGTAACCCAATCGTGAAGAATTAAAGGGGAAGCGGGGTGTGTGGCACACTGACAATATCCATTTTTCAGGTGAGTACTCACAAAATGGTATTTTTCTGTCTTGGCGATTGAGACTATGGGAAGACTAGTAGCAAGCTGCTTCTTCTTCTTCCATCTCTTATAGGGTATGCATACCCATATTGATTGGTGTGAGTCTAGGTCTCTTCCCTGTTGGGCGTCCTCTGTTCCCAGGGTTCTAGAGTTATTACAGCATGGGTCGGAGTGGGCTCTCCAACTCGGTACTCTGAAGGTTCAGGTTCTGCCCTGTCCGCCTTCCTGTAGCAGTCTTTTGCTCTCCTTTTCCTTGGTTAAGCATTCTTCGGGGTTGCTCATGTGCATCCCCCACGTAATTCTATGGTCCCTGTTAGGATTGAATTTTATTCCATTTGCCTTGCGGGGTGTTCCCTTTGGACCTATTCTGGATACTGTCTGATTGTTCTTACTCTCAAGTTGTCCTGCTGGGGTCTGTTGCTTCAGTCAGACGTGTGCCTGAGCGGGCGGCTCTGTTTAGCTAGCCCTCGATCATTGATATATACTCCATGATGTGGTGGTGTTCCGCTTTACGCCGGACCTTATACCTGAGGTGGTGTCTTATGCTCATGTATTCAAGACCTTTTGTCTTTCTTCTGGGCCTTATTCCTTGTAACGCTGAGGAAAGGGGGTCTACGTTCCCTCAACAGGTGTTGGAAAATTTCCTGGATTGTCTCTTGTCCCTTAGGGGGACTGTTGCCCCTTGGGGTTGTCGGGCGTCTCCATCTCCGTCTGCTTCCAGGGGTTATGCGCCCTTTGGCCTGGTCTTTCCTTGAACGGATTGTCCCTTCTGGTCCTAGGAAAGGTTTCGGCTTCTAGCTGATCCTTGTTAGTATACTGGTCCGTATCCCCGCCTGTTATGCGGGAGACCAGGGTTCAATTCCCCGATGCGGAGAACTCTAAGCCTTGCCACGGCTACTGTTAGCATTTGGGCTGGTCAGGCTGTTACTCAGGCCTATTCTTTTAAGGGGAAGAATCTTCTTCCCACTTTATTTCTGATTCTACTTGTGCTTTGGTATCTTTGGACCTTTCAGCATCAGGTTTCTGTTGAACAAGTCTTGCTGGGTCGCTGCTTGTTTTTCTGTTCATACCTTCAAAGGATTTTAGGAGGTTGATGTTGGAACCTTTGCTCATGTTGCTCTTGGTAGCAAGGTTTGCAGGTGACAGCACTTTACTGTCTGCTGTGCCTTTTTTGTTGGGGATCCCACCCTACTTTATGGACACTGCTGTTGGATGTCCCACATGTAATTACTATATCTGGAGCAGGACGTGCTGTATGCTTAGAATAATACAATTCTGTGAAATACTCACCTGTAGAATTGGTATTATACGTATACAACACGTCCTGCTCCACCCCACCCTGGTTTCACTTTGTTCTGGATCCCCTGTATGGTGATTGTTCTCATTGTTATTATTACCAGTTTTTGGGTGGTTGGTTTCTCCCGGCTTCTCCTTCTCACTGCTTTTCAATGCTGGGGATTTGTGGGAGGTCCCTCGGTATATGTAGGGCCGGGAGGAGCCTGTTTTTGCATGGCTGCAGTGCACAGCGCCCTCTGGCGGAGGATTACCCACATGTAATTACTATATCTGGAGCAGGACGTGCTGTATGCGTATACCAATTCTACAGGTGAGTATTTCACAGAATTGTATTTTTCGTTGACGTGAGGGAGGAGTGTGATGTCCCACGGGCTGTGTCAACCGTGGGATCAAGGACAGTATTGAAATCCCCTCCCAGCAGGAGAACCCCCTCCGAAAATGATGTCAATTTTCCCAACGTGGAGTGAAGAAATTTGTATTGGTTGATGTTAGGGCAATAGCACGTCGCCAATGTCCCCTTCAAAGAGAAGAGAGTGCCCCTTGCGAACAGGAACCTTCCCTCCGGGTCCTGGAGTGTCTCCAAATGGGTCCACGGCAAGGACCCTGCGAGGAGGATAGCAACTCCCCTGGATTTCGATTCTGGAGAAGGGCAGATATATTGAGTTTTGAAAGAATGATTGGTGAGCTTATGAGGCCTCCCTTCCTTTAGATGGGTCTCCTGCAGGAAGGCGATCTGTGTGTGTAGGCGCCCCAATTCCCTGAGGACAACGGATCTCTTATAACTGGAGTTGAGCCCCTTGTCACCCTGGACATTGCGGACCATCTAAACACCTGCCTCATGTAGCCCTAGGAAGGGACGACCTAGGGTGTCCAGATATGGGGATGTCGAGGAAGAAGAGAGGGGTGGGAAAAGGGGGAAAGGAGACAAGAGGAGTGAAGGGGGGAAGTAAGAAGACACGAGACAATCAACGGGGGGGGGGGGGGCGGGGAAGGACGAGAAGGGGTAGAACACTGAACTTAAAGACAACAACAGCACCACTTATAGGTGCCAACAGATGTAACAAAAACCTAAGCGGGAAATGTACTTTTTGTTTCCCAGTTATGAACCCCACCACGCCCCCCAAGGTGGGCGAAAGGGGCTCAGTCCTACTGTGGAAGCGAAGCGGACCTGAAAGGCAAGAGAGCCCCCCCAGCCGACTCAGAAGATAAACAGTGCATCCCCGGATGATCCTCGACGACCATCTTGGGAGACCGTGGCCTGGGGCGATGCCCACTCATACTTTTCATACGGCAACAGACTCAATCAGCTTGGTAAAGGATATCGCGGAAGCAGCTTGGCGTAGACTGAATCAAGTCTCATTATCCAGGGGTCGTGGGACCCCCGGCGATCTTCTGGAATTTCTCCTGTGGGCTGTGTTCCCACCTCTGGCCTGTCACGCACGCTGCGGCAGGCCACCGCCAGCACAGCCCAGAGAGGTGAGTGGTGACGGGTCCAGCCAGTCCGGCACCACCATTGATGGTTCTTGCGGATAAGCAGGTGAAATGGGTAGCCCCAGCGATAAGGCTCCCCACAGTCCTGGATTTTCGCAAGCAGGGGTTTCAGGAGACGTCTCATTTATAACGATCTTTTAGAAACGTCTGGGAACATCTGGATTGTTGCCCCGTCGAAGCAGATTGGCTCTCCCAGGCTTTCCTCAAAATCTCCCCCTTTACGGAATAGTAGTGCAGACGGCAGATCGCGTCCCGTGGGAGGTAGGGGTCAGCTGACTGTGGGCCTCTTATTAAAGAAGCCCGTCACGGTGTGCCTTGGTGGGCAGGGCTCTAAGTTCCACCCTGATATCTCGTCACGTACGCCAGGTGGAGGTGTGGTACAGGCTCCATAGCAGCCGGCGGGGTCCACCCCAGAATCCGGTGTGATGATCGGGGTGCTTACTTCACCCGGCTGCAGCACGCGATCCGGCACGACTCCCGACAATCTTGGGTGCGCTTCGACCAAATTTGGCTGGCACCACTGAGCGATGGATTTAGCCTCATTCAAGCGCTGGGGACCTGGGCGCGGTCCCGGGACACAGAGCAACCCGCAGGCTTGTGGGTCTTATCTCCTGGCCATGTGTCGCCACCAGGACTTCCTGCTGTGAGCCAGGGAGGGGACGGGTCAGTCTGTAGATGATCCCCAGGGGAAAACTACTCTCCTCCGGGACTTTAGGACGGCTCAGAACATGCTGGGGATCCCATGCTGGGCAGGAGCGGTCTGCTGGGAGACCGGTTGTAATGTTGAACAAGGGGGGTGGGGGTCACCAGATCACTCACCTGCTGTCCCCATTTCCACTGCTACATCATGGAGTGGGCTTGCAGGGCCTTCACTGCCCTTTCTTGAATAGTCTCTCCCCCTGTGTGGAACTGCACTCTGGCGTTTGCAGCATGCGGCTGACAGCGGGGGCTCCTGCCCGTCCTCCCCCGTGACTGCCGCTCCATCCCCACTCCTGCCCGGGGCCGCTTGCCTGTAGTTGCATCAGGCTCGGGGGGCCGGAGCACCACCACATCGAGACCTCTGCAGCTGGCGGTGCCTCCCGACTCCTCCCGGCCCCATCAGCTGATGCCCCACTCTTTGGCCGTCCGCCATTAGTTGGCCTGCTTCCCCTCCCTCCTCCGGCATTCTCTGCGTTCTCGGCCGCGACAAGTGTCTCGCCGCCTCCTCCCCTTGCAGCGGCACCCGAGCCGTCCAGCCACTTGCTGCTCTCCTCACTTCGGTCCAGGCCAGCAATGTAGGGGGGTCTCCTCACCCCGGCCACCAATCTCCAACTCACGTTGAGCGACCTTCGCCTCTACCTTCTGCCACTCTCTCTCTCTCCTGTGTCCAAGCCTCCAGCCGAGGTCCCTTCTCTGCAGGTCGCCGCCATCTTGCGAGCCTCCTCTCTTCCTCCTTTGGGACATGTGACAAAATAGGAACTGATTTTTTTAGTTTGGGGGGGTGAAGCAGCTTTCACCCCCTTCCTCTTCTTTGCCATCTCTTTAACCCTTTAAGTGCCAGCCTACCTTGTCACCCTTTGTTGCCAGGCCATTTATCACTATTTTGCACTACGCATGTTCAAATGTGATTTTTGAAGGGATTTCCAGGGATTTCCCAGGAAAATGATATATTGTTTTTTTCAGCATAGTCTGGGCTTTAACATGACGCGTCTTGTTTGTCATTTTTGAGGTGTATTCTCAATATTTTTGGGTGAAATAAGTGCAAAAAAATATAAAAAATCTATTTTTTACAATTTATAGTGTTTTTTTTGTAATAAAAAATGTAAGTTTGTCAATAAAATCTTATTGCGTGTGAAATCCCAATTTCTCCCAGTTAAGCGGTACCACATGTATTGGTAGACACCCTTTCCTTCACACCTTGCAGTTTTTCAATAAAAACAACCCTTTACATTTGAAATACCCCCAACAAACTATATAATCTCTGGAAGTACACACCTCAAGCTTTCTAGGTGTACCAGGCTTGTTGATGTGTCCACAGTTTTCTGGAAGTAATCCCTCAATGTATTCTTTGGTTGCACAGAGTTTCCCTAAAAAAAAAGGATAAAAAAGCAGAATCAAAGCCACATTTTCCTGAAAAAAACTATATACAAACAAGAAAAAACAAGTTATATCTGAAAAAGCAACATCCCCCGAACAGAACGATACCCAACATGCATAGCTACTGTCAAGGGAAGAGTTGACAAACACCCCAAAATAAAGCATGTGCGTAACGGTAATTTTACTTGAAAACTTCAGCTCTGCAGACAAAGCGCTCACCTTGCTATTTTTCTACCAAAACAACCCTTTACATTTGGAATACCCCCTATAAACCATATATTCCCTGAAAGTACACACGTTAAGCTTTCTATGCGAACCCAGCTTGTTGTAGTGGGCTCAACTTTCTGGAAGTAATCCCTCAAAGAATTCTTTGGTTGCGCAGGGTTTCCCTAAAAAATATATAAAAAAGCAGAATAAAAAACACCTTTTCCTAAAATATAAATATACAAACAAGAAAAAACAAGCTAACTGAAAGCGCAAGGTCCCTCGAACAGAAAAATACCCAACATGCATAGCTACTTATAACCCTTTTAATTGCCAGCCTACTTGAGATTTTGTCACCCTCTGTTGACAGGTAATTTTTCCCCATTTTGCGCCATTTTTGCTGGAAATTTTAAGGAAAATTATATATTTCTTTTTGCAGCAGAGTTTAGGATTTAACATGAAATGTCTTGTTTGTAAATTTTATTGTTTTTTACAATATAAAGTAAAAAACAAAACAAAACATTTTTTTTTAGAAAATTGTCTCCTTTATTTTAAATCAAAAATGTATTTTATTAAAGAAAACTATATTGTATGTGAAAGCCCCATTTCTACCGATTAGAACGGTACCACATATTTATCGGTAGCCCCCCGTTTCTGCCCAGGAGACCCCCCACCCCAAACTGAAACAAGTACTTTATAACATTTACATATAAAATACAACTACCATCCACGCTACAAAGGGTTAAACCGAGAAAAACCCTTAAAAATCCCCCCAAAAAATGACATGGGGTCCCCCCTACCTGAAGTAACCAGCCCGGGACCAGCTATGCAGGGCTTGTAGGAACAGGGCGCAGGTGCCAGCTTTGGTGTCCTCTGGCCCTGCAGGCTACAAGTCTGGTTCACTGCAGGCAACATATTTTTCCAGGCAGACAGTATCACAATGATCTTCAGGCCTGTCCAGCAAACTTGAGTGGCCAGCAGCAGCCACATAGTGAGCTAGTGAAACAGAAGTAGGTGCCACTGCCCAGTACCAGGCTGGCGGTAGGGGTGTGCACAGCATTGGATGCCCACCTCACGGTAGAGCTAAGTGGACCAACAGGATTTGGGAGGCTCCAGGGTCGGCTTCCCAGGGTTTTTTTTCCACTTTATTCAAGATATACGTGCCCCATGGTACTCAGGCCAACTGAGGACCTAGAAATAGCTACACACTGCACTGCTGCATGACCCTTATTGGTAGAGGTTTGGCAGCCTCAAATGTGTGCAGCCATTTACAGCGATGGGAGGGATTAGGCTAACATGCCAATGAACAAAGCTAACAGTGGGCCCCAGGAAGGATTTCCTCTGGTGGGCCCTACCTGATCCAGTCTGTTCCTGTTACAGCAGTACAGCATAATTGTTACACATCACATTTACCTGACCGGTATTACTGTAAACACCTGGTTTAAGGTGACCTTTCTAACTTATCATTGGAAAATATGTGGAAGTCTAAGATTGTGTAATCACAAATGTCCTTCTCCGATGGGCTTCCTGGATTCCATAGTTTTTCTCTGTACCATACCTAACTATTTTAAATCTTTTGTCCTGTGCTGCTGGTCACTGCAGGTCTGGTGCTCATCACCGTGAGTTTTGGTCCACTTTAATGCTTTAAATTTCCTGTCCCTTTAAATACGGACAGGCAGATTTTACTACCTCAAATGATCAGCGACAAATGAGTGATGATTAGCACAAACTCCATTTGTTTTGTTAATGTTTTGATTTGGAATTGAATTTGTAGTGTTTCCGCTGCTTTTGCATTTATGAAAAAAAAGGGGGGGGGGGGGGGGTTGTAATTTTGTCTTTTGGTGTTTTCTCTGCTATTTCTTTATCACTACATCCGATCATGATAAGCGGGTGAGGAATTGCTGGGAAAGTCAGGCCCATCATGTCTAGCAGTTTATTTTAATCCCTTTGCACAAGATTGTGTGTTTCAAAGTAAACATGGATTTGTTTTAGCAGAGGTACAAATTACTTCTCAAAGTAAAATGACCCCCACCCTAGCATAAGCCTGCTTTATTTTCGCTAGCTTAAACACTTAGGAGGACACCTATTTTTGTGTATTGGCCTGTGGCTTTTCGGGGTCCTTTTTAATTATGCTCCTCCGCCCTCGCAACTAATTGCAGGGAGGTCTGGAAAAACATAAGCCATATTATCTTAAGCAATAGATAATTGCTATTCTGCGGTGGCAGATGATATGTGTGGATTTTCACAGAGTGCCTTGCTTTTCTGGCGAAGGGAACTGAATTAGTGAGTTTTAAGTCACATCTATATAGGTCTTACGCAGTCTGTCATGCAAACTATAAGCGAGTCATTCACCATTATGGTGTGTGCACAATGCAATGCATTTTGTATAGAGTAATCTGCTATTCCCTTTACACTACAAAAATAAAGGGGACACTTAAACGACACAGTTAAAGTCCAAGCTGTCCAGTTATGCAGCAGTAATGGTCATGAATCAGTGTCTCCTGCTGTTATGTAAGTGGAACAGACAACAGGTAGAAATGATGGGCAAATAGCAGGACATTCCCTATAAAGGACCGCAGACCATTCTGTCATTGCTTTCACCCCTAGAGGTAGGATGAGGTGGTGTCTACAACCCGCACAGGTTGTTCAGGTAATGCAGCTCATCCACGATGGCACATCAATGTGAGCTGTGACAGGAAGGTTAGCTGTGTGTGTCATCACAGTGTCCAGAGCATGGAGCAGATAACAGGAGACAGGCCAGTACTACCAGGAGATATAGGAGGGTGCAGGGGCATAGCTAGGGGGGAGCAGGGGGCATGTGCCCCAGGTGCTGCAGGTCAGGGGGGTGCCAAAGGGGGGCCTGAGCACAGGTGGAGGGATGCCATTTCAAATGTTTGTCCTGGGTGTCAGAAAACCTAGCTACTCCTCTGGGAGGGGGGGGCGAGGCAACAACAACCCAGCAGCAGGGCCACTACCTCCTCCTTTGTACAAGGAGGAACAGGAGAAGCAGTGCCAGAGCCCTGCAACATGACATCCAGCAGGCCACTAATATATATGTTTCTGGTCAACCTTTCCGAAATAGACTCCATGATAGTGGTTTGAGGGCCCACAAGTTGATGTGTTTACAGCCCAATTCCATTTGCCTTTGCCCCAGAACACACAGATTGGCAGAATCGACACTGGCACTCCATGCTCTTTGTGGATGAGAGCAGCTTCACACTGAGCACATGTCACATGTGACAGATGTGACAACGTCTGGAGATGCCATGGAGAACATTCTGCTTCCTGATTGGCAGTGGGTCACTAATGGTGTGGGCAGGCATTGCTTTAGAGAGTCGCACAGCCCTCCATGTGCTGGCCAGAGGTATTGGCTACTGGGATGAGATCCTCCGAGACATTGTGAGACCATATGCAGGTGCATTGGGCCCAAGGTTCCTTCCCTCATGTGGCTGAAGTGTGGCAGTTGTTCTGCATGATATTCCAAATCAGGATGCTCTACAGTGTGAAGCCCACCTAGTTCTTAGATGCCACAGATGTGGAAATTAGCAGAACACTGTATTGCCACGGCATCCCTGCTCTGCTTTCCCAGAAGACTTTAGGATCCTCTGGCGGTGGCGAGCAGAGGAAGCAAAAGGCCAGCACTCCAAAGATATGATGAATCCAAATATATTGTACTCAAATTCATGCAACACGTGATGATATAAGCCAACATTTCAGGGAGATGCACACCTCTTCCTCAGGGCAAAGCATCCAGCAAAGTATTACAGACAAAACTGAGACCCTCCCCCTTGAGGGGTTAAATAATCCCTATAACCAATGAGGAAGCTTCCTTCCGTATGTCCTCATTGACGTCATTGGCTGTGGTGTCTGTGGCGATTGTTGTATATGTGAAATGCCTTCCATACTGGAAAGTGCATAATTGCAGTGATGCGGTGTATCACAGAGCCCCCAAGTCCCTCGTCTTCAAGCGGGAGGGTCTCAAGTTGCCCTGAGGAAGGGGTGTGCACAACCCTGAAACTTTGACTTTTATCATCACCTGTTGCATTAATTTGAGCACAATCTATTTGGATTCATCACATATTTGAAGTGCTGGCATTTTTTTCTGACTCTGCGGGCCTGGCACTGACTTTGCGGACCTGGCACCTGACTCTGCGGACCTGGCACCTGACTCCCCCAATGTGAGGTTAACCTTGCTAAATGGCGTGGCTGTCATGCAAAATGATCAGAGGAAGCAAGCATATCAAGGCAAGGCAGTGCTCCTAAAACCTTAAATAGATCAGAAAAAGCTATGGCCATCCACATGAAGCTCAGTTTGTTTCTGAATGGCTCTCCCGTCTTCCACCAAACATCTATGTGGGAGAAGTCATAGGGCAGGACAATAATGGTTAGAGCATCCAAAGAAGTAAAAAAAACCTTCCTATTTGCTAGAACATATCAGGCAAATGGAAGAACTCATCATGGGGGATAAAGGCCTGATAAGAAAATATATTACAACTTGGGCCTGTTGGATTGACTTCCGGGAATCAGACCGTTTCCGAGCACTGATACAACAATAATGGGTGGACGAAAATAAGCAGCTGGCTGTATCTTAATTCGACTTTGAGCTTAGGCTAATACGACAAAGGTCGGGACTTTTGATCCAGCTCAGGGCACTTCCCCTTCCCCCCTCCTCTCCTCCCTTCCATCTTCCCCCTCCTTCCCCCTTTTTTCTTTTCTTTTCTCTTCTCTCTATCTCTCTCTTGTTTCCAGGTTTTTTATCTTGTTCCTTCTATTTTGGTTACTGTCTGACACATTTTGTTACATTATATCTGCTATGTTACTAGCTTGTGCCATACAGAGTGACCCCCTTTCTAAGTCGTGGGGTGCTGGGGTGATGTGCTGGGCTCTGAGGTGTTCGGTCTGTGATCAGCCAGCTTGGTGTAAAAAGCTGGTCTTTGGCAGATCTGGCCAGGTATTACCTGGATGAAGGGATCATGGTCCCCGTCCGCTGACTGGGGCGCCTTGGAGCCCTGCCGTGCCTGGAGGACCTCGAAGATGGGCCAGAGAGGCCTTGGCTTAACAGAATTCAAAGAGGTGGTCGTCACTCAGGTTCCCCCAAAGATAGGAGAGCAGAGATGCAGGCACTTGGGTACTGCTGTGGCACTAGGATAAGTTGATATTGTAACTTTGAGCTATTTTGATTGATGTAACACTGTTCTGTGTACAACATTCTGTATGTTTTTTCTTTTTTCTCTTTTGAACATCAATAAAAACAGATTAAACTAAAACCTTCCTATTTGCACATATCAACCTCTCCAAGCCAGCAATGGAGAGCAGTTTTCATCTGATACCTTCAGGACTGGCGGAGTATCAGGCCAGTCTGTAGCTTTGTCAATAGCAATCTGAAATATTCACAGTGAAAAAATATTTATAAGTGAACACCGCGCTGCCTAATACAATAAGCTACAACCTGCAAATAAAAGTCCCAAACCTTTTAACAACATTCAAAAAAACATACTATAGAGCACAGAGCTTAATTACAAATAAAGTCCTTAGAATATAAACATAAATGTCCTGTGAAGCGTCTGAAGACACACCAAGTGAAGATATCCAAATATACGTCTCACACATTAAAAGTGATCCACCACCGTCTGAATAAAACTCTTACCAGAGCACCTTCAGAATAGAGCCATAAGGATTGATCTTTTATACTTCATAGCCATCATGCGCCTTATACATAGACCGGCCAATTAGCAATGGAACAAACGGAGACTTAATCCAACAGTTGTATAATCCTTAAATAGTATTCCAGATGCCTCCCATGCAAGACAAAAGGTTAAGAAAAGATCTTGTGCAATACCCCAAAGGTTAATCAAGGCAAATTTATTAAAGCTGATGCACTCACAATCATCAAAAGGTTAAAAGCAAAACTGAACAATCCAGATGATCAGTACAGAAGCTCTCACCGCCAAATCACTTCCTATCCACAGACCCGTGAGCCAGAATAAAAACGGGTAATGTCCTCTGCAAACCTCCTACGCGTTTCGTCCCTAGAAGGGACTTTAACCAGGATGGCAGCAGTTAGAAAAGACAGGATTTAAATAGCACACTCACCGGAGCCGGGGCGTCCGTGTGCCACGCCGAGAATAACCGCTTCCGGTCTCCAGGACTGTAAAGGAAGCGCCATTGGTCACATTGAACAGTTCCGGTTCAGCGGACGAAATAACGCGCGCATGCGTATAGCCAAAAACTATCTCTCCCAAAAGGACAGCGAAACCGAGGACAGCGAAACCAAGGCTTGACAAGCAACCCAGTCAGGCTTCAACGCATGCGCAGTACAGAGCGCTTCATTCATAATGTGATCTGCGGTGTTAAAATAATAACTACAACATTTAAAAATAGGCAAAAATACTCTTAGGAAGGGCTCCACCTCCCCAAAAGTAGATGTCACTATAACCTGCATGGTGAAGATACATTGTAAAAATAGGGATAATTTCAAAAATTCTCGATCATCAAAGATAATATTTAAGTATTATTTACAAAACTTAAAATTTTAAGCATATTTTAAGTTTTGTAAATAATACTTAAATATTATCTTTGATGATCGAGGATTTTTGAAATTATCCCTATTTTTACAATGTATCTTCACCATGCAGGTTATAGTGACATCTACTTTTGGGGAGGCGGAGCCCTTCCTAAGAGTATTTTTGCCTGTTTTTAAATGTTGTAGTTATTATTTTAACACCGCAGATCACATTATGAATGAAGCGCTGTGTACTGCGCATGCGTTGAAGCCTGACTGGGTTGCTTGTCAAGCCTCGGTTTCGCTGTCCTCGGTTTCGCTGTCCTTTTGGGAGAGAGAGTTTTTGGCTATACGCATGCGCGTGTTCTTTCGTCCGCTGAACCGGAACTGTTCAATGTGACCAATGGCGCTTCCTTTACAGTCCTGGAGACCGGAAGCGGTTATTCTCGGCGTGGCGCACGGACGCCCCGGCTCCGGTGAGTGTGCTATTTAAATCCTGTCTTTTCTAACTGCTGCCATCCTGGTTAAAGTCCCTTCTAGGGACGAAACGCGTAGGAGGTTTGCAGAGGACATTACCCGTTTTTATTCTGGCTCACGGGTCTGTGGATAGGAAGTGATTTGGCGGTGAGAGCTTCTGTACTGATCATCTGGATTGTTCAGTTTTGCTTTTAACCTTTTGATGATTGTGAGTGCATCAGCTTTAATAAATTTGCCTTGTTTAACCTTTGGGGTATTGCACAAGATCTTTTCTTAATCTTTTGTCTTGCATGGGAGCCATCTGGAATACTATTTAAGGATTATACAACTGTTGGATTAAGTCTCCGTTTGTTCCATTGCTAATTGGCCGGTCTATGTATAAGGCGCATGATGGCTATGAAGTATAAAAGATCAATCCTTATGGCTCTATTCTGAAGGTGCTCTGGTAAGAGTTTTATTCAGACGGTGGTGGATCACTTTTAATGTGTGAGACGTATATTTGGATATCTTCGCTTGGTGTGTCTTCAGACGCTTCACAGGACATTTATGTTTATATTCTAAGGACTTTATTTGTAATTAAGCTCTGTGCTCTATAGTATGTTTTTTCAATCTGAAATATTGTTGAGAAGGCCATAGGGTGCCCCAGTCCTCGGCAAGATTTTATTCACTTACAGTAACTCTCTTATGTAGAAAAGAACAGTTACATTTGTGGAGAGTCATCATTTTAGGTTGTCTGATTCACAAGGCAAGGACATGGCCTTTGTGCTCTTGAGCAAAGCGCCAAACCCCCAACTTCTCCCCTGGCATCATTATTCAGGAAGACATTTGGTCTGGACATATGTACTCTCACTGCTTGTGATTGTCTCACTGCACAGACGGGTTGTGGAAGGAACTGCTATGTGTGCAATAGCATCACATTATCTGCTTTATCATTTACAGCCAACAGAGTCACGTCTTCACCAGATACGGGTCAAATTTCATAATGCTGAGCCATCGATCACATGGAGATTAAAAGTAACTGAAGCACTAGCTGAAATATGCTGGCAGCTTTAAGGTAAAATAAAAGCAGAATATTTTAGCAATACTAAATAGTGATAGATAAAAAAAGTAATAAATACATTAGACTTTGATCATAAAAGTACAATATCAATGTAGTATCTGCAGGCTTACAATCTAAGAGGTAAGTGTGCAATATCCAAGGGGGGTTCACAGAAAGTACCTGTGGGTAACACAAGGTTGAAGGGGTGGGTAATCCAAAAGCATGAGAGTAGAAGCCCCTGTGAAGACAATGTACAATGGTGTACAGTGAAGAAATGAGTTCCGCCCACCCCCACTCAGGGCAGTGAGTTGGAGGCCCCAAAGAAGTATTTTTTTAGTCAAGCTAACTGACTGGTGTTTGTCTGGCACCCACCCACTTACTGGAAGGTCAGATGGAGTCCATTGTGCCACCCTTGTGCGAGTGGGTGTTGCTCAGGAACTCCTGATTTGCCATTCTGGGCGGGGGGTAGTCGTCCAGCTGGTCCAGCAGAAAACAGTTCCCGCCTATTGTCAGCTCTACACCCACCCATCACTGTAGCATTGCTGACAGTGGCTTTGCTTCTCCAGACTCTCCGTCCTGCCCTGTGGTTGCTTAACAAGGCTTGCTCAGGCGCGGGGCTGGCTGCCACCAATAACTTTGTTGCTGGCCCATCAGACCAAAGACTTAAAAGCTTGCTGGACCAGACCATAACCCTAAAGTTGGTGGAGGCCACTTTTGCAGGGCAAGTGATGAAGGCCCCAGGACGAGCGTCTCTTGCACCCCCTCATATTCCGGCCCTGCCCCCGCTGCTCCAGCACATCTGGATTTGGATTGCCTTGCCACTACTGTATAACAGCAAGCATAACACCAGGTATCAATACTTTCCGCTTCCATGCTTCTTTATGGCCGGTTGCTGGCCTGACACACCACATGACATTGGCAACCAGTCAGGTTCACAGGATGGGCTTGCACAGTGCTGTGCGCCTGCTCACCCCACTGGCTACCAGCAGTTCTGACCAGCAGTGGAGGAATGTGGAAATGGTAAGTCGCTCTCACAAGCTACAAGGATAAACAGACCTTCAGGTAATTTTGACAGGAATTCCACATGAAATAGAATAGTAATGTGGGATCACCAGCAGCCAAATAACATATTGAGAAGCTTTGGTTTAACCCTTTCACTGCCAGCCTACCTAGCACTATTACCACGCGATTTTTAAGCATTTTGCACTATATGCGTTTAACTGTTTAATTGCAAGAATTTCCAGATAAATGATATATTGTTTTTTTTTTCAGAAGAGTTTTGGCTTTAACATGAAATGTCTTGTTGGTAATTTTTCAAGGTTTTCTCAGTATTTTTGGGTGAAATGTATGGTAACACATATGTATCAGTAGATATCCATTCCTGCCCAGGACACAACCCAAACTCAAACCATGCTTTAGGAGCTTTTCAAATAAAATGCAACTACTATGCGCACCTTTCAGTTTATCAAGAAAAATAACCCTTTACATTTGAAATACCCCCACAACCTATATATACTCTCAGAGTACACACTCAAGCTTTCTAGGCATACCAGGCTTGTTGTCGTTGGTGCAGATTTCTGGATCCATGCCCTCAACAAGTTCACTTATTGCACAGGTTTTACCTAAAAACAAATGAATAAAACAGACTAAAAACCCTATTTTTCCAAAATAACCAATATGAAAACAGTATAATATCCAACATGCATAGGTTCTTTTAACCCTTTTAACTTCAAGACTACTACAGATTTTGTCACCCTCTGTTTCCTGACCATTTTTTAACATTTTGGGCTATATTTAACTGTGATTTTTGAAGGATTATCCAGGAATTTTTGAAGAAAATGATTATATTGTTTTTTTCATCAGAGTTTGGAGTGCTTTCACAATATTTCGGGTGAAATTTGTGAAAAAAATAAATATAATTTTAAAAATGTTGTCACTTTAATAACAAATGTAAGTAACAGTACCACATATGTATCAACAGCCTCCCTGTTCATGCCAAGGAGACACCCCAAACTGAAAATAGTGCTTTATGAAATTTTCAAATCAAATACAATACTATTATGCGCACTATCAAGGGTTAAACTCTTGAATATTATTTTTATTTTTTAATTTTTAAAATTTAACATTTTTTAAAAATGGAGTGGGGTCCTCCCTTCCCATTAAAACCAGCCCGGGCATGAGCTATGGGGGCTGGTAGACCCTGGCCCTGAAGGCTACCAGCATGCATATCCCACAAGGCTTTGGGGGATGCAGGTAATGGGGCGAAGGGTAATGGAAAGTCACCCGCTTGACTGAAGGTGACTTGCAAGCCACCTACTGCCGTCTGAACTAATATATGGGTCTCAAGGACCCCATACTAGTTTGCAAAAGGTTAAAAGTAAAAAAAACACACAGCAAAAAGTCATTTTTTTCTACTTACCTCATTTCCATCGCCGCTCTCTATGTCCTGCACCGTCCGCCCCTGCACTTATAGGTGGAAGTGATCTCCAGAAGATAGGCATAGGCCCAAACCTGGTCTCCACTGATCACTGCCGTCTTCTGAC
This sequence comes from Gastrophryne carolinensis, assembly GCA_027917425.1. Lineage (NCBI taxonomy): Eukaryota > Metazoa > Chordata > Amphibia > Anura > Microhylidae > Gastrophryne > Gastrophryne carolinensis. The sequence goes on from CM051234.1 coordinate 396,907,535, forward strand.
AGCTCTCCGGTTTCCTGGAAGCGGCTTTTTATACTGACAGAATGAGATTACGTAATCTAACTTGCCGTATAACGGCCCCTCTCTACGGCATCCAGTGAGCTGCCAGCAAGCGTTGCAAGGGGGCAGGGAACAGCCATTCCCAGCCATGCTGAAAACCCCAGGTTGGCGTCCCAGCGGAAGAAGAGACGATGCTGGCGCTGGATCTCAGACTGGGGTGAGCGTATTTTTTTCTGTTTTATGACCGGAAACGCTAGGCACATTAAATTCATTTGGTTGGCGTTTATAGGTCAGAGAGGCAACTACATGATTTTTACATGATTGACATTTAAAGGGTTAATTATATATACGGCAACATACAGTATTTTAACTTTTACACATGAAATTGCCACATCCAGTCTGCATGCCCTCACACAGGTAACTGAAGCAATCTCGCTCCGCCTGCTCAGCCATGCGGCATGTGCGTTTCTCCCCCATGTCTGCCCAGACAGGCAATGTAAAAAATCCTTGTGTAAGTTATTAAGGGTAGAGCTTTAAAGCTATTGTTAGGTAATGACAACAAATGTTGGCTTTATGGCTTCAATAGCTGACTTGACCGGTTAAGCTGCTCTGCTATTTTTCCTTAAGCAATAGATAAGCAATAAGTAAATAAAGCTTGTTATTGCTTATTGGATAGCAGTTTACATGTATTTATAATGATATATCCAGTACACACCTATATTCAGCTACCAAGCAGATCTAACCTCAGGGCTTGTGTGTAGATGACTGCCCTCTGACTGTAATACAATGTTCTGCAAGTCACTATGTAGGCTGCTGCAGTGCCGGGCTGAGCAGCTTTCTGGCACAGGTAGCTAATGGTATAGAATGGAAGGCCTGGCTTTTCTGCTATAATGGCATGGAGAGAAAGCTATTTCATTCCCTAGTTCAAGACAGAAAAGTCTGATACATTCCAGTCCTAGGAGTGATTGAAGCAGAACTATATGCGTCTTTTGGTTGGAGTGGAGGAGGGTTAGACCTACAAATTGCTCTGCTGTCTCTTCCAATCAAATTCTTAGCAAGCCAGAGTAAGGAAGTCTCTGCTTTGTACTCTAAGCACACCAGCTGGTGTATGTTGCTAATAGAAACACATTGTGACTAGAGAAAACTTTTTTTTTTGCAAACAAAAAGAAAATAACAGATAGACTCAGCGCCTCGAGGACATCATTTTGTTACATGAACATTTTTAAAAATGCCATTGAAAGTGGAATTACCCTTTTAAATTGAAACCTGTAACAACCTTTGAGCATTACTATGAAAAGCAAATATAGAGACATCTGTCTAATGGTGTTAGGAAAATGGTTTTGAGTTAAAGAGGAAGTCCAAGCATTTTGTAACACTCCACCGCTCCCCCTCCCCCTGTACTAAGCCCAATATAGGTAATATAGAACTTACTTGGGGTGCACAATCTGCACTGAATCTGAAGTTGAGACCACGAGTGACCGTTCAGTCATCCAATCCTGTGCAGCAGTGTGACTGTAGACTGTACTGGTCTGTCACTCAAACCCACAGCTGCCATGGAGTGTCCTGCCCCCCCTCCCAGCGGCATCAGGGGAAGATTTTGCCGACCAGGTAATTTTTATTATTTTAATGCCTAAACCAGGCTTAGAACAGGGGTAGGGCAGATGGCTGGGGGTTACAAAAGTTTGGACCTCCTCTTTAAAGTCATACTATAGCCAAACACATAAAAACTTTATACTCACCTTTCATCTCTGCTAGTCCGGTGTGAAGACACCAGATTGTCCACTGTCCGTGCCGTGCCAGGCACCGCTCCCTTCTTCTTCGGTGCATCGATACCCCTGTGCAGAGGGACTATGTTGCACCCTGCCCCCTTGTCACAGGAACTATGGCACACCCTCTCCACCGGGGCACACCGTAGTCCCCTCCGCACAGTGGTGTCGAGGTGGCAGAGGAGGAGGGAACTGTGCCCGGTGCACATTGGGCGATCTGGTTAGTGTTTTTGCACTGGATTAGCAGCGATAGCCTGCGCAGGATGAAAGGTAAGTATAGTGTCTTTTCCGTTTTTGACTACAGTATGACTTTAAGTTTTGCACTGTAAACCACTTAATAGATGTGTGGCTGTAAGCATGCCATTTCCTTATAGTCAGCAATGGGCTGGTGAACACATGAGCCTCCACACTGTATGCTAGATGTAGAGTCAAGTTCAAGCCAAAGATTTGACCCAACATTGCACAACCACTACTAAAAAATGTATCTTAAAATGTCTGCAAAATGAATATTGTTTTGTTTTACATGTAAATACATTGGCAAGGTATTGATTCCATTGTCTGATTATAAGAGCCAGTATAAATGAATGGAACTTTGCTATGAACCAGTCACTTTTCACTGGGTAATAAAGGAAATCTATTTCTTTGTCTAACCTTTGTCTAACTTCTCTTCATAAATGAGAAACAAACATTTGTATTTGACCTGATGACATAATCAAGTCGTGTTCTAAGCTACAAACTAGACCAATGAGTAGTTAGTGAGTCAGTTTATACAGGCTGATAACATGCTTAAAGGTCATGGTTTCTGCTGGTTAACAGCAATCTTCAAGTCTGACCAGAGATTCTCAATTAGATTAAGGCCTGGGCTTTGACTATGTCATTCCAATACATTTACACGCCCCCCCTCCAACCACTAGCATTATGCTTTGGGCCATTTTCCTGTTGGAAGGTGAATCTCCGTCCCAGTCTCAAAGCACTGACAGACCAAATTTTTTTAAAGAATTTCCCTTTATTTAGCACCATGCATCTTCCCCTCAACTTGAACCAATTTCCCAGTCCCGGCTGCTAAAAAAACATCCCCAGTGCACTGTGGGGATGGGGTTATTGGGGTGATGAGATGCGTTGGATTTGTGCCAGACATAGCATTTTTCTTTGTGGCCGAAAAACTCAATATTGGTCTTGTCTGACCAGAGAACATTTCTCTATACATTTGGGGAGTCTCCCACATGTCTTGGCAAACTCAAAACTTCCCATGTCCTTTGCCACTCTTCCCTAAAGCCCAGCTCTATGGAGTGTACGGCTTATTGTGGTTGCATGGACAGATACTCAGGTCTCTGCTCAGGAACTATGCAACTCCTTCAGGGTTACCTCTCTATGCTGCCTCTGATTAATGCCCTCCTTGGCCGGTCTGAGAGTTATAGTGAGAGGACCTCTCTTGGAAAGTTTGTTGTGGTACAATGTTCTTTCCATTTGATAAGGGATTTGATGTTTCTCCAGCAGATTGTCAGAGATTTGGATATTTTCTCATCTCTTCCATTCCGGGGCACCACCAGTAGCAATGTGTGGTTAATCTCAGCTATAGGCAGGAATTGCAAGATAAAAAGAAATATATCTCCTCCCAGCCCATATAGGACAGGCTGTGGCAGGATCTCCTCAGTTCTTTTCTTGCAGTCACAAGGGACTGCGAAGATGTCTGGATTTTTAAAAAATTTCTTTTAGTTACAGTGCTGACCGGGATTGGAGGCTTCAACTCTTCCCCCAGCCCCTCACTAGATGCAGCAGTCCTGGGGAGCCCCGTTAGGTACCTGAAGTCAGTTCCTAAGCCAATAGCACGGGACTGTGCAGAGTGAGGGGAGTGTGAATGGGTCCAGGTAAGTGTACCGGGGCTCGTCCAACTGGGTCTGAGCCCCGAGAATCAGGACCTCACTGCAGCAGGGTACCTGACCTCTGGGCCTTGCAAGGTGTCGCTGCTGTGTGTCTCCCCCAGTCACTACAGTCCTGTGTTGCCTTACGCAGCTGCTAGGTTCCGTGCCTTTTGGTTGGAGAGCATGGTCAGTGGCCTTCGTCAGCAGGGGCATTGTGAGTCTGTCTCTGTCAGCCCAGCTGGGAAGGCTATGCCAAGTGTAGGCATAGACAGAATCCTAGGATTCTAGCTGCTACGTCGAGGATCTATTTAGGTATTTAGGGGTTTAGGATTTAGTTCTGGCTGGTTGGGGGGGGGGTCGTCCGGCAGTGGAGAGGAACCAAAAGCTGCGCATATGTCAGGGTACCCTCCAGATCACCAGACAGTTTAGATCGAGGAGCTTATTGAGGCAATGTTGGAGGTTCTGCACCTCTCTACTCCTCGGCCAAAGTGACAGATGAAGAAGGGTGAACTCTACAAGCGTTGGAAGGTCAGGCAGTTTTTTCCCAGGCTTTCCCATTTCGACAGGCTGGTGGCTTCCCTCTCTTCCTAAGGTCCTGGACTCCAAGTACCTCTTTCTGGATGAGGCGGTCTAGATTTGGTAGACAAACTGGTGTTGGTTCTGGCTCGGCACACTATTATTGCAACATAAAGGTGGAAAATCTGTAGGCCGATTATTTGAGCAGGGAGATGGTGGACCAGGGAAAATGGTCCCTTCACCCTGCGACTGGTAGGGAGTGCTGGAGGTGGACCTCTTTGCATCTTGGCACAATCAGAAGGTTCTGTGGTTCGTGTCCAGGGTGCAGGACAGGCCATGACGGTCGGCCATTCCCTGGTCAGGGTTCAGCCTGCTCTATGCATTCCTGCATTTGCATTGGGTCGTGTGATAAAGGTGGTCAATTGCAAGCAGATTCCCATCATCCTGATCACCCCACACTGGCCCAGAAGAATGTGGTTTGCAGATTTGGTCAGCCTGGCGGTGGAGCCTCCACAACTGCCCAGATCATCTGCAACACCTCTGTGGCACCCCAGTTCTCCAGCACTGGGTTTAGCAGCTTGGCTGTTGAGACCAGTATATTGGAGGAGAGGGGTTTGTTCGCCACTGGAATTCGGACCTTGATTCGAGCACGGAAACACTTATGCTCTAGAATTTACTACAGGACTTGGAGAGCCTTTATGTCTTGGTGCGAATCAAAGGGCCACTCCTGTAGGAGGTTCTCAGTACCCAAAATTGTGGAGTTCCTCCAGCAAGGCCTGCATGCTGGCATACAGCGCAGCACCTTTAAAATGTACCAAAACCACTGAACTTGTGAAATACATTTGGCCAAAGCCCCTGCCGATATTCCTTTCTTAGGGTGTAGAACTAGAAATGGATATTATCAGGAACACTTTTTTTTGCTGTCCCTCTGTAAGATGGCAGGAGATCAGTTATTGCATAGGTATGGCAATGACATCATTGCCACAGACAACAGTGGCAATGAATGAAGGCGGCGGAGCTTTACAGCTAGAACAAGCAACATTATCTGGGACTAGTGTGATGCAGGAGCAGTAAAAATTGGCAAAAGGTTCTCTACATAAGAGGAGCAATTCAGGGGATGATAGTTAAAAATGTGGGTGTTGGTCCACTTTAAGGGCCAGGTCTCTGCCCATTTTTTTCCAATGGATGATCGTGGGGCATAGGTTAATGCACACTTTCATGCAGGGCGCTGCACATGTTTGGCATCAAGGGCAGTTGATAGTCCCTTCCTGGGATCTCAATCTGGTCCCATCAGCACTGCAGGGGCCCCCTTTTGAACCCATGGTGGAGGCTTACCTGACAGCGCTCACATTGAAGGTGGCTTTTCTTGTGGCAATCACCCCCATCCAGCAGATTTAGAAGCTGGCAGCGCTTTTAATCAGATCACTCTTTTTGGTGCTGCATGAAGACAAAGCGGTGTTGCATGTGAAGCAGTATTTTTTGCCCAAGGTGGTCTCTCTCTTTCATCAGGAGATAGTGCTACCCTCCTTGTGCCCACATCACGCTCAGCATAAGGCTAAAGGAGCCAGCCAATCCGCGTGCTCAGTTTTGCTCAATTCGGCTCTGCTCAGTGTCTAAGAATCCGAATGACATGGAGTAGAGCCAAGTGTGCTGCTGGCCACATCCTCAATCACTTGTAGCTATCGGCGTTCCTGCACCGGCCATTCACAAAGGACTGGCACAGGTACATGATACAGCTAGAGGTGAGCAGGATGGGGGTCTGGGAACAGGTGGGTGAAACAGGCAGGCTTCACACAATTGGGGATCCTATTTTGGGATGCCCCAGGGAGTGGGACTCAGATGGCCCTGGAGTCTTTTAGACTTCAGTGCCTCTAAAGTTTCTCTTTAACTACTAAGGTGTCAGGTGGGTGCCTTGCTTGGACTGGAGCAGATAAAGTGCCTTGGTGTCACCCCCACACACAGACATACGCCCAACAATGGCAAACTCATTCCAGCACTCTTGATGTCACCTCATTCCCATTTTTACAAACACACCCGTAGTTTGTACTGTATATGCTACTAGTATTCAAGTACTAATATGGGCAGCGGTCTCTGCTTAGGCACCTTGATTTCTAGGGCTGCCTTGGAGTGGTTCATTCCAATAACCAATGATAGGCCCTTGTATATCTGCATCAACCTATGATGGTCTCCCCTCCCTCTCCCCCACTGACCAATCAGAGGACATGTGGATGGAAGAGGACTCGGAATGGAGCAGAAAGAGGTTGATTAAATTGTTACATACAGTAAAAGTCAACAACAGGGGTGGTGACGGCAGACTAAGCATAAGAACGTCAAGTGTTTGGCTGTGCAGGGTTACACAGCCAACATAAAGCTTTGGACAAAAGTGTGATATCAACATTGGAGCTTCAAAACAAGACAGATGTAGCCCGAAGGTATATCTCATTTTTCTTTTTTTTTTTATACTATATGCCTGGGATAGGACTTTAAATTAACTACCTCACCAATAAATTGGTGGTTATCTAACATAATCTAACAATAAAACTAAATGGAAAAATGTGTTAATCGTTAATAAACAGTGGACAGGTCTAACAACGGGGCATGGATGTTTTCCTTGCTGCTGCATAGATAACTGTGCAGTCACTTTATGTCCAAAGGACAGGGGAATTAATCTGTCCACTGTTTGCCTTTTCATAAGAATTCTGTCTTAAACAATAGATGTCATTAAAATTCTCTACACTAGCATTGTAACGCTCCCAACCTGATATGGAGCATGATCGCAGTGCAGGAGAAGAGGCTGATGGTCTACTGCCAATACTGAAAAGCGGTTTTGGCACTCAAAGTCTGGAAACTGTTGCCGCTGCTCTGTGCCCAGACACGGCAAATACGTTTTCAGCTCAGAGTAGACTTTCTACTGTTATAATATTTACCAAAAAAATGAAAATCTTCTTAGAATGTAGAAGTAAACAATTATATAACTAAAGCATTGTTTCTCCATAATGAAGTTCCCTTAGTTTCTTGTATAATAATGTTTTCTATTGTGTACATCCTGACACCTCTTTGGTGGTGAAACCCCCCCCCCCCCCCACTGACAGGAGGTCCAGACACACTCTAATACCATAGAATGGCATGTCGGGGCCGATGGTTCCTCACAAGTTGAGGGCACTAGGTTTGGTGGTCAAGTATTTCACATAAAAAAGCCCTGTTAACCTTAGGAATACAATACAGGTGTTTCTCTAACAAAATCCTGCTTGGTCTTCTACTTTTTCAAGCATTGCAAGGTACTTTTTCCATGATCTTCATATTGATGTCATGTAAGGGTACTCCAAAGAGGTGAATCAACTAGTATGAGTTTTCATCTGGGGACCATCCTCTCAGCCACAACTTGCATCTTATCACTTTGCCTGCAGGGTATAATATATATATAAATATAGATATATATATATATATATATATATATAAATATATATATATCTAAAGTCAAGAAGTTAAACAAAATGCTCCACCTTTTTCAGCATGGATTATGCCTGTTGTAGAAAAGAGGGACTTGATGAGTCTACACTTTGGTCAACTTGCCTTATGGAGCTCACCTGAAGCCACCCCCCCCCCCCCCCCCCGCACAGTTAAGCATTTATGCACAAGTAACTGAAGCCTGTCCCATGTGCCTCTTCTAGATGCTGTTGCAGGTGTCTAAAGCTTGCCCCCTCCTTTCCTTTCCACGACCACATCCCAAATGCGGTCCCCTGGACACCCCTTTACCTCAGCACTTCCTGCTTAAGTGAGCCTGATATGTGCAACCACTGTGGCTTAAGCTTAAGCTGGGAACACTAATAGAGAGAGATGGCCTTGTGACCACATTTAGAGGTGGTCATGTGGGAATGGAAAGTAAAGGAGGGGTGAACTTTGGAGCTCTGCTATAGTATATACAGCTCACTGCAGGAAATGAAAGAAAGGCACTGCCCCCTTGGGGCTCCCTCTCTGAGGAAGGAATGCACGTATTCTTGGAAAAGTAAACAATTGGGTGTTTTACTTCATGATAAACTGGAAAGGATTGTCCAGACCCAGTCTAAGAACAAATTATTGTCTGATTAAAGCGGACCTTCACCCTGAATAAGAGTGTATCTTATATGTTTCCCACACCGTGTACATACAGATAGTCCACATTATAAATCATCCTACCTGCATCTACTGCATGTTATGAGCCTTTAAACATCCAAGATGGCGGCTTATGGAAGCCGCCATCTTATCAGGCAGCCTGCAAACAGGAAGTGCCTCCTGACTGTGCTGCTCTGCATTCTGGGACTGCTGACCGTTACCTGACCCCAGCTCTGCTCTGTCTGAGCAAAGCACAGCTATAACCCACCCCCCTGTACCTTATCCCACTCTCCTCTCCTCAGTAAGTGTGATGCTTCTGAGTCAAGATGGCGGCGCCCATATCCTAAATTCCTGAACAGAGTTGCAGCCCAGTGGGGGAAAGAATAATAAGTTAGTGACTAAAAACGTAAAATATATTCATTTTAGATGCTGGGGAACCGTTTTTTAAGAGTTTGGGCTTTTCATTAAATCACGCTGAAGGTCCGGTTTAACTGCCATGCTGCTAATTCATCTTGTAGTGCTGCTGAATAAATAATATATAATAAACAAAAAAATGAATAAAAATAAAGACTGCACCTGAACTGCAACTGGAGAAACAGAAACCACAACTGTATCTGCATAGGTTCATAGCAGAAACTGACCAATTAAGAATATGAAGCAGTACATAACAAAGAGGGGGACTGTGGGCCTTATTTATATGTGCCACTTCGCATCTTTCTGGTGGCTATAGCGCCGGCATTTTGGTGCTGCGCTGTGGACTACAATGACGTTAGAAGTCACACGCCTAATGCTAATCATTGTTGCATCGGGTATTGCACGGCCTGTGTCATTGCCTTTTGGACCTGCCTGCCAAATATCCCAACGCCTGTGAGCGCCACTTTGTAACACAGTTTTTCCAGCACTGCACATCGTATTAATGATTTCTTCCCTCCTTAAAATGTTTGGCGCTGTATATTTCCGGCGTTAGTTAGCGTTTGATCATTACAGTTACAAGAAATCACGACTGGGGACAAAGGGGGCAAACTTTACATTGCGTTTAAACTGCATTTGAGTTGCTGTTTAAATAACACAGTGCTAAGCAAACAAAGCAATTAGAATCAATTTTATTAATCTCCCCAAAAATTGACATTTAGTGACATCTAGGTCCTCTGTTTCCATTATTGAAAAGTCCCAATGCAAGTTTTGTACAAATAAATGTGTGTAATTAATTATAACTTATAAGCATTAAACAGTTCAATCCAGTTCTGCTCATTGTGCTTTATGGCATCTTGACCTACATCACCAGGTTTCACCTGTCGCTGCTTCAACCAGAGCGCCCGGTGCTGCAACCTTTTGGGCACTAGTATTAAAAAAGACGCTACATGGCGGCTGCATCAGCCCTCCATTTTATTTTCTTAAAAAATAGCTGAGGCAAAAAAGTGGTGCTGTGTGACGCAGCCACTTCATAGCTAAGGCTCTGTGAGTATTTGTGCTTCCTGTGTTAGGCCTTTATTTAAGAAGCGCCAGTGCCAGCTAGTGCTAGATAAACGTCAGGTGAATGTCAGGTCCCAGTGCAAAAGGTGTATGTATAAAGGTCAAAATGAATTGCACTTCTGATAGTCCTAGGTAGTGTCCCATCTATTATGCGTGCCAGTGAGTACATGAGTGCCGGTGGAGTTCCCTACAGTGCCACATAAGACCAGGTGTACACCATGCACTTTGTGGCCTTATCCCATACATTTAAATGAGCTTGGTTAGTTCTAATTTTTAAAAAACTCAAAAACGGGGATGGCGACCAGCGCTGCATGCCTGTAGTCCTCTTTTAACTGTACCTGTGTGGGCGCTGTGTTTTTCGATTGTAAATCCAGTTGATTTCCTATGTTCCCAGCCGGCGCATAGGCTTATACAAGCCCTGCACAGTGTCTGTCCAGGAGCGCTCCAGCGCAAAGCACCGGCTGCTTTAATTTGGCGCCTACCAGAATGAATAAGGCTGCTGGTCATATTCTGCAGCACCTGGTGTATGCAAAGCTGTATTGCAAGCTATATCTGACCATGAGAACGATAAAAATATATAGAGAGAGAAAAAATGTAACAGACAGGATTTTCCAAGGACATCTCTTTAATAGACCATTTAAAAATAAACTGGGCAGGAACCTGAAAGCACCATAAAATAACTAGCATGATATTCATTTTGGTATGCAGGAGCTAAGTATAATTTCAGTGTTTTACATTTAGTAGGTGTATTTACTGAAAGAATGGAACCTTTCCTTCCTGTGGGTGTCAGTTGTCTATCAAATACCTTGTGTGTGCAGGAACAACCTGTCTGGGTCAGTGAGCACTGGCCTCTGCACATGATCACTAGGTCATTGCGGGTCATGCTAATTTTTTGGCGAAGCTCTTGGAACTTTGGGTGCACATTTGGGTATAAATTGCAACCGACATCTAAATTAGAACTAGAATTTTTTTATTACACTTTTTTTGTGTTAAAGAAGCTCACCGCCATGCAGTTTGCTGTTTACACCCAAATGCACACCCAAATTTAAACTTACTTTTTCAAATAATTAGCATGGCCCCACATTGAAGGCTTTTACACAATTTGGATTATCTGAAGCCCCAACATACAATGTGACATGCATAAACAACACTGATATCAATAGTAAAGCTACAACATTGAATCTGTGGTTTGTTACACTGATTTCCACGTGGTATACCAGCCTAATTCTCCCTGTAACACTGCCAAATTTAAGATCTTTTGGCAGCTCAATAAAATGGATCATTGTAATATATCTAGCAGCAACTGGTAGAACTTGTGAAAAATAACTCCAATATATGTAACTGACCAGAAGGTGTGGTTCACAAAACTGATATTTGACTTGACTGGTAAACAATTGGTAGGATATGCCAGCAGTGATCTTTGCAGGATGTGACTAAGAGGTTAGACTAATAGAACATGATTAATTTGCATGCAGACAATGGACTTCACGTCTGAACTGCATAGAAAAAGGAAAATTTTTGTTACAGTGCCATCATATATTTGTACATCTGAGCAGTACAGGAAGAGATGGTTACAGAAATGCAGGGTACAAGGAAATGGAGGGTTGACATAATGAATGACTATGAAGGATGGATAAACAGATCCAGATCATCATGTCTTTTAGTATGTTGTAATGCTTCGTAAAAACATCATTATGGTAGATCTACAATTGGGCTTAACATGAGCAATTAACACCAAACTAGCAAAGCAAGAGTCTGACTGTGTTCAGCTCTGATACTTTTATGATAGGACTTTATACAATACTAGCACTGCCTTGTTAACTTTTTATACCTTTACTTCTTTGTATTATTATAATTAGCTGTATATTGGCAGAGTTTGTATGCAACCATTACAAATAGGCAGCTTCTGTGGGGTATTGGGTAAGGGTCAGCCTAGAATCATGCATTCTCCTAATCTTGTTTCTTGTGCCAACGTTTCAGAACTGCTTCTGTATTTCATCTAATAAAATGTAATGAGCGCAGTGGTGAATTTTGTGTTTATTTTTTTATCCTATGAGATATTATTCTTAGAGGTCAGGTTAGGTTCTAGATTCGCTTTAGGTGACATACACCGTTGTTGGATGTTTAGGGTCAGGTTTGTGATTAAGAGTTTAAGGGGTTTTTCTATTACGTTTTGGGATTAGTTTGCCCTTTTTCTGCTATATAGCTGCTGCATAGCTACAGTCTGCTATGTAGTGTAGGTCAAAAGATGTAACTTAATGAATGTTACCATTTACCTACTGTGCTAAAACACAACACAAACCCAAATCAAATTGCAGCACATAATCAAATGGCAGCACAAACAATGTATGTAAATCCCAAGCGATTTTAATGGTTGCTTTGATCTGGCTTGTTCATGTATTTTGAGGTGTCCATTTGCGTCTTGGGCAAATCATGCCAAAAGCTATATCTTTTTTAAAGCGGACCTACACTCTTCCTTGCAACTATCTGCAACTATCTGCCAGGGTAGGTCCTGGTTCATAGGGACACTAAACTAACCTAGCACACCGCCTCACAATATACATGAGCCCTGCATTAGAGAGATACTGTCTTTTACCTAGCAGAGCTGCACCTGTTGGAGGGATATTTGGGGGGCAGTTAATAGCTACAGACATGAGTGGAATCCACAGCTCTTTCAGTAGGAGACATCTCTTCACTGAAGTGCAACCAAAAATATAAATAGTGGGCTGCTTCTTCTTTTAACACCCTTCTGAGCTCCTTTCTCCCCGAACACCTTGTGGGAGGCCCTCCCCACTACTGCCACCATATTGGGTCCCACAGTTTTGAGAGTGGCCATATCCACCCCTGCCTATGATCTGGTCCAATAATTCCAAAGCCTCAGCTGATCAATGCTCTCAATGGCCATTTGGGATGATGCTCATGTGCCAGTCATGGGCTGCTTGGGTCCAGTAAATTCCTCGGCTGATTTTTGGCCCAGTCCACCGCCCCATGCCAACTGTCATCTTTGCCTTGTAATACTACAGGACTTTGAAAGGTTAAAAAGTGAACATTTTATATCCTGCTGTTAGCTTTCAAAGGGAAAATCTGGAACCTAGTTTAATCAAGATTTTCTATTTCACGAAGTTAAGCAAAACTGGAAATGTCACCAAGGCTCAGCCAATAAGATTTCTGGAACCATATTGGTTCTTCTGGACAACTGCTCGGGTTTGGGTCCACTTTTTCTTACACTTGTTTAAAGCTGCTCCTAAGAATTTGCCAGAGCCCCCTCTCTGATACTTGGCAATTTAAGTATATTTCATCATCCAACATGATTCAATTTTTAATTGAAAAAAAAACAGCAGTATTATGGGCTTTTGGCAAGTGTAAATGATTAGCAATAGGTCCCATAACCACTGCTGAGATTCTATAAAATAAAACAATGCATATCTGAACTGTGTATGTGCCTGTCTCAATAAGCATGCTGTGCTATACTTCTATTTCCATGTCAAAATGTTACTAGCATATTACAAAATGAATAGGCTTTTATTCTTTGCACCCAGCCAAAAAATCCATTCTATAATAACTGTGGTCATATTCTATATACCCGCCCCACCAGCTTTATAAGCCTTGTAACTAAAAATCAACTGCAGGGAAATCCTAATAAATATTATTCCTACTGTCAGGATTTCGGATGCCCTTATTTCAAAGAGTTGATCCGCAACTTGGAAAACATGGAAAAACAGCTTATTTTATATAGGTAACATGGATCAGTTAGAGAGGGGGCCAAGATCCATGCAGATTTATATATGTGCCTATAGTTGCACTTTAAATATTTGTATCACAGCCAAAATGATAAAGCAGCTTCTTTACAATCTGCCTTACTTGGAGGTATTGGACCATAGTAAACAAATTTCCAACTGCTCAACCAAACATTATAATTCTTATGAACTAAAGCCATCTTAGATTAAAGAGATTTCCTTACTGCGCTCTGTTATTAAATTACTTGATTAAAAAAATAATATACATAGGGTAACTTGACCTATACAACAACAAATTCAAAGAAAATTTTACATTGACATATACTCCATTGTGTTATAAATGATCTTCTCTCTTCTGGTCAAGCCTGAAAGAAAACAAAGATCGGTGTTATTATTAAATGTGTTGGTATAAAGCAGACAATGTGCTGTAGAACAAATGACCTGATAAAGTAATGTATTGTTTAATGACATGCAGGCTAAATCATACAGGAAATGCTAGAAACAATGAGCATTCTACTTCTACAAAAAAAGTACCCAGGATTGTTTACGACCGCGTTGCATTCCTTTGAACATTCATTATAGGCAGAGCCACCATTAGACATATTTGGGCCCCATACAACTATATTGTCCGCCCCCCCCCCCCCAATCTCTGAACTGAGCCCCAGGCCCAAAGGCAGCTCGATTTGTTTAAATATTCAGACTAAGTGACAAGCTGAGGTTTAAATGGGGGCCCTGCCAACACATTATAGGTTATGGGAGCCCAGACACAATATAGGCTGGGGTGGGTAGGTCCCTAGTTTGAACTTAACCTCAAGGAAAACCAGCCTCAAATATCATCAGCAGCCATAGAGATAGCGTGGCAGCCAGCAAGGCTCAGGGCTAGTGTGCCATCACAGCCACCTGGCTGCCCCCCCCCCCCATTACAGCCTGGCCTTCTGCCCCATTCTGGAGTCTTGGCTGTCCTGACCCAATGGCTGCCCTGATTATAGGGAAATTTATTTTGGGTGTATCTATAGATAAACTTTGGCTTTGGTATATAGTTAAATTTGACTATGATCCAAACTATATTTTAGACTCTGTCCTAGTTCTACTAGCCCAACATACCTGGCATAGGGGCTGGTATCCCCAGGGCTTGACGGCCTCCAGCCATGGAGGTGTACTGATTGCTATGAATATCAACAAAAATGATCTCTGCCTGCAGAATATGGGGGTTATGCTATTTATCTGGTACAGCAGGCTGCACCAGTGTTGTACCTTGTGATGTGAATTGCATCCTGCATCTCGGTGAGCTTTTATTTTAACACACAAGAAAGTGCAATAAAAAATATTTGTTCCAGTTTTTCCCAAAAAATCACCTGTACCTGTGATGGGGTATTGTCACAGATGAGATTGATTCATTTTTCCAATGAGCTATGGGTATTTTATTGGTATTTTAAATACAGCAGGACCCTATGGGGTATGCAGAAAATATGTCAAATTATTTTGCATAGCCCATAGTTATTCTTACCTCATTTGAAAAATTATGTCCCTAAAAAAAAATGCCCCATCGCAGGCACAAGTGATATTTATTTTTATTTACACTTTCTTGTGTGCTAAAATGAAAAAGCTCACATGTGCTGGTTGCAATTCATACCCCAAGATACACCATTGGTACACAAAGCTTTACTAATTAATTAGCATGACTCTCGATCTTGATATCCCTGTGCCATCCATTAGATTTATTTGGTAAGTTTAAAAACATAATCCAAATGCTAAAAGATACATACAAAACACCTGTTGGGCCCCTAGCCCCAATTCAGCCCTTCAGAAAAAGTTTGATACCCTTGGAAGAACACCATGTCCATGTCACCATGTGTGAAGCTCTCTAGGCTCTTAAAGGGGTTGCATGTAATTGAGTAAGACTATCCGCAGGCCACACCCTATTTGCCAAGCTGGTGGCTTTTTGGGCCCCCTATACTTTGATATTTGAATGGACCTCTTCACCCGCCCTTGTGCTGCCTCAATCCCACATAGAGATAGGCACTACAGTATGGCTGTTTCAATGCAATCTGCTCTAGAAGCTTATTTAAACTCTGGGAGCAGGAAAGCAAACCACCTAAGAAGCTGTCATCTGCTGATTATGCAGGTGGCTACTACAATTTATTTTAGAGTGAAATAAGAGTCCCCCTTTATTATAAAACAACTGCATAATGTTAGGTACACTTTTAACAAAATGGGATTTTTAATGTGATTGCTTGTTTTTGCACAATGTCCCCCAGATATGTCATCATGATCTTCCCATGCAATTCTGAGGCATGTGCCTGCTTTAGTTGTTTTTCTTAAAGCAGACCGAAAGTTAAAAAAAAAGAAAGTTCAGTAAATTGCACCCGTAAAGCTTCACTCTGTCAATCAGTGACAAACTATTTGAGGGGGCTTAACTCCATGCAGATGTTATGGAATAGTAGGCAGATTCTATGCTGCATAAATGCGGCCAGCTTACCACCTACATGAGTCCAGCTTATGAAAACCCAATCCCACAGTCATAATTGCCTCACATATATCTTGACCCAAGTATGCAAAATGGGCTCATAGATAATTCTGATTGTACAACAATTGTGCCAGCTGCTTGCATGAATAGGATGCAAGGTGAAATAGCATGTTTGAGAAAATGGCAACTACGCTTAAAGAATCTATATGCACTGCAGTGCAGGAAGCATTCCAGGAGAAGTTATTGCAAACACCGACAGCATCATTAACAATTTCAGTGCAATCGGCAGTAAAAGAATCAATTGCAGCAGAAATCAAGGAAATTTGAAAAGACCTACAGTAACTTTCAGCCCCAAAAATTGAAACGTAGAACCTAGATGGTCCAAAATGTTTTCTTTTTGAAGGGGTTATTACATTTTTTAAAAGTTTGTTCCCTTTTGTCCCCAGCAGTGATTTCTTGTGACCAGAGCCAGGGAAATACAGCAGCAAAGATGGAGGATATGATGACGTTGAGCCTCAGAAAAACGGCAGTACAAAGTGGCGCTCACTGGCGCTGGATAATTGGCCCTTGGGTCCAACAGGCTGTGGAGCTGCGCACTCAATCACTGTAACATTGGCAGAGGGAGGTGTCCTGAAAATGCTCTTAGCACAGTGGAAGAGCCAATCACAGGCCAGCTGAGATGAATTCAGGACAGCGCTGGTTTTGTAGCTTGCCCACAGACGCCCCTTATCTGAAATCTAGCAACACAAATTAACCAAATATGATTGTCAGCTGTCATTGTTGCTACATACAAAGTCATATAAAGCAATATATAAAAGAGATCTTACTCCTGATCCAGAGAAGTCATTTCGGGCTCACTTGGCAAACAGGCAGCTCTGGTCGCCATAAAAGAAATTAAAAAGAAGAATGTAACTTGCGGCAGGTTAATTGGGAACAAATAACAAACTATGCAAATGACACTTGAAACCTGGCACAGCTAATTCGCTTTTTTCCTTATTTCAGACTTCTTTTGATTTAGTTTAAGTTAAAATGTTCCAGGGTTCGCATTGAACATAAAAACGTTTTTGAAGGTTAACTTTAATTTAATCAAAAGGGTCTACCTATTATTTTTGAGTCTAGGAGGGTTGAAATCTAACCATTAAATGCTGGGGAGGGAACAGCTGTTTTATTTATGTATATCCTTTATTTTATACTTTATAAAGATGCACAGGCACTAATGTTCACATGAAGCCTCATGATGTCACTGGAAAATATCATACAGCACACAGCCGGTGGATAACGTCTGGAAAATGAATATGTGTCACACAGACAATTAAAGGACTTGGAACGGGCAGTTACAGGGTGGAGCAGTTACCAGTGCAGTCAAGCCAGAGCACTAGTCATCAGCTAGACACAGCATTACTCTTGCAGTTACTGTAGTTATTGGCATTAACATCCCAAATAAAAACAAATATTTAACATGCCATTAGTGTAGTTTTACCTCATTTGCTTTTTATTTTTAAATACATAGGCTTTTTGGAAAACAAAACACATTCTTCAGCATTTTGCCCATGAGAATCAACAACATTAGAGTGAAATAACATCATTTTGAACCCCAATGTCAGTCTACAGCCCTGTAATAAATAGGGTAACGATCCTGTCTAATTACTTAAATATGATTCATAGTAAAAGCTTTCTGGTCTGGGTGTAAAAAGTAGGTTTGAAAGCATGTATTGAAATGACCATTTAGGCTATACGCCATTGCGCTAATGGCTTCTTCTTTTTTAAGGACTTATTTGTGTATATGCAGGTCTGAAGTTTGCTTGTCGATCCACCACACACTTCTGCTGTAGACATGACATTCAGCTCTGGGTAAACTGCAGCAAAGGCCCCTGTTGCTGAGTAATTTGTCTTGTTGCTGTATCTATTGGGAAGTCTACAAAGCAGGTTGGATTTTGGATCTGGGAAGTATCTCAGGAGCTATCACTTATAGTAACTGGGTGATGTATTGTCTATCTACCCTCTTCAGCCAAATCCTGTGTGATATTTAGTATACATTCAGCTTCTTGGCTCTCCATTGAGACAATGCAGATACATCCAGTGATGAACTGGAGCCTAAAATCAGCCTGAGAATTTACCGGCAACCCACAGTTAATAACCAGCCCCACTGAGCCCCCTAGTGTGTGCTTCCTGGCCAATCAACAAAAGGAATTTCAAGGCTTAGGCTATAGTACAGGGCCAGAACATTGGCTGGGGGTTCTTGGCTGTGGGGTACAGTAAGGCCAGCTATATGGGGACTGTGCGACTCACTGGGAATTTTCCTGTTCTCCCTATAGCCTCTCCATCCTTGGATACATCTGAGCATTGGCACCACTAAAGACTGTTCCCCAGCTTTATTTAGTGCCAACCACGAGGAAGCAGGCTCGCTCATTGATTGGCTGATGGGCTTCTAAAGCGCTGCTGGTCTCAGAGACAGAAAAGGACCCTAGGCAGTGGGATTCCCCTGGTGGTGCCTGCTCCTGATTGTGACTTTTAATAATCTTGGGGATCCCTCTAAACACCACTCAGAAGTGTGATGACCCAATTAGATAAGAACTAATACAGTACAATGTTGTTCTCAAGTAGAGGCTGCAGAATGAGAGCAAACATCTGATTGGCAGTTACATGCAACGTTATGTTACATTACATTTCCTGTGCATTGATTTTTGTATTCTTCTCAGTGACACACAGTCATGGAACAATACACACATTAATACCAAAACTGGACATTTTTTTCTTACTTGGCAGCTTCACTCTCTTTCAGTTCTTCATCCAGCCTGTGTAAGTTGTCATTTAATGATGCAAGAAAAACAAGAAAAGGGAAAGAAGCAAGCATAGCATAAGAAAGGGATTCAGCAAAGCACAGCCAGGGCAGGATTTTTTTTTTTTGGGGGGGGGGGGCATAACTGTTTTAAATATACTATACTCACTAAAGAGTGATATGTTTTCATTTTTGCCTTTTTATTATTGGGCAGAAATTAGGAATGCAAGTCGAGGACCTGCATGCTAACTAGACACTACATAATAAGATTAATGTTGTACATATAAGTGCGGCTATATGCAGGGGTGTTTTTAGGGGAGGGTGAGCATGGCAGGTGAGCCTTTATCCTAGCCATCCTGTTTTCTGCAGCCAGGGTCAATATTAGTGGTGCAGGCCAAATCATCCCCTGATACTGGGCTAAAGGATAAGGCACAGCAAAATCTTCCCACACCGTGCGCTATTTTTCCTAGAAACTGCCCTAATTATATGTACAGGGGAAAACTTTATAATTTGGATGCATCTAGCCATGGCAATCTCCTTTTACCACAACAATCAACTTTGAATACAGGAAAAAATAATTTTCAGCTAGATTGTAATAAAGCAATATATGGAGTCTATCTGTCCTTAAAATGATATAGTTATTCCTTGTACTGGTAAACACACACACAAAAAAGTTACTTACCTTAGAGCCCAAAGGCTTGATCCTATCAAGTCCATCATGATACTGCAGTTTCAGTGGTTTTGGCTCCATTGATGACAGAACGCTTCCTATCCAGCCCCATTGCATGTCTCTGCTGCCAGTCAATCTCCCTTATTCATTGGCAACAGAGAGTGTCCACCACTGATATATCATGGCATTCATATGAGTGCCAGGAGCTGGTCAGGTTTTGGAGTTGAGAGCATTGCAACTGGACAACACTATGAAGGATTGAGTCTGCAGGCTGACAGGTGAGTGAGGTTTGTTGCCTGGACATTCCCTGTTTTTCCAGAACCTCCCACAAAATTGAAAGCAGAACCGGCAGGTCTTGCAATATTCTTTTTTTGTGTGCTGAAGCCTGCTAAACCAATGGCAGCCACTAGAGAGATTTCTTTACAAATTCACAATGTTTTTGCCCAAATTTGTCATGTGAGGCTCACCTAAAATGATCTCACAGAGGGGACGGCCACATAACCTGCAAAGGATATTTGCCTATAGTGTAGGGCAGTACTTTTTAACCTGCCATACATGTACCCCAAGGGGTACGCAGTGTTGTACAGCGGTGCACCAATAGGGGGTATATGATGTGACTGGTATATTATTTTAACAGTAAAATATTTGTTTGGGTGCATGTCAGTGAGAGGTCTCCTTTTAGGTGGCAAATAGTCACCCAGCCCCAGAGTTAGGGTTTTGAAGCCCAAATTATCTTTTACATTTTTACAGCGTACAGCTCATTTTATTCATGCTTATGAAGGGGAAAATAATTTTAAACCTGAACTTTTTTATCGTCAACCACTTCATTTATGTGTGACTGTGAAAATATATGTGCATGCTTATATGTTTAGGTTATTTTAATAAAATAATGTGATGAGAAACCCTCTAGAAGGCATATGGGTAAAATCAAGCATATTGTTTGCACTTGGACTTAATGTTTATATGTCCAAAAAGTCATCCTATTTAACATTAACATTTAACCCCCCTATTTATGGTTTCTCCTTCACCTGCCTTAGTGGTGTGTGTGCTATTAATCATCTACAACAGTTTGCAATTTAGTTATGTTCCTGTGTGTGGCAAATAGAGTTGAAATAGGCAGAGACCAAGAGCACACTTGACAAGAAGGAGGCCAGTGGCTAGTTCATCACAGCGATGGGGTATCCTGATTGCTGATGCCAACACCATTGCTTTTATGACTTTGTGCAGCCCCGTACTTACTACTCCTCAGTCCTTGCCGCCAAACACATGATCGGCGGGGGGCAAATGGGTTCAACTATAGGGCTGCCCTAGAAAGGTTATGTGCGGGGGCATCAGAAACTTGGATGCCCTTACGCCAGAGCAACCTTCACTTTTTTAAAAATGATCTAAGTCAAAATATCTAAATAAATGGAAATGTTACCTATTTTTTCATCTTTGTGTAGTCTAAATGACATCTCCTTACTGACTTAAAGCGGTCAGTCCCACACTCATTTTCTACATAATGCATGTGTGGCCCTATTGAGACATTCTTAGAGGGGCATCCAGATAGTTGGAGCCCCACGCATAGACCTCCACAATCTCTAGCTGCACCTTACTCCCGTGATGAAATGTGGTACTGCGATTTCCAGGTAAAGATTGTGGTGGTCCATGGGGGGAATAAGCAATCTGGATGCCCCTTCCGAGACATGCAGCCCCACCACCTATTATGTAGAAAAGGGGTGTGGGAGAGCTTTATAGCATGGGGTAAAGGGTAAACGTTATGAATGTCACACATAGGGCTGAATTTAAGAAATTTTTCGTGCGGGCACTAGATGAGGGTCCCTTCTGAGATGCTATCAGTGCCTGCACTGTTGAGGCGGCTAGAGGCAGCCAGCACTCACTTCCAGCTGGTACTATATAAGGCAATGCACTACTGCCTAGCGCCATCTGGGAGCGCAGGTATTGAGCAAAATCTAATTTTAAAAAACACAGCATCCATATGGGCGCTATCATTGGGGGATTCCAGGCACACAGCGACTATTGCAATCCCCATTTGTTATTTTTTGGCAGGGGGGTGCTAGCCTGCAAAAATAAAAAAAACACAGGGAATTGCACTGGGGACACTTGAAAGGGATGCCATATGTTTTGCAAGTATTCCGTGGCACATGCCACATGTTTTGCAGGTATCTTATCTGGCGCTGTAGGGAACTCCGTAGGGCACTCAGGGAACTATTTTTCTGTGAGAAAATCTTTCAGAGAAAGGGATGTGCGCTCATCAGTCCAAGGTCTGAAAAAGCAGGAGGGGGCCAAGCAAAAAGCAGGAGAAAACATGCTAACTGCAGGGGAACATCTTTGGATTTCCCAGAGAAGCAGATTATACAGCCACGAGGAACTGAGGGTTATATTGTGGTACAGAAACCATAGTTATTATTTTAGGAAGATATGTGCTAAAGTAAACTTCATGCAAGCATACATCAAGAGAAAGCACAAACCAAATATAATGAGCAATCTAAAGGCAGTTAGTGTTAGCTAAGCTAGATGGACTTCTTGGAATTACCTGACATTCCTCGGGAAACACCTTGACTCTTCATACCTTCCAAAAGAAAAGTGATTGAGTGGGGGGCATAGTGAAACAGGGTTGTGAAAGAAAATCTAGAAAGGGTTTGTGGGTTGATCTGTGTACACCGATATTGTGCATGCACCATATAGTGAAGCTTAAAATACTATAAATTAGGAAGACAAATGCCTGAAGAATGCAGTATGAGATTCCTAAATATCTAGTAAATAAAATGTACTGCATAGACTAGTGTGCACTTTTAAATGATTGATGTGTATGTGGAAAGCTGCAGTGTTGCTTGTTTGACTCTTATGTTGTCTCAAATGTGACACATATTGGGTTTGATACATTTAAGTTCCATAAAAAACTCTCAGGAGATCCTTACTAAGGCTGGTTTCACACCAGTGCGTCTGTGGAGCGTTTGTGCTTTCAGGTGAGCACCCCACAGCCGCCTGTGAAAAGCTGCCCATAGTAATCTACGGGTGCTTTCACATATGCATCGGTCATTTGCCCAGAGGGGTATGCATAAGCCCTGCCAGCAGCGTCCTGTGGGCACAGTGATAGCAATCTCCCTCCATAGTGGAGAACGCTAGCGCTGAACGCCATCCACATGCTGACACCAGCCATTCCGAGTGCAAGTGGACTGGTGTGAAACCAGCCTAACTTGGAAGAGTTTTCGTAATAGATAGCGTAATAGATCACATGCACTAATTAAAAGGGAACGTTAATAAATCAAGCTGACTGCCTTCTATATTTTTTGTAATGTAGCTACTGGTCAGGGCAAATCTAAGCTCAAAGATAAATACTGATGAAAAACAAAGATGTGGTCCAAACACAGCTGCACTAACCATGTGGTGCTATTTAAGAGCAGTTAGAATGAGCGTGAGGCCATGTATGTATCATTTACCATAAATAGCCACTGCTACAAATGAACCTTCACATGTTTATGGCTGTCCACGGTCCAAGGAGGGTATTGCTGCTAACAATGGGGGTAGCACATAGTTTCTGCCCGAGAGGCCAGGTAAGCATATTTTTTAATTTCATTTGAGGTTAGCTGGAGAAGGAGGAAGTCGGGGGGATATTTTGAGAGTCTAGGAACACTTTAAAACCCTGGTAAATGCCTAAAAAACAGTTTCTGTCACTCGCCTTTGCGCGGGGGGGGGGGGGGGGAGTGATAAAGGAAACTGTGGCCTCAGGGTGCTGGACTGCTTTAACTTTAACAAATATTATTACAATTTTAGTGTGTTAAACTTGAAACAATAACTGGTCACTTTAATTTTGTAGGTTGTACAAACTGCCTTTGGAAATTCCTACCATTGTTCTCTTGGTAGCCCCTCTTGGTAGGCAAACTCCAAAAGCATATAACAAAAAAACTGTATATGGCTGTAGAAGTGTGCAAATGTCTAATTTTCTGTATTTTTATAGTTTGTCATTAATGATTAGTTTTATTTATTGTAATTTAAATTCTAATTTAAATTTTAAATTTGAATGGTGCTCTGTAAATGTACATAGATCGAAATTCACTAAGAGTTGAAAAAACATTTCATGGTAGTAAAAATTCAATTCATGAGAAAAAAGCCTGAGAATTTCACTGTTAGTGAAACACCAGATAGGAAGACAATGAAAGTCAAAGTCACTTTTTTACTCCTGAAAAAAAGTATTTTTACCCTTTTTACCTGTAGTAAAAGGTACCATTGACTTTCATTGTCTTCCTATCTGGTGATTTGCTAACAGTGAAATTCTCAGGCTTTTTTCTCATGAGTTGAATTTTTTACTTCCATGAGAACTCTAAGTGAATTGAGGCTATTGTTTTAAAATGCTACAATATACCTGTATACTGAATGTGTTACAATATGTTTGTATGTCCTACATCTACAAGAAATATCTTTTGTAATCTTTTCTCTGAGCCATGTTAATTTGCCATGTCACAAGATAATATTGTACTTTAGAAACCCATTGTTTCTGTATTTGCATTGCATCTGATGATGTCATCAGATGACAAGACCTGGTATTGCGCTATTGTGCAAATACCTTGGCCAGACATCCTGCAAGGAAGTTGCATGCATATAAATACTAAATTTACATTAAAGTGGACCAACACCGAGAGGTGATCGGCCCGGAAATCTATAAGATTCCCGGGCCGATCACCTCCCACCCCGCGGGACATCCGAGATCGGGATGTCCCGCGGGGTGAAACCCCCCCAAACACCCCAAATCACCTACCTTATCTTCCGCCGCCGCCGCCTCCCTCGCGCCCCTCTAGGCGTGCGCGCCCCCGCGCCGGCCGTCTGTGAATGGCCGGCACGGGCGCGCGCGCGCCGAAAGTGACGCGAGGGAGGCGGCGGAGGCGGAAGCCGCTTGGACGTTCCTGTTCCCCGCCTGGACGTTGGCGGGGATTGGACCGGGCAGTCACGTGGGAGCGGGGAGAGGTGAGTTTATTGGGGTTTCTGGGGGGTTTCATACAACGGGGCACCCCCGATCGGGGTGCCCCGCCGAAGTGGACCAAAACCCAGGATAGTCAAAATCCTGGGTGTTGGTCCACTTTAATGTTTCAATTACAAACTGGTTTTCCGACTCTCCAGAAATTTTCAGCTTAGCTTAGCTTCATCAGAGCTGAAAAATTGTATCTTCAACAACCTTGCTTCGCTGACAAAGACCAAACCTAAAAAATGCTGAGGGTCTCCGTGATGCAGGTCCACTAACATCTGCTGGCCACAGGCAAGGTGCCTATGCTGTAAAGTGATGCCCTTCTTACATGGTGAGATGGCTGTCCAATGATGTGGCCACCCTGCACCAGTAAAATGTTGGCTGGCTCATGAAGAAACATCTTAAACCTTCTCAACCAGTGGTATGTGCTCCACTGGTGGTAGGCAAAATCATGTGGTACGTGGCGAGGCTGCAGACTGACCTGTACCTCAACCCGATATTCTACCATCTATACTTTACCCAAACATGATATGCTCCAAGTAGAAAAGTTCTCAAACAGGTGATGTAAACTATTTATGGCCATTTCATGTGTTTTTCGTTTTTGACACAGCGAATGACAATCTAAACAACCCAAATTATACCTGTATTAATTAAAATGGAAAGTGGTACTTTATGAGAAAAGGTTAGGAGCCACTGTCTTAAACCAAAATCATTGTTGCCAGAATCTCATCCAGGTATCCCCAACCTTTCTTATAGCAAGAGCCACATTTACCACTGAAAGATGGTTGGGGGGCACATTCAACTTGAATAGATTGTAGAAGTCGAATAGAACAGGAAACAACTGGAAATATATGAAAAGCAGCCAACCTGATCATTAAAGTGCACCTAAACTTAGAGGGATGTTTATGTCGTCACTTTCCATCCCCAGCCCCTATGCCCCAAAACAGCCTGTGCCTTTTTTTTTTACTAAAGCCTTATATATTTTTTTTTTTTTTTACTATAACCTAATATTGATAAAAAAAACACAAATTGAAAGTAGTATTATGGTGAATGGCAGCAATATGGTGATTAATTCAGTTACAACTAAACGGTCACATAATGGCAGTCAGGTCAAAGTCCTCCCAGCTGAGCTGTGTGCACTGTAACTGAATATATAATTGCTGGGAAGCACTAGGAGGTGGGGCTGCTCGGCCAGGGAGCAATATGACTGACTGCATCCAGTTTGTGTTGTTATGAATATTGGGCAAAGGCTTTAGTAAAAAAAAAAAGGGCACTGGACTGGAGATGGAAAGTGACCATATAAACTTCCCTCTGAGTATATGTGCACTTTAAGCACCTAAGCACCCAGAGTGCTCACTGACCCCCCCCCCATACTCAAAAATGTAATATACAGAATGTGTGTAAATCACCTTAGCCCCCAAAAATTGATCACACAAATCTCCCCCTATAAAAAACTCCCCCTAACAAGTGGATCTCTTAGTTAGAAAGAGGTTATATGACAGAATTGGGCAGGTTGAGAGTGTGCTGGCTTACCTGCCTTTGAAGCTTCCTGCACCACACTTCTGTTTCGGTTTCTGAGCTTCTGTCCTCCATACGACCCAGGAATTTGACATGGCATGCTTTAGACTACTGAAAGCTGCCAGGAATGGTAAGCTGGCATCCTTCAGTACCTGCCCTGCTCTGCATTAACCACCCCACCCTTCAACAGTGTACTCAGCAGAAAGCCTGCAAGCCACATAGCAGAGATACATGAGCCACATGTCCCAAACTCCAGGTTGGTGAACACTGATCTCATGTCTGAAGGTAACGAGGGAGAAATAACCAGCAATAGTTATGTTAAAGTTGTGTCTAATATGATACCTTGTGATCGATTAATACGTTTGCGAGATTGCGAGGCTAGCGAGAGACCCATGCAGCTATACCCAAGCATTGGACCTCTTATCCACCAGCGAGCTCTGGGTATAGCTTTAGAGATGAAAAAGATCATTTGCATGGCTTACAGCAAAGGATTCTGGGAGAAATCCGGCTACCCTTAGTTTGTATTCAGCATGTAAATACTTTCTGTTTCAGGAAAGTATTCTCTCTTGCGTTTATTGTGAATGCTACATTGCTAATTAATAAATGTGTATCTCAGTGTTTGATGATGATAGCAGAAAAGAAAGTTAAACACGGGGTGTCATGTATCCAAACGCTGAGGCAACTGGTATACATTTCAGTATGTAATAATCATTTGTATGTAATGGATTAGCCCCTACCATCTAAAAATAGGACCAGAAAAGCTCTAAACTGATTACTGGACTTACTTTATAATACTTTCTGGAATTTGCACGTTGTCCATTGGGATAAGTTCTCGGAGCTCAGCTAAAGTAGACACATATTGGATCTTGCTGCTGAACTTGGTGCTGAAAAAACAAAATGTTTATTATATTGATTTTTGACGGTTGAACAGCCATACTTCCTGTTAGCTACACATGGATTTACACTAGCAGCACAGTGATGTGTGCTTTAAGAGAAATAAGGAAGTACTGTTATTTTTTGCAGTTCATGATAAAGGACACTTCTCGTTTTTATAGTAAGGCTGCTTCCACGGCTGTGCACTTCAGTACACTCTAATACACTGAAAGAAAATTCTGACTCCCAAAACCAACATCCTCAGTTAATAAATACATCACAAACAAACCCTGTGCCATATTTTCCCCCAGAGCAGTGTGCAAGGTGAGGGCACCCGATTAGCGTGGGGTCACCACCGAGTTTGCTAAGTTTCTATAATTTATAATTTATTTTAATTCCTACAGGGCAGTTTTTGCCCCCCTGCCCAGCACTGCTGACACCTTTGCCTGCTGCTGGTGTCTGCAGCTGTCTTTTGCTTGGGCAGGTGATAAGCTAGCCACCTGCCAGGGTCTCATCATGGCAGACACCCATGAGGAGCGTCAGGCTGCACAAGAGTTAGGAAAGGTAACTATGTTTATTGTTAATTTGATATCAATCTGCTTTTTCCTTTTTGTAAAGGACGAGGCACATATGCTAAATGCCTGGGTCCCTGCAGGGTTCGGCAACCTTCAATCTTGTACAGGGTGCACTTCAACCTAAGGCCGCCCATTCTTTAGTGCAATGTAGTTTGATTGCATATGAGAATAAAAGATTTAAAGCAGAACTTTTGTTGTTTTACTTCAAGTATTTAAAGAGGACTAAAACCCAGGATTTTAACAATTCTGGATTTTCGGCCATGTCCTATGAGGAATCCTAATTTGGGCATGTCTTGTTCTGTGCATGCACGGGTCCTCCTCCAATCATGCTTCTTAGACTGGCATATTAGTGAGCAGCTGAGAAATTTTAAAAAAGTATAACCTCAAACTGCTTCCCTCTGGCTGTGAGTATCCGCACCAGCTATTCATATATGCACAGCGTGGGAGTGCAGCAGCTGAAAGAATGCAGGGGATACTGACCACACCCCCCACATGTGCAGTGGGATCGATTCCTGGCAACTGAAGGGTTTCCCACCTTGGGGTATCCCAAATTTGGATGCCCCACAGGCATGTAATCAGGCTCTTTAAGAGAGAAGAAATAAGAAGGGCTTTAACCTGTATGCCTGATTGATTGAATTTTGTGGATAGAGATGAGCGAACTTTTGTAAACCATTCTGCCTTGCTGTAACACGCATAGGACGCGTGCTGGGTTATTGAAATAATGCTGTAAATAATTATCACATGCAGATTGGAGGCATCGCTAATAGAACCGCAAAGCGGCACAATTGCAGAGAGTTCAGGTGGCATCACTATGAGGGGCCCCTATATTGCCTGAAAAACACACCCTGGAGCTGGCAGCAGCAGGAGCCCAAAAATTAGCTGAATCACACCCTGGAGTTGCAAGCAGCAGCAGCAGCAGCTGCAGGAGCCCAAACATTGCTTTAAAGAGACACTGGAGATGGCTGCAGGAGCACAAAAATTGAATGAATCACACCCTGGAGTTGCAAGCAGCAGCAGCAGGAGCACAAACATTGCTTTAAAGAGACACTGGAGTTGGCTGCAGGAGCCCAAAAATTGGATGAATCACACCCTGGAGTTGCAAGCAGCAGGAGCACAAACATTGCTTTAAAGAGACACTGGAGTTGGCAGCAGGAGCCCAAAAATTGGATGAATCACGCCCTGGAGTTGCAAGCAGCAGCAGGAGCCCAAACATAGCTTGAAAGACACACTGGAGTTGGCAGCAGGAGCCCAAAAATTGGCTCAATCACACCCTGGTGTTGCAAGCAGCAGCAGGAGCCCAAACATAGCTTGAAAGAGACACTGGAGTTGGCAGCAGGAGCCCAAAATTGGATGAATCACACCCTGGAGTTGCAAGCAACAGCAGGGGCCCAAACATAGCTTGAAAGAGACACTGAAGTTGGCAGCAGGAGCCCAAAAATTGGACGAATCACACCCTGGAGTTGCAAGCAGCAGCAGCAGGAGCCCAAGCATAGCTTGAAAGAGACACTGGAGTTGGCAGCAGGAACCCAAAAATTGGATGAATCACAGCCTGGAGTTGCAAGCAGCAGTAGGAGCCCAAACATAGCTTGAAAGAGACACTGGAGTTGGCAGCAGGAGCCCAAAAATTGGATGAATCACACCCTGGAGTTGCAAGCAGCAGCAGGAGCCCAAACATTGCTTTAAAGAGACACTGGAGTTGGCAGCAAGAGACCAAAAATTGGATGAATCACACCCTGGAGTTGCAAGCAGCAGCAGCCCAAACATTGCTTTAAAGAGACACTGGAGTTGGCAGCAGGAGCCCAAAAATTGGATGAATCACACCCTGGAGTTGCAAGCAGCAGCAGCAGGAGCCCAAACATTGCTTGAAAGAGACACTGGAATAGGCAGCAGGAGCCCAAAAATTGGATGAAACACAACCTGGAGTTGCAAGCAGCAGCAGCAGCAACAGGAGCCCAAACATAGCTTTAAAGAGACACTGGAGTTGGCAGCAGGAGCCCAAAAATTGGCTGAATCACACCCTGGATTTGCAAGCAGCAGTAGCAGCAGGAGCCCAAACATAACTTTAAAGAGACACTGGAGTTGGCTTCAGGAGCCCAAAAATTGGATGAACCACACCCTGGAGTTGCAAGCAGCAGCAGGAGCCAAAACATAGCTTGAAAGAGACACTGGAGTTGGCAGCTGGAGCCCAAAAATTGGATGAATCACACCCTGGAGTTGCAAGCAGCAGCAGGAGCCCAAACATACCTTGAAAGAGACGCTGGAGTTGGCAGCAGGAGCCCAAAAATTGGATGAATCACACCCTGGAGTTGCAAGCAGCAGCCCAAACATTGCTTTAAAGAGACACTAGAGTTGGCAGCAGGAGCCCAAAAATTGGATGAATCACACCCTGGAGTCGCAAGCAGAAGCAGGAGCCCAAACATAGCTTGAAAGAAACACTGGAGTTGGCAGCAGGAGCCCAAAAATTGGATGAATTACACCCTAGAGTTGCAAGCAGCAGCAGGAGCCCAAACATTGTTTTAAAGAGACACTGGAGTTGGCAACAGGAGCCCAAAAATTGGATGAATCACACCCTGGAGTTGCAAGCAGCAGCAGCAGCAGCAGCCCAAACATAGCTTAAAAGAGACTCTGGAGTTGGCAGCAGGAGCCCAAAAATTGGATGAATCACACCCTGGAGTTGCAAGCAGCAGCAGCAGCAGGAGCCCAAACATAGCTTGAAAGAGACACTGGAGTTGGCAGCAGGAGCCCAAAAATTGGATGAATCAAACCCTGGAGTTGCAAGCAGCATCAGCAGCAGGAGCCCAAAAATAGTTTGAAAGACACACTGGATTTGGCAGCAGGAGCCCAAAAATTGGCTGAATCACACCCTGGATTTGCAAGCAGCAGTAGCAGCCCAAACATTACTTTAAAGAGACACTGCAGTTGGTTTCAGGAGCCCAAAAATTGGATGAATCACACCCTGGAGTTGCAAGCAGCAGCAGGAGCCCAAACATAGCTTGAAAGAGACACTGGAGTTGGCAGCAGGAGCACAAAAATTGGATGAATCACACCCTGGAGTTGCAAGCAAGAGCAGCAGGAGCCCAAACATAGCTTGAAAGAAACACTGGAGTTGGCAGCAGGAGCCCAAAAATTGGATGAATCACACCCTGGAGTTGCAAGCAGCAGCAGGAGCCCAAACATTTTTTTTTTAAAGAGACACTGGAGTTGGCAGCAGGAGCCCAAAAATTGGATGAATCCCACCCTGGAGTCGCAAGCAGCAGCAGCAGCAGCCCAAACATAGCTTAAAAAAGACACTGGAGTTGGCAGCAGGAGCCCAAAAATTGGATGAATCACACCCTGGAGTTGCAAGCAGCAGCAGGAGCCCAAACATAGCTTGAAAGAGACACTGGAGTTGGCAGCAGGAGCCCAAAAATTGTATGAATCAAATCCTGGAGTTGCAAGCAGCATCAGCAGCAGACGCCCAAACATAGCTTGAAAGACAAACTGGAGTTGGCAGCAGGAGACCAAAATTTGGCTGAATCACACCCTGGATTTGCAAGCAGCAGTAGCAGCCCAAACATTACTTTAAAGAGACACTGGAGTTGGTTTCAGGAGCCCAAAAATTGGATGAATCACACCCTGGAGTTGCAAGCAGCAGCAGGAGCCCAACATAGCTTGAAAGAGACACTGGAGTTGGCAGCAGGAGCCCAAAAATTGGATGAATCCCACCCTGGAGTCGCAAGCAGCAGCAGGAGCCCAAACATAGCTTGATAGAGACACTGGAGTTGGCAGCAGGAGGCCAAACATTGGATGAATCACACCCTGGAGTTGCAAGCAGCAGCAGGAGCCCAAACATAGCTTGAAAGAGACACTGGAGTTGGGAGCAGGAGCCCAAAAATTGGATGAATCCCACCCTGGAGTGGCAAGCAGCAGCAGGAGCCCAAACATAGCTTGATAGAGACACTGGAGTTGGCAGCAGGAGGCCAAACATTGGATGAATCACACCCTGGAGTTGCAATCAGCAGCAGCAGGAGCCCAAACATAGCTTGAAAGAGACACTGGAGTTGGCAGCAGGAGCCCACAAATTGGATGAATCACACCCTGGAGTTACAAGCAGCAGCAGCAGCCCAAACGTAGCATAAAAGAGACACTGGAGTTGGGAGCAGGAGCCCAAAAATTGGATGAATCACACCCTGGAGTTGCAAGCAGCAGCAGGAGCCCAAACATAGCTTGAAAGAAACACTGCAGTTGGCAGCAAAAGCCCAAAAATTGGATGAATCACACCCTGTAGTTGCAAGCAGCAGCAGGAGCAGCAGCAGGAGCACAAACATAGCTTGAAAGACACACTGGGGTTGGCAGCAGGAGCCCAAAAATTGGCTGAATCACACCCTGGAGTTGCAAGCAGCAGTAGCAGCAGGAGCCCAAACATTACTTTAAAGAGACACTGGAGTTGGCTTCAGGAGCCCAAAAATTGGATGAATCACACCCTGGAGTTGCAAGCAGCAGCAGCAGGAGCCCAAACATAGCTTGAAAGAGACACTGGAGTTGGCAGCAGGAGCCCAAAAATTGGATGAATCACACCCTGGATTTGCAAACAGCAGCAGCAGGAGCCCAAACATAACTTGAAAGAGACACTGGAGTTGGCAGCAGGAGCCCAAAAATTGGATGAATCACACCCTGGAGTTGCAAGCAGCAGCAGCAGGAGCCCAAACATTAGCTTAAAAGAGACACTGGAGTTGGCAGCAGGAGCCCAAAAATTGGATGAATCACACCCTGGAGTTGCAAGCAGCAGCAGCAGCAGCCCAAACATAGCTTAAAAAAGACACTGGAGTTGGCAGCAGGAGCCCAAAAATTGGATGAATCACACCCTGGAGTTGCAAGCAGCAGCAGGAGCCCAAACATAGCTTGAAAGAGACACTGGAGTTGGCAGCAGGAGCCCAAAAATTGGATGAATCAAATCCTGGAGTTGCAAGCAGCATCAGCAGCAGACGCCCAAACATAGCTTGAAAGACAAACTGGAGTTGGCAGCAGGAGACCAAAATTTGGCTGAATCACACCCTGGATTTGCAAGCAGCAGTAGCAGCCCAAACATTACTTTAAAGAGACACTGGAGTTGGTTTCAGGAGCCCAATAATTGGATGAATCACACCCTGGAGTTGCAAGCAGCAGCAGGAGCCCAACATAGCTTGAAAGAGACACTGGAGTTGGCAGCAGGAGCCCAAAAATTGGATGAATCACACCCTGGAGTTGCAAGCAGCAGCAGGAGCCCAAACATAGCTTGAAAGAGACACTGGAGTTTGGACCAGGAGCCCAAAAATTGGATGAATCCCACCCTGGAGTCGCAAGCAGCAGCAGGAGCCCAAACATAGCTTGATAGAGACACTGGAGTTGGCAGCAGGAGGCCAAACATTGGATGAATCACACCCTGGAGTTGCAAGCAGCAGCAGGAGCCCAAACATAGCTTGAAAGAGACACTGGAGTTGGGAGCAGGAGCCCAAAAATTGGATGAATCACACCCTGGAGTCGCAAGCAGCAGCAGGAGCCCAAACATAGCTTGATAGAGACACTGGAGTTGGCAGCAGGAGGCCAAACATTGGATGAATCACACCCTGGAGTTGCAATCAGCAGCAGCAGGAGCCCAAACATAGCTTGAAAGAGACACTGGAGTTGGCAGCAGGAGCCCACAAATTGGATGAATCACACCCTGGAGTTACAAGCAGCAGCAGCAGCCCAAACGTAGCTTAAAAGAGACACTGGAGTTGGGAGCAGGAGCCCAAAAATTGGATGAATCACACCCTGGAGTTGCAAGCAGAAGCAGGAGCCCAAACATAGCTTGAAAGAAACACTGCAGTTGGCAGCAAAAGCCCAAAAATTGGATGAATCACACCCTGTAGTTGCAAGCAGCAGCAGGAGCAGCAGCAGGAGCACAAACATAGCTTGAAAGACACACTGGGGTTGGCAGCAGGAGCCCAAAAATTGGCTGAATCACACCCTGGATTTGCAAGCAGCAGTAGCAGCAGGAGCCCAAACATTACTTTAAAGAGACACTGGAGTTGGCTTCAGGAGCCCAAAAATTGGATGAATCACACCCTGGAGTTGCAAGCAGCAGCAGCAGGAGCCCAAACATAGCTTGAAAGAGACACTGGAGTTGGCAGCAGGAGCCCAAAAATTGGATGAATCACACCCTGGATTTGCAAACAGCAGCAGCAGGAGCCCAAACATAACTTGAAAGAGACACTGGAGTTGGCAGCAGGAGCCCAAAAATTGGATGAATCACACCCTGGAGTTGCAAGCAGCAGCAGCAGGAGCCCAAACATTAGCTTAAAAGAGACACTGGAGTTGGCAGCAGGAGCCCAAAAATTGGATGAATCACACCCTGGAGTTGCAAGCAGCAGCAGCAGCAGCCCAAACTTAGCTTGAAAGAGACACTGGAGCTGGCAGCAGGAGCCCAAAAATTGGATGAAAAACACACTGGAGTTGCAAGCAGCAGCAGGAGCCCAAACATAGCTTGGAAGAGACACTGGAGTTGGCAGCAGGAGCCCAAAAATTGGATGAATCACACCCTGGAGTTGCAAGCAGCAGCAGGAGCCCAAACATAGCTTGAAAGAGACACTGGAGTTGGGAGCAGGAGCCCACAAATTGGATGAATCACACCCTGGAGTCGCAAGCAGCAGCAGGAACCCAAACATTGCTTGAAAGAGACACTGGAGTTGGCAGCAGGAGTCCAAAAATTGGATGAATCACACCCTGGAGTTGCAAGCAGCAGCAGCAGGAGCCCAAACATAGCTTGAAAGAGACACTGGAATTGGCAGCAGGAGTCCAACAATTGGATGAATCATACCCTGGAGTTGCAATCAGCAGCAGCAGGAGCCCAAACATAGCTTGAAAGAGACACTGGAGTTGGCAGCAGGAGCCCACAAATTGGATGAATCACACCCTGGAGTTACAAGCAGCAGCAGCAGCCCAAACGTAGCTTAAAAGAGACACTGGAGTTGGGAGCAGGAGCCCAAAAATTGGATGAATCCCACCCTGGAGTCGCAAGCAGCAGCAGGAGCCCAAACATAGCTTGATAGAGACACTGGAGTTGGCAGCAGGAGGCCAAACATTGGATGAATCACACCCTGGAGTTGCAATCAGCAGCAGCAGGAGCCCAAACATAGCTTGAAAGAGACACTGGAGTTGGCAGCAGGAGCCCACAAATTGGATGAATCCCACCCTGGAGTTACAAGCAGCAGCAGCAGCCCAAACGTAGCTTAAAAGAGACACTGGAGTTGGGAGCAGGAGCCCAAAAATTGGATGAATCACACCCTGGAGTTGCAAGCAGCAGCAGGAGCCCAAACATAGCTTGAAAGAAACACTGCAGTTGGCAGCAAAAGCCCAAAAATTGGATGAATCACACCCTGTAGTTGCAAGCAGCAGCAGGAGCAGCAGCAGGAGCACAAACATAGCTTGAAAGACACACTGGGGTTGGCAGCAGGAGCCCAAAAATTGGCTGAATCACACCCTGGAGTTGCAAGCAGCAGTAGCAGCAGGAGCCCAAACATTACTTTAAAGAGACACTGGAGTTGGCTTCAGGAGCCCAAAAATTGGATGAATCACACCCTGGAGTTGCAAGCAGCAGCAGCAGGAGCCCAAACATAGCTTGAAAGAGACACTGGAGTTGGCAGCAGGAGCCCAAAAATTGGATGAATCACACCCTGGATTTGCAAACAGCAGCAGCAGGAGCCCAAACATAACTTGAAAGAGACACTGGAGTTGGCAGCAGGAGCCCAAAAATTGGATGAATCACACCCTGGAGTTGCAAGCAGCAGCAGCAGGAGCCCAAACATTAGCTTAAAAGAGACACTGGAGTTGGCAGCAGGAGCCCAAAAATTGGATGAATCACACCCTGGAGTTGCAAGCAGCAGCAGCCCAAACATAGCTTGAAAGAGACACTGGAGCTGGCAGCAGGAGCCCAAAAATTGGATGAAAAACACACTGGAGTTGCAAGCAGCAGCAGGAGCCCAAACATAGCTTGGAAGAGACACTGGAGTTGGCAGCAGGAGCCCAAAAATTGGATGAATCACACCCTGGAGTTGCAAGCAGCAGCAGGAGCCCAAACATAGCTTGAAAGAGACACTGGAGTTGGGAGCAGGAGCCCACAAATTGGATGAATCACACCCTGGAGTCGCAAGCAGCAGCAGGAACCCAAACATTGCTTGAAAGAGACACTGGAGTTGGCAGCAGGAGTCCAAAAATTGTATGAATCACACCCTGGAGTTGCAAGCAGCAGCAGCAGGAGCCCAAACATAGCTTGAAAGAGACACTGGAATTGGCAGCAGGAGTCCAACAATTGGATGAATCATACCCTGGAGTTGCAAGCAGCAGCAGGAGCCCAAACATTGCTTTAAAGAGACACTGGAGTTGGCAGCAGGAGCCCAAAAATTGGATGAATCACACCCTGGAGTTGCAAGCAGCAGCAGCAGCAGCCCAAACATAGCTTGAAAGAGACACTGGAGTTGGCAGCAGGAGCCCAAAAATTGGATGAATCACACCCTGGAGTTGCAAGCAGCAGCAGCAGCAGCAGCCCAAACATAGCTTGAGAGAGACACTGGAGTTGGCAGCAGGAGCCCAAAAATTAGATGAAACACACCCTGGAGTTGCAAGCAGCAGCAGCAGCAGGGGCCCAAACATAGCTTGGAAGAGACACTGGAGTTGGCAGCAGGAGCCCAAAAATTGGATGAATCACACCCTGGAGTTGCAAGCAGCAGCAGGAGCCCAAACATAGCTTGAAAGAGACACTGTAGTTGGTTGCAGGAGCCCAAAAATTGTTTGAATCACACCCCGGAGTTGCAAGCAGCAGCAGCAGAAGCCCAAACATAGCTTGAAAGAGACACTGGAGTTGGCAGCAGGAGTCCAAAAATTGGATGAATCATACCCCGGAGTTGTAAGCAGCAGCAGGAGCCCAAACATTGCTTTAAAGAGACACTGGAGTTGGCAGCAGGAGCCCAAAAATTGGATGAATCACACCTTGGAGTTGCAAGCAGCAGCAGCAGAAGCCCAAACATAGCTTCAAAGAGACACTGGAGTTGGCAGCAGGAGCCCAAAAATTGGATGAATCGCACCCTGGAGTTGCAAGCAGCAGCAGCAGCAGCAGCAGCAGCCCAAGCATAGCTTGAAAGAGACACTGGAGTTGGCAGCTGGAGCCCAAAAATTGGATGAATCACACCCTGGAGTTGCAAGCAGCAGCAGGAGCCCAAACATAGCTTGAAAGAGACACTGGAGTTGGTAGCAGGAGCCCAAAAATTGGATGAATCACACCCTGGACTCGCAAGCAGCAGCAGGAGCCCAAACATTGCTTGAAAGACACACTGGAGTTGGCAGCAGGAGCCCAAAAATTGGATGAGTCACACCCTAGAGTTGCAAGCAGCAGGAGCCCGAACATAGCTTGAAAGAGACACTGGAGTTGGCAGCAGGAGTCCAAAAACTGGATGAATCATACCCTGGAGTTGCAAGCAGCAGCAGCAGGAGCCCAAACATAGCTTGAAAGAGACACTGGAGTTGGCAGCAGGAGCCCAAAAATTGGATAAATCACACCCTGGAGTTGCAAGAAGCAGCAGCAGGAGCCCATACATAGCTGGAAAGAGACACTGGAGTTGGCAGCAGGAGCCCAAAAATTGGATGAATCACACTCTGGAGTTGCAAGCAGCAGCAGGAGCTCAAACATAGCTTGAAAGAGACACTGGAGTTGGCAGCAGGAGCCCAAAAATTAGCTGAATTACACCCTGGAGTTGCAAGCAGCAGCTGCAGGAGCCCAAACATTGCTTTAAAGAGACACTGGAGTTGGTAGCAGTCGCAGCAGGAGCCCAAAAATTGACTGACACACCCTGGAGTTGGCAGCAGCAGCAGCAGGAACCCAGAAATTGGCTGGAAGGCACCCTGAAGTTGGCAGCAGCAGGAGCACAAACATTAGCTGGAAGGCACACCCTGGAGTTGGCAGCAGCAGCAGCAGGAGGCCAAAAATTGGCTGAAAGGCACACCCTGAAGTTGGCATCAGAAGGAGCCCAAAAATTGGCTGGAAGGCACACCCTGAAGTTGGCATCAGCAGGAGCCCAAAAACTGGCCTAAAGACATAAATATGTTTTGCACCATTTGGAAAGTGTAAAATGCGGCACCATGCTGAATCTAGTCGCATGCATCAGCCATTGGTGGGTTGAAATCCTGGCTGATCCATCCCTGATTCATTTTGACAAAGGTGAGTCTCTCCACATTTTTAGTTGACAGGCGAGTTCTGCTCGCCGTAACTATGGCCCCCGCCGCACTAAACACCCGCTCAGATGGCACGCTACGGGCCGGGCAGGACAGCTTTTCCAGGGCAAACTTTGCTAGTTGCGGCCACAAGTCAAGTTTGGCTGCCCAGAAGTCCAGTGGATCCTCAAGGTGTGTTGGCATGGTCATGTCAAGGTATGACATGACCTGCTGGTTGAGGTCCTGCTCCAGGTCTTCCTGCTGCTCATGAGTAGCCTCACTATGCGGGTATAGAAAACTACTCATTAGCGACTGAAGACTGAGGCTGCTGCTGATGGAGCTGCTGCTGCTGCTCCTGCCAACCCCCCCAGCAGCCAAGACAGTGGAAGGTAAGCGCAGAGCTCCCCCCGAGTCAGACCTGTGAGAGTATGGACCATGGCGCAGATAGGCATCGGCCAACTGACTATGCAGAATGTCTTTGTAGTAGTTCCGTTTGTCCTCCCTCTCGGTGGGTTTAAAAAATGCCCCCATTTTGTGCTAGAAGCGAGGGTCCAATAAGGTGGACAGCCAGAAGTCATCCCACCGACAAATGGAAACAATTCTGGGTTCACTACGCAAGCACGTGAGCATGCTTCCTGCCATTTGCGCAAGTGACCTGTTTCCATCTCCACTGCATACTGCCACGGTGTGTCCGGGTCCTCTGTCTCACCTTCCTGAAAACCCTCTAGCTCCTCTGGCTGCTCCTGCTCCTCCTCTCCTGTCCACTGACAAGATAAACCAGC
This sequence comes from Gastrophryne carolinensis, assembly GCA_027917425.1. Taxonomy (NCBI): domain Eukaryota; kingdom Metazoa; phylum Chordata; class Amphibia; order Anura; family Microhylidae; genus Gastrophryne; species Gastrophryne carolinensis. The sequence goes on from CM051234.1 coordinate 396,945,808, forward strand.
CATTTCGCCAAGCCTAAACTGTGCTTCACTGGGCCACTCCTCCTCCTCTTCCTCCTCCTCCTCCAGTTCAGCTCCAACGGGGTTCATGTGGCCGTAAGATGTAGACGCCATGTCTCCAGTACCCTGACCAGCCATGGTTTCCAACATGTGCTGTAGTACATGAAGCAGTGGAATCACGTCGTTCATCCCGTAATCCTCCCGACTGACAAATAAAGTGGCTTCCTCAAAGGGCCTGAGCAAATGGCAGGTGTCACGTATGAGCTGCCACTGGTTGACATTGAAGTTATACAGGGGAGTCCCCCTATCCGCTTGGATCATCAGGAAATCCGTGATGGCTTTTCTCTGTTCATATAATCGGTCCAACATGTGAAGGGTGGAATTCCAACGGGTGGAAACATCGCGAATCAGACTATGTTGGGGGCTACCGTTCTGACGCTGTAGCTCAAGAAGGGTGTGTTTGGCGGTGTATGAGTGGCTGAAGTGCATGCAAAGTTTCCTTGAAGTTTTAGGATGTCTTGCAGATGGGGGGAACACTTCAGAAACCGCTTGACAACCAGATTGAAGACGTGAGCCATGCAGGGGGCATGGGTCAGGCTTCCTTGGCGCAGCGCAGACAAAATCTTCTTCCCATTGTCGGTAACCATGATTCCCATTTTAAGTTTTCTTGGAGTAAGCCATGTTTGGATTTCCTGATGAATAAATTTAAGCAGTTCCTCCCCTGTGTGACTCCGTTCGCCAAGACAAACCATGTGAAGCACAGCGTGACACCTCCGTGCCTTGCACACATGGTAGACTGGAGGGGCACTGAGACTTGATCCTACAGTGGATGGTGAGGAGATGGTGGAAGATGAGGAGGCCGAGTCGCACGGTGTCACAGGCCCAACGGGCAGGGAGCGCGGAGGCCGAAGCGGCGTGACCTGTCCAAGTTGCTGCTGCTGCAAAGGGACCACATTCACCCAGTGGGCCGTTACAGCTCCAGACGTCGGCGCTGCCATGCACTTTGCTACACACCGACAGGCTCAAGGACTGGCCCACCTTCTGTTCAACAAAAGTGTGCAGCGCTGGTACTGCCTTCTTGGCAAAGAAATGACGGCTTGGGACTCTCCACCTCGGCTCGGCACAAGCCATCAGTTCTCTGAAAGGTGCAGAGTCCACCACCTGAAAAGGGAGCGACTGCAGCACCAGCAACTTGGACAGGAGCACATTCAGCTTCTGCGCCATAGGATGAGTGGGCGCATACTGCTGTCTCTTGGACATGGCTTCGCTGATGGATTGCTGGCAGGATGCATGACTTGGAGGAGGAGGAGCAGGAGAGACAGAGGATGGGTATGACGCACAGCTGCCTTCGGCTGAGGTGCTGGAGCCTTGGCTGGCAGAAATTGGGAGCGGCGTGCCACTTGGTGAGGAAGCAGGCTGGACCACCTCTTCGGAGCCTCGGTTCTCCCAGGCCGCTTTATGGTGACGCATCATATGTTGACGCAGGGCCGTGGTGCCAACATTTGGGCCCTGGCCACGCTTCAACTTCTGCCTACATATCTTGCATGTGGCCATGTTACCCTCCTGCGGATGCTTCAGGAAAAACTGCCAAACTGCTGAGTAGCTACTTTTCCCACCAACAGGCCGCACTGATTCACTGCTACTGTCGCCAACTCCAGGAACCGCTGCTCCACTACCTCCCGATAAGGTAGCCTGCCGCGCAGCAGGTGCTCTACCCCGGCCCCGTTTGGCTCCAGGCTTTCCAATTGTGCCCCCATGCTGACTGCCAACCATGCTGCTAACACCTTGCTGCCTCAGCTGCTGACTCCGGGGCAACCTGCGCCCCTCTTCTCCTGATGATGACGATGAAGCCCCTTCATCACCCGGCTCCCAAGTGCGATCGGCTTCATCATCATCATCATCACCGAGTTGTGGCTGCACGTCACTGATGTTCTCGGTTTCCTCAACAGTGTCTGGCGCACATCACTATTTGTCTGCCTAGCTAAAGAAGCCACCTCCATTTCTTGGCTGGGCAGTAGCTGCTGACTGTCCTCTATCTGATCGTCCTCCTCACTAAAGAGTGGAGCTGAACCCAAAGCATAGGATACGTCACTGGGGGAGGGAACAGCGTAGGACAGAGGCAATGGGAGGACAGGGACTGCTCTCGGGGCATGCCAACTCAGGGTTGTGTCAGAGGAACCTACCGACCCTAGACTGGGGGTCTCAGATGTAACTTGTGATGATGCTGATGAGCGCGTTAACCAATCTACTACGGCAGATGCGTTACTGGTGGAGACACGACCGCTAGCAGATACTGGCAGTTCAGGTCTCTCACCGTGACTCCTGCTGCCACTCGCTCCTAGTCTGCTGCGACCTCTGTCTGCTGAATCTTGGCCTCTGCTACTCCTCTTTGAACATCCTTGCACTTGTCTACATCCTTGCACTTGTCTGGCGGACATTTTTATGTATTTGAAATGCGCAATAGGTACGATAAAAAATGTGTTTACTTTAAAAAGAAGAAGCTAAATAAAGTGAGGGACTGCTTCTCTGCACCAGATACTATGAAAATTGGCAATATGAGATACCCTGTGGCCTAGTGTTTTGGCAGCAGACCAAAAACCAATTCAAAATGCAATACTTTGATTAAGCTGAGGAAGGATCAACAAGCGTATTTAGTATAACAGATAGGCTGCTAAGTGCAGGGTTGGGATGCCCTGCGGCCTGGTGTTTTTTTTGTTAAAGGCAGACCAAAAACCAATTCAAAATGCAATAATTTGATTAAGCTGAGGAAGGATCAACAAGCGTATTTAGTATAACAGATAGGCTGCCTAATGCAGGTTTGGGATGCCCTGCGGCCTGGTGTTTTTTTGTTAAAGGAAGACCAAAAACCAATTCAAAATGCAATACTTTGATTAAGCTGAGGAAGGATCAACAAGCGTATTTAGTATAACAGATAGGCTGCCTAATGCAGGTTTGGGATACCCAGGTGGGCTGGTGTTTTTTTTTTGTTAAAGGCAGACCAAAAAATATTTAAACTAATCCAGTTATATATTATGATAAATGCTTGTGTGTAACAGATAGGGTTAAATAACTGCATAGATGGCATGCACAGTGGCAAGGCAGATTTACAGCACAAAGAACTGAAATCGAATTGAAAACTGATCTGGCTAATGAAAAAAAAAAAATGTCACTGTCACTTCTAAGCTGTCCCTGGCTGAATGGTTCCATTTTTTCCCTATCTTTCCCTATCTTTCCCTGGCTCTGTCTACCTCTCTGTCTGCCTCTCTGACTCTCCCTATCTATCTCTAACTCTCTGTCCCTGGCTCTAACTAGTCTGGCCGCAATGCAAGGCTGAAATGCGCACAAGCAAGATGGTCGCCGCTTTATATAGCACGGTGACATCACCGGGCTTCCTGGCTGCTGATAGGCTGCATGTGACTTACCCATGATACCTTGCCCCAGGGGGTATGTCTGGACATGTTCATCCACCATTTTAGAATGCCTGTAATTGAAATAAATGGAGTTTAAAGGAAAACTTCGATCGATCGAATCGCGGGGAAATTCGGATTCGTTCAGAATCGAATTTTCCATGAAATTCGAAAAGAATCCAGGTTCGTCCGGATCGATTCGCTCATCCCTAGTTGTGGATAACGTTTACTGACCTCTGACATTTCTCTGATCACTAAGGCTGGATATTCTGCATGATTTTTATAATAATCATCTTTATTTATGTAGCACCAACATATCTTTAAAGTGGATCAAAAGCCACAGAGATTGGCCCAGAATCTATAAGATTCCAGGGTCGCATGATTCACTCCTCTCGGGCATCCAGAATCAGGATACCCCACTGTGTGAAACCCCCAAGTTCGCCCGGAAACTCACCTTCTTTCCCAGTCCAACAGCGCATGCGCGAGCATCGGCCACATCCCTGCTATCCCTTTAGCCAGGCATTTGTGAATGGCCAGCGCATACACGCTCCCCATACACGCTCCCTGTAAGAGGGTAGTGGGGGATGCTATGGATTCTACTCATCACTGCAGGGAATGGAGGAAAGGCACACAGGATAGATATCAGATGAGCTGCCTAATTATTTGCATTGGGTGTACAGTTCCTTAATCGTACAGAAGTAATACTTTCTTCCTGTCGTGCCACAAGAATTGCCTGCATCAGCACTTGTTGATTGTCCTGCCATTGTCAGCAGAAGCTACTGCCTCTAGCCACGTGTGCTTCTCTAGCCAATGGAAAGGCCCATATGGTCGGGGAGGAGGGTAGCGCCAGGTAGTGCCTTGTAAACGACAGGTAGCGGCAGGTGAACGCCGGCCACGCCACGCAAATCCACATTTAAGAAGCCGATTCTGGTGAGCGACTGGAACAACGCCATGTAGCGTAAAAGTTTTTTTCCTTTTTTTTTTACATTTATCCATAAATGTTTTACATGTCTGCCACATTAAAGTGTTAATGTCACACTACTCCAACAATGTAATTCCATGGTTTTTCGCTTGCTTACTGATGTTAATGTGTATACAAAATCACTTTAATCACACAGCGCCTGGCGCTATGGCCTCCAGTCACACAATTTAGAACTCCAGAGTTCTGTTAGCGCAAAAATATATTGAATATTCGTTCGCACTGAGCAGTCGCTGTCGTTTGCATCATGAGGCACTCTACCGTTGTTAAATGTGGTATAGGCGTGTGTTGCTATAGCATAGAACATTGCTCTGCGTACGCTGTTTTAATGCAGCGTTTTATAGCTTAATATTTGGCCTTTCATTGCGTTGTTAACGTGCGAGGGGGGTCAAAGGTTTTACTTTCGCTTTTGTTTTATGCACTTCTGGTTTTACACCTACGAGGATCCACCATGCGACCAAGAAGGCCAGCCCGTCACCTCCCCAGCTCTTCCTCCGACTTCGATGTCCCCCCTACCCCCCAAAAAAGAAGAGACAGCATGTGGATCCTTGTGTGAATGGCCAAGTGGTCAAAGTAGGTGTACATGTGAAGTGTGTGCTAATGTATGATGTACTGTGTTGCGGCATTATTGATTTTAGTCTGTTTTTCATGCATTTTTAAATATGTAATGCTTTATTGTATTTACATAAACATATTTTAGGATGTTAGGTTTTTTTGGTCAAAATAATAAAAGATGTTATATTTTTTTTTAAATATTTTTTTCATTATTATTTTTATTGATTTGTAAATATATTTTTTTAAATTTATTTTTTATTTTTTTTTACATTGTTTTGGACATTTTTTATTAGCTTTTATTTTAAACAATATCCATAGACATTACAATAGTTATATATTTGAACATATAAGCAATTTTTAGTCCATATATATTGTGACTTTCAATAAACATTAATTATTTTAAAATTATAATAGAAACTGTACAATTTTTTTGCAATCATTTTTTTTCCGTTATGTTAATGTATTTTTTTTTTTCTTTAGGATTTTTGCATTCAGAAGTACGACTATGCCCTGAGTGCCAAGAGCAGCATAGTGGCGGAGGTGCAGGCCACCGTGTCCCGGCACTTCAATACACATCTAGCAGCAAGATCCATCATTCAGAAGTGGTCTGACTTTAAGCGCCGGGACAATGAGGGCGTCTACCGGCTCTATGATGCCTACGCATCAAGTAAGTCCAACACACATAGACGTACACAACATTTTCATTTGTGCACAGTATTCTGCTTATGTCTAACCAATTTTTTAATGTTTTTGTTTCCTCTCCACAGATAAGTGTGCTCCCCTAGGAAAACAGGGGAAGGGTAACTTCCCTCCCGCAGACCTGTGGTGGGGTCAGAGGAGTCTGCGGGGGACGGTCTCTCTCGCATCTCCCATATTGAGGACCCAGGAGAGGAAGGGGATGAATCCCCAGTGGAGAGTGCTCCTGGGGTGAGGGCAGTATGGAGCCTCAGCTCCTCACATTCGGACTCAGCTGAGTCCCAAACTCCCTGTGGCCACTCTCAAGTGGGGAGTCCCAGTGGGGAGGAATCAAGGGACTCCACCACACTCCCTCAAGGATCTCACGGAGTGAGAGGGAGGAGGGTGGCCCATCGGGTTTGGGATCTGCTGGGCCCATTGTGAGGAGTGGAGGCACCTCGCCTCCACCTGATAGCCCTCCCTGGTATACCAGCAGCAGCTCATCCCCTGGTGAGTGGACTTCTTAGTTTGGCTTATTATTTCCATTGGTACCTTGTTTTTATTATAATTTTCCTTTCTTTGTATACATTTTTTTCAGGGCATTATAGAGCCGGCACCTCCTCCACCTATGCTGCAGATGAGGCACTCGGGCATAGTCGTGGTAAGAGTTGCTTTAGTTTGTTAATTAATGTATATATAAATATTGATTTATGTTCATAGCATTTTTTAGGGCAAAAAACCTGATATGGTTGTGAAGTGGCCATGTGGCCTATTTCACAGTAGCCGCTCTGCTGGTGTACACCTACTTCAAAATATTATGTGCCTTGAGCATGTGTTAGCCAAAGTAGTTTTGTTTTAACTAACACATGGCCAAGTGTATACCCACAAGTATTTGTATGGTATTATTCTAACAAATACATGTTGAGGCCTAGTTTCAACATCAAAAGCAAAGTTCATATGATTGTTTCAGTTGTGTTTTTGCTCCTAAAAGATGTTTCCACACAGAGGGACCCAGTTCTAATTCTCCCCACCCCAGCTTCGGGACCCTCCAGCAGCATGGGCCCAAGCAACAGCTGCAATGGTAAGTACTGTGATTTCTTATTATTACATTGAAAACACACATATGTCTGTGTCCATGACCATGTACACATGTTAGTGACAGTCTACTGTTTACTATCAGACATGGAGGCCCTATTTTTGCAATTATCATTCATAATTGCATGTAAGCATGCTAGTTTGGTGGCCCTGCTAATGTTACTTGATCCTACATGATAAAGGCAGCAGTTGATTATGTGGTGGGTTTCTAATCCTGCTACTATTGTAAATCCTTCACCCATAGGTGAAGGATTTTAGATCATATTGGCACAGGAGTAATTGACCAAGACATGAAGTACAGTCTTCCACTGGTCAAGTAGGCCTTATTTGGTTAGTTTAGTTTTTGATGTGTGACTAGGGTGGATAATATAGAATGGTGGGCCAGGTTAGATTATTTTGGCATCTATTATTTATCCAAACTTGCCTGTTGTTTAAGGGTTAAAATGGTGTGCATGAATATTATTTACACTAACTATTTTTTAAACTTTCATAGGTATATACTGTCTATTTTGAGATGCCGAACTTAATTTTGTATTTTCTTTCCAACAGCTTGCACACAGGAGCATCGCAGACTGTGGCAGTATGTCCGAAGGACAAGACAAATGCTGCTGGGGAAGAAGAAAAAGCCACAGGGTGGGGGGAATTAGGATTGCTGCTGTGCGGCCAAGTTACTTTTGGCCCACGTTGGGCCTTTTTTTTTAAACCGGTTTGGCCTGTCTGGTTTTAATTTGCATAAATTAGGACTCACTCAACACACACACACAAAAAATAATTTAACCTTATATTGTGATCATTGACAATATAACATTAAATCACATTTTAGCGTTAGAGCGGCATAGAAATGCCCAGACACCATTAGATTTGGGTGAGCGACTGACAACCATCACATTCATCAATGATGGCCATGTTACTATAGCGACTGAGGCGCTCTGTAATAGCGACTGATGGCCGATCAGAGCGACCACTAGCGGACGCTCTTAGCCCCGCAGTACAGGCGCTCATCTGCTGTTACCTGGCGCTAGTAATGAATCAGCCTGCCCGTAAACTTCAGCAAAGGAGCACGGCAAGGGCGGGATCCCAGCTGCACTAGAACTAGAGAATGTCGCTGCAGGGACCATTCCAGGGTTTTCCCCACAGGCCCACTTTACAGCCACGCAACTAATATACATTTTCTAGAATTTTTCATTTCCAAAGAAAATATAGAACTTTTTTAAGGAAATCCAATATAATAAAAATATCATCATTACCTTATGAAAGGCCGTGTAACAGCTAATATAGTTCTGATAAACCAGGATGGATGAACGATTATAAAGGATTTTAAGTTCTTCCTTAACCTGTATGGCGACAAAAAAAAAGATTAATGTGCAAAAATGTGCACTTCAAGTAGTGCAGAAGAAGACATCACACCAAAATGTGTTAGTCAGCTTATATGTTGTGAGGGATTTCTGCTCCTCAACGCCCTTTGCCCTAAAGTGGACCTTGATTTTAATCATACCGGGTGTGAAGGACAGTACCTCCCGAGCCATGGCTGACGTCACTGCAACACCAGGATTGCGCACTCCCCTGGTCCACATTGACACAGGGGTGAGAGAGTGTAATTTACACACCCTCCAGCAGGACAATGCATGCTCTCACAAGCCTGATGGCTGCCACCAGCTTTAGTTTGACACAGGCCCAGTCTGTTAATAGGGCTATAGTAGTCCAGAAGCAAGCCGTCGTAGCATGTAACTGTAAAATTGGAAGCATGGACACAATCCCGAGGATACGTGGATCAAGAACAGCTCAAGATAAAGTTATATATTTAATTGCTTTAAGAGCACAATAGACAAACAATATACATATAAGGAATTGATATATATATATATATATATATATATATATATATATATATATATGTCAAATGCGCAAATATAAGTGGTAGTTACAAATCAGTGTTAGCAAAGTAAATGTGTGTCAGTCAGATGTTACTCGAGGATGCAGACAAGCCTTCCTTCCAACAAGGTATACGGCATGCGCATGCAAACCAGTCAGTGCTATATGCCATGTATATTAATGCACAGCATACAGCCCAGTTTGGAATAGAGCTCCGGCACAGCGAAAGGGACGCAGACGCATCCCTGGTCTACCGGTGGTCTGTGGTGCACTTCTGCCCCTAAACTGTCTTAGTGTGCTTCAGCTACAAAATTCTGAGGATGCAGACGCGGGACCCACATATGCTGTGGGGCTGCTGATAATGTAAGTTTTGCGGGCAATCCCATGGGTTTTAAAAAGGGGTAGGGAAGGAGTCTTTTAGATTCCAGGGCTGGCAAAAGAGGGGATTTGTCCACTTTAAACTCCCCCTACCACCCAAACTAATACATCCCAAATTCTCATCAACAGCAGGTGCTGGTGAATGATGAAAGCACAGCTGCCACATGTAGAGTAGGAGCAGGTAGAGTAGACTTGACACAGGGAGGGCCAAGCAACACTGGCTTATATTTGGGGCTCGTGCATACAGACATTATGCCAAACTGTATTATGTGTGTGCACTTGAGATGCCACAAATAAGCTCTACATAGTTGAGAGCTGCTGTATTTTACACATTCACACTAGCTATGGTAAATTCAAACAGTACTCCAGGTTGCAAGGTTACATTTCAATTGTGACAACCTTGGTCACACATCATACAATGTTCTTGCTATAGAACTAGAACCTACAGATTTGTTAAGCTGCCACAATTTCAGCATCCCAGATTAGTCCCTCACAAAAAATGGTCAACTTACGCTATATACAGGGCCAAAACTAAGAAACAGCTGACCGTGTTGTATCGAGGTGCTCAATAGACAGCACTATGTTAGCACTGAATGAACTAGGGCACCCAGGAAATGGGGAACCCTTCAGTGATGGGGCCCCCCAAGACAGCTCCAGCGACCACTTGATTTCACCATGTATTGATTTCTGTTGTGTCTGGAGTTTTCTGTCTTTTTTAACCTTTTAAAGAGGTAAAATACACAGAAATGTTACTTTCCTAGGCGGTATTCCTCGGTATCCCAATTTTGGATGCCCCGCTATTTGAGTAGGAAACTCACCTTCCTGCCATTCCCACAGTGCAAGCTCAGATGATACCAAGCTCGCTTTCACTTAGCTCCCTTCGGCTCTGCTAGCAGCTAAGCAGCCTAGTGCAGTCGAGTGTGCCGCCGGCCGCATCCCTGCTCATTTTCTAGCTGTGGACATGCTCACACCACCCATTCAGAGAGGTCTGGCGTGGGTACACGCACAGCTAGAGGCAAGCGGGGATGCGGCCACGGCACTGAGGCACTGCGAGGGCTCCAGGAGAAGGTTACTGCAACAGGTAATCCAGTTGGGGGTGTCCCAATGAGTAGGCTTTGGAGAGCCGTGGAGTCTTTTAGACTCCAGGGCCTCCAAAATCCCTCGTTAACTGTGTGAAATGAAATTAGAGAACAGGAGCACACAGAAAATGTGTGCTACTCTAAAAACTTGATGTACACGGAAGCAGTAAACATACAGGTTTCTGGTAAAGTTCACATTACATGTGCTTATTTGGTTTTGCTTTTATCTGCTCGTAACATCTTTTTCCGTTGTACAGTATGTTGAAATTGAGATAAAGAAAAGGGAAGGGCCTCTGTACCTTTGCAGACCAGGAAAAAGACAGTCCATTATTTAAATCATGTTGTAACATGGGGAATATATATATATATATATATTGCTATATTCAAGAGAAATTTTGATTTCTGAGTCGTTTCTTTTAAATATCATTAGTTAAACTGCCAAAGAAAAAGCAAAATGACAAATGCAAATAGCTATGTCTTCTAAAAAGCATAACATGTACATGTAAGAATAATCTTCATTTTTTTTTTTTTTTAATCGCATGAATGTATCAATTTGATTAGTGTTATAAAATCTCTATAATAAAACTGCAATGACAAACAAACTGTTTCTCAGGGTCATACTACTGACAGGCACAAAAATAGCAGCCTCGGAGGACAACAACTAGCCCCCGGTTATGATTCCATGCACCGTTATAACCATATTGCTGATGCAGCAACTGTTTTGGATATAAGCTCAACAATTTTCCCTTTGTCTGTATTTGGGAATATTTAAAGTAATTCTGCAGGCAAGAACAAAAAGAAATACTTACCTTTTAACTCTCACAGGCAATCGCTGCTAGTTGGGCACTCTGACACTGATCATCCTGTCCCAATCCAATGCTGCTGACCTGCTGCTGACGTCCTCACCACCATGGAGGGGGGCATGCCAGGTCGTGATACTTGCCCCTCCATTGCAGTGAATATAGGAGGGGGGGTGCCATAGTTCCTGTGATGATTGGCATGGGCGGTACATTGTCAGTTGCATGGAAGGGTGCAGAAAAACGAGAACCCTGGAACGACAGCAGCGGGCAGGCAGCGCAGGACTGGGATCAGCAATGTGGTAAGTGTCAAAGTGCCTGACTAGCAGCGAATGCCTGCGGTGGATAAAAAGTGAGTTAAATGCTAGTTTAAGTAGAATAAAGGAAGAGACGGACTTTCACCTCAGCATTATAAACACTTGTGCGAGGTGCCCGGTTGTGTGCTGAACTTCCAGTACCCTGTTGCACAGGCACCCAGTGAGTATTTCAACCCCACACTATAGGCTCGATTCAGAGTCAGGTGAGAATTCTCACTCCTTTTTTAAGAGAGAAAACTGCCATTCACTTACATTGTCTACCTTTGGAGGCGATTCAGCAATCAGATGTAAATTTTCACCTGGCTTTGAATCAGCTCAAAGGTAGACAATGAATCCAAGGTTGGCTCCGAATTGAGCCTTACGTTTTCAGGGACACCCATGATAACTGTTAGTAAGTTACATTAAAATTAAGTCCATGGGTATTATCAGGACTGAATGATAATGACCAGCATAATAAATGGGCCTGAGAAGGGGAAGCCAATGGGTCGGGAAGGAGGGAATGTAAGGGACAATGTAGCCAGAGCAAATTAGCTGTAAAGCTAACTATTATTACCAGGGTAATAACAGTAATGTTGTGGTGAGCAAGAAGAACGTCCTTCAAAATATTTTTTTTTCATATGAAAAGTTCATTTTAAAACTATGTTGCTTATAAAAGTTATATAGCTTCCTAGAACTTTTTATAAGTATTTGCTCTCATTCTTTATCTGCTTCCAAAATAACATTATAAACATGGGAGTGTATGCTTTATTGTGCAAAGACTGATCTCTTGTCATATAAAAAGTAGACTATGTTATAATAAAATTATACTGTTCTTACAATATAGCTGATGACTGTCCACATACATACAATGCCATATAAAGGATTTGTCCCCTTTGAACTTCACATTTGGGATATCAAAAAAAAAAATCTAAAGTCAAAAAAGACCAGGCCCGCTACAAATAGTGCTCTCAAGACATCCTGATTTGGACTGGACTACTTCCTCTCTACATTCCCTCTGAAGCCTGAAATTGGGTTGATTTTCTTATCTGGTCTATACTTTCATGCTGCTCTCATGTCCCCTGTTCTGGCAGCCAGAGTAATTTTTTGTCCCAGGTAACTTTACTAAGCAGGCCATCCCTAGGCTAGTTCTCCTTAGCAGGTTCTCCATATGGCCCGTCCGCTCCTGCCCACACCCCATCTTTTTTTCTCATTGGACTGCAGGATTTGGTGTGAAAAATGTGATCTTTTTTATTATTGTTATTATTTATTTCTAAAGCTCCATCAAGTTCTTTGGCATCTAGTTCCCTTATAGACATGCCACGAAGCTCCCCTCAGCAGCCACATTTTTAGATTTTAATTTTTACGAAGAATATTAAAAAGAAAATATTCCTTTAGAAACCAGACATTATATACTCAAAGCGTATAAGTGCTCCAAAAACTATGACTGTTTTCCAATTACAGAAAGCTATCACGAAAAATGGCCCAATGATAAAAATCCATATAAAAGTGCTGGATGCTAGAGGGGGACGACTCACTTATACACTCGACATCAAGAAATATCCAGCGAGGCTTGTTTTTCTTTTTAATGGAAAGAAAAGGACATCCGGGGTGACAGGTCCTGTTACCCTTGATAAACTAAACCTGCTACCCCTGGATTTTATTCCTACCAGGAGAGAATAAACCTAAACAAGCTTGGTGGGCGTTATATTCAGTTCGGGTGTATAAGTGACCCCTCCTCTCATTAGCCAACATGTTTATATGTATTTTTAATATTACACAATTTCGTGATAGTGCTCCTTTAAGGCTGACCTGTCTAGAGACACCATAACATTTTTGCTATGTTCCCATTTATATTGTTTTAGCAAGTTGATTGTTTGATTGGCTGTGTGTCCTGTATATGTTTCCTTACCGTCTGTCAATCATTTGGTAACACTTCTTCATCCATCCTAAACCTGGCATCTTCCTCCGTGGTGTTGCTCCATTTAGGTAGACTATCATGTAGTCCTCTGCCACCATCAGTTCCAGTGTACTTATTACATATCTACACAGAGCAAAAAAGTTTAAACAGCGCTGGACATGTGTCCAAATACATTAATGACTTTAGTTTTAAAACAGTTTTTCTTTAAAAACAATAATATGGGTACCTACTCGTGCTGAGTGATCTTAAGCAGAAAAAATAACTGCCATGGAATTGTTGCAAAAATATTGGGATGTTCACCCCGGATTTGTATTCCTGCTCTTTTGTGTAAAATCTTATAAACTCAAGGGCAGTGGCCCCTCCTCTTTAAAAGTACAAGGACATCAACCAATTGTATATTACAGTTAATGTGAGTGTCCCTGTGAAGCTGTGCATTTTACATTCTTGAAGAACTTAATTTATGGACATCTATGGTCTCACTTCTTTGTGTGGTTGGGATGAGTTGTTACTGACAACTGGTGAGATTTTCATGTCAATAGCACCTTTTGAAATATATTTACTCAGAAAATAGGTGACATGTTCAATACTTATGTCACCTGCTGCAAAGTAGTGGGGCAGAGAAATATTTTTTAAATGCAGGTTTAAATAATTAATAAAGCTGCTGACCCAACACTAACACTATTTCCTCTAGAATTGCCTGTCCTGGAACAGACTAACATCCTGCCTTCCTATCCATCTAGGGAAAAGAGTAAAATAAGCATCAAAAAAAGTCAGATTATATATAAATATACAATGCATTCATATTCAATTTTCGTGATGCAGCTGAGCTAGGAAAGAAGGATGTGTCATGGCACAGCTTTATGAGGCTTAAAGTAACCTCCTCAGACAGATAAAAACAGCTCATGGGCTGCCTGCAATGATAAAGCCTCAGCAACATGTCTGTGAGGGCCATATCTACCTCTGCCACATTATCTGACCATACAATTCTAAAGCTTCATCAGCATCACTTTAGAGTGGCAATCCAGGGACATAATCTGTCCCGGCATTGCTATAGCCTCAGCATACTGTAGCATACTCTATGACGGGACAGGAAGCACATTGGAGCAGGGCTTAAAAGGGATGTCATGGACCAGTCATGGTTTGGCCACAGTGTATGAATAAGGGCCAAATCGGCCTCAAATGCGCCACGCCAGTCCCATCTGAAGGGGCTTCTCACGTTTGTTTCCTAGGGAAGTTTTAAAGGAGCCTGGCACAACACTGTCTCATGGGCTTGCCAGAGGCCAGTAAAATCCCAGGCGGATTTTTGTCCCCAGTCCGACATTTTTTAGAAACCAGTATTATGGCATTTTAATTGACACATTGCCCAGCTAAACCCTTGGTAGGTTCTAGCTCTGTGCACATTGCTGCTCAGAGTTAATAATTTACTAAAATGTGGTTTGCTGTTTCACTCTTGCATGAACTCATTATTTCCTAATTTGTTAAGAATTTTCTCCGCCTTATTGAAAATCTTAAATATGGGGAGCAATTCTTAGAGAACTTGCCAAACTTTAGTCAATAACAGCCAACTGACATAAGCTCGCCACATACAGTGACACGTACTTCCATATAAGAACATCTATTGCCAACAGATAAAGGTGGAAACCTAACTGGAGGTCTGTGTGTGCCCATGCTGCTTAGTGAGGTGCATAGAAGATATGGACACTGTGTAATGACAGCCAAGCTGAAATGGCAACTTCTACAAACATCTATCACCTTTAACTGTTAGTGAGGTCATACTAAAACAAAGAGGACAGACAACATTCCTAAGTGCATTTCCTCCCCTGCTGCACCCACTTTCATAGTGAATCTCCATGCCCCATACTAGAACACTTGGTGCATACTGCATCTCTACTCTATATCCCTTTTGAGGTTTTGTGCTACCACTTACACCAAAACATGTCTATGTGGCCACAGTGCTAAATTCAAGTGGTACTAACACTGCCACCTTCAAGTGTGTTGCAATTTGTTAATGTATAAAATTAATGTGGCCCCATGGGAGCAGCTTTTTGGGTTGATGGTAGCATAATCAAAAAAAAAAATGGAATTGCATTTGTGACACATAAAAGATATAACACAGGTGTTGTATGTCCCAAATTTCAAGTTTTCAGCACAACTCAAAAGTGCAAAAAATGCATGCAAAAACTTTTACAAACAGCGGAATGCATGTGACCTGGTACTATCATAGGTGCGTTGGATTTTTGACTTGATAACTACATCTTTTGCACTGGGACTTGACATTCACCTGACATTCATGTGGCACTACGTGGCAACAGCGCTTCTTAAATAAACCCCTATCATAATATAGTAAAGTTGTTTAAATACTGTGTTTATGCCATATAGGTATATATATATATATATATATATATATATATATATATATATATATATTACACAACAGTGCTAATGAATCCTACACTCCCTCTTATTGGTTTCTATGCAGGAGTTTTATTATTGCTGTAGAAGCCAAAAGTTGTTGTCTTTCCTTGCAGAAATGGCGTATGCTTTGTTGAAAGTTGAAACCATATGTTTTCAAAAACACCAAGCCTGAATGAAGCAGACAGCTTGTCACCATGAAGTGTGACAGTGTTTATGGGAAGTACTCACAGAAAAAGGTTTTCCATGACATAATTGTAGTCGGGATGACTGCTGTCCGGCAAGAAACAAGCAGCAAACACAATAATGGCGTTTATGCCCTCTCCGTAATAACCTGTCAGAAGAAATACAACTTTTACATTTATGCAAATTCAAAATCTAACAAACTGTATAAATGCAACTGTATAACAAAGGTTTTACTTCTAAAACTCAATTAAGGACTGCAGCGTTTTATATGCTTTTTGAACTTTAAAATTGTAGACAAACACTGGGTTTTCTGATGATGTAATGAGAAAAATAAACATGGCGTTTTTATACAAGGTATCGATTAGGTAAGGAGAAAAAAGATGGCAAACAATGACACATTTTCTGTATGTGGTCTTTTCATTGTTTATTTGCTGTTGCATGCTTAAAGGAGCACTTTTGCAAAATTGTGTAATATTAAAAATACATATAAACATGTCAGCTAATGAGAGGAGGGGTCACTTATAAACCTGAATTGAATAAAACTCCCGCCAAGCTTGTGATTACAAGATTTAGTTTATCAGGGGTGACAGAGTCTGTTACCCCACGTGTCCTTTTCCTTCCATTAAAAGAAAGGAAAACAAGCCTGGCTGGATATTTCTTGATGCCGGGTGTATAAGTGACCTCTCCTCCCGCCATCCAATTTATATGGATTTTTATCATTGGGCCATTTTTCGCGATAGTGCTCCTTTAAAGTCATAGAGCAGGGAAATAAAAAAACAAAAGTTCAATTACCTTTTGTCCTGCCCCGCTGGTCTCTGCAGGTCCAGCGCTCCAGCACCACGCCCCTGCCGTCAGTCACAGGGGGTGTGGTCATAACCCCTCTATTCACTACAATGGAGAGGGGGCGTGTAAGGCCTGGCCCACCACCTTCATTGCATTGAATGGAGAGGGCATAGCCACACCCCGATGATCCATGGCAAGCCGCGATTCCATCCTGCTATCGATCCTGTTTTTACTATCCAGGGCTTTGTTTCCTGCCCCAGGAGCATCCCAATTTGGGATGCCCCGCTGTATGAAACCTCCCTAGATCACCCAGAAAAACTCCCCTTTTCCCGGTTCTACAGTGCATATGCGGGCTCTCGTTCAAGGGATGTTTGGCAAACTGATCTGTTTATGAGTGAAAGTGGGCGCATCCCTAGCAGTGGGCACACTCCCTTCCCCAGCCTATATGAATGGTTGGGGATGGGAGTGCACGCACAGCCCAAGGGTTCGGGGGATGCGGCCCTCCGATACATAGATATCAGCGAGGGCAGAAGAAGGTGAGTTTTTAGGTTCAAATATTCCTCTGCTTTGAGTACATGTCCCATTTGACTTCATCAGGAAGGCCTGCACAGTGCCACAAACATGCATGTACACCAGCCCAGCAATATCTATTGGTTATTGAGGATATGGAGGTCTAGTTGCGGCAACCAGCGACACAGGGACGCAAAAAGATGAGTATGATACCCATTTGTCAGGCATTTTTAGAGGGTTTACAGTGGACGAGCATCCCAAATTAAAATGCCCAGGGGTGAAGGAAAAGACAGTCATTTATCTTTTAGTCTGCTTTAAGAAGACCATGGAAATGGGCAGATCAGTAAATGTGGCAATGTAAAAGTAGTATGCAAGCAGCTACAAAAATCAGTGTTTGAAGTGAAGTCTACTTCTTAAGACTTTCCCCACAGCCCAAGGCTTTCCTATTTATCTTCCCCCAGTCAAGCAGTGGTCATTATGCTCCCACTTTCCTGATATATGAAGCAAGGTGCCACACCCGGTTCCAGCCTGTAGATGAACGTTTGTCATATACACTCCCGTGCATGAGCTGTGGAAACGGTGAAAAGGTGAGTTTTGTGGACGATCTGAGGGGTTTCACACAGTGGGTCATCCCAAAGGACAAGGACCAATCACACGAATAGTAAAAATCCTGGAGATTGGTCCACTTTAAGCCTGTGAGGATTTTCTTATATCCAGGTGTATTGTTTTAAGGCAATTCCCTAATCATTTGACTAATCAGTAACTAAACTTAAAGCAGTTCTATTTCCATAAATAATTGTAGAGTTAATATGAAAATGATTACAAAATAAGGGGTTGCTTATGTAGCTTACATTAAAAACAATTCCAGTCAAGCTTGTCTTTTTCTTTTTACTGAAAGGAAGAAACATCAGCGATGGCAGGTTTGTAAATTTACCATTCAGCTTTTATAAGGAGAATTTCTCAACTCTAATGATATCTGAATAATCTGAATAATTGCTTATGGCTATTGCAATTCTGCTAATGTGTGTATAGATTCTTTTACAATCTTTTTCTTTTTAAAAGTTGTTAATGCTAATGATGCCCCAAAGCTGACTCTAAAGCCAAAGAGTTTTAAGCAGATATCCCCTGATGAAGTGTAATGGTATAATCAAAAACCTGTCACTCCTGTTTTTTACTGTCTTCCAGTAACCTAGCTTGGGTGGATTTCTTTTCATGCAGAATGCCCAATTAACCGCCTCTCTGCTTTTTTTTTACTACGCAGATGACTGCACAATGGAACTCCTTGAATTTACATGTGAACTGCTTATTCTAAGTCGTTTTTTCTTACATCATTTTAACCAAATTGTTGTGCTAAATGAACACAATGCAGAGAAGGTGAAGAATTTATTTTATTTTTTTCCACACCCCATTGCCATCCACTCATGCATTCTTCTCTACCACGATGGAACTTGTTTGAGCCGCATATGTTTAAATCCTTTGCTCTATTTTAATTACTGAATATAGCTGCTAACAATACAAAGAATTTATGCAAATGCTGAACAAATGAGACACATATTAATCCATGGCTGATTAGGTTGTTTTCCCAGTAGAGCAGATGACATCAAGGATGACATTTGCATCAGCATGGTTAACCTGACAGTACAGCCAACTGGAGGTCAAAGAGCAAAGTTGGGTTCCATGTCGCTAGCTCCATAGTCGTCATAATAAATAAAAAAAAAAAACCCGTTTACTACTAAATAAACTAAAAAAAAAAACTGTAGTTTGACCTATGTGAGTAACTTCAATTATAGCAATATTACAAAAGTAACTCTAAGTGAAGCTGAGTTTATCTTACTATGCTGCCAATACTATTTAATGCTTTTGCAGCTATTGGGCCTGATTTGCTATTTTTTCACAGTGTGCCATTTTAAATAGCACAGGTCTAGCCATGCTACACACTAGCGTGCGTCAATCAATATGCTGTATGCTGTAAAACCTGCGGCTAAAAAAGCTTCTACATAGGCTATGTCAGGGTACATCAAAATTGCCAACCTATTTTGTTTTTTTTTCTATAAAAATCTTAATAAAACTTCAATGTTTGATTACTGTGCTTTGCTCATGTTACCAGCCTTGATCAAGCTTAGGATAAAAAAAAAGAAATACAAAAATCAGTAAAATAAAATGCCATGTAACTTGCCTATTATATTTTATAGGAAAAAAATGGCACTGACAGGTGCTGCACTGCTGTACACTGACTGTTTAGTAAATGTGTGTTTACAGTGTGTTGACATGCACCGATGTGAGCAAAGATTAATAGATTTCACAGAAGTGCACCAACATGCTGCACACAGAAATAGTGCTTGATAAATCAGGCCAATTGTGTTTCTTTGCCGTTTTATATAACAGCTGCTGGAAAAATGACAAATAAATTCTTTACCTCCGTGTGATATCACTCTTTTGTATGGTTCAATGACCTTCATATCAATTCTTTGTTCCTGCTCCCCAATGATGACCGATCTCCATAGCTTGTTATCGGTTCTCTCTTCTTCTGCTGTGTACTCTCTGATAGATTCAAAGTCCTCTTGTATTGAGTGGCCAAGGGCTGGACGATCATCTAAATGAAACAAGCCATTGCTTTTAGAAAGTTTTACAGCACCAGCATAACTAATATAATACTTCCCAATCACAATGAACAATCTATGAACAAGGATGACTAATATTAAAGGGCAAAGTGGCAGTGGAAGTAAGAGAAATGGGACTGGTATCAAGGAACAGTGCAGAGTTAAGGAGACTATAAGGGCGATTGATGGTGAGTGCGCAAAAACGCTCAGGCGGAGCACAAACAATCCCGCATGCACCTAGGCGCATGTTTCATGACTGCGAGCGTACGCCCTGCGCACATGTGAAGCACACCAAATGGAAAGAGCATGGGAGAAGCACAAATAGCCTCTTCTCGCACCAATTTGTGCCTTCCACCAGGAAAATATGCCCCATGTGCATTTGGCCAGCCAGGTGCTTAATTGCTCCCGATGGTTCGCCAGGTGCTTAATTACTCCCGATGGTTCCCCATGTTTCTCAACATTTACAGAGGAGAGCTTCCCAAATCGAAAGGCCTGTCCACTGGCTCAGGCTATGGCTGCGTAGATTTTTGCTACTACATTTCATTTGCCCATCATTCAATGCTTTAGAGAAATATGAATCATACTAATGGGTCTCACATGCTACCTCAGGAAACAAGCAGTTAGAAGTAAGCAGTCTTCCCCTGTAAAATTGAAATGGACATTAAAAATATGCCAAACACACGCCTACCCACAGAAGATGGTGGTAATTATTTTAATTTGGGAAATATAAGTAATGCCTCGCGTTTATAAGCTTGATTTTTAAATATTACACCATTTAATGAAATAGCTCCTTTAAAGAGGACCAAAAGTAAAAAAAAACAAGTTCAGTAAATTTCACAAGCAGCAGTAACAAACATTTTGGCCTGCACTTATTAAATTCTATGTTCTCCAGAGAAAAAGGTCAAATAATAGCAAACAATGGAGCAATTGTGCGCATAGAAAGAGACTTATTGCCAAGTTAGAAGGGCCACTAATTTGTCTGGTGCTCATTGTAAGTCTTCCAAACAAATATTGAAATACGCTTTTGTTCTCAGAATCAGCATTCCTTGGCTTGAGCTGAGCAGCGCCAGCAAGAACTGCTAGATAACGGTCTTAAGTCGTCTGTAAACCAGACCAACAGTCTGGCTCAGTTGGAAAAGAACACTCCCCAAAATCTCACTTGCCCCATATGCATGCGTGATACTGAAGCATTGTCAGCACTTACATTTGCTCCAGCATCCACTCAAAGCTGAAAGCCTCACTGATTTTCTAGTGGTAGCAGCCATTTCTGAGCCAGCATCTCAGCCACGCTGCTGCTTGGATTCAACTGACATTAACTGACAATGCACAGTAATTGGAACCCCAGACTTTGCAGGCAGCCTGCAGATAAATGGCCACCAATTTGTTTTTACCACAAATTTACCACAGCAGCATTTAGAAAATGGTATATTAATTTTTTTGTGCAGCAATCTAAATTGCCCTGGGGAGGGATACATATGAGCACTGCTTGTTGTGTTGGTCTGGTTTGAGGCATTTTTTGACTGTTGGTCCGCTTTGAGCCCTCAATGATTTTAAAGGCTGAAATGAAAAAAATGGAGATGTCAAATACTTTACAATCTACTGTTTAGGGAGGGCAGCATGTTGCCAAGATATACATAATAATATCCACAGGTAAAGTGCTAGGAAATGTCATGTTTTAGATCAGTTAAAACATTTTCAGGTTAAACAATGGTGCCATCTAACAATATAGATCAGTATTTGTAAATGTATGCACCCTTTTCATGCATCAGTTCTTTAGTGGTTTACCTGCCAAATATTGTATTATATTATCTGTCTGCACTATTGTTAAGTCTCTTAAAATATGTTATGTTCTACTTTTAGGAATATATGACCTGTGGATATGGAAGAAAACATAGGCAATGTTTGTATTCTGTGGTTAGAAACACATTCAGAGCCACCTTCGATCGAAATTATTGGGCAAAGGCCATGTGATAAGTGTCCGGGATCGCCCTCTTCTGATGTCGAGGGACACGTATTTTGTCTGTATCCAATCAGGCAAACAGCAGAAAGTTCGTTCAATCTGACTCTTGGTCAGACTCTACTCCTAAGATTTTTTGTGCGACCCTTTATACATGTCTCTTTCCTAGTAGTGGGTACAGGGCCAAGCTTCTAGACTGCTTTGCTGTTTCTGGGGTTTAGGCTTTCCCCAGTATTTTTTAAGCCTATGACCGAGACCTCACTGTTGCTAATTCAAGTTATTTTTAATTCATTTGCATTTATTTGTAAATTTTCTTTACACAATAAAATATATTACATACATTTAAAAACAATTCACAATTACTGACTCGTGCCAACAAATCTATTGCATTCGTATGGGTTCATCAGAGTTATGCCTCTACCATGCCTGTATTTCTCCTTTGTGGTGGTCATTTAGTGCATAATAATCATATGTATTACGATTTTCACCAGGCTAATCCAAATTTCCTCCCCTGGGCAAACATGTTTCGCCGATTGTTTTTGGCTTCCTCAGTGCCCCTTATTCAGTGGGGGATATGGTTTCACTGCATGTTAGAGGATTATTGTTAGAAGCATATATTATTTCATATGTTATGTGGTTTTCATATATATTTTTGTGTATACATATGTCATTATATATGTGTATGTACCTTAGAAGGGAGAATTCATCACATCACTCTTTGGTATGTTATACATTCGTCATAGCAGTTTCCCTTGAGGGTCTGGTTTAGAACACCCTGGAAATAATAGGATCCTTAAATCTCTAGGCGTATGTCTTATTACAAGTTATATAATTGCTCAGATTGATTTATATTAATGTAAGCATCTCTTACTTGTTTCGCCTGGTTTGGCCTTTCTATGTTTCCCCCGGGCTGTGGCAGCCCCTGCTGTTCAACTTTCCGGTTGCTCACCGCTTTCTGAAATTACAGAGGGGCTGTATATAAATCCGGTCAGTCCCAGTATCTTATTCTCGTTATGCTCATAGAGCTTTCGTAATATATAGGTACTGTACCTTTAAGCGCGCAATATCATGCTGCGCTGCAGGTATGGCGTCCAGCCTGTTGCGCCCTCACTTAGATCTCCTGGCCTTCTCTGGCTCTCTCCACGTCTTTGTTGCTCGTCCGTCTGGGGGTAAATGGCGGCGCCATTCGGGCGGCATTAGATATGCGCTCGAAACCCGGGACACCCCCCCCGAGGCGGAATCATCCGCCGGAAGTGACGCCCCATGCCCAAGTCATGGAACGCATACTGCGTACATCCGGAAACGGAGCCGGATGTAACGCAGTGCCCAGGTCCTGAAGCGCACACTGTGCACATCCTGAAACTAAACCGGATGTGGCACAGTCCGCCGCCCCTTCTCACACCCTCCAGCTCCATTTTGTTGGAGTCCAGATAGGCGTGATTGGCAGGGATCAGGGGTGTACTTAATACTCCATTTTTCTGGAGCCTCTCTTTCACATACTTAGTATGCGCCTGTGCCATCACACTCCACATTACACTTACATACCAAGGATTTATATATGTGTCTCCGTGTCTTCCACCCTCTCATTATTATTCAAGGTTATATATTATAGTTTTTCTATAAACCTATTTCTATCATTGCTCCTACCTTTATTTGTAATTTGTTGTTCTTTTTTGATGTAAGTGTATCATTTAATTATAGAGAGTAGGACCCTACCCTGTCCCTGCCTTTGATACTGCCAGGTTATTGTACCATGGGGTTATCGTTGCCTATGGATCCTAAGTATTTGTTCCGGGGTGTTCCAACTCACCTCCTCAAGTTTACAATAAAACATCATTTTTACATTTCATTCCATTGTTAAATTCGTATTCATACCCTTACTCATAACGCTGTACAATTTAACCCCTTCCCCTTACCCCCCATACGTTTTCCCCCCCTCCCCCATGCCCTTTATTCACTTCTACCAACTGTATTTTCCTAAAGAAAGGAGCTAAAGCTAAATGTGTCATTTAGACCAGGGAAGCGGAGTGCCCCCAGCCTGTAGATCCAACGTGTCTCTAGTTGCAAAGTTGTTTTTTGTACGTTGCCTCCTCTTTGGGGGTCATGTATCCTATCTATGCCTTGAAATTTGATTGAATTAGGGTTTTTATTATGATGTTTAGAGAAATGGCGGCCGACTGGAGTTTTCAGGTTCCCTGTTTTTATATTATATACATGTTCGTAAATGCGCCGTCTAAATTGGCGGTTTGTTTTTCCTATGTAAAAGGCTCCACAACCACACGTTAGAACGTATATGACATTTGTTGATGAGCAGTTTACAAAATGCTTGATTTTATAGCTCCCCCTATCGTTTAATGTAACCGTGTCTCCTATTTGTATATAGCGGCACATATTACACCCGCCACAGCGGTACGTTCCTTGCTGTTTACAGCATTTTTCCTTTCTGTTTGTGTTGTGGTGACTGTGCACCAATCTGTCACGTAGGTTGGGTGGCCGTCTAAAAATTATTTGCGGCTCTCTTGGAAGAAAGCTTTTCAGATAGCTATCATTTAAGAGGACGGGCCAATGTTTTTTTACAATTTGGCGGATGTTTTGGTGTGATTCACTATAAGTCAGAATTAGTGCTGGACCTTTCTGAGTTTTTTCTTTTCTAGGTTTGTATAATAAGGCTTGTCTATCATATTTCCTCGCCTTTTGATAGGCATGCTTCAGGACTGTTTGTTTATAGCCCCTTTCCAGGAGTCTATGTCTAATCCGATTTGCCTCCTCTTGAAATGTTTCTAGCGTGCTGCAATTGCGCCGCGCTCTGATGTACTCCCCATACGGAATGCTTCTCAGCAAATGTTTGGGATGTGAGCTAGTCGCCCTCAACATGGTGTTGGCCGCTGTGTCTTTTCGATATAATGTTGTTGTAATGTGGCCTTGATTATCTTTTTCTATTGTAATATCAAGAAATGTCACCTTATTTGCGTTAACCTCATATGTTAGTTTTAAATTTAGGTCATTTTGATTGAGGAGGATGATAAATTCCTCCAGTTCCTGCTTCGGCCCCTCCCAGATGACCAAGATGTCATCAATGTACCTGTGCCATGCCGAGACATGGCACAGGTACTTGGTCATCTGGTCCTCTGCCCACAACCTCCTCTCCCACCACCCCAGATACAGGTTCGCGAACGATGGGGCACATGTCGTCCCCATCACCGTCCCCTGTATCTGGTGGTAGAGAGGGCGCAACAGGCTGGACGCCATACCTGCAGCGCAGCATGATATTGCGCGCTTAAAGGTACAGTACCTATATATTACGAAAGCTCTATGAGCATAACGAGAATAAGATACTGGGACTGACCGGATTTATATACAGCCCCTCTGTAATTTCAGAAAGCGGTGAGCAACCGGAAAGTTGAACAGCAGGGGCTGCCACAGCCCGGGGGAAACATAGAAAGGCCAAACCAGGCGAAACAAGTAAGAGATGCTTACATTAATATAAATCAATCTGAGCAATTATATAACTTGTAATAAGACATACGCCTAGAGATTTAAGGATCCTATTATTTCCAGGGTGTTCTAAACCAGACCCTCAAGGGAAACTGCTATGACGAATGTATAACATACCAAAGAGTGATGTGATGAATTCTCCCTTCTAAGGTACATACACATATATAATGACATATGTATACACAAAAATATATATGAAAACCACATAACATATGAAATAATATATGCTTCTAACAATAATCCTCTAACATGCAGTGAAACCATATCCCCCACTGAATAAGGGGCACTGAGGAAGCCAAAAACAATCGGCGAAACATGTTTGCCCAGGGGAGGAAATTTGGATTAGCCTGGTGAAAATCGTAATACATATGATTATTATGCACTAAATGACCACCACAAAGGAGAAATACAGGCATGGTAGAGGCATAACTCTGATGAACCCATACGAATGCAATAGATTTGTTGGCACGAGTCAGTAATTGTGAATTGTTTTTAAATGTATGTAATATATTTTATTGTGTAAAGAAAATTTACAAATAAATGCAAATGAATTAAAAATAACTTGAATTAGCAACAGTGAGGTCTCGGTCATAGGCTTAAAAAATACTGGGGAAAGCCTAAACCCCAGAAACAGCAAAGCTGACTCTTGGTCAGCTTTATTGGTAAAGGTTGCAAAAGCAAAATAAAGATAACACAGCAACAAAAGAAAATCCTTGCCTGTCCGGCACTAACTAAACACGTGAAAACCCTCACTACTAGCTGGAGAGCTTCTCTCTGCCAGCTACAAAAAAACCACTTGCGGCAACCTTTACTCACATGAATCTCTCCACAGACCTGGGCTGTGTCCTCAGCCAGAGAGAGACATCTGCCCCCTGACTTCCTCCTTTTGTCAGCCTCTCATTCCCCCTAATTAATTACCTGACAGGTGAGAGGCTCAGCTATTACCTCACATAGGAAAGGAACCTGGGAGAAATATACCTGTCCTCTACTATCCGGCCTGCATGAATGTCACATATCCCCCCCCTCTGCTCAGGCCACCGGGAATGAGCATTTGTAACCAGAAGGCAGTGCACACGTGACAGTGCATCTGCATTTCCCTGCAGTCGCCCCGCCCTGTGCTCTACTGTAAAGTTGTAGGCCTGCAGAGCTAGAAACCACCTTGTTACTCTGCTATTTTTCTCTTTATTAAGGTACATCCATTTCAGAGGGGCGTGGTCAGTGACTAGCCGGAACTTTCTTCCCAACAAATAATATTTGAGGGACTCGAGGGCCCATTTAATAGCTAAACATTCCCTTTCTACAATTGCATAATTTCTTTCGTGTTTATTCAGCTTCCTACTTAAATAAAGCACGGGATGTTCCTCTCCATCCCGGATTTGTGACAAGACAGCCCCTATTCCTGTCTCGGAAGCGTCTGTCTGGACCACAAATTCTTTCTTGAAATCTGGTGTGATCAATATTGGCAGGGAACAAAGGGCCAATTTTAAGGTTTGAAACGCTTTTTCAGCCTGAGGGTTCCACCTTATCATCACTGAGTCTTTTCCTTTTGTGAGATCAGTCAGGGGATTTGCTATGGAAGCAAAATTGGGTATAAATCGCCTATAATACCCTGTAATTCCGAGAAATGCCCTCACCTGTTTTTTTATTTAACGGTTGAGGCCACTTCTGGATTGCTTCAACTTTATCTACCTGGGGTTTAATTACGCCTCTTCCAATAATATAACCCAAATATTTGGCTTCTTCTAACCCAATACAACACTTTTTGGGGTTAGCTGTCAAACCTGCAGCCTGTAAACTGTCAATGACTGCCTGCACGTCAGAAAGGTGTGTCTCCCAGTCAGGACTATGTATCACTATGTCGTCAAGATAGGCCGAAGTATATTTCCTATGTGGTTTTAACACTCTATCCATTAACCGTTGGAAGGTTGCAGGAGCCCCATGTAAGCCGAAGGGCATATTTACATAATGAAATAAACCGTCAGGTGTGGAGAATGCTGTCTTTTCTTTGGCAGATTCAGTCAGCGGAATCTGCCAATAACCTTTTGTCAGATCTAGTGTGGTGATGTAGCGAGCTGTACCTAGCCGCTCAATCAGCTCATCCACCCTTGGCATAGGATAGGCATCAAATTTAGACACAGAGTTTAACTTCCTAAAGTCATTACAAAACCTTATAGTACCGTCTGGTTTTGGAATTAACACAATTGGGCTGGACCACTCACTATGGGATTCCTCAATCACTCCCAATTCCAGCATGTCTTTCACTTCTTTAGACACTGCCTCACGCCTAGCCTCAGGGATTCTATAGGGCCTAACATGTACCTTTACCCCAGGTTCGGTCACAACATCGTGTTTTATCAGTGGAGTCTGCCCTGGTTTGTCAGAAAAGAAATTTTTGTTATGAATTATCAGTTGTCTAGCCTCTTTCTTTTGTGTGTCAGACAAGGACTCAGCGATAATAACGTTAGGTATTAGAGAACCATCACAGGCTGGCCACGCAACCTTCGCAGCTAGAGTTTGCCTGTCTTTCCAAGGTTTAATCAGATTCACATGGTAAATCTGCTCAGGCTTTCTTTTATCTGGTTGGTGAATTTTATAATTGACCTCACCTACTCTTTCTATAACTGAGTAGGGACCCTGCCATTTGGCCAAGAACTTACTCTCTATAGTAGGAACTAGTACTAACACCCGATCTCCTGGTGCAAAAGTACGTACCTTAGCACCCCTATCATAGATTCTTTTTTGCACACCTTGAGCCTGTTCCATGTGGGTTTTTACAATTGGCATCACAGCTGAAATTCTGTCCTGCATTTGTGAAACATGTTCTATTACACTTCTGTAGGGAGTGACCTGCCCTTCCCAGCTTTCCTTTGCCACATCTAACAACCCCCGGGGATGTCTACCATATACCAACTCAAATGGAGAAAACCCGGTGGACGATTGAGGCACCTCCCTTATGGCAAACAACAGATATGGAAGCAACAAATCCCAATTTTTCCCGTCCTTGTCCACTACTTTCTTTAACATCTGCTTTAGAGTCTTGTTAAATCTTTCAACTAAGCCATCGGTCTGAGGGTGATAGACGGACGTGCGTAGTTGATTCACCTTAAACAATTTACAAAGTTGCTTCATCACATTAGACATAAAGGGTGTGCCTTGATCGGTAAGTATTTCTTTTGGGATGCCCACCCTACTAAACACCTGCACTAACTCCTTTGCGATAGTCTTAGATGATGTGTTTCGCAAAGGTATGGCCTCCGGATAACGTGTAGCATAGTCCATTATAACTAGAATATGTTGGTGATCACGCGCTGACTTTATCAGGGGACCAACCAAATCCATCCCAATCCGATCAAATGGTACCTCAATGATTGGTAATGGAACTAGAGGGCTGCGGAAACGAGGCCTAGGTGCAGACATCTGACAGTCTGGGCAGGATTCACAATACTCTTTAACATCATGATGTACCCCAGGCCAGAAGAATCTGAGCAAAATTCTCTCTGTAGTTTTCTGGACTCCCAGATGTCCCCCCAATATGTGCCCGTGTGCCAGATCTAAAACTGTTCTCCTGAAGGCTTTGGGAACCACTAGCTGCTGTACGTTATCCTCGCCCTTTTTGTCAACCTGGTACAGTAAATCATTCTCTAGAACCATATATGGGAAAGCAAGCCTAGCCCCAGGCTCCACAGGTACCCCATTGATTATTTTTACATTTTCTCTGGCTCGGGTAAGGGTAGGGTCTTTTAACTGCTCACTTTGAAAATCATCTTTTCTGACCTCTAAGTCAGGTATACACTGCTGAGAAGTCCCCGGAATTTCTGTCTCTGTTAATGGTTCTCCTGAATCCCCCGCCATAACAGAAAAGGGAAAAGTTAAAGGCTTTTCTACCCCAACCACATCTTCCATTGGGGAACTATCAAATGGATCAGGGCTTAGGTTGGAGGTTGTGGGCCTATCAGGTGTACCATCTTTAATCGCGAGATTGTCTTCCCACAACTTCCAAAAATATGGAAAGTCTCTACCAAGAATGACATCATGCATTAAGGCGGGGACTATCCCCACCTTGTGACATACTGAACCATAAGGAGTTGAAATACAAGCAATGGCAATTTGATATTCACGCGTATCCCCATGCACGCAAGATACCGTGTAAGTGTCTGGATACCTGTTAGCAGTACTTATAAGGTTGGCGTTTACCAGACTTACCACACTCCCTGAGTCTAGTAAAGCCACCACCTTTTTATCCTCTACTGTTAGCTCATACAAGTGGTTTTTAGAACTGTCTGAACTGACAGCAGTACACATTACTTGGGCAAACATAGACATACGTTTTTTCAAAAAGGCCGCGTCACATTGCATAGGTTCAATAGTCAAAGGACAGTTCATTGCAATATGGCCCAACTCATGGCAACGAAAACATCTTATGTTTTCTCTACCTAGCCCAAAGTCTCGCATTTTAGGCCTCCCTGAGCCCACAGTCTCATCTTTTCCATATAAAGTCTTCACATTTTTCCCAGCTCCCATAAACCCCAGAACAGTCTTACCGGGAACTTTGGCTGTCCGGTTGGTTGAGGCCTGGGGCTGGGTGTTACTTAAGAGCTCTTCTGCTGTAGAGTACCGTTCAACAAGATCCACAAGCTGATCTGCAGATTTTGGGTCTCCGTGGCTCACCCACTTCCTTAACGCTGGAGGTAGTGCCCTTAGATATCGATCCATAACCACACGTTGAACCACGTCTGGTGCAGATAGAACCTCTGGTTGTAGCCACTTCCTGGTCAGATGGACGAGGTCAAACATTTGGGAACGCGGCGGCTTACCCACGTTATATGTCCACTGGTGTACTCTCTGGGCTCTGACTGCTATGGTTACACCCAAGCGTGCCAGAATCTCTGCCTTGAGTTTGTTAAAGTCCTGGGCCGCAGCCGGTTCCAGATCATAGTAAGCCTTTTGTGCTTCTCCTATGAGGAATGGGGCCACCAAGCCTGCCCAACTTTCTCTCGGCCAGGCCTCCCGTGTAGCTGTTCTCTCAAAGGTTGCAAGGAAGGCCTCCACATCATCTGCCGGCGTCATCTTTTACAGATATTGGTTTGCACGGATATCTCTCTGCGGAGTCGGCAGCTGCCCGCTTGGCAGATTGGCCACACTTTGCATCAGCTCCTGCAGCGTCTGGCGGTCTTTATTTGCGGCCTCTGCTAGAGCAGTCAACTGCGCTGCCAGCAGGTGATTGGTGTGTTGTTGCTCTCTGAAAGACTCCTGCTGAGCTCTGGTAGCCTCTTGCTGCGCAGCGACTGACTGCACCAAGGCCTTTACCACGTCATCCATTTTGACACTGGGCTGTTGCCCCTAGCAACGTGTTGCCCGCATCCTCCACCACATGTGATAAGTGTCCGGGATCGCCCTCTTCTGATGTCGAGGGACACATATTTTGTCTGTATCCAATCAGGCAAACAGCAGAAAGTTCGTTCAATCTGACTCTTGGTCAGCTTTATTGGTAAAGGTTGCAAAAGCAAAATAAAGATAACACAGCAACAAAAGAAAATCCTTGCCTGTCCGGCACTAACTAAACACGTGAAAACCCTCACTACTAGCTGGAGAGCTTCTCTCTGCCAGCTACAAAAAAACCACTTGCGGCAACCTTTACTCACATGAATCTCTCCACAGACCTGGGCTGTGTCCTCAGCCAGAGAGAGACATCTGCCCCCTGACTTCCTCCTTTTGTCAGCCTCTCATTCCCCCTAATTAATTACCTGACAGGTGAGAGGCTCAGCTATTACCTCACATAGGAAAGGAACCTGGGAGAAATATACCTGTCCTCTACTATCCGGCCTGCATGAATGTCACAGCCAACACAAACTTTTTGTGCACAATCACATCATGAGATTGGAAGATAACATGGCAGCACAGTACAGTACAAAAAAGACTCAACAATAGGGGACATGCTAATTATTTAAACAAGTTTAAATCTGGATATGAACTGTAACATGCATCTTGGTGAGCTTTTTATCTTTAACATCCACGAAAGTGTAATAAAATAATTTTTTTACCCTAAAAAAATCACCTGTACCTGTGAAGGGGTACTTTTACAGGTGTGGCATCATTTTTGCAATGAGGTACTAATATTTCCCTATGGCTTATGTTAATCGGGCAATAATAATAATATATTGACCCTCTTTAATTCCAGCAAAATGTTACATTCAGTAGTTGATATCCCTCACTCACAGATAGTCCCTAAAAGCGAAGATGGATGGACAATTTTCAATAAAGTCACCCATCCATCTACCCTTAAGAAAAGAAAGGCAGCACCCTAGAAAGTATACATATTAGATAAAACAGAAACATCTGGATAGCTTGGATTGCCAGCTGCAACAAGCTGCTGGCATTTAACATTTTAAACTGGCATCTCATCTAAAGAATAGCTAGTGAATATGAACAGATACCATGTGGGGCAGAGGCATTAATCATAGTCAGATTCTTAACTTTTTAAAGCAAATTTAGGGCTGGTAGCCAATTATTTTAACAGTCCTATAAAACACAACCATCGCCATGGTTTTCATTAAAGTCTGTTTGTATTTTTAAATAAAGAAAGCTATACTCACCATACTCTTGAAACTCTCCTTAGTGAGCAGACAGTCAGATGAAAAGCAGTCAATGTGTAGTATAAGGGAAACGAATGACTTACTTGACTCAAGTTGTTTGAGAAGAGAAACACAATGGAAACACGCTAGTTTTTTAAGTAAAATGTATGTACCATATTTTGCGCCCTATAAGACGCACCTAGGTTTTGGAGGAGGAAAAAAAATATTCGGAACCAAATGTGCTAAAACACCGTCCCCACAAGAACCAAAAATAGGCAAGGTGCAGAATCCCCTGATTACAGACAGTATGGCATTCCCTCCATCCCATTCCCATAGCCAGTGTAGCTTCCCTTCCATTCCCACAGGCAGTTTGGCCTTCCCCCCATTCCATTCCCTATAGGCAGTGTGGCATTCCCCCTCCCATTACCCATAGGCAGTGTGGCATTCCCCCCTTCCATTCTCTATAGGCCGTGTGGCATTCCCCTCATCCCATCACTTGGGTGGGGCATCCTCCCATTTCAATCCCCATAGGCAGTAAAAAAACTAAAAAAAAAAACTCATATAACTGGCACTCCCGCTCTGCTGGCCAGGCTGCCAGAAGATGAAGGAGTGAAGAGCGGGTAGGATAATTGATGCCTGCACGCTGTCCCCGCCGCTGCTGCTTTTCTGTGCAGCGCGCACACCCGCCAATCCCAAAGTGATTGACGAAGTGTAGTGGGTGGACATGGCCTTCTCCAAGCACCAATTGAGGCACATGCCACCCCTACTCACTGCATGGAGGTGGGTGCTGGCGTGTGTGCGTGCGCCTTGCCCCACTGAAAAGCAGCGGGGGCGACGGTGGGGACAGTGGGCAGGGATCAGCCACCCTGCCCGCGTGGAGCTCCTCTATTTTCTGGCAGCCTGGCCGGTTATGTGAGTTTTTTTTATTTTTTAATTCACATCACTTTGAGGAGAATACAAGTGCGTCTTATGGGGCAAAAAATTACAGTAATCGTAAAACCTGTAACATTTGCTTGAAAACATCTGTCATCTTACCTTGTCCTGTGTAGTCAAATGAATCTGCCTCATCTGGAGTATCAAGATCATCTACATTAATGTCTAGCTCGTCTGGGGTGTCGAGATTGTCATCGGATAAGATTGAACCTTCGCTGTGGTCCAAAGATAAATTAATGTTGGGAGCTGTGAGCTTTATTTTTCTGGCATGGGAACCATTCAAATCCAATGAATTTGGAGGTTCTAAAAAAATATTAATTTACATCAACACATTACAGAATGCTTTACCTGTTCATAGCAATTGTTTAGCTCCTATTTCCCTACTACCTTCCCCTTTAGTTTTAAATGATTAGGACTGCTAAAACAAACTAGGCTCTGCTCATACCTAATCTCTGCCACATGCTCCAACCTTAGTCAAACCTATGCTTAGCTTTAGGAATATGAGAAGATATGTCTGCCCAGTACTTGCAGGAATAACTTCGGGGGGACAAACTGAGCACCCCTAAAGTGGACGCAGTATAAAGCTAACTGATGCCTATACACTGTAGAAGTTGCATTAGCTTCAGTAGCTATCTTATATTTGGGAAACAGTGAGCCTGCAAACCGTACCCACTGCCTGTCTCTTCTGCAGCATTTTTATACCCTCCCTCCTATGCTCTAACTTCCTCCTCTCTTTGCCTGATTACACAGCTGCTTTACCACTGAGGAAGGCCCGGGCTGCTTGAGGAGGATATCAGATATTAGGAACTTTATAATAGGTCTGAGTACACAGGGGAGACTTTTAAGACTGGGCATGTGCAAGGAAGATGTTTGAGACTGGAAACATTGGGCAGAATTTTAGAGACCAAGCATGTGGTGGAGGATGTCCAGGACTTGACACATGGGGGAGAAGATGTCAGAGACAGAGCACAGGTGGAGAATGTCAAGGACTAGACAGATGAGGGAAGGAGGATAGTACAGTCTTTTGTGGATTTTCCCTTTCAGACCTGCAGATAATCATGCACGCTCCACCACCTTCCATGTGCTCCCACGACGTTGTTCGTTCACCACAAATTGTGAGTAGGGGGTAAGGAAAGAAAGCTTTGCTTTTACACTTAGCCTGGTGAGACCCTTTAAAGTCATTCAACAGGAACACAAGAAACAAAAAAGATACTTACCTTTTGTCCCTGCAGCTCATCTGTGCTAGTGCAGCGATCAGCAACTCACCTGATCGCTGGACCTCCACCAGCTCTGGCATCCAGTGTCCCTCCCTTCACCCCTGCTTCCATGCTAAGAGCTCTTTTCTCTGCCAGAAGCCCTGTACGACTCCATTTGGTGCTCGCAGTGGTGCTTTGACTTTGAACTGTGACTCATAACCCTAGCAACACTGGGGCTGCTGAAGGTAAAGATGCAGCACAAGGCTTCAGGCAGAGAAAAGAACTCCCAGCAGAGAAAAGAACTCCCAGCAGAGAAAAGAACTCCCAGCTGAGAAAAGAACTCCCAGCCTGGATCAAGTGAGTATATTTGTTAATTGATTTTGCTAATCAGGGTTAGGGTTTAAGTGAAGAGTTCAGGATTGCGTTAAAGTCACTTTCCAGACAAAAACAATAAACAACATATACTCCCTTATTGTCTTGAGAAGCTGATTCGCCAGATTGTAGTTTTGAAACTTACAGCCATGGCAAAGCTCATCCCTGCCACCCGATGTCCATTTAAATAAATATAGTGGGTGTGGCCTGTTGCCGTAATGCAAGGAGACAGCAAGGTGATTATGGGCCTTAGTCATGAGCTACTTTTGTCAATGGCAAACTCAGCAACATATTGTACAGGCAAAGGTTGGAAAAAGAAAGAACCCTTTTATAAATAGTTCACCTGATTACAGAAACCTTTAGAAAAATCTGAATATGGTTGAGTGTTGAGTGTTTGAATCAGCAATCGACTCTGCAGGATTATTAAAAACTGAGAAGTGCGGAGCTGCTCTCTCTTCATAAGTGAAATTAAAGATTCATTTGCCATGCCTAAAAATAACTCACTTTCAACGCCACTATGTGAGAATATAGGTGTAACCACACAGAGCAAGGCTTCTATACTGAATAATTCAAAGGAGTAAAATACATTCTTTTAATTAACGAGTACAACATTGGTTCCTCTTACCAGGTCTAATTTCGTCGGCGTCATATGGGATGTCCATTCCCACATCATCCAACACTATTAATCTAAAACAAAGAATTCTGGTAAATTGATTTGTAATAAAAATGTACATCTTAACAATAAACACACTATAATCTATGTTTTAAAAAAGTTCACTATAAAATACAGCAGTCAGCCAGAGTTATTACAATAAGTCTCCAGCTAAATTGGATCAAATGTAACCTTTTTGACTTGACCTGCATTTCACTTACTATATGCTCAAAATGATCAGAAAAGTAACTAAATTAGCCACATATTTGAAAGAACATTGTGCCATTAGAAAAAAATGTCTCCTATAGTCAAATGTATTTTTAGAGGATTAGCCTCCTATAACTCCTTTAAAATACTTTATATAATGCATTATAATGCATTAGTAATCTTTTTCTGTAAAAATACATTCAGTTTAATTGGACATTATGTGCGGTATAGTTGTATTACTATCGTTAAAGGGCTTCTATCTCTTTTGTTTGCTAAAGGGGACATCTGCCATTGGGGCTGCCATCAAGGCAGTACAGGCAGGCAGTACAGGCTCCTGTATGGGGAAGGTCACTCGCAGGACCCAGGCACCAGCCCCATGACTTCTAACCCACTCCCATGCCTTCAGGGAATTTGGGCACACCCTACCTACTGGCAAGGTAGGCAAGATGGCAAGGACTAGAAGGCCATTGGTGGCAGTGGTGAAAGCAGCCAGGACTGGAGGCCGGGTGGAAAAAGCAAGAATGACCAGAGAATTGATGGCAGTGGAGAAGGTAGTCAGGAACATTGGTAGCAGCGAAGCTGAAGGGTAACACAAGGAGACATACCATATGACGCAAAACAAACATCACCCACAGAGACTTGAGCCTAAAGCTGGTCCTGTTTGGATAGAAAGCTTTGTTATTGTCATCAGTGTTGTGCCAGACATGAGCTACCCTAGCTGTGCAGTTCCTAACTGCCACATATTTGAAAATCCATGACAAAAAAAGAAGGGGGCCTAGAGAGGGTCTTGACATTTTAGTTGTATGGGCGCCAAACATTCTAATAGCATTTATCTGGCATTATCTAAAAATTAATTACTGTCATACGTTGATATATTATTATTATTATTGGAAATAATGATAATAATAATAATTGTATTATTATTAAAACAGAGCTGGTCAAATTTTAAATTAATTTTGCCAAAATTATTTTCAGATCTGACCATAGCAACTCAGCAAATTCTGGATGAATTTTCACACAAATCTAACCACAACACTGCTCAAAATGAAGATACAAAATAAGTGCACACAACTGTTAAAAACTGAGGTGAAGCACTTGTTATCAGACCTCATGAGCAGGGCTTTTCTGGGGGAGGTCAAACAGGGCAATCGCCCTGGGCGCCAACATCATTGGGGTCATTTTTATCCCAGCCAACCTGTTTTCTGCAGAGTCGCTGTTAGTGGTGTAAGCCATAAGACAGCCCCTTGTCCCTTATATTGAGCTCAGTCATGTGGAAGGGGCACAGCATAACATATTTCATTATGGGACAGAAGGAGTGCCATAGGATGGGTGCCGAGGGGGCAGAATTTTTTCCTTCATGCACTCAGCGCTATTTTGCCTAGAAACCGCTGTGCTTAAGAGCATAGACATGCTACCTCTACACTCCATTTGCTGTCATTAAAAAAAGGTAGCCTAGCTGTCAAGCAGGCATTGTTGGGGTTAACAAGGGTCAAAAAACTTTTCTTTCATTTTGGTGAAGAAGAAAATGATAGATCTCCTAAATTCTTTTGCTTTTTTAAATTAATTTTTATAAGTTTTTGAATACCCTTTGTTTTCCACTGGTTTTATGTGTATAGTGTGTCTGCATTTTTTCTCTTTTAATCTCTTTCTGCCCTTGACATGGATTTGCTAGCTTGCGGTTTCCTCATCTCAAACAGAATTTCAGGGTAAATCTCATCAAAAATGTCCTAGAGGTAAAACATGGAAAACCTATGCTTTGTGGCATTCTCTAACAGAGTGTATGCAGCCTGTCATATATGAAATGTTGGGGCTTCTGACAAGCTCTGAAAACTAATACATGTGTACAGTATGTAGACTTTGGGACTTTCAATGTAACTAAATATATACAGTATATCAAGACAACTGGACTTGCTGTATTTTTATTGAAGGTGTTTCATTAATCATCCTACTGGCTTTCGAAATTGAGAATGACCTTCTAGTAATGTGTGTAGTTCAAATTCATACACTTTGTTTAACAAAATCAGCATGTGAATGTGTCAAAGATGCAGAGTAGGACTGGTTCAGAAGACGTGTAAGAGAAGCCAAACATTTATAGAGGCTGGGTTATACATCTATTGCCGGCCACATACAAAGCTGCTCACTTCTCTCAAGGGCGCTGAAAGGAAAAGTCAATTTTTTTGAACTTTTCCGCAAACTCCAGGGCTGGCCAGTGGCATAGGGCACTAGGCAATCCCCTTAACATGCCGCCACTCCCATATCAGTCTCCTTCAGCACCGTCTTATTAAGGCGAGAGCTGTGCTTCCTGCTTCTGGCTAATGGATGGGCGTGGCCAGTGTAAGACAGGCTCCCATCGAAAACAATAGGGGCCTCTGTACACCAGGAATTTCTGTGTACAGAGGAGTTTATTATTTTCAGTGGGAGACGGACATACGCAGGCTGTGCCCACCCATCAGTCGGAACCAGAAAGTGCATCTCCTGGCTTCACATTACGGCCCTGTGGTCTTTTAAAAAGTCTGAAAGTGTCCTTTTCTTTTAATAACACCTCCTAATGCCAATCTTGCTGACACAGTCAGAACCTCTATGATGAGTTTCTAGACCCCATGCTGTTTATGGTAAACAAAAGATGTGCCATACCAAATTGGGATTCTTCACCAGGCAGGGCCGGCTCCAGGTATGTGTGGGCCCTTTGAGCAAGAGAGTCTTAGTGGGCCCCAAAGTAGTGAGTCACATGATGACATCTTTCAGCTCCGCTGCCACAAATGGGTCATCTCCTGCTGCTGGTCGCTCTACAGTTCTTATTGCCTTCCCTATAGCCACCAATCACCCTCCTATCCTTATTACCTTCCCTATAGCCACCAATGGTCTTCCAGCCCTTATTGCCTTCCCTATAGCCACCAATCATCCTCTAGTCCTTGTTGCATTCTCTACTGCCACCAAGCCATTATAGCCTTCCCTTTAGCAACAAATCGTCCTCCTGTCCTTATTGCCTTCCCTATAGCCACCAATGGTCCGCCAGCCCTTATTGCCTTCCCTATAGCCACCAATCGTTCTTTAGTCCTTGTTGCATTCTCTACAGCCACCGATCACCCTTCAGCCGTTAATGCTTGCTCCGCTGCCACTAAAGACTCCATCATGTCTGTCAGTCGTCACCTGGTTCTCACTACCTTCTGAGCTTGCATCAACTGCCCTCCATTCCATGCCATCTTCTCCGTTGTTGTTGACCATCCCCTGTTGCTGAGGCCAGCCATG
Organism: Gastrophryne carolinensis; assembly: GCA_027917425.1. Lineage (NCBI taxonomy): Eukaryota > Metazoa > Chordata > Amphibia > Anura > Microhylidae > Gastrophryne > Gastrophryne carolinensis. The sequence goes on from CM051234.1 coordinate 396,983,980, forward strand.
AGTAGGTCTGCACACAACACTCGGCATTCGGTGCTTCGGGTCCACTGTAAATTAATACCATGGCCAAGTGTGAGCCTGAGTGGGCCCCTGAAGATGCCAAGGGCACTGACAACTGCCCAGGTTTGCCAATGTGCTGGCACCGTCCCTGCCACCACGCATACATGACAAGCCTAAGACTGGGCAGAGCATGTCTGCGTTCATTCACTGCTGGTTTGGTGCCCCATGTGACTGCTGGCAGCCAGTGCGGTTCGCCAGACAAATGGGCACATCTACATACATTTAATCAACTTGTTTCGCATATGATAAATATATGTCCTAGTTGACATGTAACAATTTCCAGCAGTGTGAACCTATAAGTATGTGGGTTTACCTTACAGTGCACACGTCATAAAGATGTCTTGCTAGTGATTGATGATAGCCTATCTGACAACCTGATTCACTGGTACAACCACCTAAAAGGAAATTCCTCTTTAAAATGTAAAAAAAAAGTGCAAATACATTTGGTGGTAATCCCAAACTGACACTGGGGCTTAGTTTTTGATGACTCATAATAAAAAATAATAGGAATGGAATTTTGTTGTTTTTTCTCTGAAACAAGCTGGAGTCTAGAAAAACAAGTTTGAAAAGAGTCTACACACCCCTTACAGGTCAGTAGCAGGTTAAGCTTCAACGCAGGTGGAATAGTATGTTACACAGGAAACTAAAGTTCTTTAAAGGAGTTTAGCAATGGCGACATCCATATTTTTCCCACGCCAAATGTATTCTATTATTATTTGTAAATAAGGTGGAAGTCGACACATTTATACTCACTTTTACTCTATACATGTCAGGATTTTTAATACTGACAGGTGTAAACAGACATAGGTATATATACATCATAAAGACCGCTTAGTTTACAAAGATCTGGTGTCCTTTTAGACATTGTAACTCTACCATGGCTGCTATTATTAGTAAAAAATCAATTAGTAGTACAGAAAAGGCTGTAGTATATGAATATCAATAATAAGTGGCCATGGTAAGTTTAGAGTCATATAGTCTCATAAACAATACAGTACAACGTTATATGCAAGAGGCAATGAGCAAGGTAGGAACAGGCTTACAGGTAAAGACACCAGGTGGAAGTCACAAACCCTTCAACGTTTCGGCTTGCCAAGAGCCTTCGTCAGGAAAAGCGGTAACTCACAGCCTGCAATGTTGTGCTTAAATAGAGATACCCCAGCTAGTGGCAAAATGGCGCCATCCATGGGCGCACATGTTGGCGCCGCGTGATGACGTCGTTTCCGGCTATCATGTAATGTCCCGACTGTCCGTGATCCAGGTGACCCAAAAGGTTGTCCACCAGGGTCAGGTACGGCGCACGGGGCAGGACGTGATGCCGGAGGGGAGGTAAGAAGAATATGAACTCAATTAAGAAAGCTTACTCGGAGGCGCACGCTATTCGTGCACTGTTATTCCAAAGATGGCGGCGCCCGAACCAGGGACAAAAGCGACAGGAAGATGGCGTCCATCTGCGGAAGTCAGCATACTTCGATGTATTTCCAGTCCTCGGGAAAATGGCGGCGTGCCGTATGGGGACAAATGTCTCTGCAAAGATGGCGTCCGAAGTTAGAAGATAGCAGAGCAGCAGGAGAGATAGCGCTGTTTTGACATGGGTGATCGTTGGGGAATGAGCTCAGGCACTGCAATCAGGGATGGATGCACAGCTGGAGTAATAGGGCACAATGCTGGAAGTATCCATAGAGGAATAACGCACACAGGCACTACAAAGATAAAAATAAAAAGAATAAAATTAAAAGCTTATCAGTGATGTGAAAATAAAAGCACAGTTACCGGGGTATATAAAAACCAATATACCCTAAATTGGACCATAATACGCTCAATATAGAGTTTAAGGAATCTGAATGAATGTACATAAGCACAGAATTAGAGGGTAGAAAAGATAAGAGGGGAGACAACACGGTTATAAATCAAAAGGGTGGATCCCTGACTAATTAGTCATACTAATGACAGTCCTACAGGAAACAATGGATAAACACTAAGGAACAACACGATCGAATGTGGAGATCTAGTAGAATACTGAGAAATCAATTTCCTCATTCAGACCCCATGGGTGTTTTGTGTGAAATTGATGAATCCAAAAAAGCTCTCGTTGAAGAATTTTCCTCTCTATGCTGCCACCACGTTTAGGAGGTTTGATTACCTCTATAACAACAAATTTGAGTTGACTGATGGTATGTCCGGCCTCTAAAAAATGCCTTGCTACGGAAGATTCAAGTTTGTTATTTCTAATATCCGAGCGGTGTTCGCTTATGCTATGTCTTATCCCCCGCCCGGTTTTACCCACATACCCTTTGCCGCAGGGGCATTTAAGCAAGTAGATCACATTTTTTGTGGCACAATTTGCACAGCTACGTATTTTGTATAGTTTACCTGTGCTAGGATGGGTAAAAGATGGGGTTTTATAGGTGAATCCACATTGGGCACAGTGACCACAAGGGTACATACCTATTGGAGTTTGAAGATTGCTTAGCCAGTTGGGATTTGTCTGTGGTTTGGACGAATGAAAATCCGCCCGTACCAATGAGGATCTCAGACTCCTTGCTTTTTTATAGGCTGTCATTGGAGGTTCCTTCGCAAGGTCCATGAGTTTATGAGTGTTGTTAAGAACATGCCAGTGCTTTTTTACAACCCGTTGTGCCTGTATGGAGAGGTCAGAGAAGGTGAGTACAAGTGGGATACGATTGGTTTCCCGTTTGGGTTAAAATTTGCGTAAAGTAGATCTGTCAAAGTCACAAGCTTTCTTTTGTGCCTCCCTCAAGGTCGTAGGGTTGTATCCCCTCACAGTAAGTTTGTTGATTAGTTCCTCCGATCTAGCGTCATACAAGTCATCTGTGGCAGTAATTCTGCGGATGCGAACAAATTGTGAAAATGGTAAGGCTTTTAACAGAGAGGGGGGATGGAAGCTGCTGGCATGCAGAAATGTATTGCGGTCAGTCGGTTTTTGGTAGACGTCCGTAATCAAGGTGCCATGGTGGTTAGAGATATGGACATCTAGAAAGTGGACCTTGTGAAGGAACCTCCAATGACAGCCTATAAAAAAGCAAGGAGTCTGAGATCCTCATTGGTACGGGTGGATTTTCATTCGTCCAAACCACAGACGAATCCCTACTGGCTAAGCAATCTTCAAACTCCAATAGGTATGTACCCTTGTGGTCACTGTGCCCAATGTGGATTCACCTATAAAACCCCATCTTTTACCCATCCTAGCACAGGTAAATGATACAAAATACGTAGCTTTGCAAATTGTGCCACAAAAAATGTGATATACTTGCTTAAATGCCCCTGCGGCAAAGGGTATGTGGGTAAAACCGGGCGGGAGATAAGACAACGCATAAGCGAACACCGCTCGGATATTAGAAATAACAAACATGAATCTTCCGTAGCAAGGCATTTTTTAGAGGCCGGACATACCATCAGTCAACTCAAATTTGTTGTTATAGAGGTAATCAAACCCCCTAAACGTGGTGGCAGCATAGAGAGGAAACTTCTCCAACGAGAGCTTTTTTGGATTCATCAACTTCACACAAAACACCCATGGGGTCTGAATGAGGAAATTGATTTCTCAGTATTCTACTAGATCTCCACATTCGATTGTGTTGTTCCTTAGTGTTTATCCATTGTTTCCTGTAGGACTGTCATTAGTATGACTAATTAGTCAGGGATCCACTCTATTGATTTATAACCATGTTGTCTCCTCTCTTATCTTTTCTACCCTCTAATACTGTGCTTATGTACATTCATTCAGATTCCTTAAACTCTATATTGAGCGTATTATGGTCCAATTTAGGGTATATTGGTTTTGATATACCCCGGTAACTGTTCTTTTATTTTCACATCACTGATCAGCTTTTAATTTTATTCTTTTTATTTTTATCTTTGTAGTGCCTGTGTGCGTTATTCCTCTATGGATACTTCCAGCATTGTGCCCTATTACTCCAGCTGTGCATCCATCCCTGATTGCGGTGCCTGAGCTCGTTCCCCAATGATCGCCCATGTCAAAACAGCGCTATCTCCCCTGCTGCTCTGCTATCTTCTAACTTCGGACGCCATCTTTGCGGAGACATTTGTCCCCATACGGCACGCCGCCATTTTCCCGAGGACTGGAAATACATCGAAGTATGCTGACTTCCGCAGATGGACGCCATCTTCCTGTCGCTTTTGTCCCTGGTTCGGGCGCCGCCATCTTTGCGGTGCCCGTAATGGAATAACCGTTGCGCGAATAGCGCGCGCCTCCGAGTAAGCGCTCTTAATTGAGTTCATATTCTTCTTACCTCCCCTCCCGGCATCACATCCTGTCCCGTGCGCCGTGCCTGACCCTGGTGGACAACCTTTTGGGTCACCTGGATCACGGACGGTCGGGACATCACGTGATAGCCGGAAATGACGTCATCACATGGCGCCAACACGTGCGCCCATGGATGGCGCCATTTTGGCACTAGCTGGAGTGTCTCTATTTAAGCACAACATTGCAGGTTGTGAGTTACCGCTTTTCCTGACGAAGGCTCTTGGCAAGCCGAAACGTTGAAGGGTTTGTGACTTCCTTATCCACCTGGTGTCTTTACCTGTAAGCCTGTTCCTACCTTGCTCATTGCCTCTTGCATATAACGTTGTACTGTATTGTTTATGGAACTATATGACTCTAAATTGACCATGGCCACTTATTATTGATATTCATATACTACAGCCTTTTCTGTACTACTAATTGATTTTTTACTAATAATAGCAGCCATGGTAGAGTTACAATATCTAAAAGGACACCAGATCTTTGTGCACTAAGCAGTCTTTATGATGTATTGGCATTAAAAAGACTATTCCATTGGAATACAGTTACGTTTCCTGGGATTTCAATCTTTCCCTTCTTGTGTATATTGATACTATTTTAGATGTGTAAGGAGTAGGCACATCGAGGATCTTTTGAGCCCCAATCTATTTATATCTTTGCATTTGATCTACTTTTCTCTTATTTTAAGTGTGCATCAACCAATAATCAATATAGGATTTTTAATACTATCAGTTCATAAAATTGAGCCCCGGGATAAATGATGACTCTATAATGTTCTATGAAGGTGAAGCTTCAGTAAGTGTGTCCAGTGGCATGCCAGGCACTGCCATGATGTTCTGGCTATAGCGGGTAAAGCCCAAGGAACAAATCTCCTGCACAAGTTTTTAGGTAAACAATTTTCCCAGCTCACCTAATATTGCTCAAATCTCTTGAAGTGGTCCTTCACCCTGAATAAGAGTCTATCTTAAATGTTTACCACACCGTTTACATATAGATTGCTTACATTAAAAATCATCCTACCTGCATCAACTGCATGTTATCAGCCTTTAAACATCCAAGATCAAGCTCATGGAACATCAGGCAGCCTGCAAACAGGAAGTGTCTTATGACTGTGTCGCTCTGCATTCTGGGACTGCTGACCTTTTCCTGACCCCAGCTCTGCGCTGTCTGAGCAAAGCACAGCTATAACCCGCCCCCTGTATTTTATCCCACTCTCCTCTCCTCAGTAAGTGTGATGCTTCTGAGTCAAGATGGCGGTGCCCGTATCCTAAAGTCCTTAACAGGGTTGCAGCCCAGTGGGGGAAAGAATAATAAGTAAGTGACTAAAAACTTAAAATATATTAATTTTAGATGCTGGGTAAGAGTTTTTTAAGGGTTTGGGCTTTTCAATAAATTATGGTGAAGGTCCGGTTTAAGAATGGTGCTTCCACCTTGATGATCCAGCTGCGGAATCTGAAAATGCTCATGTCACCTTGTACAAAGAAAACTAGCTAATGCAGTGCCTAATACCCACCCTACTATGCATTTCATTCACTGTGACATTGGAGGGGTCCGACCCATGTTTGCCCTCACAAAACCAGGACAGCCACCAGAAGACCCCCTGTGTGTCTTCATGTTGGGCAGCTGCATCTTCAAGATAGATTTAGTATTGAATGTACAGTGTGTGCTTCTGTCCTATACAGTTAGGCACGTCCTAGGATATAGTGTAACAGATAAAAAGGAGCGCCCTGTTGAGAGGCTGCCGATGCCATTTTTCTTGCATACGAAAAGGGTATTTCATGGGGCTCCGCGAGATCACTCTGTGCCCCCTTCTCCGGGTCAAGAGGAGTGGGGTTGAATATAAACCAAGGTGGGGAGGAGAAGGCAGGAATCCAGGATGACGGGTGCTGATAGTGGGCTGGCGAGCAGGCCCCACCATGTCACAGCTCGAGAGTGTGCCCAGGAAGGTCATCGTTACAGCTCTGAAGGTGAGCTGTCTCCTAAGTTAACAGGAGGTAAGGCTGCCTAAAGCTGGTCGCTCCTGGCAGGCGGGTGTGAATGCTGCAGCATGTTGTACATAAGAGGGGGCAGCTGTTGTGGGGGACCCTGTGGCAAGTCAGCCCGGACAGGTGATTGATACAGGACAAGAGTCTACTCCCTGTGGTGTCGTTGCAGTGGGGTGGCCTGCGTCTTGCCAACATCTGAGTGACATTTGTGTACCTGCAACAGAGCAACTTCAAAGAACATAAGTACAATTAGATTTCATTGTGTGTCAAGAGACAGCCCAGACAATGGCAATAAGGCAGCAAGCAGCTCACCTGATGCCTGTCTCCTGTGCCTCTCCTTCTTTTCCTGTAGTGCCGAAAGCTTGCCCTCTTTCAATAGGAATTTCGGGGACCAAAATAACAGCTACTATGTCCCATGGAGCCCTCAGCGCAGGCAAGCACAGCAAGCCACAGTGGTCCTGCAGCTGCCTTTGACCACATCAGAACATGATCAAGACTCCTAAAGCTGCACTACGACATGTCCTTCCCACTTCCCAGTGCAACTACGACCCAATGAAAGCAAAGCCAGCAGCTTAAAATATATAAGGCATTTACATACAATCAGAGATTTTGTGATGCTTTGAAATGACTCATTATACACAGCCCCCATGTGAGGTAAGGTAGAAGGAAGTTATCATGTACCTGGACAGATACATAGGGTAGAACTGCTCAAATCCTAACAGCATTTTCCCTGTACTGGCTTGTGCTGGAATCTTATTGCTGTGCTAATTTTAGTGATACGTGTGGATGTTTTCACCCATCAAGCAATGCTTTGGGTAGATATTAAGGTGGACAATGTTGCTGTTTTCATGGGTTGGGTCAGAAGACGTGAAGTCAATCATTAGGAAAAGCTATATATTACTTTTTTTTACTTTTAAGCTGGACAGGGAACTGCATCACTGAGCACTCATGTAAGCTAAGACCCTGCATTATTAAAAATCACTCATCTGGCACTACTACTTCAAAATTACTTGATACAAAGTGGCTGATCCCAGATTATGTTTTTCATAACGTGCCCCCTCCATGGGGTGTCGGCTTGGACTAGCCAACAAAGGAATAGGAGACTCTCCTAAACCCCTTTAAAGTGGACCGTCACCCAGGGGTGATCGGCCCGGGAATCTATAAGATTCCCGGGCCGATCACCTCCCTCACCGCGGGACATCCGAGATCGGGATGTCCCGCGGTGAGGGACCCCCCCCAAAACCCCCAAGAAAATGACCAGATCGGCGGCGGCGGCCGCCGCCGCCTCCCGCGCGCCCCTCTAGACGTGCGCGCGCCCGCGACGGCCGTTTGTGAGAGGGGCGCGCAGGAGGCAGCGGCGGACGCGCTGTGTTGTCCGCCACTGTCACCCGCTTGTCCGTCGGCGGTGATTGGTCAGCGCAGCCACGTGGGAGCGTGGTGAGGTGAGTTTTGGGGGCTTTCTGGGGGGTTTCAAACAGCGGGGCACCCTTAATCGGGGTGCCCCCCTGAAGTGGACCAAAACCCAGGATAGTCAAAATCCTGGGTGTTGGTCCACTTTAAGGTCCCGTCTCCAAAGGACTCTTTGACGTGGTCTTATAATTATAATATTTGCATTTAACTGGGTGGGCACATCTGTAACAAAGAGGGGTGTGGTTGGAGCCTGGCACATAAGGAATAATCTGCTGATGAAGAATCTTTTGTAGGATGAAGAAACTTTTGTAGGATTGATGCAGACCAGACAGAATGATTCCCGTATCTTTAAATTGGACTAAAACTGGCCCTAGAGTTTAAAATTCTCCAGGGCCAGCTGATCCCCTCTCCCTGGGGCATCTCCATTCGGGATGCATCACTGTGTGAGACTCCTCGGATCGCTGCATTCATTTACCCAGCCACCTATCCAACAGTCCGTGCGTGGGTCGCATCTGAAAATGTGTCCAACGAAAACCTTGATGTTTTTTAAATCTAGACAGATTGTAGGATTTGTTGCAGGCTGGTGAGGATTTGAGTGCCGGGGTACTCCTTTTTGTTTTGTCTGCTTGCCATTTTTGTTTGCTGCTTGCCATTTCTCTTGTGTATTGTGGTGAGTGCATGAGGATACATTTTGAGGGGCCTTCAGCCACATGTTGTGGAGTTGACACCAAAGTTGAATCACCAAAGCTAAAGGGTTAGAGCACTGGGCAGCCTCAGGTAAGTTCAGCTCTCAGTTTATCCATTGCTACGTGTCTCCCAAAATTGGGGGAGCTCCCCCTGTTAGAGTAGGACTGCAGGAAAAACAGGTGCCTTGACGTGGCCCTGAACTTCCCGTACATTTGCAAATGTGTGCAACAAAACCTTGCCGTTTTTTAAATCTAGACAGATTGTAGGATTTGTTGAAGGCTGGGGATTTGAGTGCCAGTGTACTCTTTTTTGTTTTGTCCGTGGCCCTGATATACCTTTAGTTAGATGTGTGCCCGAACCAGGCATTTGTGAATATACAACGCAGGCACGTCCCCAGCTAGATGCTAGTGATTATATGGCCGGGCTGGGCTCCATTCAGATCCTTAGCTGAGCTGACTGGAGCTGAACATGCTGATTGGCTGCCCCGTCCGCGTCCTGGGAACATCAGAGTGGTAAGTTTATGTGGCAATCTGTGGGGATACATGCAGCAGGGCATCCCAAATTGGGATGGCCCTGTTAAGTGGACCAAATCCCAGGTAAGTAAATAACCCGTGTTTCGGTCCACTTTAAAACTCGACACCAGTCAAAATGATTAGTTGAATGATTAGATGGAGTGTAGGTTGAACAAACAAAAGATTAATCAATTAGAAAAATATGAGTGCCAGGGGAGCAGTGGTTAAAACATTTTGGTCACAATAACTCCCACAGAATTTATGTGTAAGTCCCTGTCCAGGCATAAAATAATTACTCACCTATTGTCCGCTGCAGCTTCTACCTGCAGCTTCATCTTCATACTTCAGAGTAGACGTTCCCTTCCGCAACATGGCTCTCCATTCATTGCAATGAATGAAGTAGGTTTATTCGGGGGTGTAAACATGGCGCACACAGGCGCCGCCGGCGATGAGATATGGAATCACTGGTTCTACACCCTCGGTAAGTATGAAGATACCAGTACTGTTATGGGCAGTTGTGGGGGAACACCAGACATACAAAGAGGAGCTGTGGGGCACAATATGTGGGTATAGGCTTTTTTCTGTTTTAGCCTGAACAATCTCTTTAAATAAATGTTCTCCCCAGTGGAGTATCAGACAACATGAAGAGCACTAATGTATTAACCGCTCCCCACCTTTACTAAACATACTCGAAAAGTCTTCAGAATTGAAAAGAAAAAAAAGCATAAGAAACTCAAAAAAGATTTAGTGTTACTAAGCTCTCTTAATTTGCATATCAACATGCTTGCACAAGAAGGGAGGAAAGATCCAAAAAGCCTAAGGTAGCAAAAGTTTCCAGAGTGCCGTTCAACATTTAAGCATGCCAAGGACATGAAGGCTCCTGCAGTGACATTATTTTTTATTCACATTCTGTAGGCGGTACAAGGTCGGTAACAGAAAGGATTACTTCTTAGTCCAAAAGAACAAACAGAAAGTATTCTGCGGGATACCTAATATATAGCTCATACTAATACTTTAACAAAAATCACTCTTCTGTGGCTAACTTTTTTTCTGGATGTGAAAAAGAATTCCACACAACAGGTAGTGGAGATACATTGTGTAATGAGCTAAAAAGAAAATTAAGAGCCACTACTCATAAAGTACAACCCCAGGGAGACATAAATAAGACTAAGGGGCAATAATTGTTGAACCCCACTGCTGATTACCCGGGCGCTAGTGAGTGCCGCTTTGTAAAACCATTTATCTGGCGGTTCACAGCATATTTATGAATTTTTCCCTGAAAAGATTGGCTCTGTATTTTTCCAACATTGGTCGTCATTTCATCACAACAGTTACAAGAAATCACTGCTGGGGACAAAGAGGACAAACTGCAATATGTTTAGCCTGCATTTTAGTTGTTATGGTCCAAATTTTCATTGCTAAGCATGGAAATCAATTTTACTATACCAAAAAAAATGACATCTAGGTTCTGCATTTGTATTATTGACAACTCACAATGCAAGTTCTTTACAAATAAATTTGTGTAATATTAATTCTAAGCATAAAACACTGCAATCCAGTTCTGTCCATTGTGCTCTATGGGATCTTTACCTACACTTGTAACAACTAGTGCTGCTTCAACCAGAGCGCCCGGCACTGCAGTCCATTGGATGCTAGTGTTAAATCAGATGCTGGCCGCACCTGGCCGCATTGGCGCTGGCGTTTTTTGTTCCTTGAATCGCACACTGAGGCAAAAAATGTGGCGCTGGTGCTTCATAAACAAGACTCTAAATGTACCTCTTCTTGCTTCTTGTGTTTAAAGAAACAGACCCATTGGCTTCTGGATTCTTTGAGTAGATAGGTTGTTGGATGGGGGAGGGTAGATCAATTTGGGCTCTTTTATCCTCAGCCATATTCCTTTCCCACAAGCTGTCCCTTTCCTTGCTTGCCCCATGGGGACTGGCTATTGCATTGTATTACAGGGTGCATGATAGGCTTGTCACAAATGCTGCAAACATTACATTTCCGGTTAGTAGTTAGTTGTTTGGATAGTAGAATTTGCGGCCTATCCCTCTGCCCTAGCTAGCTGAGTCCTATTTTTAATTTTGGTCTGGTTTAAGTCCGTATATCCTCAAGAAGCCACTGCAGCCTCCACCCCCAGGCATCCCAAACCTTGATGCCCTTCATATTAAATCCATTTAGAAACACCCAAGCAGGGACATTTCCAGGGGTGGGCAAGCAAGCTGACCACCTTGAGCACCATAGCCACTGTATATGCTGGGGGGAGCCTTTATGCCTGCAATCTTGTTTTCCTCACATAAATCATGGCCATCATTTGTGGTGCCTGCGATATACCAAGCCCTTCATCCCCCATATAGAGCTCAGTGATGGGGAGGGGGCACTGCTTGTTCCTAAAGAAAAGGGCAGAGCATGGCTCATACCAGTAGAAGCACCATAGAATGGGTGAGGAGGGGACAGAATAGCCTCGATTCAGAGAGACAAAAAAAACTTCCGTTTTAGTTCCGATCTGTGAAATGTTTCCGTTCTCATATGAGCGTACGAGCGATTCTATGCATGCATTGAAAACCTTCTGTAAAGTTTCCGTCCGTTCGTACGGCAGATTACGAATTACGCGGATGTCATTTTCCATCCAGACTTTTCCGTTTCATTTTCACATGTTACAACCTAGGCTTTCGTTTTTGCCCTTTTCCCATCGTATCCTCCAACGAATCCTTTACGTTTCCCGTTCCATTCTGTTTCCCTTTTTCAATAAATGTTCGTCCAGACGGAAATCCTTACGATTTTGCGCCTGCGCACTACAAACTTAACTCATTAAAGTGCTCGCCTACATATTTGCCACCCTCACTTCTACTACAATGTTTAGCTAAATCACTTAGCACTGTCCTCCATCTTCCCTTTTTGACCCTTAAAGCTCGCCCAAACCACTTAGCACTGTCCTCCATCTTCCCTTTTTGACCCTTAAAGCTCACCCAAACCACTTAGCACTGTCCTCCATCTTCCCTTTTTGACCCTTAAAGCTCACCCAAACCACTTAGCACTATCCTCCATCTTCCCTTTTGGACCCTTAAAGCTCACCCAAACCACTTCATGGTTAGGTTCTTCTTCCATTTTAGCCCCCTAAAACTTACCCAAATCACTTCTCGGTCATGTGAATATTCATCTTTAAATATTTCTGGGCCCATTAGTTTTGTGTTAATGTACTTTGTAAATGAAATGACAATGTAAAATTTTTATATTCCATCATAAAATATAAAATTGTTAAAAATGTTGTAAATTTAAAATTTTAACAACTATAAAAAACAAAATACATAGCAATGGCAGGCCACAGAACATTATTCTTCATCTGTGGTCCCCAACGAGTTGCGCAGCTCCTGCATCTCGCCCACCAACTGAAGGACCCTGACACTCAGTTGTGCCACTCTGGCATGTGTGGTCCCTGTTAAAAAACGTAAATTAAAATATTGGTATAACCTTGTTGGGGTCATACTGCAGTGCCCCCCCCCCCCCCGTATGGTCCAAACACCTAAATCTGGACTTCAAAAGCCAGAGGGCCCTCGCCACCATGGCCCGGGTTTTGCATAGTGCCCGATTAGAGAACCCCTGGCCCACATTCTGCAGGCAAAGAACAGGCATCAGGAGCAAGGGCGAGTCGCACATCTTGCAGTTCCTGCAACCAAATATAAAATAATTACACAAAGCAAAGGTAACCAACTAAAACAAGAACTCCTACCACAAATTAAGATTCAAGTTCAACAATCCAAATATAATTCACAAAGGACATAAGTCTAAGAAAATATAGCAATTATATGGATGTGTGGGAAAATAAATGTTTACATGCTAAGGACTAATTAAGGTCAGCATTAAAATGCTTCTATAAGACATACATGAAATGTATTGATTCAGGTATGCATTGCTATACAATTTATGGCCTCGGCCATGCTGATACATGCAATGCCTTGGTGCTAAAGGCGCGCAGACTCCTCCACATAGCCGCAAAACATGTTCAACAATAGCAATCCGAGTCCTCAAAGGTCTCGTAAGTGGATCGGAAATGAAACGGATTTATAGGGTGGTGATCCGTCGGAAATCAGCTCTCTGAATCAGACGGAAGCTCTCTGAATCAACGGAAGTTTTCTGAACGAACTGAAAATTTCCGATTTTGTTTGGAAAATGATCCGAACTAACGGAAACGTTCCGATTTGCTTCCGATCATCGGAAGCGCATTCCCGAACGTTCGTGCGAGTAGAAAATGGACGAAAAAAAGCAAAAAAATGACAAACACCCACCAAAACTTTCACAGACAGCTACGAAAGTCCGGACGAATGTGTCTCTGAATCGAGGCTAATGTGTTTAATTTCTTCACCGAGAGCTGTGTTGCCTAGAAACTGGCCTGTACACAACATACAGACAGCAAATGGCCCCTGCACATCCCGGTGGCACTATATTGGCCCACTTGCAGCTATTGTACAGCATCGGACATGTCCACTCGCCCACCAATAGGGCAATAGGTCATTTGGGCAGACTTCTTAACAGAGGAAGTATCATGGAAGAGTGTAGAGGAGAGTTTTCTGCCATTTCCCAGGGTTTCATGCAGAGGGGAATGCTGAAGCTGAAGCGGACTGCATAAACCGGTGACAACCAGACAAGGGACGTTTTGATTACTTCTTTTGGATAGCAAACTGCAATTCACTTTTATTGTATACCTTGCGAGTGATTCAGCACCAAGTTGAAATTCACCTAAAGTGATTTTTTTCCTGGTGCTGAATCAACACCATTATCTCTGATTACAATTTATTCTGTGATTTCTCATGGTATGCTTTATTTTGTGATGTCTGGATATGGTTTATTCTAAAAATTTCTCTGGGTATGGTTTATTTTGTGAATCCTTTATGCCCAGCCTATTCTGTGATTTTACTGGGCATTGTTTATTCTGTGGTGTGTCTGGGTACAGCTCTTTCTGTGATTTCTTTGGGTATGGATCTTGTTTTTTCTCTGGGTCTGTCTTACTCTGTGATTTCTCTGATAACAGTCTATGAATGCTTCATGTCTACTTTATTCTGTGATTTCTCTGAGCACAGGACTATTGTCACAAGTATGGTTTATTCTGTGATTTATCTGAGTATGGTTTATTTAGGGATTTATCTGGGAATGGTCTATTCGGAGATTTCTCTGGTTATGGATTATTCTAGGATTTCTATGGGTATGGCTTGTTATTTGATTTCTGTAATTATTACATATTCAATGATTTTCTGGGAATGGCTTGTTATGTGATTTCTCTGGGTACGGTTTATTCTAAGAGTTCTCTGTGCCAGCTCTCATTTATCCTGGTTAGATTATATATGTTGAAATAATTCAATACAGCTGGAGTTATCAGTATTTTTCTTGAAGACAATTTGCAAGTCATCTGACTCACTTTCTCAGTTGAAAATGACTTGCACAATAATTTTTGGTTTCATTTTGAATACAGAAAGCCAGTTGAGTGTCTAGCAGACAATCTTTAAAATTTACAAAAGTCTAATTGCTTTGACTTATTAGTACAGATATATATAGCATGTCCACATGGACTTTGAGTCAACTACTACTATAACAGGTCGTCCCTCAGCCATCCGGCAGACGCAAAGTAGGTCTCGCAAGGTAGGTTTCACCAGACACGGTTGCCCCTAGGACCTAATAGTGCAAACAATACCCACTAAGCACTGGATCTGCATATGGGTAAGCGTTCAATAGTGTTTCACAGGAAGTGAGACATAGCTAAAGATTGTTCATGGTAATTAGTTTGAAGTGGCATCAAGGCAGAGGGATGGAGAAGCAGAATCAGTAGGCAAGTCGAGGGTCATACACTGGAAGGAGTGGTTGTGGTACAAGGGAGTAGGCAGAGGTGAAGTCAAGAAGTCCGAGGGCAAGCACAAGTTCATAGGTCACAACAGAGGGTTTCAGACAATGCAGGGTCAAACAACAATCATACACCAAAGACAATAAGAATTGCAATCCAAAGCAAACCGCCAGCTTCAGCTATTATGGGCACTGAGGTAATGGGTGGAAAGGGGGGAAATTGGGACCAAAGAAGCATCACCCTCTCCTTGAAAATACAAGGCCTCTTCTTCACTGAAGCCAACTTCACTGAATAAAAAGACAAAAAGTTATGAAAAACTGTTGAAGAGGGAAAAAAATGTTCTAACCCTCAAGGCTAAAATAAAGTGGGTCATTAAAGGGTTAAAAATTATTTTGGAAAACCTGATTTATGCACCAAATTATGGGGAGACATTATTGGGAAGGTTTCTTCCATTTTAATTTGACAGTCAGTGGGATAAAATGGACCAGTCAATTGCTTGCCCAATTACTCCCTCAGCTGGGGAACATGCCAGTTTGGGATACTCCCACTATGCAGAACCTGAAAGGGCAGCAAGCCCAAACCCAGTGATTACTGCCAGTGGGCAGCTGGGTTCATGGAACAGACTTTCCCGCGGCCAGTCTAGTGAAATACAGTGGTTGGAAATAGAGATGAGCGAACATTTGAAAAATTCGATTCGACTGATTCGCCGAATTTTCCGTCAAAAATCGTTTCGACCCGAATTTATTTGCGACGAATCGCTATTAAAAACGGCTATTTCTGAGCCTCCTAGAGCCTCAATAGGGTTGTAAACCATTCTGCCTTGCTGTAACACGCATAGGACACGTGCTGGGTTATTGAAATAATACTGTAAATAATTATCACATGCAGATCGGAGGCATCGCTAATAGAATCGCAAAGCGGCACAATTGCAGAGAGTTGAGGTGGCATCACTATGAGGGGCCCCTATGGTGCCTGAAAAACACACCCTAGAGCTGGCAGCAGCAGGAGCCCAAAAATTAGCTGAATCACACCCTGGAGTTTCAAGCAGCAGCAGCAGCTGCAGGAGCCCAACCATTGCTTTAAAGAGACAATGGAGTTGGCTGCAGGAGCCCAAAAATTGGATGAATCACAGCCTGGAGTTGCAAGCAGCAGCAGCAGCCCAAACATAGCTTGAAAGAGACACTGGAGTTGGCAGCAGGAGCCCAAAAATTGGATGATTCACACCCTGGAGTTGCAAGCAGCAGCAGCAGGAGCCCGAACATAGCTTGAAAGAGACACTGGAGTTGCAAGCAGCAGCAGCAGGAGCCCGAACATAGCTTGAAAGAGACACTGGAGTTGGCAGCAGGAGCCCAAAAATTGGATGAATCACACCCTGGAGTTGCAAGCAGCAGCAGCAGCAGCCCAAACATAGCTTTAAAGAGACACTGGAGTTGGCAGCAGGAGCCCAAAAATTGGATGAATCACACCCTGGAGTTGCAAGCAGCAGCAGCAGCAGCCCATACATTGCTTTAAAAAGACACTGGAGTTGGCAGCAGGAGGCCAAAAATTGGATGAATCACACCCTGGAGTTGCAAGCAGCAGCAGGAGCCCAAACATTGCTTTAAAGAGACACTGGAGTTGGCAGCAGGAGCCCAAAAATTGGATGAATCACACCCTGGAGTTGCAAGCAGCAGCAGGAGCCCAAACATTACTTTAAAGAGACACTGGAGTTGGATTCAGGAGCCCAAAAATTGGATGAATCACACCCTGGAGTTGCAAGCAGCAGCAGCAGCCCAAGCATTGGCTGAAAGTGACACTGGAGTTGGCAAAAGGAGCCCAAAAATTGGCTGAATCACACCCTGGAGTTGCAAGCAGTAGCAGGAGCCCAAACATTACTTTAAAGAGACAATGGAGTTGGCAGCAGGAGCCCAAAAATTGGATGAATCACACCCTGGAGTTGCAAGCAGCAGGAGCCCAACATTGGCTGAAAGAGACACTGGAGTTGGCAGCAGGAGCCAAAAATTGGCTGAATCACACCCTGGAGTTGCAAGCAGCAGCAGGAGCCCAGACATTACTTTAAAGAGAAACTGGAGTTGGCTTCAGGAGCCCAAAAATTGGATGAATCACACCATGGAGTGGCAAGCAGCAGGAGCCCAAACATTGGCTGAAAGAGACACTGGAGTTGGCAGCAGGAGCCCAAAAATTGGCTGAATCACACCCTGGAGTTGCAAGCAGCAGCAGGGGCCCAAACATAACTTTAAAGAGACACTGGATTTGGCGTCAGGAGCCCAAAAATTGGCTGAATCACACCCTGGAGTTGCAAGCAGCAGCAGCAGGAGGCCAGAAATTGGCTGAAAGGCACACCCTGAAGTTGGCATCAGCAGGAGGCCAAAAATTGGTTGGAAGGCACACCCTGAAGTTGGCATCAGCAGGAGCCCAAAAATTGGCCTAAAGACATAAATATGTTTTGCACCATTTGGAAGTGTAAAACGTGGCACCATGCTGAATCTAGTCGCATGCATCAGGCATTGGTGGGTGGAAATCCTGGCTGATCCATCCCTGATTCATTTTGACAAAGGTGAGTCTCTCCACATTTTTAGTTGACAGACGAGTTCTCCTCGCTGTAACTATGGCCCCCGCCGCACTAAACACCCGCTCAGATGGTATGCTACTTGCCGGGCAGGAGAGCTTTTCCAGGGCAAACTCTGCTAGTTGCGGCCACAAGCCAAGTTTGGCTGCCCAGAAGTCCAGCGGATCCTCAAGATGTGTTGGCATGGTCATGTCAAGGTATGACATGACCTGCTGGTTGAGGTCCTGCTCCAGGTCTTCCTGCTGCTCATGAGTAGCCTCACTATGCGGGTGTAGAAAGCTGCTCATTAGCGACTGAAGAGGCTGCTGCTGATGGAGCTGCTGCTGCTGCTCCTGCCAACCCCCCCAGCAGCCATGGCAGTGGAAGGTGAGCGCAGAGGTCCCCCCGAGTCAGACCTGCGAGAGTATGGACCATGGCACAGATAGGCATTGGCCAACTGACTACGTAGAATGTCTTTGTAGTAGTTCAGTTTGTCCTCCCTCTCGGCGGGTTTAAAAAATGCCCCCATTTTGTGCCGGAAGCGAGGTCCAATAAGGTGGACAGCCAGAAGTCATCCCGCTGACAAATGGAAACAATTCTGGGGTCACTACGCAAGCACGTGAGCATGCTTCCTGCCATTTCCGCAAGTGACTCGGAGGGACTACCTGTCTCCATCTCCACTGCATACTGCCACGGTGTGTCCGGGTCCTCTGTCTCGCCTTCCTCAAAACCCTCTAGCTCCTCTGGCTGCTCCTGCTCCTCCTCTCCTGTCCGCTGACTAGATAAACCAGCCATTTCGCCAAGCCTAAACTGTGCTTCACTGGGCCACTCCTCCTCCTCTTCCACCTCCTCCTCCAGTTCAGCTCCAACGGGGTTCATGTGGTCGTAAGATGTAGACGCCATGTCTCCAGTGCCCTGACCAGTCATGGTTTCCAACATGTGCTGTAGTACATGAAGCAGTGGAATCACGTCGTTCATCCCGTAATCCTGCCGACTGACAAATAAAGTGGCTTCCTCAAAGGGCCTGAGCAAACAGCAGGTGTCACGTATGAGCTGCCACTGGTTGACATTGAAGTTACACAGGGGAGTCCCCCTATCCACTTGGATCATCAGGAAATCCGTGATGGCTTTTCTCTGTTCATATAATCGGTCCAACATGTGAAGGGTGGAATTCCAACGGGTGGAAACATCGCAAATCAGACTATGTTGGGGGATACCGTTCTGACGCTGTAGCTCAAGAAGGGTGTGTTTGGCGGTGTATGAGTGGCTGAAGTGCATGCAAAGTTCCCTTGAAGTTGTTAGGATGTCTTGCATATGGGGGGAACACTTCAGAAACCGCTTGACAACCAGATTGAAGACGTGAGCCATGCAGGGGGCATGGGTCATCCTTCCTTGGCGCAGTGCAGACAAAATGCTCTTCCCATTGTCGGTAACCATGATTCCCATTTTAAGTTTTCTTGGAGTAAGCCATGTTTGGATTTCCTGATGAATAAATGTAAGCAGTTCCTCCCCTGTGTGACTCCGTTCGCCAAGACAAACCATGTGAAGCACTGTGTGACACCTCCGTGCCCTGCACACAGACTGGAGGGGCACTGAGACTTGAGCCTACAGTGGAGGGCGAGGAGATGGCGGAGGATGAGGAGGCCGAGTCGCACGGTGTCACAGGCCCAACGGGCAGGGAGCACAGAGGCCGAAGCGGCGTGACCTGTCCAAGTTGCTGCTGCTTCTGCTGCAAAGGGACCACATTCACCCAGTGGGCCGTAAATGACATGTACTGTCCCTGACTGTAGTTACAACTCCAGACGTCAGCGCTGCCATGCACTTTGCTACACACCGACAGGCTCAAGGACTGGCCCACCTTCTGTTCAACAAAAGTATGCAGCGCTGGCACTGCCTTCTTGGCAAAGAAATGACGGCTTGGGACTCTCCACCTCGGTTCGGCACAAGCCATCACCTGAAAAGGGAGTGACTGCAGCACCAGCAACTTGGACAGGAGCACATTCAGCTTCTGTGCCGTAGGATGAGTGGGCGCATACTGCTGTCTCTTGGACATGGCTT
The DNA here is from genome assembly GCA_027917425.1 of Gastrophryne carolinensis. NCBI lineage: Eukaryota > Metazoa > Chordata > Amphibia > Anura > Microhylidae > Gastrophryne > Gastrophryne carolinensis. The sequence goes on from CM051234.1 coordinate 397,003,355, forward strand.
CGCTGATGGATTGCTGGCGGTATGCATGACTTGGAGGAGGAGCAGGAGCGACAGAGGATGGGTATGACGCACAGCTGCCTTCGGCTGAGGTGCTGGAGCCTTGGCTGGCAGAAATTGGGAGCGGCGTGCCACTTGGTGAGGAAGCAGGCCTTGGGAGCCTCGGTTCTCCCAGGTCGCTTTATGGTGACGCATCATATGTTGACGCAGGGCCGTGGTGCCAACATTTGGGACCCGGCCACGCTTCACCTTCTGCCTACATATCTTGCATGTGGCCATGTTACCCTCCTGTGGATGCTTCAGGAAAAACTGCCACACTGCCGAGTAGCTACTTTTCCCACCAACAGGCCTCACTGATTCACTGCTATTGTTGCCAACTCCAGGAACCCCTGCTCCACTACCTCCCGATAAGGTAGCCTGCCGCGCAGCAGGTGCTCTACCCCGGCCACGGCCCCGTTTGGCTCCAGGCTTTACAATTGTGCCCCCATGCTGACTGTCAACCATGCTGCTAACACCTTGCTGCCTGAGCTGCTGACTCCGGGGCAACCTGCGCCCATCTTTTCCTGATGATGACGATGAAGCCCCTTCATCACCCGGCTCCCAAGTGCGATCGGCTTCATCGTCATCATCATCACCGAGTTGTGGCTGTACGTCACTGATGTTCTCGGTTTCCTCAGTGTCTGGCGCAGGAGCTGGAAAGCTCGCAACACCCACGACACTGTCCACATCACAATTTGTCTGCCGAGCTAAAGAAGCCACCTCCATTTCATGGCTGGGCAGTAGCTGCTGACTGTCCTCTATTTGATGGTCCTCCTCACTAAAGAGTGGAGCTGAACCCAAAGCATAGGATACGTTGCTGGGGGAGGGAACGGCATAGGGCAGAGGCAATGGGAGGACAGGGACTGCTCTCGGGGCATGCCAACTCAGGGTTGTGTCAGAGGAACCTACCGACCCTAGACTGGGGGTCTCAGACGTAACTTGTGATGATGTTGATGAGCGCGTTAACCAATCTACCACGGCAGATGCGTTACTGGTGGAGACACGACCGCTAGCAGATACTGGCAGATGAGGTCTCTCACCGTGACTCCTGCTGCCACTCGCCCCTAGTCTGCTGCGACCTCTGCCTGCTGAATCTTGGCCTCTGTCACTCCTCTTTGAACATCCTGGCACTTGTCTGCCTGACATTTTTATGTATTTGCTTATTTAGTATAAACAGATAGGGTGCAAGGTGCAGCTTTGGGGTGCCCTGCGGCCTGGTTTATTGAAAGCAGTCAAAAAGGAAGTGCAAACTGAAGTAGCTTAATAAAGCAGCTGATGCTGATCAACGCTTATATTGTATAACAGATAGGACGCAAGCTGCAGCTTTGGGGTGCCCTGCGGCCTGGTTTATTGAAAGCAGTCAAAAAGGAAGTGCAAACAGAAGTAGCTTAATGAAGCTGATGCTGAACAACGCTTATGTTGTATAACAGATAGGGTGCAAGGTGCAGCTTTGGGGTGCCCTGCAGCCTGGTTTATTGAAAGCAGTCAAAAACAAGTGCAAACTAAAGTAGCTTAATAAAACTGATGCTGATCAACGCTTATGTTGTATAACAGATAGGGTGCAAGGTGCAGCTTTGGGGTGCCCTACGGCCTGGTTTATTGAAAGCAGTCAAAAAGAAGTGCAAACTAAGGTAGCTTAAAAAAGCTGATGCTGATCAACACTTATGTTGTATAACAGATAGGGTGGAAGGTGCAGCTTTGGGGTGCCCTGCGGCCTGGTTTATTGAAAGCAGTCAAAAACAATTGCAAACTGAAGTAGCTTAATGAAGCTGATGCTGAACAACGCTTATGTTGTAAAACAGATAGGGTGCAAGGTGCAGCTTTGGGGTGCCCTGCGGCCTGGTTTATTGAAAGCAGTCAAAAACAAGTGCAAACTAAAGTAGCTTAATGAAGTTGATGCTGATCAACGCTTATGTTGTATAACAGATAGGGTGGAAGGTGCAGCTTTGGGGTGCCCTGCGACCTGGTTTATTGAAAGCAGTCAAAAACAAGTGCAAACTAAAGTAGCTTAATGAAGCTGATGCTGATCAACGCTTATGTTGTATAACAGATAGGGTGCAAGGTGCAGCTTTGGGGTGCTCTGCGGCCTGGTTTATTGAAAGCAGTCAAAAACAAGTGCAAACTAAAGTAGCTTAAAAAAGCTGATGCTGATCAACACTTATGTTGTATAACAGATAGGGTGCAAGGTGCAGCTTTGGGGTGCCCTGCGGCCTGGTTTATTGAAAGCAGTCAAAAACAAGTGCAAACTGAAGTAGCTTAATGAAGCTGATGCTGATCAACACTTATGTTGTATAACAGATAGGGTGCAAGGTGCAGCTTTGGGGTGCCCTGCGGCCTGGTTTATTGAAAGCAGTCAAAAACAAGTGCAAACTGAAGTAGCTTAATGAAGCTGATGTTGAACAACACTTATGTTGTATAACAGATAGCGTGGAAGGTGCAGCTTTGGGGTGCCCTGCGGCCTGGTTTATTGAAAGCAGTCAAAAACAAGTGCAAACTAAAGTACCTTAATGAAGCTGATTCTGTACAACGCTTATGTTGTATAACAGATAGGGTGCAAGGTGCAGCTTTGGGGTGCCCTGCGACCTGGTTTATTGAAAGCAGTCAAAAACAAGTGCAAACTGAAGTAGCTTAATGAAGCTGATGCTGATCAACGCTTATGTTGTATAACAGATAGGGTGCAAGGTGCAGCTTTGGGGTGCCCTGCGGCCTGGTTTATTGAAAGCAGTCAAAAAACAGTGCAAACTAAAGTAGCTTAATAAAACTGATGCTGATCAACGCTTATGTTGTATAACAGATAGGTTGCAAGGTGCAGCTTTGGGGTGCCCTGCAGCCTGGTTTATTGAAAGCAGTCAAAAACAAGTGCAAACTAAAGTAGCTTAATAAAACTGATGCTGATCAACGCTTATGTTGTATAACAGATAGGGTGCAAGGTGCAGCTTTGGGTTGCCCTGCAGCCTGGTTTATTGAAAGCAGTCAAAAACAAGTGGAAACTAAAGTAGCTTAATGAAGCTGATGCTGATCAACGCTTATGTTGTATAACAGATAGGGTGCAAGGTGCAGCTCTGGGGTGCCCTGCGGCCTGGTTTATTGAAAGCAGTCAAAAACAAGTGCAAACTGAAGTAGCTTAATAAAGCTGATGCTGAACAACGCTTATGTTGTATAACAGATAGGGTGCAAGGGGCAGCTTTGGGGTGCCCTGCGGCCTAGTTTATTGAAAGCAGTCAAAAACAAGTGGAAACTAAAGTAGCTTAATAAAGCTGATGCTGATCAATGCTTATGTTGTATAACAGATAGGGTGGAAGGTGCAGCTTTGGGGTGCCCTGCGGCCTGGTTTATTGAAAGCAGTCAAAAACAAGTGGAAACTAAAGTAGCTTAATAAAGCTGATGCTGATCAACGCTTATGTTGTATAACAGATAGGGTGCAAGGTCCAGCTTTGGGGTGCCCTGCGGCCTGGTTTATTGAAAGCAGTCAAAAACAAGTGGAAACTAAAGTAGCTTAATGAAGCTGATGCTGATCAACGCTTGTGTTGTATAACAGATAGGGTGCAAGGGGCAGCTTTGGGGTGCCCTGCGGCCTGGTTTATTGAAAGCAGTCAAAAACAAGTGCAAACTAAAGTAGCTTAATAAAGCTGATGCTGATCAACGCTTATGTTGTATAACAGATATGGTGCAAGGTGCAGCTTTGGGTTGGCCTACGGCCTGGTTTATTGAAAGCAGTCAAAAACAAGTGGAAACTAAAGTAGCTTAATAAAGCTGATGCTGATCAACGCTTATGTTGTATAACAGATAGGGTGGAAGGCGCAGCTTTGGGGTGCCCTGCGGCCTGGTTTATTGAAAGCAGTCAAAAACAAGTGCAAACTGAAGTAGCTTAATAAAGCAGCTGATGCTGATCAACGCTTAAGTTGTATAACAGATAGGGTTAAAATAGCATGTGCCTTGGGATGCCCGTGTGGCCTGGTGTATTTTAAGCTGAACAGAAAATATTAACACTAATTCAATTATGAGAAATGCTTTTGTTTAACAGATAGGGTTAAATAGCATGTGCCTTGGGATGCCCGTGTGGCCTGGTGTATTTTAAGCTGAACAGAAAATATTAACACTAATCCAATTATGAGAAATGCTTTTGTTTAACAGATAGGGTTAAAATAGCATGTGCCTTGGGATGCCCATGTGGCCTGGTGTATTTTAAGCTGAACAGAAAATATTAACACTAATTCAATTATGAGAAATGCTTTTGTTTAACAGATAGGGTTAAAATAGCATGTGCCTTCGGATGCCCGTGTGGCCTGGTGTATTTTAAGCTGAACAGAAAATATTAACACTAATCCAATTATGAGAAATGCTTTTGTTTAACAGATAGGGTTAAATAGCATGTGCCTTGGGATGCCCGTGTGGCCTGGTGTATTTTAAGCTGAACAGAAAATATTAACACTAATCCAATTATGAGAAATGCTTTTGTTTAACAGATAGGGTTAAAATAGCATGTGCCCTGGGATGCCCGTGTGGCCTGGTGTATTTTAAGCTGAACAGAAAATATTAACACTAATACAATTATGAGAAATGCTTTTGTTTAACAGATAGGGTTAAATAGCATGTGCCTTGGGATGCCCGTGTGGCCTGGTGTATTTTAAGCTGAACAGAAAAAATTAACACTAATCCAATTATGAGAAATGCTTTTGTTTAACAGATAGGGTTAAAATAGCATGTGCCTTGGGATGCCCGTGTGGCCTGGTGTATTTTAAGCTGAACAGAAAATATTAACACTAATCCAATTATGAGAAATGCTTTTGTGAAATGGGCCTGGCCGGATGTGTATATGGTAGCCATGGTAACCATATGGCAGCCATGGTCACAAATGTCACCTGTCAAAGGCTGGATGGTCACAGTTGGACGACCAGCTACAGTGGATCGGCACCACCCCGCACACCCTCGACCACCCCCCGGCGCGCCCACGTCCGAACACAAAACAGCCGTAAACAACACTGTCCGTTCACGCCGCGGCGCGCAAGGGGGGGCAGACCCACCGTGCAAGATGCCCAGCAGTCAAAGAATACACCATACTGGGAGATTGTATAGAGCGACCGTGCCAGGCGAGATAGCAGGTCAAAGACATGGCTGTACATATTAAAACTGGAATATTCCTTAACATATAACCAGCATGAAACAATCCTATGTTAGTTGACTATATTTATATTATACAAATTCATCTATAGCTAAATGGCTAAGTGCTATATTCGGGAATTTATCAAGCCTACTGCAACTAATGTCCCTATTAATCCACTTGTGTCAAATATCGAATGGGACAAATGAAGCTAAAAAAGAACAAATGAAAACAAATAGGGCCCCTTTCTTCCCCCCATCCAGGGTAGGAGGTGCCTTGGGATGCCCGTGTGGCCTGGTGTATTTTAAGCTGAACAGAAAATATTAACACTAATCCAATTATGAGAAATGCTTTTGCTTAACAGATAGGGTTAAAATAGCGTTCAGGGCTGAATAGCAGAAAGGGTTAAATAGCATGTGCATGGCATGCACAGTGTGCAGCTGTATTTAAAGCAAACCAAATATATTAACAGTAACCCAGTAATTATGAAATATGAATCATAGGCAGCACTAGGCACCCTGTCACTGTGACTTGTATGCTGCTGGATTGTTCCGGTTTTAAATCTATCTTTCCCTAGCTCTGTCTACCATTCTAAATCTCCCTAACTATCTGTCTCTCTCTTTACCTATCTGTAACTGTCTCTACTCTCTAGCTATCGCTAACTCTCACCTAACTATGACTGTCTGTCTCTCCCTGCAGCTAGCTCCGTTCTGTCTGCAATGCAAGTCTGAACTGCGCAAAAGGAAAATGGCCGCCGCTTTATATAGCACGGTGACGTCACCGGGCTTCCTGGCTGCTGATGTGCATGTGACTGTCCCATCGTCACTTGCCCCTGGGGACATGTCTGAACATGTCCGTCCACCATCTTAGAATGCCTGTCATTGAGTTTTAAGGAAAACTTCGATCGATTGAATCGCCGGGAAATTCGGATTTGTTCAGAATTGAATTTTTCATGAAATTCGGAACGAATCCGGGTTCGTCCGGATCGATTCGCTCATCCCTAGTTGGAAACAATGAAGCATAAAAAGTGTTGGTCGGACAGGGATCATGTAGTTTTCTACAGTGCACCTTCTTAAGGCTAGCCTTGACTGTGACTGGCATGCAGTGGCTTCAAAATCTTCTTATGATGACATAACTGATTCACTGATTAAATGACCCTAGTATAGACCCAGCCAAAAACTATGCAGAAGTGTTTACATGTTTAGTGCATGTGTAGTAGTGTAACCAAATGTGATTGGACCCTGGTGGGAACATTAAAGTGGACCAAAACCCAGGATAGTCAAAAGTTTTGACTATCCTGGGTTTTGGTCCTTTCCCCGGGGGCACCCTGATTAGGGGTGCCTCGCTGTGTAAAACCCCCCAGGACGCCCGAACGGACTCACCTCTTCCTGGTCGCATGGCGCGTCTAAGAGCAGGGGCTCTGACAGCCGCATCCTCCGCCTCCGTCTAACAGGGAGCATGCCCGCGCCGGCCTTTCACAAAAGCCTGGCGCGGGCATGCGCACTGCTAGAGAGAAGCGAAGGATGCGGCCGCCAGAGCCGCTGCTCTTAGACGCGCCGTGCGACCAGGAAGAGGTGAGTTGGCTGCGGCTATCTGGAAGGGTTTCACACAGTGGGGCACCACGGATCGGGGTGCCCGTGTGGAAAGGACCAAAACCCAGGATAGTCAAAATTCTGGGTTTTGGTCCACTTTAAGTGCGGCCCTTTACTTGCATTTAGACTCCATAGAATAAAACTAGGCTGCTTAAGACTGAAATAGCATTATTCTTCTTTTTCTTGTGCATGATACCATGTGAGAACAAATCTGACAAATAGGGTGGAAGAGCCACAATGATTGGTCCCTCTGACTTAATAGGTCCAGTGCGTTCGCTACCCCTGCACTCCCTGTGGCTAAGGGCAAGGGTGGGAAGCATTGTCTTACTGCATGTTCCTCTTTATTTAGTGTTTATGTAATAAACTTCCCAAGCTGACTAAAGCCATGGTAAAATGTGATTTGTATTAGTTTATGCAGCAAAAGGTCTATGCCCAGGGTGAAAAGAGAATTAAAATAAAAGCAGCTGTCATGTAATGTAGAAATGGTTTTGTGTGGTTAAATATAAAAACTTGTGCTTTAAAATTAAAAGAATAATAATGTATTTCTCCAGCACATCATGTACACAATTAATCAACTGTGAGAAGAAACATATTTTTGAAGATTATAGCTAACCACTTAAAGTGACTCTGTTACAGATTTAATCTCCTGTCAAGGAATGCCAAATGCCTGAAAGATTCTAAAAAACAACTCACTGTCCTGTCATAGAGCCCAGTCCTCTGGAGTCTTCTGGACTCTAGATACAGTTGTGGTCCTCTTTAAGCAGTATATATTAGGCTGTGAAGACAAGGGGTGGTTGGATATTTGTCAGTGCAGCAACTTTGGTAACATGTCCTCTCTAACAGCTTGGAATGTTTAGTGAAAGACAAAAAAATCTGCTTTCTGTGCCATACTAATTGGTAAGGGTGTCTGATGATATCATGGGGCAACTATATTGACAAATATGTCTGTCTAAAATGTTGTCACCAGATGCAAAACATGGTGTGGGAAGAATCACTTGATGAGGTTATGCTTCTCCAAATTTAAGAAGTCCCACTAGTGGAGGCATGTAAAGCTGCTTGGTTCTACTATTAACTAAGTAGTTGGCCATATTAGAGTTTTGAGATTCTGAACTGAGACTTTTGAGTCCTGTGTCTCAAATTTCAAATACTTCTAGTATAAGCTTGGTTATATGTGGATAAATGTTCTAGACATTTATTATGACCACCCATCTAGCAACTATAACAACTAGTACTGCACTTTAAAATATACCCTTTGTTACAACTAGTAAGTCGCAAGCCACTATTTGAATAGACGCATTTTAGGCTTATTATAGGGGGGGACTAAATAGACCAAAAGACCAATGCCTAGGATTTGCTCTAAATTTACACAGCCAAACACATCCACTAGTGGACACGTGTTTTGAGTTTTTGGCTCTCATCAGCACTAGGGTGGATGTATTTGGCTGTTTGGGATGTGTTTGGCCATGTAAATTTAAAATTAATCCTTGACATTGCACACATAGGCTTCTGAGTGCCTTTGGATGGCTCAGAGACATAAAGAGATTGTTTGCATAGATCCACCCACTGCAAGGAGTAATGGTTCTATTATTCCATCCAGTTCAGTCTGTTATTTAGTGGTCTAGTAGCCATTACACCTAAGGAAGGCATGCTGGCTACTATTGATCTCTTTTAGTGTATTCTTCATGGCTACCTCCTCTGGTATAGAGTTCCATAGTCTTACTGCTCTTACAGTAAAGAATCCCCTCCTATGCTGATGCAAGAAGCGTCTTTCCTCTAACCTCAGTGGATGTTCCCGTATTATAGTAACAGTTTAAATGGACTGTGGACCAGATCTTTGTATTGACTCCGAATATATTTATACATAGTTATTATATCACCCTTCCGACATATCTTTTCCAATCAAAATAAACTGAATGTTGACAATCATTCAGGGTACTCTAGTCCCTCTACTCCATGATACTGTGGGCAACTGCTGCCTGGCATTGATCACTACAGTTTAGTTTATTGTCTACTAAAACCCCTTAGTTCATAGGTTTTCTTAAGATAAAATCATTAGTTTAAGAAAGACAGGTTCACTGACTAGAATTTGAAGATGGCCTTGTTAGGTTTATGATATTTAATACTTTTATGCATTATGTTTATACTGTTTATTCTCACAGAACACAACACTCGCTTTAAGCGATTTTGTTGTGAGTAAGAATTTGGAAGGTGTTCTTGCCAAAATACCACTTAGGAATAAACTGAGCAAAACATTGTGTTTAGTGATCAAAATAAAGTTTAATTGCAGCTATATTGTCTCTATGTTAACCAACCTGGTACAGATCAAACACACACATTCTTATGCTAATCTGGAGGAGACTAATTTGGTCAGGTGAGGGCATGTACATTTTTCCAAAAATACAGCCCCAGAAATAAAGTAATTTATACAAAACTATACATGCAGACCTGTCGCAGTAGATCATCTGATCAAAACCTTTACCTAGGATTGATATGTGCAAGCATGACCACTGGTAGTTCTGCAGTTTTGAACATGGCCAAGCTTCAGTTACTCATGACTGCACATGACTATGGTAATCCATTTCAACCCATAGTAATATCGGATACACATGATCCCTAACCCCTGTCTTGCTTAACAATTACTTGGCAAATAATGTCAGGACCAGAGGTGCACCATCCCCTGAAAGTCCTAGACCACAAAAAAGCTCCTGGCCCTGATGGAATATTGGCCACAAGCTTGAAATCCTGCACAGAACAATAGTCTGAGGTACTCATCACTGACATTTATAACTTAAATTAGGGGGTGTTCCTGTATGTTTTAAAAAAGCTACAATCATACATGTTCCCAAAACACCAACATCATCTGATCTGGCTGTAGTTCAGTGGCACCTCCGCTAAAAGTTCGGAATATATTTGAACACCTGATGGTGTCATATCTAAACATACGGACCCCCTGCAATTTTCAAATAGAGCAAACAGGTCAGTGGAGGAAACAGTAACTCTAGCCCTCCATACTTACTGGAGCACTCCCAGGCACATATAGAAGGCTTTTATTTGTGGATTTCAGTTTGGCATTCAATACTAACAACCGGAACGAGAGGCGTAACTACAGGGGGTGCGACTGCACCAGGGCTCAGAAGATTTATCAGATTTGTGCTCACTTGAAATCTTATATTAGAAATGTGTCTCAGCTCTTTCAGTCTTTAGTTTTCTAGTTGTATTCATTTGAGTTTATATAACAGGAAAAGGGCATTACTTGAGCCATGACAGGGCCCTGTTTTATCTTCACACCAGGTCTTTGCATTTGCTGCAAATGCTCAACCTGTGCTGGGCAAGCGGAGAACTGGGCGTGTTCCCATAAGGAACCTGAAGGGACTAGTGCTCTGGGGAAGCATGCTGGGGGCTATGGTGCAGAGTTTGGCATGTGGGGCATTCAGTTTTACTCACCTAACCCCCTTGCTCATGCACTGCAGCGTGTTTCCTATCCCTCTGCACTGATACACCACAGGCATCCGCTGCAGTGTTGAATCCCAGCAGGAGGAAAGAGGTTTATCTGCTGAGATGTCGCTGCTCCCCTCCCGCCTCCCCCACTGCTCACCTACCTAGTCACCTGCCCACCTACCTACCCATCTACCTGCCCACCCAACCTCCTACCTACTGACTAACCACCCACCCACCTGCCCAGCTACTTTACCAGCCTGACTGCCCAGGTAATCGCCCGCCCACCCACCTGCCCTTACCTGCCTGCTGCCCTCCTACCTACCTGCCAGCTAAGCCATGCAGCCACCCGTCTACCCATCCACCCACCCCCTATCTGCCTGCCCACCTACCCACCACCTACCTACCTGAATGGCTGCCAACCCAGCCACCTACCCATCCTTCCACCCACCTACTTGCCTGGCCAAACACCTACCTGCCTGAAAGCCCAGCCACCCACCCACCTACCTACATGCCTGCCTGACCATCCACCTGTCTGCCTGTCTGCCCACCTACCTAACCAAACAACCCATCCACCTGCCAACCAACCTACCTACCTACCAGCTCACCTACCTGCCTGACCTTCCAGCCAATTATTCGTCCACCCACCCACATATTTGTCTACCTGCCTGCCCACCTACCTGCCTACCCACCTACCTGCCTACCCACCTACTAACAACTTTATTCACATGAGATATCTATTCCAGATCTACAATAAAAAACATTTTCAGAAGCTTCCATTTTTATGTTTCGGGGGTTAAAGGGGCACACTCTCTTTTGTTGTTCATTATCCAAATGATCAGACACACTGTTGAGCTACCAATTCTCCAAGAACATGAGGATGGGTGGGCTGATTCTTATACTTACTCCCTAGAAAGTTGAAATGCTATAGGACTTCATTCATAAATGGCTGCTATTTTTCACTGTAAATTCTGGTGCTTTGGCATGCATTCATGCTATTATTAGAGAGCACTGAAGTCACTACCCACAGCTAATACATGCTATCATTAGAGAGCACTGAGATCACTACCCACAGCTAATACATGCTATCATTAGAGAGCACTGAGATCACTACCCACAGCTAATACATGCTATCATTAGAGAGCACTGAAGTCACTACCCACAGCTATTACATGCTATCATTAGAGAGCACTGAAGTCACTACCCACAGCTAATACATGCTATCATTAGAGAGCACTGAAGATCACTACCCACAGCTAATACATGCTATCATTAGAGAGCACTGAAGTCACTACCCACAGCTATTACATGCTATCATTAGAGAGCACTGAAGTCACTACCCACAGCTATTACATGCTATCATTAGAGAGCACTGAAGTCACTACCCACAGCTAATACATGCTGTCATTAGAGAGCACTGAGATCACTACCCACAGCTAATACATGCTATCATTAGAGAGCACTGAAGTCACTACCCACAGCTAATACATGCTATCATTAGAGAGCACTGAACTCACCACCCACAGCTGGTACAAATGTGTGATTCCCATTAATACATGCCAAGTTTAAATCTGACCTTTATTATGAATTAATCGAGCATATTGTTCTCAGTGAGACACTTTTCCTAGTTTCCCTAAAAAAGAAGACATCAAATCCAATGTAGCTTTAATGTGTTGGAGAGTAGTGGAGGTTTTCTATTTCCTATTTGCATGGCTTCTTTTTGAGCACTCAAGATAACTTGCATGATTCACTAGAGGTTTAGCCTGTTCTTCTTTATATGTATATGTTATGTTTTCGGGCAAAAAGGTTAAAACAAATAAGCAGCAGCTTATCTTGCCAAGTGTTCCTCTAGGGCTGTGCCTTCTCTCAGCTCGGTCCCCTAATGAGGAAATATACTTCCTCATCTGCCCCTCCAGTGCCACCCTGCCAATGTGGGCCACCAATGCTAGCTTGAGGAGCTAGTCCAGACCATGCACACATCAGTATTGATGGCTTGAATGGTATTCAAGCAGAGCTAACCCCTCCCTCCTTCCTCCCCAACCAGCCTCCTCCTAGCAAGTGCTCTGTTTCCCAGGCCCGTCCCACCTATTATGCTCCAAGGGCCACGCCCACATGAGGTATGAGGTAAAACTATAAACCTTGATATATTGGCCATTTCTTCTTCAATTTAAAAAAAAGAAAACAGTTTAGGACAGTGCCATACGTAGCCTGACACAATGGTCTAACAATCAACCTGAAATATCACTTTAATACTTTCTGTTTAAAGAAAGCACTCTTTATTCTTTGCCTTTGAATTAGGGCTTTTTTGCCGAACTTAGCCCACTACAGAAATATTAGGCGTAACATGGGTTTCCCTCTAAGGTGGCTTGCTTCCCTGTTACGGTGCTTTTAATTCTCAACCTCCATACAGCCATTTGCAGCGTTGTGCGGTTAAGGGCAACAAGCCCTGAAATGTGTCCACTAGTAGGAAGTGAAGTATTAGAAGATATACTCAAGCATTGCACACTTACAGGCTTCTTGCCCTGAGGTGATCTGAAGAGGAAATTAGGTTATTTGCACGGGTCCTACCTTCTCACTGAAAAATAAAAGATATAGCCTGTTGTTCTTGGTCTGTATGCTCTTTAGCTTGTACACCCGAATATGGGGTGGTTTGGTCTCTTTTAGACCACTACACTAACCCTAAAATGGATCTCTTCCTAAGGTGCCTTCATTTTTCGGGATGCCACAGGCACACTCACCAATGATGAGACAGAAAACCAGATGTCACCTACAGATCAGGGATGGGACATATTTCATCAAGTCATATGATCACCACAGCAGATCTCTGGTGTTCTATCCTCAAGAATTTTGGTGAGTATTTGTGATAATACATTAAAGAGGAGCAACAACCTCCTCAAGTCTATAGGACTCTTGGAAGGTTTTCTCTACCTCTTTAAGGGGCATCCCAAATTGGGATGTGTAAAACCCCCTAAGTTGGCTCGATCAACTCACCACTCCGATGAGCCCAAGCCACATGCCCAACAGGCCTCACACTGTGGGCGCGCCCGCACCAGGCCTTTCTGAATGGGAATGTGCACCAGTTCCACTGTATATTTTCCTGACCCACAACATCCTTTTACTTTATTGTTCCACCCATCCCACTGTAATTTTATGTCTACCGTGCAGACCCATTTAATATCCGTTTGCTTAACCGACGGACCAATTTTGATGCTGTTATATCTAAAGGGAATCCACAAAAAACAATCCACGAAGACAGGAGCTCTCAGGGATGTATACTCTTTCCACTGCTGTTCGCCTTGTATACCAAGGACTATGTTTCCTCAGAGCCATGTGTGATAATGGTCAGGTCCAGGAGGCTTTTCAGTCTTCGGTCTGACTTGCCGCGGGCCAGCAACATAGCTATTGGCGGCAGTGGGGGCCCTCAGTGCCTGGGCAAGTGCTCACTGCTCAATGCAGGGAACTGCATTGAACTGGGCGGCTACACTACCCCTGTCCAGAATGGCAAAGCAGGGGTACCAGAGCAGCACACACCCGCACAAGGGTGGCACAAGGGACTCGATCTGACGCTCCATTAAATAGACGGGTACCAAATAACCACCAATCAGTTATTTGGCTGGACTATTATACTGCATCTGGGGTCTCCGCACTAAATCCGGCCCTGACTAATATGATAGGGTAGGGTCCTGGTATGGATATGTAACTAATTCCTTATCAAAGCTCATATTGTAATCTATTCTCTTTATTAAGCCGAATATGTTGTAAATACATATTGCAGGTTCAAAAAAAAATGCTGATAAATAAGGTGAAGCATTCATGGTGCGGGGGGGGGGGGGGTTCCTGACTTAATGGCCCTGCTACCAGCTGCTGCCACCTAAAAAAATAGCCTTATTTTAGTTTTAAAAAATATTAAGTGAAAACTGTTACTAATCATGTTGACCAAAGAATTGTATTTAAGCCTACAAAAAAAAATACATGATACGTTTTCAGATTTCAGTACTGCTTTTTGTTTTTAGGTTGTTATTTGCAAGATTTACCAGTGGCCCATCTGTGTGCATGATACTGAAGCATTGTCAGCACTTATATTTGCTCCTTCTAAACCACCTCCTCACCAACTTTCTAGTGGTAGCGGCCATTTTGGAGCTTCCTCTCTCAGCATCTCAGTCATTTTTGACTGTTGGTCCACTTTAATGCAACTCTATCTCCCCTGCCCCCCTCTAGAACAAACCAGAAGCTGAAATAAAATGTACACTTTACAAGCTCATGATGGGTGATAGTGGTTGCACATATTGATGACCAGCCATCTGCACGTCCCCTTTTCTAGGAAACAGATCCTAGTCAGCATTACGGCAGTAGCAGGCCTAGGATCATTTATAGAGAGGGGAATAGTACAAGATTAGAATTAGAATAAATAGAATAACTATACATTTCCTAATCCTCATGCCACACCTAGCAAAAGGATACAAATATCAAAAATCATCCTCGCTTATCAGGGGTTAATACTTTATACAGCATCCGGAGGTACCCTCTGCAATCCTTTCCTTGCAGCTTTAGAGACCATACTTGGCGTATTAATATATATATATATATTCTATGTTTCTTTTTATTTCTCTAATACAAGCCTTTCTGTTCAATCGGACAGCCAGTATACAAATAAGAACAAACAACCCGTTGTAAAACACAGTGACACCACCCGATGCTAATAGATGTTATAATACAATTAGATCATTTATCTGTTAAATGGATTCCTTTAAAAAAACATGCTCTGTGTATACAGTAACTTGAAATTACCGATCACATATAACGATGCTGCACTAGATATCTTATAATGCATAGACAGGCAATACAATCTGCAATATCATCATATATATAATCTGTGCAGCAAGCAAACACCACATCTATAGCTAAGGTGAAATCAGCCCGAACACACAATGTAAGATCGGATCATCCCTGCAAGATGATGTTTGCCGTTCCCATCCAGCTGCTTGGATGCTTCAGCAAAAGGAGCCATAGTGCTCTACATCCTGTGCAGAGCCGGCTTCATCCCAGCATCCAGCCTTCTGTTTTTTTTGCCATAAAACAAAAGAGCCCGTCTAATCAGTGTTGGCTTACAATTGTTAGCTTTGTGTGCAAACAGACAGGTTTACCTTGCAAATGTTTGAGCTAGCTCCCTTCCCGCAGAGCCTTTGTGAAGATGCTCAGTGTATTCTCAGCATCCCTCTTTGTTTTGCATGAAATGCAGCGTTCCACCATGTTCTGATCACATGACCCATGGAGCATCTAAATAGAGATGATCACCTGCTCTCTGGCAAGGCAGCTCAATGCAGGATCTGAAGGGCAGGATGAGGAGGACCAATAAAGGCAGCAATTGCTGTGTCACATAGAATGACACTGGGGAGAGGGGGGGGGGGTGGCTATAGTCTAAATAATTAATGTCATTGTGTTAAAAAAAACCCTGATCATTTCTGTAAATGTCTCACAGCTCTATATTGTACATGGAAAAACATCAACTGAAGGTGGGGGATTGGAATAAATAGTCTAATTTGCAGCTTTATATAGCGCCGACATGTTCCATGGCAGACATAAAATAATTTGCACTGGGTCCTGATAGTAGAAATTAGCTCACAACATCATTGTGCTGCATTAAACAGGACGTATACCTTCCCTGGCATTAAAGAGGACCTATAACTTCCGTGGCAACTCTGTGCCCAGGGGGTTACTGGTTCATAGAGACAATGAACCAACTTAACACAATTAGTGAGATCTGCATTGGAGATATTAACAACTTTTTCTAGCAAAAGCACCCAACGGGGAACAGGAAGTGGTAGCACACACACAGCTAATAAGAGATACAATTCACTCCAGTCTGTAGCTACATTTTGTCCCCCATTAAACATACCTTCATGTCTGATTTTGCCATCCTAAGGATCTTCAAAGAGGAACGCTCCCCTCGAGTCTATAAGATTCCTGGGAGGGGGGTTGCTCTACCGCTTTATAGAGCATCCCGAATTGGGATGCCATGCTGTGTGAAGCCCTCCAAATTGCCTGATTGACTCACCAGGCCAGCGGCGATCACTTCATCCAAATTTCTTTGCTGCACTGACATCAGTGAGGCAAAGAAAATCTAAATTGAACGAGCACCGCTGACTGGCTAAGCGTCACATCTGGGTACCATAATGAACCAGTGAGGGGGTACACACAGCAGGGCATCCCAACGCGTCAAAACAGAGGATAGTCAGTTCTTGTTGTTCCTCTTTAAGTGTACTGGCTTCCCAGATCCGGATCCCACAGGGCAATTTATAAAAGGAACTTAAAGTCATTTTACACAACATGCTGTGTAACATGGCCATTGTATCCTGTGGTAAGACCTATCAATGCATCAGCCAAAACCTGTCCGGCTCACCACACTGCACCATTGTGGAACAACACCCTGGATTTTCACTTTCCCAGGAATTGTTCCGCACACCAGTGGCATCCCATTTTGAGATACCCCGGTGTGTGCAGACTCACCTCTTCCGAGTCCAATGGCGCCTGCTCGGGCTCTCGTCCAATCAGAGCTGCCCAATGAAGTGGCTTAATTTGGCGAGCAGGTCTGATTAGTGTAAATGGGGAGCAAGAACAGCTGCATATCTTCCTGCCTTGCGTTTACCACTCTCGCTCCCTATTTACAACAAAGCCGCCTTGTGGAATTGAATCAGTTCAGCAGGAGGCTCTGATTGGACAAGAGCCTGTGCAGGCTCTGTTGGACTGGGGGAAGGTGAGTGATTAACCGTGCCCTGGGGTGTTTCACACAGTGGGGTATCCCAATTCGGGATGCCCCAGGGGAAGGCCAGCAGCCTACCCTGGAATCTAAAAGGCCATGTGGGTTTTGCTCTGCTTTAAATTATCTTTCCATGTTTACATCATACATAAATAAAGGTCTTTTTAATGAATCTGTCTTTAACTTAGGTCGGACGCAGCATCAAGTAAAATCATTCTGTCCAGAAACATTAAAAAGTGAGACAAAAGGCTGGGACATATAGATATATTGCTGAGTAACATTCGAAAGGGCCAATGCTTCCAGAAATATGACTTTATTGTGCAAAAATGTGGAATAAGTATACAAGTTTGATTATACAAAGAAGATCCTGTATCCCTGTGAACACAACTTCTTTTTGTGTACAGGATAGTAAACATTTTGTTTCATTTTTTTAAAACTATTATTACTAAACCAGATTCAAACAAAATGTAACAAAACAGCAAGCCTGTAGCCAACCAAGACTGCGGGCATCATGCTAAATAATTGGGTAAAGATCTGGTAAAGCAAGGGCAAGGGAATGCTTTCGGGTTTGAATGTTGTAATAATTCCCAAAAAATCAACTATCCATGTCATAAGCATCTTTACAAGTGAGGTACATCGTTTTTCCAATGAGGGAAGGATATTGTATTCAAAGTTTGGAAACAACAGCCCCCATGCAGTATGCAAAACGATTTGGCAAATTTTTTAGCATAGCTCAAACTTAAAAGAAAATCCGTAAAAATATTGTTACACCATTGGAAAAATGATTTACCTCACTTGTAAAGATTCCCAATCACAGGGGTAGTTGATTTTTTGGAAAATTACAGAATTTTTAAGTGTGTTTAACACTTAAACCAAAACCCCAAGGAGACAAAAACCCAAGGAGATCGACCCAGGAATCTATAAGATTCCCGGGCCAATCGATTCCCCCCCCCGGGCATTTCAAATCGGGATGCCCTGTTGTATGAAACTCCCCAGATCGCCCATAAACTCACCTTCCTTTCCGGTCCAACAGCACATGTGCTAGTCTCTAGCAAGGTGTGTGCCTGTGCCAGGCATTTGTGAATGGCTGGTGCGGGCACACTCCCTGTTAGAGGGTAGCAGGGGATGTGGCTGCCAGTGCGCTCGCGTTAGACAAGCTCCTGGACGCAGGGGCTTAAGCAGATCCGAGCAAGCTGATTGGACGAGTGGCTGAACATGTGTCGTAGGACCAGGAAGAGGTGAGTTTGTTCAGACGATCTGGGGGTTTCACACAGGGTAGAAGGCCCCTATCTGATTGGATTAAAGTAGAGCACTCTTTGATCAACAACGTAAAAGGTTCTGGTCTCTGCTTAGTTGGCTAGGAAAACTGCAGATCTGTTTTTATACTGGAAATTATTATTTAGTTTGTTTACTTTGATTGAGTATCTGTATTTTGAAATATGCTGACCTTGGGGTGAAATAACAATTGTGACTGTAAATCAAAAAAACGTTTCTTTTTTTTAATACAGATCATATTAAAAATAATAATAAATGATGCTGACTGTCGAGAAAAAATCCCTGGCTGCCATTAAACTGATAAAGATCTGTTTTATTTTTCTATCAAAATGGAAGGACACAGGGCTCGCCATGGGGGTGTGCAGTGCTGAAGTGTGAAGCCTTTTATGGTTCCCCTGTCAGACAGTGTTTTTCCATCAACAGGGGAGGGGTGAGTGTGCCATGAACCTGGACCCTCCCTAGCAACTTGTGCCAACTTGATTCATTCAACCATCTATTTATACAAGAGGCTTTATCTGCCCAGCAACTGTGATTCACATATTTCTGTATTAAACTGGAAGAAGGACCAAAACACAAAACATATCACCACCCGTTTGACGATTTGTGATGCCCCATTGTGTGAAACTCCAGTTTTTCGGGAAACTGCTGTAGCAAGTCAGCTTAGGTACAGCATGTGCACTGCTTTGCTGCAGCTCCCTGGAGCATCACTTTACCACCCACCAAGCAGAAATTCAAGGCTGTCAGGTGGTCAGAGCAAGCAGAGCTAGGATGCCACAGACGATCATCACATTCACCATAGGGCCAATTTGAGAATATAGTGACCTCGTGGATGTTACTCTAATAATGCCACTGAAGTGTCCATGAATTTCATCCAAGATTCTGGTGGGAATTTGTTACCTTTCCTACAAAACAGCTCTGTGGCCCTGTGTACTTTGCAGCAAATTAGTTGCTGCCGCATCATGCCCACAGTTTGGGAGCTTCCCCTATCTTGCATTTGGGAAAACATCTGAATGGATGCTGGAATGTGATCATTTTTGTACACTTCCCTGCTATATACCACAGACGCCGCCATTGATTAGGCTGCTTCACCCTGCTGGAGGACAGAGCCTGTCACTGATTGTCAGCAGTCTGCACTTGCCTGCTTACAGTGCTGCAGTCTAACACTTGCTAGCAACATGCTGCTATCCCATTACTGAGCTAGGAATCCAGAGAAAGGAGATACCATAGGTATCAGTTGCAGGAGAAGAGCTTGGAATCTAGGCAGATCAGATAGGATATCAAAGGTAGTAGCATCAATAGGCAGGAGAAGAGCTTGAAATCTACATTGTTGGCTTACATATTTTAAGTACAAAGCCAGACAAGTAGAATACCAAGGGTACGTGTGTGTGTGTGTGTGTGTGTGTGTGTGTGTGTGTGTGTGTGTGAGACAGACGACCTTTCTGTAGGCTCTACATCCATCCGGAAAGTTCCAAGCCATTACAGGCTTCCCCCAACCCAGATTCTGGCACCAGGCATACCTGTCGATTGACATCGTCCCAGCTTGATGGCAACACCAACCACACACAGCAAAGACTGTCATCAGTCCGAGTTCCCCCAGCCAAGCAGATCCTAAATGGCGACCGAAGCGCAAGGAAAGAGAGAGGGATGTGCAGGTACCAAGTCATTGTTTGATTATTTGATTAAAATAGCCCTGAATGACTCAACTAAGAAAACCAAGAAAATCACATCTTAACAAAAGAGCTGACAAAGTGGGCGGCTAATATAGAGGACCAAATGGACAACCATCCTAGAGGGCCGAAAATGTCCTTAGTTTAAAGCTGGAGGAGACTGAAAATGCATATGCATAAGAGGTCTGTCTGATGCCATCATTGATTTGCCCACTGCCATTCCAGCCCTCTTGCAGCAGCTCCTGTCTGATGTTTAGGTAGATCATTTAGAGCTGGATTGAGTACATCAGGCATAGGTCAGATTGTCTGGCTGATCTGATCTTTTTGGTGTATGTTCTTTGATCTTAATATACCTGATGGTCTTTACCCTAACCTTTCTTTGACCATTATATACTGAATATATTCATGTCTTTTTCAAAGAGTTTAAAAGATGTAATATTAAAAATCCATTTAACACTTCAACCAAGCTTGTAGTTTATTCTTGCATGGTAGGAAAAAAATCCAGGGGTGACAGGTTTAGTGTATCTGGGGTGGCAGAGCTTGTCACCCCTGATTTCTCCTTCCTTCCGTTAAAATAAAAAAAACAAACCTGGCTGGATATTTCTTGATGCCTAGGGTATAATGATTTTTATCATTGGGCCATTTTGCGCTATAGTGATCATTTAGGGGTTGGCAACCCTGTACTTGAACATGGCCCCTACTATGGGTGCCACCCTGGTAGACTACTGACTCCAATGAGCTTCCTTTCTATGAATTAGCACAATAAATCACGAGGAAAAGCAGTAAAATGCAGCCCTGTGACTTTATGAGCCCCAGTGCAGACGCTACGCCTGCACCCCTTGCAGTTATGTCGCTGGCAGGCCCCGTACATGAACATGCCTACCTCCGTGGTCCAGGCAAGGTTCTACCAGAATGTAGAATTGCTGAAGCACAGATAGCTGGGTTATAGTCGCCATGTCGTGCTGAGCAGAGCAAGTTCTGTTTGCTGGGAGACTCCAACCACCAAAAAACAGAAACAAGAGATAACACAGTGACAACGTCAACAAAGTAAAATACTTTTTTTTTTCAAAGGTTAATAAACTTTCATGTAGAGGGAGACTAACACCTTGGTCAGGAAATCTCCATAGAGTCACTGGCACTAGCAGATGGAAAAGAGGAAAATGTTGGATACTAGAGGGATTTTTACCTCCAGGGTGATGCTCTTCAGGAGGAAGGGGCTGCAAGTACTTGTTACTGTCAGGCACCTTGGGGACACAGGAAAATCCCTTCCACTGGACTTAATTGAACAATCACAGTTACAACTTTAAACGTTTGTGGGAGTAGGGGCTACAATTGGCAGATGTCCACTGAAGAGAGAACTGTCTGTCAGAAGAGTACAATGTCAAGTAATACAGGACAGTTGTTTTTTTACCTTTTTATTTAAATAAACCTTTGCGAAAATGAAACATATAGAAGCCCCTAGATGTCTCCCTGTGCTGTGCAGCCGTTGGTTATCTCCCTATAAACCACAGCCCTTTCGTTGATCACCTTAAACCGTAACATCTCTGTGTCTAATCCTGACCCACAGCCCTCTTTTATTGCTACACCACTGAGCCCTTTGTCTGCCCATAGCTCAACCTGATACATGAGCGACTCCATCTGTATTACAACCAAATCTGCAGTCAAGTTCCTCTGTATGATAACTCCACTGACAGCTTAGTCGTTTGAGTCACAATCTGTCTCAAATATCCACTAATCCACTAATTTCAGGGAATAGAGTAGGTGTGCGAAAGTCAATTGCCACAAAACAGGGTGACTGGCAGGCCATACGCCTGATGTGGAGAAATGGCAACTAGGCCTGTACACTGAAATGGCAGCCAGGCCTGTACACTGGATCTTGTTGCCAGGCAGTTTTAAAGTATTCTGCACTACGTATGTTTAACTGCAAATTTTTGTTGGAATTTCCATTTATTTACAGGAAAATCCTACATTGTTTTGGGCTTTAACATGGAATGTCTCGTTTGTAATTTGTAAGTGTGTTATCAATATTATTGGGTGAAATATGTGGGGAAAAAATTATATTGTTTACAAAAAATTATATTGTTTAAAAAATATATTGGTTTTCAAGAAAAGCATATTGGTATAAAAGGCTCATTCCTCCCAATTAGAAGTACCACAGTAGACACCTGTTCTTGCCCCAGAGACACCCCAAACTATAAAGAGTGTTTTATGATATTTTCACTGCACTATCAAGGGTAAAACCCTTAAAATGTAGTGGGTCACCCCTCTCCCGGGGTGGGGCATGCTTTTTATTTTTAAGGGTTTAACCCTAAAAAATAAAAAGTGCTGCGGGGTCCCCCCTCTCCAGTAAAAGCAGCTCGGGCACCAACTATGGGGGCCGGTAGACCAGGGCACGGGGGCCAAGTGGCCGCGCCGCTGCCCTGAGGGCCACCACCAGCCCGCGTAGCCCGCACAGGCACTGGGTTCTTCTGCACCGCCCCTGGCCTTTGGGATGCAGGTCCTCTTCTGCCCTTTGTACTGTTACAGGGGTCTCAAGGAGCCCTACCAGTTCACAAAGGGTTAAGTATTAAAACACACACACACACTTTCAAAAGTCCTTTAACCCTTTAAGTGCCAGCCTACCTGGAGTTTTTGTCACACTTTGTTGCCAGACCATTTTGCACTATTTTTCGCTCCCCATGTTCAAATGTGATTTTTGAAGGGATTTCCAGGGATTTCCCAGGAAAATGATATATTGTTTTTTTCAGCATAGTCTGGGCTTTAACATGAAATGTCTTGTTTGTAATTTTTTAGGTGTATTCTCAATATTTTTGGGTGAAATATGTGCAAAAAAATTAAAAAAAAATAATTTTTTTACAATTTGTAGTTTTTTTTGTAATAAAAAATGTAAGTTTGTCAATAAAATCTTATTGCATGTGAAATCTCAATTTCTCCCGGTTACAGCAGTACTACATATATATAGGTAGACACCCTTTCCTGCCCAGGAGACTCCCCCAAACTGAAACAGCGCTTTAGGGTATTTTCAGAAAAAATACAACTGTGAAATGCGCTATGCGCACCTTGCAGTTTTTCCAGAAAAACAACCCTTACATTTGAAATACCCCCAACAAACTATATATTCTCTGGAAGTACACACCTCAAGCTTTCTAGGTGTACCAGGCTTGTTGATGTGGCCACAGTTTTCTGAGGTTATCCCTCAATGTATTCTTTGGTTGCAAAGAGTTTCCCTAAAAAAAGGATAAAATAGCAGAATCAAAGCCACATTTTCCTAAAAAAAAATGATATACAAACAAGAAAAAACAAGTTTAATCTGAAAAAGCAACATCCCCCGAACAGAACGATACCCAACATGCATTGCTACTGTCAAGGGAAGAGTTGCCTAACACCCCAAAGTAAAGCATGTGCGTAACGGTAATTTTACTTGAAAATTTCAGCTCTGCAGACAAAGTGCGCACCCTGCGATTTTTCAACCAAAACAACCCTTTACATTGGAATATCCCCCATAAACTATATATTCCCTGAAAGTACACATGTTAAGCATTCTAAGCGTACCCAGCTTGTTGTAGTGGGCTCATCTTTCTGGAATTAATCCCTCAAATAATTCTTTGTTTGCGCAGGGTTTCCCTAAAAAATGTATAAAAAAAGCTGAATAAAAAACACCTTTTCCTAAAATATCAATATGCAAACAAGAAAAAACAAGCTAAGTCTGATAGCGCAAGGTCCCCCGAGCAGAACAATACCCAACATGCAGAGGTACTATTAACCCTTTTAATTGCCAGCCTACTTGAGATTTTGTCACCCTTTGTTGACAGGTCATTTTTCCCCATTTTGCGCCATGTTTTGCGACATTTTTGCTGGAATTTTCAGGAAAATTTATATATATTTTTTTTTGCAGCAGAGTTTAGGCTTTAACTTGAAATGTCTTGTTTGTAAATTTTATTCTGTGCTTTACAATATTATTATTAAGTAAAAAAAAATAAATAAAACATTTTTAGAAAATTGTCTCCTTTATTTTAAATAAAAAAAATTATTTTATTAAAGAAAATCATATTGCATGTGAAAGCCCCATTTCTACCGATTAGAACGGTACCACTTATTTATCAGTAGACCCCCGTTCCTGCCCAGGAGACCCCCCAAACTGAAACAAGTACTTTATAACATTTACAAATAAAATACAACTACCATCCACACTACAAAGGGTGGGGGGCCCCATTTTTGGGGGGGATTTTTAAGGGTTAAAACCCCTTAGAAATCCCAAAAAAATGACATGGGGTCCCCCTTAACCAAAGTAACCAGCCCGGGACCAGCTATGCAGGGCTTGTAGGAACAGGGCGCAGCGGCCAGCTTTTGTGGCCCCTGGCCCTGCAGGCTACAAGCCCGCATAGCTCGTGGGCCCGGGCTCTTCTGCCCCCCGGGCTTTGGGGAGGCATGTAATGGGGGTTCCGGGGGTTAATGGCAAGTCACCCGCTAGTCGCAGGTGACTTGCCAGCCCCCCAGCCTTGTGAACTGGTATAGGGATCTCTTGGACCCCTTACCAGTTCACAAGGGGTTAAGTGTAAAAAAAAAGACACCACACACAGAGAGAAAAATTATTTTATTATTTTTTTTTTTAATACTTACCTCCCATCCATCCTGGAGCACTGTGTCCCTCGGCAATCACTGGCTTCTGCTCACCTGCTGGAAGCCTTTTATAGCTGCTGGGCGAAAGAACATAAGGGGTTAATTAAAAAAAAAAAAAAACATAGGGTCCCCTATTTTTAAATGGGGGGGACCCCATTTTTTTGGAATTTTAAGGGTTAAAACCCTTAAAAATCCCCCCAAAAAATGAAACAGGGTCCCCCTTACCCAACTTTACCAGCCCGGGACCAGCTATGGGGGCTTGTAGGCCCGGAGTGGGCCCGGGCTCTTCTGCCCCCCCCCCCGGGCTTTGGGGAGGCAGGTAATAGGGGGTTAATGCCAGCCCCCAGCCTTGTGAACTGGTATAAGGGGTCTCATGGACCCCTTACCAGTTCACAAGGGGTTAACAGTAAAAAAAACACACTGACACATAAGAAAAAACTTTCTTTTATTAAAAAATAAAAACTTTTTTTTACTTTACTTACCTCCGATCGTCAGCTCCTTTGTCCCTCGATGTGATGACAGATGCGATCATGCTGGCTACAGTAGCAGAGGGGCAGGTGATGATCTGATTACCTGCCCCTCTGCTCCTGTGGCCAGCATGATCGCATCTGAATGAAGAGCAGCAGGGAGCCACGACGACACCCGGTGAGTGACATAAGCCCCGCCCCCAAATGCTTAACGGCAAGATGGCGGCGCCCATCGGGAGAGGAGGGGGAGAGCCCTTTCAGGCTCTCCCCTGAAGCTGAAGAGCCGGGGGGGGCGATCGGAGGCAAAGAGGAGACCCAGAGGGAGGCAGCGCGACTGCAGGTAAGTAAATGTCATTTTTTTTTTTTTTTTTTTTTGACAGTTAGCAGCTGCTGCTGCCAAAGCGGGGGGGGGGGGGGGGGCTATTCCGGGGCTCTCCTGGAGCCATCCGACCCCCCACGGGGGATCGGATGCCACCAAATTAAAGAGGAGACCCGGCCGGATCCAACGAGGGGTCAGGTGAGTATTTTTTTTTTTTTTTGCCCGCTAGCAGGGGTAAATGCCAGGCACGTGGCACAATTTTACGTGGCTGGCACTTAAGTGGAGGAGAAGCAACCACATAAATTTTACGTGGCTGGCATTTAAAGGGTCAATACATATATTTTTTACTACTTACCTTCCATCACCAGGTGCTGCGCTACACTGGGCAATGACTGCTTTGACAGCCGGAAGTAAGCAGCCACAGCCAGGAGCGGGGAAGAGGACCAGTGCCCCCTGCCCCACTCCCAGCTTGCACTGCTGACTCCAGGCTTTGCCTCTCACTCCCCTTGCAGGGAGGGGTCTTTTATACTGGCAGAGCGAGCTGGCATCCGTAAAGCTCCCTGTGGTAGGGAAAGGGATAAGAGAAGCCGCATGTGAGGCAGAGAACACCGGGCCCAGTATCCGAGGGCCCCCTGTGGCTGTAAAACTGTAAAATGCACAAGAAATGTACGTGACAGGCAGTCAACAGACGGTCATGCAGCCACGTAAATTTCATGTGCTTAAACAAAAATAAAGTATATAATATAGCATAGAACAGTCTTTGAGGCCAGCTCAATCCTTATTTATGGGAAAAGGAAAGACTATAGAGGCTTAGGACATACCTGCAAGGTGCACAAATAATAGATCCATTGTCCAGCACTCAGGTAAAATCTAAAATCACTGGTTTATTTCTGGTTTATTAAAAAGTACACTGAATTTGCATACTTACATGTTCCACTTTACATCATAACGCGTTTCGGGCTATGTAGCAATGCCCTTAGTCATATACCTGGGTGCTGGACAATGGATCTACTATATCATATGGCACCTCTGTCTATCTTGATCAGTGATGCCTCTGCTCAAAAACAACTCTAACAGGATCCTTACTTCAGAAAAGAAAATGGACAGGTAGGCTGAATAAACATTATCTAAGGCACTGCTACACAAACAATACATATAGTGATTTACAAGCATTCAAATAACAGTTTTTGTTGTGATTAATATATGTAATGTTGTCCATACACCTTAAACTAAGAATTAAAATTTACCATACAATTTTACCAAAACGTAGCAAGAATTATAGCCACCCACTAAAACAGTATGCAGTGAAATATACATTTTTAGGTATCATTATAGCATCATATACAGTGGCATGCTTTGCCACTATACAACCCATGCAATTGCATGGGGCCCCCACCTCCCATCCCCCCCCAGACCCCCAGAACTCTGCTGAGTGAACATTGGAAGTGGCTGGCGTGTCATACTGGTGGTGCTGTCGGTGCCGAGGCTACATGAAAAAGAAAGCTGCTTCTCTTCGTCATTTGGTCCTCTATGTTATTGTATTTTGTAATATAAAAATGCCTTTGATTTGGGCCCCCGGACACAACTTTACATGGGGCCCCAGAAATTATAAGCCCCACCTCCACCCCAATCATATACAGGCAACAAATATACATTGCAGCAGTGTAGACAAGCTTTGGTTGCCCTTTTACTCTTAACCAGCATTTCCCCAAAGAGAGTAACTGAAAACTGAACTAATTCAAATGTTGAAAGTCTACATTTTTCAGCTATTTTCTTTTTCCATGTAGTAATTTACCATTTCATTATTTTGAAATGCCTTAAAGGGAAACTTATGTGGAGCAGAAACAGAGCGCCCTGTTCCGAGATGGAAACTGTGTATGCGACTGGTTACGCCCCCCGGCATGCCCACTCTATTCATTGCAATGGAGGGGTGGTGGCAAGGTTGGGTCATGCAAAAAAAAGGTTGAGTATAGCTGTTTTGTTTGCCTGGACAAGCCCTTTAAAGGTACACCACGGATTCTAAATATGCACAATTAAGATGGCTATAAATATTTTACTTACTCACTGAATCCATAATACTGCCTTGCCAGTGCTTGGCTTCCACGTTCATTTCTGTAATGTAATGCAACAGAATTTATTAATGATCCACAAATGTAACATGCCCCCTCGCCACTCAGGGCTGTACCCCTGGTCTTCCTGTAGCTGCTGCACATTGCAGGGAAACTGGTGATGTGCCCCTTCCCACTCCCTTATGCCTGTCTCTGTGCCTAACCAGAACCGTATGCCGCACAGCGAATGTGACATGGGATTGGGGTAAACTGGGGGAGGATTCACACAGCATGGCATCCCAAATCGGGATGCCCCTGAGGTAAGAACCAAAACTTAGTATAGTGAAGGGTAGAGTAATAGTATGGCTAGTAAATGGTCCACTTTAACCCTTTAAGTGCCAGACTACGTTTCACTATTTTGCACTACACATGTTCAACCTTGATTTTTGAGTGGATTTCCAGCAATTTCCCAGGAAAATTATATATTGTTTTTTTCAGCAGAGTCTGGGCTTCAACATGAAATGTTTTTAGTGGATTTGCAAAACTTTTGGGTGAAATATGTGCAAAAAAATTTGTAAAAATCTATTTTTTGCAATTTGTAGTGTTTTCTTGTAATATAAAAAATGTAAGTTTGTCAATAAAATGTTATTGCTTGTGAAACCCCAATTTCTCCTGGTCACAGCAGTACCACATATGTATAGGTAGACACCCTTTCCTGCCCAGGAGACTCCCCCTAAACTGAAACAGAGCTTTAGGAGATTTTCAGATGAAATAAAACTGTGATATGGGCTATGCGCACCTTGCAGTTTTTCAAGAAAAACAACCCTTTACATTTGAAATACCCCCAACAAACTATATATTCTCTGAAAGTACACACTTGGTTGCACAGAGTTTCCCTAAAAAAGAATAAAAAGGAAGAATCAAAGCCACATTTTCCTAAAAAAAACAAGAAAAAACAAGTAAAATCGGAAAAAGCAACATCACCCGAACAGAACAATACCCAACATGCATAGCTACTGTCAAGGGAATAGTTGACAAACACCCTAAAGCATGCGCATAACGGTAATTTTAATTGAAAATTTTAGCTCTACAGACAAAGTGCGCACCTTGCAATTTTCAACCAAAAACAACCCGTTCCATTAAAACCATATATTCCCTGAAAGTACACATGTTAAGCTTTCTAAGCGTACCCAGCTTGTTGTAGTTGGCTCATCTTTCTGGAAGTAATCTCTCGAAGAATTCTAAGGTTGCACAGGGTTTCAACAAAAAAATGTATAAAAAAGCTGAATAAAAAGCATGTTTTCCTAAAATATGCAAACAAGAAAAAACAAGCTAAATCTGAAAGCGCAAGGTCCCCCGAGCAGAACAATACCCAACATGCATAGGTACTATAACCCTTTTAATTGCCAGGCTACTTGAAGTTTTGTCACCCTCTGTTGACAGGTAATTTTTCCCCATTTTGCGCCATGTTTAACCGTGATTTTTGCAAAAATTTCCAGGAAAATTATATATATATATATATATATATATATATATATATATATATATATATATTGCAGCAGAGTTTAGGCTTTAACATGAAATGTCTTGTTTGTAATTTTTCTACTGTTTTTTAAAATATTTTTGCGTGAAAAAACAAAAATAAAAAAAATATTTTTTAGACAATTGTCTCCTTTATTTTAAATAAAACATTTGTTTTATTAATGAAAACCATATTACATGTAAAAGCTCCATTTCTCCTGATTACAACGGTACCACATATGTATCGGTAGCCCCCCATTCTTGCCCAGGAGACCCCCAAACTGAAAAGAGCACTTTATAAAATTGACAAATAAACTACTATCCACACTATAAACATAAGGGGTTAATAAAAAAAAAAACGACATAGGGGGGGGGCATTTTTTAGGGGACTTTTAAGGGTTAAAAACCCTTAAAAATCTCCCCCAAAAAATGACATGGGGTCCCCCTTGCCCATCATAACCAGCCCAGGACCAGCTATGGGGGCTTGTAGGAACAGAGCACAGGGGCCAGCTTTGGTGGCCTCCCCACCCTGCCGGCTACAAGCCCACATAGCCAAGGGCCAGGCCCTTCTGTCCCCCCCCCTGGGCTTTGGGGAGGCAGGTAATTAGGGGTGTCGGGGGTTAATGGCAAGTCACCCGCTAGCTGCAGGTGACGTGCTAGCCCCCAGCCTTGTGAACTGGTATGGGGGTCTCATTGATCTCTTACCAGTTCACAAAGGGTTAAGTGTAAAAAAAAACACACAGAGACATGGAGAAAAAATATTTTATTTATATATTTTTTTAATACTTACCTCCCATCCATCCCTGGCCACTGTGTCCCACGCTGATCACTCTGGTTTCTGCTCTCCTGCTGGAAGCCTTTTATAGCTTCTGGGCGAAAGAACATAAGGGGTTAATAACAAAAAATGACATAGGGTCCCCCCTCCCAGGGGGGAGACCCCATTTTTTTTAATTTTACGGGTTAAAAACCCTTAAAAATCAGCCCCGAAAAATGACATGGGGTCCCCCTTGCCCATCATAACCAGCCCAGGACCAGCTATGGGGGTTTGTAGGAACAGGGCACAGGGGCCAGCTTTGGTGGCCTCTCCACCCTGCCGGCTACAAGCCCACATAGCCACTGGCTGGGCCCTTCTGTCCCCCCCCCCGGGCTTTGGGGAGGCAGGTAATTAGGGGTGCCGAGGGTTAATGGCAAGTCACCCGCTAGCTGCAGGTGACGTGCTAGCCCCCAGCCTTGTGAACTGGTATGGGGGTCTCATGGATCCCTTACCAGTTCACAAAGGGTTAAGTGTAAAAAAACACATAGAGACATGGAGAAAAAATATTTTATTTATAATTTTTTTTTAATACTTACCTCCCATCTATCCCTGGGCACTGTGTCCCACGCTGATCACTCTGGCTTCTGCTCTCCTGCTGGAAGCCTTTTATAGCTTCTGGGCGAAAGAACATAAGGGGTTATTAAAAAAAATGACATAGGGTCCCCCCTCCCGGGGGGGAGACCCCATTTTTTTTATTTTAAGGGTTAAAAACCCTTAAAAATAAAAAAAATGACATGGGGACCCCCCTACCCGAAATAACCAGCCCGGGACCAGCTATAGGGGCTTTTAGGAGCAGGGCGCAAGGGCCAGCTTTGCCCACATAGCCACGGGCCAGGCTCTTCTGCCCCTCCTGGGCTTTGGGGTGGCAGGTCATTGGGGGTGCTGGGGGTTAATGGCAAGTCACCCGCTAACTGCAGGTGACTTGCCAGCCCCCAGCCTTGTGAACTGGTATAGGGGTCTCATGGATCCCTTACCTGTTCACAAAGGGTTAAATGAAAAAATAAATAAAAAATGTATTTATTTTTTTTCTTTACTCACCTCTGATCCTCCTCTGTCCCCCGGCGATCCCCGATGACAGCTGACGGGTGCTTGGTGGAGGGGGCCTGGGGGTTTGTAAGGGATCACAGCGATCGCCCCAAGGGGGCGGGGCTAGCAGCCGTGAGCCAGGAAGTGCCAGGAAGAGCCAGGAAGTGAGGGAGAGGGTGATTTCTCGACCTCTCCTCACCACGGGAGAGCCCGGGGGGCGATAGGAGCCCCCCCCCGGTGAAGATGAGAGCCCGCGGTAGGGATCGCAGCCACAGGTGAGTAAATGTCATTTTTTTTTTCTTTTTACAGTTCACTGTGGCAGTGGCCGAAGCGGGGGGGGGAGTGCTTTTTCGGGCTCCCTCCTGAAGCGAGAAGAGCCCCGGAGGGGGATCGGATGCCCCCCGGGTGAACAGAAGACCTGGCCCAATCCAACGAGGGGTCAGGTGAGTTTTTAACTTTTGTACTTTTTTTCTGTGGGGGTTTAAAGTCAGCTACGTGAGACTCGCGTAGCTGGCACTAAATGGGTTAAAGGATCTAGATCACAAACAAGTGGTCATATACAGGGATGAGTGAACCCGCAGTGCTGTTCGTCCAAACTTAATGTTAAAGTTCAGTTTGGTCCCCGAACGCAACCCGAACCCCATTGAGGATACGAATTTGGTCGACCAAAAATGGCTGCAAAGGCTAGAGGGCTGCAAATCGAGGGGAACACCAGGGTGATTGCTCAACACAAAATGGGCTGGGGAAAGTACTCAAAATTGTAGCAGAAAACAAAAAATAAATAAATGAATACTTGCATCCATAATTAAAAATAGAAATAATAGTTTTCTTATTGGTGAAAAAGAAAACAAAATATTATTTTTTTACTTGGGTTGGAGGCCATTGGGAGGGGGAGCTTTTCGCTCTGCACAAAATGATCTGGGAAAGTGTTCAAGATAAAACTAAATCCAAATAATTAAAGAAATGCATACATAAATGAAAAAAAAAACAAATATTTTTTTTACAGGGGTTGGAGGCAAAATTGGGGAGATTGCTCTGCACGAAAGGGAAAGTAGGCTAGGCAAAGTACTCCAAATAATAACAGAATAAAAAACATTAAAGAAATATTTAAACATTAAATGTTTTTTTAAGGGTGTTGGGGACCAAATGGGGGGGGGGGGGTCTGGTCAATTGCCCTACACAAGTGGGCTAGGGAAAGTACTCAAAATAATAACAAAAAACTAAAAAAATAAAGAGATACATGAGAAAGAGGCCTTGAGAAAGAGACCTGTTTAGGTCTCAGAACGTGTGGGCTGGGCCGTGTGGGGATGCTGCAATTTGACCTTACCAAGTAAAAGGGATCTGTTGTTGTATGGTTATCTCTGTATGCACTTTATTGCCTATACCTGGAATTTAACTTTGCACATACTGGTTATAAACTGATACACTTATACTTAGCACTGGTACTTTAGATATTGGGAATGGTATTGATTATTATGTAAAAAGTATTTATTATTTATGCACTGTGATGAATTGCTTAGACAGCTCCCCCTTGTGGCACATTGTGTAAGGGACAATTAGGTTTTAAAATGTTTTAATATTGCTGCTGATGAATATAGAATAATTAAATAAAAACTTATATGATATATTAAAAATGTGGTGAGTGCAATTGTTAGCCCCCTGGGCTCTTTAAGGGGGGTATTGAGGGGTAACCCCCATATTGGTTTACATAAAAACATACATAAATTTATCAGTCAATATATGCCTAAATGACTAAATACATAAATAATTAAGAATATCAATAAATATATACATAAATAAATACACACATATATAAATAAATATTAACATAAATAAATATACCCATATAAATATATACATAAATAAATAAATAAATATTAACATCAATAAACAAATATATACAGAACTAAATACATAAACAAATTAATAAAAATCAAGGAGGTTGTGTTCTCCTTATAGCGGGGATCTAGCAGGGTGTCCACCCAGTAATCGGCACTGGCGATTATGCAGTCATTGCGCCTGCACTGAGGGCAGACTAGATGGACCGTATGGTCTCCTTCTGCCGTCAACCTTCTATGTTTTCTATGTTTCTATGTAGTGGCTCATGGGAGCCAGGCTACTCTGAGTCAAGGAGATGCTATGCAAAGTGTCAGTATCCTCCTGCTCCTCCCTCCAGCCATGCTCCAGTGACGCCCTGCGCTGGGTGCCACCCTGCTTTGAGAGAAAGTGTGTGCGCAAGCTATGCACTTTATGCAGCAGCTCCGGCGTGTCTGGATAATGGGCCAGGAAGCTCTGCACCACCAACTTGAGCACATGCACCAAGCAAGGGATGTGCATGGCCCAAGGCTGCTGAAAAACTATGCCCATTGTCGCACACCACCTTGCCAGGCTTCAGGTGCAATGGCAGCAGCCAGTCATCTGTCTACTCTCGGATGCCGATCCACAGCTCCTGGGCGGTGTGGGGTCTTTTACGCGGACATATGAATTTTGGTACAGCATGCTGTTGTTTCCCCATTTTAGTGCTCAAATTAGTGGTGCAGGGCTGCACTGACTGCTTGAGGAGAAGGCAGAGGAGGAAGCAGAGTAGGAGGAAGATGCAACAGGGGGCACCAACTGATTTACTGGAACTAATGGCATAACCCAGTGCACATCTTATTTTTTTTCACAACCTGTTGGTGCAGGACCTGACAAGAAAACTATTGGCGGCTGGGAACTGTATATTGTGGAACAGCTGCTGCCATCAGATATTTAAAACTGTCCATCTCCACAAGGCATAATGAGAGCATTTCAAAGGCCAGTAATTTGGAAATGCTCGCATTCAGGGCCAGGGCTCATGGGTGGGATGGGCCCAACTTCCGTTTTCTCGCTTTGTGGGCTGGAAAGCTGAATGGTTCCGTGGGATGGTGTGGACTGGCTTGGTGATGGTGGTGCTGCTGCTGATGCTGGAGGTGGTGGTGGTCCCACATCCTCCATTCGGGGGGAAACAGGTGGCCTTGGGGAGTCAACCAAAGTAGCAGAAAGGCCTCAGGTATTTCCATGTTTTTTTGGTGTTTCTGCCACTGCAGCTCTTGTTTGAATGGCAGGTGAAAAAGAAATAGTGGGAATATGACTCAAAGTATTGTATCACCTCTTTGACCTGCTAATCTGTAAACAAGCTGTCAAGAACTGGTCATAATTTCACAGATTGCATTTTCAGATCAGAAAACAATGTGACTACCACATCTTCATCCGAACTCTGATCTCATCTTCAACACTGCAGAAAGCAGAAACCTGCAGCAATCGGCACTAGGGTTTCATCATCGAGGGTGTCCTGTGATGGCCTTCTGGTCATGTTCTCATGCTCCAACATAAGTTGTTGGGCATCTGGGAACCCTAGGTCTGCAACTGGGGCAGGGGCAGGTGGATGGCCCACGGTAACCCAGCTAGGAGTGTAATCATAGAACTTTATTGACTCCATGATTTTTGGCCGGGATGGCCTAGCTGATTTTAAGGGGGGTGAGGAGGAGGGCTCAGCACTCTTGGCAGAGGTGGAGTGGGTGGAAAACAATCCCATGGAACTGGTACCACTGCAAGCCATATAATCTATGACTGCCTCAACTTTTCCTGGCCCACCACTCTGCCAGCAGTATTGAGGCACTCCAAACCATGGTCCCTGCTTGCACCAGAGGAAGGTGTAGCAAGCAAGGATAAAACACGTCATCTTCCTGCAGCACCAGCTCCATTACCAGCAACATCAGCACCATGGCTACCCCTTATTTGCTGCTTTCTGCATTGTTAGACACCTGCAGTTTCAACAGCCCAAAATGGACAATTAAAGTAGTGACACACAAGTGCACTGAGCCAATGTTTTTTTTAAGACAGCCTTAAGTGCCCAGAACAGTGGATATTCCACTAACAACTGGTATTAAACAGTAGTGACACCCAAGTGGTTTAAGCAAGTGGTAACAGTACTAACACACGAGTGCCTTGAACCAGTGGATGCTCCACTAACAATTGGTATTAAAGGTTAGTGACACACAAGTGCCCTGAATCACTGGTATTAAACTGTAGTGACACACAAGTGCCCTGAATAATTGGTAATAAACTGTAGTGACACAAAAGTGCCCTGAACTGGTGGATACTCCATTAACAATTGATATTAGATAGTACTGACACCCAAGTGGTTTGAGCAAGTGGTATTAAAGAGTAGTGACAGAGAAGTGGCTTGATCAAGTGGTATTAAAGAATACTGACACCCAATTGGTTTAAACAAGGGGTATTAAAGAGTACTGACACACAAGTGCTCTAAACAATTGGTATTAAACTGTAGTGACACATAAGTGCCTTGAACCAGTGGGTACTCCACTAACAATTGGTATTAAAGAGTATTAATACCCAAGTGGTTTGAGCAAGGGGTATTGAAGAGTAGTGACACACAAGTGCCCTGAACCAGTGGACATTACACAAAAATGTTTTTCAAGCGGGAGACCATCATTCCAAGAGCCTTATCAATGCTAGGCCAGTGATTGCACTTCTTTATAGCAGGTCTATATCTCTCATTTATACCTCTCATTCAGCACAGTTGCTGTTCTCTGCAGTAGGACACCAGATATGGATACTTGTTTTTAAACACTGTAACACTATGAGGTTGGTTTAGCACCAGGTACAAAAAGTGCACCCTGGGGTAAAAAGTGCATTTGAAGTGAAAAAAGAAATAGTGGGAAATGAGTAATATAACTCAAAATATTGTATCACCTCTTTGACCTGCTCATCTATAAACAAGCTGTCAAGAACTGGCCATAATTTCACAGATTGCGTTTTCAGGTCAGAAAACACTTCCCCTTATTGGAAATGCATAGCATGCCTGCCAGTGCACGGCTCCAGGGAGCCTTGGTTTCAAAGACCCATCAGCTGACAAGAGTAACGCCTAAGCAAGCATGGGGAAACAAGGTTTGTAACCAGACACACACCCTGCTCAGAGCCTGCTCTGGCCACACAGCTTCAAAGAATTTCTCCCAGACATTCCAGAGCCTGGATTTTTTTTAAAAACTTTGAAGCTGCAGTTCACACCCTTGGGCCATTGTTGCTCCTCTGCCTTAAATGAACAGAACCACATCCCCCAGCTCTATGTGGCAGGGCAGAGGGGTTGTGACTGAAAGTCTGCTTTACTTTTTAGCTAGCTTCTCTTAGAGGTGAAGATGTAGTCTCATCCCAGAGGGGATAGGGTGTCTCACCTGTGTATAACGGTCAGAGAGCTTAGTCCCTCTGCTTTATTTTGTTTGGGGGTCACATGAAGTGTGGAGGTACCAGGACTCAGCCTGCCACCCCCGACCCCTCTGTGTTTGCCTGCCTCACTGCTTATTATCTGTCTGCAGTAAGGAAACGGACATTGTTTCTGCTAATTCTGATTGTAACTACTCACTTGTAGTTGCTATTCTGACCAGTATTGCATCCACTAACTGTATGTATATAGTTTGTCTAGTGTGCTCTTAAAGTGATTAAATATCTTGATTTATGAATTCTCACTTGTTTGTGTCTTTTGCTTACATTACACCCTACTGGGCTGGCTATTGGACTAGGCCTGTCTTAAACGAGAGCTGGTGGCCTTATTACCAGCTGGCAGGGCTGTCCAGGTCATCATGGCTGTATTAACGAAAGCTTACCATGTGATCTCGGTGACAGGGATGTCAACCAGAACCATGAGGTTTCATCACATAAGTGCAATTTTTACACCTGATTGCTGAATCACCCACTAGGTAGACAACGAAAGGGAATCACACTTTTTTACATGTGCACTTTTTTACATGTGCACTTTTTGTACCTGGTGCTAAATCACCCCAGATGCAGAAAATCCACTACTTTATTTGGAGTAAATAGTGTGATTCATTGTCTACTTATTGGGCTGTTCAGCCCCAGGTGTAAAACATGCACTAGTATTTCATTTACCGTATTTGCCGGCGTCTAAGACGACTGGGCGTATAAGACGACCCACCAAAATTTCCACACAAAATATAGAGTTTGCTATATACTCGCCGTATAAGACTACTCCCTCTTCCGCACACCGAATAAAACATAAAAGAACATCAGATTACACTGCAGCCGCATCCCTGCTCGCCTTTAATTTGGGATGTCCCCACATTGGCTATTCAGAATGCGTCCCAGCTAAATGCATAGTAGGGATGCAGCTGCAGTATAATGTGGTTTGGACTCTGGGAAAAGGGCCAGATGGGGTCAGATGGGGCCAGATGGGGTTTCACACAGTGGAGGATCACAATTTGGGATACCCCTGGAGTAGGGAACAAAACCCAGTGGGGCCTCCCAAATTTGGAAGCCCCACTGTGTGAAATACCCCCAACTGGCCTTTTCCACAGAGCGCACATCAGATTACACTGCAGCTGCATCCCTGCTCGCCTTTAGTTGGGGACATGCCTGTGCTGGCTATTCAGAATGCGTCCCAGCTAAAGGCATAGTAGGGATGCAGCTGCAGGGTAATGTGGTGTTGGCTCTGGGAATAGGGCCAATAGGGAGGGTTTTACAGTGGGGCATCCCGAATTGGAATGCCCCAGTGGGTTTGTTCCCTACTCCAGGGGCATGCCAAATTGGGTTTCCTCTACTGTGTGAAACCCCCCAACTGGCCCTTTTCCCGGAGCCCAAACCACATTACACTGCAGCCACATCCCTACTATGCCTTTAGATTGGATGCATTCTGAATAGCCAGCACAGGCCCCAAATAAAGGCGAGCAGGAATGTGGCCGCAGTGTAATGTGGTGTGGAGTCTGGGCAAAAAAGGCCAAACGGGGGATTCAGACAGGGGGGCATTCCATTTTGCTGCCCCTGATGCAGGGAACAAAACCCAGTAGGGCATCCCAAGTTGAGGTGCCCCCTGTGTAAACTCCCCCAAGTTTGGATGCCCCCTGTGTAAACTCCCCCAATTTTGGGTGCCCCCTGTGTAAACTTCCCCAATGACCCCGTTTCCACACCACATTACACTGTGGCCACATCCCTGCTCGCTTATAGCTGGGGACATGCCTGGGTTGTTTAGAATGTGTCTCATCTAATAGCATAGTGTGTAATGTGTGGGGTCTGGGAAAGAGGACAGTTGGGGGGTTTACACTGGGGGATCCCCCATAGAAACGTTTTTATTTAATAAATCTTAAATAAATCACACCTCAGATCAGATGCTGAAGAGTCCCCTTCAAAGTGGAGAGCAGCGAGGGCGATGTCAGGAGTGCATGCCAGGAGCCAGCCCCCTGCCTGCCCACACAGTGCCTGAGAGCAGGAAAGCTGATCTGCTCGGCACTCATCCTGCCGGCCTGCTCAGTCTCTCCCTGCTCTGATCAACTAGTGCTGCCTGAGCAAGAGCATCGCTCTGCAGGAGGAGGAGGAGGAGGAGGACGATCGTGCTGCCCACCTTGGTGAAGGTAAGTACATTTATATGTATGTGACCCAGGTGCACCCGGAGTATAAGACGACCTCCCCACTTGGAGGCATGTTTTACAGGGGGAAAAAGTAGTCTTATACGCCGGCAAATACAGTACTTTTTACTTCTAACAGCTGTTTTTGCATCGGTTGCTAAATCAACCCCTATGAATAATTGAATAACCCTGTATATTGCAGCTTCTGTATACATACCTTATTTTATGACACCATACTTTACAAAAAAAACCCTATTATTTTAAATACAATTTAAAATCGTTATAATTTATATTAATTTTAATATTTCATAATTTGTACACCTGTCCTAAATGTCACGTTATATTGTGATTTGCTACATCTTAATATAGGCAGACGGCACCACAGTGGTCAACATAGCAAATTTATTCCTACCTTTCTTTATCAGCATCAATTCCCAATGAGCTAGCACATGCACCACCTTCAGGAGAAATAGTTGACTGCAACGTGTTGTCATATGAGATGAAAGGAAAAGTCATTGGTGTGTTAACTTTGGTATCACTGTCCTCTAGTTTACATACTTCAAAGCTTTCCTCGAGATCACCATAATGATTATTTGTGATCTCTAACTCATCTATTTCTCTTTGAACAAATAAAATGTCTTCCTGGTTATCACCATCTCCGATGTCAGCCCTACTGAAAATGTCTTCAGGAGAAGTATCAGAAGCTTCAGTCTGGCTTAATATAAGACTCCAGCTGTGCTCGTGTTCCGAGGTTTCTTCTGACTTCTTTTTACTCTCTCTCCTTTGAGGAAGAAAGGAGAAACTCTTCTCCTCCAAGTGAAAGGAATGTAATCTGGATTCATGGCTAGTTTGCATTTCACTTCCATTTGTCATGGAGATTGGATGAAATGTATCTGGCGACTCGGCTGAATAAACTGTATCAGACATTGTTTTGTGAAGCGACACATCAGTGGCTTTGAATGGAAAAATATTTACAGTTGTGTCACATTTGTCTTCACTTAAAGAATTACCTTTCAGCGCATTACCGTCAGCTGGGTTGATAGCGGCATTGTATAGATCTGTCTTTTGAGCTAGTTTGCCATCTCCTGCCAGATCCAGATGATCTGATTGAATACCTTCTCTAATGCCATCCTTCAGTGCTTGACAACTTTTGATGCTTTCTAAAAATAAAAAGCATTAAAAAGAATCATGTTGCTCATTCATATGAATGAAAATGGGGTACTGCACCTAGACACCGGAAAACGTTAAAAGCATAAAAGGATAAAGCAATAATAATAATGCACCAGAACAACACAGTCAGTAAACATAACACTATGGGCCTAATTTATCAAGCACTTCTGCCAGTCAGTGCCATATCGATGCAAATTAGAGTAGTAAAAAATATTTTAAAAAATTCACACTTGCACATGTTTCTGCACTACAAGAAGCACATTTACTAAAATAGCAGTGCAGCAACATTCTGAGAAATTTGTAAATCATATTTTGCACTACTCTAATTTGCACTGAAACTTGGTATTGTCTGGCAGAAGTGCTTGATAAACTAGGCCCCCTAATTCAACAGGAGACCCATGTGACCTGATTTTGAGATACCCTACATGGGAATCTGTCGGCCCGGGGATCTTATAGATTCCCGGGCCAATCGGCGTAGGTTTGAAGCTCACTCAGATATAAATTTCAGTTCACACCCAAAAGCACACCTAAAGGTAAACTTGCTTCACCAATCTTTAGCATGACCCTGGTAGTCAATGAAGCTCTTAATGAGAGAACACCATGAGAACAGGTAAGCTTTTTTAATGTTTAAATCAGGCATACCTCTGGGGTAAGGAGACCAGCAGCTTTAGACTGGACTTTCGCTTTAAAGCAGAACAAAACCCAGGATATTGACTATCCTGTGCTTTGTTCCATGTCCCCATGGCATCCCAAATTAGGGTGCCCTGCTGTGTGAGACCCCCATCCGGACAAATTCAACTTTTTCCCCAGTCCTGTGGCATATGCATGAACTTCAATCACAGTAATTTGGCGTGCTTACGTAATGCTCTGCAAACAGCTCTGTTTACATGCAGGGCTTCTACAATGGCAGTGCAAGCTGTCACATCCCCTGCAGTGTGAGTGCTCCCTATCAGCCTATCTGAACGCTGGACGCAGGAGTGTGCTCACCGCCTGAAGATGCGGGGATGTGCCACCACATCGCTGGGAACAACAGAAGCAGCTGAGTTTGTGGCGCCCGGGGGGGTTTCACACAGTCGGACATCTCCATCCTTTAGATTCCAGGGCTGGGTCGCAAGGGTTTTGTTCCGCTTTAACTAAATATCCCACAACATGAGATGCCCTTATTGCAGCAAACACAACGGCTTTGATTCAACATAACATTTTATTTAAAATGTTTTTTTTAAAGAACCAATTAAGTCATCATGTTGCTCTAGTGAAAGCTTTAGCTGTAAATCACACCTATAAGTTCCTCACTTTTTTGAATCACACCTTTCACTCATACATTATCTTTGTTCTTAGTAGATATCTTAAGGGATATTACTAAATTATGGGCAAAAAATGCTAGGAATTAGGATAAACATGTAACTAGTTTATTTAAAAAAAACTTTTCAGGTTTTGAAAGAGGATCACTATGTAAAATTCCCTCACATCTAAACTATACAAGCTTTATAAGTAACAGTTCACTCCCAACTAATAAAGCTTCAAGGTGTTGGTCAAGGTCACTTACTTATAAAAGATTTTTTTCAGATTAAATTACATTGCTTTTATTGAAGTTAAATATTCACAAGATCTCCCAATTGTAGGCACTTTGTGCTGTGCCGAGAGCCTCCCTATTTAGCCCAGTCTTGCATAAATCTTATATAGACTTGAATGGGTTCTTACCTTAGATTTCTCTTGAAAGAATTATGATTTTATTACAAAAAAGTCAAGACGAGAACCCTTTGTGACATTAATTAGACTATACTTAACAAATCACTTGAAACAAGACAACAATACTTAGAATAATGTCCTTACCATTAAAAGGTCCTGCGCTGCCCCCTGGTGAAGAAATTAGTCTACACCCTTCTTTGGTAAATGCTACATTTTGCTCATCGTGGGCAGGATACAGAATTGCCTCCTGTTCATCTGCAGTCTGTACTGAGGGTGGGTGTTCTTTATCCTTTCTGTCATCTATATAGGCTGTGTGTTCAGAGCACATTATATGTGATGTTTCTGGCATTATTAAAAATTCATTATCTGCAGTCCATGAGCCTTGGTCTCCCTGGACCAAGTCATTATCATATTCAATAGAAAACACTGACTCAGCAATATCAGCCTGTGAGCTGCTATTATTTGCAGAATCAATTGAGTCTAACTCCAATGCACTGTCATTGATACTTGCTGATAACCTCTTTTTATTGTTAAAAGACTGTAATATATTACCAGCAGAAGCAGATAATGTTTTTGAACGTGACATGCTGAACTGAGGCCCGGACCCCTGCTCATGACCCTCGTGTTGCCTTATACTTATACTATCAGAATGAACTCTTGTCCTTGGGCAATAGTCAGTCCATATATTAAAATGCTGTCTGTACGTTGAAAAATGGTCATATTCTTTACATAGGTCCGGGCTGTTTGATACCTGAGAAATGTTCTCACAGCTGTTTAACACATCAGGACTATCTGACAGATATACTTTAGTGGAGTGTTTTTCTGTCATATTCCAAAGATCTGGCTCAACGCAAAGGAAAGGAGAAGATTCCTGAGTGTGGTCATCTAAAATATCAGGAATAAAGTCAGAATGACTGGAGCTGGTAGAGTTTAATCGTTCATAATGTTCAAGGCTATGTAAATTTTTGTGTTCAAGTTCTCTAAATGTTATTGATCCATCAATTTGTGGACTATACATTGCTATATCGTTTATAGTTGAGGCATTAGCAGTGTTGAGCCATTTAGTTTCAGCCTTTGCATCAATCTCAGTGGACTGTATTTGCTGGATATCATCATTAGTTGTGTTATTTTTACAAACATTTAAAGGATCCAGGAAGACCTCATTATCTATATATTCAGTCACTTTTGTATTAAGCATTTCTGAGGTGGCATCAGTAATATGGCTGTGTATTATATTTTTCATTGATGAACAATCCTCATAACAATGACTAGAAGGAAGATCATCAGGCAATCCTAAATCAAATATGTCGGTACTCGTACTATGTCTAGTAGGCCAGTGATTTTGTTCTATTTGTGAGAGTGTTCTGCTCTGTGAAACAAAGCAAGAACTTTGTAGGAACTGGTCTCCTTCTTCAATATCCAAGTAGCTGGGGTTCAACAAAGAAGACAATATTGATGCATCTGGTTCCTCATAACCATGTTGTGATATTAGCATTTCCTTGTCGCAAGCATTATCATCATGACTATCAATAACATTGTTTTGGTATATTTGAGTTGGATCAAGAATAGGAAATTGCGAATGACTTTTTTCTGCAACATATTCAACCTGTTCTTCTAAAATTTCCTCCTCTGTGCCTGGAGTGCTTGAACTAGACCTAGTCTTATCGAATAATGCTGATGCTGTTGTCTCTGAATCCTGAAACTGTTTTTGGAATGGCATTTTCAAATTTTTGTCAGCACTTGGGTGATTGGGTGCGTCAATTGTCTCTGGACTAGAGTACGAAGACTCTGAATCTTCATATACCTGAGTATTCCATATTGACAGATTCATAGGAACTTTGTTAACAGTGTTAACCATTTTTCCTGTATTACCTACATCACTTTCATTTGTTTTTGTATTTACACTGCAAGGCTGCTCATTATTTTTTGAAATTGCGGGATCCCCATTTTCATCTGTGCAAGCTGTATCATCATATTCTGTGCCCCAAGTATCAACAGCTGGTTCTGGGCTTGTGGAACTGGAAAGGGAAGAGTCACTTAGAATATTCTCATTATAATAAGGATTTTGTTTTAAGTCTACCACTCCATCAATATTAACTGCACTTGGATTTAAACCAGAATCAGTTTCAATTGTTCTATGAGAACTGTTTAGCATATTTCCAAAGGCATCATCATCAGCAAGGTTTTTAGGGATAAACCTATTTTCTTT
Source organism: Gastrophryne carolinensis (assembly GCA_027917425.1). NCBI lineage: Eukaryota > Metazoa > Chordata > Amphibia > Anura > Microhylidae > Gastrophryne > Gastrophryne carolinensis. The sequence goes on from CM051234.1 coordinate 397,046,495, forward strand.
CAAGTGATTCTTTATTTTGGAAGAGTCTTTTTCAGTTGTTAAGTTGTTTTCAGAAATGTGGTCATTATACGGCTTATAAGCATCTGGACAGGGTAACCCATCTTTGGACTGTGCTCTGGTATCATTAACAGGGGACAAGTGAATCATACAATCTTTATTGGAATTGGACATACTGGTATAATGTTCTTGACTGAGGCTTGAAAAAGAATTGTTTAGCAAATTACCATTAGTTAAATAGCTAGAGCTAGAAATTCCCAAATCATCAGGAGTGTTTAAAGATGAGGATTCTGTGTCATATTGAAGGTCTGCATCCCAAGTATCCTCATTTTCACAATTAATATTAAAGTGCTTATCTTCTGGTGTATGGGCTTTAGGAGGATAGTAACAAATGGCTTGGTCTGTTTCAGATGCATTTAAAACCTTATCATTAGAATCCATGGTGATGTATAGATCTGGTGGCACATGGTCATTGAGAATATCATTGCCATCTTTATTGAAATAAACATTTTCAACTAGGTTATTTGATGAAAAGTTAGTTGATGTACTTGCCAACAAACTGTTCTGGAAGTCACTCTGATTAACATCAAAAGGGCTTTCAATAGGTAACTGGAAAGTTTTTTTACTCCCATTTGCATATGAACAATCTAATGGATTATCATTCTCACTACATACATGTTTTTGATTTGCTAAGCCAATTTCATCTTCTTTGCATTTGAGGCTATCACTCGGCAGTAATGTGTTTATTATGTTCGATGTTTTGCACATGCTAGAAGATCTTGGGCTTTCAACTGTATCTGACTGATTATTTTCCATATAAGCATATGTATTATTTAACTTAGGTCCTTCATTTTTTGTGCAGTCTTCTGTTTTCTCAGATACTTTTTGTTCTTCCCATACATTTTCAACTCCATTCAAATCATCTTCACATGTAGGTGATGATATTGTGTCTGATGTGGAGTAGTTTGTGTCTGGCGGAGAAACTATACAATCTTTACTGGTGCCGGGAGACATGAAATCCAGACATCTATAAGACAAAAATGGATCCTCCCAGGCAATAAAGTCATCAGTGGCATTTTGTTCCCGATTACTGTCCGATAAATCCCAACCACAAAGATTTCTTTGTATATGACTTAAATCAGTACAATCATCTATGTGGGGTCCATATGCATTTATATCTGGCCTTATTACTAAGTTTGGAATTCCACATGCCTTTTTTGAAATGAGGTTTCCCCCAGATTTATCTGTTTTGACTGCAATAGGATCACCAGAAGTATTTTCTGGGGAATCATTATTACTTTCTAAAAAGTGTTTGTTATGGTTTTCTCCATTTATTACACTCCATGAATTATTAGGCTCAGTTACACATTTGCTAAAGGAATCATGCCATTGATCGGATCCTTCCTGAAATGTTTGGTGCGGTTTCCATAAATCAGGGAAAGGCCTATTTTCATGTATAGTATGTTTGTCTTGATTGTCTTTGTTATCCTGTCTGTAGCTAGGTGCAGGTAATTTATATGAGACAGTTGTGTTTTTATTTTCATGGGTGTTCTTTTCGGCTTGCCAAAAATCTGGGCTATGGAACACAGGCTCCTGCTCATTTGAACGCCATGTGTCAACTTTTAACAAGTCCTCTGATTCATGTGCATTCCACCAGTATTCATATTTATCTTGAGATGTGTCTGAACATCCTATTTCATTTATCTTTTCTATTACATCATCTGGGAAAAAAGATGGTGGCCCATTATCTAGAGGAGAACCTTCAACCAAACTGTTCATAGGTGTTGGAGGGACTTTAACATCTGCATGCCCAGGCACCTCCGATGATAAAGGTGAATCATATTCCACAAGATCACTAACACTTGGATTTTTATCACATAAATCCTCATGATTCTCTGGACTTTGCATAAAATTATCATCAAATTCCACTAAACTTATATTTTCTACTTCCAGCGTTGAAATATTTTGAACTTTTGACTGCAACGAATATGAACAAATCTGCACATGGTCTTTATAAAAATGTGGTCCTTTATGGTCTTTTTGAACAGCCTGTGTTCCTTCAGAAGAGTCACTTTGAAACAGAAAATCATCAGCCATGGAATAGTCAGCAGAATGTGACGAAGATTCAGAATGAATGTTTGGAACTAGATCAAAGTTAAAAAGAACAATGTTGTCACTGTTGCTTGTTAAAGGAGGTGTTTCTTCTTCACTGATTACACATTCTGGGATGGGGCTATAGGAGTCAAAACCAGGACCAAAATGGTGATGCGGACCAGCCACTTCAGCAAGTGGACTGTCATCACTAAGAAAAACTGAGCTTTCTTTAGATGAACGGCTGCTTCTTATTGTAGCCCGCCCACTGTCTGGGCTTACGAGATCTACATTGACATCCACGTGAGACTGTACAGAGCCATTTACATCCTGTGGATTGTCTGGAAAAAGTACAGGATTTGGCTGAGGGTCAACATCAGAGCCATATAACTCCATAATACCAGATGAACCCTGAGACAAAGGAGCACTCCCAGCAACTGCTTCTGTAGATGAAGTACGGCTATTGGGGACCATGCCTATGCGTCTTCTGTTGATGGCATCCTTAATGATTGCTGCAACCTGGTCACAGTTTACCAATGGGCTTTCGTGATTGTAAACCAAGCAATTATCCCACCCATTTTCCGATGGCTGGAGCTCAAGAAAAGGATTTTGGCATTCTTCCAGTTCACAGCAAACCTATAACATACAATACATACTGTTAACATAATTATTTGAAAAACAAAAAATATATATATTTCAAACAGTTTGACCACTATGTGCAGTATAAAACAGTCTAACATTTAGTAAATTACTTGGGTGCCAGACATGCTGTATTTGCAGAATGTACAGTAACCAGCAATGGACAAATGGTTAGGATGTGTCACAATACCTCTGAGTACTTCAGGCAACTAACATGACAAGATATGTGCAGTTGCTTCATTCAGCAAAATCCCAACTCATCATTGCCAAATAATGGTGTTCTGTCTACTCCCAGGTCAGGAGTTAGAATGTAGTGCTGCTACAGGGAAAATCCAGCGGCCGGCCACTGGTGGGTTTTCTTCCCTATCCTGTTTTCCTGACTGTCTCTTCATTCATATCATCTCACTCCCTGAAACTAAACATGGACATTACTGAGTTTGTTGTCTTCGCCACATCAAACTCTCTTAATGCCTACACACCAACTATCTGTCTGTAATTAATTTCACAATTACTGCAACTCTCCAAGCACAATGTCTTGGTGATATACTGAACTCCTCTCTCATTAACACCTTACATTCAGTCATTAGTCACCTCCTGTTGTCTCCAACTCAAAAATATCTCACGCATCTGCCCTTTCCTTTTAATTGATTTGAAAATGATTACAAAAGCATTTGCCCAATATTAATAACAACACAAACTGGATTCAGTCTGCTATATTGTTCCCTGGCGAATAGCCTCGCACTGGTGTTAACCTAGCCCTTATGTGATAGATTAGCTTGTAACTGAATCAATTAGCATATGGCTGTCATCATTCTGCTACCTGTGTTGTTATGAATATTGGGCAAAAGCTTTAGTAAGGAAAAAACACAGGTTTTGGGACACTTGGGCTGGGGATGGAAGACGATGACATAAACTTTGTATTTGGGTATAGGTGCACTTTAACCTTTAACCTGCTTTTACCTCCTTTCATTTTAACTAATTTTATCATTGGGGGTTTAAACACACTTCCTGTTTGGTCACCCAAGACCATTAGGACCAAAAGGTGGTCAAAAAGGTTTCATTTGCCAGTGGCCACTTTTTGATCCCTGAAACACCCAGTTCTGCAGTTAGACAATCTTCCTGTTTGGTTACCACTGACAAAAATTAAATCTTCCCAAAATTACCACAGATTGCAGATATTAAATTGGTTCTAAAGGGGTTCTAAATTTCCCTCACCCCATCCAGAAGCAAAAGAGATAAAGCAAATAAAGTTGGCTAGATTTTTATAACCAACAACCTTGCAGGGGATTGTAATGTTCCCAGCCACGTCCTATAGGGATCCCTCTCCTATGAAAATTGATGAGGATTAAAGGGATACTTCAGACAAAGGCAACTGTTCGTGTTGAGCTACTGTCCTAAACGGTTTTCCGTTTTAAAATTGAAGGAGAAATGACCAATATATCAAGGTTTACAGTTTAACCCTTTAAATGCCAGCCACATAAAATTTACGTGGTTGCCTCTCCGTCACTTAAGTGCCAGCCACGTAAAATTTACGTGCCTGGCATTTGCCCCTGCTAGCGGGCAAAAAACAAAAAAAAAATACTCACCTGACCCCTCGTTGGATCCGGCCGGGTCTCCTCTTTAATTTGGTGCCATCCGAGCCCCCGGAATAGGCCGCCCCCCCCCGCTTCTGCAGCAGCAGCTGCTAACTGTAAAAAAATAAAAAAATAAAAATGACATTCACTTACCTGTGTGTGCGCTGGCTTCCGCTGTCCCTCCTCTTCACCTGGGGGGCCTCCGATCCCCCCCAGGGCTTACCGATCTTCAGGAGAGAGCCCGGGAGGCTCTCTCCTCTCTCCTCCTCGATGGCGGCCGCCATCTTGCCGCTAAGCCCCCCTTGGGGGCGGGGCTATTACGTTACCCCGTTCCGTCTCCCCGTCAAGTCCCGCCCCTTTTGGGGGTGGGGCTTTGACGTCATCCCGGTCCCGATCACCGGCTTCAGGTGTTTCAGCTGTCAGATGCCGGTGATCGGCGCCCGGGGAAGGAGCTGGCAGGAGATCCTCTGATCTCCTGCCTCCTCCTTCTCTAGATGCCGATCACCGGCATCTGTCATCAGAGCGGCGCGGGACAAAGGAGCTTACAATCGGAGGTAAGTACAGTAAAAAAAATTTTTTTTTTTTAATAAAATACTTTTGTGTGGTGTTTTTTTTCAGTTAACCCTTTGTGAACTGGTAAGGGGTCCATGAGACCCCTTATACCAGTTCACAAGGCTCTGGGTGTGGCAGGTCACCTGCGGGAAGCGGGTGACTTGCCATAACCCCCAGCCCCCCATTACCTGCCTCCCCAACGGCCAGGGGGGGCAGAAGGGCCCGGGCCACGTGGCTATGTGGGCTAGTAGCCTGCAGGGCCAGGGGCCACCAATGCTGGCCCCTGCGCCCTGTTCTACAAGCCCCCATAGCTGGCCCGGGTCGGTAATGCTGGGTAGGGGGGACCCTACGTCATTTTTTGGGGGGATTTTTAAGGGTTTTAAACCCTTAAAATTCCAAAAAAAAATGGGGTTCCCCCCCCCTAGGAGGGGGGGCCCTATGTCATTTTTTTTTTTAATTAACCCTTTTGTGTTCTGTCATCCAGCAGCTATAAAAGGCTTCTAGCAAGTGAGCAGAAGCCAGTGATCGCCGAGGGACAGAGTGCTCCACTATGGATGGGAGGTAAGTATTAAAAAAAAAATAATAAAATATTTTTTCTCTTTGTGTGTCTGTGTTTTTTTTTTACATTTAACCCCTTGTGAACTGGTAAGGGGTCCATGACCCCTATACCAGTTCACAAGGCTGGGGGAGGTGGCAAGTCACCTGCGCTAGCCGGTGACTTGCCATTAACCCCTGGCACCCCCATTACCTGCCTCCCCAAAGCCCAGCCTTAAAATCCCCCCCAAAAATGGGCCCCCCCCCTCCTGGGAGGGGGGACCCTATGTCATTTTTTTTTCTCGATTTAACCCTTTGTAGTGTGGATGGTAGTTGTATTTTATTTGTAAATGTTAAAAATTACTTGTTTCAGTTAGGGGGGTCTCCTGGGCAGGAACGGGGGGCTACCGATAAATATGTGGTACCGTTCTAATCAGTAGAAATGGGGCTTTCACATGCAATATGGTTTTCCCTAATAAAATACATTTTTTATTTTAAATAAAGGAGGCAATTTTCTAAAAAAATGTTTTATTTATTTATTTATTTTTTTTACTTAATAATAAATAAAATTAATAATAAATAAAATTTACAAACAAGACATTTGATGTTAAAGCCTAAACTCTGCTGCAATAAATATATATATAATTTTCCTGAAAATTCCAGCAAAAATGACGCAAAACATGGCGCAAAACATGGCGCAAAATGGGAAAAAATGACCTGTCACCAGAGGGTGACAAAATCTCAAGTAGGCTGGCAATTAAAAGGGTTAATAGTACCTCTGCATGTTGGGTATTGTTCTGTTCGGGGGGGACCTTGCGCTTTCAGACTTAGCTTGTTTTTTCTTGTTTGCATATTTATATTTTAGGAAAAGGTGTTTTTTATTCTGCTTTTTTATACATTTTTTAGGGAAACTCTGCGCAACCAAAGAGTTCTTTGAGGGATTAATTCCAGAAAGATGAGCCCACTACAACAAGCTGGGTACGCTTAGAAAGCTTAACATGTGTACTTTCAGGGAATATATGGTTTATGGGGGATATTCCAAATGTAAAGGGTTGTTTTGGTTGAAAAATCGCAAGGTGCGCACTTTGTCTGCAGAGCTGAAATTTTCAAGAAAAATTACCGTTATGCGCACGCTTTACTTTGGGGTGTTTGGCAACTCTTCCCTTGACAGAACCTATGCATGTTGGGTATCGTTCTGTTCGGGGGATGTTGCTTTTTCAGATTACACTTGTTACCTGTGGCCACATCAACAAGCCTGGTACAAATAGAAAGCCTGAGGTGTGTACTTCCAGAGAATATATAGTTTGTTGGGGGTATTTCAAATGTAAAGGGTTGTTTTTCTGGAAAAACTGCAAGGTGCGCATAGCGCATATCACAGTTGTATTTTTTTCTGAAAATCCCCTAAAGCGCTGTTTCAGTTTGGGGGAGTCTCCTGGGCAGGAAAGGGTGTCTACCTATACATATGTGGTACCGCTGTAACTGTGAGAAATTGGGGTTTCACACGCAATAAGAATAAGATTTTATTGACAAACTTACATTTTTTATTACAAAAAAACACTACAATTTTTTTTTTTATTTTTTTGCACATATTTTGCAAAAAATATTGAGAATACACCTAAAAAATGACAAACAAGACATTTCATGTTAAAGCTCAGACTCTGCTGAAAAAAACAATATATCATTTTCCTGGGAAATCCCTTCAAAAATCACATTTGAACATGGGGAGTGCAAAATAGTGCAAAATGGTCTGGCAACAGAGTGTGACAAAAACTCCAGGAAGGCTGGCACTTAAAGGGTTAACCTTATAATTTATCTTTTAAAATATTTGGGCGTGGCCCTTGGCTCTGTGATGCCACATAGTAATCAGCATAAAGGGCAGGGTCTGTAAGACACACATTCTCATCAGCCTGGCTGTTCTCTCTCTCTCCCATTGTTCACGGTCTGATGATGCAGAGCTTTAGACCACCAGCTTAGCTTTATAATTGGTGGTCTATGGCAAAGGAATTCAGGGGGTGTGTCACAGACTCCCTTTAACTCTTTAAACTATCAATTAAAATTGCTACTTTATTGCTTCACAATAGTTATAACAAAGGGGACTAACTTGTCTCTATTTAAAGACAAATTTACACCAGACCACAGATATATACAGTCACACACATAAAGTAGTACGATATCAATGGTAGTATTGTTGGATATTTCACTCTCCTGATTAAATTTACTTGATTTAATCACTGATGGATTTGTTTTGCCCTTTATATTGGGCTTATTCATCACCCCACTCTGTGTTGCTGAAGAATTATTCATATATGTTATTCACTGAATAAAAAGAAAAAGTGATGTACTGTGTATCAATATGACATTGTCAGAACTCTCAAAACCTTAAGGTGAACGAATATACATTGGAAGCATAGGCAGGTGGGGGTGTATCCGGTGCCCATAAGGGCCTGTGCCTTGCCTGGTGAATTGGGTGTATGCATCGATTCACATGTCTCTAAGTGTTCTCATTCAATACTCTTAGCCATACACTGTAGGTGGCATCCTCAGTGACTAAATAGACTCTGCTGATGCCTACTGTTTTGATTAAATGAAATGTATATGATGCTGTGTCTGTACACTGCACATTTGCATTGCTCAAAATAAACTCAGAGCTTTGGAAAAGGTCCAAATAAAAATTAACACAAATTGTGACCCCACTGTGCATGCATCTTCAACCACAAACGTGCCCTCCACCTTTAAGAGTGAACTCTTCCCGGAAACAGGTAAATTAGATGCCAAGATAAGACCAAATCATAGGGTCAATACATCAGATCAATCCACCACATTATTGTTACGACCACAGGAGATTATCCAGACAGAAAGAACAAGGACTGAAATCAATCCCAAGGGTTTAGCATGTAGACAGAACATAAATAAAACAATAGTGCAGCACTGTTAAGCAGCTAACACACATTTATTAAAAAGCAGATAAAACACAAAGATTCAATTAAAAATTGCATATCCAATCAGATTGGTAATAGGCAACTCTCACCACTCCAACCTGCCATATGAAAACCCCCAAGCAGACCCTCCTTTGATGTGGAAAAGGAGGAATAGTAACTGCCGGCTACCAACGCGTTTCGCTGCCTCCCTCGACTTTAGCTAGGTAAGCCAGAGTGGTTTCCTCTACTCCGCTTTGCCTTGGCTGTGGAGCAGCAGGGACCTTTTGCTCGCCTCATCTATCCCTCAATGCCTCGACTGCGGCTCAATAAGCCGCCGCAAGGAACCCTTGCTCCCGCTGTTAGGAGGGAGAAGACAGGGCGTGTTCACTTTTCCTCTACTCCACTTTGGCCTTGGCTGCGGCTCAGCAGGGAACTGTTGCTCACCTCCACAGACCGATAAAACTAGGCAACAGGGAACTCTTGCTCCCCTCTGCCAAGCAAAAAACTAATCAATGACAACAATTTAAAATCGCTCAAAGGATAATCACCGGAGCGCTACCCTTCTCAATAAAATCATTTATATAAAACCAATAAAATACTCATAATTGGAAGACTTTTTAGATTTAGTTAAAGCTAATTCAGAAAGCAAACTCCAATTTAAAATGCCCTCTTAAAAGCCCAACCTAAGGGTATCAAAAAACTAAGAGGAATAAAAATCTCATTCTGCTAGAAATTATAAGGGGCGAGAGTTGTCTTTACAGAATTAACTATAAGGATAACAAGCAAAAAATAGTAATCATTATCAAAAGAAAAAAAAATTAAAAAAATTTAAGATCAAACCAGTTAGGGGTAAATTAAAAACATGGCAGTAGGTCTTACTTTAGGAAGTATCCAGGAAGCAGTTTAAATTGTATTCAGCATTCAAACCTCCCGGGCTTAGGGTGTTCAGATTGTAAATCCACTGGCTCTACCGCCTAGAGATCTCTCTTATCAAATTGGAGCCACGACAGTGCCTCTCAATCCTGTCCATCGGCCCAGGGTCACATGCCTTAATATGAGTAGAGAGGCTATGTGCTTCAAACCCCAGTTTTATGTTGTAAATATGCTACCTTATTCTGATTTTCAATTCACAGGACATCCTCCCTACATACAACAAATTACAAGTGCACCAGATAAAGTAAACAACAAACTTGGAACTACAAGTAATAAATGTAGAAACTGTGCAGACCTTCCCTGTCCGGGGGTCCTTAAAGGACATTTTGGGGTTTTCAACCGGAACACATAACCTACAAACAGAACATAACTGACACCTATAAAACCCTGTATTTTGCATATCAAATAATGGCATGGGTTTGGGAGGATCAACATAACTCCTTGTCAGGATATTCCTCAGATTGGGTGCTTTCCTGAAGATAAGCTTTGGTTTATTCGGCAGTAGCGGACCTAAGAATAAATCGCTCTTCAGGATGTGCCAATGCCTGTTTAGAATCTTCTTAACCTCTCGATGTTGTAAGCCAGTAATGAACAAAAATTGATTTTGCTCTGTCCACAAGCTAAACCCTCGGGATTGTTTTGAGTCCTTGTTCTTTATGTGTGGATAGTCTCCCGTGGTCAATCTGATTAACAATAATGTGGTGGATTTATCTGATGTATTGACCCTATGATTTGGTCTTATCTTGGCATCTAATTTACCTGTTTCCGGTAAGAGTTCATTATTAAAGGTGGAGGGCACAAGATGGTTGAAGATGTATGCACTGTGAGATCATAATTTGTCTTAGTTGTTATTTGGACCTTTTCCAAAGCTCTGTAATTTTTGGACGATTGTATTGGACTAAAAAGTAAGATTTAAGTTTTACACGTTGAGTTGGAAGTTGTTTCAAAAAAAGAAAAGAAACTTGAACTTGGACTACGAGCGCCGTATTTTCACTTGTTTTTTTGTTATTGTAAATCGGAATTTCTAATGTATTTACTGGGTGGCTTTAGCACCTCTCACTAGCTGCAGACAACAGCTGCGGCCTCACCAGGAAAGCTTTGCAAATTGAAAATAGCAGGTGGAGGCAGTTCTGCAACTTTAATAAATGAACATTGGAGAAAGCTACAAAAATGGGTGAGATCCTAGAGTGAATGCCTTATGCTGCCATTTTAGTTTAATTTATACAATGTTGTTAGCAATTTATAAAATGGACAGTGGTAATCTGCAGACTTACCCTCAATACCCCGTTGGGCCCCCTAGCTCAATGGTAATCAGCAATGAATGACACTTTTCAACTGTCCTTATTTGATTTGTCATTTAGAGTTCATCAACAATGCAGTAAAGTGGATACTATCCAATGAAGAATTATGGCTCGATACTGTAAGAATCGCCATTGCAAATGGTTGAACCACAATACTTTCAATGCCACCTGCAAAGTCAAATACCACACACCATGTAGGTGTGTGGTATTTGTGATTATCTGACTCTTCTCTGTCCTGTTGTGCTTTTTCTGGCCCTCTTATAGGTTTCTGTAAACTTCTATATAGTCTTTCCAATAAGGAATAGTTTGTAAGCCTGCCTCATCTCTGGATTATTGAGCAACTGCTTCCTAAGTTTTCATATGTCCGCTGCAGCACCTCTAGCCCTGATGGTATTGGGCCTAGGCTTTCAATTGTTTGTATTAAGCTTGCCCTTATATTCTATATTATTGGGTTTCAGTCTTTGGTTGTCTGTATATCCATGTTTGTTTTAGTCTATCTGCTGTGGCTGTTTCTGACCTGTTGCCTGTCTGCCCTCTCTTCCCACTTTTCCATGCCTTTGACTACCAGAGGACTGCTTGAGGCATGTGAAAGTCCCATCATCTGGGACTTGGCCTTAAAAGCAGGGTGGTAATGGGCCATCTATTGGCTAGCAGGCCCCAGTGCAGTTTGTGACATGGATAAGTTGTGTGCTGTTTACCTGCTCCCGGTTTGCAACTCAGTCTGTGCCTGCCAACTTCTATTCTGTGATTCGGCATGCCTACCTGTTCCTCATCCGTGACTCCAGCTAACCAAGCCTGGCCTGTACTCTTGTTTTTGGTCTGCACCCCCATTCTTGGCCTATGTCTGTGGTTTTCCTGTGACTTTTTTTATCTGTTACCAATCACAGCTATGATCTCACAGAGAAGAATTAACCTTTTGGCTAATGGCCACAATCACTTAACCAGGAGATTCCCAAACCTGGACAACTGCTCAGAAAATGATACTGTATGGTTTGTATGTGGTAAGTGTATGTGGTAAGTATGTGGGGCTATAGTCAACATTATTATTAAAGAACTTACTTGATTACACAGTTCCGGATTTTCTGAATAGACAGCAATTTGATGCCTGGAATGCTGCTCTCCAGATGTGTAGCTGGCCAAAAGAATGATTATGTCAATCTCATATTTATCAATAAACACTTTTAGATCACCAAGAATATTTCTCTGTCTCATCAAATCCTGTCAACAATGAAAAAATAAATACATTAAAATTCAAAAGGTTGGGAACTGTGAGGTGCGAAATAATACAATACACAATACACAATACAATTCAAAAAGTTAAGAATGATAAAATCAAAATTTTGTTCAATTCTACAAGTCTTTAAAGCCCTGGAACACACATTGGCTTGTAATACATCGTCAACACATGTTTAACTTTGTCATAAATAAGTATTCTTGTACGCAATAAAAAATATTTTGAAATACAAAAGATAAAATATAATTATATTAAAGAGGAACACTTACTAAGCACTTACCTGCTCCAGGAGCCCTTGATATATCTCAGCGCTGCTCACCTCTGGCTATGCCCATACCCATGCCAGGCCTTTCCGGATAGGCATGCCACAGATAGAGACTGAGTTTGGCTTCCTTCAGCGGCTATTAGAGCTAAAGGGGGCTGAGCAAAATCGAGTGTGCCAATGCACATAGCGAGGCATACTAGATCCGGATGCCCCACCTGAGGGAAACAATACCTGAGATAGTAGAATTCCTGGGTGTTGTTCCTCTTTAAATTCAATAAAATGTATTCAGTTAAGCTAGTCAAGGCCCCTCGCAAGTGGTATATCTTAGGTTAGTATGGCTGCATCCCTAGATTTCTGAAGTCAACTCTATAAACTTTAAATTGCACATGCAGCCCAACTCAAGCTCTACCACTTGTGATCCTTACCTTTTGTCTCCACTCCCATCCTTTAGACTGTAAGGGCTCTGTATCCTATTGTCTCCTGTGCTCACACTTGGTTTGAACCTTGTGGCATCTAGTTTTGTATTGTCTCCTGTACTATATGTTTTACCTTATCTGTATTCATATCTTGTAAAGCGCTACGGAAGATGGTGGCACTATATAAATAAAATATTTTATTATTATTATTACTACTACTACTACTACTACTACTACTACTACTACTACTAATAATAATAATAATAATAATAATATTTCAGAATATTGGTAGTGTTATTATTATTAATAATCATCACAGGAGTAACTAATCAAAATGTTTACAACTTATCGCTCACAATATTTGAATTGCTTCTTTCTGCTTTATTCTGCTGATTTAAAGCGAAGCAAAATCCATTTTTGGGTCCTCCGCACATCTCGCCAGGGAAGCTGGGGATGCGGCAGCCGACGTTTGCAGTGTTGCAGGAGCCGCCACTAAAGGTGAGTATACCGGCACCCCCGGGGGTTTCAAGCAGCACTAAAGGATGGCCTTTGATAAAGTTGGATTTACCAATGAAACGCGTTAGGTAGGGGAGTGTGGGCTCTCTTGTTATTCCTTGTTGATTGGAGTGATTTTCTCTATTTCCCAACGACGGCCGCGTGTGGGAACTTGGGGGAACACCTCTCAGACGGGAAATCCTTTTATGCTATTAATCTACATTACTGTGTAAGTGCATATGAGTTTTATTAAAGCCTGAATCATTAACTGACAGAGTTGCACTAGATATCTTTTCTTTTCCTTTTTTGGACTACATTGAGTCCAATGGTGTATAAAGACTGAAAGAGGACCTACAAGCATATATTTTGGAAAGACGACCTCTGCGTAATAGGAGAGTGTATGACATATGTTTCTGCCTGCTAATCTTGAACCTTCTGGTAAGAATATTTCCTAAGGGTGACGGGCACATTGTGGACTTTGTGCATGCGCACTGGGATTACAACTTCTTTTGGATCATACCGAGGAGCTGCGTATTAGTTGAAACACTGAACTGTTTTTGCTCTGTGCTTATTTGGTTACAGCACTAAAGGATGCCCCAGGAGCAGGCTAGTAGCCGACCCTGGAATCTTTATGATCCGCTTTAATTAGTACACTCGTTGTTCGTACATTTTACATACAGTACATTGAATGTTTAACCCATGTGTTGTTACTTTAAATAGCCACTAGAGGTCAGTAAATCCCCAGCGTTACTTTGAGCTCACAATTTCATTCTAAAGAAAACCACCAAATTTGCAGAAACTTTTCCTGTCAGCCAGCCTTGTGATATCATCTGGAGCAGAACTTATACAATAGCTACAGTGCAGTTTATAGAGGAATATAAAACAGCAGAGTTGAGTGGTGACATACTGTTTTGTTTAAAAAATGAAAGCTATGTAGTAGTGGCGTATATGTCAGTTATTGAGAACAGAAAACATGTGTAAACCTGGAAATTACCTGCTTGCGTTGATATCAGATATCAAAGCTAGAATAAGGTTGGGGAGGGATCATAGTGATTGAACGCCAAATGTGACCACAAAATGGTTATCCCTACTCCTAGGGAGATTATCCAGCTCTCAACTGGCTCCTTAACCACCAAACTTCAGCAGGGCTCCAGCGTGTGCCCCATTCTTCAGTCACAAGAGCATGCACCCTGAACAACCACTTTTTATCAACTTTCATTTTCTAAATATCTTTAAACATAGGTATAAGCATGTTAGATTGTGTCATAATAGCAGGAATGTGAAAATATCGAAAATCCTCGGGCTTCAGTTCCAAGGCCTATTAGTTGAGGTGCCAAGATCATACAGAAAAGTCCCTTGTCCCCTGAGCCAGACTGTAGGAAAGAGTGCCATTAACCACTTTGCTTCTGCACAAAGCACTCCATAATGAGTAGGGATGACTAAATTTGTTTCAGGACCAATTGACAATGTTTTATTAAGTTTGAAGTGCTCTAATTGCCTTAGAAATTTTTACATTACTTTCTGAGGTCTCCTGGAAATGTAATTAACCCATTGTAACCACGTTAATGTTAAACAGGCTTAGTTCAAGGCAAATTGACCTAGTATTTCTTCAATCCTAAAAAATACAGGAATGGAATAATATGGATATGACATTTTAGGTGTGTGCAAGTCACAAAAATCGAAAGTGTCAAAAAGACTGCCCAATATTTCTCCCCCAAAATACAAGTAGTTATAGCTATGATGATTCAGGGGAGTGTGAAGCAACAACTAATTACAGAAAACCCATCTCGGCCATCCCTGGATTCTAAAAGTCTACATGGCAGTCAGATGTGACAGAGGGGCAATTAGTATACACTGGTACATGAGTGCATTAGGAGTAGGGATGAGTGACCTTTTTAAAACCCTTTGTTAAACCCTTAAAAATTAAAAAATGGTGTGGGGTCCCCCCTATCCAAGCAACACCAGCCTGGGCACCAGCTATGGGGGCTGCTAGACCAGGGCCTGAAAGCCGAGTGGCCAGCCCTCAGCCTTGAAGGCTACCAGCCGACATAGCCCTCATGGCCTGCAGGCTATTCTGCACCCCCCTGGGCCTGGGGATGCAGGTAATGGGGCAGGGGTTATGGCAAGTCACCTGCCAGCACCTGTGAACTGGTATAGGGGTCTCAAGGTTCCCCTACCAGTTCACAAAGGGTTAAATGTAAAAAAAAAAACTCCACACACAAAAATAAAAAGTATTGTATTATCCCCCCCCCCCCCCCCCCGTTACCTCCAATCCATCAGCAATCATTGGTGTCCAGCAGCGCCTGCCGTTGCTCTGACAGCCACAGAAATCAGAACTCAGGCATGGGGCAGAGTTTCTGACATCTTGCTCCCCATTGCAGGAAGGGGCATTTTATACAGAATCACTCATTATTATAAATTGCCCCTCTCTGTGGCAGCAAGCAAGATGCTGGGAGCCCAGCTGGGGCTGTGAATTCTGTGGAGTGTGACGCGGGATTTTTCCCTGAAACAAACTGGTTTTCTCATCTCTAATTAGGAGTGGGGGCCTGATCTTACAAGTTTACAATCAAAATGATTAGGATGGGGACCAAAAGTTGGGTCACAAAGAGCATTTATTAAGCATGGCAGTGCTCTGTAGGGTGACTGACAGCACTACTAAGTAAATTGGTTAAACTGGACCATTACCCTTACAAGAAACTGTGCCCATATGCATCCCTCCCCAGGGCAACTCAGATTGTAACCATTGCCATGGTCAATTTTATCACCAAAATAGCACCTTATGGACCTGCAGGTAGCTTGCAAAGAGGAAGTGCTGCTGGGTTGTGAGTTATGTCGGTTACAACCGGGTAGCAGCATGGCTGGGAAGCTGGAAAAATAAGCTTCTAGGTGTTTCAAGATGCGGGAGGCATTTCAGATTTGAGTAGGAGCAAATATAACAATGATTCAGTATCATGCAGGCAGATGGGGTAAGGGAATTTTGGTTCGTTTTTCTTTTTAACTGTGCAAAGCTGTTGGTCTAGTTTAAGCCATATTATAGGTTTGTCTAAATAGGTGAGTTTTAACAGTACTTTGGAAGGTTTTAAGCGTTGGAGAGTAGTTAATTGCATGGGGAAGGGCATTCAAGAGGAGTGGAGCAGCAGCTAATATAGTTGCTAGGGATGAGCGAATCGATCCGGACGAACCCGGATTCGATCCGAATTTCAGGAAAAATTCGATTCGGATCGAATCCGAATTTCCCCGCGATTCGATCACTCGAAGTTTTCCTTTAACATCCATTCATTTACATTACAGGCATTCTAAGATGGCGGACGGGACATGTCTGGACATGTATCCCGCGCCAGTGCAAGCTGGGGCAGTCACATGCAGCCTATCAGCAGCCAGCAAGCCCGGTGACGTCACACAGCGGTATTTAACGGCGGCCATCTTGCTTTTCCTCATTTCTCTATTGCATTCGTGACAGACAGACAGAACGCTGTGTAGCTGAGGCAGTTAGACAGGCTGGAGACAGGGACAGACAGGGACAGGCTGGAGACAGGCAGGAGACAGGCAGGAGACAGACAGGAGACAGACAGAAAGCCAGGGAAAGGTAGGAAAAACGGAGCTGGCTGACAGGGAGATTTTTTTTTTTTCATCCAGCCTTTGTTAGCGTTTTCAGGCTGCTTATAGTAACTAACTGTGCATATATACTGAACTGATCTTAAGTCTGCTGTGAGGCATCCCATTCTGTGACTAAAGCAGCCTCTGTTTAAGACCATATAAGCATTTGCTCTTATCATATTTGAAATTAGGCCTGATAAAGACACTTTTGCTGGCCAAAGCCCTACTGGACCCTGCCAGCTCGATTCCTGCCCGGGGCATCCCATTCTGTGACTACAGCAGCCTCTGTTTAAGACCATATAAGCATTTGCTCTTATCATATTTGAAATTAGCCTGATAAAGACACTTTTGCTGGCCAAAGCACTACTGGACCCTGCCAGCTCGATTCCTGCCCGGGGCATCCCATTCTGTGACTAAAGCAGCCTCTGTTTAAGACCATATAAGCATTTGCTCTTATCATATTTGAAATTAGGCCTGATAAAGACACTTTTGCTGGCCAAAGCACTACTGGACCCTGCCAGCTCGATTCCTGCCCGGGGCATCCCATTCTGTGACTACAGCAGCCTCTGTTTAAGACCATATAAGCATTTGCTCTTATCATATTTGAAATTAGCCTGATAAAGACACTTTTGCTGGCCAAAGCACTACTGGACCCTGCCAGCTCGATTCCTGCCCGGGGCATCCCATTCTGTGACTAAAGCAGCCTCTGTTTAAGACCATATAAGCATTTGCTCTTATCATATTTGAAATTAGGCCTGATAAAGACACTTTTGCTGGCCAAAGCACTACTGGACCCTGCCAGCTCGATTCCTGCCCGGGGCATCCCATTCTGTGACTACAGCAGCCTCTGTTTAAGACCATATAAGCATTTGCTCTTATCATATTTGAAATTAGCCTGATAAAGACACTTTTGCTGGCCAAAGCACTACTGGACCCTGCCAGCTCGATTCCTGCCCAGGGCATCCCATTCTGTGACTAAAGCAGCCTCTGTTTAAGACCATATAAGCATTTGCTCTTATCATATTTGAAATTAGGCCTGATAAAGACACTTTTGCTGGCCAAAGCCCTACTGGACCCTGCCAGCTCGATTCCTGCCCGGGGCATCCCATTCTGTGACTACAGCAGCCTCTGTTTAAGACCATATAAGCATTTGCTCTTATCATATTTGAAATTAGCCTGATAAAGACACTTTTGCTGGCCAAAGCACTACTGGACCCTGCCAGCTCGATTCCTGCCCGGGGCATCCCATTCTGTGACTACAGCAGCCTCTGTTTAAGACCATATAAGCATTTGCTCTTATCATATTTGAAATTAGCCTGATAAAGACACTTTTGCTGGCCAAAGCACTACTGGACCCTGCCAGCTCGATTCCTGCCCGGGGCATCCCATTCTGTGACTAAAGCAGCCTCTGTTTAAGACCATATAAGCATTTGCTCTTATCATATTTGAAATTAGCCTGATAAAGACACTTTTGCTGGCCAAAGCCCTACTGGACCCTGCCAGGTCGATTCCTGCCCAGGGCATCCCATTCTGTGACTAAAGCAGCCTCTGTTTAAGACCATATAAGCATTTGCTCTTATCATATTTGAAATTAGGCCTGATAAAGACACTTTTGCTGGCCAAAGCCCTACTGGACCCTGCCAGCTCGATTCCTGCCCGGGGCATCCCATTCTGTGACTACAGCAGCCTCTGTTTAAGACCATATAAGCATTTGCTCTTATCATATTTGAAATTAGGCCTGATAAAGACACTTTTGCTGGCCAAAGCCCTACTGGACCCTGCCAGCTCGATTCCTGCCCGGGGCATCCCATTCTGTGACTAAAGCAGCCTCTGTTTAAGACCATATAAGCATTTGCTCTTATCATATTTGAAATTAGCCTGATAAAGACACTTTTGCTGGCCAAAGCCCTACTGGACCCTGCCAGGTCGATTCCTGCCCAGGGCATCCCATTCTGTGACTAAAGCAGCCTCTGTTTAAGACCATATAAGCATTTGCTCTTATCATATTTGAAATTAGGCCTGATAAAGACACTTTTGCTGGCCAAAGCCCTACTGGACCCTGCCAGCTCGATTCCTGCCCGGGGCATCCCATTCTGTGACTACAGCAGCCTCTGTTTAAGACCATATAAGCATTTGCTCTTATCATATTTGAAATTAGCCTGATAAAGACACTTTTGCTGGCCAAAGCACTACTGGACCCTGCCAGCTCGATTCCTGCCCGGGGCATCCCATTCTGTGACTAAAGCAGCCTCTGTTTAAGACCATATAAGCATTTGCTCTTATCATATTTGAAATTAGGCCTGATAAAGACACTTTTGCTGGCCAAAGCACTACTGGACCCTGCCAGCTCGATTCCTGCCCGGGGCATCCCATTCTGTGACTACAGCAGCCTCTGTTTAAGACCATATAAGCATTTGCTCTTATCATATTTGAAATTAGCCTGATAAAGACACTTTTGCTGGCCAAAGCACTACTGGACCCTGCCAGCTCGATTCCTGCCCGGGGCATCCCATTCTGTGACTAAAGCAGCCTCTGTTTAAGACCATATAAGCATTTGCTCTTATCATATTTGAAATTAGGCCTGATAAAGACACTTTTGCTGGCCAAAGCACTACTGGACCCTGCCAGCTCGATTCCTGCCCGGGGCATCCCATTCTGTGACTACAGCAGCCTCTGTTTAAGACCATATAAGCATTTGCTCTTATCATATTTGAAATTAGCCTGATAAAGACACTTTTGCTGGCCAAAGCACTACTGGACCCTGCCAGCTCGATTCCTGCCCGGGGCATCCCATTCTGTGACTACAGCAGCCTCTGTTTAAGACCATATAAGCATTTGCTCTTATCATATTTGAAATTAGCCTGATAAAGACACTTTTGCTGGCCAAAGCACTACTGGACCCTGCCAGCTCGATTCCTGCCCAGGGCATCCCATTCTGTGACTAAATCAGCCTCTGTTTAAGACCATATAAGCATTTGCTCTTATCATATTTGAAATTAGGCCTGATAAAGACACTTTTGCTGGCCAAAGCCCTACTGGACCCTGCCAGCTCGATTCCTGCCCGGGGCATCCCATTCTGTGACTACAGCAGCCTCTGTTTAAGACCATATAAGCATTTGCTCTTATCATATTTG
This sequence comes from Gastrophryne carolinensis, assembly GCA_027917425.1. Classification (NCBI taxonomy): domain Eukaryota; kingdom Metazoa; phylum Chordata; class Amphibia; order Anura; family Microhylidae; genus Gastrophryne; species Gastrophryne carolinensis. Next base: position 397,066,175 of record CM051234.1, read on the forward strand.
AAATTAGCCTGATAAAGACACTTTTGCTGGCCAAAGCACTACTGGACCCTGCCAGCTCGATTCCTGCCCGGGGCATCCCATTCTGTGACTAAAGCAGCCTCTGTTTAAGACCATATAAGCATTTGCTCTTATCATATTTGAAATTAGGCCTGATAAAGACACTTTTGCTGGCCAAAGCACTACTGGACCCTGCCAGCTCGATTCCTGCCCGGGGCATCCCATTCTGTGACTACAGCAGCCTCTGTTTAAGACCATATAAGCATTTGCTCTTATCATATTTGAAATTAGCCTGATAAAGACACTTTTGCTGGCCAAAGCCCTACTGGACCCTGCCAGCTCGATTCCTGCCCGGGGCATCCCATTCTGTGACTACAGCAGCCTCTGTTTAAGACCATATAAGCATTTGCTCTTATCATATTTGAAATTAGCCTGATAAAGACACTTTTGCTGGGCATAGCACTACTGGACCCTGCCAGGTGTACTTACTGCTGGTTTTTAGGGCATCCCATTCTGTGACTACACCAGCCTCTATTTAAGAACCTAACCATTTGCACCTATTCTAATTGAAATTAGGCATGATAAAGACACTTTTGCTGTGCATAGTCTTACTGCTGCCTGCCAGGTGCTCTCTGGTTTTTGGGACATCCCATTCTTTAACATACCATTAGCCTCTGCATTTACTGTAAGCTGCACATTTATTTAAAGAAATTTGGCCTGTATGAGCCTGCTAACACACTGCTGCTGTGTGCATATATACTGATCTCAAGTCTGCTTGGGGCATCCCATTCTGTAACATAACATAACCTACCTACCATACTAAGCAGCTCTCTTATTTAAACTAAGCAGGCCTCTTGGAGGCTGAGTGTCCACTTTTGGGTGTGCATTTATATTCGGTTTCATATACAGTGGGGTATCCCAATTTGTAAGATAACCTACCCCAACCATGTAAACTAAAGGTTACGTCCTTCCAGAAGGAAAACTTATACCGAACACTATTTTTGTTAGGGGCATTGACCTTTGGATTGATCGGCATGAAATTAATTTTTTTTTTTCAAAGTATGGCGCTGTGAAGAAGGTCAAAATGATGTCTCATACTTGGATTATTGTTACTTTTTGTTCAGCTTGAAATATAACAGGCCACACGGGCATCCCAAGGCACATGCTATTTTAAACCTATCTGTTATACAACATAAGCGTTGATCAGGCTACTTCAGTTTGCACTTGTTTTTGACTGATTTTAATAAACCAGGCCGCAGGGCACCCCAAAGCTGCACCTTGCACCCTATCTGGTATACAACATAAGCGTTGATCAGCATCAGCTTCATTAAGCTACTTCAGTTTGCACTTCCTTTTTGACTGCTTTCATTTAACCAGGCCGCAGGGCACCCCAAAGCTGCACCTTGCACCCTACCTGTTTATACTAAATAAGCATCTACAGCCTCAGCTTTATTAAGTTATTGCATTTTGAATTGGTTTTGGTCTGCTTTAAATACACCAGGCCGCAGGGCATCCCAAACCTGCATGTTGCACCCCATCTGTTATACTAAATAAGCGTTGATCAGCATCAGCTTTATTAAGCTATTGCATTTTGCATTGGTTTTTGTACTGCTGCCAAAACACTAGCCCATATGGGCATCCCAAACCAGCACATGTCACCCTATCTGTTATACTAAATAAGCTTCTACAGGCCCTTTTTTTATTTATTTATTTTTATTTATATAGAGCTGCAATGGCTTATATTGTGAGGTTAATTTGCCATTTTGCAGCATAATATAGAGCAGCCCCTGTGTAAATCTGAGGGGCAATAGCTTATATAGTGAGGTAAATTTGCCATTTTGCTTCGTTATATAGAGCAGCCCAGTTGCCATCTAAATCAACTACTGTCCGGCCAGTACAGCTTTTCCAGGGCAAACTCTGCTAGTTGCGGGCACAAGTCAAGTTTGGCTTCCCAGCAAATCCAGTGGATCTTGAAGGTGTGTTGGCATGGTCATGTCAAGGTATGACATGACCTGCTGTTTGAGGTCCAGCTCCAGGTCTTCCTGCTTCTCATGAGTAGACTCACTATGCGGGTGTAGAAAGCTACTCACTAGCGACTGAAGACTGAGGTTGCTACTGATGGAGCTGCTGCTGCTCCTTCCACCCCCCCAGCAGCCATGGCAGTGGAAGGTGATCGCAAAGTTCCCCTAGAGTCAGACCTGCGGGAGTATGGGCCATGGCGCAAATAGACATCGCCCAACTGACTACGTGGGATGTCTCTGTAGTAGGTCAGTTTTTCCTCCCTCTCAGTGGGCGTAAAAAATGCCCCCATTTTGTGCCGGAAGCGAGGGTCCAATAAGTTGGAGAGCCAGAAGTCTTCCCGCTGAATAAAGGGAGACAATTCTGCGCTCACTAGTACGCATGCATGTGAGCATGCATCGTGCTATTTGTGCAAGTGACTCGGAGGGACTACCTGTCTCCATCTCCACTGTAAACTGCCATGGTGTGTCTTGGTCCTCTGTCTCGCCTTACTCACAACCCTCTAGCTCCTGTGGCTGCACCTCCTCTCCTGTCAGATGACTAGATAAAATGGTCATTTTGTGAAACCTAAACTGTGGTTTGCTGTGCCCCACCCCCTCCTCCTCCTCCACTTCAGCCCCCACAGGCTTCATGTGGCTGTGAAATGTATGTGCCATGTCTCCAGTGCCCTGACCAGCCATGCTTTCCAACATGTGTTGTAGTACATGAAGCAGTGGAATCTCATCGTTCATCTCATAGTCCTGGCAACTGACTAATAATGTAGCTTCCTCAAAGGGCCTAAACAAACGGTCGGTGTCACGTATGAGCTGCCAATGGTTTACATTGAATTTACACAGGGGTGTCCCCCTATCCGTTTGGATCATCCAGAAATCCGTGATGGCTTTTCTCTGTTCCTATAGTGCAGTGGTCCTCAACCCTGTCCTCAAGGCCCACCAACATGTCATGTTTTTTGGATCTCCAAATAGCCAGCTCTATTGCTCTGCAGCTGCACTAATTACTCCACCTGAGCATCTTTGTGGAGATCTGCAAAGCCTGGCCTGTTGGTGGGCCTTGAGGACAGGGTTGGGGACCACTGCTATAGTGGATCCTGCATATGGAGGGTGGAATTCCAACGGGTGGAAACATCGCAAATCAGACTATGGTGGGGTACACCTTTGTGACGCTGAGGCTCAATAAGGTTGTGCTTGGTGGTGTAGGAGTGCCAGAAGTGCATGCTAACTTTCTTTCCTGTTGTTCGGATGTCTTTCAGATGGGGGCAAGACTTCAAAACTAGACTGAACACGTGTGCCATGTCAGGACGCATGACTCTGGCTTCCTTGTCGCAGCGCAAACAAGATGTTCTTCCAAGTGTCAGTCACCATGGGTCCAAATTTGCAGTTTTCGTGGATTAAGCAATGCTTTCATGGATTGAGTTCTCATTTTTAGTAGTTCCTCCCATGTGTGACTCTGATGGTCAAGGAAAACCATGTGAAGAACAGCGTGAAACAACAATCACCAAGGGGGCCTAAAAGGATATATATTGTCCACCATGAGTCTATAGTTACAGCTCCAGGCGTAGACAACACTGTGCACTTTGGTACACACTGACAGGCTAAAGGACTGGCCCACCTTCTGTTCAACAACCATGCCATGTGACTCTCCACCTCGGCTCGGCACAAGCCATCAGTTCTCTGAAAGGTCCACCACTGGGTAATGCAGCAGGCTGGACTTATGGTGACGCTGTCTGAGAGGAGAAATCCCTCAGACATCAAGATTAAAAATTCCAAGAATTTTTGAGGGCTAATTATTCAGAGGCAAATGATAGCTAGTTGTTTCTGATTTAATTGCAAGGTGGAAACACACCCTCAAACAAAACTTCACTTTCGCAATACTATTGCATTTGTCTATTCATAATTTTATGTATATACACTAACTAACCTACTTTTTCTCCACAGGATGCTGCATGGAACACTGCCACATCGCTGAGTAGCTGATTTTTCCTACCAACAGTCCGCAATAATTCGCTGCTGCTGCCGCCGCCACCGCCGCAGACTCCAGGGACCCTCTTCCACTACCTCGGCTTGCAACACCTCCTCCCACGACACTCTCCTCATCACTAGTTGCCGGATAGTGGAAGAAGAGGCGAGTGTCTCCTCCACTTCTTGGCTGGGCAGTAGCTGCTGAATTTTATGATTATCAGATCTTGGATATCAGATCAATGGATAGTGGAGCTGAACCCAAAGCATAACAGGCAGACAGTTGACTGGGGGTGTCAGATGCCACTTGTGATGCAGTGGACTGCTTTTGCAGCACTTCCAGACAAAGTTGCTTCATTGGCTGACACAATGACTGGTAAAGCTGTGGAACATATGGTTGAAAAGCAAGAATAACCATTTGTTTTTATATGAAAAAGACCCTGGTTTATACAGACTTTTTTTTTCCAGAGACTGCCCTGCGTGGAAATGAATGGCGCATGGATCAGCCAAGCTTTCCTCCCAACAATGCCTGATGTATTCCAGTAGATTGATGACGGGGCCAGACCAAGAAAGATGGATCGTGCAAAACAGATTTAAGGCGCTGCTCTCAAGTTACAGACATTCCTCCGCATCGGACCACAAGTAAGTATTGATAAAAAATCCTTTACGTTACTCTTACTTTTTATTAATATTCTTCGGATAAGACGGATCAGACATGATTCCAGATTAAAAATTCCAAGAATTTTTGAGGGCTAATTAGTCAGAGGCAATGACACCTTCTTGTTTCTGATTTAATTAAAAGGTGGAAACACACCCTCAAACAAAACTTCACTTTGGCAAACTTTTGCATTTGTTTATTCATAATTTTATGTAGATATTACTAACTAAGCTACTTTTTCTCCACATGACTCTCCACAGGGTGTGATTCATCCAATTTTTGGGCTCCTGAGGCCAACCCCAGGGTCTGTTTAAAGTAATGTTTGGGCTCCTGCTGCTGCTGCTGCCAACTTCTGCCAACTCCAGGGTGTGATTCATCCAATTTTTGGGCTCCTGAAGCCAACTCCAGTGTATATTTGGGCTCCTGCTGCTGCTACTGTCAACTCCTGCCAACTCCAGGGTGTGATTCATCCAATTTTTGGGCTCCTGAGGCCAACTCCAGTGTATATTTGGGCTCCTGCTGCTGCTACTGTCAACTCCTGCCAACTCCAGGGTGTGATTCATCCAATTTTTGGGCTCCTGAAGCCAACTCCAGTGTATATTTGGGCTCCTGCTGCTGCTACTGTCAACTCCTGCCAACTCCAGGGTGTGATTCATCCAATTTTTGGGCTCCTGAAGCCAACTCCAGTGTATATTTGGGCTCCTGCTGCTGCTACTGTCAACTCCTGCCAACTCCAGGGTGTGATTCATCCAATTTTTGGGCTCCTGAGGCCAACTCCAGTGTATATTTGGGCTCCTGCTGCTGCTACTGTCAACTCCTGCCAACTCCAGGGTGTGATTCATCCAATTTTTGGGCTCCTGAGGCCAACTCCAGTGTATATTTGGGCTCCTGCTGCTGCTACTGTCAACTTCTGCCAACTCCAGGGTGTGATTCATCCAATTTTTGGGCTCCTGAAGCCAACTCCAGTGTATATTTGGGCTCCTGCTGCTGCTGCTGCCAACTCCTGCCAACTCCAGGGTGTGATTCATCCAATTTTTGGGCTCCTGAGGCCAACTCCAGTGTATATTTGGGCTCCTGCTGCTGCTACTGCCAACTCCTGCCAACTCCAGGGTGTGATTCATCCAATTTTTGGGCTCCTGAGGCCAACTCCAGTGTATATTTGGGCTCCTGCTGCTGCTACTGTCAACTCCTGCCAACTCCAGGGTGTGATTCATCCAATTTTTGGGCTCCTGAGGCCAACTCCAGTGTATATTTGGGCTCCTGCTGCTGCTACTGTCAACTCCTGCCAACTCCAGGGTGTGATTCATCCAATTTTTGGGCTCCTGAGGCCAACTCCAGTGTATATTTGGGCTCCTGCTGCTGCTACTGTCAACTCCTGCCAACTCCAGGGTGTGATTCATCCAATTTTTGGGCTCCTGAAGCCAACTCCAGTGTATATTTGGGCTCCTGCTGCTGCTGCTGTCAACTCCTGCCAACTCCAGGGTGTGATTCATCCAATTTTTGGGCTCCTGAAGCCAACTCCAGTGTATATTTGGGCTCCTGCTGCTGCTGCTGCCAACTCCTGCCAACTCCAGGGTGTGATTCATCCAATTTTTGGGCTCCTGAAGCCAACTCCAGTGTATATTTGGGCTCCTGCTGCTGCTGCTGCCAACTCCTGCCAACTCCAGGGTGTGATTCATCCAATTTTTGGGCTCCTGAGGCCAACTCCAGTGTATATTTGGGCTCCTTCTGCCCCTCATAGTGATGCCACTTCAACTCTCTGCAATTGTGCCGCTCTGCGATTCTATTAGCGATGCCTCTGATCTGCATGTGATATTTCTTCAAAGTATTATTTAACTAACCCAGCACGCATCCTGTGCATGTTACAGCAAGGCTGAATGGTTTACAACCCTATTGAGGCTGTAGGAGGCTCAGAAATAGCCGTTTTTAATAGCGATTCGTCGCAAATTTATTCGGGTCGAAACGATTTTTGTCGGAAAATTCGGCGAATCAGTCGAATCGAATTTTTCAAAAGTTCGCTCATCTCTAATAGTTGCCAGTAGCAAGTGGTTAACCTGCACTTGGCCTATAGCTACTGTAGTTTAGCTCTAGTCTTGAATTGTGGGCAAGTTTGACCAGTTTTTTTCTAATTTGATTCAGTTCAATCCAAATAGAATTTTGGGCAATATTCAAATGAAATGTTTATTTTTAATAAAAAAAAACTTTAATGGCAATGAGATCATGGCAGACAGTCTTTAGCCAACTAATGTATTTTTAGAAAGAAAATAGAAACAATCCCCATTAACAATAGTAAAACATATGTAATGCTAACGTTTCTCTTTGATAAAGTGCATTTTTTCACACTAAGAAAACTCTAAAAACAACATAACCATACCCCAAGGGCAAAGGTTAAAGGACCAACATAGGAGGGGATTCTTCTCTGTAATAGCAGTGAGACTATGGAACTCGCTGCCAGAGGAGGTAGTAATGATGGATACAGTAAGAACGTTCAAAGGTGGCCTTGATGCCTTCCTGGCATGTAATAACATTTCCAGATATGGCTACTAGACCACTGGAAGGGGAAAAACAGGCTGAACTGGATGGACTAAAATCTTTCAGCAGCACATACTATGTTACTATTTTACATGATTTGGCTAAAGGGGACCTTTTTTAATTGACACCATGTTCCCTAGATGTCTGATGGTTTGCCATGCAATGTGGAGGCATTTGGCTGCTTTAGGGGCTTCCAAGAGGATAGATTCAGGTGATGCAGAACTAAAATATTAGAGGCAAACTGCACCATAAGAGAACAGGGACATTTTCCAGCAATGGACATCAGTGTCCATATGCACATTAGATCAATCTGGTCATTTACATAAAATCCCAGACAATCCCAAACAACGAGTATGAAATGAAAGCTCTAGGCAAATAGGCAAATGCAAGTTAAAGCTCCCTCAGAATGTTCCAATTTCTAAGAATGATCGAAAGTCCAATTAAAGCTGAAACAAAAATGTGTTTACTGTCCCAGGTTTTGTTCCGCTTTCCTGATTCGGGATGCCCCACTGTGTGAAACCCCCTATATTGTCAAAACTGCTTACCGCCGTCCCGGTCCAACGGCACATGCGTGGGTTCCTGTTCAATCAGAGCCACTTGCTGTGATGTAATTCAGCAAGCGGCTATGATTGAGATGAATGGGGAGCGCACACTCCTGCATCCCCCCGCATCCCTATTATCAACAATCAGAGCCGTTTGCCAAATCACTTAATTTGAGCAAGCGGCTCTGATTGGTCGGGAGCCCGCTTATGCGCCATTGGACCGGGGAAAGGTCAGTGTTTATCAGTGCCCTGGGGGGGGGGTCTCACACAGCGGGGCAAAATTCCAGGGCCAGTTGCTGCTGGGTTTTATTCTGCTTTAATTAAAGTTATTGTTATCAAGTGTACCACTAGCCACATACCCCCTGGAAAGGAAATACATTCTGACAGATGTTCCCAATAATCCAGCCATGTACTGTATAAAAGAAGCAGCTGATGGATGACCTTGAGATGAGGGTTCATGGGGAGGCTTTTTCTGTCTTTGGTGCCATCACCTTGGCATTGCCTAAAATTAGCACACAATAAAAGGTTATAGCATTCTATAGCAGTTTATTACAACGTGCCTACTGCTCAGAGGAAAAGTTTAGGCAGCTTCTGTAAAAGTATGATGCTGGTGTATTGGGTCACCCCCTGTCATTTGCAGAATTCAAAATCCACCCTGTAGTCTACTTGGCTCAAGTTCAGGCAAGGCTGGAGCTTATTTATTTAGGCTCCAGTGAACAAGTAGCGAGGGTTTAGCAGTTCCCCTAATGCCACTAAAATCAGCCACTGTCATTACCCCCCCCCCCCCCCCAACAATAAGCCAACATTGCCCCCTGAACAAACATAATATTTCAATCCACACATCAAAAATTGAAAAACGGTTTCTAATGTCAGATTGCAGGACATTCACATATTAATAATGTAAACTAATTGTGCTTTTGCGGAAAACATTTTTTTCACATGTATGGGTAATTTTTGTTAATATACACTCAACAGTAAAACAGTAAAGTTCTTTCCAGGCTTTAAGTTAGTGAATTCAGTTCTAAAGTGTATGCTTTAGCCAATCTTGAAATCGTGTTGTAATTGATATCTGTCAAGCACCACAGGGATTCCAAGCAAGGAAGAAAAAACTCTAGCAAACAGCATTCTACAATCTCTGGAACTAACTGTGTCAATATTAACCTGACCAAATTAAGAGCAAACTGTCTCTCTTGTTCTTCTCTCTCCCCTCATGGAGAGCACAATATGGCTTTTGTCAGAGGTGCTACATCATTTTGGCTCAAGGAAACTGTCAGTACAGTTTGGGAATCGTTATTCATGGGCCGATGTCCTGATGAGTCTAATGAAGCCTTTCTGCTGACAACTCATTTGCTAAAAATGCCAGGCGATAGAAAGTATTAATGGAGAGGGAAATATATTGTCATGTCGCAAGGAAAATATTGTTAGGAATTAAGTTTTATACATTTTGTTATTTAGGGCCCGTACATTATTTATTTGGAATGATTTAGCTCTTTCCTGTTGATAAACTTTGTGGTATGCACCTAAATTGCTGCATAATAGGACAGACACCAATTGTGTTGCACACATGCAGAGCCAACAGTCTGTGTGCCATTTGTTGCAAATGCAAGCTAATTACCAGAAGAACCCTCGTGAAGATAAGACCTCCATTTTTTAAGTTTTTTGTCATTAGTTTCATAATTTCTGGCTCTAAATTAAAGAGCATATTTATAAAGTGTAAGTAACTAGGTACTATTATGTACAACTTTTCTGCAATAGGTAACATAGCCTGCATATGCGTCATGCTCAAGCGAATAATATCGCTGGGCACTCAAGGTGGTTCGGGAGATTCCTGGTTTAAGAATCAGGTCATGGGATGGAGAGGCGGCTCTCAGACAGGCAGCAAATTCCTCTCTTGAGAGCACAGCATTTGTCACTTGAATGGGGACAGGCAGAGAACAGGTAGGCAGAGTTCAAAGACTGAAAACAGGTACGTAGAGATTTAGGTTGGGAACATGTGAGCAGAGAAGCAGGCTGGGAACCAGTAAGAAGAGAGTCACCAATTGGGAACCAGAGAGCAGAGAAGCAGGCTGGGAACATATACAGATAAGTAGAACCCGTCACGACCACCAGTGAGACAAGCCCCCGACCATTCAGGGCGTAGGAGGTGTACTCAATGGCGAGCCTGTAACCTATCCATGTCTTCAGTAGTGGCGGAGAGTACACTAGGCGCCAGGCAGTCCTGTGGTGGTCGCAGACTTGGCAAAAGGGAAGCAGAGGTCAGACGGTACACAGCAAAACAGATAGACAATGGAGGGTCTGAGCCCCAATACAGGCAATGGAGTACAGACAGTGGAGGGCCAGGCTCCAGTACAGACAAAAGAGTACAGACCAATGGAGGGCTGTGACCCCGGTAAAGACTAACAAAATGTGAGCAAGTGATTGGACGGTGGCCATGTTTTAAATATTATATATAATATAATCAAAAAATATCCTGCTTTGTAGGGGTCAGTACTACTGTTATATGAACAAAGTAAACAACGTTTATAATTACTGTTATAGTAGGTTTAGTCTCCTCAAGACGTTTTTCATCTATATGTTAGTCTGTGTTTTGTCTAAGGGCCTTATTCATGAAGGGATAGCGCCAGGTAGTGCCTGTACAGCGGCAGGTAGCGGCAGGTGAACACTGGAGACGGCACTCAATTACACATTTATGAAGTCAAATCTGGTGAGCGCCGGTGAAGTTTGTGGCTGTTTTTTTGATGAATGTGGTGTTAGTCAGTCTCACTAACCTGGCGTTACGGTTCGCTCATATACAGCGTAGTATAGCGCCTCACATATCATATTCATCAATGCCGGATAGCAACTGAGGTGCTCTGAAACAATGATTCATGGCCGAGCACAGCGACTACTAGCGCGCACTCAGAAATGTTTTGAAACATTATTTTCATGTGCTGCCACTAATTTTTGATGAGGAGTGAGGCTTGTTCTAATCCCTCTGCTCTTTATTAAAGGAGCACTATTCCGAAAAATGGGCCAATGATAATTAATTCACATAAAAATATGCTGGATGGCAGGAGGAGAGGTTGCTTACACACCCAACATCAAGAAATATCCATCCAGGTCTGTTTTTTTTTATTTTAATGTAAGTAAGAGACAATCAGGGGTGACAGGTTATGTCCCCCCGATACACTAAACTTATCATCCCTGGATTTTATTCCTACAATGAGAGAATTACCACAAGCTTGGTGGGAGTTTAATTCAGTTCAGACATATAAGCGACCCCTCTTCTCAATAGCCAACATGTTCATATGGATTTTTAATATTACACAAGTTCGCAATAGTGCTCCGTTAATGTGCATTCTCCCCAACTGGGGAATGTGTGTGCCTGCACCACTTATTCTTGTATTTTGAGCTGTGTTGTGAGATGCACTTCTACATAGGATCAAGTGTAAGGGGTGGTAAGGGAAGTAATACTTTAAAAGGGGATACTTATTAAAGGTTACTTTTTAGGGAGTTTATCTTAATTGCTTTTACTTGGACACTTATTTAAAAAAACAAATCAGATAAAAAAGTATGACTAAGAAGAACCCACTCCAGTAATCAATTGGCAGCTAATGACAAGGTGGCCCTTCTACTAATTGTATTTATATTTGTATTTATATTGAGAAAAACGCAGTGAACTTTTTTTTTCGCTTAAACCTTCTGTAGTGTTCTTTCACACTAAAAAAGTTGCTTTTTCGTAGGGGAACTTTAGCATCTTATATAGAGAGATTTTACAATCGTTAAAGGGAGCTTTAAGGGGGCTTCTTCTATCTTTCTTCACACTGACAATACAGTATTTGGCTTATGATAATAGTTTCTGCTATCTACAGGTGAATCACTGGCATTATGGGATTTTTTACATTTAAAATAGAGCTGATCAAATTTCAATATTGCCAACAGTCTGATTCCGCTGATCCAAATAAGCACATTGCTGACTGAATTTAACTTTATCCATACATGAACAGCAACACAATATTGTAAAAACAAATCCAGTAACAGGCCCATAAATTGCGAGAGAATTGTTTTAAGAAAAATATTTTGCACTTCATTGTGTGTTAAGTTAGAGAGGCTTTTACAACTTAGTGCACAGGTTTTTATTAAAGAGGCTCTTGAAAATGTTGGATTGAGGGGGTTGCAGGGGTTTCTGTGTGTGGGGGGGGGGAGGCTCCAGCAGTCTGGATTCACCCCCCACTTGTCACAATGCGGCCCAACACCAATTATGTCAGAAATAGGTGTGGGATCATTTTAAAGTAAAAGTAACAAAGAACAAACCCCAAATAACCTATTTTTAGCTTTAAAGGAGCAAGCTTCAGTATCATTTACCTCATTTTGCCATCAATGTTTTTTTTTGTTGATCCAATTCTAACACTTAATAATAACTACATGTAACAGTTACTGATATATTTGTATCTTGTAACCATATCTTTGGTTTTACGTAGATGTTATACTAACATAAAAAGGAACATTCTTCCACTCAAAAATTCAGAAATGTCCTATAAGGTTTCTTCTGTATCTTCTACCACTTTTAAATACATTTGTTGGCTAATGGTTGCCTCTGCCATTTTCTACAGACTGTTGTTAAAAACATATTTTACAAAAATAAACAGAGCTGGCTGAATTTAATTTTGTTAATGTTATTAACTGCGGATATTCGGGTCGAACTTTAACCCAACTCCAAAGCCCAACACTAGTTACAAGTGAGAAAAAAAACATTTTCACTTTAGAACCATTTAAAATGAAATGACACTAGCCCTCTTAAAGTGTACCAACACCCTCCCCTGATCGGCCCGGGAATCTATAAGATTCCGCTCAGCTTGTCCGGCGCTGCCTCTGCTTGTCCGGCGACAGCGATTGGACGAGCGAGTCACGTGGGAGTGGGGTCAGGTGAGTTTTCAGGGCTTTCTGGGGGGTTTCACACAGCGGGGCACCCACGATCGGGGTGCCCCACGGAAGTGGACCAATACCCAGGATAGTCAAAATCCTGGGTGTTGGTCCACTTTAAATCTACAAGGGTATGAGCTTTGTATATGTACACAGTGCACAGTGCAATTATTTCCCTATTTCTAGTATTTATGTATTTTAGTTTTCTTCTGGTACACAGTTGCTTTTGATGGCATGTTCACAGGAGAAATCTGACACTACTAATAAAGTTTTGTTTCGACTGAGCTTATTAAAGCCCCATTTAAAGCAGACCAACACCTGTGTGTGTGCGGGTCTCTCCGCAATAAGACATCCAGAATGCTGGAGTCCCCCACACATAACTCCCCAAAAATGCCAGTTATTCTTACCTTTGCCTCAATCCTTGCCAGGAATACAGCACCGAAATTGGCTGCCTGGTGCTCACGTGGGTACTGATGTTCCGGCTACTGAAAAGCCCTGCCTATGTGAGCGCCAATCGTGACACTGTATTCTCGGCGAGGATCAGGTCTAATGTAAGAATATCCTGCATTTTGAGTGTTATGTACGAGGAACGCCAGCATCCTGGGTACAACCCCCCAGCCTATCTTATTGCGGCAAGACCAACACCTGGGTGTTGGTCTGCTTTAAGACTGACCAGTTCTGAGAAGTGTCCTGAGGAGAACAGACATGGGCAGAATTGCTTTCTTCTTGTGCCATAGGGTACTTTGTCTTTCCAATTTTCCAATTATTTATTTTGATCTTTTTTTTTACATATGTTTGTTAAAATTGTGCTTAGTTCCTAATGCCTAAAATGTCAGTCCAGACATCTTTCTGCTTCCATGGGACTTTTGGGTAATGGAATTCCACCTGCAAATTGTGCCTACCAAGCACTGTTGTTTTTATTAATTTTGTGATTTATTGTTAAATTATTTAATGAGGGGATTGTCCGCAGGTATAGATTATTTGGTTTAAACCTATGTGTTAAAAAAAATTCTGACCACTCACTGAAGATATTTGGTCCCCTTGAGCTCTTCACCATGGAATAAACCTGCAGTCCAGGGGCCACATGTGGCCCTCAAAACTATCGTATGTGGCCCCCAACCTTCTGTGGTGGAAGTGGGAGGGGTAAATATGAACTGATGTGTAAAGGTAATTAAATAGTGCAGTAAGGATGGGTGATTGTGTGGATAGTGATGTAGTAGGGGTGTATTCACATATAGAGGTGGCAGCGATGGCTTGTACAAAACGATCCCTGGGTGAAACCTTTGGCAGAATAATTTGGGAAAATAGTTTTTCTGTAATAATCTTATACTTAGCATTGGTGGGAGTTTTGATGGGTTGAGTATTGGCAACATGGTTAAGATGTGGGACTGATACGTGAGGGCTATAAATAACATATCTGAATAAATTCAGAGAGGTAAGCCAGTTGACATGTGCATTTTAGCATGTGAGGATTGTTACATATGAATGTAGGGTTGTGCTGGAAGGACATACGGGTGGAGTTTGTGGATATCCTAATCATTGTCGAAATTCTTCATTATGCTATTTCAAATTTTAAAATTCTAAACCTACTGCTTGTGGCCCATGACCAGGTTCCAAAAGTGGCCCCACACTCATCTTAAGTTTGAGCACCCCTGGCACTTTTAAATACTTTTAGCCTCTCCATGGTGTGGAGAGACAGAGAGAGCAAAAGACACTGGCAGGCTGATTCATCATTAGTGGCAGGTAGCGACAGATGAGCGTCTGTAGCCGGCATTTTCAGAGCGCCCGCTAGTAGTCACTGTGCTCAGCCGTGGGTCGCTACTTTATAGCGACTCAGTCGCTGTTCAGTAATATTGAATACATTGTGAGGAGTCGCTATTTGACCAGTACAGCGCTGTATGGGAGCGCATGTTAGCGACTGCTCATAGCGACCGACTCACACCATATTCAGCAATAAAACAGCCTCACAAATCTCTGGCGCTGAAAAATACTTGTTTGAAGCCCAGAGCGCCGGAGGCGGTGTGTTTAAAGTGTGTTTTCAAGCATCTATCAACTAGTAACAAAGCGAAAACATATGGAATTACATTGTAACAACATTGTAACATGAACACTTTAACGCCAGACCTGTAATGTCATTTCTGAGGAAATATATAAAAAATGAAAACATTATGAAAAAACTGCTTTTTTAATGCCAGGAGAGGTCACAGAATTATTTGTGATTTTTTTGAAAAAAAAAACAAACAAATACCCCGTTTAAAGAGAAGAAAAGGTTCATCCATTGAAATGCATGGGAGAGGGACAGGTAGCGAGAGGTCATACCTGGCGCTGTGCAAGGCTGAACGCCGGCGCTGTTCGCTGAGGCTGTGAAAATGATGAATCAGATGCTACATGGCGCTATCCCAGTCGCTAAACAGATTCTGCTTGATAAATGTGTAATTGCGTGCCGTGTCCGGCGTTCACCAGTCGCTACCTGTCGCTACCTCTCATTAACCAGCCACTACCTGACGCTATCCCTTCTTAAATAAGGGCCTCAGAGCACTCACTGATGCTTAATGTGCTTGCACCATTTCTCAGGGATCAGCACCATTTTAGGACAATACCTCTCCTCCGCCGTTGGCGCCAGAGCTTTGCTCCGTTTGTTATTCCTCTCAAAAGCTTTAACTGGCACTCCTGGTCATCTCAGCTAGGTAAAAAGAACGGCTATTGTTTTTTCTTGCCATCGCCATTTAACTGTAACTCACATATTATAATTCTCTTTTTTCTTTTTCCTTAGATTCTACTTGTGAAGGGGGGAAAATGTATAATATTTACTAGCGAGTTTTTGTTTATTAATTTAACAAATTCTTCTCTTACTTCCTTATTTGTTTTATTTGATATCCGTAATAAAATAAGGTATGTTTTTCATTTACTTCAATCTTTTCCTCTTAAGGTTGTTTCTTCTTTTCATATTAATGAAGAAATGATCATTCCTTGCTTTGGTCCAGATCCTTCTCATGCAAAGAAAAAAAATGTACTTATCTTCTTGGTGTGGTTCAGGCATTGGAGTTATATCTTCATAAAAGCAAGGAATTCAGAAGAACTGATTTCTTATTCGATTTTTTCAAGGGCTTCAAAAAGCCCAGGCTGCTTCAACAAGCCTATCCTTCTGAAGGCAAAATGCCTCCCTTAAAGTGGACCAACGCCCAGGATTTTCACTATCCTGGGTTTTGGTCCACTTCCGCGGGGCACCCCGATGCGGGAAACCCCCCAGATCGCCCTAAAAAACTCATTTCACCCCGCTCCTACGCGAGCGCTCGTCCAATCAGAGCCCTCAGAGCCGCTGTGGTATGTACGGACAAGCGACGGACAACCACAGCGGCTCTGAGCACGCTGGAGGCCGCATCTCACGCTTCCCTCTAACAGGGAGCGCGCCCGCGCCGGCCATTCACAAACAGCCGCCGCGGGTGCACGCCCTGCTAGAGAGAAGCGCGAGATGCGGCCATGGCTTGCGCACGCACCGTTGGAGCAGGGATAAGGTAAGGTTTCTGGGCGACCTGCGGGGTTTCACACAGCGGGGCATCCCGATTTCAGATGCCCCGCGGGGAGGGGGCTGATTCCCCCTGGGTGTTGGTCCACTTTAAAGGTTACCGCTTGGTCCTCAAGCCATCAAGCCTCAGTGAAACAGGTTTGCAAAGCTGATACTTGGTCACCTGTGCATACCTGCACAAAATTCTACAAAATTAATAAGTGGGCTTTTCTGACACTGTTTTGAATTCCCATTTGTTCTTGTAATTTCTTAAGAATTCCCCTCCCAACTTCTAACTGCTTTAATAAGTTCCACTGTTTCAAAATAATGAGGTTCCAGGCACAGAATCCTCTGTGTACCAGAAGAAAAAGAAGTTGCTAGAACTTAATATAAAGTTTCTTTCTTCTGGACATGTAGAGGATGCGATTCCCTCCCTACTGGTTTAAGGCTGCTGTTCTGTGGTTCATGTTCATTAGCTTGATTCTTTCCTTACAGATTTTGTTAGTCTCAGTACTACTTTTTCACAAACTAGTCAGTCTTTTAAGGGGGGCTTTGATGAGCTCAGTGAAAAAAAACGTTATTCAGAATAGAAAAGTTCCTGATGGCATGTCCTTCACATGACCAGAAGAAAGAACCTTTATGGTAGGTACTAAAACGTTTTTTCTAAGGAGTTAAAATAAGGTGTAATTCAAAGAAGAGAGCACATTATAGGTGTTTATAAATGCTTAAAAGCATTTATAGGCATTGAAAAAGATCCACTGACTGTAAAACTTAAAGTCCCTATCTAGGTGCACACTAAATTCCTCCCACCTTACCCCATTTGGGAACAGTGTAATATTAGCTATTTCAAAATATCTCAAAGTCGCAGATTATATGTAAATAGCATGTCATTTGTTCAATTTCAGGGTTGTTGTTAAAGGGTAAGTCCACTTTTGATGGAATTTTTGAAAGTTTATTTTTTGTACCAAATAGATGTGCTCAATGATCTGAGCTTATCATTTTTTAATGTTTCCCTATGTTAGCAAATCTTTGCTTTATGGAGGCAGTCTTCACTAACTGCAATCGGTTCTGTGGGAAATGTACACCAATATTGTACACCAAGAAGAGAGGAGTGGGTTCTGTACACACATAACACTGCTGCTATGGCCACTGCTGAGGTGAGGGAGCTCACTCACACATGCACATGCCCAGCATCAGTGTTCTGTGCAACTATCTGTAGTCTGTTGCTATTGTACTTTGCCAATAGCAACAGATACAATCTGCTTCCATAAAACACATATTTGCTAACATTAGCACCTCTAAGACATCATTTTGCCACACAAAAATATACACTTTCAAAAATTCCATTAAAAGTGAACTTACCCTTTAAGCTAAGAAGGCAGTCATGGTGCAGCTTTATGAGCATGCTATGTTGTGGTCACAGACATCCCCAGGACCACTGTGCCTTGCCATACTCACTAACACCGAGAGCTTCAAGGGACAGAGAGGCTCTTAGACCACTTTTTTCTGTAATCCTGGAGAAATGGAAGAAATGGAATTCAAAGTAGGGAAACATTTTGGAGCCCTGCTATGGCTTTTGCAGGAAATGGAGGAGAGACACATGGGGCAGGCATCAGGGGAACTGTATTGCCATTACCTGGACTGTCCCTTACTGAAGGCAAATTACAGTTATAAAAAATGATTATGTTATAAAATGACTCTAGTGAAAGTATTAGGACCAGTCATAGATTCCTCCTGAATCACACCTTATTTTAAATTAAAGCAAGAGACGGTACTAATTTCCATGAGTGGTTTTAAGGCAGGTTTACTGAATCAAGACCAACATAATATATTTTTGGCCCCATATGACACGCTTTTTTCCTTGAAGGGTGGTGTCGGTGCATCTTATGAAGTGAATGTGGGGCTGATAGAGGCAAATTACACTCGCTCATTATTCTCATGCAGCCCTGGTTCTGCCGGGCGGCAGTGGCCTTTATGTAGGCCTGCTACCATGTGGTAAAGATGGTATATATTTGCCAATTGTTCCCTGTTGTATCTATCTGACTTCGAGCAGATAGCATGATAAACATAAGGAAAATCAAACAAAAAATATAGAGAGACAGCATAAATGAAAATAAGAAACAAATGGAGAGGACAGGATAGCTCTAACAGGTGGACTACTGTTGGTGAGTCTATAAAACACAGCCGACCAGACCAACAGAAGCTATACGTCTCTAGTTGTGCCCTATGATCTAAAACAAATTCCTCAATTCCCCTTGTTCAACTTCAGAAAGCCATTCACGCCTTGATAGGTAAGTTTGAGATTTAGAAATGCCTTGGAATAAATCCTCTCCAAGCTCTCAAAAAATGCCCCTGAATATCCTTTTAAAGGAAAAGGATAGAACACGGTAGAATGGGTACCAAAGCAGTTACGGGGTATTTTTAGATTTACATTTAGTAATTTCTTCATAGATACTAAAAATTTGACCCGAGAAGGCACTCAGCATATAGTCATCTGCTTCCACACATTTTCAACAGGATCTTTCTGCTGAACTACACATTTTAAATCCATTATTGAGTGGCTTTATTAAATAGTTTTATAAGGGTAAATATTATTGGGGGCACTGTGTTAACAACTTTGAAAGCTGATAAAAAATGACTCTGTACTATTATTTGTACACGTCCTATAAACCAATAAGCGAAAAAGGGGCCAAAATTATTAGAGATGATCTACATTATTGAAAACATACACATACACATTACGCCTGAGTTTAGATGTGACAAGGAAACAAGGGATAACAAGTATAAATATTAGGAAATAACCTGAAGGCTTTAGCACACCTTAATAAATAGAGGCACGTTGTGTAAAGAACACCAGTTAATCTGACCAGTAGCTGTATATTTCAGCCGCTTACCCCCAGGTGTACATTAAGAAGCCATCATTCATATCTTACAGAATAACTCCCATGCAAACACTGTAATGCAAAAACACATTTCCTGCTGTCGAGAACATTTCTGGCAAAATTAATCAACCATTCATCCATTCAGGCTCTTTGCATACCCTTTTGTCAAAGTGGGAATACTGAGAGATTTCTCCCCTCTTCCAAGCATTCATTTCAATGAGTTGTAGAATCCATCAAGCTCGCCTTGATTTATTGAACTGTCTCTTGTCTCAGCAGTACCACGACAGCAAATGAACTGGTAACTTCTCCAAAAACAGCAGAGATAAAACAATATGAAGGAGATTTAACGCATTCTATGGCCTGCCACATGTTTCTTGTTTAACCTTGTCTTTACCAATTGCTTGACTGCTTGACTTGATGTCACTCCATAAAGGGCATTAAAGATGACAAGACAGTTAGACCTGGGTCAGGCAGATAGGTTGCTGTCATTGTCACTGAGAAATAAGAGAGCAATGTTTCCCTAATATTTGCAACCATGTATGATAGTGGTTTATGGACAAAAGTAAGTCAGTAATGTGTAAACTGTAGTAAGTAGATTAGTAAAACTAGTAAAAAATACCTGACTGGGTTATCCCTGGGTTATCCAAAGGATTTTGGATATTTCTAGAGAGGTTAGGTTTTGAGGCAGCGAGAGTTTTTCTGACTCAGCACACAATAAAATGGAAAAAAGCATATATTTCTTCTGTTTCAAAACTACTGCAAATTTAAAAAACCCTGCATCTGTGATGATGCAGTTCTACAGGTCAGGCAGCAGAATGTTTTTGATATTTCATTTTAAATATTATGGCTAAAGTAAATTTTCTAACTTCTAATGCAAAATATCTGCCTCATTAAAAATAATTTGTCCTTCAATAAATGCTGGCCCATCGGGGTAAAGGGCAATTTGACTGAGCAAGAAAATTTATAACGCAAAACATTCTTTGGACGCCCTCTATAATGTAGGATTTGAACAGATAATAATAAATATGCTATTCATATACCTTATAATGTAGTAAGAAACATCTAAAATAAAATTCATGCTTATATTTTATCTATAAGCTAATTAGGGAGATAATGTATAACCTCACTTCCTGTATGTGGTGACTAAACAGAAAAACTTTCTGGTCATCAAATTCATCTAACAGAAATAACTGAAATAACGGACACCATGAGGGCCACATAGGGCATTATTGGAACAGGCATTCCATGATTTAAGCTGCTTAACATCACATTTCTTCCTAAAAATGTCCATTGGTTTTGTGTTCAGTAAACTTCCTGTCCCAAACATCAGTAACCAAACAGAATGTTAGAGTGGATCTCCCCAATTGCAAAACAGCAAAGAATTTATAAAATGGGCTTTGAAATTTTCCAATTTAATCCCAACTTGAGAAATCGTTAGCTGGCATTTTTGCTGAATCGGTCCCCTAATCTAAGAGTTTTACAGAAACATATGTGGAAAAGAAGGAAAGGAAAATGTTTATACAGAACCACTATGAGGGTAATCCAATTGCAAGGTCTTTGACCCTTCCACCCCATGGCTTGCACTTGAGAGGTTTAGGGCAACCTCAGGTAAGGCTGCTCCCAATTTATCTATTGCACTGTATGTCCCAGATGGGCTCTCAGAGATTAGAGTTAGGACTGCACCCCACAGAGGCACTTTGGCGTAGTGGTGCAGCTTAAGCATACTTCTGCAGATGTGTGTGACCGAGCCCTCTGTTTTTAACCAAGTTTAGAGACAGATTATAGGCTGGCCTGCAAGCTAACAGGGTTGAGTGCTGTGGCTCCTTTAAGACTTGAGGGTAATCCAACTAGTTTTTAGAGCCTCTGCAATTTGTGGAGAGGCATAGTTTACAGAAGCTCAATTACTAACTTACCCAAATCCATTTGGCTGATATGGGACGAGAGGGCCAAAATGATGCATTTTAAAGAACATTTTTTTAGTTATTAGTTCTCATGGAGAGCTAAGGAGAACTAAGGAGACATGTTAACCAACTTTAAATTACCAGACAAGCTATCCTAAGAATTTCAATTTCTGTTGGTGAAGAGTGATTTTTCATTTAAACATGGCCTGGCCTTTGGGGTGAGCAAGCTGCTGATCACACAGGGCACCATCCTGTAAGGAAGTGCCAGGAGACACCATTCTGATGCCCTAAGAGAAAAAGCTCTTAGTTGGAACAGTTTGGCCACTCTGCTTCAAATTTCCCCAATTTCTCACAATATTTCTTCAGAATACCTCTGTTAATCTCTTTCATTTTCTCAACCTCAAGCATTTTCTTTATTTCTTTTCTTTCCTTATTCTTGACTTTCCCTGTCTCTGTCATTTTATTTTATTGCATGTCAGGCTATTTATGTTATACTAAAGGTTCAACTAAAATCAGCATGCTCCTGGTGGGTAAGGGGGTTGTTTTAACCCTTTCGCTGCCAGCCTACCTGCAGCATTTGCCACTCCCTGTTGCCAGACGATGTTTCACCATTTTGCGCTACACATATTCAACTGTCATTTTTGAAGGGATTTCCAGGGATTTCCCAGGAAAATTATATATTGTTTTTTTCAACAGAGTCTGGGCTTTAACATGAAATGTCTTGTTTGTATTTTTTAGGTGTATTCTCAATTTTTTTGGGTGAAATGTGTGAAAAAAAACAAAAAAAAAACATTTTTTTACAATTTGTAGAGTTTTTTTGTAATAAAAAATGTAAGTTTGTCAATAAAATCTTATTGCGTGAGAAACCCCAATTTCTCCCGGTTACAGCGATACCACATATGTATAGGTAGACACCCTTTCCTGCCCAGAAGCCTTTTATAGCTGCTGGATGACAAATGGTTAATTAAAAAAAAAATGACATAGGGTCCCCCTTCCCGGGGAGGGGGACCCCATTTTTTTTTGGATTTTGAAGGGTTAAAAACCCTTCAAAATCCAAAAAAAAAAATGACGTGGGGTCCCCCTTACCCAAAGTAACCAGCCCGGGACCAGCTATGGGGGCTTGTAGGCACAGAGTGGGGGGGCCAGCTTTGGTGGCCCCCCCACCCTGCAGCCTACGAGCCCACATAGCCTATGTGGGCCCGGGCTCTTCTGCCCCCCCCTGGCCTTTGGGGAGGCAGGTAATGGGGGTGCGGGGGTTAATGGCAAGCCACCCGCTAGGGCAGGTGACTTGCCACCCCCCCAGCCTTGTGAACTGGTATAAGGGGTCTCATGGACCCCTTACCAGCTCACAAAGGGTTAATGTGAAAAAAAAACACCACACAATAATAAAAAGTATTTTATTAGAAAAAAAAAAATTTTTTTTTACTGTACTTACCTTCGATTGCAAGCTCTTGTCCCTCGCCGCTCAGCTGACAGATGCCGGTGATCGGCATCCAGAGAAGGAGAAGGCAGGAGATCAGAGGATCTCCTGTCACCTCCTTCCCCTGTGCCGATCACCGGCATCTGAGAAGCTGAGAAGGCTGAAGCCTGAGATCGGGGCCGGGATGACTTCATAAGCCCCGCCCCCAAGGGGGCGGGGCTTAGAGGCATGATGGCGGCCGCCATCGTGCAGAAGAGAGGAGAGAGCCTCCCAGGCTCTCTCCTGAAGATCGGTAAGTCCTGGGGGGGGATCGGAGGCCCCCCAGGTGAAGAGGAGGGACAGCGGGAGCCAGCGCACACACAGGTAAGTGAATGTCATTTTTATTTTTTTTTTTTTTTACAGTTAGAAGCTGCTGCTGCAGAAGCGGGGGGGGGGGCGGCCTATTCCGGGGGCTCTCCTGGAGCCATCCGACCCCCCACGGGGGATCGGATGGCACCAAATTAAAGAGGAGACCCGGCCGGATCCAACAAGGGGTCAGGTGAGTATTTGTTGTTTTTACTTTTTAAACTACAAGCGAGGAAAGTCAAGCACGTAACACCTACGTGCCAAGCCAGCACGTAGGTGTTACGTGCTTGGCAACAAAAGGGTTAAGTAACCAGTAATCACTTCTGAAAATAAAGTAAATCTACTTTAAACAGTCTTGCATCCATTGCTGAAGTATCCCCACACACACAAACCCTACAATCTCTCACAATCCTTACCTGTACCTTGATCAGCCGCTGGTGGCCGCTGTGGTCCAGAGACACTTTTTCTTTTCCGGCTGCTGCCAGTCACACTCAGACCACGTGGCCACCTGTGGCCAATCACATTTCACTGGCTGATCGAGGTTCAAGTAAGGATTGTGGAGAATTACAATGGGCCTATGTACCAGAGGGGGGGTCCAGTAATCTGGATGCCCCCATCCCAAGCCTGTCATAATGCACATTATGTAGAAATTGGGTCGGGGACTGCATTAATATTGTTATAAAAACACCTCCAAATTGTCCAAATTGGATATTGCTATTCAATTTGTGATGAAACATTTGTTATATATTGTCTTTTTTTCCTTATTCTTGACTTTCCCTGTCTCTGTCATTCTTCTTTTTTCACATTTCCCAATGTCACTTTCACTGCAACGTTTACAAGCTGCCTGTATTTACAGGCTTTCTAGATATTTTCTTTGGCCGGTGTCCCTGTGTCAATTATGACTCTCCAGGAATGATGAAACTAAGTATTTAAATTAGTTTGCAATGTGTAAGATATTCTGTAAATTAGTTCACAGACATGCCTTGAACAAGTCTGCATAATTTTTTTAAACAATTTAAAGCAAATTGAAATATATATGCTTGCTGCATTAGTCAAACCCTGCTTACTAGTTTTAATGCTCATGTAAAATATGTGATAAATGCTACTATTTGGCTGTAAACATGCCAGTGATGTTGGTACTTGTGGCTTTTGACACCCCTTAGACAAACTGATTAATTAAAGCACAACATATAACAAGTGCCTCTTTCCACGTCTAGATTTTTTTCTAATCTCATAAAGTGAAATTAAGCTATTTTAAATTGAGGATTCCTGTAAGCATTTCGTGGAATGCTGTCTAATAAGTAATGATATTAGTTTTCACTTACACAAAGGTCACTTTTGTGAGTCTGTCCATTTGTCATGTAAAGTGTGTGAATGAATTATCGTCAAATAGGTAAAATAGACAAGTAAAACTCAGCGGTGGGAGCAGCATGTGGCACTGTTCAAACACGGCTTATTTTCTGTACCTCCAGAGTACCCACCAAGTACTTCAAGCGGCATTTATCATGCCACATCCAAGCATTCCTCTTCGTAAAGACAGACGACCTTTTCCTGTTAGGATTCATTAAGAGGGCACCACACTAGGATATTCTACACATGTTAGGAGAGAGCACTAAACATCTTTGCCTTGAGGATTTGTAAGAAAGAGCCCATCTTCAATCTCTGTCCCTAGGAGGCACTTTAAACACCTGCCAACCACAGCACTATCATCAGAAAACATTTAGAGATCTATCTTCAGGCTGGTAATTATAAGAGATAATTTGTTTGGAGTATGGATAAAGTTGGTCTACCATAAACAAACTCGAATCACAAATTACATGACAAATGCCATTAGCAAGCTACTTAATCACATACATTTACAACCAAGAAAGGGAGTGAGGGAGCAACACAAGCCCATGCAGCGTGGGTGGATGGCAAAACTATTATATATATATATATATATATATATATATATATATATATATATCAGTACAATAAACTTCTTCAAATTAAAAAATGTCTTCATTGATGGTCACAGAATCTCTTTTTTTGGGCCAGGACAAACTCATAGCAAGACAACAATTTTAAAGTTAGTAAGCCTGAAATTGGAAAGAATTATCTAGTCTGTGTGCTAGAACCCCACATGCCTGCTGCTGGGCAGGGTGCAAGGTGCCATGCATGGCACTGCCACCATCCCCCCATGCATAGACCCCTGCAATCCCCCACAATCCTTACTTGTACCTTGATCGGCCGTCGAAATGTGCCCCGTAATTGGTTGCTGGTGGTCCAAGTTTGCTCTCTCTTTCCCGGCTCCCGCTGACACTTAGACCACATGACCGCCTGTGGTCAATCGGCTGATCAAGATTCAAGTAAGGATTGCAGGGAATTGCAGTGGGCCTATGCTATGCATGCCACTGCACACCTGTCTGCTGTCCTAATTGGTCCATGCAATTGCTGCAGCCAAATAGTGTAAAGAAGTAATTCAGTCCAATTAGGCTTTCTATGGCTGTTATACTAAAGGTTCAATTAAAATCATCATGCTCCAGGTGGGGGAGAGGGGTTGTTTTATGTAACCAATAATCACTTTTGAAAATACAGTAGATCCACTTAAAAGCAGTCTCACGTCCATTGTTGGAGCATCCCCCCATGCATAGACCCCCGCAATCCCCCACAATCCTTACTTGTACCTTGATTAGCCGTCGAAATGTGCCCCGTAATTGGCTGCTGGTGGTCCAAGGTTGCTCTCTCTTTCCCGGCTCCCGCTGACGCTTAGACCACATGACCGTCTGTGGTCAATCACAAGTCCGCATTACGCCGGCTTATCAAGATTCAAGTAAGGATTGTGGGGAATTGCAGTGGGCCTATGTGTCCAGCAATCCGGATACTCCCGCCCCGAGCCTGTCATAATGAGGCCCCACACACATGTATGTAGAAAATGGGCGTGGGATTACTTTATTATTGTTATAAAAATCTCCAAATTGGATATTGGTATTCAATTGGTGATGAAACATTTGTTATAGATTATTTTATAAGGTTGCATTTTCATCAGTGTTTGAGGGAGGGCATGGTCATTATTTAGATACATGCATTTACAGTATCTAATCCTACAGAGGTTTAGCAGACTCACTTAGGTCACCTTTAAAAATTCCCATGGGACATCTCAATTTGGCATTTGACTGTGGACCAGGCGAATAATTCTTCATACTTTCTGGCTTCCTAGGGATGTTTAACTGGATGGTCATCCCATGCTGGTATACCCCCTGTCTATTGTTACAAACAAGCTAAAGTTATTTGTTTACTTTATATCTTCTTTAATGCTGGAACCCCCCAGCGATGTGTCCACTACTGTAATTGTAAATGCATAAATATAAAGGCTCCTCTTGCTCTACCACTATTTCAAGTTTGGAGACAACACTGTTGTGATAGACCAGAGTCCTCTTACATGACCTACATGTCATAGTGAATCATAGTGAATAAGACTCACCAGCATCTTTCTCACCTAAGAAGCTCAATTTTGAGTCATCTTACATGACCTACATGGATCATAGTGAATCATAGTGAAGAAGACCCACCAGCATCTTTCTCACCTAAAAAGCTCAATTTTGAGCTTCAAGAGACCACACTGTTGTGATCGCCCTGATCAAAAAAAAACTCAAGCCTACCTGGAGGAAATTTAAAGTATAGAGAGGTATTGTATGGGCGACAGGTATTGAATGGGGCTGTAAGAAGTAGCTGCCCAACTATCCCTAAAACATGGCAGCCCTAAAAGAAACCTGATTTTAATGATTAAAAGATGGGTTTATTCAGCATATATTTTAACATGGGTTATTTTGCAAGTAAAATTTAGATTAAATGACATAATACAGAACAAACAAAAATGTGTTTGAAAACTCATGGTTATGCATTATGCCCTCAGCAACTCATTTGTTTAACAGTCAGTATCATGGTTGTGCATGCTAAAACAGAAAAAAATAACCTCTATAGATGCAACTTATTTGTTATACTTTATACATAGGATCAGTTAGTAGATTTGAGTTTTTATTAATTGATATCTCTTGAAGATTAGTGATGATAATGGTTGAACAAATTGATTTTGTATGATAATTAAAAGTAAATGAGGATAATTAAAAAATACGGCTTAATTGTGAAAAGACTAGTTTCACAAAGAGATTCATGCTGTAACAAGTTTTTAAAAATATATTTCCAAGGCTGTACGACTACATACAATTTAAATAAATACAGGAAAGCTTAAAAAATAGGCAGGGTTTACTTTTTCTGTGTTCTATGCTATACCAAGTCAACACTATCGATATATATATATATATATATATATATATATATATATATACTATATTTATATTGTAAATATATATCAACTGTAACAGTAAAGTGGCACACTGTGGATCCAATAGCAATGCTAGAGACACATACCAAGGTTATGATTAGAGATGAGCGAACTTTTGAAAAGTTCGATTCGACCGATTCGCCGAATTTTGCGACAAAATTCATTTCGACCCGAATTTATTCGCGACGAGTCGCTATTAAAAATGGCTATTTCTGAGCCTCCTAGAGCCTCAATAGAGTTGTAAACCATTCTGCCTTGCTGTAACACGCATAGGATGCGTGCTGGGTTAGTCAAATAAAAATATTACTTTAAATAATTAGGACATGCAGATCAGAGGCTTCGCTAATAGAATCGCAGAGCGGCACAATTGCAGAGAGTTGAAGTGGCATCACTATGAGGGGCCCCTATAGTGCCTGAAAACACACCCTGGAGCTGGCAGCAGCAGGAGCGCAAAAATTAGCTGAATCACACCCTGGAGTTGCAAGCAGCAGCAGCAGCCCAAACATTGCTTTAAAGAGACACTGGATTTGGCTGCAGGAGCCCAAAAATTGTATGAATCACACCCTTGAGTTGCAAGCAGCAGCAGGAGCCAAAACATTGCTTGAAAGAGACACTGCAGTTGGCAGCAGGTGCCCAACAATTGACCTAAAGACACACTGGAGTTGCAAGCAGCAGCAGGAGCCCAAACATTGCTTGAAAGAGACACTGCAGTTGGCAGCAGGAGCCCAAAAATTGGATGAATCACACCCTGGAGTTGCAAGCGGCAGCAGGAGCCCATTGCTTGAAAGAGACACTGCAGTTAGTAGCAGATGCCCAACAATTGACCTAAAGACACACTGGAGTTGCAAGCAGCAGCAGGAGCCCAAATTGCTTGAAAGAGACACTGGAGTTGGCAGCAGGAGCCCAAAAATTGGATGAATCACACCCTGGAGTTGCAAGCAGCAGCAGCAGCAACAGTCCAAACATAGCTTGAAAGAGACACTGGAGTTGGCTGCAGGAGGCCAAAAATTGGATGAATCACACCCTGGAGTTGCAAGCAGCAGCAGGAGCCCAAACATTGCTTGAAAGAGACACTGGAGTTGGCAGCAGGAGCCCAAAAATTGGATGAATCACACCCTGGAGTTGCAAGCACCAGCAGGAGCCCAAACATTGCTTGAAGAGACGGTGCAGTTGGCAGCAGGAGGCCAAAAATTGGATGAATCACACCCTGGAGTTGCAAGCAGCAGGAGCCCAAACATAGCTTGAAAGAGACACTGGAGTTGGCAGCAGGAGCCAAAAAATTGGATGAATCATACCCTGGAGTTGCAAGCGGCAGCAGCAGCTGCAGGAGCGCAAACATTGTGTGAAAGAGACACTGGAGTTGGCTGCAGGAGCCCAAAAATTGAATGAATCACACCCTGGAGTTGCAAGCAGCAGCATGAAGAGAACATATACAGATTTTCGGCACATATATCTTATCCGAAGAATATTAATAAAAAGTAAGACTACCGTAAAGCATTTTCTCAATAATTACTTGTGGTCTGATGTGGAGGAATGTCTGTAACTGGAGAGCAGCGCCACAATCCATATTTCTTTAGTGTTGGTCTGGCCCCATCATCAATCTACTGTAATGCATCAGGCATTGTTGGGTGGAAATCTTGGCTGATCCATGCGCCATTCATTTCCACGCAGGTCAGTCTCTGAAAATAAAAAATGGAGAGTGACAGATTAGTAACATATTAGTAACATAGTAACATATTAGTAACATAGTAACATTTCATCAAGCAGAGGTCTCTGCAGAATAGGGGTGAGTGGCCTCAGGAGTGTCAGCGAGAGGCCTGAACTCCCGGGATCAGCTAGCAGTCGTGTCTTGAGCAGCAACCCATCTGCCGTCATCCATTGGTTAACACGATCATCCACTGCATCACAAGTGACATCTGACACCGTCAGTCAACTGTCTTTTGTATGTTATGCTTTGGGTTCAGCTCCACTATTCAGTGAGGACGATCGGATAATCGAAAAAATCAGCAGCTACTGCCCAGCCAAGAAGTGGAGGAGACACTCGCCGCTTCTTCCACTAGGCGGGCAAGTAGTGATGAGGAGAGTGTCGTCGGAGGAGGTGTTTCAAGCGTTTTGGCTCCTTAAGCAGACACTGATGAAGAACCTGAGGAGGACATCATTGAGTTTTGAGGGCACTTTTAAAGGCTTGGAGTGATGGAGAGTGACAGTATGGAGGCAAATGTGCTCAGGGTAGACCACTTGCTTGGCAGGCTATCTTCCCAGGAGGTAGTGGAAGAGGGTCCCTGGAGCGGGCGGCGGTGGCGGCGGCAGCAGCAGTGAATTATTGCGGACTGTTGGTAGGAAAAATCAGCTACACGGCGATGTGGCAGTTTTTCATCAAGCATCCGCAGGAGGTTAACATGACTATATGAAAGATGTGTAGGCAGAAGGTGAAGTGTAGATGGGTTAAATCTGTTCTAACTTAGGTGTGGACCTAGGTGGAGAAAAGATTAGTGTCGGTGTGCTGTGGATAAAAAGGCAGGTTAAAAGGCAGAGTAAATAAAGGGAATCCTGTGGGGAAAATAGGTTAGTATATATACATAAAACTATGAATAAACAAATGCAATAGTATTACCAAAGTGAAGTTTTGTTTGAGGGGGTGTTTCCACCTTTTAATTAAATCAGAAACAACTAGGTATCATTGCCTCCGACTAATTAGGCCTCAAAAATTGTTGGAATTTTTAATCTTGCTGTCTGAGGGACTTCTCCTCTCGGACAGCGTCACAATAAAGCGGCCTGGGAGAGTTGGCTCCAAAGTAGTGGTCCAGCCTGCTGCATTACCCAGTGGCATGTCGCTCTCTGTTCCAGGCAGCCAAGGCTCCAC
The DNA here is from genome assembly GCA_027917425.1 of Gastrophryne carolinensis. NCBI lineage: Eukaryota > Metazoa > Chordata > Amphibia > Anura > Microhylidae > Gastrophryne > Gastrophryne carolinensis. Next base: position 397,096,020 of record CM051234.1, read on the forward strand.
CACCTCACCAGGTTTGACAAACTGACCATTTTATCTAGTCATCTGACAGGAGAGGAGGAGCAGGAGCAGCCACAGGAGCTATAGGGTTGTGAGGAAGGCGAGACAGAGGACCCAGACACACCGTAGCAGTTTACAGTGGAGATGGAGACAGGTAGTCCCTCCGAGTCACTTGCACAAATGGCACGATGCATGCTCACGTGCTTGCGTAGTGACCGCAGAATTGTCTCCGTTTGTCTGGCTCTCCACCTTATTGGACCCTCGCTTCCGGCACAAAATGGGGGCATTTTTTATACCCACTGAGAGGGAGGACAAACTGACCTACTACAGAGACATCCTACGTAGTCAGTTGGGCGATGTCTATCTGCGCCATGGTCCATACTCCCCCAGGTCTGACTCAGGGGGACCTCTCCGATCACCTTCCACTGCCATGGCTGCTGGGGGTGGGGGGGGGGGTGAAAGGAGCAGCAGCAGCAACTCCATCAGCAGCAGCCTCAGTCTTCAGTCGCTAATGAGTAACTTTCTACACCCGCATAGTGAGTCTACTCATGAGCAGCACGAAGGCCTGGAGCAGGACCTGAACCAGCAGGTCATGTCATACCTTGACATGACCATGCCAACACACCGTTAGGATCCGCTGGACTTCTGGGAAGCCAAACTTGACTTGTGGCCGCAACAAGCAGAGTTTGCCCTGGAAAAGCTGCCCGGCCAGTAGTTGATTTAGATGGCAACTGGGCTGCTCTATATAATGCTGGAAAATGGCAAATTTACCTCACAGTATAAGCTGTTGCCCCTCAGATTTACACAGGGGCTGCTCTATATTATGATGCAAAATGGCGAATTTACCTCACAGTATAAGCTATTGCCCCTCAGATTTACACAGGAGCTGCTCTATAGAATGCTACAAAACCAAGAGCAGATTTAACTCACACAATATAACCTATTTCCCAGGTTTATATATGCTCTATGTATTGGTGCAAAACCATGAATTCACCTACAATATAAACTATTGCTGCTCCATATAATGGTGCAAAACTGAATTTATCTCACAATATAAACTATTACTCCTCAGGTTTATATAGGGGCTGCTGTATATAACAGTGCAAAACCATGAATTTACCTCATAATATAAACTATTGCCCCTCAGATTTACTCAGGGGCTGCTCAATATAATGGTGCAAAACAGGGCAAATGTATAGTCCAATATAAACTATTGTTGCTCTGATTTACACAGGAGGGCCACTCTAAAGAATGGTGCAACATGGTAAATTTAGCTCACAATATAACATAGATTGCAAAATTAGATTTTCAGACAGGGCCTGCTCTATAAAATGGCGAATTTACCTCACAATACTGTATAAACTATTGCTCCTCAGATTTACACAGTGGGCTTCTCTATATAATGGTGCAAAATGGTGAATTAACCTCACTATATAATCTATTGCTGCTCTATATAAAAACAAAAAAATAAAATAAAAAAGGGCCTGTAGAAGCTTATTTAGTATAACAAATAGGGTGCAAGGTCCAGCTTTGGGGTGCCCTGCGGCCTGGTTTATTGAAAGCAGTCAAAAAGGAAGTGCAAAGTGAAGTAGCTTAATAAAGCTGAGGCTGATCAACACTTAAGTTGTATAACAGATAGGGTGCAAGGTCCAGCTTTGGGATACCCTGCGGCCTGGTTTATTGGCAGCAGGACAATAACCAATTCAAAATGCAGTAGCTTAATAAAGCTAAAGCTGTAGACGCTTATTTAGGATAACAGATAGGGTGCTAGGTGCAAGTTTGGGATACCCCACGCCCTGGTGTAATGTCAGCAGACAGAAAGCAATGCAAACTTAAAGCACTTAGTACAGCTCAGGCTGAAACAGGCTTATTTAGTATAACAGGAGGGGTGGTAGGTGAGATTTTGGGATACCCCAGGCACCGGTGTAATGTCAGCAGACAGAAAGCAATGCAAAATTAACTAAATTAGTACAGCTCAGGCTGAAACAGGCCTGCTTAGTATAACTTGCGGGGTGGGTAGTTGAGATTTTGGGATACCCCAGTCCCCAGTGTAATTTGAACAGACAGAATTCAATGCACATCTAAAGCAATTAGAAAACTCAGGCTGACACAGGCCCGTTTAGTAAAACTGGCGGGGTGGGTAGCTGAGATTTTGGGATACCCCAGGCAACGGTGGGTGTAATTTGAACAGACAGAATTCAATGCACACCTAAAGCAATTAGTAAAACTCAGGCTGACACAGGCCTGCTTAGTATAACCGGCGGGGTGGGTAGTTGAGATTTTGGGATACCCCAGTCCCCAGTGTAATTTGAACAGACAGAATTCAATGCACACCTAAAGCAATTAGTAAAACTCAGGCTGACACAGGCCTGTTTAGTATATCTGGCGGGGTGGGTAGCTGAGATTTTGGGATACCCCAGGCAGCGGTGGGTGTAATTTGAACAGACAGAATTCAATGCACACCTAAACCAATTAGTAAAACTCAGGCTGAAACAGGCCTGCTTAGTATAACTGGCGGGGTGGATAGCTGAGATTTTGGGATACCCCAGGCAGCGGTGGGTGTAATTTCAGCAGACAGAATTCAATGCACACCTAAAGCATTTAGCAAAAAACAGGCTGAAACAGGCCTGCTTAGTATAACTTGCAGGGTGGGTAATTGAGATTTTGGGATACCCCAGTCCCCAGTGTAATTTGAACAGACAGAATGCAATGCACACCTAAAGCAATTAGCAAAAAACAGGCTGAAACAGGCCTGCTTAGTATAACTTGCGGGGTGGGTAGTTGAGACTTTGGGATACCCCAGGCAGCGGTGGGTGTAATTTGAACAGACAGAATTCAATGCACACCTAAAGCAATTAGCAAAAAACAGGCTGAAACAGGCCTGCTTAGTATAACTGGCGGGGTGGGTAGTTGAGATTTTGGGATACCCCAGTCCCCAGTGTAATTTGAACAGACAGAATTCAATGCACACCAAAAGCAATTAGTAAAACTCAGGCGTCTGACACAGGCCTGCTTAGTATAACTGGCGGGGTGGGTAGCTGAGATTTTGGGATACCCCAGTCCCCAGTGTAATTTGAACAGACAGAATTCAATGCACACCTAAAGCAATTAGTAAAACTCAGGCGTCTGACACAGGCCTGCTTAGTATAACTGGCGGGGTGGGTAGCTGAGATTTTGGGATACCCCAGTCTCCAGTGTAATTTGAACAGACAGAATTCAATGCACACCTAAAGCAATTAGTAAAACTCAGGCTGACACAGGTCTGTATAGTATATCTGGCGGGGTGGGTAGCTGAGATTTTGGGATACCCCAGGCAGCGGTGGGTGTAATTTGAACAGACAGAATTCAATGCACACCTAAAGCAATTAGTAAAACTCAGGCTGACACAGGTCTGTTTAGTATATCTGGCGGGGTGGGTAGCTGAGATTTTGGGATACCCCAGGCAGCAGTGGGTGTAATTTGAACAGACAGAATTCAATGCACACCTAAAGCAATTAGTAAAACTCAGGCTGACACAGACCTGTTTAGTATAACTGGCGGGGTGGGTAGTTGAGATTTTGGGATACCCCAGTCCCCAGTGTAATTTGAACAGACAGAATTCAATGCACACCTAAAGCAATTAGTAAAACTCAGGCTGACACAGGTCTGTTTAGTATATCTGGCGGGGTGGGTAGCTGAGATTTTGGGATACCCCAGGCAGCAGTGGGTGTAATTTGAACAGACGGAATTCAATGCACACCTAAAGCAATTAGTAAAACTCAGGCTGACACAGGCCTGCTTAGTATAACTGGCGGGGTGGGTAGCTGAGACTTTGGGATACCCCAGGCAGCGGTGGGTGTAATTTGAACAGACAGAATTCAATGCACACCTAAAGCAATTAGTAAAACTCAGCATGACACAGGCCTGCTTAGTATAACTTGCGAGGTGGGTAGTTGAGATTTTGGGATACCCCAGGCAGCGGTGGGTGTAATTTCAGCAGACAGAATTCAATGCACACCTAAAGCAATTAGTAAAACTCAGGCTGACACAGGCCTGCTTAGTATAACTGGCGGGGTGGGTAGTTGAGATTTTGGGATACCCCAGTCCCCAGTGTAATTTGAACAGACAGAATTCAATGCACACCTAAAGCAATTAGTGAAACTCAGGCTGGATGAAAAGAAAAAAAAAAAACTTTCCCTGTCACTGCCTCCGATTTTTTCCTACCTTTCCCTGGCTCTCCCTGCCTCTCCCTGACTTGCTGAGTCTTTCTGCCTGTCTCCTGCCTGTCTAACTCTCTCTCCCTAGCTGCAGCAGCCACCTTTCTCTCACGAATGCAATTTTCAAATGCGCAAAAGGAAGATGGCCGCCGCTTTATATAGCACGGTGACGTCACCGGGCTTCCTGGCTGCTGATATGTGCAAACACCAAAATAGATACGCACAGTTCATCAATATTTAAACTGGGGGTGCTGGACCCGTCCGTGTCTGTTTGAAGGCAATGAACACACACAATTTTGGGGTAGGCTCTGGGAAACTCCTCTCAGGTCCCCAGAGGGTCCGCACTCCACCCAGAAAAATGTAAATCTCTAAAGGGTCTATGTGAAAATCTGAGGAAAGGGGGAAAGTGCTAAGTGCAATATTTCACAACAAACAAAGGACCTGAAACAATGTGCAACATCAAATGTATCAAGGAAAGATAAACACCATCTGCCCTGGTGAAGTGGTCCTTCCACGCAACGCGTCGGCGGGCTCAGCAATTGAGGGACCCCTGGCTATATTATGACTACATAAAACGGTGATGTAATACCTTCCAGTATTATCATTTTGCTACTTTGTATCTTTTGGCCAGTGTATCATTATCTGCCTAGCAGCAGACATCCAGCCACACATGGTGTTTATCTTTCCTTGATACATTTGATGTTGCACATTGTTTCAGGTCCTTTGTTTGTTGTGAAATATTGCACTTAGCACTTTCCCCCTTTCCTCAGATTGTATATCACCTCTTTAACACATCAATTGTCGGTGGCTGTAACATTACCCACCAACATATTACTCTCGCTGGCCAGTAGTATGGTGTACAATCACACCTACATTAATTAATTAACTAACTGTTTATTCATTTATATGTATAATTAGGAAGGTCACACCCTTTAAATTATTATTGGAGCCTTGATATGTGGGGTACCCTCCTTTTGTCATTGTATATATGTATTTTAAAGTGTAGATAATTTTTTTTTGTATATTTGTGTGTATTTGTCTATGAGTCTTTTTAACTCAATAAAAGTTGATATATTTTCACATAGACCCTTGTAGAGATTTACATTTTTCCGGGTGGAGTGCGGACCCTCTGGGGACCTGAGGGGAGTTTCCAAGAGCCTACCCCAAAATTGTGTGTGTTCCTGGCTGCTGATAGGCTTCATGTGACTTACTCATGATACCTTGCCCCAGGGGACATGTCTGGACATTGTGCTTCCACCATCTTAGAATGCCTGTAATTGAAATAAATGGAGTTTAAAGGAAAACTTCGATCGATCGAATCGCAGGGAAATTCGGATTCGTTCAGAATCGAATTTTTAATGAAATTCGGAATGAAGCCGGGTTCGTCCGGATCGATTCGCTCATCCCTAGTTATGATGCCTTGGTAAATTCCCATGAGCAGTTTAGTATGGTTATGATCTGCAGCATGGTCATGAGCTGGTAAAGAAGTGCCAGGCAACAGTTTTATACCACAATCATAGGGCGAGGAGGCAGCAAAGATTGGACAAGACATTTGCAAAATACTTGTAATAAGGAGGAGGTCAAGAGATAGAATTTGTAAGGAAATGGTCTAACCTGTAGCATAAGTCATCCTTAGCCCACTCAGTCCTGGAAAGAATGCAGTCTCAACCATTGAAGTGTGTAATGGAACAGGACATTATGACACTGGAGGTATCTTCAAAATGGAAAGTTCCAATTTTATTTTACTTTCCTAGGGATTGGCTATCAATGACATTGATGATGCAAATTTTTAGCCATCGCACCAAAATGTAGGGAGCTATGACCAGACCAGCATCCATAAAGTGACCAGCAAATGCTGAGAGAAAATAAAGGATGGTACGAAAAGACCGGAAAAAAGCTTGCTAGAATGGAACAAAGAAATTGGATGTTATTTATTTACCACTTATTATGTTGTAGTCAAGGACTAAATATAACTTCCTCTCCAAAATATAAACTTGGATCTGGAAGAACAAGAGCTGTATGTAGCTAACAGTACTATCCAGATGGGGATTCTCATTAAAGAGGCCCACTAAAAAAACAGGCTGAAACAGGCCTGCTTAGTATAACTGGCGGGGTGGGTAGTTGAGATTTTGGGATACCCCAGTCCCCAGTGTAATTTGAACAGACAGAATTCAATGCACACCAAAAGCAATTAGTAAAACTCAGGCGTCTGACACAGGCCTGCTTAGTATAACTGGCGGGGTGGGTAGCTGAGATTTTGGGATACCCCAGTCCCCAGTGTAATTTGAACAGACAGAATTCAATGCACACCTAAAGCAATTAGTAAAACTCAGGCGTCTGACACAGGCCTGCTTAGTATAACTGGCGGGGTGGGTAGCTGAGATTTTGGGATACCCCAGTCTCCAGTGTAATTTGAACAGACAGAATTCAATGCACACCTAAAGCAATTAGTAAAACTCAGGCTGACACAGGTCTGTATAGTATATCTGGCGGGGTGGGTAGCTGAGATTTTGGGATACCCCAGGCAGCGGTGGGTGTAATTTGAACAGACAGAATTCAATGCACACCTAAAGCAATTAGTAAAACTCAGGCTGACACAGGTCTGTTTAGTATATCTGGCGGGGTGGGTAGCTGAGATTTTGGGATACCCCAGGCAGCAGTGGGTGTAATTTGAACAGACAGAATTCAATGCACACCTAAAGCAATTAGTAAAACTCAGGCTGACACAGACCTGTTTAGTATAACTGGCGGGGTGGGTAGTTGAGATTTTGGGATACCCCAGTCCCCAGTGTAATTTGAACAGACAGAATTCAATGCACACCTAAAGCAATTAGTAAAACTCAGGCTGACACAGGTCTGTTTAGTATATCTGGCGGGGTGGGTAGCTGAGATTTTGGGATACCCCAGGCAGCAGTGGGTGTAATTTGAACAGACGGAATTCAATGCACACCTAAAGCAATTAGTAAAACTCAGGCTGACACAGGCCTGCTTAGTATAACTGGCGGGGTGGGTAGCTGAGACTTTGGGATACCCCAGGCAGCGGTGGGTGTAATTTGAACAGACAGAATTCAATGCACACCTAAAGCAATTAGTAAAACTCAGCATGACACAGGCCTGCTTAGTATAACTTGCGAGGTGGGTAGTTGAGATTTTGGGATACCCCAGGCAGCGGTGGGTGTAATTTCAGCAGACAGAATTCAATGCACACCTAAAGCAATTAGTAAAACTCAGGCTGACACAGGCCTGCTTAGTATAACTGGCGGGGTGGGTAGTTGAGATTTTGGGATACCCCAGTCCCCAGTGTAATTTGAACAGACAGAATTCAATGCACACCTAAAGCAATTAGTGAAACTCAGGCTGGATGAAAAGAAAAAAAAAAAACTTTCCCTGTCACTGCCTCCGATTTTTTCCTACCTTTCCCTGGCTCTCCCTGCCTCTCCCTGACTTGCTGAGTCTTTCTGCCTGTCTCCTGCCTGTCTAACTCTCTCTCCCTAGCTGCAGCAGCCACCTTTCTCTCACGAATGCAATTTTCAAATGCGCAAAAGGAAGATGGCCGCCGCTTTATATAGCACGGTGACGTCACCGGGCTTCCTGGCTGCTGATATGTGCAAACACCAAAATAGATACGCACAGTTCATCAATATTTAAACTGGGGGTGCTGGACCCGTCCGTGTCTGTTTGAAGGCAATGAACACACACAATTTTGGGGTAGGCTCTGGGAAACTCCTCTCAGGTCCCCAGAGGGTCCGCACTCCACCCAGAAAAATGTAAATCTCTAAAGGGTCTATGTGAAAATCTGAGGAAAGGGGGAAAGTGCTAAGTGCAATATTTCACAACAAACAAAGGACCTGAAACAATGTGCAACATCAAATGTATCAAGGAAAGATAAACACCATCTGCCCTGGTGAAGTGGTCCTTCCACGCAACGCGTCGGCGGGCTCAGCAATTGAGGGACCCCTGGCTATATTATGACTACATAAAACGGTGATGTAATACCTTCCAGTATTATCATTTTGCTACTTTGTATCTTTTGGCCAGTGTATCATTATCTGCCTAGCAGCAGACATCCAGCCACACATGGTGTTTATCTTTCCTTGATACATTTGATGTTGCACATTGTTTCAGGTCCTTTGTTTGTTGTGAAATATTGCACTTAGCACTTTCCCCCTTTCCTCAGATTGTATATCACCTCTTTAACACATCAATTGTCGGTGGCTGTAACATTACCCACCAACATATTACTCTCGCTGGCCAGTAGTATGGTGTACAATCACACCTACATTAATTAATTAACTAACTGTTTATTCATTTATATGTATAATTAGGAAGGTCACACCCTTTAAATTATTATTGGAGCCTTGATATGTGGGGTACCCTCCTTTTGTCATTGTATATATGTATTTTAAAGTGTAGATAATTTTTTTTTGTATATTTGTGTGTATTTGTCTATGAGTCTTTTTAACTCAATAAAAGTTGATATATTTTCACATAGACCCTTGTAGAGATTTACATTTTTCCGGGTGGAGTGCGGACCCTCTGGGGACCTGAGGGGAGTTTCCAAGAGCCTACCCCAAAATTGTGTGTGTTCCTGGCTGCTGATAGGCTTCATGTGACTTACTCATGATACCTTGCCCCAGGGGACATGTCTGGACATTGTGCTTCCACCATCTTAGAATGCCTGTAATTGAAATAAATGGAGTTTAAAGGAAAACTTCGATCGATCGAATCGCAGGGAAATTCGGATTCGTTCAGAATCGAATTTTTAATGAAATTCGGAATGAAGCCGGGTTCGTCCGGATCGATTCGCTCATCCCTAGTTATGATGCCTTGGTAAATTCCCATGAGCAGTTTAGTATGGTTATGATCTGCAGCATGGTCATGAGCTGGTAAAGAAGTGCCAGGCAACAGTTTTATACCACAATCATAGGGCGAGGAGGCAGCAAAGATTGGACAAGACATTTGCAAAATACTTGTAATAAGGAGGAGGTCAAGAGATAGAATTTGTAAGGAAATGGTCTAACCTGTAGCATAAGTCATCCTTAGCCCACTCAGTCCTGGAAAGAATGCAGTCTCAACCATTGAAGTGTGTAATGGAACAGGACATTATGACACTGGAGGTATCTTCAAAATGGAAAGTTCCAATTTTATTTTACTTTCCTAGGGATTGGCTATCAATGACATTGATGATGCAAATTTTTAGCCATCGCACCAAAATGTAGGGAGCTATGACCAGACCAGCATCCATAAAGTGACCAGCAAATGCTGAGAGAAAATAAAGGATGGTACGAAAAGACCGGAAAAAAGCTTGCTAGAATGGAACAAAGAAATTGGATGTTATTTATTTACCACTTATTATGTTGTAGTCAAGGACTAAATATAACTTCCTCTCCAAAATATAAACTTGGATCTGGAAGAACAAGAGCTGTATGTAGCTAACAGTACTATCCAGATGGGGATTCTCATTAAAGAGGCCCACTAACATTCTGTCATCTTTCAAACTCCAAGAAGCAAACTGAAAAGAGTAACAAGGAAACTGCACTGCAAAACAGAGATAGTCACCAGTTACTCAATTTGCCATACTACCTCCCCCCACTCCCCCCCCCCCCCCCCCCATGAGTGACACCTAGGGACCACCTTGCCTCCAGCTCATCATTCTGATTACTCATTTTCTCTTAGAACATAGGTTTTTCTAGCTACATTTTTTTGTCTTTTGCTTTGCCGCCACTACACCTAAGTACTGAAGCACACAGCCTGATTTTGAAAGCCACCAATTCTGCTCAACTAATTGGACTGATTAGAACAGACTCCTTACCTCTTGCCAAACACAGATTCAGTCCATATAATTCAGTCCACGTTTCTCTTTTATTTTCGTAGCGTCTATCTGAACTATTTTTGTGGCTTGCACACACTGGGAATGCTGAGGGACAGGGGCAGCCTTGCAACCACATTTGGAGCCTGCTTGTGGAAAAATGGAAAGGAAAGGATGAGCACACTTTGGAGACCTGCTACAGAATCTACAGTGTGCTGCTGAAAAAAGGAGGAGATACATATAGCACAGGCTTTAGGTCAGTTCTGTGTGTATTATTATTGAAATTGCCTTCGACTGTCTCTTTAATGGTTGCTATAGGCATTTGTTGTATAAAACTGGTGGCTTTGTGATTCTTCATATTTTATATTTTAAATATAACCATAATTGCTCTAGGAAGTAATTCTTTCATGTTTTATTAATCTTCTTCCCTAAAAATATAGATGTGCAGAAATAAATGATGCAGATATTTCAGCGTTTCATTGAGATAGCTAATGAATTTTAATGACAGCTATTACAGCATAATCCCAACAGCTGTTTTCTTATAAAATGTACAGTTTGCTAGACCTTTGCATCTAATCTTAAGAGATGTCCCAAAATTACTTATAATGAAGAGACAAACATATCCCGCATGTCTGAAAAAGACAAAATTATAAGCAGATTAGGTCAATTTTCAAGGTTAATCCTCTTTGAGAGGATCCTTCAACAGGATCAGCTGTAATGGGTACCCATAAACTAAATGTAGGTTTTTACATTTACTCCATTTAGTTAGTGGTGGATCCAGAACCACAGTAAAGTTACTGAAATGGTTCCCCAACACAGGATTTTAACTATCATATCTCATATTCAACATAAGGAAGACCACTTTTAATGGAAGCTTAAAGTGGACCAACACCCAGGATTTTGACTATCCTGGGATTTTGACTATCCTGCGCCGCTGGAACGTGGAAAAGGTAGGATTGTGGGCTTCCTGGGGGGTTTCACCCCGCGGGACATCCCGATTTCAGATGCCCCGCGGGGAGGGATCTGATCGCCCAGGAATCTTATAGATTCCCGGGCCGATCCCCCCTGGGTGTTGGTCCACTTTAAGCTCATTTAGTAATTTGACATATTTTACACGTTTAGCAAAATAGTCTTACCTTTTCTGTCATCCTGAGAATGGGAAAGAAATCATTATAAAACCAAAAGCATTTCTCTGCTTTCTAGTCACTGGCCTCTCAATATAAATTTACACTTTGCCAGTATATGTTTCAATATCACATTAAAACAGCCATTCCCTGACTTTCACCATCCCAGTTTAAATGAAATATCTTATGGAAAGGGTCATAGTATTTTTAATATTTTCCAAGTTTTCTCCATCACCACCACACGACCAAGGTCACTGTACAGGGAGGAAGTTATTTTGGTATTATTGGTCCTAAACCATTTCTACAAATTAGGCATTTAGGTCTTCTCCAACACATTGGTTAAAATGTTGCCTCCCCCAGACAGTAATTTATTTTAAAATTGTATTTTGCTGTTTAGTACAGGTTTGATGTTTAAATGGGGGTCAGATGGTTAATTCTTCTACCTAACTTCCACTAAGTATTCTGTAATATTTGGCGACTGCCAACACTGTCAGATTACTCCAGCAGTTACCTCACTGGAATTTTTGGCCTCAAAGTTACTGATATTTGTACAAGCAATCACCACTATCTTGTTTTCACTTTTAAGCTAGCTAAGAATCAATCAAAGCAGTACTTATAAGCCACAGCCACGGGTGGTGGAGATGCCAAACAGGCTAAATAGAATTCTGTTGAACTAACAAAGTTCCTCTGAAATGATGAAGCACTTTTTGGCCTATCCCTCTTCACAAATGGGGTTTTGCCCAGCAGTGACCACTGCTCAAAATGACCTGTCTTCACCACTTCTAGAGATATCTGGATACGTATATAAAGGGTGTTTAAATTTTGGTTTCAAACGTTTTATTGATGGCACTGAACATGAGGCCCTTCACAATGGCCAGTGCATTACAATCATGAATACCGTTGACCATATAAAATTGTATATTGTATTGTAGGCAATGTGAAAAGCACAGCTAAACAGCTAAAATTAAGCAAAGATCTTGTGATGAGATATGATCATATAACGTTGTATCTTTGTGAATTAACTCATTTACAAGAATATGTGGCTAAAGGTTTCCTATCTTTTAAATTAACGGTAAAGAAATAATAGCCTTGTGGGTAAGTACTTGATCATGTGACAAGAGGGTTGCAGGTTCGATTTCCAGGACAAAAAGGCTCTTGAGCAATGCACCTAACCCCCATCTGCTGCCTGGACACCATGGTTAGGGCAGCCCATAAGCACTCACTGCTTGATTTTTTCTTACTCCTCAGTTTAAGTTGACCAAACCGACATTTTTAACTAGCATACCCTAAGAAGAGAATATCGGCACGGGTTTTGGCAAAATGTATTTCATAAGTTCAGTTGTCCACTTTAAATGTGGAGGAAATACACAATGCATACAATGGCCATCTTTAGACACCACTGCTTAAAAAAGACATTAGAGAAGCCCTACGAACGGCCCAGAAAATTGCCCGGCACAGTACACTGAACACCCTGCCATACTATAGGACACTTCCTGGTGGGGGAAGGAAGAATGTCTGTATTTTTTCTCTATTTTATTTATCTTCAAATCTGCAATATAATAGAAAACTGTTTTCTTTACACATGTTTACCTTAGCAATATACACCAACTAGTGTGTTTAGTGTATGTCCTGACTCTGGCTTGCTAATCATCTAATTGGCTGAGGCAGGGACGACGCTCCACATTCCCAAGCCCACAAGTTGAACTCTTCCAGCTGTAATACAGCTTCTGCAAATGGAAAATCACAATCTTGTGTTCCAGTAGGGTTACTGGCAGCGTTCTCACCTGGGAAGGTCAATACTGATGCTTGATTTAGCCTTTGTTAAGCTCACAGTTAAGTGAATGATTCTGGGACTTGTAATCAGTAGTAATTACTCAAAGCCAGTAAAGCCATTCCCACTTTAGAAACACAAAGCCACAGGAATATAAGAAGCTTGGAAACAACGTTCTGATAAGTAAATCACACGTATGGGGGCACACTCCTCACACAAATATTTATTTTACATTCCAAAAGGAGGAAACAATAATGCAGAACACAAAACACCTGACATAAAGGGTGTTTTTCTGTGGACCAACACCCAGGGGGGATCGGATCAGATCCCTCCCCGCGGGGCATCCAAAATCGGGATGTCCCGCGGGGTGAAACCCCCCAGGAAGCCCACAATCCTACCTTTTCCACTTTACAGCGGCGCATGCGTGTCCGCCGCCGCCTCCCGCGCTTCCCTCTAGCAGCGTGCGCTCCCTGTAAGAGGAACGTGCGGGAGGCGGCGGCGGACGCGCTCTGCTTGTCCAGCGCTGCCTCTCGCTTGTCCTCCGGCGGGGATTGGCTGCAGCGGTCACGTGGGAGCGGGGAGAGGTGAGTTTTCGGGGCTTTGTGGGGGGTTTCACACAGCGGGGCACCCCCGATCGGGGTGCCCCACTGAAGTGGACCAAAACCCAGGATAGTCAAAATTTGTAAATGGGGGAAAACATCATGGCAGTCATTGAAGGATGAAACCATTGTACGGTATTTTAAAAAATGTGTCATTAGCAATGCCTTGATGATGAATGATTAAGATAGCGAAGAAAGTGATACCAGTTATTGTGAGAAACTGCGTTTCATAAATTCTGAAGCTAGAGATGATCAGGTCTTGGGGTTCCCAGAAACTAGAAGAGTACTTATTCTCATTTGTTAATGAAAGCATTGATGGTTCCTAATACTGCTGCTGACTGCTGTTCACTTTACATTATTGAAATATTGTTCTAGTATATTTTATGAAATATTTTAGCAACTCTATTTGGTTCAGAATATTTTTTTATTTACCTCATCTAAATCCTAGGTCTGTCCTTAAAGGAGCACTGTCATGAAATTGTGTAATATTAAAAATCCCTATAAACACGTTGGCTAATAAGAGGAGGGATCACTTACCGTATTTTTCGCCATATAAGACGCACTTATTTTTCCCCAAAAGTGGGGGAAAAATGTCTGTGCGCCTTATCGGGCGAATGTAAAAAAAATTAAAAATAAAAAAACTCACCCGTTCCCGGCTCTCCCTCGTTGTCTGCCAAACTGCGGGAGGCCAGAGGAGCGGCGGGGGCTCTGTCCCGGTCCCGCCGCTGCGATCGCTGTCTTTTCAGGCAGCGATGGCAGCGGCGGGGCCAGAGACAGAGCCCCTGCCGCTCCTCCATCTGCTGCCTCTTCCAGGCTCAGAGCACACGCGAGCACGAAGGACCTTCGTGCTCGCATGTGCCCAGGAACAGCAGATGGAGGAGCGGCAGGGGCTCTGTCTCTGGCCCCGCCGCTGTCATCGCTGCCTAAAAAGACAGCGGTTGCAGCGGCAGGGCGGGGACAGAGCCAGCTCGTGAATGGGGTGGGCGTGGCCTGCGCTGAGGCTGCGGCGCAGGCCACGCCCACCCCATTCACGGAGCCGGCCGCTCAGCGCAGAGGTGTCAGCGGACAAGTGAGTTTAACTTTTTTTTTTATATACATGGCGCCTGCCTATACTAATGGGGGGAGGGGGTGGGAATGGAGGGAGAGGGGCCACACAGCCTATTCTAATGGGGGGAGAGGGGCCACACAGCCTATACTAATGGGGGGAGGGGGATGCCACACAGCCTATGGGAATGGGGAGAGAGGGATGCCACACAGCCTATGGGAATGGGGGGAGGGGGATGCCACACAGTCTATGGGAATGGGGAGAGGGGGATGCCACACAGCCTATGGGAATGGGGGGAGGGGGATGCCACACAGCCTATGGGAATGGGGAGAGAGGGATGCCACACAGCCTATGGGAATGGGGGGAGGGGGATGCCACACAGCCTATGGGAATGGGGAGAGGGGGATGCCACACAGCCTATGGGAATGGGGGGAGGGGGATGCCACACAGCCTATGGTAATGGGGAGAGAGGGATGCCACACAGCCTATGGGAATGGGGGGAGGGGGATGCCACACAGCCTATGGGAATGGGGAGAGGGGGATGTCACACAGCCTATGGGAATGGGGGGAGGGGGATGCCACACAGCCTATGGGAATGGGGAGAGGGGGATGCCACACAGCCTATGGGAATGGGGGGAGGGGGATGCCACACAGCCTATGGGAATGTGGAGAGGGGGATGTCACACAGCCTATGGGAATGGGGGGAGGGGGATGCCACACAGCCTATGGGAATGTGGAGAGGGGGATGTCACACAGCCTATGGGAATGGGGAGAGGGGGATGCCACACAGCCTATGGGAATGGGGAGAGGGGGATGCCACACAGCCTATGGGAATGGGGAGAGGGGGATGCCACACAGCCTATGGGAATGGGGGGAGGGGGATGCCACACAGCCTATGGGAATGGGGAGAGGGGGATGCCACACAGCCTATGGGAATGGGGGGAGGGGGATGCCACACAGCCTATGGGAATGGGGAGAGGGGGATGCCACACAGCCTATGGGAATGGGGAGAGGGGATGCCACACAGCCTATGGGAATGGGGAGAGGGGGATGCCCCACAGCCTATGGGAATGGGGAGAGGGGGATGTCACGCAGCCTATGGGAATGGGGGGAGGGGGATGCCACACAGCCTATGGGAATGGGGAGAGAGGGATGCCACACAGCCTATGGGAATGGGGAGAGGGGGATGCCACACAGCCTATGGGAATGGGGGGAGGAGGATGCCACACAGCCTATGGGAATAGGGGGAGGGGGATGCCACACAGCCTATGGGAATGTGGAGAGGGGGATGTCACACGGCCTATGGGAATGGGGAGAGGGGGATGCCACACAGCCTATGGGAATGGGGAGAGGGGGATGCCACACAGCCTATGGGAATGGGGAGAGGGGGATGCCACACAGCCTGTGGGAATGGGGGGAGGGGGATGTCACACAGCCTATGGGAATGGGGAGAGGGGGATGCCACACAGCCTATGGGAATGGGGAGAGGGGGATGCCACACAGCCTATGGGAATGGGGAGAGGGGGATGCCACACAGCCTATGGGAATGGGGAGAGGGGGATGCCACACAGCCTATGGGAATGGGGGGAGGGGGATGCCACACAGCCTATGGGAATGGGGAGAGGGGGATGCCACACAGCCTATGGGAATGGGGGGAGGGGGATGCCACACAGCCTATGGGAATGGGGAGAGGGGGATGCCACACAGCCTATGGGAATGGGGGGAGGGGGATGCCACACAGCCTATGGGAATGGGGAGAGGGGGATGCCACACAGCCTATGGGAATGGGGAGAGAGGGATGCCACACAGCCTATGGGAATGGGGAGAGGGGGATGCCACACAGCCTATGGGAATGGGGAGAGGGGGATGCCACACAGCCTATGGGAATGGGGAGAGGGGGATGCCACACAGCCTATGAGAATGGGGAGAGGGGGATGCCACACAGCCTATGGGAATGGGGAGAGGGGGATGCCACACAGCCTATGGGAATGGGGGGAAGGGGATGCCACACAGCCTATGGGAATGGGGAGAGGGGGATGCCACACAGCCTATGGGAATAGGGGGAGGGGGATGCCACACAGCCTATGGGAATGGGGAGAGGGGGATGCCACACAGCCTATGGGAATGGGGAGAGGGGGATGCCACACAGCCTATGGGAATGGGGGGAGGGGGATGCCACACAGCCTATACTAATGGGGGGAGGGGGATGCCACACAGCCTATACTAATGGGGGGAGGGGGATGCCACACAGCCTATGCTAATGGGGGGAGGGGGATGCAACACTGCCTATGGGAATGGGGGGAGGGGGGATGCCACACAGCCAATGGGAATGAGGGGAGAGGGGGATGCCACGCAGCCAATGGGTATATGGGGAATGGGAGGGGGGGATGCCACACTGGATATACGGGGAATGGGGTGGGGGCATGCTACACTGTCTATGGAATGGGGGCATCCCACATGGCCTATGGGAATGGGATAGGGGAATGCCACACTGTCTGTAATGGTGCGTTTTTGGTTTCAAATATATTTTTTCTTATTTTCTTCCCCCAAATCCTAGGTGCGTCTTATAGGGCGAAAAATACGGTATACACCTGAACTGAATAAAACTCCCACCATAATAAAATCTAGGGGTGACAGCTTTAATCTTCCAGGAGTGACAGAGCCTGTCCTTTTCCTTCCATTAAAAGAAAGGAAAACAAGCCTGGCTGGATATTTCTTGAGGCCAGGTATATACGTGACCCCTCCCCCACCATCCAGCATATTTATTTGAGTTTTTATCATTGGGCCATTTTTTTTGTGATGGTGCTCATTTAAAATACAGTCATAATAAATAGATATTTGCTATATTCTGTATTCAGAGTTATTTTTAGTAGAGCAAGTTATTGCTCAGAAAACACTCCCTATTAAAAGTGAAAAGCTGAGAATTTGATTATTATCATATTTGTTTACCTGATTGCGAAGTTTGAGAAAAAAAACGATGAAAAACCCAGTTGTGCAACTAAAATGTACATTTCCTGCTACTAATTGCATGTTATTAATTAATTGGGGTGGAAGTAACTAAAAATAAATATGTGAAAGTAGAAAAAGCTATAAAGAAATACATTATCTATGATAACAACTATGATACTGTACACCCTAACCAAACAATCATTAGTAAAGTACGTTAAATATATTTTCTTGGCACAGCAAGTACTGTAAATGAGTTCTTTTTAGTTAATTGAAGTTGATTTATGTGTGTTCTTTTAAGTTTTTAACCTAATACAGTGACATACTGTAGTTAATGCTTTCCTTGTAAGCACAATTAGAAAATAATATATAAATATATACATATTTCAAATGCAGCACAGACAATACATTCATTTAAGCCCATTTATACACATTAGTAACACACCATGTGGGAGAAAGACTAGGGCTACCACAAGCTCCCCTTGGCAATATTTTTTATATTAAATCTCTAATGACCCCTCAATATCTTTGCAAAATATGCACAAAAGTCCAGGCTCTGATGCTATAGTACGAATAGTTATTTATTTGCTAAATGAGAGCCCAATGTTTAATGTTCCTTAGATACAAGGTAGCCGAGTTGCATTTCAACAGCTCCATACATCATTTACTTTATATACCCTAACATCTCACAACAGGATGCTACTGATGAAAAGCCATACGAAAGGCACAAAGCTCTATCAACAGAGTTGCAATGATGCCACATTTGTAAAAAAGAAACTATTTACTTGAAACACTTTCACTATTTACAAAATGTTTTAACGACTTGCAGTGCGTTCAATCATTTGGGATTTGAAGTATTTTATAGAAGTATTTTATAGATAGCTAAAATGATAGCTATCTAGAATAAATAAAGTAGCAGGCAATGTGTTCTTTGTATGTCTCCTAGATTATAAGAGGATCAAAACCTGGGATTTTCACTATCCAGGATTTTGTTCCTCCTCCCTGGGGCATCCTGATTTGGTTTGGCCCATTGTCTGAAACCCTGTCACCTTTCTGGCAATTTCACAGCGTATGCTGGGGCCGCTGGACAATCACCGGCTTGCATTCTGTTCAGCTTTTACTATGCCTCTCTGAGCTGAGAGTGGCAAGTAAAGCTGAATGGAGGGTGCACCCCAGGCCACAACCCTGCTCCTCTGCATACCCGTGCCACAACCCTGCTCTTCTGCATACCCATGCCAGTCATTCATAAATATTCAGAAATACCTCAGCTAAAGGTATAATGGGGATGCGGCCTAACCTAACCCTAAGATGTATACCAGGTGATTTTCAGGGATACACACAGCAGGGCATCCTACCAAGTCTATAGTCTTGTAAACTCTAGGCCGGTGGTTGCTTCTCTTTATGTGCTGCATATACATTCATTATTCTATCATTTTTACAAAGATTAAAAATAATCAATGTTTTTTGAACAATTAATTATGTGTTACTTTGCTGTCTGCAAACAGGCACATATATATCATAGGGCCCCTACCTGCTACAGAATGTACACCAGGAGCCAGCATACATATTTACCTAGCCATCCATGCCGCCTTGGCCCCCTTTCATTCCGCCCTGCGTGTGCCGCTGACTTTATCGCTGGCCTGAGTGTTCCACTGCCTTCAGCGCCACTCGCTTCCTAGACCGGCCAATTGGGTTATGTACACCATTTTTTGAGATCGTTACAAAGATTGTTGCAAACAGTATCTCTTTTAGACTGTGACTTCCCTATACTATATTTTTAATAATGCGATAGGTGCCGGGGGGGGCATCCAGATCGCTGGAGTAATACAACCCCACAACCCCCACTTTCTCTCACTTGCACCACAATCTTCCAGTGTAATGCGCTTTTCTGCCTGCCAGTGGAAATATCTGCCATGGCCAATAGTGGTGCCACATTGCGCCAGGGGAGAGCGGTGCAATTGAGTGGTACGGGGGCTCCGGTGGTGTATGTGGAGAACAGGGCTCTATCAATTTTTATACTCCCCCCCCCCACAATTGTCACAATGTACTCCAGCGCCCATTTTGTAGAAAGTAAGTGTTGGACTACTTTGAAGGACATCAGTGGTCATAAGCTAATACACGTTACATGCTTATACACAGTTGGAATTTCAATTTTTTTTTACAAATTTTGGAAATTTACAAGTTTTGTCAAGACAATTGGTTGTTGACTGCTAGGTGTTTATTGTGATAATTGCACCCTCTAATCAGGAATGATCTGACTCTTTGATGAGAACCAAGAGCAATTTCACCACACAGGCGAACCAAGCATTCCACTCAATATTTATACACTGTCACCACTTTAAAAATAACAATATTCTGGTAAACTAGTCTGGGTCACTACTGTCCAGGAGACAGTCATGCTAAACTTGTATTTTACTTAAAAAAAGAGTCGAAGCCCACCCACCCGCCATGTCCCCCTGCCTCCCATCCACGAAGCTGGGGTGATGCTACTATATTGCCAATGCCTACGTTTAAAAAAAATTACATCTTTTTTTGCTGGCATGGCTGGTCTAAAATCTGCCAGATGACGTGACAAACCCACTGGCCTCATTCCCTACTTCCCACTAGTCTTTTTGCGGCTTGCTTCCCTTTAACTGAGGTGTGCTCCTGCTGGGTTTTTGTACCAGTAAGACCTGGTCCCTGTGAGCCTTATTTGGTCACTGCTGAAAGTGAGGCTAAAATAAGCTGACCATTTTTTCAGAGGGACAAATCTGGAGTATTTAAATTTAAAACTGACCTACAATCAAAAAAATCAAAGCTCTTAAACATGCATGGCAGTGGCCATCTTGCCACACATGAGAAACCTGCTTCTGAAAAACTGAGTCCCTTAGTTAAAATTGCCTTATAGCTCTGTGCAATCATTAATTATTTCTAGCCAGATATAGTAAGCCTTCAGCTGTAATGACTCATCATTGCTTTGCTAACAGCTGAAATCTTCTAAATACATTGTATCCTCTGACTGAATACTTTTGTGGAAGCTGCGGCCATAGAGAAACATTGTAACAGCTTCCCTCACACAAATTTTCTTTGCTACATTAGCCATTTAATCAGTATTTGTGTGTGTGAAAAAATTACAGGCAAGCATCTCCTTGTTTCTGAGGCATATATCTCTCACAATTTGGTGTGAATTGCTGCTGGCAAAGCGACCCCCTAATTTTCATGTGTAAGCAGGACTATCAATTGTGTGGCAAGATGGCTGCCCCCATGTAAATCAAGAGTGAATAATCTTCATGCCATTTCACAACATCTTCATGGAGTTAAGCACTCTCAAACGGCTTATGCCACTAATCATAAGACGGAAAGCAATTTACTAAATTTTTAAGGTTAAATTTCAATTGCGAAAACATTGTAAGATGTATGACCACAGTATTGTCACTTCTGAATATTAATATTACCAATTCACAAAGTTGTCCCATGATCAGTTTAGGCCAATAACCACTGATATCATGTTTTACTTCAAAAAAGGCAAAAGAAAAAATCATTTAGATTCTAGGTCGGCCCCTGGTGGGCTTTGTTTTGCTTTAAGTTTGACAGTCAGTGTATATTTTTAGTTCCCTGGAGCGAGTTTTACATAGTATGTAAGGCTAAATAAAGGCTTTAGTCCATCCAGTTCAGCCTGATTATCTCCTTCCAGTGGTCTAGTAGCCATAGCTGGTAATGTTATTACATGCCAGGAAGGCATCCAGGCCACTTTTGAACTATTTTAGTATATTCTTCATAACTACCTCCTCTTGTAGAGAGTTCCATTGTCACAATACTCTTACAAAGAAGAATCTCCTTCTATGTCGGTGGAGAAAACGCCTTTCCTCTAACCTTAGTGGGTTATGGCTACACTTCGGGGTATAAATAGATTGTGGGATAGATCTCTGTATTGACCCTGAAAATATTTATACATAGTTACAGGGCCAGCGCCAGCACAGGGCAAACCTGGGCAATGCCAGGGCCCCTGCCATCTTCAGGGGCCAAGTCAGGCTCACACTTGTCCATGGTATTATTTTACAGAGGTCCTGAACCACCGAATGACGGGTGTTGTGTGCAGACCTACTCATGGCTGGCCTCAGCAACAGGGGATAAACAGCAACAATGGAGAAGGTAGAATGGAATGGAGGGCAATTGATGGAAGCTCAGAAGGTGGCGAGAACCAGGTGACAACTGACAGCAATGATTAAGTCTTTAGTGGCAGAGCAAGCAGTAAGAGTTGAATGGTGCTTGGTGGCAGTAAAGAATGCAATAAGGACTAGAGGGCAATTGGTGGCTATAGAGAACGCAATTAGGACTGGAGAGCGATCAGCAGCAGAAGATGACCCATTTATGACAGCTGTGAAAGATGACATCATGTGACTACTTTGGGGCCCACTAAGACTCCTTTGCCCAAGGGCCCCCACATACCTAGAGCCAGTCCTGCATAGTGTCAGGAACCGCTTACCTGATCCCCGTTCCAGCGACGTCTCCAGGCGGCCAGCTGCAGCTGTCACTGTGCGGCGGCCGCGCCGAGCGGCGTCGGCTCGAGCAGCGTCGGCTCGAGCGGCGCCCAGCTCAGCCACGCCCCCCGCTTCCTCCTCCAGGAGACGTGCTCGCGCGCGGCCGCGAGCACGTGTCTGTTATGCCCTCCGGCGGCGCTGTGCGGCACGCACCCGCCGGAGGATCAATTAAAGGGTTAATGAATCCTAGGGGATTGAGAGCTTCGCCCTCTTCTGCTCTGCAGCCAATTACCCTTGGAATCCTATGTGCTCCAATCAGTACACTGCTTCCCTCAGACCTGTTCCTATAAAGGCAATTCCCTCTCAGTTGTGAATTGCCTGTGATAGCGCTCAGAACCCTGTGTTACCTACTCCTGTGAAGTCTAGCCTGTTGCCGATTTGATTGTACGACCATTCTCGATCCTGAATCCTTGTTGCCGACCTCTGCCTGAATTGATGCCTCTCGATCCTGAATCCTTGTTGCCGACCTTTGCCTGAACTGCCGCTTCTAGATCCTGATCCCCAGTTGCTGACCTCTGCCTGAACCCCGACTACGTCTTGCCTGACCCCTGGTGCCGCTACGATCTCTGCCTTCCCGTTATCGACCTATTGCCTGTCTCTGGACTTCCGTCACTCACGCTCTTGCTATTGGTTCTCCAGTCCTCCCACATATAAGCTTACATCCTTTGAGCCATTAAGTCCTGGGGGCAACCGATCCCGGGTAGGCGTATCTTGCGTCCCGGCAAGCGGGGGCTCCTACAGGTGAAGCTGGCTGTGGAGATTGGGGGTTGTGAGCTTATTAAGAGGGCTGGAGTTACCCCGAGCGTGACACATAGTTATTAGATCACCCCTCAGGTGTCTCTTTTACAAACTAAATAAACCAAACTTTGATAATCTTTCAGGGTACTCTAGTCCCCACACCAGAACTGTACACAATACTTCATATGGGGTCTGACCAGTGACTTGTACAGGGGTAAAATGATGCTCTGGTCATGGACACCTATGTCCCTCTTGATGCACCCCATGATCTTGTTTGCTTCGGCATCTGCAGTCTGGCATTGATTACTACAGTTTTGTGTTAATGTGCCTTTTGTGGTAATTACTTTACACAGCTTAGCATCATCTGCAAAGATTCAGACTGTACTCTTTAATCTGTCATTAATATATATATTGAAGAGAATTGGGCCTAGGACTGACCCTTGTGATACTCCACTAGTAACAGTGACCCAATCTGAGTGTGTACCATTGATAACCACCCTCTGCTTCCGATCATTAAGCCAATTTCTCACCCATCTGCACACACTTTCCCCTAGTCCAAGCATTCTCATCTTTTGTACCAGTCTATGTGACACAGTATGAAATGCTTTATAAAAGTCAAGATATATGATATCAAATAACTCCCCCTGATCCAATCTTGAACTTATCTTCTCATAAAAGCTGATTAGGATTGTCTGGCAGGAGCAATTCCTCATAAATCCATGCTGGCATGGAGTAATAAGGTCATCTTCACCGAGATACTCCAGGATAAAATCCCTTAGAAAACCTTTAAACAGTTTGCTCACCACAGATGTTAAACTGGTCTGTAGTTCCCAGGTTCCCCTTTAGACTCCTTTTTGAATATTGGCACCACATTTTATAAGTGCCAATCCCTTGTAACAGCCCCTGTAATTATTGAATCTTTAAATATTGGAAATAATGGCTTATATTTGTTAATATGTACACATGCATTTAATAAAAATAATAATCCCTCTTCTTTGACACCTAGAGCCCAATCTATAAATTCAACATTCTGTGCTACTTTGCATCACTTTGTGTTTTTATGGCACTGTTATCTTTCCATAACTGTATATTCATGCACAATTGGGTTGATTCAAAGAAACATGTAACAGCTTGGATTTTGCTCACGATCATCCTATTTTTTACGTCCGCTCGTGCGTTCGTATGAACTTGCGAGTGATTCAATAAGCAAATACGTTTCTATCCTAAAAGATACGTCCGTTCGTATGATATCTCCCGAACTTGCCTCAGTCAGTTGGCAATCGTAAAAATCACGTTCATGTGCTCACCTGTTGCGGCGGCAGCCTGTTTTGTCGGCGGCTTCCATCGTCCAGCTCTTCCAATTACTTGCGTTTGCCTCTGGTTTTCATTGGTTTTTGGCCTCTTAGATTCGTGCGTTCGTATGTTTATAAGATCTTGCGCATGCGCACCCTCAACCAGAAACTTACATAAACCCCGTAGCGGCTGCATCCAACTTCATTTCTCGGTCCCTTAAACTTACCTAAACCCCTTAGCGCCTGCATCCAACTTCATTTCTCGGTCCCTCAAACTTACCTAAACCCCTTAGCGCCTGCATCCAACTTCATTTCTCGGTCCATAAAACTTACCTAAACCCCTTAGCGCCTGCATCCAACTTCATTTCTCGGTCCCTTAAACTTACCTAAACCCCGTAGCGCCTGCATCCAACTTCATTTCTCGGTCCCTTAAACTTACCTCAACCCCGTAGCGCCTGCATCCAACTTCATTTCTCGGTCCATAAAACTTACCTAAACCCCTTCGCGCCTGCATCCAACTTCATTTCTCGGTCCATAAAACTTACCTAAACCCCTTAGCGCCTGCATCCAACTTCATTTCTCGGTCCCTTAAACTTACCTAAACCCCGTAGCGCCTGCATCCAACTTCATTTCTCGGTCCCTTAAACTTACCTCAACCCCGTAGCGCCTGCATCCAACTTCATTTCTCGGTCCATAAAACTTACCTAAACCCCTTCGCGCCTGCATCCAACTTCATTTCTCGGTCCATAAAACTTACCTAAACCCCGTAGCGCCTGCATCCAACTTCATTTCTCGGTCCCTTAAACTTACCTAAACCCCTTAGCGCCTGCATCCAACTTCATTTCTCGGTCCATAAAACTTACCTAAACCCCGTAGCGCCTGCATCCAACTTCATTTCTCGGTCCCTTAAACTTACCTAAACCCCTTAGCGCCTGCATCCAACTTCATTTCTCGGTCCATAAAACTTACCTAAACCCCGTAGCGCCTGCATCCAACTTCATTTCTCGTTCCCTTAAACTTACCTAAACCCCTTAGCGCCTGCATCCAACTTCATTTCTCGGTCCCTTAAACTTACCTAAACCCCGTAGCGGCTGCATCCAACTTCATTTCTCGGTCCATAAAACTTACCTAAACCCCTTAGCGCTTGCATCCAACTTCATTTCTCGGTCCATAAAACTTACCTAAACCCCTTAGCGCCTGCATCCAACTTCATTTCTCGGTCCCTCAAACTTACCTAAACCCCTTAGCGCCTGCATCCACCTTCATTTCTCGGTCCCTTAAACTTACCTAAACCCCGTAGCGCCTGCATCCAACTTCATTTCTCGGTCCCTTAAACTTACCTAAACCCCGTAGCGCCTGCATCCAACTTCATTTCTCGGTCCCTTAAACTTACCTAAACCCCGTAGCGCCTGCATCCAACTTCATTTCTCGGTCCCTTAAACTTACCTAAACCCCTTAGCGCCTGCATCCAACTTCATTTCTCGGTCCATAAAACTTACCTAAACCCCGTAGCGCCTGCATCCAACTTCATTTCTCGTTCCCTTAAACTTACCTAAACCCCTTAGCGCCTGCATCCAACTTCATTTCTCGGTCCCTTAAACTTACCTAAACCCCGTAGCGGCTGCATCCAACTTCATTTCTCGGTCCATAAAACTTACCTAAACCCCTTAGCGCTTGCATCCAACTTCATTTCTCGGTCCATAAAACTTACCTAAACCCCTTAGCGCCTGCATCCAACTTCATTTCTCGGTCCCTCAAACTTACCTAAACCCCTTAGCGCCTGCATCCACCTTCATTTCTCGGTCCCTTAAACTTACCTAAACCCCGTAGCGCCTGCATCCAACTTCATTTCTCGGTCCCTTAAACTTACCTAAACCCCGTAGCGCCTGCATCCAACTTCATTTCTCGGTCCCTTAAACTTACCTAAACCCCGTAGCGCCTGCATCCAACTTCATTTCTCGGTCCCTTAAACTTACCTAAACCCCTTAGCGCCTGCATCCAACTTCATTTCTCGGTCCATAAAACTTACCTAAACCCCGTAGCGCCTGCATCCAACTTCATTTCTCGTTCCCTTAAACTTACCTAAACCCCTTAGCGCCTGCATCCAACTTCATTTCTCGGTCCCTTAAACTTACCTAAACCCCGTAGCGGCTGCATCCAACTTCATTTCTCGGTCCATAAAACTTACCTAAACCCCTTAGCGCTTGCATCCAACTTCATTTCTCGGTCCATAAAACTTACCTAAACCCCTTAGCGCTTGCATCCAACTTCATTTCTCGGTCCATAAAACGTCACCAAACCACATAATGTACATCTGTCTTTATTTTTTTTAGTGTGTATGTAATTTTGTGTGTAGTTGTTTTTTGTTGCGCATATTAGAAAAGACACATTTATGAAGGCTTAAAATATTTTTTTATTTCAATATTAATTTTTTAAAATGTCCTATATTTTTTATAAATTTTTAAAATTTGTAGTTAGTTTTTTTACTAACTTTTTTTACTTAAATAGTTATCTGGGAAACAATTTTTTTTTTGTTTTTTTTTCTTTTTTGTAAGTAAAATTTTTTGTTGAACATTTAAAACATATAAAATTTTTTTAAAATACAGTAAAATGTATAAAAAAATTTTAACAAAGTAGCCAGGACCAAGGGCACTATTCATCCTCCTCTTCTTCATCTGTTGGCCCCAACGTCGCCTGTATGGCCAGCAGCTCGGCCACCAACTCCTGGATCCTTTTTTTTTTCTCTGCCTTGGTTTTTGGCATAATCCCTGTAAGCAATAGAGAAAAAAACCTAAATAGGAGTACCAGACCGGTTGGTATGCTGTAAATAGATTTGTGGTTAATCCAATACATGTAAATGCATGACATATGTCATTCTTCCAAGGGCTAAAGTTAATGCATTTCCAACAGGTAAGTATTTAAACTCCTTAAACCGGACCTTCAACATTATTTAATGACAACCAATACCTATTTCTAAATGATTATGCACCAGATCAAAGTACAGTTTTGACGTTTATGGCTTGCAGCGCCGCCATCTGAACTCTGAAGCCTAACAATTAATGAGGAGTGGAGAGTTGGATAAAGTACAGGGGAGTACGTTACAGTGGTGCGTTGACAATCCAGAGCATAGCTGGGTTGAGGGAAAGGTCATCAATCCCACAATGCATGCCAGGACCTTACTTTTTACAATCTGTATCCCATGCTGCCTGTAAATATTGCGCCTTCCATATTCCGCAATATGGGCTGTTTTCACGCTCCTAACATGCATTAGATGGCTGAAGTCTGTTTTTCTATGTTTCCAATCTGTAGGTACAGTGTGTTGCCTAATTATTAGCTATGTTCTTAATACGAGTTAGGGTCCGCTTTAAGCTAAAGAAGTGGCCACATGAAAGTGTTAACTACACATTGGCTACGCCTTTAGTTATGTGTGTGTTATTAGCTTACAAAACATTAATCTGAATCATGGCATGGAGACTTACGGAGTTGGTGGCCGACAGATGGCTGGTTGGGGCCAACAGGCTGCCCTTGGTCCTGGCTCTGCTGTGAAGAAGTCCCTGGAGAAACATGTGACATTTGGTTAGTATTTGTAGAGAGTCACTATCCCCAACATATCTGGCTCCCAGTCTGGCTGACATCACTCACCTTCGCCAGGATCGACTTCAAGCATCTCTGCTGCCTCCTCCTCCACTATCTCACCCGCTCCTGAAGCTTCTACAAATACATAATAAAGGATAACTTAGTTTTTGGCCTGACATGTATATCTTTGTGCCTATACATGAAGAGTGACATACCAGAGCCTTCCCCATGCGTGGCCAGGTATGACTCCACGCCCACGCGCCTTGGCCCCTCCTCTGTGGTAAGGTCCAGGGGCTGGTCTGAGGAGGCCACAGAGGAGGGGTAGGTCCGTCGCCCGGGAGATCCACCACCTTCACTCACAGATGCAGAGTCATGCAGCACTGGTCGGCCTGTACGTCTCCGGGTGCGGCGAATTCTGAAATCCATTTCCAACACTACCAAAGAAAAGTCATTATAAATAAAGGCATAACTTAGACATTTGGAACATATAACATGCAATTGCTTGGTACTTACTTGGGAAATGGATCCCAAAAAACCTCCGCACCCGGGGCATGTGCAGACGCTTCAGGTCCGACCAATGCTGCATTATCTGGGTGTGAGTGAAGGTGGTGCTGGTCACACGGTGGATCTCGGCGATGATCTCCCGGGCGATGTCCCTTTTCTCGCACACATTGGGCGCGAAGTCATACCGGCGCTGAAGCATGATCTGAAAAACATAATGGACACAGAGCTTTTACTTTTACACACAGACCCATATGTGTTGCATCACAAGTTGAGTATTTAATGTCATTAACACACACATTTCGAATGGCCGCCATTTTTGGGGAGTGCCTTAAAGAGGACGTTGACTGTGATTGACAGTCTGGTCTTATGTTATATGTATCACACACCATGTACATACAGATAATAGCCAACATCAAGAATCAGGCCACCTGCATCTATGGCATGTTAGGATGTTTTAAAGATCCAAGATGTAGCCTAATGCTTAGGCTTTTGGACCACGTGTGTGGCTTCCCGTTGTGTTTTTATGGCTTAGGAAAACAGTGTTCCGCAAACATCCGCATCAAGGTCCGAGACAGGCCAGGTTTGACAGCTCGCCCCGCTACTCCACAGGTTAATTAACTGTTGCTAAGCCGGAGCAATTGGCCGAATTAGGACATCAGCATAGACAGGTGAAAACGTGGCCAGGCTCGGCCCTTGAGGATGAAGTGTGAGGAGCCAGTGATTAAACATTAAGAGACCCCAAACTAGTTCCCAACGCATCATTTACATTTAGGCCATCATTGACTATTCTATTAAAATGCACAGGCAGCCACTTACCAGCATGAGGATCTCTTCCTGTTGACGGGTGAAGATAGTGGGCGCCATCTTTAGTCTTCTTCCAGGCAGCAGATAAGTGAAACCCCAGCGGTTTCCTGGTTCCGCTCGAACGTACGTTCGTACGAGCGCGTAGTCGTGCGCATAGGCGTCACACGCTGGGCTCATTATTTAAAGGTCCTTTCCCCCCAAGCTCATTCTCTTTGAGCATTTCTGTACGATGGCACCAAAAAAGGCGATCAGCAAGCGACCCCAGGCAAGCAAGACCGCGGAGGGCCCCACCACAAGGTCCCAGCAAGCTGGCCGAAAACTGAGAGGCAAGACTCCCACCTCGGCCCCACCAAGGGATCCTGGACCCTCAGGTACCAAAAAAAGGGGCCCCAAGCCCCGTGCCCCTGCAGCCAAGAAGCTGGCAACTGCAGCACCCACCACCTCTGCCCCCAGAACAGGCAGCACAAGTGAGACCACACCGGCCATGCCTTCAAGTAGGGCAGTTCGGAAACCCATGCCCCGCAGCAGGGCCCGAAGCCCATCCAGGGCCAGAAGAACCCCATCCAGGGCCAGAAGCCCATCCAGGGCCAGAAGCCCCTACAGGGCCCGAACCCCATCCAGGGCCAGAAGAACCCCATCCAGGGCCAGAAGCCCAGCCAGGGCCAGAAGCCCCTACAGGGCCCGAACCCCATCCAGGGCCAGAAGAACCCCATCCAGGGCCAGAAGCCCAGCCAGGGCCAGAAGCCCCTACAGGGCCCGAACCCCATCCAGGGCCAGAAGAACCCCATCCAGGGCCAGAAGCCCCTACAGGGCCCGAACCCCATCCAGGGCCAGAAGAACCCCATCCAGGGCACGAAGCCCCTACAGGGCCCGAACCCCATCCAGGGCCAGAAGAACCCCATCCAGGGCCAGAAGCCCCTACAGGGCCCGAACCCCATCCAGGGCCAGAAGAACCCCATCCAGGGCACGAAGCCCCTACAGGGCCCGAACCCCATCCAGGGCCAGAAGAACCCCATCCAGGGCCAGAAGCCCCTACAGGGCCCGAACCCCATCCAGGGCCAGAAGAACCCCATCCAGGGCCAGAAGCCCCTACAGGGCCCGAACCCCATCCAGGGCCAGAAGCCCCTACAGGGCCCGAACCCCATCCAGGGCCAGAAGAACCCCATCCAGGGCCAGAAGCCCCTACAGGGCCCGAACCCCATCCAGGGCCAGAAGCCCCCGACCTGGCACCAGCCGGGAACAGAGCCCCCGACCTGGCACCAGCCGGGAACCTAGCCCCCCAAGAGGGCCCCGAATTGCAACCATGACCACATCTACACCTGGAAGTTCGGTGGCCAGCCACGCAAGAACACCCAGTCCCTTGGCCAGTCCAGTCCAGTCATTGGGAAGCCACCAATCCGGCCATTCCCCTACCCAGCCCCAGGCCATAATGTCACCACATGTGTCTGCACACATGGAGGAGCAGCCAAGCCAACCATCTGGCCGCACATTGCGCCGCGGCCAGTTGAGTGGGAGATTCTCCCATGACCAAAATATGGCATTGGCTAGTGGCCTTACATTATACTATGACGAGCTATATGGGAGCAAATCCAAACACACCACCAAGCAGCGCAAGATGGAATTGTTTGAAACCATCCTCCGACAAGTAAATGCAGCGGGGGAAGAGAGGAAAGATGTGTCCCAAATTCAGAAGAAAATCTCTGATCTGAAGTATGCTGTACGGCAAAAAGAAATTAAAAGGCATAATTACAGGTAAATAAATGTTTTCGCTAAATATAATGTTTGGGATGTGCTGTATGCCCCTTTTCTGAGTACCAAACGATTTTCTCTTTTCAGCATGAAAACTGGAGGTGGCTTTCCATCTAAATTGGAGTTTACCCCTGCTGAGGAGATTGTGCTTGGACTTCTCCATCCGGTCGCGGTCGGTGGACATGCTGGTCTAAGGGACACAGACTCCCCGACCCGTACCCACGGTGAGTACTCTTAAATCTGCATGTTTGCCTGTTTGCTAAATAATCTACAGTTCACTAGTAACAAGATAACGGGATGCCCCTATGGTTTGCCTTGCTTGGCCTCGCACTACTGTGGCTGTTTGTGTCCTCTTTTGGTCCCTGGGAATCACACATTTAGGCCCACAGCCATTATGGCAAAGATCAAATGTCCAATTGGATTGTTAAAGTCATGAAGTTTCGCAAGATAAGTGAGATATTTTGAATCAATCACAAAACACACATCATTATGTATGGGTTGCCTTTTGGTTGTGTGAGTTGTGTTTGAGTTAACAATTTAATTAGCCACCCACAAACATATGTGACCAAGAGCAGCGAGACTCAACTGGCGGCCCGGGGTCCCAATGCGGGCCTTGCCACCACATTCAAGGACCCCTGCCCAGACAGCCCTGCACTCAGTTACTTCTGTGTTGACGTGCTCAGAGCTGCCCCCTTGATCGGCCATGTAGTGGTTGGTCTCCTGCCCAATGTCATGGCTCCCTGAAACATAGCATTGCAATATGAAGTACTGCACAGGAAGTGGCATTGCAAGGTACACAGTAACTTATTTAAATTTTCACTGGCCACAATCGTGTCCCGCTGCCCCTGCTCTGGCCCATGTGCCCCAGTCCCCCCATGCCCCCCCCCCACATAAGCCCCATACATTTGTAACAGATTGGCTCCATCCATCCCATCACCATCAATACGTTAACTCCCCCCTTTAGACATCCAATCCCTGTCCCCTCAGCTCTGGCCCATCCAGCCCAGCAAGGGCAAGCAGCCTTTATTAGTTGGCACTTAGAAATCTCCAGCCCCTCCACCAGTGTCTTTATTTTTAACTAGACACCCCCTGCGTCAGCACCATGGCCAGACATTCACCTCTCACCACATACCTTTAAATGGGCGTTTCAAACAATTGTTTGAGTACCCCGGACCTAGCGAATGGTAGGCTAAATCAAAAAATGTGCCTTGAAAGTTGGATGGTGACTGGGTACACTTCATGACTTAGAACTGAGGTCACTTAGCAGTTTGTCCGAGCCATTGCACCTATGTAAACTTGCGTGGGTTTGAACAAAGGTCACCATTGCTCTAGAGTTGAATAATATTACAAATAGAGCTATATTTGATTACCTATCAAAAAAAAGGTTATGTGTGTGTGTTTACGTGGTATTTTTTTCTCTTCTTCAGCCCAGCATGATCCCTCAGCAAGGGTAAACTCACCCCCCAGTTTGGTTATGCCTACCAGGTCCGTACAGCATCGGAGCCCAGATCAGAGATTTTCGGTAAGTTAATTTAGTAGCATAAATACTAACAAGTGCTTAAGAATGTGTTAAACTGTTGAAATCCTAAATTGGGACGCAAACTTAGCCTTTTTTTTTTTGATATGTCCCTACAGACCCGCACACTCATGGAAGAGATCCAGGACATGGAGGAAGATGATGATGTCTCCGTACAGGGCACGTCGGATGAACTCCCCCTGGGTCCCAATTTGGAACTGCTCGATAATGTTTCTCTGGCCAATCCTCAGCAGCAGAGTGAATCTCCATCCATTGTGCTTGCACATGGGGAGACTGACACTACAGTCCCCAGTGTTCACTCTGCTGCTGAGGATTTGCAAAGCAGGCCGGTTGCTGTTGAGGGTACGACACCACGCGGCAGGGCACGCCCAAGAGCCAGGGTAATTGTGCGGCGGACGCCATTACGCCGCCCCACAATTTCCCAGGGGAGGCAGAGTGCCCTGCTTCAATTATGGACCCAACAAAGGGACTCTTATGACGCCCAGCTCGTTACAGAGCGTGAGCAAAGGCATGCCGACATGGTGAACATCCATACCAGTCTACAGGGCATCCTCGCGGAGTTGCGTACCCTCAACAGCAACGTGGCCAATGCAAGTAATGGCATCCAGTCAGCCATGGCTGAGATGACCAATATGCAGAGAAACATTGTGGAGCAGTTTCAAATTCACAATGCTGCCATGGCCCAGGCTAGGTCCCATTCCCATGGACCTCCACCTGGACCTCCACCTGGGTATTATGGGCAGCCACCCTATTAAGCCATGGGTGTGTGGGACATCTTTTCTCTTAACCCCCACTGTATTTACTTGTCCTTTGAGGTTTCAAACAATCCATTTTGTGTTGCTCGGGCAGGTTGTGTTTTGTATTTGCTCCCATATAGCTCCTTAGAGTAATGCTTAAGGCCACTAGCCAATGCCATAGGTCTATGTGGAGTTTATCTGGCCACTTATGGCTTTACCTATGTATTTGGTTGGTGCTCCTCCTGTTTGCAGACATGTTTGTGTGACATTATGGCCATGCCCAAATATCCCTGGGCACAGGCAATATTAATGACTGGACTAGGCTGGCCTTTGGACTGGGTGTCCTTGTTTGGTTGTGCCACTAACTTCCAGGTGTAGATGTGCTCGATGTTTTTTTTAATGTTATCCATTTGTTACCACAGATGTATGTGGACTGATTTCTGTTAACCACTATAATTTTTCATTTGCTAAGTAAAACAAAAATTTCACTTCCAATACTTGTGGCGTTTTTAGTGGGAAGACTTTTTTAACAGCTTGGCCTAAACCAGATAATTTTGGTTGGAAGAGGTGTAACAATGCACAGCGAAAGCTAAGGAAACTACATGAAATACATTAGGCAACAATTAAGGTCGAAATGTTTTACTTAGAGGTAATGCCACATTAGGGCAAAACAACATATGTTTCCAAAAGGATAACACAGACATACAGAATGGTGAGACAGGGAAAAAAGTTAACTAAAATGCTGGCTGATCAGGTTGGCTCGAACAGATTGGCCAGACTCACTGGGGGGCCCCTCAAAATTCTCGGCTTCATCCTCGACGGCTGAAGAGGGCAGGCTGTCCACATAACGTGGGACACGTTCCATGATGGCAAAATTGTGCAAAACAGCACATGCCATTATAATGTCGATCACTTTCTTGGGATCATATTGCAGGGCCCCCCCAGTATGATCAAGGCAACGAAAACGTGTCTTCAGCAGACCAAAGGCCCTCTCCACAACAGCCCGGGTCTTGCGATGCGCACGGTTATACGCTTCCTGAGAGGCATCCTGGGGCCGCAGCACAGGCGTCATGAGCCAGGGTAGAAGTGGGTACCCGGAATCACCTTAAACAGAGAATTAAATGTAATCAAAATTAAAAAGGCAACACAACCAACACCCAAAATTTAACAGATATCATAATGATGTAAGGTAAAGTGTTCCCAAAAAAATACAGGGCACATTAGGGCCCACAAAAATTGCACTAAGGTATCACCTAAATAAAAATGGCACTTCTATATACCAATTAATTAACAAACATCTGCACGGCCAAGGGTATTTGTATTTTACATATATTTGTAGTTTTCAGACATGTTACAATTAGGATGCTGCGGAGGGACTATCCACATTTCTCTGGAAACTACAATGTATGCAGTTTAAGTCCACTTTGACATTTAACGACCAATAGTCCCAAAGGAGCCAAAGGTCAAAGATCCCTATCCACATTTCTCTGGAAACTACAATGTATGCAGTTTAAGTCCACTTTGACATTTAAAGACCAATAGTCCCAAAGGAGCCAAAGGTCAAAAGATCCTTGGGTATAAACTCCAAACCAATATATTTAGGCACAAGGAACTTACAGACATCCTAACTAAAGGGAAAACATTCTGAAGGCCACAGCGAGACAAGGATTTTTAGGGTAAGTTCCTAATATATGAGCCAAGAAAAATGCAGTTGTACGCTTCTGTAAATTTATCCTTAAAAAACATATCAACAAATACAAGATTAATGCCACATTTAATAACACACAAATAGGACACACTTACCAAGCAGCCATGCCCCCGAAAATTCACCTGCCTCAAATCTCCGAAACAACCCAGATCGCCGGAGGATATAGGAGTCGTGGGACGATCCGGGGTAGCCGGCAAGGACACTCATAAACCGCATATCCGGACCAACCACGGCCTGGACATTAAGTGAGTGTCCCATTTTACGATTCCTTAAGGCAAAAACATACAAAAAGGGTAATTGATATTTGACCCAAACTAATAAATTAACCACAAAACATGTCTGCACTCTATTGGGAAAGACTAATGAAAAGCCGAGATAAAGCAGCTACACAAATGAGGGATAAACAAATATGCTGCCGCAAAGGAAAACAGGTTACATGACACGTTGGGCAACATAATAACCAATCTCAATACCTATATATATACTCGTCGGCTGCCCTAGGTACGAGTGCCACATGTGTGCAGTCAATTGCACCAATAACGTTGGGCATGTCGGCCACATTATAAAACCCAAGCTTAATGGCGTTTCTGGCTGCCATATCATCAGGAAAATAAATATATTTTTGAGTTATGGCAGCCATGCCTTCCAAAAATTTAGATAGTGCGCGGCTCAGCGTAGGCTGTGACATCCCCACGGAGAGGGCACCCAGCCTCTGGAACGAGCCGTTCGCCAAAAATTGCAGGCAGCCAAGCATCTTGGTCATACCTGAAATTGCATGCCCCTTCCTTGTGGTGCGGGCTAACCATGGCCGCAGCTCACTATATAATTTATGGAGGGAAGCGCGATTAAGCCTGGTCAGCTCGAACAGCTCAACATCATTCATGCTATCGATGTTCATGCGACGACGCAGGGGCAATCTGCTCTCAGACATCTCGATCAACTCAATGCCAAAAAGCATAAGCCCTTGATGTGCCACAAACTCGCTCCGCTCCATCCTACTCCCGAGGCCAAATAGCTGCCGGCAAACATTTCGTAAAGCAGCTCTTTAATGGCCTTCAAAACAATTAGCAATCACCTCTCTGAATTGGGCGCAAGCCCATGTGAAGGACGTAAAAAATAGGATCGGACGCAAATAATACGATTTGGACGGGAAAAACACACGAACTAACGCAAATTATACGATTCTCGTACGAAATGCGTATGTTCATATACGTCTATGCGCGAACGATCGTGCGAATACGAAATGGCCAAAAAAAACAGAAAAAATGACAAACACCCACCCAAACTTACGATTCTCGATACGAAATCACTTAACTTTTGCTCTTTGAATCGAGGGGAATGTGTATCCCTATAGTTCAACGTGTGTCAGTGCCTGCTTGTGT
Source organism: Gastrophryne carolinensis (assembly GCA_027917425.1). Lineage (NCBI taxonomy): Eukaryota > Metazoa > Chordata > Amphibia > Anura > Microhylidae > Gastrophryne > Gastrophryne carolinensis. The sequence goes on from CM051234.1 coordinate 397,132,054, forward strand.
AACTATTTTTAACACACAACAGAGGTTGGCGACAGAACTTATAGGCACCAATTTCTTTTGTCTCAGAGGCACTTAGCGTGGGATTTAAGCCTGCCGATTGAAAAAGAAAGGTAGCGACCATTTTGGAGCTTCCTCTCCCAGCATCTCAGCCATGCTGCTGCCTGGATTCAACTGACATAACTGACAATGCACAGTAACAGGAAGCCCAACAGCACTTCCTGTTTGCAGGTGGCCTGCAAATGCAGGAGTTGTTGTTGAAAAAGGTAAATTAATTTTTATATGCAGCAATGCAAATTGCCCCGGTGTGGGAATGCATATGAGCACTGCTTTTTGTGCTTGTCTGGTCTTTATTATTTATTGTTGACTGGACCTTTATTTTTACATTGAACATTGCCTTAAAGTTATTATCCAGGCAGAAATCAAGGCTTGTGGCTGGAGGGTTGTAGTTTAGATTCCAGGCTGGGGCATGACTGAAGTACTTTTGAGCTAACCCCCAACTATTTCCCATTGCCATGTTCCAGGCATGTGTGTTCACTCACTGGTGTGGTTCACTTGTGTGTGTTTTCACTGCACAGATGAGATAAATATGCAGCAACAATTCCTATGTATGCACAAGCGTATTATGGTGATATAAACATATTATTATTATAAGTCTATCAGAAATACCCACAAAATGGAAAGTAACTAAGTGAAAAATGTTTTTATACGGTCACATAGAACTAAGATATAAACAATATTCATATGGTTTTACATTATGATATGCAAAATTAGTGGCAAAATAGCGTTGTAGTTTTTCCTCAGCTTACCTCTAATGATATGTGCATAGTTGCAATAAGAACTTTAGTGTCTCCATCAGACAATTCTTTAAACTCCTTGAGTATGATGTCTTCAATAGTAGAACCTTTTAAAGATACAAGTTATTAATTCACATATTAACACACTGTATATTGGAATTTTGCAGAATTTTTGCAGTTTTGCATGTAACATTATTTATACCCTTAGACCCAGTACGTGTTTCTTTTAATATTTAGTATAACATACACCTTTTTTATGAGTGCTTGTTAAAGGAGCTCTAGTGCAAAAAAAAATAATAATAAAAACCTGTATAATTATCCTAGATTGCATAAAGAGGAGTTACTTATATACCCAGATTGAAAAACAGTTCTGCCAAGCATGGTTTTGCCTTCTATGGAGAGGAAGAAGAATCAGGGTGACAGGTTTCTGACCTACCATTATGATTTTACAGGGGAGAACTCTCAACTTGCCCTGAGCCAACCTTTTGGCCAAAGGCTTTTGCAATGTTTGTGTGTGTAGATGTTTTTTACACAAAGCTTTTGGTACATTTTAGGTTGCGTTATGCTATTTTTGCCCACAGGCAGGCTGCTGTTCTCCATAATACATGATACATAAGTAACGCCTGCTTTTATTATCTAGCCTATCTAGTGTATTGTGATTTTAAGTGAATAGGCGGGAGTGCGCAATTCGGAGAACACCAGCTCCCAGCGGCTAGCTGGGACTTCCGGAAAGATGGCGGTGGGCGTTCAGTGCCACACATGCGGTGTTCGGTGCTGTGGCAGCTGGGTTCGGGGTGAAGGTGAGTGTCTTTTTCGTTTATTACATGATCTGCAATGCTAATAGCAGGGAGCAGACCATGGGTAAGTTATTTTTTTAGGAAGGGGTTGGAGTGACCCTTTAACATGGGCAACGATTGATTTATAGTTACTTATGGAAAGTCTCCACTAGATTTTTACTGCAGGGTCCCACACACTTATTCCATTTCTGTGTGTAATGTTCTTACTCTTTGTGGTACTTTATTACAATGCCTTAACCTCTCCAGCAGTGTGTCATGTCACAAAGTTGATTCATGGCAGAGGTTTGTAGCAGCTAAGAGTGACTGCTGCGTGTAGCCTCAGCGTAAGCCTAGGCAGCCACAAATTGCTGGAATGTAATAGACATTAGCAGCTCCACTGAGCAATATTAGCAGCTACTGACATCTGTCAATTTTTGGATAGCTCAAGGAGCTTATCAAAGTCAATGGAGAGACAAGCGTTTCAAATTGCTGACGTTGCTGTGAGATCCCCCCCCCCCCCCCCCACTGGCTATCATTTATTTTGTCTGGCAACAACATCATATGGTTATTTACAGTAGTAGCTACAAAGAAATGCCATGCTCTAGAACAGGTGTTTCCTGGTACTAGTACCACTGGTGATACTAGAGATCCTATCAGGTAGTACTTGACAAGGCTGCAGACTGACCCACGACCGTATATGCTGCTATCTATTCCTTACAGTACAAAACTGCTCCAAAAGGAAATAAAAATACGCCTGTGCATTTTTTCTATTTCCTTCATGCAATTTACATGTTTTTTGTGTTTTTAACATGGTTTTAGTTGTGTGACATCCCGTTTGTATCATCCAGTTGGTACTTGAGACAATTAGAAAATGGGGTGGTAAAAAGTGGTACTTGATGAAAAAAATGTCTGGGAACCTCTGCTCTAGAATAAAATCCTATTTGATATGTAAACACTAGAATTTACACTAGGATAACATGGTATCTTACAGAAGTCCCATGTCAGGCTGGACAAAAGAGACCAAAAAGACTGCTACTAAAAAGTATAAAAGCAAAATAGCCCATTCCATTTTAAAGTATTTACATGACCATACTGCCCAAGATTACCAACAATATCCATCATATAGTTGTATGTTGATCATCTCACCATTCTGAGCACTCAGTATTTCACATAGCCATAATGCTCCTACTTGTGTAGATGTGCTGTGGCATTTTTGTCCTCATCAGCACAAGGTATAGATGAGTTCATGGCTGTGTGGAGGTGAGGCCTAAGCATGCGAAGACAGGAGCTATAAGTCATTTAGGTAGACCCATGTCAGGCTTTATGAAGCAGGGCGAAAGAGAATGAAAAGCCCAAGACTATGAGGCCGATTCATTAATAGCGGCAGGTAGCAACAGTTGAGCGACTGTAGCGGCATTTTCAGAGCGCCCGCTAGTAGTCGCTGTGCTTGGCCGTTGTTCGGTTGTTGATAGTGACTCAGTCGGTTTCCCGTAATGTTGAATATTGGGTGAGGAGTCGCTATTTGACAGGTTCCGCGCTGTATGGGAGCGCATGATAGCGACTGGCCCTAGTGACCGGCTCCCACCATATTCATTAACAAATCACGCTCAAAAAATTCTTGCGCTGTAAAATGCTTGTTTAAACCCCAGAGCGCTGGAGGTGATGGGTTAAAAGTAGTTTTTTAACCCCCAAACCACCATATTTTTGGAAACAAGTATTTAAAAAAACAAGTTTTTTAAATAATTTAGTAATATGAATACATTAATATCAGACCTGTAATATCAATTCTGTACAATTTTTTTTCCCTTAAAAAAAATATCTAAAATGGCAGAAGTGGTCACAAAATTTTTCACATAAAAAAAAAAACAAAAAAAAAAACAATTAATAACAATTAATTATGAATATTTAAAGATTGTTCCATTGAAATGCATTGGAGAGCGCCAGGTAGCGAGAGGTCATACCTGTCGCTGTTCAAGGTCGGACGCTGGCGCTGTGGGCTGAGGCTGGAATAATGATGAATGAGTGGCTATATGGCGCTATCTCAGTCGCTAAGCAGGATTGCCTTGATAAATGTGTGATTGTGGTGGGGAGCCGGCGTTCTCGTGGCGGGGCCCGTCATTACCGGCCGCTCACCAGTCGCTACCTGTCGCTATTCCTTCATAAATAAGGGCCTAAGACATAAACAGAAGGTATTTACATGGGTATATGGCCAAGGATTATAGGAATACCCATCACTTGTAGCCAGTAGTGCCTGATGCTGACCTGTTTTTTTGTCAGTATCAGAAAACAACTACGTCTCACCTGCATATCAAAGTGTATTGATCAGCTGCTGCACATTGAATCAAGTAGATATTTGTAGAAGTTCAGTGGCTAACCAGCTAGGCTACTAAAACTTAAAGGCATTGTGCAGGCAAAACACAAAAAAGCTATACTTCTGGCCAGAGGTGGGATTCAAATTTTTAATTACCTGTTTTCTGTGTGTTTTCTATATTTTTAAAATAAATGTTGGCATACAATCTAATGAAGAGCAAACTGTGTAATTATATTAAAATGTATCTAAGCAATATTAAGAGGTTGTATAACTTATTTGTTCCAGTTCTCCTCAGTTCTGAGAAGTTCTACAATTTTAACAACTGGTTCTACAGAACTCGGGAGAACCTGCTGAATACCACCCCTGCTTTTTGTCCCCCGCAGCTCTCTCATGTGTCCAAAATGTTAAAACTTAGAGAAATTAATGAAGCAGCTAGTCAAAATATCTGCTTGCATTGGCTCACTAGGTTTATCCATATAGGCCAGCCTGTGTCAGTGACTGATTTTGTACCTATGGGCCTTTTGCTGGATTTAACTGTGTTAATGTGCACTACTCTGTTCTGCCATGGCATATTTGCTACATTTTAATATGCAGCAGAGGTTTGTGGTGGATATTAAAGGCCCTGGTTGTCATAATATCATTAATGTTAATAATGATAACATTAATGATATAATGTTAGTAATAAAAAACACTGTTGCAAAATAATGTGACAAACTTTGTAGTGCTTTCAATTCCATTTGGAGGTTAGATGTATGCAGCAGGGGGGTTGTGGAAGAAATCAGTGGCCATCGGCATGGGCCCGTGTTCACCAGACAAATTTTAAAGGAGCCACAGTACTCAACCCTGTTAGCTAGCAACCAACATTATAATATGTCTTTGGCCCTTATTCATCAAGCGATAGCGCCAGGTAGTGTCTGACGAGCGCCAGGTAGCGGCAGCTAACGGCGACTACCGACTCAAGTACGCCCGGCGGCGCTCACAATGACGCATTTATCAAGCAAAATGAGGCTAGCGCCGGCGAGAGCGACGGCTAGCGCGGCATTCATCATGAAGCCGCCTGGACCGAACAGCGCCGCTGCAAATTCCCTCACAGCGCCAGGTATGAGCTGTCGCTCCCTGGCGATGTCCAATGCATTTCAATGGAGCAATCTATAATTAATCATAATTAATTGGTAATAATTTTTTTTTAATTTTTTTAATGTCAAAAAATCGGAGAACACTTCTGCAATGTTAGGATTTATTTTTAAGTCAAAAAAAAAAAAAAAAAAAAATTGTGCAGAATTGATCTAACAGGTCTGAGATTAATGTATTCATATTACAAAATGATTCTAAAAACATGTATAATGTTACATTCCAAAAATATGGTTGTTTAGGGGTTAAAATCTAGTTAATACACATCGCCGCCAGCGCTCTGGGGTTTAAACAAGGAATGGACAGCGACAGCACATTCGGAGCGTGATTTTTTGATGAATATGAAGCTAGCCGTTCGCTCTGGCCATTCGTTGTCAGGCGCTCACATACAACGCTGGACCTGTGAAACAGCGACTCCCCAGCCCGTATTCAACATTACCGCACACCGACTGAGTCGCTGTCATCAAGCTAATGCCGGCCAAGCACAGCGAATACTGGCTGGCGCTGAAAAAATCACGCTACAGTCGCTCATCTGTCGCTACCTGGCGCTATTGATGAATCGGCCTCCAAGTCTGCTTCACCCGACCTGTGTCGAAGGCAATAGGGGCTGGTAACTTGCTAGGAGGAGCCACTCGGCGTCCAGGCCCTGGCTTACCAGCCTCTTTGCCTGGTGCAGGGGGTTAGTAGCCCAGAAGAGAGCCCCCTTTTATCAATTAAAAAAAATGGAAAAGGTGTGAATAATTTGACCCACATTTTGCAGCTATTCGGATCAGTCTGGGCCACACCATATTTTTTGGTTGAATTTAGCTAAATTTAAAGCTCATCTCCCCATTGCCACAATGATAAATATGCCCATCCTTCATGCTTCTTCCTCAGGCTTGGAATGGCCCACAGGGTTACCAGTAAATCTCTGAGTAGCCCCCTTTGAGGGCCCTCTACACCAAAACCTGAACAATATATAGATTATTTGTGCCATCTCAAGTGCACAAACATAGATAGATAATACAGTGTGGCATAATGTTTCTGTGTATGGGCCCTGAATGTAAGTAAGTGTAAGTTATACTTGCATATATGTGTGCGGTGGGCCCCCAAACTCAGTTCTGGTGAACATGGTTTCTCCTTAAGTTCCATGCTTAAATTCACTCTTCTCGCTAATAGACAGCTTACCCTAAAGCAGAGTTTCCAAACCTATTTTCGCAGAGTACCTTTTCCCATTGTGCAATAATCTCTAGTACCGACCGCACCACCGCTAAAACAGATGGAGAGTATACATCTTTTACTGGCCTAACAATGCAAGCTCTTCTGCCATCAATGCAGTTATCCCAATATACTCCACTCCTGCAGCTTGGCCATCTTACATATTCTATTGGAGCAGTTGTCTGTGGCTCTTCATGTCCCCCCACTTTCAGCCCCAGTGGCCTTGAGAACCACTAGAGGGGAGCTCAAGTACCACCAGTGGTATTAGTAGCACTGGTTGGGAACCCCTGCCCTAAAGGTTTGCCTGGTATCAGTTGTTAAGATTCAATTTGGTTATTTGTTGCTAACATCATAAAGTCACATTTTCTGCATATGTTGCCTAAAAGGAAAGTCAATTTATGGCATTTTTGAAAGTCTATTTTCTTGTGCCTAAAGGATATTCTCAAGGTGCTGTGAATTTTATTTATTGTTTCTTATGCTAGCAAATGTATGTTTTATCAGAGAGAGAAGTGATCCCTCTACAAAGGGAACACTGCTGCTATGGCTGCTGATGTAGGGGAGTCCACTCACACTTACATATGCCCAGCAGCAGTGTTCTGTGTGTAGAGGTCTTGCCTCTCTCTTCTTGGAGATCTTGGTGTACAGCCAATAGCAACAGATAGCTGGTAGTGAAAACTGCTTCCATAAAAAAAAGAAATTTGGTGTGGACATCATTTTGGCAGACAAAACTATTCAAAGTTTCAACTGAACGTGGGTTTTACCTTTAAAATATTTTTTTTTCAATAAACACAAAATGTATTCATTCAATCACAAAATTAAAATTTTAAACACAGATTACCTGATGTACCTTGTGTATGCAGTTTTGTCTCCTGTAGATTATTGATAATGTCTTCACGAGGTAGTAAGTCAGGATATCTCAGCTCTAACATGCTTAATATTTCTTCTTCTTGTTCAGGTATCGTTTCCTGTTCAGATGTCAGGCAGCAAAACAGAATACTTCCTAAGATAAAATATTTGATGGGTGATTAAAACTAATAACTCAATATGTCTTTCTTTACTGATTGAACATGACTATAAACAGAACCTTCTGGCAAATGCATCAAATCCTATGATAATAAACTTGGCACTGACCACATTTTAATTCAAGTTATAATTAGATAAAATTTCCTGATACCTACAATGTCACATAATTGCTTTTATAAGCCAGTTAGCTTATGTGGTGCATTGCCTCTAAAGTATTAAAATCACAGTGTAGGAAATCCGAAGGACACTGGATATTTATTGTACTTATTGAATATTACACTGTTATTACCATCAATTTACACAATAGCCTACGTAGTAAAGCAATTATTTTTCAAAATTGGAGATTTGCTTTAAAACCCTGACCCCTTCGGGACACCAGTGTGTAGCTATATTGCTAAATGTGTTCACAGGTTGAGCATGTCTATGAGCATTATCAGGAATTCTCTCTAAAGCCCCTGAGAACCCATGAAAGCCTACATCACTGCTTGAACGGGCTGTTTGAAGAGCACATGAATATGCATACAAGGGTGGACTGCACACTTACTGCTTTTAGACAAAAAGATTAGCTCCCAGATGATTATTAGCTTTTGCCCCATCTACAATAATACATGGTTAGAAATCCATTATTTTACTTTATTTGTAAAAATATTTTTTGGTAATATCCAACACTATGGGGTCGATTTAGCACTAATGATAGGCTTTGAATCGGTTCAAAGCTAGCTTTGACTTGGATCTTGCTGATTCGATCTGATTCATCCCATCCCATATACTTGTGAGATCTGGATTGAATAATTCAGCATGCTGGCATGCATGTTGGTCACCACTGCTACTGTGAACTTGTATAGGGGACTCTTAACCAGTTCACAAACGTTTGAAAAGAAAAAAAGGAGAACTCACCTTTCGAAGTCTTTTGCTTCCTGTTCCTCACCAGACAATGTCCTCTCTTCAGTCTACCTGGCTGGGGGGGTCCTATTGTTCCAGCGGGTCCTGGTCTTCTGATTCCAGGGAGTGGCTGTTGCGAGCACTCTATCAGCAGCTATAGTGAAGGGGGACACAGGTACTCCTCCTCCTTCCTTGACGGTCCACCATGGAAGGAACCTTTTATACCACAGATGTGGAGTCTTTGTGGAATCCCGCATGTGACTAATGACACCACTAGAGTAGAGGGACTTGGAAGGAGAGTCCCCAGGAAATCCAGTCCATGTCCCTTTCCTCCAGTGACATCATTAGTCACATGGAGAATTCCAATGGACCCCACATACCAGTTCACAAGTAGCCGGAGTAATTTTATTCAGCATTCGGGAGTATCAAATGTTGGATACTGGGAAATATTCATCCAGAGGGCTTGTGAAACGGATGGACCTTGCCCTGGCTCATCACTATTCAGCACCTGGTGAGAAATCTAAACTGACATTTACCTTTATTGTTTACCGTGGGGGTAATTCAGCACCAGATGTACATGTAACATTTTTTTCTGGTGCTGAATGAGCCCCAAGGTAGACAATGAAAGCAAAAGGCAGTTTTCTCTTCTAAAAAGTTGCTTTACTCTCCTGGTGCTGAATATATATATACACCGTATTTGCCGGCGTATAAGACAATTTTTTTCCCCCTGTAAAACATGCCTCCAAGTGGGGGGGTCGTCTTATACGCTGGGTGCACCTGAATACCCCTCAACCATCCCGATTTTCCCGGGACTGCCCCGATTTTCACTATTAAGTCCCGCGTCCCGTGATGCATTGTCTTGTCCCGCGCCGCCCCCCCGCCGATCAGCGCACCCCCCCGCCAATCAGCTGCTCCGATATCCACCCGCACCCCTCCCCGCCGATCAGCTGCTCCGATGTCCGCCCGCACCCACCTCCCTGCCGATCAGCTGCTCCGATGTTCGCCCGCACCCCCCCTCCCCGCCGATCAGCTGCTCCGTCGTCCGCCCGTACCCCCCTCCCTGCCAATCAGCTGCTCCGCCCCCCCCCGCCACCGACGATGATGATGATCAGCTGCTCCGGCATCCGTCATCTGGGCCTCTTGATTGGCCACCTCGCACCGGCTTGCCCCGCCCCGGCTTCGGAAGCAGTGCCAACATGGGAGTGGGCCGTTAGGCTCCGTCCACCTGCTGAGGATGCGTGATGACCCCGGAGGATAAGGTAAGAAGCTATTTAAAGTAAACAATTATTTAAGCCTCACACACAATGATTGGGGTTTGCTTTGTGTCAGAGGGGTGCAATGTTGCTGGGTTCCCCTGAGCCACTAATAATGCCAAAGTGTGGGTACGCACCTTGTACAGAATTATGGTGGGGATAGTACTGTGGGATCACCGGACAGGTGAAGTTATCCTTTTAACTTTCTAGGAGGAGAGGGTATACTATATTTGGAATGCCCTGGGGAGAAGATTAGAGTCCAGCCCCCACAATACCCACCAATTTTGCCAGGGCGTCCCACGGCGCATGCACTTGTCCCACAACGTCGCCACTATGTCCCACGCTGTCACCCAGAGGGTTGCGGCGGCCTCTCAGACACCCACCACCACTAGGTGCTGGTCCTGCTGCATCACTATTAAACATCCAGAAAAGAACATTTGGTTTCTGAGCACTAGAAAAGAACAGCAGAAAATCACAGACATGATCACTGCAAGGGGCCCACTGTGACACTGTCGCCCAAGGGCCCATCAAAACCCGGAGCCAGGCCTGGCAGGTGTACACAAGGGTTTGATAACATATAGCCTTGTGACAGTTTTCCTGCATGTCATAAGCATTTGAATATAAATTAACATGTTGAAATAAAATCTGATGTTCTTTTACGTTTTATTTGGTGTGCGGAAGATGGAGTAGTCCTATACGGCGAGTATATAACAAACTCTATATTTTGAGTGGAAATGTTGGGGGGTCGTCTTATATGCCCAGTCGTCTTATACGCTGGCAAATACGGTATATATATATATATAAATATATAGATTAGTTCAGTCCAAAGTTGATTTAGCCATAACACTTCACAGTTCAGCACCAAGCTCAGCAGCCCAGCGGACCCTATCAGCTAGAGGTGGCAAAAGTGGACACTCAGTGCATCAGTCCCAATGCTAGAGAGGCAGAAGAGTAAGTATAATGTCAAATCATCAAACATTTCTAGGGATTAGTCAGTGGACAGGCACCCCAAATTGGAATGTGCACGAGTGAGGAGCAAAATCCTGTGGGCCTTTTTAGGTTGAGGCCCTTATTCATGAAGGGATAGCGTCAGGTACTGCCTTGTAAATGGGAGGTAGCGACAGGTGAACGCCGGACACGGCACGCAATTACACATTTATCAAGCAGAATCTGTTGAGCGACTGGGATAACGCCATGTAGCATCCGATTCATCATTATCCCAGCCTCAGCGAACAGTGCGGGCGTTCAGCCTTGCAGAGCCCCAGGTATTACCTCTCGCTACCTGTCGCTCTCCCATACATTTCAATGGACGTTCTTTTATTTCTTTTTAAACAGGGTTATTTAAATGTTATTTTTTTAAATCTCAAATAATGTTGTGACCTTTTCTGGCATAGAAAAAGCCATTATTGCAAATATTTGTCATGTTTTATTTATTTATGCAGAATTGACATTACAGGTCTGGCATTAATGTGTTCATGGTACAATGTTATTACAATGTAATTCCATATGTTTTCGCTTTGTTACTGGTGGATACATGCTAAAAAACAGACTTTAAGCACACAGCCTCCGGCGCTCTGGCCATCAGAGAAGCATTTTAGAGTGCCAGAGGTGTGTGAGGCTGTTTTTTAAGTGAATATGCTGTGAGTCGGTCGCACTGACCAGTCTCTAACATGTGCTACCATACAGCGCTGTACTGGTCATTTAGTGACTCCTCCCAATGTATTCATCATTGCTGCACAGCGACTGAGTCGCTATGAAATAGCGACCCACGGCCGAGCAGAGCGACTACTAGCGGGCGCTCTGAAATGCCTGCTACAGACGCTCATCTGTCGCTACCTGCCGTTAGTGATGAATCAGCCTGCCCCAGCCAGGGACAGCTTAGAAGTGACAGTGACATTTTTTTTTTTCATTAGCCAGATCAGTTTTCAATTCAATTTCAGTTCTTTGTGCTGTAAATCTGCCTTGCCACTGTGCATGCCATCTATGCAGTGGCTTATTTAACCCTATCTGTTAAACACAAGCATTTATCATAATATAACTGGATTAGTTTAAATATTTTTTGGTCTGCCTTTAACAAAAAAAACACCAGCCCACCTGGGTATCCCAAACCTGCACTTAGCAGCCTATCTGTTATACTAAATACGCTTGTTCATCCTCCTCAGCTTAATCAAAGTATTGCATTTTGAATTGGTTTTTGGTCTGCCTTTAACAAATAAAACACCAGGCCGCAGGGCATCCCAAACCTGCACTTAGCAGCCTATCTGTTATACTAAATACGCTTGTTCATCCTTCCTCAGCTTAATCAAAGTATTGAATTTTGAATTGGTTTTTGGTCTGCCTTTAACAAAAAAAACACCAGGCCTCAGGGCATCCCAAACCTGCACTTAGCAGCCTATCTGTTATACTAAATACGCTTGTTGATCCTTCCCCAGTCTAGGGTCGGTAGGTTCCTCTGACACAACCCTGAGTTGGCATGCCCCGAGAGCAGTCCCTGTCCTCCCATTGCCTCTGTCCTACGCCGTTCCCTCCCCCAGCGATGTATCCTATGCTTTGGGTTCAGCTCCACTCTTTAGTGAGGAGGACGATCAGATAGAGGACAGTCAGCACCTACTGCCCAGCCAAGAAATGTAGGTGGCTTCTTTAGCTAGGCAGACAAATAGTGATGTGGACAGTGTCGTGGGTGTTGCGAGCGTTCCAGCTCCTGCAACAGACACTGTTGAGGAAACCGAGAACATCAGTGACGTGCAGCCACAACTCGGTGATGATGATGATGATGAAGCCGATCGCACTTGAGAGCCAGGTGATGAAGGGGCTTCATCGTCATCATCAGGAGAAGAGGGGCGCAGGTTGCCCCGGAGTCAGCAGCTGAGGCAGCAAGGTGTTAGCAGCATGGTTGGCAGTCAGCATGGGGGCAGAATTGTAAAGCCTGGAGCCAAAAGGGGCCAGGGCAGAGCACCTGCTGTGCGGCAGGCTACCTTATCGGGAGGTAGTGGGGCAGGGGTTCCTGGAGTTGGCGACAGTAGCAGTGAATCAGTGAGGCCTGTTGGTGGGAAAAGTAGCTACTCGGCAGTGTGGCAGTTTTTCCTGAAGCTTCCACAGGAGGGTAACATGGCCACATGCAAGATATGTAGGCAGAAGGTGAAGCGTGGCCAGGGCCCAAATGATGGCACCACAGCCCTGCGTCAACATATGATGCGTCACCATAAAGCGGCCTGGGAGAACCGAGGCTCCGAAGAGGTGGTCCAGCCTGCTTCCTCACCAAGTGGCATGCCGCTCCCAATTTCTGCCAGCCAAGGCTCCAGCACCTCAGCCGAAAGCAGCTGTGTGTCATACCCATCATCTGTCTCTCCTGCTCCTCCTCCTACAAGTCATGCATCCCGCCAGCAATCCATCGGCAAAGCCATGTCCAAGAGACAGCAGTATGCGCCCACTCATCCTATGGCGCAGAAGCTGAATGTGCTCCTGTCCAAGTTGTTGGTACTGCAGTCGCTCCCATTTCAGGTGGTGGACTCTGCACCTTTCAAAGAACTGATGTCTTGTGCCGAGCCGAGGTGGAGAGTCCCAAGCTGTCATTTCTTTTCCAAGAAGGCAGTACCAGTGCTGCACACTTTTGTTGAACAGAAGGTGGGCCAGTCCTTGAGCCTGTCCGTGTGTAGCAAAGTGCATGGCAGCGCCGACGTCTGGTGCTGTAACTACGGTCAGGGACAGTACATGTCGTTTACGGCCCACTGGGTGAATGTGGTCCCTTTGCAGCAGCAGCAGCAACTTGGACAGGTCACGCCGCTTCGGCCTCCGCGCTCCCGGCCCGTTGGGCCTGTGACACCGTGCGACTCGGCCTCCTCATTCTCCGTCATCTCCTCACCCTCCACTGTAGGCTCAAGTCTCAGAGCCCCTCCAGTCTACCATGTATGCAGGGCACAGAGGTGTCACGCTGTGCTTCACATGGTTTGTCTTGGCGAACGGAGTCACACAGGGGAGGAACTGCTTACATTTATTCATCAGGAAATCCAAACCTTGGCTTACTTCAAGAAAACTTAAAATGGGAATCATGGTTACCAACAATGGAAAGAACATTTTGTCTGCGCTGCGCCAAGGAAGCCTGACCCATGCCCCCTGCATGGCTCACGTCTTCAATCTGGTTGTCAAGCGGTTTCTGAAGTGTTCCCCCCATCTGCAAGACATCCTAACAACTTCAAGGAAACTTTGCATGCACTTCAGCCACTCATACACCGCCAAACACACCCTTCTTGAGATACAGCGTCAGAACGGTAGCCCCCAACATAGTCTGATTTGCGATGTTTCCACCTGTTGGAATTCCACCCTTCACATGTTGGACCGATTATATGAACAGAGAAAAGCCATCACGGATTTCCTGATGATCCAAGCGGATAGGGGGACTCCCCTGTGTAACTTCAATGTCAACCAGTGGCAGCTCATACATGACACCTGCCGTTTGCTCAGGCCCTTTGAGGAAGCCACTTTATTTGTCAGTCGGCAGGATTACGGGATGACCATGGCTGGTCAGGGCACTGGAGACATGGCGTCTACATCTTACGGCCACATGAACCCCGTTGGAGCTGAACTGGAGGAGGAGGAGGAAGAGGAGGAGGAGTGGCCCAGTGAAGCACAGTTTAGGCTTGGCGAAATGGCTGGTTTATCTAGTCAGCAGACAGGAGAGGAGGAGCAGGAGCAGCCAGAGGAGCTAGAGGGTTTTGAGGAAGGCGAGACAGAGGACCCGGACACACCGTGGCAGTATGCAGTGGAGATGGAGACAGGTAGTCCCTCCGAGTCACTTGCGCAAATGGCAGGAAGCATGCTCACGTGCTTGCGTAGTGATCCCAGAATTGTTTCCATTTGTCGCCGGGATGACTTCTGGCTGTCCACCTTATTGGACCCTAGCTTCCGGCACAAAATGGGGGCATTTTTTAAACCCGAGAGGGAGGACAAACTGAACTACTACAAAGACATTCTACGTAGTCAGTTGGCCGATGCCTATCTGCGCCATGGTCCATACTCTCACAGGTCTGACTCGGGAGGACCTCTGCGCTCACCTTCCACTGCCATGGCTGCTGGGGGGGGTTGGCAGGAGCAGCAGCAGCAGCTCCATCAGTAGCAGCCTCAGTCTTCAGTCGCTAATGAGTAGCTTTCTACACCCGCATAGTGGGGCTACTCATGAGCAGCAGGAAGACCTGGAGCCGGACCTCAACCAGCAGGTCATGTCATACCTTGACATGACCATGCCAACACACCTTGAGGATCCGCTGGACTTCTGGGCAGCCAAACTTGGCTTGTGGCTGCAACTAGCAGAGTTTGCCCTGGAAAAGCTGTCCTGCCCGGCAAGTAGCGTGCCATCTGAGCGGGTGTTTAGTGCGGCGGGGGCCATAGTTACGGCGAGGAGAACTCGTCTGTCAACTAAAAATGTGGAGAGACTCACCTTTGTCAAAATGAATCAGGCATGGATCAGCCAGGATTTCCACCCACCAATGGCTGATGCATGCGACTAGATTCAGCATGGTGCCACGTTTTACACTCCAAATGGTACAAAACATATTTATGTCTTTAGACCAATTTTTGGGCTCCTGCTGATGCCAACTTTAGGGTGTGCCTTCCAGACAATTTTTGGGCTCCTGCTGATGCCAACTTCAGGGTGTGCTTTTCAGCCAATTTTTGGCCTCCTGCTGCTGCTGCTGCCAACTCCAGGGTGTCTTTCAAGCAATGTTTGGGCTCCTGCTTATGCTGCTGCCAACTACAGGGTGTGCCTTCCAGCTAATGTTTGTGCTCCTGCTGCTGCCAACTTCAGGGTGCCTTCCAGCCAATTTCTGGGTTCCTGCGGCTGCTGCCAACTGCAGTGTCTCTTTAAAGCAATGTTTGGGCTCCTGCTGCTGCTTGCAACTCCAGTGTGTGATTCATCCAATTTTGGGGCTCCTGCAGCCAAATCCAGCATCTCTTTAAAGCAATGTTTGGGCTCCTGCTGCTGCTACTTGCAACTCCAGGGTGTGATTCATCCAATTTTTGGGCTCCTGCTGCCAAATCCAGTGTCTCTTTCAAGCAATGTTTGGGCTCCTGCTCCTGCTGCTGCTGCTTGCAACACCAGTGTGTCTTTAGTCCAATTTTTGGGCTCCTGCAGCCAACTCCAGTGTCTCTTTAAAGCAAAGTTTGTGCTCCTTCTCATGCTGCTTGTAACTCCAGGGTGTGATTCATCCAATTTTAGGGCTCCTGCAGCCAACTCCAGTGTCTCTTTAAAGCAATGTTTGGGCTCCTGCTGCTGCTGCTGCTTGCAACTCCAGGGTGTGATTCATCCAATGTTTGTGCTCCTGCAGCCAACTCCAGTGTCTCTTTAAAACAATGTTTGGGCTCCTGCTGCTGCTGCTTGCAACTCCAGGGTGTCATTCAGCCAATTTTTGGGCTCCTGCAGCCAACTCCAGTGTCTCTTTAAAGCAATGTTTGTGCTCCTGCAGCAGCTGCTGCTGCTGCTGCTTGCAACTCCAGGGTGTAATTCAGCTTATTTTTGGGCTGCTGCTGCCAACTCCAGTGTCTCTTTCAAGCTATGTTTGGGCTCCTGCTGCTGCCAACTCCAGGGTGTGTCAGTAAATTTTTGGGCTCCTGCAGTGCTGCGGCTGCTGCCAACCCAGTGTCTCTTTAAAGCAAAGTTTGGGCTCCTGCTGCTGCGTGCAACTCCAGGGTGTGATTCATCCAATTTTTGTGCTCCTGCAGCCAACTCCAGTGTCTCTTTAAAGCAATGTTTGGGCTCCTGCTGCTGCTTGCAACTCCAGGGTGTGATTCATCCAATTTTTGGGCTTCTGCAGCCAACTCCAGTGTCTCTTTAAAACAATTTTTGTGCTCCTTCTGCTGCTTGCAACTCCAGTGTGTCTTTAGTCCAATTTTTGGGCTCCTGCAGCCAACTCCAGTGTCTCTTTAAAGCAATGTCTGGGCTCCTGCAGCTGCTGCTGCTGCTTGCAACTCCAGGGTGTGATTCAGCTAATTTTTGGGCTCCTGCTGCTGCCAGCTCCAGGGTGTGTTTTTTTCAGACACTATAGGGGCCCCGTGATGCCACTTCAACTCTCTGCAATTGTGCCGCTCTGCGATTCTATTAGCGATGCCTCTGATCTGCATGTGATAATTATTTACAGTATTATTTCACTAACCCAGCACGCATCCTATGCGTGTTACAGCAAGGCAGAATGGTTTACAACAATATTGAGGCTCTAGGAGCCTCAGAAATAGCCTTTTTTAATAGCGGTTCGTCGCAAATAAATTCGGGTCGAAACGATTTTTGTCGGAAAATTCGGCGAATCAGTCGAATCGAATTTTTCAAAAATTCGCTCATCTCTAATGTAGGTGTTGATCGCACCTGATCCCAGAGCAAGAGGCATCTGATTAATCATGCCACCCACTGCAAGCCTGGTTTAAGGCATTGTGCTTTAACCTCCTCCTCGCTCCCTTGGCAAGACCAGGCCCCATGGTTGCCCAAAAGGAGTTATATGGCTCAAATTCTATTTGAACAGTTATATGGAACTGCCAGTGGCCAAAAGTGGGAATTGATTTCACCAAAGGAGGCAAGGAGGAAGTAAGAGCACAGTGCTCAAAGCTGGGCTTGTAAAGGGGCTTTTGGTATCAATATTTCATTATATTAAGATTAACCCTCTCCCCAGTTTGCACATTCTTTTAAACAATAGACATGTTTTGCCCATTTGCCCCGTTAAAAGGGATAGACCAGTCTAAGGGGTTTATTCATCAAGGGATAGCGGCAGGTAGTGCCTTGTAAGCGGCAGGCATCAGCTGGTGAACGTCGAGCTCTGTATGCAATACCACATTTATCAAAGTGATTTCGGCGACTAACAGCGCCATGTAGCGTCCGATTCATCATCACAGACGGCTCACCGTATACTGCTGGCGCTCTGGCTTCCTGGTATTACCTGTCGCTCTCCCATACATGTCAATGGACGTTACTTTTCTTCTCTTTAAACAGGGTTTTCTTTTAATTTTTTTTTTTTTTTTTTTATCAAATCATTGTGTGACCTCTCCTAGCCTATTAAAAGTCATTTTTGAAAACTTTTTATATTTTTTATATTTTTATGCAGATTTGTCATTACAGGTCTGGTATTAAAGTGTTAATGTCACAATGTAATAACAATGTAATTCCATATGTTTTCACTTTGTTACTAGTGGATATGTGAACAAAAAACAACTTTAATTACACAGCTTCTGGCGCTATGGGCTACAGCGACCCAATTTTGAGCGCCAGCGCTGTGTGAGACTGTTTTTTGATGAATATGGTTTGAGTCGCTCACACTGACCAATCGCTACCGTTCGCTCCTATATAGTGCTGTACTGGTGTTATAGCAACTCACACATCAAATTCATCAATGCTGGCCAGCGACTGAGGCGCTCTGTAACAGCGAACCCTAGCCGATGACAGCAACTACTAGCTGTTGCTCTGAGCGCTACGCTACAGACTCTCATCTGCCGGTAGTAATGAATCGGCATGCCTGTGTAAAATTGAAAAAAGGTTTTCTTACCTGATATACACCTGTTTCGTCCTGGTGTGCTGCTGCATACAACTGAGATCTCATCCCTGCTCTGTAGCCAAACCCCTAGACTTTATTTATACATAACCATATTTTTAGCACTGAGAAATGGACCTGTCTCCACCCCTCCTGCATCAGAGTGTGTGGGACATACCATTATGATTTAACGTATTACTTTCCTTTTCTTTTTCTTATATTTTATTGTAAAATAATCTGCTATCCAAATAATAAATCATATTGCAGACTTTTTTACTTTTGATGCCTGTATGCTGAGTAGAAACTGAAAAGCAGACAGGAAAAAATATAGGAAAACCCCTTGCTTCAAAAACTAAGATGTAACATTCTGGTGGATTCATACATGCTGCAGAGAATTTCAGTCATAGCTTTACATTAAAATATGATAAAGCAGCAACAAAACTCTTCACAGCGCAGCAGACTGACATAAATAATCTAACTGGGAGGTAAGACACATTTGCTTTCATTTTACACCTAGCCTGAACAAATACTTTAAACTTGACCTAATCAAGAAACATTTTTAGTAGCTGATTTACAAGTAGAAGTTTTTAGACTGGTGTCAACCAAAAGGGGATTTGTGAGTCCGAAAAAATCATGTTTATAACAGTAATACTTTATATTAGATTATTTTATTAAAAATACATTTACATTCAATTATACAGTAGTTCTATATTGAAGCAAAAATGTGACAATGGCAAAATACGAAACAAAGGCAAAAATCCAATTTATGCGTCTGTTTTGATCCCCACTGCTTGTTTCTGTCGTGGCTACATCAGGCATTTCAAGTTAAAGGAAGACATATAATGGACTTTTGATTATACTAGTTTCGGATAATGGAAGGATAATGAAAGTTGCATATTTCATCATCAAAATAAAATTAGATAAACATTTTTCTGACCAGCAAAATCTTAAGTATGCAGTCGCAGCACAGTGATCCATATTCATTGTCCATTGCAGGCCATGCACATCATTATCACTAACACCACACAGCCCCAGGACACAAAGTTAAAACAACCATCAGAGCTGTTGAAGCCACCCAACCGATGTGCAGATAGCATCATTTACCATTCCTGTCTAGTAATTCAGTAAAGCCAGGGTATGCCTATTTGTGTGTTCATTTTTTAATATTCAATATAATGCTACTCTTTAACAAACTCTTTACTCCCTGCTTCTTTTATGGTGCCGCCTGTGGTCTCTTAAGGGATTGTTAACCAAAGAATAGATCACATCCTTTCAGCTTGAGCAGATCACGAAACACTCCATTAAACTTTTCCTTTTGCAGCATTGGAATTAATCACTCACCTCTGAGCAGATGAGCCAGCTGATGACTAACTAGTTCCGGCGCTTCCTTCAAAATTTCCTTTGCAACTGTGGTAGAAGATGGGTTATGGAACTTTTGATCACCGTCTAATCTTTTTCCAGGATTAATGACCTTCACCACTGATGCTGACAAACTGTCATCTTCACTATAAGTGGAAAAATAGCAAAAGTGTGACAGATTTTTAAATCTGTTTTTATTGAAGATTTTATGAAAAACATTCTAGAAAATGTAAAAAAAGAAACAATATCACTGACAGCAGGTGCAGCTACATGCTTCCACTTTACATGCGAAAGGTTAACAGCGTGTAATAGTTTTAAGTGCTCCAGTGATTTGGTAAATTACTGTTGCAACATGCGTCTCACAATTACTACTGCCCTATTGACTATACTATCATCTTGGACAGAATGGCAGCGTAAACCTGTTTGACCTGGTTTAACTATTATTACTAGAGATGGGTGAACCCCCCAAAGTCTGGGTTCAGCAAGTTCGGACGGACTGTGAATAAATGTCGGATTCGAAGACCCGAATCCAAATCCGGTCCCCACTAAATACAACGGGGACCCGAACTTTGCGGGGGGGGGGGCTGTGGCAGAGGGGTGCTTAGTGTGCAACATAAGTGCTCCTGTAACTTACCTTAGCCCCGATCCTCTTCCGTCAGCGGTGGCGGCAGTACCAGCTGGGGCTACAAAAAGATGGCTGCCAACTGCCATAATTGAGGACACTTCTAGTGTCTGCATTTGGGGTATCCTCACTAATGGGAGCTGACGGCCACATTCTCGACGTCCTGGCTGGGGCCAGTTTAGAGCGCTGCTGACACTGCCTCCGCTGCTGCCGCTGAAAGAGGAGAATCAGGGCTCAGGTAAGTTACAGCAGAGCTTCTGCTGCTGCAACCTTAGGTGAAGCTGGTTGATGGGCTGCTCATCATCCCATCGTCCAGCTTTTCCATGTTCGGGTCGGACGCCGAACTCGAACAGGGACTTATAACTAAAGTCTGTGTTTGGGAACCCGAACTCGCAAAGTTTGATACAAACCTGAACTTTGTGGTTCAGGTTTGCCCAACTCTAGTTATTACCCTTTGCGGGTTCAGTAAAGCCGAAACATCATATCACAAACTGGTTCAACATTCCCTTCCCTTTGGGAGTTAAGTGGTAATGTCTTACGAAACATCCATAACATTATTAACTGTTACTCTGTAAAAAAGAGAGACAAAGAAGGAAGAAAAAAAAGGACAAGAAATGGGGAGGGAAGGGGTGTGAAAGGTGGTGTTAAGGACATTTGGCATACTTATGTGAAGAGGCTGAACGTGGGTAAGAATATCTTTATTACATATCTGTGTATGTCACATTGTGAGCTCCTGTTGACCCACTAGCAATTCTTTGTATATCAACCAGGCTGTCCTCTTTAGTATCCTTTATTTCTGCATTGAGTTCCTCCATTCTCATGAGGTTGCTAGGTTCCACATACCATTCTGCTATAGATGGTATCTGCGTGGATAGCCAATATCTCAGAATAACCATTCTGGCTGCTGTGACAAAATAGAGAAGCACACTCTGCTTTCCTGCCTTCCATGACCCAGGGAGCATTGATAGAAGCACAACCAGGGGGTTTTGGGTGTATGCCTCGTCATGTTATTTTAATATTTTTGCCCCCATTTTTGGATTTCGGTACATTCCCACCTCACGTGCAGTAATGTGCCTTCACCTTCCCCACACCTCCAGCAGGTGTCCAGGATTGGGGGAAAGATCTGGTGCAACTGTGTTGGGCTGCGATACCATCTAGAGACAATCTTATAACTTTTTTCCTAGGCTGTGCCTGACATGGCCATTTTGTGTGTTAAGTAGAAGGATTTGTCCCATGTTTTACTGTCAAAAGATTTAGCAATTTCTATTTCCCAATCCCTGACAAGGTCTAGCTTTCAGGGAACCAGGTAGTCCATCATAATTTGATATATCAGGAAAATTGTGTGCACTGGGGTTGCAGTTGCATGCAATATTTGTTCAAAGTCTGTTAGGTCTCTGGTAAAGATGGTCTTTAATGGTGGTTTGGAGATGCCTCATCTCTAGCCATGAAATCTTCTTTCCTGCGCTCCTAGCCTGTAGTTCAGAGTGCTCTGTCTCGAATCTTGGTGTGATGGAGAGTTGTTCTATGTGAAATGTGCCATATTATAAATTTAGATACACATACATCAGGGGGAAAGCAGGGTTATTGAATAAGAGGGGTTAGTGGACCCTCCTTGATCCTCACTTGGTCTAGCTTTTGAGGGCAACCAGGGAAAGGCACAAGGGGATAAGTCCTGCTCTAGCGAAATCCATTGCCTAACCCCTTGCCCATGAAAACAGTCCACCAACTGCTGCCTTTTGATAAAGTTCTACATTCAGTAGCCCTACTCTCTCTTTGCATTTTGGCACAGTGTTCTGTTTTAAACGTCCATGGTACACACTAGTGTGTGGTATTCCGCTGTTTTGTTTTGTTTTGCACCATAGTAGAAAATCCCCTTCATATTGCAGCTAACAACAAATTTCCGCTTTAATGCACCGAAGTGAGCATAAACTGATGAATGCGCACAGCATCATCGTGCTTCATAAATCAGACCCTAAGTGACTGATTTTAATATCTCTGCTCTCGTTAGCCATTACTAATGTATGAGAATTAGTGCAATGTACCCAGCACTCGTGTCCTGTGACCAGTATGCTGTTTATGTTCTGTTCTCTTTGCCTGCCCTCATGGGTCTAGCATTCAATTTGTCAAGTAAAAAATAGGGCCAAGAAGAATAATTTCTGAACTTTTTCTTTTTTAATGGCACCTATGAACCATATTATTCCACTGAAAAACAAACTGGGATATTTTAGGGAGAAATATAAAGATGAAGAAGTATAATAATGTGTTTCAAATTAAATTGGAATTAAACAACCTTTCTCATCAGAAGTGTGTGTTTTGTGTGTGCCAGTCTTTGCCAGTTCAAAAACATCCAATAAGTATGGATTGACTATTAGAGCATTCTGGCTCACACTGGTGCACCCTATGAAGTGGCTGTCTCATTGCTTGTAGCTAGCCACACTAATCCACTCAGTGGAGTAACTAAATGAGACTGGCCCCCAGTGTGAACATTAAATGGGGTCCGTCATGGCTTATAGATTTTCCCATTTTCCCGCTTTTCAACTCAGTTGGATGCAATGTCGTACAACGACGTAAACAGCAGGCATAAATGGTGCATATTTCTTCTTTGCATGATGCTTTAGAGCACAAATCTGATAAATAAGGTGGAGGAGCAACAACCATGGCCCCCCTTGGCTTTATGGGCCCCGATGTGGTTGCTACCCCTGCACCCCCTATAGTTACACCCCAGATTCCACTCTATTTTACACTGAGCCACTGTACTTCACACAGTGAGATGAAAAAACAGCACAATGGTCCTACTTTGGTAACAAGGTGGCATTTAAAAAGGCGCACTGTTGGATTGAAATAACTCAGGCCCACAGAGTTCCTTGCAAAAGCGCTCCAAATCTGTCACATTGTGAAGTCATCTCATATATACAGCCTTTTTCATGTCAACCCACAGAGTTCAACTTAATCTAGGTCTGGGCTCTGGCTGGGCCATTCCAAAACTTTGATTTTTTAGTGAAGCCATAAGTATGTTGCTGTGGAGGTATGCTTTAGGTCGAAGTCATGCTCAGAGGTGAAATGTATTGTCATCATTAGCATTTTAGTAGAGGTCTGAAGGTGTTGCTCCAAAATTGACTGATATTTGGAAGTGTTCATATTTTCCTTTACCTTGACTAAAGCTCTAGTTTCCGCTGCAGAAAAAAAGACCATGTTTCCCTGAGGGTATGGTATTCGTTTGGTAGTGCGCAATGTTGGCTTTGCACCAAACATACCTTTTTGAATTAGGGCCAAAAAGTTCAGACATAGAGCCTAAACTATGAAGTGCCCATTTTTATGCGGTTAAGTGCCATTTTTATGGCATATGCTGCTACATTTTCAGAATTGCAAAACGCCTGATTTTAAATAATAAGCTTGAATTGGCACACTAGTTATTAGCCAGCCTGTGTGAGTGCCTGTTGGACCTTATGCAGATTGTAACAAAGCAGTGAGCACTACACTATACCAAAGCTGCACACCATATATATTCATTTTATACAGGCAGAAAAGATTGGTGTTGTATCTTACAAGCGCCGGTCGACGTTTTTCATTACAGATACAAGATATCACTGCTGTGAGCAAAGGGAACAAACTTTAGGGTGCATATAGGCTCCCTTTTAGTTGTTGTGCGTGAAAGTACACAATTGTGAGAAAAAAAAGCAATGATAAAGGATTGTACAAAATATTTATAAAATTACATTTAGCGACATCTAAAACTTGTGTTTACATTCATGACAACTCAGTAAAGCAAGTTCTGTACAATAAAATAATGTTTTTAACAAGTAGGGTTGGGCGAACCTGAACCGCAAAATTTAAGTTCATGCCAAACTTTGTGTGCTCGGGTACCTGAACCCGAGCCCGGATTTCAACTAGAAACCGGATGCCAGTTCGGCGCTCTGCCCAAACATGGAAGAAGGCTTATTGGCTTCCATTGGCCCGGCATGACACGTGACTCTGCTTTATAAAAGGTGGGGTCCACGCCATGCTGCACAATGCCACTGTGCCCTCTGCAAGGGAGTTAGGGAGTGGTCCTGCTGCTGAGAGCTAGTATTGTGCAATAGCCTCTCAGTGTCAGTACTGTGATATAGTACTGCAGTAGTGTCAGTACTGTGTAATAGCCTTTCAGTGTCAGTACTGTGTAATAGCCTCTCAGTGCCAGTACTGTGATACTATTGCAGCAGTGTCAGAATGGTATAATAGCCTCTCAGTGTCAATACTTTGATATAGTACTGCAGCAGTGTCAGTACTGTGTAATAAGCTTTCAGTGCCAGTACTGTGTAAAAGCCTCTCAGTGTCAGTACTCTGAAAGCATTTGTACTAACAGTTTATGTCAAGTCTTATTTACACCAACTGTTAGTGGAGTATTAACTGGTTCACTGCACTTAGGGGGAATTTTCCTGCATCTTTATTTTTTTATTTGTCCATTTTGGGGCACTGTAACTGCAGGTGTTCAACAATGCAGAATGCAGCAAAAAAGGGACAGGGAGGTGGTCATGGTGCTGCTGGTAATGAAGCTGGTGCTGCCAGGGGAGGGCTATACCCTCTTTTGGTGCAAGCAGGTGCATTTTTGTAGGCCCCAATAGTGCTGGCAGAGTGGTGAGGCCAGAACAAACTGGGGCAGTTGTATATTATATGGCATGCAGTGGTACCAGTTCCATGGGATTATCATACTCCCACCCCACTTCTGCCAGGAGTGCTGAGCCCTTTCCTCACCCCCCCCCCCTTTAAATCAGCAAGGCTGTTCCAGCCTTACAGGAGCAGTATCGCAAAATTTTCATTAAAAAAGATAAATAATTAAATAGCCACACAATAGCTTCTAACATGTGTATAAATAATCTGGCGATTGAAAAAAGAAAAAATGTATTCCTTTCTTTTAAATGGTATAATGACAATGGCTCAGTCCATTTGCTGAATAGGGGGATCTGCTGGGTTGTTTTTAGTGAGCTGCTTCATTTAGCCCACTGGTCTCCTAGCAATACTTTACCTCAGAGGCTGACACTGTAATCAGTGGTAACGGCTGTGTGTGTGTGAGGTGCTGATTTTGTTATGAGACCAGGTGACTCAAATGTGTAAAATCTATACAAAATAAACTAAACTGACTGAAAACAACTGAAATTCTTCTTTGAATAACTGTGCAGGAAAATCTAAATGAATTAAAGTGGAACAAAACACTGAGTGGCCGACCCTGAAGTCTATAAGACCCGGCCATTGACCTTGCCCCTTGGGCATTCTAAATCAGGATGCCCACTGTGTGAAACGACCCCTGGATAACCACAGATCCCCCCATTTTTCTGGCGCGCTCACGCAGATAGTCATTTAGACAGGCTAGGCGGCCAGGAAGGTTACTGCTCAGGCTCCCCATCTGCGTGCAAACAGAGCTGATTGGATGAGAGCCCACGCATGCGCTGTGGGACAGGGAAAGGTACGTTTTCACAGGCGAACTTGGGGATTTCACATATCAGGGCATCCCAAGTCAGGATGCCCCTAGGGGCACAAAACAAAACTCCAGATAGTGAAAATCCTGGGTTGGGCTTTGCTCAAAACACACAAAGCTGAAAGAAAGATCATATGGAAAAATAAAAAATAAGAATATGAAAGAGAAAATGGTAAACTGAAAGATTCTGCAGCAGAGCCAACATGAAGGGAAAACTGTCAAAATCAGCTAAATGACTTCTAGAGCTTTTCTCTCTATTTTAGATATATAAGTTCTGGCCAGGCAATGTTGTTATCTTATGCTGGATGGCTGCCAGCACTGAACAGCTGAAACTTCTGATACATTGTTTCACCCCTCTCCTCAGCATGGAACAGGCCAGAGTGTCGGGACCCGACACTCAAAAGACATAAACATGAGCTATTAGTCTCCAGCTGCTCAACACACACATCATATTTTTCTAAATGTGTAATTCTTACTCCAACACCTACCTACATTCAAAGTATCATTTAAATATAAGTCACCAAGAAAAATTTGCGATACTGCTCCTTTAAGTCACTCAATAATGTAGAGTCAATAATGCTCTACAACGACACTCCTAGCTGGCATACCATGAGCCATCCACCTGCCCCTGCCCCAGTTGCAGACAGAGGGTTCCCAGATGCCCAACGACATATGTTGGAGCATGAGGACGTGGCCAGCAGACCGTCATAGGACACCCTGGATGATGATGAGATCCAAGTGCCGACTGCTGCAACCTGCAATGTTGCGGCTGGGAGGAAGGGTAGCAGGAATGAGTGGGGGGAAAAGGATGCCAGGAAGCATAGGGTCCTAGACCCTACGTGGACTGAAGGCCATCACAGATCGAAGGAAGAGAAGAGGTGGTGGTCACACATTTTTTTAAGCAGTCCATAACAGACAAGACTGAGGTCATTTGCAAGCTGTGCCAGCACTACCTGAAACGAGGGAGAATTCTTAAGAATCTCAGCACTATGTCTATGATCAGGCACCTGCAAGCCAAACATGATCTGCAGTGACAGAAACACCTAAAAACCATAGAGACATCTGAGGCTCATTCTGCTGCTTCCGTTGACTCCATTCCATTAGCCACTACCACTGTCTCCCCAAAAACAAGGCCACCTGTTTCCCCACAAAGGGAGGATGTGGGACCACCACCACCTCCAGCAGCAGCAGCACCGTAATCACCAAGCCAGTCCACACCACCCCAGGAGAGCGTTTAGCTTTCCATCCCGCAAACTTTGGAGAGAAAGCGAAAGTTTGGCCCATCCCACCCATGAGCCCTGGCCCTGAATGCAAGCATTTCCAAATTGCTGCTCTCATTCAGCCTGGTGGAGATGGGCAGTTTAAATAATCTCATGGATGTGGCTGTCCTACAATGTACTGTTCCCAGTCGCTACTACTTTTCTCACCAGGCCATCCCTGCCCTGCACCAACAGCTTGTCAAAAAATAAGATGTGCAGTGGGCAATGCCATCAGTCCCAGTGTCCACCTCACCACGGATAAGGGGACAAGTAAGCATGGGCAGGGACGTTACATCTCTCTAACTAGCCACTGGGTCGCTGCAGTGGCAGCTGCGACTGCGGCGGGAAGCACTGTGGCGCAGATCCTTCCGCCATCCAGGATTGCTGGAAATCATTCAGTACCTCCTGCTGCCTCCTCCTCCTCTGCTTCCTCCTCTACTTCCTCCTCAAGCAATCAGTACAGCCCCTGCCCCACCAGTTTCAGCGCTGCCATGGGGGAACAGCAGCATATGGCGCTTAAACTCATCTGTCTGGCCGAAAGACCCCCACACTACCCATAAGTCCTCCACTGGCATCCAGGAGCAGACAGATGATTGGCTGCTGCCATTGCACCTGAAGCCTGGCATGATGGTACGCGACAATGGGCGTTACCTTGTAGCAGCCTTGGGATGAGCCGGGTTGACGCACATCCTAGTCCAGAGCATGTGCTTAATAAGGTGGGGCAGAGCTTTCTGGCCCATTAACCCAATATGCCGGAGCTGCTGCACAAAGTGCGTAGCATGTGCACCTATTTTCAACAATCCCATTGTCAGCGCTACCATCCCAATCCTTTGCCTGCTGGAAAAAAAAACCTTCAGGCCATGGTGAAGGATGTGATGAAAGCAGAGGAAGAAGGCACTTTTTCCCAGGCATCAGGGGAGAGCAGATGTAGCTCACAGTGTGGCTTGCTAGACCGACAGCGACCAGGTATGCCACTATCCAGCCAGTGGATAGTTTTGGAGGATTCAGAGCAAGGAGAGGAGGAGGACTCACAGCAGGGGGGCACCCAGCATAGCTCACGAGCCTCTATGGAGCATGGCTGGAGGGAGAAGCAGGAGGAGACACCTGGCGCTGAAAACAACTTCTCCTTGGCTCAGTACAGCCACTACATGCTCCAGTGCCTGTGCAAGACCACAGAGTCTCCCGCATAGTCACTAGTGCAGATTACTGGGTGGCCACCCTGCTGGTTCCCCGCTATAAGGACAACATCACCTCCTTGCTACCAGCACTGGAGCAGGTTCGCCAAATGAGAGAGTACAAATGCACTCTGGTGGGCGCACTGTGAGTCGAGTTCCCAGCTGATTTTGAGGGCTTATTCTATTGTCCTCCACATCCACCACCATTGGATATGGCATGTAGTACCAGGAGACAGGCTTTGACTCACATGATGGATGACTACTTGTCCACGCATCTCCTGTTACTGAGCGATAGTTACTCTCCCTTTAATTTCTGGGTTGCTAAATTGGACACATGGCCAGAGCTTGCCCTCTGTGCCATGGAGGTGCTGCCCTGCCCTACAGCAAGTGTCCTATAGGAGCGTGTGTTCATCTCTGAAGGAGTTGTCATTATCTGAAAGGAGGATCTGACTATCCACAGGCACAGTGGATATGCTTACATTCCTTAAGATAAACAAGGCCCAGGGGACTTGTGAGTCAATGGTTAAAGTGGACCAACACCCAGGATTTTGACTATCCTGGGTTTTGGTCCACTTCGGCGGGGCACCCCGATCGGGGGTGCCCCGCTGTGTGAAACCCCCCAGAAACCCCAAAAAACTCACCTCTCAACGCTCCCACGTGAGCGCCGCAGCCAATCCCCGCCAACGTCCAGGCGGGGATCAGGAACGTCCAGGCCGCTTCCGCCGCCGCCGCCTCCCGCGCGTCACTCTCGGCGCGCGCGCGCCCCCGCCGGCCATTCACAGAGGGCCGGCGCGGGCGCGCGCACGTCTGGAGGGGTGCGCGGGAGGCGGCGGCGGAAGCGGCGGCGGATCAGGTAAGGTGTTTTTGGGGTTTCTGGGGGGTTTCACCCCGCGGGACATCCCGATCTCGGATGTCCCGCGGGGTGGGAGGTGATCGGCCCGGGAATCTTATAGATTTCCGGGCCGATCACCCCTGGGTGTTGGTCCTCTTTAAAGTGTTGATTACCTCCTCCGCTTCTCCCACATCCACTTCTGCTTACATCACCACATCCACCTCCAACAACTCCTCCAGCCCCCCCTGAACCTCTGACACCTGTAAAAACATTTTTTATGTATTAATTTATGTGTATATGTATATATTTATTTATGTATATATTTATGTAAATACTTATTTATTGATGTTATTAATTATTTTCTTATTTACTTATGCATGTATATACTGACTGATGAATTTATGTATGTATGTATTTCTTTAATCTTTAGTACAGGTCCGCCTATTGTTGTATATGGGATCTTAACCTACTACGTCACTATTCACAGGTGCAGCATTTACAAGAGTGTCGGTCACTGTGTATGTTGCATGTGATAAATTTGACGCTGCTGGTTTTGGCTTCTTAAATTGCACATTAAGTTCCACTGAGGCAAAAACATTGGCGCTGAGTGGTATTTACAGGGGCTGGACCATAACATGCAGACAGACATGAGGCCCAGATGGTATGACATAGTTCTCTGATTAAATCAGCTTCAAGTAAAGCTGAGGTTAGGGAGCAGAGAAGGCCGGGTGCTCAAAGTTCAAGCCAAGGTCAGGGGCCGGCAGCAAGCAAGGGAGATCCAAAGTTTTACAGGCAATCAGTATTCAATCATAGTCAAAATCTGGGTTTGGCAGAAAGCAGATCCAGGTACACAGCAAGAGTTGTCAGCAGGTGGTCCAGTAACAAACAACAGGGCACTATGGGAGCAGAGACACAGGGGAGGATCCAGAGAGATCTTCTGGCACCATCTTGGGGCCAGGACTTCCTATTTATAGAGCCCAGCTGACAAGACTTCCCACTCAAAGTGCCCCGCACATGTGTTGTCAGCACACCGGTTTTCCTACTTAAAGGGCCCTAAGCATGTTAGTGTGCAAGATGATGCACGCTGCAATTGGACACTAGCAAGCTTGCATGATACAAGAGGATGCTGGTTCATTCATACCATGAACCAGTGCCTGCTCACATGTGCTGTGCACATCAATTTGCACCCAGGAATTGTGCACACAGATTTATGATTACTTGTCAGAAATTCCTGCAGCTCCTTTAATGTTACTGTAGCCTGCTGAATCTTCTTTTCACCACTTTGCCTTTAGACCAGTTTTGGAGGGATGTTTAAGTCTTAGTACTTGTCCCTGTTCCAAATGTAATCAACTTTTTGATGACACTGTATTCCATAGTATATTCAATGGCTTGAATTTGTGTACCTTTCTTAAGTGTTGTAAGTTTTTTATGGGCCATATTATTTTGTAAAATGCAACTAAGAAAATGTCAGGAGAATACTACTGAAATAGTTGAACTTTCTATGGGGTGAATCAGAAACACTTGATGGCAGCTGTGTACTGACTACTATTTAATATGCCTTTAAAGTGGACCAACACCCAGGATTTTGACTATCCTGGGTTTTGGTCCACTTCGATGGGGCACCACTATCGGGGGTGCCCCGCTGTGTGAAACCCCCAAGAAAGCCCCAAAAACTCACCTCTCCCCGCTCCCACGTGACCACTGATGCCAATCCCCGCCGACGGACAAGCGTAAGGCAGCGACGTACAAGAGAGCGCGCCCGCCGCCGCCTCCCACGCGTCACTCTTAGTTTTGTTATTATTATTCCCCCCTAACTTATTTCAGTTTGTTTTTCAATAGCTTTGCACAGATTATGGGATTTTCTTTTACATTACCAAAACCTGCAACTTTAATAGGTATGTGTAGATTTTTCACAGTGGATATCCCTGTACACATCACTTACATATTTATTTTGTCACACCTTACCAGAACTACATCATACAATATTTATGTTCGACCATAACCATATCCATCTATTCATTGACCCCATATTTTTATCTTTTTAATTTTTGTTCCCTGTCCTGGGGGCATCCCGATTTGAGATGCCCCACTGTGTAAAATCCCCGATCTCTCAGAAAAACTCACCTTTTCCTAGTCCTATGGCGCATGCTCAGGCTCTCGTCCATTCAGAGCATATTTACTGCTTGGCAAGTGGCTGTTTATAGCAATTGGGAGCGCTCCCAGGACGAGGAGCCTGACAAATTGCACGCACCTGAGTGCGCACACCCGCGACCGCACAGACAACGCTGAAGACCCAGCAGCGCCACCACACCCGACATAGGACCATAGGGCACACCGGGCAAAATCAAGGTAGGCCAGCACCAGGAAAGGCCACTGCTCCCCCCCCCCCCCCGCCGCGGCTACCCTCACACACGAGCACACACACGAACACACACATGAACACACACACGCTTACTGGCACTTCCTGGTTGTTGCGCAGTGGGAGACTATGGGCAGCATCCATTGTTTTCATTGGATGCCGGCCATATGGGTCCCGCCCACCGACGCAGGTAAACATGAGTGTATGAGTGAGTGAGAGTGTGTGAGCGGCCCCTGCAGGAACAGCAGTGAAGGGAGACCGGCCGCCTGCCTGCCAGGAACCAGTGTAAGTGTGTGGGTGGCTGGGGGGGGTAACAGCAGCAGCAGGCAGGCAGGCATGAATTGGGTACACTGTCTGCCTGCTGCCTTTTTATTGTCCAGTGTTGGCGGGAGGGAGTGGAATGAGAGATGCCCCCACCCACTGGCTGTACTGAGGGATACCCCCACCCACTGGCTGTACTGAGGGATACCCCCACCCACGGGCTGCACTGAGGGATGCCCCCACCCACTGGCTGCTCTGAGGGATGCCGCCACCAACTGACTGCACTGAGGGATGCCCCCACCCACTGGCTGCACTGAGGGATGCTCCCAGTGTCTGCACTGAGGGATGCCCCCAGTGGCTGTACTGAGGGATGCCCCCAGTGGCTGTACTGAGGGATGCCCCCAGTGGCTTTACAGAGGGATGCCCCCAGTGGCTGTACTGTGAGATGCCCTTAGTGGCACTACTGAGGGATGCCCCGAGTGTCTATATTGAGGGATGCCCCCCACTGCCTGTGATGAGAGATGCTGCACACTGCCTGTAATGAGGGATGCCGCTTACTGGCTTTAATGAGGGATGCCCCTCACTGCCTGTAACGGGAGATGCCGCAACATGCCTCTATGGGCTTCCCCTCACTCGCTGTAATGAGGGATGCCGCTCACGGCCTGTAATGGAGTGATCCTGCACGCTATCTGTAATGGGGGGATTTTATCACACCATTTGGTTCAGAATATTATGATGTGACGTTAAGATACTATGCTGGGCCAGAAGCAGTACAGCAGGGCCAGTGTGCCCCAAAATGTCCCGGGCTGTTTTTTTATGCCCAGTCCGCCCCTGGCACCCGACATAGCAGTGAGGAGGGGGTGGAGCCTGACACTGTGTTTAGTATGGTGTAGGTGCAAGGTTGTTGTATAAAGTTTGTTTGGCAGTGCTCATGATTATAATAAAATGTTTAAATTTGACTTGTGTTGTGATGTGTGGTACATTAGCTTACTTCCCAGAAAAGGGATCGTGAATAAGATTGTGACAAACATGTCCCGCTAACCCAGGTCCCACATTGCCCCAACACCTAGAACCTTAGAGACCTCAGTTTCTTTGACTGATTGATTTGCTCACAAGGCCATATGCCTTGTGCTTCATTGCAGGTCATTTACTGCTGGGGGAGAGGTTTTTTTTTGTGGGGAGGAGCCCATTTTGACTTTTGCTATGGGGCCCTGTGAAATCTATGTATGCCCCTGATAGTACTACTAGTTTTGTGACCCCTGAACTATATAATATAGCACATAAATCTTGTGTGATCCAGGAAAACTGCCATGTGACACAACAGTGAATAATATGACATCATTTAGTTATTTTAAAATATGGTTCAATAAAACAAGATACATGTTCCTAAAAATGTATGATAAAAATATTGTATAATCAATGATGAATTACATCTTTTCGTTTTATAAGGGAAACTCCAGATTTCATGTTAAATACCTGGTAAAGATGTCTATGTTAACAAGTGTTAGCAACAACCTTTCTTCCTCAGCCAGCCCATGCAGGTTTATTTCATCTTTGAAGACAAGGAATGACTCAGGGATATTCAGTTCCTCCAATATAAATCGCATCTCACTGTAAAAACTGAATTCAGCCCTGGTAACATTTAGAACAGGTAGGCACAGGATATTAGGTGGTGTGACCTGAAGGGATTTAAATGTTAAATGTTAACATTCATATTGGTAAAATGCAGAAAGGCATTTAGTAAGCTTGGCAAACTGCAACCTTTAATAAAAAGTTTTCTTCTTAGTATGTCTTTCCTTACAAGATACCATGAAATGATAGTACCCAGGACAAGGAGGCACTTCAGTATAATGTAAGGCTGACCTGGGCATTGTAAGGCCCGGGGGCCGTATACGGCCCTTTGATTGCCTCTGACCAGTCCGGGCTGAGCTGGCTGGTGGAGTCCTTCTACTCGTGATTCGGTGTCCCTCCGCTCGGGCTGCCTGCGAGGCGCCTGTCCGTCCCTCTTCGCAGCGGGTCGGCGTCTCTCGCCGCCCGCACTGTACACAGGTGATCAATTAAGCAGCAGCCAATCGGCCGCTCGAGGAAGTGAGAACACACCAGACCTGACGAGCTGAGCAGCCGATCGGCTGCGACTTAATGGATCAACCAGTGTACAGTGCTGGAGGTGCCGACCCGCTGCGAAGAGGGACAGGTGGGCGTCCGACAGTGAAGAAGAGCCCAACCAGGGGAGTAGAAAGAGGTAGGCTCCGGCGCCATCTTGCCTGGGTGGAGGGGCGGGACTCATAAGTGCCCTGACTGGAAGCCATCCTCGGGCTGCTGCTAAGCTTAGGGGAAGGAGAGTAAGGGAAGTGTGGCTGCATTTGCTCTGCCCAGTGTGGTGGAAGAGTGAGCTGCTGACATCTGTGGTACGATATCCCCCCTTTCTGTGGATCCTACCAACCGGTATCACCCTCCCCTCCAGTTGTCAGCACATAATCCTTGTCACAAGAGGACTTTAGCCCTCAAAATGTCCCGTAAAAAAGAAAGGTAGATGCTGAATGCAAGGTTTTATAAAAAAATACAATTAATATTATGCAGAATTGAGTTCAGCCTTGTGGCCCGGCCCTCCACAATATTTTTAGTTTCTCATGTGGCCCCATGGAAAAAATAATTGCCCACCCCTGATGTAAGGGGTAGCACGCACAGAACCAGAAGGCAAGACTCTGCCTTTATCGGTTTCAGTTGAGGGAGGAAACTGGAAATCCCCTGGGAAACCCATGCGGAAACCAGGAGAACATTTAAGAAACTTAAGTAATAAGGAACATACAAATTTTAGAGCAAAAGCACTGATGCTGAAATTGGAGGAAGGTCAAATATTGCAATATTGCACTGTCACACACAACAAAAAGTTAAAGCAGGCATATAGCCCCCTTTGATGATGAGTGGCATATGCTGTTTGAGATGGCTTAATCCCATGCAGATGTTGTGGAATAGCTGTGCTCATAGAATTAAATGAGAGCAGCCATTTTGGATCACAGCGTAGAGCCCAGCTTCTACAGGACTATGAGTGGGGGGATGGGGGAGAGTCTTTGCTAACACACAGACATACTGCAATTGCGCTGGCAGCTTCCTTGTGAGCAGCCCATTCAGTCAGAGAGAGATTTTTCTGTTTCCGCACAGAATGTTAGGATATAAAATACTTCATCAGCATAGGTGCAGTGTGCCTGTGTGGTATTGTTTCCCTACACTATACAGGCTGCGTGAAGTTTGGGATTTTACTATAAGTACCCACACCAGAGAGAGATTTTCCTCAGAAACGGGATTAGCATGTCTGTCATGTTACACACACACACACACACACTGAATGAACATCTGCTTGAGAGGATCAGGGGGGTTGTTTGAGGGGTTTTCTGAGCAGTGCTGAGCCATTACAGAATGTTAGTTGCCTGCATGGCATCAGCATGATTGCAGTATGCGTGGGTGATATTGTTTCTCCAAACAATGCAGGCTGTCTGTATCTTGGAATTTTGCTATAAGCAGTCCACACTCCACAGACCAAGATTTACCTCAGAAATTGAATCAGTGTGTCTGTCATGTTACACACACACACAATAAACAGCTTCTGGAGAGGATTAGTGTAGCTATGTATCAATGTAAGTCAATGGCTTTGCATGACAACAGTTGCTTGTTCTTGTTGATACAATGTTTTAAGAGCTTTCTGAGCAGTGTTGGGTCATTATAGTTGATAGCTTTTTACTTCTGGCTATAAATAAGCCATTAGTTCAATGAGAGTTAGAGTAATTTTGACTGTAGAACCAGGTTTTTCAGAAGCAGGGCTGTCAAAACCGAGGAAAGATGGCTGCTCCCATGTAGTTCAGGAGCATAGAATCTGCCTGCTATTCTACAACATCTGCATGGAGCTAATCCCTCTCAAGTAATTTACATCAGTGATTGCAAGGAGGGGGTTTAGGGGAGCAATATGCTAAACTTGACTGGAGGTCCACTTTAAGAAGGTAAATTAGAGGTAGTAGGAAAGGAAACATCAGCAGGGGTAGGCATACTAGTTGCAGTGGCACCAAATAAAGTGGTGCAATTCTTCTTTTTCAGTATCAACAGGCTGAATAATCCCTCAATCAATTTTCTGAATGATCTGAAGTATAATGTCATATGTCAGTGCAAGTAGGCCGTATTTTACTGTATGTACACACAGGCCAACTACAATTGAAACAAAATGAAACATGCTGTATGTACCTCCTCCATTTTAAAAACACAGCCCTGCTCATAAAAAGTAGTTAGAATGCAATGTTCATGATGTCCTACCAAGCCTCTTTGCAGTGTGCCTGATATTTGGAGTTTAGTCCCTCATGATGCCAGAAATTAATACTGTTAAGTTAAATATAATCACATGACTTTCATTCACTATTGGCAGGAATGTGATCATTTCTTAATGAAAAGAGCCTCCACCCTACAGTCACAGAAACAAATTTCAGCACCTGTCAGCATCTGTCCAGGGCAAAATGTTTAGCATCTGTCAAGCAAAAACAACTAAAAACCTGGTTGAATTACAGTAAATTAGAACCATACATTTAAAAGCCCATGCTTGCATTTTATTTTGAATTTGTTACTAAAGGAGATGTATTGCAAAATTGTGCAATATTAAAAATCCATATTAACAATGTGAGCTACTGAGAGGAGGGGTCGTTTTTACTCCCAAGCTCAATAAAACTCTGTAAAGCCTGTGGTTTTCTTCTCCAGGTAGGAATAATATCCAAGTGTGCCAGGTTTGAGTGTATCAGGGTTGACAGACCCTGTCACCCCTGATTTCCCGTTCAACTAAAAGAAGTCTGGCTGGATATTTCTTGATGCTGGATGTATAAATGACTCCACCTCCTGCCATCCAGCATATTTCTATGGATTTTTACCATCAGGTTTTTTTTTTTGCTAATGCGGCCTATGGTGCAAATTAGTTTAACCTCCCTGGCCCTGCATATTACATTTTGGGGTCTGGAGAGGACCTTCATGCACAATGAACTCTTGCATTTGATGCTTTAAGGTATTATTTTGAATTCTGTTTTATTATGCTTATATATCGTCTACGATCACATACATTTTGCCTACTCACCATCTCTCGATGCTAAATGTGGCTTTAATGTTAAAATGGGTCAAAATGGTGCTAAGTCTTTAGATTAAAGAGTAAATATTACATCTGTTCAAGCTCCAGTGATTTCATTCACAAAGGAATAGTAGTTGGAGGTAAAAGAAAGTTGTTCTGCAGTATTTTTGCAAATAAGTACACCAAAACCCAACTTTTTATGTAGCAAATTAAATAAACATATGCATGCTGGTATAATGGTGTTAAATGAGTACCTACCTTGTCTAGGTAATATGCGTAGGTTAATGTGGAAACTATAGAATCCAGATCACAGCACTTATTTCCAAGGACAACGTGAGCCTTTTCCACTTGTATACTCAGGTCCTGAAAGAACATTAAAGTATCATTGCCTCACTCATGACATAACATAAATAGAAATGGACAGCTTTAGCATTACTTTTCAAGTAAGCTGTACAATAATGCAATGTCTGATTTACAGTACATTTTATACACTGTATTGTTGCATTAAAGTACTTTGGAAAAAGGCACATTATACCTCCAAGGTAATTTATAGTTTACGCTTGCATTATTGAAGCAAATGCTAACCTAAAATCTGACCATAAAGCGTTCTGCATTTATAAGAACCCACATATTATAGCACCTATTTGCATGGCAAAACGCCACAGTATCCAGAAATTGATAGGTACTATATAAATATATACACTGGACCATCTTGCATTACCAAATTTCAGCAGCCAAGTCTTTTGAATATTATTGCAGCTACAACTGACCAATGAGTAGCAGCTGTGTATTTTTGGACTAACAATACAAATTTGTTAGACCCCTGGTGTTCTCCAGCATTAATTTGTTCAGTAAAACATAGTATTTAGACGGTATGCTGTGGAGCACAGTACTGCTCAAATCTTGCCCTCAGACCCAGTGCCTATAAAATATGTTGGTTTGTTGGAACTTGCCTTTTTAATGTTCTTGGGGTAAAAAGAGCGGTCTATGCAACTGCTCTGTGTCTCTGTGCAACCAGCTCTCCCTACACATAATTTACTGCCATAGCAGAGGGTGCAACAGCAGCTGCAGGGGTTCTTGCTTATTTTTTTTTATTTCATTAAAATAATTAAGGGGCCGTAGCTGTCCTGGGCAAAATTATTGTACGTCTTTATCTGTCCTGGGAAAAATAATTTTGTGTCTTCATCCATCCTGGTCAGAATTACTCAGGGTCTGCATCTGTCCTGGGCAAAATATTTTGGTGCCTGTGTGCATCTATTCAGGGCAAAATAATTTGATGCCTTCAAATAAAACTTTTGAATGGTCAGGTTAGCATTTTGTTTTGCGTTTGTTATTACCCAGCACTTTGAAGGTAGCCAGAATACTAATGTGGCCCTTGGTAAGAATGCGTTTGACACATCTGGTCTAGGGGAAAGGGGACAAAAGCACTCACCTGTTCCTGGGAAAGGACATGAAAGCCACAAACCAGTATGCCAAATGCCACTTGACAAAGGGTGCATCGCCGAAATCCAGCGCATGATATCAGGGGATGGGACAGCCGGTCTTCTACTACCATTATTTGAATCATTTGCAAGTAAAGGTTACGTTTTATATTTTTGGAACTGCATTTATCTTGACCGTGTTTTACCACAAACCAGTATGTCTACACATTATGTCAGCAGAAGCCAGTGTTTCCCAAGTGCCTTGTCACAAAGGCTTTGTTAGATGGCAGGCTGAAGCTGCACCTGATTAAGATACACTTGGAAGAAGAGGTCATTGAGAAAAGAAACTTCTAGTCTTGGAACTTCAAGGTCTTGGGGCCAGGTGCCCTCTGGCAGTTGCCAAATGGTGGAAACTGGACAGCTCCACTTTTAGTTGGCCTGGTCACTGCAAGGCTTCTAACATTAGCACCATGTCTTCACATATTTGTTTGACTCTCCCGAATGATGCTGTAGAGCACAGTACTGCATATAATCCTGTCCCCAGGTGTCTCAATCAAGCCTCACTACCCAACTTACTGCCACAGTAGGGTGCCACAGCTTGCTGCAAGGGTTATTACTAGCTATTGCCAGGTGGGGTGGAAAAAAATGATTATAGTGCTGGGAAAAAATATTCAGTGTCTGCATCTGATCTGGGCAAAAAAGTTGTGTACCTGCATTTGCCCAGGACAGAATAATTCTGCATCTGTCCTGGGCAAAATCTGCATCTGTCCTAGGCAAAATAATTCTGTGTCTGTAACTGTAACCACACATTTGAATGATTGTGTTTGCTTTTTGTTCTGTGTTTATTAACCAGCCCTTTGGGGGCAACCAGAATGCTGATGTGGCCCTCGATAAAAATGAGTTTGACACCCCAGTTCTAGTGCTACAGTAACCTGTAACACATGTCCATCCTCCTTGGCACTTGGAAAACCGAGTCTTTTCCTGAGATGCACCTGGGGTGATTTGGATTTATCAAGTGTCCAGTTCCTGTAAGATGAACATAAACCTGCAATATCTCATTTATTTTCTGTTGTTTCTGTGAAGTGATAGAAAGTTCATATAACCAAAACTCATATCACTTTGGACCAAAAAAATAATAACTATCACAAAATAAACCTGTTCCCTGTGACACACATGGCATTTGTTGCATAAGCTGCTTACTAAAAGACAAACCTCCTGTTTAATAGCATAAATCAATAAAGCCCTTGATTCTTTCAGGCCATTATTTCTTTTTTTGGACCCAAAGGATAAATATGTAACAGCAAACAACCAATTGTGACATAAATATCAAAGCAACTAAAATCCATAACAATTAAATCATTAATTTGTAATACATCCTAGCAGCGTAAATTTTGCTGTTGATATGTAGATTAGCTCTTATACCTTATTTACCATCACCTTGATCTTAGTAAATGAACAGGTCTGTGTCATCACTTCATTTTTGTGAGGAAAGAAAAAGCAACAAACCATTAACATAAGACGATGAAAAGTGCCGCCACTAATAATAAATCTCAATAGGAGCAATAGATTATCAGAGTCTCATTTAACAAAAGACGTGCGCAAACATCGTTTGTAAATTGTATGTATTAAATTGACATATTGGTTAGTATTTTCTGTGTTCATGTTCATAGAGAAAAAGCAAAACTAATTTAGGCTTAGTATTAACATTAGCACTGATGTTGTACTACATATTTTTTTATTTAGTATTTTGCTGTTTAAAATAGAAACCAAGAAAAGTGTTTTTGTATTTCGGAAGGCAGTAGGTGAGAGTTAGAGTCCTTGTTCATATTGTTTTGCATTTAGGCTTACTTTCTGCTCCACTGGTTCAGAATGAAAGTTGAACCGAAAGATGAGCAGTGCAAGGCAGAAGCCATTGCAGAGCTTCAAAGTTTGCCCTCCTTTCAGATTTATCCCTTTAGGATCATGCACAGAGCAGGCTGATTCATCACTAACGCCAGGTAGCAACAGATGAGCGTCTGTATAGCGGCGCTATGAGCGACCGCTAGTGGCCGCCACGATCAGCCGTCAGTCGCTATTACAGGGCTCCTCAGTCGCTACCTGCCGTTATTGGTAATCAAGCTGCCAATGTTAAATTTGATGTTTCAGATGTGCTTTAGAGGCGCTGTTGAGTTGTTACACCGTATTCAATACAGCGCCTGAGCGTTTCTTTGCTGTTGTATAGAATTCAATCTGTAAAAGTGAGAAATCTGATATAACATTACGCAAATAACACATGTAACCAGTTATTTTGTAGAATTTTGTTTTTTTATTTAAAGAAGCATATTTTTTTTTTAGTGTTCCCATCTTCATGGTGCCTGAAATGGAGACAAAAGTGTAGTTAGTTTATGTTGTTTGTCAAAAATAAAGTTGCCAAAATCTCCTTTGTTTTGTGTTTATTAATTTAATTACATACAAAACACCTTTACACCTTACATACAAAACACCTTTTAACTTTATAGAATTAAAGCAAGCCACTTATTTATCAATCTAAAATACCACCCACATATATTTTAGAATTAATTTAAGCTACACATTTTTCTTGTTAATAATTTTAGACCACCCACATATTTTTGATGTAATGTTTAGAAGGGCCCTGTAGTACAGTAGTTGTAGTATAGTTAAGGTGAGCTAGCTTACAGGAAAAAAAGAGCTAATCATGCTTTGCCGTCGCTCAAACCCAGTCTGGGTGTCCTCGTTACTGTCTGCGGCCAGGTTGGGGACTTCTGGCACCAGTACTGTTTCCTCGGGGGGGCTCGATTCGGTGACATATGCAAATATTGTGTAGGACACAGCATGCGAGGATGATTTTGGAGACCTTTTGTGAACTGTACAACATCTCTCCTCCTGGGCGTGCCAAACAGAGAAAGCGTGCTTTCAGCAGGCCGATGGTTCTTTCCACAATGCATCTGGTTTTGCGATGTGCTGCATTGTAGCATACTTGGGCAGAGGTCTTTGGGTTTCTGACCGGAGTCATTAGCCACGTTTTCTGCCCATATCCCTTGTCCGCTGTGGAATAAACAAAGTGAGAGAGAGCAATTAGTAAAGTACCATGAACATAATGTATACATTAAAGCTTCTGTTATATAGTTTTGCAATTTAGGTGTCAACATATTTAACTTGTTATTATGTCAAGGATTATTAATTACCCAGTAGCCAGCCAGGTGGCATTTCATAGTTCTCAAACTTCCGGCACAGGACTGATTGCTGGAGCACGTAAGAATCATGGCATGAGCCAGGGAAGCCAGATCTCACGGCCCTCAGCTTCATGTCATGGTCACATACTACCATGACGTTCATGGAATGGAATTGTTTCCTGTTCCTATAATAAGGCTCCTGTGCACGGGGAGGGCGGAAAGGGATATGTGTACCATCCACGCACCCTAGCACATTAGGGATCCCTCCCATGCGGTAGAACACACATTTAATATTGGCAACCTCATCCTCAGGAAATGTAATATAAACGGGGATAAGGTCGCAAATTGCCAGGACTACCTTGTAAAATATGCGGCTCATTGTAGCCTGGCCGATCCCGCTGAGGAAGGCAGAGGTTGCATGGAAATTCCGCCGTGCCACTATATTTAGCATTGCACATAGGCGAACTATGCCAGGGATGGATTGGGTGCGTCTGGTGGATAGATCGATTTTGGTCTTAATCTGATCATATAGGGACTGTAGTGCTGCACGATTCAGACGAAATCAACTTCTGATCTCCTCGTCACTTAAATCCCATACAGAGAGGCGGATGCCAAAGGATCGGGGTGCCCTAAGCCTCACAGCACCCTCTTCCCTTGACTCCTGACCTTCCTCTGCACTGCCACAACAATACACCCATACCCCAAACATCACCCCCACATCCATCTCACACTCACTGGCCATAGCTCATGCACTGGAAAAAAAAACACAATCTCAACAGACACACAACCAGTCCACATACCCAATCACAATCCTCACACAATCACACAAATGCAGCTCACCACATATAGTGGTTAGAACCATCAGCCTGCTAAAAGTATGCTTTCAAAGTTTGGCACAACCAAGAGGGGAGTTGCTGCACAACCCACAAAAGGTCACCAAAACAATCTACACTTGCTGTATCCTACACAATATTTGCAGATATCACCAAAACAAATCTCCCAAAGAAAAGAACTGATGCCAGAAAAGCTCAACAAAGCCACAGACAGTAATCAAGAAACCCAGCAAGCCAGTTTGTGCCAGCTAGGGCAAAGTAACAACAAACAAACACCACAGCCTTTGCCACAGTGTATCAAGATAAGAATGAATAAAGTATTTTGAATTTATACTTAACTTATCCAAAGGACTGGTCCGCTTAGCCACCTCTTGCGTTTGTTAGCTGTTTCCGGTCTGTAATTAGCTTACCACAGGTGTTGCGGAAACACCTAGCGCTTCCATAATAGCGTACATGTGCGGATCTGGTTGCACAGACATCTATTGGCCAATCCAAGGTAACCTTTTCAAAGATCAAATAGCCGTTTTTTTAACAACATTTCCAATGTTGTTAAGAGACATGGATCCTAGTCATTCCTAATGTCTATATGGCTTGGTAAGTAGCTCATAAATTAGTTTATTGACTGCAACACATGTTTGCCTGATACACCATTCATTGTAGTCAAGATGTATCTCCAAACACCTGTACAGTATGTGTCAATCAATTATCTGGGCCTGTTTGTGATTGTGTAATAAAGCACATAAATACTGACAGACACATTCAGCAGTTGTTGCCATTCTGTAGTTTGCATGCGTCCTTGTATGTTTGTTGTTTGGTGGTGTGTGCAGCTACAGGATGGAGCCAAATTCTGGACATCTGCCGGCCACTGCTGTGTATCCTGGTGGTCCCAGTACCAGTGGTGTGCGTCGTGGCCGCAGACCTTCCTCAAGGAAAAGGGCACAGGCTGAAGGTGAAGCCCCACCCAAGCCCAAGCGTGCCTATGCCAAGAGGGAGCCAGAATTTAATTTGGCGGATAATAATACTCTTGTGCATCTGACACTGGCTAAATGGGAGTTATTATTTGGCTCCCAAAGTCATAGTGGCCCAGCCTGCAAGAAACGCTTCTACACTTTGCAAAGGGCCCTTATGCTAAAGATGAAGAATGATCTTCTTGTAGACAGTGGGACGAAGCAGGGTCCAAAGAGTAAATACAGGCTATACGAGGAGATGCTGAAGTGCAAGATTCCACTTTGTCGGCTGCAGGGTGTGGATGCTGGGGATGACACCACAGGTTGGGTTGAAGGTACATTGTTTTTACCTTGTAAATTATTGTTGATAATCATGTAGACCCATTTCTGTAACTAAACTCTTTATCATACTAAAAGTAGGTCAGGGTAAGTATCATATTCTAGCTTTGTCATTTTTTGAAAACATTTCTCTTTGTTTATGCATAGTGGCACATAAGGACTCGCAGGAGTCGGATGATGAGGGGTCCCAGATTCCTTCCCTTCCCCCAGCCTCTACATTAACCCAGTCTGAGGTTGAAGGTAAAAAGTCTTGATAATGTGATTTTATGGTATTGTTGTGGATGTTTATTTTAATAGAGCACATTAACAATGCCTAATTCTTTTAATTTGTTTCACATAGATGCCCTCTGCACCAACATCTCCTCATGAGTCTACATACTCTTTGGATGCCAGTAAGTGCATGTGTTAAGGTGGCTTTTGCTAAAGTTATTTAAATGTGTGAATGTATCTCAAGCATGCTTTTCATTTGTAGGCCAAGTCCCAGCTTCATCTTTGGACCCCACTTCCTGTGTTGCAGGCCTACAGGACCCTGTTGGTGTGTATTGCAAAGCACACTGTATCCTTTGTGTATTTTGTTTTAGAATGTGTATATTTGACAATGTCAAAATGCCAAACCATGAGACTTCACATTCCAAGCTGGATAGTTGTTTCTGTTTGTGCATCAAACGGATACTAGTTCAGAGTGAACAAACAATGAAACTGTTAAATACATGTTTTGAGATTTTGGTGATATTCTAATACATTTACATTAACAATACTATGGCAGCTTAACCCTTTAAATGCCAGCCACGTAAAATTTACGTGGTTGCCTCTCCGCCACTTAAGTGCCAGCCACGTAAATTTTACGTGCCTGGCATTCCCCAATCACACAAAAAAAAGTTTAAAAAAAAGTCACTTACCTGACCCCTTGTTTGGTCCGGCCGGGTCTCCTCTTCAGCCAGCGGGGCTCCGATCGCCGATCGGGGCTTCTCCGGCTGCAGGGGAGGGCCCGGAATAGGGTGCCCCCCCCCGTCGTTTCAGCCGCCGGGATTGGCTGTTAAAAAAAAAAAAATGACAGTTACTCACCTCCGCTCCCGCCGACTCCCGCCGCCTCTCCTCTTCATGGGGGGGGGCTCCGATTACCCCCCCCCCGGGTCTTCTGTCTTCTGGAGGGGGGCATAACAGCCCTCCCTCCGTCGCATCTTCCGATGGCGGCCGCCATCTTGGATTCTAGCCCCGCCCCTTGGGGGCGTGGCTAATGACGTCACCGCCGGGTGTCATCGGGGCACCCGGCAGTTCTACTGTCAGATGCCGGTGATGGCTGGGCAGAGAAGGAGGGAGGTAGGCGATCATCCGATCGCCTGCCTCCCCCCTTCTCTGCCCAGCTGTCACCTGCATCAGATCGCCGCGGGACACTGCATCTGAACATCGGAGGTGAGTAAAGTTAAATTTTTTTTTTTTTTTTTAATAAAC
Source organism: Gastrophryne carolinensis (assembly GCA_027917425.1). NCBI lineage: Eukaryota > Metazoa > Chordata > Amphibia > Anura > Microhylidae > Gastrophryne > Gastrophryne carolinensis. Next base: position 397,176,504 of record CM051234.1, read on the forward strand.
TATTACAAAAACCTGTGTGTGTGTTTATTTTTTTATACTGTTAACCCTTTGTGAACTGGTAAGGGGTCCATGTGACCCCTTATACCAGTTCACAGGGCTCGGGGGGTTTTAACCCTTAAAAATCAAAAAAAAAAATGGGGTCTCCCTCCCCTGGGAGGGGGGACCCTATGTCATTTTTTTTCTCGATTTAACCCTTTGTAGTGTGGATGGTATTTGTATTTTTTTTGTGAATGTTATAAAATACTTGTTTCAGTTAGAGGGGTCTCCTGGGCAGGAACAGGGGGCTACCGATAAATATGTGGTACCGTTCTAATCGGTAGAAATGGGGCTTTCACATGCAATATGATTTTCCTTAATAAAATACATTTTTTATTTAAAATAAAGGAGTCAATTTTCTAAAAAAAAATTTTATTTATTTATTTTTTTTACTTAATAATATTGTAAAAAAAAAAAAATTTACAAACAAGACATTTCATGTTAAAGCCTAAACTCTGCTGCAAAAAAATATATATATATAATTTTCCTGAAAGTTCCAGCAAAAATGGCGCAAAACATGGCGCAAAACATGACGCAAAATGGGGAAAAATGGCCTGTCAACAGAGGGTGACAAAATCTCAAGTAGGCTGGCAATTAAAAGGGTTAATAGTACCTATGCATGTTGGGTATTGTTCTGTTCGGGGGACCTTGCGCTTTCAGACTTAGCTTGTTTTAGCTTGCTCTGGTTTGCATATTTATATTTTAGGAAAAGGTGTTTTTTATTCAGCTTTTTTATAAATTTTTTAGGGAAACCCTGCGCAACCCAAAAATTCTTTGAGGTAATAATTCCAGAAAGATGAGCCCACTAGAACAAGCTGGGTACCCTTAGAAAGCTTAACATGTGTACTTTCAGGGAATATATGGTTTATGGGGGATATTCCAAATGTCAAGGGTTGTTTTGGTTGAAAAATCGCAAAGGTGCGCACCTTGTCTGCAGAGCTGAAATTTTCAAGTAAAATTACCGTTACGCACATGCTTTACTTTGGGGTGTTTGGCAACTCTTCCCTTGACAGTAGCTATGCATGTTGGGTATTGTTCTGTTCGGGGGATGTTGCGTTTTCAGATTAAACTTGTTTTTTCTTGTTTGTATATAGTTTTTTTAGGAAAATGTGGCTTTGATTCTGCTTTTTTATCCATTTTTTAGGGAAACTCTTTGCAACCAAAGAATCCATTGAGGGATTACTTCCAGAAAACTATGGCCACATCAACAAGCCTGGTACGCCTAGAAAGCCTGAGGTGTGTACTTCCAGAGAATATATAGTTTGTTGGGGGTATTTCAAATGTAAAGGGTTGTTTTTCTGGAAAAACTGCAAGGTGCGCATATTGCGTAGCATAGTTGTATTTTATCTGAAAATCCCCTAAAGCGCTGTTTCAGTTTGGGGGAGTCTCCTGGGCAGGAAAGGGTGTCTACATATACATATGTGGTACCGCTGTAACCGGGAGAAATTGGGATTTCACATGCAATAAGATTTCATTGACAAACTTACATTTTTTATTACAAAAAAACTTTTTTTGCATATATTTCACCCAAAAATATTAAGAATACACCTAACAAATGACAAACAAGACATTTCATGTTAAAGCCCAGACTCTGCTGAAAAAAACAATATATCATTTTCCTGGGAAATCCCTGGAAATCCCTTCAAAAATCACATTTGAACATGGGGAGCGCAAAATAGTGCAAAATGGTCTGGCAACAGAGTGTGACAAAAACTCCAGGTAGGCTGGCACTTAAAGGGTTAAAGTAATACCAATTATGCTTTCTGTTGTTAGGCCCGAATACAGGAAGTGCTGGTCCTGAAAGGGCCCTTCACAGCGCGGCTGCTAGGGATGAGGGTAAGAATGTGTTTGAATTTTGTAACGTAAGGATGTTGTTCTTCATAAAATGTTGGATGCCTCTTGACATTTGGTATGAACCATGTTTTTTTAGGGCAAAGCTCTAGTGATGGGCTAAGTCTGGACATTTCCGATGTGGCGGGTATGTGTGTTTTTATATATGTGATTATGATCTGTGGAAACACAATTAGTTTACCTTGTTTCTTTAACAAATATCTTTATTTCAAAAATATCCAAAATGTAAAGGGTGTGTGTATTGCCCAATGGGTAACATTTTACAGGTATTGACTCTATACTGGTTAGACAAAGTCGACACACAATACCAACAACAAAACAAATAACACGCCTTTTCTCTTTAGCATATGTGATGTTGCCGCCACTCTCGGATGATGATTTGCCCCTTTCTGGCAGCCAGACACCTGTACTATTTGAGGAGGAGCACACTCAGGTACCATTGATAAATTGGTTATCATTGAGCAATGTTTACATGTTTTTGGGACACTCATGTAAACCCATGTAACATACAACAATTCCAATAAAGCCACTAGGGCAAATGGCAAAAGAGCAGCGGCACTGACTCAATTGTAAATACTAGGAGCACTGCCCTGTGGGGTATACCCAAAATCAACAAACCAAATCTACTATGGAGTGGCCTCCACCCACCCCCAATCTCTAGTCCCACAGAGGCTAACTATTGCACTCAAAGAATCATAATCTAATACATTTTATTGTAAACACATTAAAAATACACTTTAAAAACAAGGTTACTGTGCCATAAGTCGATACACCACCAGGGGGGCCCTCCCTCAAAGTCAATCTATTTAGACATGTCAATTTATAAACCCATCTCACTGTGGTAAATCTTTAAAAAATTATCTATATACATAACAGTCAAAAAAGTGACAGTGCCTATAAAAGTGCATACATCTCAAGTAGACAAATCAAATTTTACTTAATACAGTGCAATATAAATGTCCCAAGGACAAGTTTAAAGTCTGAATAATGCAAAAAATATAACAAGTAAAGGAAGTGCTTATGCATCTACAATACAGGGTGGCCCCCCCGGGCTGCGACCAATGCGTTTCGAGCCTTAAAGGCACTTGCTCACGGCCAGTAGAAAGAAGAACCTCACATCAGCTGGCGGGGGGGTGCTCCCGGCCCCCTTAAATACACACCCGCCCGTCCACTCCCGCGCCGGGTCCCCAGCGTGTGTGCGCGTGCCGACGCACTCCGGCCGGAAGTGCGTCGGCCCGCCCACGTGACGTAGAGACGCACACGCCCCTCCTGGAGCGCACAACGCCTGTCACACCCAGGCCACGCCCACCACTGCCCGTCACTGAAAACAACGGGCCATAGTGAGGACGCACAGGGAAAACCCGGCACAGGAGCAGCCCGGGGGGGCCACCCTGTATTGTAGATACGTAAGCACTTCCTTTACTTGTTATATTTTTTGCATTATTGCACTTTAAACTTGTCCTTGGGACATTTATATTGCACTGTATTAAGTTAAATTTGATTTGTCTACTTGAGATGTATGCACTTTTATAGGCACTGTCACTTTTTTGACTGTTATGTATATAGATAATTTTTAAAGATTTACCACAGCGAGATGGGTTTATAAATTTACATGTCTTAATAGATTGACTTTGAGGGAGGGCCCCCCCTGGTGGTGTATCGACTTATGGCACAGTAACCTGGTTTTTAAAGTGTATTTTTAATGTGTTTACAATAAAATTTATTAGATTATGATTCTTTGAGTGCAATACTTAGTCTCTGTGGGGCTAGAGATTGGGGGTGGGTGGAGGCCACTCCATAGTAGATTTGGCATGTAACATACAACATACTTTGATCTTAGCAGGAATCCTTGCTGCCAGGATGTGCCCTCCTCACAAGTCCCATGTGGTCAGGCTACAGAGGCAGCACCAACGGTACATGTTAATCTAACCATAGATGTGTTTGTTTTATTTGTTAAATACATTATAGAAACTAATATCTGGCTTTTTCTTTTAGCCTGCGCAACAACCAACTGCCAGAGCTGCCCCCACAAGGGCTGAGCTCTATGAGTTAGGGAGCCGGATGCTGGAGGCCTACAGTCGCCAATAGAACCCAGGAGCGCATTACGGCGTTGGAAACCCAATCGCTGGTGGACCAACAACAAATTCGGGTACTGAGGCAAGAAGTACGTGATCTGCGCAACCAACCCCAGGCAGGATTGAGCACCAGGACGAAACTTTGTTGTTGTTACATCAGCTAATACAGCAGCAGTCTATTTTTTTACTGCACTGTTGGCCCCCAACACCGCCCTACAAATGACCCGGCACCAACCAGGCCACCCAGGGACTAAAATTCAATTTTTTATTTTGGTCAAATCAAATGATGTTCAAATTTGGTTTGACTTTATTTAATTTAATAAATTTTTGTTTATCTGGACAAATGTGTGTTTGGTACGTAATTACACAGATAGTATCCCAACAGTAATAAGTTGGAATACATTAGAATGCTTCAAGAATGTAAGGGGTAACAATGTGTTTCACAATCTAATAACTAATGGGTTAATGTTAACTTTAACTATGGTTTCAAGGTCATGCTAGTGCACTCAGATGCGCTAAAATGTTTGCTGCTTATTCAACAACAGCGACTCTTGAAAAAAAAAAATCAAAAGCACAGCGCCACAGCCAGCGACAGGTAGCGACTGGTCATAGCGACTGGCCCTCGCCGCACTAACCCAGATTCAACAAGAAACTTCTGTGAAATAGCGTGGGCGCTGTTTTTTGGCTGACTGTGGGATAGAGCACCAGACACGGTTAAATGAAAGTGATTTTTTGTGGTGGAAACAAAAATTAAAGCTGGAAAAATAATGGGAATGACATTGGGGTAGGGCTGTGAGTTTAAGATTTAAAGTGGACCATCACCCTCGGGTGATCGGCCCGGGAATCTATTAGATTCCCGGGCCGATCACCTCCCTCCCCGCGGGACATCCGAGATCGGGATGTCCCGCGGGGTGAAACCCCCCCAACCACCCCAAACCCCCTCACCTTATGTTCTGCGGCGGCCGGCCGCCGCCGCCTCCCTCGCGCCCCTCTAGGCGTGCGCGCGCCCGCACCGGCCGTCTGTGCATGGCCGACGTGAGCGCGCACGCGTCAAGAGGGACGCGCGGGAGGCGGCGGCGGAGGAGCCGCTTGTCCGCGGCTGTCAAATCCCTTGTCCGTCGTCGCTGGGAGCGGGGAGAGGTGAGTTTTTAGGGTGATCGGGGGGGTTTCACACAGCGGGGCACCCCGATCGGGGGTGCCCCACCGAAGTGGACCAAGACCCAGGATAGTCAAAATCCTGGGTGTTGGTCCACTTTAAGTGGCACACTATAAATTAACTTTTCACACAAAAAAAGAAACATTAGGAAACATTACATACAGTTCAGGAATAATGTCTAACACATTTAGAGTTTGAAAAAAAAAATAAAAACATAAAAAAGGACAAAAAAAATGAGATTTGAGGCTCTGCCATTGAAATGTATCGGAGAGCGACAGGTAGCGAGAGGTAATACATGGTTTTCTGCAAGGCTGAACGCAGGCGCTGTTCGCTGAGGCTGGGATCACGTTGAATCTAACGCTAAATGGCGTTTTCCCAGTTGCTAAACAGGATCGACTTCATAAATGTGAAATTGCGTATTTGAGCCACCGTTCTCAAGCCGATACCTCTCGCTACCTGTCACTAAAGAGTCCCTACCTGATGCTATCCCTTCTTAAATAAGGCCCTTAGTGGTCTAACAGCCAGTCTATATCTTGATGCTCTTAGCATGAGCAGGTAAAGCAAGCCACAGTGGTCCCACAGCTGTCTCTGACCACAGCAAAGGCTCATGACTCATAAAGCTATGCCATAATAGTCTTTTCCCAAAAACAGAAGCAAAGAAAATGAATTTGCTTAGAATGCGCAGGAAACAAACAGATAATCAAAAGATTTTGAAATTCATTTTACAGTGATACAATGATAGGAAGTTAGTGTGCATCTAGACAGGACCTATAAGTCTATTCCATTTGGGTAACTGCCATTACTGTTTGTTCCAGTAATACCTTTGGCCGTTCTATAAGCACAGCTTTATTTTGTGAGTCACCAAGATGCCAGTGACAGGAACTTAAGGCAAATCTCTCCAGTAATGTCACAGAGACTAAATTACATAGATGCACTGCAGAGACAAGTTGTAATGATGACCTACACCTTAAAGTAAATTGGCTTCACTAGTGATCCTTATCACCAGCCCTAGCACACCCCCATCTGCTTGGCTCATCTATAGAGATATTAGCTTTTGGGTCAGCACTAATCCATCCTATTGAAGAAGGAAGACACAAGGACTCGGGCAGTAGGGGTGCTGGAAGCCGGTGGAGGATGGCCCTGTGGACCCTGTGGGTTAGGCATTGGCTACCCTTTTATTCCTATTTAAGAAACCATTTACATTTTACGTCTCTGCACTGCAATCTGCACAAGAAATAAGAGGCCACATCCAAAGGACTTCAGAACATTGTGGTCACAATTTATAAGGAACAGCTTACATGTTGCCTTAGAGCACACTCACAAGTTTTAAGAGGCCACTTATACAATACACTAGAACACCACCCCCACAAGACCTTGCATGATACACCAGAATACTGACATCATCAGTTATAGGCTGCCTTTACAAGTTATGCTCAAACACTATACACAAAAATGATAAAAGATCACTTACTAGTTAGGGGTTTGAATACGGGTCAAAGCTAGATTCAACTCGCATTATAACGATTTGCTCAGATACCGGAAAAATCCAGGTATAACTGTCCAGCATAACCCCCCACCTCGAAGCTGGTCGGTGGCAGACTGACCATAATTAACATGTGACCAAAGGACAGGGGGACCAAGGTACAGTTATAGAATATTAAAAAACTCATCAGCGCCTTACTATCTCTCTCTGTAGGTCCATCAGCTGGGGACTCCCTCCTGGTCTGGTGGGCACTGGTCTGCCATATCGCTTCTCCAACTCCCCCTCTCTGCATGGCGCCAGGCATTAGCTTGGCAGGACATCAAGGAAGAAGGCATGTCCTGTGTCACCCCACACTTCAGATGCCCATGGGGCAAGTGCAATAGGGGACACAAGCACCCGCAGGACCAGGTGGGAGCCCCCGACCCAGCAGACCTGCAGAGAGAATGCCACCTGGCAGGGAACAGATGAAGGAGGATGTGGTGATGGGGAGTTCTATCTTTATTTTAAAACTGTAGTTTGTTTCATTTTTTAACTGTTTGTGAACTGGTTTATAGGCCCAAGAGATTATTTTCCAGGCATTCATGTCCAGGCCTAATGGGTATATAAGACTTGAGGTTGCCAACTTTTTTAGATTGCATTTTACCCACATATAGTATGACCAGAAGAAAGCAATAGTGTAAAATGCTGTGTAATGTTTCCCCACTTTGATTTTGTAAACTCATACCAAGGCCTCCATTTCAGTGACAGCATTTGTCATGGCTACCCCACAGGATCTAAAGAGCAGCTCGTAAATTCTCCTCATTGGCACTTTCATCATTGTGAAGAAGCTAGTGCCTCCTAAACTACTGAGTAATAAGAGCATATTCAGCATTCTCCAGACCATATGCTTGAAAACAGGATTCTGCAGGGAACCAATTAAAGAGCAAAAAATTTTGGGACACCGACATATGGAAGACGACAGAACAACTTGTCTTGTCATTGAAGTGCTATCTCAGTACATTGATTAAAAAGCTATTCGTTTGTATGTGGATGTGTGACTTGCTGGAATCATGCTCTCCCTTTATTCTGCAGCCGCCAGTTGTGTTGCCTCCCAATGGGCATCACTTGACATGTTATGTTGAAAGATGAGCATCATGCTGCAAAGCTGGCTTATCGCAACAGTTGGCTAGGGAGTACTTTTCTAATCAAGATCCCTAATAATATTTTAGCAGCTCTTGAGTTGTTTAAAGATATTTAAGCATTTTACCTTTGTGTATTTATAAAGCACAGTGTTTATCTATTTGAGGGACAGAAAAGAGAAATACAGTGATTCTTCCTTGTTGCCATTAAATATATATGGGGCCATGCACGCACAGATATAAATAACAATCTGAGTAAACATTTGTTAAAGCAGACCAAAACCTGGGGGTGCACATTCTATGGCCGGCTGCTAGCATGCCCCCAGAGCATCCAAAATCAGGATGCCCGGCTGCGTGAAACCCCCATGGTTGCTGGCAAACATACCTCTCCCGGTGGCTCTCACAGAGTGTTTTCCCCCATCCCCAGGATTCCCAGTAGCAGAGGCGCAATCCCACACCCAGGAGGCTGGGGCAGGAGCGTTTCCCAGGCTACACGGAAACAGGGAATACAGCCAGCGGGCAGGTATCAAAGCTGCCAGGTGGGCATGGCCACTGCTGGGCGAATCACCCTAGGGACTCAGGAGGCTAGGTGGGTAGGGGGGGAACGGGGAATTTTTTAATTTGCCATTTAAGTTCAATCTGTTGCCAGGAAGGGGCAGAATAAATGTTGGAGAGAATAGTGACAGCAGCTAAGCCCAGAATCACATTGCCCAAAAATCATCCCCCCCCCCAATGTCTTCCTCCCCTGGCCTACCTTTGATAAGCCCACAGCATACCCACTGAGCATTCTACCCCATCTGCTTCTCAGGCTGTCAATGATAATTATCTGTATACTGCGGGTTATATTGAGCAGGGGTCAGTGTTTAAAAGAGCCTAAATAATTAAAAGTATCTTTGGCCAACAAATAAAAAAATGCCTATACTCACCATAGGATGCCATTTACTACACGGCCTTGTGAGTATTTCCGGACTAATTATATTTGTCCCCAATTCATTGTACATTGAATTGCCTGTTTTCTTATGGTTTGATTAACTTGTCTATGGCTCTCTGCACATACTGCCCAAGGCTGACTGAGATAGAAAAGGTGACAAAACCATTATCATCAGATCAAAGTATGGTTGTTGTTTATTATGGCAGCTGTGTTAGTTGACCATAACTTATGTAAGGTGTGTTTACCTCACCCAGGATGTTAAGAATCCAAAAAGTTAATCTTCAGTGAGCTTTTCATTGGCCTGGATTTTTATGGAAGAGCAGGTAGGTTGGTAGAGGGACTTGCTCTTCCCCTTCTTCCAGCACAGGTTTTACCTGTGATTCTTAGCCCACACAGGTGGCTGGGGTCAAGCTGTCTGATGAGACGCAGACAGTCAAGGTACAAGCCTGTGAAAGAGAGACTTTTAGCTGCATGCCAAAACTACGGACCTGCTATAATAGTGGGGAAACCAATTTGTGTTTATCTTTTGGCCTAGAAAGGAAAGACTTTGTGTTGCTGTTTATCTGGCACCCTGCTTGTATGTTGAAATGCATTGCAAAGCTATGTTTATCTTGACTATTGTCAATAATCTGCACTGAACTTCACCTTGAGAACTGTTTCCAGAGTTGTCATTGCCAATAGCAACCCCGATCTTGACAACGTATATATAACATGCAGCATATAAACTTTTAAGACAGAACCCCACAACACCTCCTGCTTACTCCCATCACTCTCTTATCCCTTTTTATCTCCATCCCTTCTCCCCTCATTGTCACTTAGAAGGAGTAGTTTTATGTAAGTATGTCCTTTGTAAATAAGCAGCATATTCTTATGGTGCATTGTTTAGCATTAGGCATCTAGCACCACAAAACAAAGCAGATATGACCTAAAATCAGACTTAAAGTTTAATAAAACTTTAGGTCCACTGAATAGCCTCTGCTTTCTAACAATAACTAACACATGAGTGCTTTCAGTGCTTACCATTTTAGAATCCAGAATGGTGACCACAGCCTTTCCGTTGGGGAAAATTTGGGTTAGTGAGGCAGGTGGTGAACCTGACTGGTCACCGGTGATCATGAGAGCACAGACTGGATAAGCAAATTGTTGGATATACAACAGACTTAGCTTAGTATGTGATCTGCATCTATATTGCTGGGTTAATGCATTTTATATTTATGACAGTAGATGGTGCTGTCACATATATCTATGTGTAGTCTCTGTTGTACATTTTCTGCTGCATGTTGTATTTCCTGTATATAAGCTGCTCTCTATGACTTCTTTTTCCTGCCTATGTTATCCACCATGTAAGGTAACCTTCTTTTTCTGCACTCATGTTCCAGTAAAGCCAGTTCCTGTTACACCTCAAATGTCTCTCTGGATTTGACTCCGCTGCACCCAGCACTCACAATCTGCAAAAGGTTACGGGTAAAGCCCAGTGACAAGACGCAGCCCAGACAGAGAAAAGCCATGAATGGGAGACACATAAAGAAGCTTCCACAGAGACATCTCCTATATACAAGTTCTTATATATAAAGGAGTGGGCAGCAGCTCATAGATTAGCTAGGGACGTTTAAAGTGAAAATGCTATTATGCAGAGATGACTTGTGGGCAGTTATCACTACAAAGAGGCCACAGGACAATAATCAGTACTAGAACAGGAAAAACAGACAGACACAGGCCACCATAAGCTTTGGTCAACTGTATTACACAAGTTCAGTGGGTTTTTGTCCATAGTATAAAGTAGTATGAAGTAGCCAGCATATTATCTTTTTGAGACTTTTGCTCTAGTAGTCAAACATGCTACTTTGCTGACAGTGGCCGCCAGAAGGAAAATGCAAGTGAAACACTTTGATGTGAAAACAGCATTTCTACACGGTGAGTTAACAGAAGACATATACATGGAACAACCACCAGGATTCAAAGAAGAACAACGGCAAAATCTAGAATGCAAACTTCAGAGGAGTAAATATAGTCTAAAGCAAGTCATCAGAGCATGGAATATGAAAATAAAAAAGGGCTTACACATGAGGACTTTCGGAGGAGTAAAGCAAACCCCTGCTTATACACAAAGAGATTGGCAGATAGATGGATCTATGTGGTAATTTATGTTGACCATATCCTAAGTGAGAAGCAGATGAAATTAACGCTATCCGTAAGGGAGACTCCTTTTCACAAGAGTCCCTTACTGCATCAATTAGTATGATCCCAAAACCGGACACTGACCACACAATATGGTCTAATTTTAGGCCAATTTCTTAAATTAATCTGGACGTCAAGATTTTTGCTAAAGTTTTATCAGACAGATTATCTGGATACTTGCCACTTATGATTCATAATGACCAAACCGGATTTGTGCTGGGAAGGCAGACTGGAGATAATATCAGGAAAGCACTACAACTGTCTCATGTCGCTAGGGAGAGGGGGCTACCTGTTATGCTGCTTTCTTTAGATATCAAGAAAGCATTTGACTCAGTCTCTTGGGAATACCTTTTTAGTCTACTGGAAAAATGGGGTTTTGGACCGAGATTTTTAAACATATTAAAAGCTATTTATAATGCACCAGTGGCTTTTGTTAAATATTGTGGCTATAAGTCAGAAGTGTTCCCCTTGGCTAAAGGAACGAGACAGGGGTGTCCTTTGTCCCCCCTGTTGTTCGCATTGGCTATGGAGTCGCTGGCCTGTAAGATCAGAGAGGCCCCAGATATATCAGGAGTTGAAATTGGAGGTGAGCAGTATAAGCTTAGCTTATTTGCTGACGACGTTTTGCTGACCATCTCTAATCCTCTTATTTCTATTCCAAATTTACTTCAAGTCTTGAACCAATTTGCTGAAGTTTCCGGTCTTCAAGTGAATACCGCTAAGTCTAAAGCACTAAATGTTAATCTTTCAATGGATTTACAGAGTCAATTGCAATCCACTTATGACTTTGTTTGGGAAGATGAAGCTCTGAAATATTTGGGAGTTGCCCTGACTGATCATTATGAGTCCCTTTTTGCTGCGAACTACCTACCTCTTCGTAGGAAATTTAATATTTTATTGTCACAGTGGAAGAGGTGTAATTTGTCTTGGTTGGGTAGAGTCGCGGCAGTTAAGATGACCCTTTTGCCCAAATTTCTTTATCTAGCCCGATACAACTTCCATCTAAGTTTTTGAAGGAATTGCAAGGCCGAGTCTTTGCATTTATTTGGGATGGTAGAAAACAAAGGATAGCGAGAAGGATTATGATTAGATCTAAATCAACAGGTGGTCTGGGAATCCCGGATTTTAAGAAATATTACCAAGCGGCTCAGGTGGCTCAGCTTCTTTCATATCATGTCCTCGAAGATGTTCCGGGCTGGGTCCGTATTGAATCAGCTATAGCTAATCCATTAATGCTTAAAGATATCCTTTGGCTTACTCCAAAAAGTAGGAAATTGTTAAATAACCCGATTATGGCCCATTCCTTGCGGTTATGGGATGGCATCAAATTCTCTGGTGGGCTTGCCTCCTCACATATGCCATTAATGCCACTGTGGGGGAATTTATTGTTTCCTCCAGGGGTGTCTGACATATCTAGGTTTAGCAGATGGAGAGAAGCCGGGATTTTTCGTATTAGTGATTGTGTTCAGGGGTCAGCTCTTGCTTCCTTCCAGTATCTTAAAGATCGATATGGCCTACTACCACGGGATCTTTTTGGATATCTTCAGGTTTCCCATTTTATAAAATGCATAGTGAAGAATTCATCAAATTTGGGTGACTTTACTTGTTTTGAACGGCGCTGTAAACATGACCCGAGAGGTAGAAGTACTATAGCAAAGATTTATAAGGCACTACTTTCAATTTTGGACAATGGACCCCTGTCCTATAGAAATAAATGGGAACGAGATTTTGAAGAAGAGATTCCTCCAGAAGTTTGGCAGAAGATGTGGCGGGAGTCATTTGGGAAGTGGGCATCGGTGCAGGCTATAGAAGCCAATGTTAAAGTAACTTTACGTTGGTATATGGTTCCTGCGCAGCTGGCGCATGTGGGAGGAGAAATGCTGGGTAACTGCTTTCGTGGTTGTGATAGTTTGGGCTCAAATTGTCACATTTGGTGGGAGAGTCATATAGTTGCAGATTTTTGGAGTAAAATTTTTGACACAATAAGTAGGATTATGGGCATACATGTGACTCCAGACCCCTGGGTGGCGCTATTAAACAAATCTCTGCCGGGCAGCACGAGTAAGCAGAGACGATTGACTTTCCATATATGTACTGCTGCTAAGTTGGTCATTGCGAAGGCCTGGAAAACGTCCTGGTTAGGTTTTGGAGAGTTCATAAATAGGGTAAACAATACACTGGCAATGGAAAAGATGTCAGCTATTCATGCGGATAAGATGGAGGAGTTTCGAGAGGTGTGGACTCCTTGGACAAGGGCGATCCTACCTGCTTCTTTTGATAGTAACCTTTTGCTTATATGAATGCAAAATTTGACATGTTTTCCTTATCTCTTCTCGTTCCTTCTTCTTTCCTTCCCCTTTCCCCCGTTTTTTTTTAATTATTTGTTATTTTATTTATTTCGTTCTTTGTATACTAGAATATATGACGATATAACTGCAGCATTTTGAACTGTGTTGTTTATAGTTGACACTATATGGTTGGATAGGGGTTAGTGCGAACCCCGTTTATAGGTACCATATTCCTCATTTAAGGAAATGTTGTTAAACTATGCTCTAGTAGTCTGAATTTTGTAATTCTACTGTTGCTGATCTGAAATGTTGATCCTAATGTTATATTTTGGTGATTATGCTAAATGTCATTTCATGTCTATATGAGCAATAAAAATTAATTGAACAAGAAGCAGATGAAAGCAGAAATACTACAAGCCCTAAGTAGGCACTTTGAGACCAAGAATATTCAGGAACAGTGACTCCTTGAGTTACTTTATTGCCCTACAAAGGATATGACAGCAGCAAGCCCCTGACTGCTGAAAGACACTCGAGGTTCACAAAAAAGGTGGTTTTAACAGACTAAGCCACAGTTGTTGAGAAGGGGTGTTGGAGGTACAACAGACTTAGCTTAGTATGTGATCTGCATCTATATTGCTGGGTTAATGCAGTTTACATGTATGCCAGTAGATGACTGTATAAGTAACATATATCTATGTATAGTGTCTGTTGTACATTACATTCTGTGCTGCATGTTGTATTTCCTGTACATTGAGCTTCACTCCGATGCGGGATGTCCCGCTGAGTGAGTGTGCGACCTCTTGCCTAAACAGCTCACTCGACTGCGCTGAAGTGAAATCATCTAAGACTCAGCTAAGACTCTGCTCCAGCTGAGTCTAGCCCATTGAAGATGAGTGAAGCCAAGCGCGTTAGCCATATTGACGCTACCCTCTAATAAGGTGCATGCCCACACTGGCCATTCATAAATGCCTGGCACATGCCCTGATAAATATCCTGTTTTCTCTGTTAGCTTTTCTTACTGTAGGCCACTTTTAAACAGTGCATATATAAAGTCTGCATACTCCTGTTAAAATTCATTTTTTTGTCATGTACAGGTGAATCTCAATACATTCGAATATATTAATGTTTATTATTGTTATATAATTACTGGAAGTTTAGGATTGCTATATAAATATTGGAAGTGGCTTAAGATATGAGAAAGACCATGATTTTACTACATCAGTGACTGATTGCCAGTGTCTCCTTGTGCATTAACCCCCGTTAAACCTAAGAAAGCTCCTCTCCTCTGTCCCCCAACGAAATCGAGAGCTGCAATTGGCTGCCGCTGTCCACAGGCAAGACCAGGAATCCTGCTGCCAGCAACCATGTGAACACAGAATCTGTCAGATTGAGAGAGCTTCTCCTGTATACCACCCTCAACAGATTTTCAATTGGATTCAGGTTTGGGCTCTGCCTGGACCATTCCAAAATGTTGATTTTCTTCTGATGAAGCAATTTATTTGTTGATTTGGAGGTAATCTTTGGTCACTGTCTTGCTAAAAGGTAAAATTCCTCTTCATCTTCAGCTTTTAAGCAGAGGCCTGGAGGTGTGGCGCCCTGCACAAAATGGCTCAAAGTACTCAAAACAATAACAGAATACTAAAAAAAAATTTTAAATTATCTTCTCAGTCTACACCGGTATGAGTCAGTCTTGGACAACTCATAAATTAATTTGGCTTCCAACACCACTTATATGCAGATGACATTCAAATCTACCTCTGTGGCCCAGATCTCGCTTCTATCCATGTTCCTGACTGTCTGACAGCTAGCTCATCATTCCCTCAAACTAAACATGGATAAGACTCTGTTCAGTCTGTTGATTTTTCACCATCTAATTCTCCAACTGCCTCTACACTGACCATATCTGTCAATAATCTCACAATTACTGCAACTACCCAAGCTCAATGCCTGGGTGTTATACTGGACTGCTCTCTCTCATTCACACCTCACATTCAATCACTTGCCACATTCTGCTATCTCCAATTCAAAAACATCTCCTGCATCCGCCCCTTCCTCTCACCTGGTACCACCAAAATCCTAGTGCAGGGGTACTGATCCACTTCTTGTTAAGGTCCATTTAAAGGGATCCAGTGAGAGGTGAAGGTCCAGGCATAGGGGTAGGGGAGTAGGAAATCAGCACACTGGGGGAAGAGCTATAGATTCCCCAGGCAAAACTAAAAAAAGGATGATTCCCCCCACCCCAAAAATCCTATTGGGCACTGGGAAAAACAGGAGCATTTTTTTTGGCCCCGCAGAACCTACCACCTTGGCCCATGACACACTGCTTTAACTCCCCCTTTATTGCATTCTGCGTAGGTTGTGTACAGGGGTGGACTAGGGCCCGAAATGTTACTGGCAATAAGGTCTGGAAACGAGTATGGATAAATAGGGGAGAGGGATGGATGGGAGAGAAGCTGTAAGGAAGAGGGATGGATAGACAGAACAGTAAGGGCAAAGAGGGATAGAGAGAGCTGGGAGAAGGGATGGATGGGCGGAACTTTAAGGACAAGAATGACTGGGCAGAGCTGGGGGGCTAGATGGCCAGAGCTGGAAGAAAGAGTAATGGATTGGCAAAGCTGGGAGGTCGATGGTTGGATGGGCAAAACTGGTAGGACAGGAATTGATGGGGCAGAGAGACTGGGCTGGATGAGGCAGAGCTGAGGGGACAGGGATGGATGGGGCAGAGCTGGGGAGACCAGATGGTGGCACAGGGATAGATGGCCATGAGCTGGGGGGGGGGGTTGATGGGGCAAAGAGACCAAGAAACAAAGTTTGTGTATACCTTGCAATGCCACTTTCCGCTTGTGCAGTACTTCATATTGCAATGCTAGGTGCCAGGGAGCCATGACACTGGCAAGGAGATTAAGCACTAAATCACCAATCAAGGGGGCAACTCTGAGCATGGCAACACAGAAGCAAGTGAGTGCAGGGCAGAGGCCTGGAAATCTGGCGCCATGGTCCACATTTGGACCCGGCCTGCCAGTTGAGTATCGCTGTCCTAGTACATGCCCTGAGAATCTTCCGACTAGATTACTGCAACACTCTCCTTTGTGGTCTACCAACAAACAACTATTCTCAACTATGCTGCTCGAAACTCATTCATCTCTCATCTCACTTCTCTAATGCTGCCCCTCTATGTGAGTCCCTCCATTAGCTACCCATATCTGAGAGAATTCAATTTAAAATACTAACCTCAACATACAAATCCCTCTACAATCAGGTTCCTGCCTATATTTCTTCGCTTCAGCTAATATCAACCAAGATGCAATCTCCACTTGGCCCAAGACCTACTCCCGTCCTCAACTTTAATCACCTCCTGCATCCAGTACTTCACACGCGCCCCCCATTACCCTGGAATGCAATACAATTCACCACTCCCCAATACTTCAAGCCTTTAAGAATGCCCTCAAAACCCACCTATTCATACAAGCATATCAGCATATAAGTGTTAGATACAAGCGTTTACCTGTCCACACTCTTTAGAGTCCCCAAACATCATTGCAGAAACACAGAATGACACGCTTAGGGGTTCGCGCCTCATATGCCTTGTGGCGGCATATTGCAGCTCAATGTGATCAGCGAAGCTAAAGTTCCAGTTAAAGGTTAACTCATGGGCTCTGTCTAGCTTGCTAGGAGTAGTGTGTCAATTAAGGCCTTCCAACCTCCCATTGATCAGTAGTCACATCCATGTTTCAGCACACACTGCCTGTGATAGCATATAGCTTGTGGTGTGTTACTCTGCATGTTTATCTCCTGCTGACCTGATTAGTTTGAATCCCAACTACACTTTTGCCTGACACTTTGGATACTGCAACTCTCTGATTTACGGCTTCGACCTTTGGCTTTCCCTTGACTTGACTGGCTTTGTTTACTCCTCCTGTCAAGACACTGCTAGGACTGATTATCTGTGGCAGACCTAGCTATCTCTGACATCTCCTGTGTATTGTAACAGTTGTATATCTTAACCCTTAAGCCTTGGGGCAACTGTGTTCCGGCAGGCATGTAATGTCTCCCAGCAAACAGGGGCTTGACTATACGTGAAGACAGCAGTGTTAGATTGGGGGGTTGGCATCTGAATGAAGGCTGGTGATCAGCTGGGCATTACAATTAGTTGTTTTACCCTGTTTGTAATTTCACATTGTACAGTGCCATGGAAGTTGATGGCACTTTATAAATAAACTTTAATAAAAACAATAAAAATAAATATTTTTTAGGGGTGTTAGAGGCCAAATTAGGGGGCAGGCCACACCTGGGCCATTTGGGCACAAATCAGTAACAGAAAACTAAAGAAATTAAATACACAAATAAGGAAAAAAAATCATAAGGAAAAAAAATAATACATATATATACTAAATGGATATTTACCTCAATGAATAGATATATACCAAAATATTAACATCAATTTAGCAACCCAGAAATTGAAAGCGGGGAACGCTCAGTACCAGGAGATGCGTGGATGGGTAGTCATCCACCTAGCGAGTCAAAGTCTGCCTCCTGGTACTATGGGCCGTATCCGATGGTGGTGGATGTGGCAGACAATAGAATAAAATGTTCCACATTGTGAGAAACTGTGCTGCTACTCCCTCCAGCCATGCTCCAGTGACGCCCATGAGCTGACGCCATGGGTGCCACCCTGCTGTGAGAGAAAGTAGTCCTCCTCCTTCTCCCCCCTCCTCCAAACCCGTCCTCTGGCTGGACATTGGCGTACCTGCTTGCTGTTGGCCCAGCAACCCACCCTGCAAACCACCTGTGGACTGCCCTGACAGCGGGGAAAATGGGACTTCCTCCTCCTCCTCAGTCATGGCCTGAAGCATTTTTTCCAGCATGCAGAGGATGAGGATGGTAGCGCTGACGATGGCGTCATCATCGCTAACCATATTGGTGGTGTACTGGAAACACTGCAGCACCGTACAATGTGAAATTCCACCTAGTGGGCAACTTACATATGAGGCGCTGCACTGCAGACATGCGAGTGGCAGCAGGGTGGGAATGCCGAAGGTGTGAGCACACACTACGCCCTTTATGCAGAAGCTCCAGCATCTCTGGATAATGGGCCAGGAAGCTCTGCATCACCAAGTTAAGCACATGCACCAGGCACGGGATGTTCATCAACCCGCCTCGGCCCAAACCTGCTATATGGTTCGGGACATTGCTTCACCACATCTTGCCAATCTTCAGGTCCAAGAGCAGCAGCCACTCATCTGCCTGGTCCTGGATGCCGGTCCACAGCTCCTGGTCAGTGTG
Source organism: Gastrophryne carolinensis (assembly GCA_027917425.1). NCBI lineage: Eukaryota > Metazoa > Chordata > Amphibia > Anura > Microhylidae > Gastrophryne > Gastrophryne carolinensis. Next base: position 397,194,903 of record CM051234.1, read on the forward strand.
GGGGTCTTTCGCCCAGACAGATGAGGTTTGGCACTGCATGCTGCCGTTTCCCAATGACAGTGCTCACATTGGTGGTGCAGGGGCTGCGCTGCCTGCTTGAGGAGGAAGCAGAGGTGGAAGCTAAAGTAGAAGGTGGAGGCTACAGGAGGCACTGACTGATGTCACACAATTCTAGGTGGGGTTCCCACATTCTCCCTTGGGACCTTGTTGGGGAGGTAGAGCTGGTGACAGCGGGAGTTGTTTGCAGGTTTCTCTGGTAGTTCTGCCACTGCAGCTCATGTTTTGCTGATCATGCACGAGATGCAGAGATGATTAGCAGCTTTCCATTGCTTCAGTGACTTTTGGCACAGCTTGCAAATGACCTCTATCTTTTCCATTGTGGACTGCATGAATAAATGCCATGCTGGTGAGATCCCATGAGTCTGCCTTGGCGTGCTTAATCCATAGGTGTGGTGGGAAGTGGCAACCACAAGCTGCTGGCTGCCTGGGGCTATGTGACCATCACCTCTTCCTCCGAACTATGATGGCCTTCATTTCACATAGGGTCTAGGACCTCATCATCCTCCCTGGCATCTTCTTCCACCACTCCTCCCTTCTAGCCTCCCTCCCAGCCTCAACATTGCAGAAATCTGCAGCAGTCGGCACTTGGGTCTCCTCATCATCTAGGCTGTCCTGTGATGGTATGCTGGCCACATCCTCATTCTCCCACAGAAGCTCTTGGGCATCTGTGAGTCCTAGGTCTGCAACTGGGGCAGGGCAGGCAGATGGCCCATGGTATCCCATCCAGGCATTTCATAATAGAGCATTAGTGACTCAGTGACTTCTGGCTGAGATGGCTGTCATGCCTGGAGTTCCTCCTTAGCCTTCACCTGTTTCTCTGTAGTATGCAGCTTGACCACCAAGTGGTGCTGTCCTGCAGAGCTCCTGGAGATCAGCCAGCACCTGTGCTAATTAGCTGCTGGCCTTTACATGCTGAGTCTGGTATGTAGTCAGGGCTCAGCATTTTACTCTGTCAGCATTTTACTCTGTCATCTGAACCTGAACTCTGTAGCAGAGCCCCTGTGTCCTGAATCCTGAATCCTGAATCCTGAATCCTGAAACCTGAATCTGAACCCTTAACTGAGGACTTCCTTGTGAACCATTGGTTTCACTTCTGTTTGTACTTTGGACTGGATTTCATGTCTGTATGTTTTTCCTCACTGCACTGTAAGTATAGCAATCAGAGTGTTTATGTTTGCTTGTTTCTCACAATAAACACATTGTGTTTGCTGCATAATCCCAGTTTCTCTGCCTTGCAGTACTCTAATTATTGGTCACTCTATATTAATGAATATCTCCCTTGAGATATCGGTGACAGAATTCTGAGCCCATATAAAAGACCATAAGAGACTGTAAGGCTGAGCTGGCTTTGGCGTGCAGGGTCCTAGTGCCAGCCTTAGATTTTTCGTTGAGTCTGTATTGCCTTCTAGCTTTAGTTTGCCATAGTTTGCCATGATCTAACTACAGTTTTTGCAGCCCAGAAATCAAAAATTCCAGCTGAATCTGACATGTTTGTCCTGTCTGTCCAATCTGACCAGTATGTCCTGTCTGTCCAATCTGAACAGCCTGTCCTGTCTGTCCAATCTGACCTGTCTGTCATGTCTGTCCAATCTGACCTGACGGTGCAGTCTGTCCAATCTGACCTGTTGGTCCAGTCTGTCCAATCTTACCAGTCTGTCCAATCTGACCTGTCTGTCCAATCTAACCAGTCTGTCCAATCTACCAGTCTGTCCAGTCTGTCCAATCTGACCTGTCTGTCCAGTCTGTCCAATCTGACCTGTCTGTCCAGTCTGTCCAATCTGACCTGTCTGTCCAGTCTTTCCAATCTGACCTGTCTGTCCAGACTGTCCAATCTGACCTGTCTGTCCAGTCTGTCCAATCTGACCTGTTTGTCCAGTCTGTCCAATCTGCCGAGTCTGCCGAGTTCGATCGCCCACCTGCCGAGTCTGCCGAGTTTGATCGCCCGCCTGCCGAGTTTGATCGGCCACCTGCCGAGTTTGATCGCCCGCCTGCCGAGTTTGATCGCCCTGCCAGGTCTGCCGGGTTTGATCGCCCGCCGGCTGAGTTTGATCGCTTGCCGGCCGAGTATGATCGCCCGCCGGCCAAGTTTGATCGCCCGTGCCATTATTTAGTGTCCTGGGGGGACTTCGATGTCCGCCAAGTCTTCGCCGGCTTCGGGCTTTATCCCCATCCTGCGGAGCAGTTATTTAAAGGCGTTCGGTGCCCGCCTGGTTGGGGGGAGGATACTGTCATGCCTGGAGTTCCTCCTTAGCCTTCACCTGTTTCTCTGTAGTATGCAGCTTGACCACCAGGTGGTGCTGTCCTGCAGAGCTCCTGGAGATCAGTCAGCACCTGTGCTAATTAGCTGCTGGCCTTTATATGCTGAGTCTGGCATGTAGTCAGGGCTCAGCATTTTACTCTGTCATCTGAACCTGAACTCTGTAGCAGAGCCCCTGTGTCCTGAATCCTGAATCTGAACCCTGAACCGAGGACTTCCTTGTGAACCATTGGTTTCACTTCTGTTTGTACTTTGGACTGGACTTCGTGTCTGTATGTTTTTCCTCACCGCACTGTATGTATAGCAATCAGAGTGTTTATGTTTGCTTGTTTCTCACAATAAACACATTGTGTTTGCTGCACAATCCCAGTTTCTCTGCAGACTTTGCAGTACTCTAATTATTGGTCACTCTTTATTAATGGATATCTCCCTTGAGATATCCATGACAATGGCCTTGCAGATTTTATGGGGCTGAGGTGGAGGGCTCTGCACTCTCAGTTACAGTGGAGTGGGTGGAGGACTATCCCATGGAACTGGCTTCACCACTCTGCCAGCAGTATTGGAGCCTACAAAATGTGCTCTGAACCCTGGCACCTGCTTGCACCAGAGGAAGGTGTAGCAGGCAAGGATTAAAGCACTATCGGCTGGGCGAGCACCAGCTCCATTACCAGCAGCATGGCCACATCCCTGTCCCTTATTTGCAGCTTATTGCATTGTTAGACATCTGAAATTACTGTAGCCCAAAATGGACAAATAAAAAAGATATTTGCAGGAACAGTGCCCAGAACCGAAAAGACCACTAAGACACAAGTTGTTGTATAACAGGGTACACTCCAGTGCTTAGACCAAGTTGTGGTATAATATTAATATTAGGTATTAATTGTAGTGCTCAAATGAAAATGTGGGATCACAGTAAACACAAGCACCAGTGCTTACAGCTTCTTGTGGGATAATGGGATACACCCCAGTGCTTAAATGAAAAGGTGGGATAATAGTACACACTCATCCCAGTGCTTCGAACAAGTTGTGGCATAACAGTGTACACTCACCCTAGAGCTTAACCCTTTAAGTGCCAGCCTACCTGGAGTTTTTGTCACCCTTTGCTGCCAGACCATTTGCACTATTTTGCGCTCCCCATGTTCAAATGTGATTTTTGAAGGGATTTCCAGGAATTTCCCAGGAAAATTATATATTGTGTTTTTCAGCAGAGTCTGGGCTTTAACATGAAATGTGTTGTTTGTCATTTTTTAGGTGTATTCCCAATATATTTGGGTGAAATATGTGCAAAAAAATTTAAAAAATATATTTTTTTGTTGTTTTTTTTGTAATAAAAAATGTAAGTTTGTCAATAAAATCTTATTGCGTGTGAAATCCCAATTTCTCCCGGTTACAGCTATACCACATATGTATAGGTAGACACCCTTTCCTGCCCAGGAGACTCCCCCAAACTGAAACAGCGCTTTAGGGGATTTTCAGATAAAATACAACTATGCTATGCAATATGCACACCTTGCAGTCTTTCCAGAAAAACAACCCTTTACATTTGAAATACCCCCAACAAACTAAATATTCTCTGGAAGTAAACACCTCAAGCTTTCTAGGCGTACCAGGCTTGTTGATGTGGCCATAGTTTTCTGGAAGTAATCCCTCAATGGATTCTTTGGTTGCAAAGAGTTTCCCTAAAAAAAGGATAAAAAAGCAGAATCAAAGGCACATTTTCCGAAAAAAAACTATATACAAACAAGAAAAAACAAATTTAATCTGAAAAAGCAACATCCTCCGAACATAACGATACCCAACATGCATAGGTTCTGTCAAGGGAAGAGTTGCCAAACACCCCAAAATAAAGCATGTGCGTAACGGTAATTTTACTTGAAAATTTCAGCTCTGCGCACCTTGCGATTTTTCAACCAAAACAACCCTTTACATTTAGAATATCCCCCATAAACCATATATTCCCTGAAGGTATACATGTTAAGCTTTCTAAGCGTACCCAGCTTGTTGTAGTGGGCTCATCTTTCTGGAATTAATCCCTCAAAGAATTCTTTGGTTGCGCAGGGTTTCCCTAAAAAATTTATAAAAAAGCTGAATAAAAAACACCTTTTCCTAAAATAGAAATATGCAAACCAGAAAAAAACAAGCTAAATCTAAAAGCGCAAGGTCCCCCGAACAGAACAATACCCAACATGCATAGCTACTTTTAACCCTTTTAATTGCCAGCCTACTTGAGATTTTGTCACCCTCTGTTGACAGGTAATTTTTCCCCATTTTGCGCCATGTTTTGCGCCATTTTTGCTGGAACTTTCAGGAAAATTATATATATATTTTTTTGCAGCAGAGTTTAGGTTTTAACATGAAATGTCTTGTTTGTAAATTTTATTTTGTTTTTTACAATATTATTAAGTAAAAAAAAATAAATAAATAAATAAATTATTTTTTTAGAAAATTGACTCCTTAAAAAATGTATTTTATTAAGGAAAACCATATTGCATGTGAAAGCCCCATTTCTACCGATTAGAATGGTACCACATATTTATCGGTAGCCCCCCGTTCCTGCCCAGGAGACCCCCTAACTGAAACAAGTACTTTATAACATTTACAAATAAAATACAACCACCATCCACACTACAAAGGGTTAAATCGAGAAACAAAAATGACATAGAGTCCCCCCTTTACGTGGGGTCCCCCTTACCCAAAGTAACCAGCCCGGGACCAGCTATGCAGGGCTTGTAGGAACAGGGCGCAGGGGCCAGCTTTTGTGGCCCCTGGCCCTGCAGGCTACAAGCCCGCATAGCCCGTGGGCCCGGGCTCTTCTGCCCCCCCTGGCCTTTGGGGAGGCAGGTAATGGGGGTGCCGGGGGTTAATGGCAAGCCACCCGCTAGTCGCAGGTGACTTGCCATGGCCCCAGCCTTGTAAACTGGTATAGGGGTCAATGTAAAAAAAAACACTGACACATAATAAAAAACGTCCCACGTCACTGTCCCATGCCGCTCACTCAGATCGATGCCGATAGTGATCGGCGCAGGGCGGAAGAGAGGAGAGGAGGCTCCTCTCCTCTCATCCGCCCTGCACCGATCACCACCGGCATCTGACAGATGCTGGAGCTCCGGGTAGAATAGGAGGAGCGGGATGACGTCATCCTGCTCCTCCCACAATGGGCGGGGCTAGGGGATCACAAGAGGTGAGTACCCAGAAGAGGGTCCTCACCTGAAGCCTGTGCAGCCCAGGGGGGGGATCGGACCCCCCTCCCCTGGTGAAGAGGAGACCCGACAGAAGGCTCGGGCGCGGAGGTGAGTAAATGACAGTTTGTTTGTTTTTTTTTTACAGGCGCGATGTGTCAGCGCTGTAAACGGGGGGGCGGCTGGTTTCGGGCCCCCTCCTGAAGACGGAGGACGACGGTGGGGGATCGGATGCCCCCCCAGGAAGAGGGGACCCCAAGCTTCACGTGGATACCAAAGGTAAGTGGGTTTTTTTTCTATTTTTTAACTAGCAGGGGGAAATGCCAGGCACGTAGTTTCTACGTACTTGGCACTTAACGGTAGGAGAAGCAACCACGTAGAAACTACGTGCTTGGCATTTAAAGGGTTAAACCAAGTTGTAGTATAACAGGGTAAACCCCAGTGCTTAGACCAAGTTGTGGTATAACAGGGTACACCCCAGTGCTCACAGCAAGTTGCAGTATGACAGGGTACACCTAAGTGCTTAGAGCAAGTTGTGGCATAATAGGGTACACTAACCCCAGTGCTTAGAGCAAGTTGTGAAATTACAGTCCACACAAACCCAGTGCTTACAGTTTCTTGTGGGATAAGAGGATACACCCCAGTGCTTAAATGAAAAGGTAGAATCACAGTACACACAATCCCCAGTACTCACAGCTTCTTGTGGGGCAAGGGGATACACCCCAGTGCTTAAATGAAAAGGTGAGATCACAGTACACACAATCCCCAGTGCTCATAGCTTCTTGCAGGATAATGGGATACACCCCAGTGCTTAAATGAAAAGGTGGGATGACAGTACACACAATCCCCAGTGCTCACAGCTTTTGTGGGATAATGGGATACACCCCAGTGCTTAAATGAAAAGGCGGGATCACAGTAACCCCAGTGCTTACAGCTTCTTCTGGGACATTGGAATACACCCCAGTCCTTAACCCTTTTGTTGCCAAGCACGTAACACCTACGTGCTGGCTTGGCTGGGCCTTAAGTGCCAAGCACGTAGGTGTTACGCGCTCGACTTTCCCCGCTGTTAGTTAAAAAAAAAAAAATGCAAAATACTCACCTGACCCCTCGTTGGATCCGGCCGGGTCTCCTCCCGTGGGGGTTCGGATGGCTCCAGGAGAGCCCCCGGAATAGGCCACCCCCCCCCCCCCCCGCTTCGGCAACAGCAGCTGCTAACTGTAAAAAAATAAATAAATAAAAATGACATTTACTTACCTGCAGTCGCGCTGCCTCCCGCCGGGTCTTCTCTTCACTGCCCCCGATCGCCCCCCCAGCCTCTTCCGTGGCGAGGAGAGGGCAGAAAATGCCCTCTGCCCCCACTTCCTGGATTGCGACTGGGGGCGGGGCCAGGTGACATCTTTGTGATGTCCCCAGCAGCGGCTTCTTACCTCCAGCACCCGAGACTCTGAATCAGTCTGCTCGGTGCTTGGAGCAGAGAGCAGAGGAGGAAGAGAGGGCTATGATCGCCCCCGCCCCCTCCCCAGGCTCTCTCTTCCAAACACGCGAGCAGACTGTCAGCGGAGATCGCCGGGGGACACAGGATCGGAGGTGAGTAAAGTAAAAAAAAAAAAATAATAAAGATCATTTTTTTTATTTATGTGTCTGTGTTTTTTTTATTCAACATTTAACCCCTTGTGAACTGGTAAGGGGTCCATGAGACCCCTTATACCAGTTCACAAGGCTGGGGGGGGTGGCAAGTCACCTGCCCTAGCAGGTGACTTGCCATTAACCCCCGGCACCCCCATTACCTGCCTCCCCAAAGCCCAGGGGGGGGCAGAAGAGCCCGGGCCCACATAGGCTATGTGGGCTCGTAGGCTGCAGAGTGGGGGAGCCACAAAAGCTGCCCCCATAGCTGGTCCCGGGCTGGTTACTTTGGGTAAGGGGGACCCCACGTCATTTTTTGGGGGGATTTTTAAGGGTCCCCCCAGCAGGTGAGCAGAATCCAGTGATTGCCGAGGGACACAGTGCTCCAGGATGGATGGGAGGTAAGTATTAAAAAAAAAAATAATAATAAAATAATTTTTGCGTGTGTGTGTGTTTTTTTTTACATTTAACCCCTTGTGAACTGGTAAGGGGTCCATGACTCCTTATACCAGTTCACAAGGCTGGGGGAGGTGGCAAGTCACCTGCGACTAGCGGGTGACTTGCCATTAACCCCCGGCACCCCCATTACCTGCCTCCCCAAAGCCCAGGGGGGGCAGAAGAGCCCGGGCCCACGGGCTATGCGGGCTTGTAGCCTGCAGGGCCAGGGGCCACAAAAGCTGGCCCCTGTGCCCTGTTTCTACAAGCCCTGCATAGCTGGTCCCGGGCTGGTTGCTTTGGGTAAGGGGGACCCCATGTCAAGTTTTGGGGGGGATTTTTAAGGGTTTTTAACCCTTAAAAATCCCCCCCAAAAAAATGGGGTCCCCCCCCCCCGGGAGGGGGGGACCTTATGTCATTTTTTTTTCTCGATTTAACCCTTTGTAGTGTGGATGAGGGGGGCCTCCTGGGCAGGAATGGGGGGCTACCGATAAATATGTGGTACCGTTCTAATCGGTAGAAATGGGGCTTTCACATGCAATATGCTTTTCCTTAATAAAATACAAAATAAAGGAGTCAGTTTTCTAAAAATGTTTTTGTTATTTATTTTTTTTTTTACTTAATAATATTGTAAAAAACAAAATAAAATTTACAAACAAGACATTTCATGTTAACGCCTAAACTCTGCTGCAAAAAAATATAAATATAATTTTCCTGAAAATTCCAACAAAAATGGCGCAAAACATGGCGCAAAATGGGGAAAACATGACCTGTCAACAGAGGGTGACAAAATCTCAAGTAGGCTGGCAATTAAAAGGGGACCTTGCGCTTTCAGACTTAGCTTGTTTTTTTCTGGTTTGCATATTTATATTTTAGGAAAAGGTGTTTTTATTCAGCTTTTTTATACATTTTTTAGGGAAACCCTGAGCAACCAAAGAATTCTTTGAGGGATTAATTCCAGAAAGATGAGCCCACTACAACAAGCTGGGTACGCTTAGAAAGCTTACCGTGTGTACTTTCAGGGAATATATGGTTTATGGGGGATATTCTAAATGTAAAGGGTTGTTTTGGTTGAAAAATTGCAAGGTGCGCAGAGCTGAAATTTTCAAGTAAAATTACCGTTACGCACATGCTTTACTTTGGGGTGTTTGGCAACTCTTCCCTTGACAGAACCTATGCATGTTGGGTGTTGTTCTGTTCGGGAGATGTTGCTTTTTCAGATTAAACTTGTTTTTTCTTGTTTGTATATAGTTTTTTTTTAGGAAACTGTGGCTTTGATTCTGCTTTTTTATCCTTTTTTTAGGGAAACTCTTTGCAACCAAAGAATACATTGAGGAATTACTTCCAGAAAACTATGGGCACATCAACACGCCTGGTACACCTAGAAAGCTTGAGGTGTGTACTTCCAGAGAATATATAGTTTGTTGGGGGTATTTCAAATGTAAAGGGTTGTTTTTCTGGAAAAACTGCAAGGTGCACATATTGCATAGCATAGTTGTATTTTATCTGAAAATCCCCTAAAGCGCTATTTCAGTTTGGGGGAGTCTCCTGGGCAGGAAAGGGTGTCTACCTATACATATGTGGTACCGCTGTAGCCGGGAGAAATTGGGATTTCACACGCAATAAGATTTTATTGACAAACTTACATTTTTTATTACAAAAAAACACTACAAATTGTAAAAAAATAATTTTATTTAATTTTTTTTCACATATTTCACCCAAAAATATTGAGAATACACCTAAAAATTACAAACAAGACATTTCATGTTAAAGCCCAGGCTGAAAAAACAATATATCATTTTCCTGGAAAATCCCTAGAAGTCCTTTTAAAAATCACAGTTGAACATGTGTAGCGCAAAATAGTGAAACATGGTCTGGCAACAGAGGGTGACAAAAGCTGCAGGTAGGCTGGCAGCGAAAGGGTTAAAGGAAGATGTTGGAATAAAGGGGCACCCAGACCCCAGTAGTGACAAGTTATTGGTATTACTGGAGTAGTAGTGAGTCCAACCAACCCTACTCTCGCCCTCACTCCAGCTGCTATGCCTGACTATAGTTTGCTCTAAAAAGAGCAGTTGTTTAAGAATAAAGCCTATCTGTGCCTAAAACGCTGGCCGCAGGAACCTCTCTCTATCTAAATGAAGTGCTGCAATGGCACTGGGAGGTACAGACCCTGCCTTTTATATGGCGTGGTCACATGTCCCACTGAGCCAAAGGAGGAAGGGGAAGGAAGAAAGCTGAATCCATTTCCATTTCCTGCAAACGCAGAAGCCATAGGAGGGCTCCAAAATGTGGCCTCTTTTAAATTAATTGCTAGAGGACCACACAAAAAAGTGGTGCTCTCAGTTCAAGTGAGCACTTCAATTGACAGTGGTCCCAGATCTGTCTCTGACCAAAGCAGGACATGCACATGACTCATAAAGCTGCACCATTAAATGCCCTTCCTCGTTCATGCAAAGAAAGTGGCTTTGCTTAGAATACATAATCTATTTTCATACAGTTATAGATTTTTGAGATCCTTTGAAATGACTAATTTTACACTGTTCCCAAGTGGGATAAGAAGTTAGTGTGTGCCTGGACAGGGACTTTAATGTTGCTGTAAGCCTCTATGCAGCGTTCTGGATCAATTATCTTCTTTTCCTTTTTCCAATTTTTGATCTGCTCCTGGTAATATCACTGTTGTGCCAACATGTATCCACTTGATGACTCATCTAATGCCCGATACCTTTCAACAGTGATATCTCTTTAAAGTACTGTAAGCTGTAAGCTATTGTTTGTTATGTCTCAGCCAAGAACCAAACCTCAGCCAGGTACCGAATCTGGTTCCCCAACCACTAGGCCACAACTGCAACAAGCCCAAGACTAACAGGATGTTTAGATGTTATGCCCCCCCACTTTAGTCACAAACATGCTTCCTCACTTTCAATCCTGAGTTGATGGTCAGCATAGGGAGGCAGCCTGCTGAAAATACATGATTTATATAGTTGCATGGAATAGTCTCATATGCGAATAGAAAGAGAAAATGATGTGCTGTAACTTGATCCACACATCTAGAAAAAATCTCTAATCAGAACCTACTATTGTCAGATCTGAGCTGATGTGTCTGATGGAAAGTGAGACATCAGCCAGAGAAAAAGCTGCACTAATTCAATTATTTAAAAGCGCTGTAAAATCCTCCTTCAGAACACGAGTATGAAGCATTGCTTGGTGCCTGCACAAAGGAAAGAAACCATTCTGTGGTTTTGCAAGGCCACTGAAATCAATACCAGAGTGTTCTGTAAAATAAACAATCAATACAGAGGAAGTTCAAAACAATGTTTTTCTTTGAATAGCTTGAATAGCAAAATTTTAATATCTTCAGCAAAAAAGCAGACAATAATGTACTGCAAATGGAGTTTGTTACACATGCATAAGGATATTCAAAATATACAGGGACTTTCGGGAAAGGTTTTATATTTTGCTTAGTGGGCTTTCACCGGAAATATACATGTTCGCGTCAACTAAAAGTAAAGTCATTAGAGGCTGCCAGACTCTTAGTAGCGCTATCTGATAAGACAATAATGACAGAAGATAATATTATTTACTAGAATTTTTTTTAGATGTGGTTATAGACATAAATCACTTAAGTGAAGTCCATCAAAAACATACTGTATCATACTCAAATGCATCTTAAAATTTATGTTTGTTTGGGGAGAGGGGGCAGGTTCACACAACACATTTTGTGAACCACAAAAGCTAATCAGTAAAATGTATAACAGAATATAAATTAAAATGTTGTCTCTCAAACGTTAACCTCTCAAAAAAGGCAGATGCTCTTAAAATCATTTCCATAACCCCCCTGTCAAAACTCCCTTTCCTGGGTCCCGTTCCAGCGCTGTCTCCGGGCGGCCGGCCGCAGCAGTCCCTGTTCGGCGGCCGAGCTCCTCCCTCTCCCCTGCGTCCCCGGCTCCCGTGCTCGCGCGCGCGGGCACGTGATTTGTATGCCCTCCGGCGGCGCTGCACACAGCGCGCCCGCTGGAGGCTCAGTTAAGGGCCAATGAGTCCGAAGTATTTGGGATGTAACGCCCCTAGTTTTGGGTTAGGGCCAATGAGCCCTAATATAGGGGTTGGGGCTATACGCCCTTTTGGTTATCTGGGCCTATCTTGTGTGAGTTCTGAGTTGCACCAATCACGCACTCTCTTCCCTATCCCCAATCATATCTGGTTCCTATAAAGCTTTACCCCGTCATTTACTCAGTGCCTGTGATAGAGCCTTGTACCTTGTTTGTCTTCTGAATATTTCTCTGTTTGATCTTCGTTGCCGACCCCTGCCTGAACCGACCATTCTCTGTCTGATCTCCGCTGCCGATCCCTGCCTGAACCGACCATTCTCTTCCTGACCTCAGTTGCCGACCCCTGCTTTGTACCCCGACCTCGAGCTGCCTCATCCTACTGTACCGTCGCGATCTCTGCTTACCCGGTGTTGACCTCTGGCCTGTTTTTGGACTTCTTTGTGAAACCTGCTCCAACAATTGGACTCGCTCTAATTCCACTCTTCGGTGGGGGCAACCGATCCTGGGCAGGCGTATACTGCGTCCCGGCAAGCGGGGGCTCCTACAGGTGAAGCTGGCTGCGGAGATTGGCGGTTGAGGGCTTACCTAGAGGGCTGGAGTTACCTGAGTGTGACATTAGAGTTACCTAAGCGTGACACCCCCAATATTTGAGATTTAGCCCAGGTGTTGCTATGTACAATGGCACCACAATGCTCATAGCAAACAGCCTCACCTCTGTCAATGTAATGCAGTTTGGAGTAACCCATTCAACATGCAGATTCTCTTTAGTAAGTACATTTTCTACAACTAGTAGTGTTTTTTTAAAAGTCCATTATGGGATGTGCCATTCTTGATTTGGATAGTTATTTTTTAGTTATATTGCTCAACTGTCTCCACCTCTCACCACTGTTTTTACCAATTATCTGCCAGAACCAAGGGTCACTACTAGAGGTGTGCAAACTTTTCAAAAGTTCAGTTTGCAGGTTCGCTGAACTCTTCAGAAAAGGTTCAGCTCAGTCTGAACTAGTTCTGTCTGAACTATTGACTAAAACGCATTTAAAAAAATGCCTGATGGCCTTAAAAGTCCTTTATAACACTCTGAAGTCACATAGGACTGTATAAAACCATGTTTAGTGTGTTAATTAGAATATGAAGCAACTCATTTGTTTGTGAAAAATGTGCCAATTTTAGGCATTACAGGATTAATTGGTGGTTGTGTAGGCCTGGCAGTTGCCTGACAACAGGGCTGCTGGTGGTGCTAGCATTAGCAGAGGCACCATTGTTATAGAAAAACTAGGCTGAGGAACAAGAGACCTGTGGTGGTTGTGTAGCCCTAGTGTTAGTGGGCAGTAGCAGGGGTGCTGGTAGTGGCAGTAGTAGCATGCTATTGCTAATCAGTGGCATTAGGAAAAGGGGTCTTAAAATCGTCATACCTCTGATGCTACACTTGAGGGTAAACAAGACAGGACCTCCATGGCAAACGGGACTAGCTCTAGTCAATTGTCCAATCTGCTCACCAAGTTGTTCAAGGGGTCTGAGCTCAGTGTATCTCCGACTGCACCACCAACAATTTTGCCAGGTGTGAGTTTAGCTGCAAGACAATGGGATGACTGGGTGTATATTGTTTTCTGGAGGATATAAATTCTGTATAGGATAACTGATGATGAGATGGAGGAGATGGAGGAGGAACACTAGATGTCACTGACAAAGATATAACTGAGACTGTACTGCCTGTGGATGAGGCCTGGCTACTAGACAGATGACAGGGGTTGGAAGCCGTACCATCAGCAGCAGCATTAGCATCAGGGCTTTTATGGGGCATTTGTGGGGCATGTCGATTGTCCCACTCACTTTTGTGATGCCACTTCAGGTGTGGTATATAGAGCCGTAGTTTCAAAATTGATGCCCTGCCCACGGCTAACTTTTTGTTTGCAGAACCGGCACTGTGTCAGGTTTTATTTCTCTGGGAAGGTAAAAAAGAATTGCAATACAACATAGTATAGTGCAGAAGATCTAGCATTTTCATCACCACCTGACTTTGCTCCTCCTCTGGCAGGCTTTTTCTTGAGTCTTCAAAAGCAGCAACAGTGTCGCCGTCACACTGCAAATGTTGTCTGTCCTCAAAGAAATTCTTCTCCTTACTATCCAATTCCTAAACATCTGGGGTGCTGCCTCTTTGAAAAGAAGGTGGCGACCAACTAGGAAGGGGCAGTAAAGAGAGAGATGATGGAAGGGAAGGCCACAAAGTTTTCTTTTACTGGGACAAGTATCTGCAGTGGAGGAAGAATTCACAAGACCTGGCTCAAAGTCATCCATCATTCATAGCGTCAGAGTCTTCCTCTTCCTGTGGTGAGCGAGAAAGGCTCAACCAGTCCACATTGACCATATTGTCCAAAATAACACACCCACAGTAGGAGATGGACAACTCTGGCTTGCTTATGCTGCTACTACTACTGTGTATATTGCTGCTGCTGCTACTACTAACACATACATTGCTGCTGCTGCTACTACTAGCACTAGATCTGGGCAAATGGCTGGTGCTACATTTACTGGGTCTGGACACATGGCTGCTGCCCACAGTGTTGGTACTGGCAGCAACATCCTTAGTGGCAGATGTTTTTGCAGGGATGTATTTTCCTCTACCCTGTCCTTTCCTACTCTTTCCTTTCCCAGACATATTACTAAGTATCTAAAAACAACCAAAAAATATTCAGAGCAGTGCACACCTCAATTGACAAATGGCCAGCAAACTTCAAACAAGAAGGTGTACCCCCTAAAACTTGTCTGGTGAAAAATATTGTATGTGTTTTGTTTTTTAATTGAATAATCAGAGCAGAGAATAGCACACTCCAACTGACAGAATGTTTTGGCCAAGCTATCTTTAAACAAGAAGGTGTACCAAAAACCTGTCTGTTGAAGTGGGGATACCAATGTTATATGATTTTTTGCAATGTAAAATCAGAGCAGCAGAGTAAAACACACCCTAATTGACAGAATTACACTGCTCAGCAAATTGTAAAGAAGATTTACCCCCAAAACCCTTGGCTGGTTCCAGCTTTTCTTTAAGTTTTTCTTTAAGTTTTTCAAGAAAATCATATTGCTGCTTCCTGCCCAGGAAACCCCAAACTGAAAAAGCATTTTATGACATTTTTAAATAAAATACAGCGAATTGCACCTTTCAATTAAAGGCATACTTTAGTCCCAATATAAAAAACGCTTATACTCACTCATTCCCCCGGGCTATCGCTGCTAGCCCAGTACTTTCAGACTTACCGGATAGTCTAATGTCAGAGCCCCACCGCATGCTGCTCCTTTCTCCTCTGCCGGATCATCTCATGACACCAATGTGCTATTGGAGACACTGTGGCCATCACATAAACTATGGCACGCCCCTCTCCATTCACTGCAATGAAGGGGGGTCGTGCCATAGCTTCTGTGAAGTGGCACATAGTCTCCAATAGCACATCGGTGACATGAGACGATCCAGCAGAGGAGGAAGGAGCAGCACACGGTGGGGTCTGAGAGTATTGGAAGTTTGAAATTACCAGGCTAGCAGCAGTAGCCTGCGGGGGAACGAAAGGTGAGTATAGTGTTTTTTTGTATTGTGATTAAAGTATGACTTTAACTATCAAGGGTTAAACTATTAAGAACAAAATAAAATGGTGTTGAATCCCCATCTTCAGGATGGCAAGGTTTTTTTTAATTGGTAAGTGGGTGGGTTGGCAGAATGATGTATTCTACCAGCTAAAAGAAAACAGCCCATGGTCTGACCCCAGGGCTTTATCTTCAGAATTATGGCTGGCCAGTCCTGCAACATTATCTGCCCTCATAATACTAAAGCTTCAGTGCCATTGAGTTTGCCATATCCACTCTATGCTTATGACCTGTCCCTGCAATGCTACCTCAACCTTGGAGAGCATTCAGGCTCAGCGAGGATGTCATAAGGCTTGATTCTTCACGAGAGTAACATTTTTACTCATGTTTTTTTAGAGAAAATGCTATTTTGTTCCTCTGAGCAATTCAGCACCATATTTAGCTGTGCATTTTTTTAAACAAATTTCACAGCTAAATGTGGTGCCGAATTGCAAAAAATCAAAAGAAAAAGTATGAGTAAAAAAAATTGGGCTGGTCTGGCTAGTATAATCTTGGGCTGATTTCTAGCCCCAGTCCACCACTACACTAGTGATGATCTAGGAGCGACAAGTTAAAGAAGATAAACCTTTGTATGTGGGTTATTTACTCAATCAGACGGATTAGACTTCAAATACCCAATCATGTATTGAGGAAACTTTATTTAAATATTTTATAAAATCTTTTGCTCCAATAAATAATTGGTTACTATGACATAGCTGAAAGTGCCAAAATAGATGAAAATATATATATATACTATATCACTTCAAGTACTTTCTGCTTTCAATGTCAGAAATACCACAAACTCAACATGGATGAGGAAAGGG
The DNA here is from genome assembly GCA_027917425.1 of Gastrophryne carolinensis. NCBI lineage: Eukaryota > Metazoa > Chordata > Amphibia > Anura > Microhylidae > Gastrophryne > Gastrophryne carolinensis. The sequence goes on from CM051234.1 coordinate 397,210,942, forward strand.
GGCTGGCAAACATGCCGCGTCCCATCTGGCTTTGACTTGCCGACCACTGCTTTTTGAATTTCCACATTATATCACTATGTTTTAGGAAACAATTAACCCCTCACTGCCAGAACCATGCAGAGTTACAGATGTCTGTATATCATATATACAACAGACCACTGATTAGAAAAATGTTTAGCTTCTGTCCCAAGGTCTGCAATATGTTTTCCAGCAGGGTGCTTTGTCACATAAAAGAAAAATGATGTGCCTCAACAAAGAAAAATACAGTGTGTTTAAAGCAAGCAAAACTCTTTTAGAGGATGGACAAGGCTGAAACAAGTTTATAATAATGACAATGCTCTGGAAAAATATAATTTTTATATCTGGCAAATTCCATTTATATACTAGTTTATTGTGCACTTAACTCATTGTAGAGTAACTGGAAACTGACACTGGCAGGAGGACTTGGTAACAAGGCAAACCAATGCTAATGCAATTCTCCCTAAAATACACTGAGCCTAGGAACTAGGGGGATTCATGGTAATTTTTTAGTAACTGATTTTGAACTTTTATCTTATTCATCTTCTCATAACTGTAATCGTTCTAAAGTTTTGGTTAAAGCATCTAATTCTATAGCAGGATAGCTTAATAACAACAAGAAAAGGATTTTGGTCCCAATATGGACAATTATAGGGTTCTCCGTTAAACAATGTTGATACTTCTGTTATTGTTTTTACAATATTTTGATTTGTTGATGAGGTAAATAAAAACTCATGGATGCACAGTCCTCAAAACATTGGGGGATCATGCCAGGGCCGGCGAGGTGTGCCATTGCACAGGGTGCCATGTTCGGGGGGAGCCGCAGAGCTACACCTGCATGCTTGTCATCCCAACCCACCCACGGCCTGCTAGCTCAGTTTACTGGTTTGCTTCTTGCTGCCCCCCACCCCACCTGTTCTCTTGCTTTGGGGTCGTCAATTAGAGCTGATGGGGATGCAAGATCGGTTGGGTCAGAAGCAAGGAGTGCCATGCTCACCTCTGTACTTCCCATTAAAATGAACCAAACCAGATGCGGGATGCCCCACTGTGTGAATCCCCCTGGGATCGCTGGCATTTCCACCACCTTTTAACTTCTACACAGAAAAAAGTGAAATAAAAAATGTTTGAAAATTTTTCCCTAAAGTATCACCTGCACATGTGATTGGGTATTTTTACAGGCAAGGTGCATCATTTTTTCAAGAAAGTAAGAATCACTTTTTGGAAGTATGGAAGCAACAGCAACACCCTATGTGCTATGCTAAAAAGTTATTTTTCTGTATAACCCACAGAGTGCTGTTGTTTCCAAACTTTGAAACTATTATTCTTACCTCACTGGAAAAATCAGGTGACCTGTAAAAATGCCCCATTGCATGTGCAGGTGATGTTTTAGGAAAAATAACAAAATATTGCTTTTTTTGCGTGTTAAAGTCAAAAAGCTTGCAAGCAGCAATTCACACCAAAATGTGCACCCAGATTTAAATTTGCTTCACCATATTTTTGCATGACCCCCAAAATGTGCACAATTAATGCAGACCAACACCCATTTTGCGCTAAGCGGATGATTTATGAATGGTTTCGCTGGGCATTCGCCGGGTTTACTCTAGTTTCTGCATTTACCAAGTGAAATGTGGCATGTTCTACCGGTGATGTCCATGTTTTCTAGATTTACCTCTACTTCAGTTTGGTTCGGCAAATGCAGGTCAACACCATTTTTGCGTTTGCCAGCTTTTAGTGGTGAACCTTATAGGAATCAATGTTATTTTTGGAGAGATTGTCACTTTAGGTCTTCTTAGCATCTTTAACTTATTTTTCAAGTGTGAACATCAGAAAATTACCCAGTATGTAAAGAACAACTAATAATAATGTTCACATGACTTCTATATTTTGTTTTGTTTTATACTTTTATTCTAAAGCTTTTCAAACAACCCAGACACTCCCAAGATACCCCACATATATTCTGAGACCCCTCCAATGCCGATATAAGCTATAAAAGTGTATTTAGTGTTTTCAGCAAGATTTCATGTTGTTCCTAAAGAAATCTGCCACAGCAGTTCGCCCGCATTCTCCAAACCACGTTTCAATGTAAATATCTGTGATTTTCGCCAGCAAATTGTGGCGCAAACACAGCAAAATGCATTGCGAAAGTCTGTGTTCACTGGTGTTTGTGGCAGTAAGTTTTGTTTAATTCACTGCAGTTTTCTCCTCTGGCCGCACACATGGAAAAAGCAAGGAAGCCGAAAGTCGTGCAAATTAGCGCACATTGTAAATAACCCCCTAAATGTATGTTGGTCCCAGGGCAACCTCCCAGTTGTTGATACCCCCTACACATTCACTGCCGCCAGCCCGGGATGATCTTACCTGCCCCTTGTTCCACCGGTGAAATGTAGCTTGTGTTTGGCTTAAAGTGTTCACGTGGTCCCCGATCCTTTCTGCTGCCTCCTCTTCCAGATCCAAGGTCTAAAGTTTATCTCAGGGTATATTAAATACATATAGGGGCTTGTTTATTAAACCTTTTGTCCTTTCAGTGCCAGTTTATTAGAGATTTTCTCACCCTCTGTTGCCAAGCCATTTTCATCATTTTATACAGTATATTTACAAGGATCTCCAGGAAAATGTTTTTTTCCGCACAGGGTTTGGCCTTCAACACGAAATGTCTTGTTTGTAATTTTTTTCAGGGCTTTCATAATACGTTAGGGTATAAAATGTAAAAAAAAATGTTTTTAAACTTTGTCCCATTTTCTAATAGAAAAGATAAAACAGGGCTTGCAGGGGGTGTATGCACAGGGGGCATTGGCGATCTAGATGCTACCCCTTGTTCTGAGTACAGCCATGAACAACACACATTTCACATATAATGAGTGTTTTTCCAGGAATCAATACAACACTATTGAAAGATCATCAGCACGAGCACAATAAATAACCACAATGAAGGCTGTTTTTCTCCTCACTATGGGTATTCATTGTGCTTCTATGGGGTTCTCACTTAAAGTGGACCAAAAACAGCCCTGGAGCCAAAAAGACTCCAGAGGCGGCCGATTGCCTCTCCCAAATCTGGATGCTCTGCTGTCACATACACAACTAGCCACTGATCCAATGGTACCTGTGCAGTCCGTGGCTGCATTTGTGCATTTCTGGCTGGCCTGTGCAGGCACAGTCCCAGCTAGAGACTAGCTGCTGCATGCTCTATTCAGTTCCTTAGCAAGCCAGGTGTCTGATTGGCTGCCCTCCTTCACCTGCGCCATGCGAACGGCAGAAGCGGCAATCTGTGGGGATCCACAAAGCATCCCAAATAAAATGCCCCTGTTAAGTGGAAAAAAGCCCCAGGTGAGTGATAAACCCTGGGTTTGGTCCACATTAATAGTGTTATTAGTCACACTGATTTTTTTTTGCCGTATAGTATCTGTGTAATTCCACACATATATACCAATTTAAATACATGTTGATAAATGTCCTAATTTATATTTACATACAGAAGTGGGCTGGCTATAAGAAACATAGGAAGCATTCCCGGTGGGCCGTACTTCTTTGAAGGAATGGAGCTGTGATTCCTTTGCTCCATGTTGAGATGTAGTTGATGTTGAGTGATGTATCTTGTTCACGTTTATGTTCCTGATTGTTACTGAATAAACAGCAGTTGTTCGTGCATGTGTACGATCCGCTTTCAACAGGTTATTGGCGAAGAGCTGAAAAAGCCCACACTAACAATAGCCCAGAGAAGGATTTCCCAGAGTAACAGTGAATCAGAGAAGCGTTAGAAACAGAGAAGAAGTCTACTCACAGCAATCCTGTCAAATTCATGGTGCCTTGATTGACTAGCCAGAACTACCAGCCCTGGAAATATAAGGTCAAGATGCTACTGATTAGAGAAGGTACGTGGATATTTACTAAGGAACCTATGCCTAATCCATTACCAGATGATTGGCTAGAAAAGCACAGAGCACTATCTCCTTCAGCATAGATAATATATGCAAGTGTGCAAATGCAAAAGAAATATGGGATGAGTTACAGAAAGTGCAGTGCATGAAAGATCAAACCTCAGCAATAACTTTATCTCTTTATCAGTCTAAGTTAAGTGACAACCAGAATATGCAGGACTATATAAGAGACACTCTAGAGATTGTGGAGCTCTTCAGAAGCATGAGGCAAGAAATTCAAGAGTTTCATATTGCTGCACTCCTACTAAGTGGTCTGCTTGTCACACACTTGTCACTGCACTAGATGTCCAGCCATATGATGAGCTCACACTAGAGTATGTTAAAGGCAAACTTGTTGATGAGTGCAAGAGGAAAGCAGTGACTCTAAGCAACATTACTGTATTCAGAGCAGAGGCAGCATTACAGACACAGGGTTTCTCTATCTAAAGGTAACTCGTGAATATTTTGTGTGTAAAAAGCCTGACCCTCTGAAGGCAGATTGTAGAGTTTGGAAAGCTAGAATGAGTAATCTTCAGAAGCAAAAAGTTCATCAAAGGGTTAAGTCTGCTCTGGAGGAAGCTGATGCCCCTGAATGTATCACGGCTGATGAATGTATCGAAACTGTGTTTAATTTAAACATAGGCACAGCTGCAAGTAATGCATATGGTAAAGACTTAGGTGCCACAAGTTGGGATGGGTAAGCCCGCTGAAATTCGGGTTTGACAAGTTCAACCGAACTTGTCGCTAAACTCCAGTTCGGGTCCCCGGACTCGACCCGAACCCAAATTCGACCCCCATTGAAGTCAATGGGGTCCCAAATTTGGGGGACCAGAAATGGCTGTAAAATGGGGGTAGCAAGGGCTAGAGGGCTGCAAATCGTGGGGAACACCAGGGCGTTCTGCACAAAATGGACGGGGCAACATACTCAAAATATTAGCAAAAAACATAAAAAGAAGTACATACATAAATGATTTTTTTTTTTGCGGGGGTTGGAGGCCAAATTGGGGGAGGGGGGACACCTGGACGATTGCCCTGCAGAAAATGAGCTAGGGAAAATACTCAAAATAGTAACAGAAAACTAAAAAATTTAAGAAATTTATAGATACATAAATAAATTCATCAATCAACAGATATATACAAATGAGTAAACAAAATATTTAATAACATCAATAAATAAATATATACATAAATAAATATTAACAGCAATAAATATATACATAAATAAATCTGATGGTGGTGGATGTGGCGGACAAAGGAATAACTTGTTCCCCATTGTGGCTTTGCTCACCCTCCCCAGTGAGGTGGTGCCTTTGCCCCTGCTGCATTGGCGACTTGCTGCTCCTGCACTGAGCCCTCAATTTCAGCTGGGAACTCCACCAGAATGCATTTGTACTCTCTTATTTTACGATTCCGCCTCCAGTGCTGGTATCAAGGAGGTGACATTGTCCTTATAGCAGGGATCCAGCAGGGTGGCCACCTAGTAATCAGCACTAGTGACTATGCGTGCAATTCTGTGGTTGTTGCGCATGCACTGGATCATGTAGTGGCTCATGTGAGCCAGGGTGCCCTGAGTCAAGGAGAAGCTGTCCTCCATGTCTCCTTCCCCTCCTCCTCCTCCTCCAACCACGCTCCAGTGATGTCCATGAGCTGCTCTGGGTGCCACACTGCTGTGAGAGAAAGTCCTCCTCCCCCGCCTTCTCCTCTGAATACTCCTAAGCTGTCCGCTGGCTGGACAATGGCTTACCTTGTCACTGTCGGCACAGCAACCCACCCTACGAGCCATGTGTGCACTCCCCTGACACCAGAGAAAATGGGCCTTCCTCCCCCTCCTCTGCTTCCATCACATCCTCCATCATGGCCTGAAGGGCAAAGGAGATGGTAGTGCTGACGATGGCATCATTAGCACTGGCCATATTGGTGGCATACTGGTAGCACTGCAGCACTAAGCAAATGTCCCTCATGGAGGCTCGTAGGTGGGATGAGCCCATTTTCTACTTTCTCTCCAAAGTTTGCAGGATGGAAAGCTGAACGCTTCTCTGGGATGGTGTGGACTGGCTTGGTGATATGGGTGGTGCTGGAGGTGGTGGTGATGATGATCCCACATCCTCCCATTAGTTCAGGTTGCCTTGCTGGCGGTGGTAGCAGCTGAGTCATCCAAAGCACAGAGGGAGTCTCAGGTGTTTTTCCATGTTGTTAGGTGTTTCTGCCACTGCAGCTCTTGTTTGGATTACAGGTGCCTGTTTATGGACGTGGTGCTAAGTTTATTTAGAATGTTTCCTCATTTCAGGCACCGGTGATACAGCTTGCAAATTACCTGTGTTTTGTTTGATTGTGTACTGCTTGAAAAAATACCATACTGATGAGATATTTTGAGCCTCCCTTGGCATGCTCAGTCCCTGCACATGATGGGCAGTGGCAGCCATGTGTTGACTGCTGGCACCCATCTCCCTTTCTTCTGCCTGTCTGGGGCTGTGTGGCCACCACAACCTCTTCCTCCGAACTCTGAGCAGTCAGCACTGGGGTTTCATGATCATCAAGGGTGTCCTGTGATGGTCCGCTGGCCATATCCTTATCCTCCTAAATAATTGACTCCATGACTTGTGGCTGGGGTTGCCTTGTTGACTTTAAGGGGGATGAGGTGGAGGGCTCAGCACTCCTGGCAGAAGTGGAGTTGGTGGAGGACAATCCCATGGAACTGGTACAACTGCATGCCATATAATATACGACTGCCTCAACTTGTTCTGGTCTGGGCTTACCACTCTGCCAGCAGTACTGGGGCATACAAAAATGTGCTCCAAACCCTGGCTCCTGCTTGCACCAGAGGAAGGTATAGCAGGCAATGATGAAATACGTTCTCTCCCTGCAACACCAGCTCCGATACCAACCGAAAAATCACCACATTCCTATCCTTTAGCTGCTTTCTGCATAGTTAGACAACTGCAGTTACAATGGCCCGAAATGGACAAATAAAAGAACCAGTGAATGCTCTGCTAATAATTCAAATGAAAGAGCACTGACACACAAGTGCCCTGGACTATTGGTATGAAAGAGTACTTACCCCCTAGGTGCCCCGAGCTATTGGTATGAAAGAGCACTGACCCCCTAGGTGCCCTGAACTATTGGTATGAAAGAGCACTGACCACCAGGTACCGTGAACTATTGGTATGAAAGAGCACTGACACACAAGTGCCCTGAACTATTGGTATGAAAGAGCACTGGCACAAGGGCCCTAAACCAGTGGACACTACACAAAACCTTTTCTTTATTTTCAAGAGGGTCTTGAACCCTGAACCAGTGGATACTCCACTACCAATCAGTATGAAAGAGCACTGACACACAAGTGCCCTGAACTATTGCTATGAAAGAGCACTGACCCCCAAAGTTGCCTGAACTATTGGTATGAAAGAGCATTCACACACAAATGCCCTGAACTATTGGTATTAAAGATTACTGACAGCCAAGTGCTATGACACAGTGCTGACACTCAAGTGATATTACAGAGTACTGACACTCAAGTGCCATTACAGAATACTGACACGCAAGTGCTATTACAGAGTACAGACACTCTGGTCCTACTACAGAGAACTGTCACTCAGGTGCTATTACAGAGAATTGACACTCATGTGCTATTACAGAATACTGACACTCAAGTGCAATTAGATTACTGACACTCACATGCTATTACAGAGTACTGACACCCAAGTGTCCCTACAGAGGAATGACACTCAAGTGCTGTTACAGTGGTTCAATGAGTGTTCATTGGACCACTGAGTGTACACAGCCACAAGTCATATGACAAACAACAAAAACTTTTTCTCTAACCTTGATGAAAGCAAGTCATGAAGAGTTATCTTAGCTTATAGTCACTATATCACTTGAAGTTGTGGGGAATGGTTTTATCCACTGTCCCGTTTCCCCAGCATATACCAGAAAGATCACACTAAATGATGTATTATATGTTCCCAGTCGTGAGCGCAATGTTTTGTCAGTAAAAAAGCTCAATAAACAGGGGAACGTTGTTACTTTTAAAGATGATGGCTGCATCATTTCAAAGGAGGGCCACACTCCAGCAGAAGGGACAACTAAAGGTGAACTTTGTCAGCTTAACTGCAAAGAAAGTATGTATAGTGCTAGACAAGATCTGTATCCATGTATGGCACAGACGTCTTGGGCATAAAAACCCAGAAGCAGTAAGGAAGCTAGCTCAACAACAGCTTTGATGAAATTGAAACAGACAAATGCAGTCAAGTGATGCAATGCACCAATTGTTTTAAAGGAAAATAATAATCCTTTCCTAAAAATAGCAGCACTCGATCTGCACAGCTACTGCATTTGATACAAGCAGATATTTGTGGCCCAATGAGTGTTCACGGAAACTTGAATAATATTTTGCTGTAGTCCAAAAAGCCCTGAGTGAAGATAATGGAACTGAATAAACAAGTGGCAAGGTGCAAGGTGCAAACCATTTTGAAAAATAAAGGAATCGTTTTCCAGACTACCATTCCATAAAATCCAGAACAAAATGGTGTTGCCAAAAGAATGAACCACTCACTCTGTGAAAGTGCTAGAAGTATGCTGTTTGATGTAAATCTACCTACAACTATTTGGGGAGAAGCCACCATGACAGCGTGTTATCTTCACAACAAACTGACAGGTAGAGCTACAAACAAAACACCAAGCAATGAAACTGGAAGAAGCCTGACCTCAGTACCTATTTGGAAGCAACTCATTTATGCATGTTCCCAAAGAAAACTATTCCAAATGGGAATCAGCAGAGATGTAGTGATTGATTTCATTCAATCAAAGCAGAAAGAACAAGAATCTCAGTCACAAGCAGCTAATACTGAAAAAGAAAGCACTGAAGTCTGGATAAGCTCTGAAACCACCAAGGATGGTACAGAAAGAACTAAGTCAACCTCTAGTCAGGAGATCAGATAGGTCAAACAATCCCAGTTAAGTGCCTTTCTTATATGGTCAGAACACTTCTTGAACCAGAGCCACAGTCTTGACAGCAAGTACAACAACTGCCTGTCCACAAGAAGCAGAAGTGCTTCTCTTCACCAACTCCAGACATGGAAGCTTACTGAGCTACTAAAGGCAAGAAAGAAATCAGATGTAAATGGGTCTTCAAGAACAAATATGACCCTGAATGTAAAGTGTACAAGATAAGTCACCAAATGATACTCGCAAAAATATGGTGAGGATTATGATGCTACATTTGCTAAGCAAATCACATTTAGACCTTTAACGCTTTAAGTGCCAGCCTACCTGCAGCTTTTGTCACCCTCTGTTGCCAGACTATGTTTCACTATTTTGCGCTACACATGTTCAACTGTGATTTTTGAAAGGATGTCCAGGAAAATTATATATTGTTTTTTTGGCCTTTTTTTCGTGTATTTTCATTACTTTTTGGTGAATTATGTGCAAAAGAAATAAAAAAATCTATTTTTTGCAATTTGTAGTGTTTTTTTGTAATAAAAAATGTAAGTTTGTCAATAAAATGTTGGTGCGTGCGAAACCCCAATTTCTCCCGGTCACAGCGTACCACATATGTATTGGTAGACACCCTTCCTGCTCAGGAGACTCCCCCAAACTGAAACAGAGCTTTAGGAGATTTTCAGATAAAATACAACTGCGCTATGCACTATGCGCACCTTGCAGTTTTTCCAGAAAAACAACCCTTTACATTTGAAATACTCCCCACAAACTATATATTCTCTGGAAGTATACGCTTTCTAGGCGTACCAAGTTTGTTTATGTGGGCTTAGGTTTCTGGAAGTAATCCCTCAATGTATTCTTTGGTTGCACAAAGTTTCCCTAAAAAAGAATAAAAAGGAAGAATCAAGCTACATTTTCCTAAAAAAAAATTTTGCAAACAAGAAAAAACAAGTAAAATCTCAAAAAGCAACATGCCCCGAACAGAACGAGACCCAACATGCATAGGTACTGTCAAGGGAAGAGTTGGCAAACACCACAAAGTAAAGCATGCGCATAACAGTAATTTTACTTGAAAATTTCAGCTCTGCAGACAAAGTGCACACCTTGCAATTTTTCAACCAAAACAACCCTCTACATTTGGAATATCCCCAATAAACTATATATTCCCTGAAAGTACACATGTTAAGCTTTCTAAGAGTACCCAGCTTGTTGTAGTAAGCTCACCTTTCTGGAAGTAATCCCTCAAAGAATTCTTAGGTTGCACAGGGTTTCCCTAAAAAAATGAATTAAAAAACTGAATAAATAACATGTTTTCCTAAAATATAAATATGCAAACAAGAAAAAACAAGCTAAATCTGAAAGCGCAAGGTCCGCAGAGCAGAACAATACCCAACATGCATAGGTACTATTAACCCTTTTAATTGCCAGTCTACTTGAGTCACCCTCTGTTGATTTTTGCCGGAATTTCAAGGAAAATTATAGATATAAATTTTGCAGCAGAGTTTAGGCTTTAACATGAAATGTCTTGTTTGTAATTTTTCTACTGTTTTTTTTTTTATTTTTGTGTAAAAAAAAAATATATATTTTTTAGGCAATTGTCTCCTTTATTTTAAATAAAACATTTACTTTATTAGAGAAAACCATATTGCATGTGAAAGCCCAATTTCTCCCGATTACAGTGGTACCACATATGTATCGGTAGCCCCCCGATTCTTGCCCAGGAGACCCCCCAAAATTAAAATAGCACTTTATAACATTTACAAATAAAATACTACTACTATCCACACTATAAACATAAGGGGTTAATTTAAAAAAAAATGACATAGGGTCCCTCGTCCTGGGGGGTGTGGGGGCCATTTTGGGGGGAATTTTAAGGGTTAAAAACCCTTCAAACTCCCCCAAAAAATGATATGGGGTCCCCCTTACCCATCATAACCAGCCCTGGACCAAGAACAGGGAGCAAGGGGGCCAGCTTTGGTGCCCCCCCCACCCTGCAGGCTACAAGCCCACATAGCCATGGCCCGGGAGCTTCTGCCGCCCCTGGACTTTGGGGAGGCAGGTAATTGGGGTGCCGGGGGTTAACGGCAAGTCACCCGCTAGCCGCAGGTGACTTGCAAGCCCCCAGCCTTGTGAACTGGTATAGGGATATCTTGGATCCCTTACCAGTTCACAAGGGGTTAATTGTAAAAAAAAAAACACAGAAACAAGCATACTGTGTCCCACGCAGATCAATCTGGCTTCTGCTCTCCTGCTGCTGCTGGAAGCCTTTTATAGCTGCTGGGCGACAGAACATAAGGGGTTAATTTAAACAAAAAAATGACATAGGGTCCCCCCTCCCAGGGGGAAGGGACCCCATTTTTTGGAATTTTAAAGGTTAAAAACCCTTAAAAAAACCCCGAAAAATGAAATGGGGTCCCCCTTACCCAGCATTACCAGCCCGGGACCAGCTATGGGGGCTTGTAGGAACAGAGTGGAGGGGCCAGCTTTTTAAATATTTTTTTTTTTTTTAATTTGTTTTTTATTTATTTTTTTTTATTTTTTTTTTTTACAGTTAGCAGCTGCTGCTGCCGAAGCGGGGGGGGGGGCGCTATTCCCGGGGCTCTCCTGGAGCCATCCGAGCCCCCACGGGGGATCGATGGCACCAAATTAAAGAGGAGACCCGGCCGGATCCAACGAGGGGTCAGGTGAGTATTTTTTATTTTTTATTTATTAACTAGCAGCTAGCAACTTGAAATCTGGACTCCTGTCATAGCCCTTGTGATTTAATATTCCTGTTCCTGCTCTGTATGTGCCTTGGGACTGCCTTTGTATGTATGCACTCTGACTCCACATTTATATATACAGCAGCCTGGTTGATGTGTGTTCTGTTAACTGTTAGTCACCATTAAACACAATTTGCCGCATATCCACCTCTGTTTAGCAGCCTCATTACTGGTCATTCTACAATAAGGGATCTCTTTGCTGGGAGATTCCTGACAATTAACACCAATAAATCCATCCTACTTGAACTTAGAAGGAGAAGAAGATCTGCTACCCAACAATGATTAACTGACAAGCAGTGGGGGCACTTCTGTACATAGCAACTACTACTTGCCCAGATATCACAACCTCAGTTTGAATTCTTTGTAGGTGTGTAAACAAGGTGTGTAAACAAGCCCCACCAAAGAGACTGTAATGCAATCAAGAGACTACTACAATATGTTAAAGAAACTCAAAGGCTAAATCTTAAAATATCTGCATCAGGAGATCTAACTCTCAGATGTTATGTAGATGCAGATTGGGCTGGAGATTCAACTAATTGGTTACTTGTTCAAGTTAGAAGAAACTTCAGTTTCTTAGTCCAGCCGAAAACAGGTGGCAGTTGCGTTATCTTCAACAAAAGCAGAGTTCTTGCCTGCTGCTCATGCAAGCCAATAACTAATTTGGTTAAAACAGCTTATGGAAGATTTTGAAAATCTATAAGAACCATAAAGGATGTATTAAACTTGCTAGCAGTGAAAAGATCAGTGTGAGGACTAATCACATTGATGTAGCATGTGGGATACTTGAGTTTGTTTATTGTAAGTCTGACAAGATGATAGCCAATGGCATGACAATGCCACTATCAAGAGCCAATTTTGGGGAATTTAGAAGAAGATTTTGAGTGGGGGTGTTGGAATAGCTTTAATGCAACAACATCCTATATATGATTGTCTGCTCATTATGCTGTTGATATTTAGTTTAAAAAAAAACAGTAAGTCTTATGCAGACCAAGTGATGCACACTGTAGTGTGTTTAACCGGCTAACAGAAAGGAGCCGGTTTCTTTATTGCATGTTAAGATGTGTTGCTGATGTATCTTGTTCACGCTTATGTTCCTGATTGTTGCTGAATAAACAGCCATTGCTCCTGCATGCTGGAAGAGTGTCGTGTACAATCCACTGCCAAAAGCCGGGCATTCGCCTACCCCCCGGCGTTCCAATTTAGAATGTGCTGCTGTGTGAAACTCCTGATATCGCCCACATAACTAAACTTCCCCTGACCTCCCACTGCACATTTGTGGTCACATTCCCCAGCATCTCACCACTGAGGCTGGGGTCAGGAGTATGCCGAATACCACAGGAAGATTTGGTTTGCGACTGCTTCTCTCGCAATATGTTGGGTTTTGTCTCAAACACTGCTGTATGCTATGCACAGCATGCAGCACTGACTTAATGAGAGCCCATGCATGTACCATGGGATCAACAGGAAAACACTTTTTTTGGGCAATAACATAAACACCAATTCACTAAATGGTAGTGATCTGCAAAGAGGCTGAAAGCGGACCTTCAGCCTGAATAAGAGCATATCTTATATGTTTCCCGTACCCTGTACATACAGATTGATCACAAAAAATATCATCCTACCTGCATCTACTGCATATTATGAGCCTTTAAACATCCAAGATGGTGGCTCATGGAGCATCAGGCAGCCTACAAACAGGAAGTGTCTTCTGACTGTGTCGCTCTGCATTCTGGAATTGTCCTTTAACTGACCCCCAGTTTTGCTCTGTCTGTGCAAAGCACTGCTATAACCCACCCCTTGTACTTTATCCCGCTCTCCTCAGTATGTGATGCTTCTGAGTTAAGATGGCGGTGCCCATATCCTAGACTCCTGAGCAAAGTTGCAGCCCAGTAGGGGAAAGAATAATAAGTGACTAAAACTTAAAATATATTAATTTTAGATGCTGGTGACTAGTTTTTTCTTGTTCAATAATTTTTATTTGAAAATAAAAATATACAGCAATTGTGCTATACAGTCACAACAATTATCCTTCCACTGAGGAGGAAGGGTAGTACTATACAACTTTCAGGTCTGTTGACCAGCATCTCAACTATTGCGTCCTGATAGAACTAACTGTCGCATATTCATTCTCTATCATCTACATGTAGTTAACATATAAAACAACAATAAAATCAGATCAATTTGTTGAACTAAAAGTGTTAATAACCAATAACAAATAATAATAATAAAAATAATTAAAAAAAAAAAAAAAATTAAAAGGGAGGGGGTGGAGGAGGAAGGGGAAGAGTATTTAAAAAGGGATAGAGCAGAGAAGAAGAGAGGGCATAGCCCTGAAAGGTGTGGTAGGATCAATACTGTCCATATTGGAAAGAGCGCTTTAACCAGGGTGGGAAGATTCCTACCTGGTGTCTTATAAGGGATAATAATGTTTACGTGAGAAGATCAGCCGCACTTCAAGGTCATACCTCTAATAGATTAGTATCGAAGTCGGCAGGTAGATATCTCTGAATCCAGGGTTCCCATGTGTCTCTAAATCTGTCCATAGTACCTTTATGTAATGCGGTCATTTTCTCCATAGCCATAATATTTGAGATCGAGACCTGGAATTCCTTAAAGCTAAGTTTGGGGGACTTCCAAGACCTGGCAATGACCAGCTTAGCCCCCGTTAAAAGGTGGTAAATGAGGTTCTTGTTGTTTTTAGTTGTTCCAACTATTGGGCCATTTAATAGTGCAATCCAGGGCTCTGGTGTTATAGTGGCATCCAGAACATTACTGAGAACTTCAAAAATTTTCTGCCAGAATATTTTAGCTACATGGCACTCCCACCAAATATGAGCTTGCGTTCCTACTATCCCACATCCTCGAAAACAAAGTTTACCTGGATCTCCAGTGATGTGGCAGAGTCGATCTGGGACTAAATGCCATCTTAAGAAAACCTTAATGTTGATCTCGATCGAGTTCGTTGATGCCTCTCTACCAAAAGAAGCCTGCCAACTTGTCTGCCATTCAACTTCAGAGTGCTGAATATTTAATTCCCTTTCCCACCGTTGCATGTGCGCACTTCTGGGGTTCTCATGTGTCATGCAAAGCTGCTCATACACCTCAGATATTGAGCCCCTAGCTCTGGGGTATTGTTTACATCTGGTCTCAAACTTTTGGAGCTGATCGATGTTATCCTTACTGCGGATCAATGATGTTATAAAATGTGAAATTTGTAAGTAGCTAAATATCTCTTTCCCCGAGAGGCCATATTTTTCCTGTAGCCAAGGAAAGGGCATTATGCTTGGTCCCTGTAAACAATCTGAGATGTACCGGACACCCGCTTTCCTCCATTTAGCAAATCTGCCCGGATCTGTGAAAGCTGGGGTAAACAGTGGATTGCCCCAAAGAAGCATCACTGGCAGATGCGAGGAGATCAGTCCTTTTGTAGTTTTAAGTCCATCCCATAAATGGAGGGAGAAGGACAGGATCGGGTTCACCACAGATTTCCTATAACTGGCGGGTAACCATAGTAAATTTGCGACCTCTATTGGGTGACAAATGGCTGCCTCTATTTGGACCCATAGTGGTGCCTCTGACTGTAGGTAATAAGAAGTTAGTTGTGATATCTGTGCTGCCTGATAGTATTCAGTCAGGTGGGCTACTCCTAAACCTCCCATGGATTTTGGTAGTAACATTGTTGCTTTAGGAATTCTAGATTTCTTATTTGCCCAAATGAACTCGAAAATTTTATTCTGCAAGCTCTTCAGATATGATGGCGGAATTTTAATTGGGAGAGACCTAGCGATATATAAAAATTTGGGAAGGATATTCATTTTTACTGCCGCTATTCTGCCCAACCAGGAAAGACTGAACGTCTTCCAGGATTTTAGGAGTCCTAAAAGCTTTTGACGTAATGGTAAATAATTAGCATTGAAAAGGGTCTCATAGGAGTTCGTCAAGTTAATACCTAAGTATTTCACTCGATCTTTTTCCCAGCGGAAATCATAGGCCGCTTGAAGACGAGACCAGGTATCATGCGGGATGTTTATGTTCATAGCACTGGATTTAGAAGTGTTCACTTGCAGACCCGAGATTTTGTCAAATTCAGTTAATAGTTTCATTATGTTGGGTAGAGATATTAGCGGATCAGAAACTAAAAGAAGTACGTCATCAGCGAAAAGACTTATTTTGTGTTGCGTCCCCCGGACATCTATACCCGAGATGTCCTGCGAATCTCTAATGGTTTGAGCGAGTGGCTCCATCGCTAGGGCGAATAGAAGGGGAGATAAGGGGCAGCCTTGTCTAGTTCCTCTAGCCAAGGGGAGATAGTCTGATCGGAATCCGCAGTATTTAACGAATGCTGTCGGTCCATTGTATACTTTTTTAATCATATCAATAAATTTTGGCCCAAATCCCCATTTTTCTAGTAGTGTAAAGAGATATTCCCATGATACAGAATCAAACGCTTTTTTAATGTCAAGCGAAAGAAGCATTGCTTGGATCCCACTCTCTCTAGCCCGATGAATCAGATGTACTGCTCGTCTGATATTATCTCCTGCCTGGCGCCCTGGGATGAAGCCAGTCTGGTCTTTTTTAATTATTTGAGGTAGATATTTTAGCAACCGTTCCGCCAAGATCTTTGTAAATATTTTTACATCTAGGTTTATTAGCGATATAGGTCTGTAATTGGACCATATGGAGTGATCTGAGTCTGGTTTGGGTATCATACTTATAGAAGCAAATAGAGATTCCTTCGAAAATTGATTACCCTGTCTTAAGTCATTAAATAAAGCTGCTAATTTTGGGGCTAGGATTGCAACATAGGTCTTATAGTAGATTGCCGAGAATCCATCTGGGCCCGGTCTCTTGTTAAGTTTAAAAGTTTTGATTATCTGTTCAACTTCTGAGGGTCCAAAATCCTCTTAAAGCATTTCCATTACCTGGTCAGGCAGAATAGGCAGAGATATAGAGTCTAGGAAATCTGAAATGTCTTTCGGATTAGGTGGGTGGGGATTTGCGTATAGTTTCCGGAGTTGGGTGCAGAAGATCTCTGTGATTTTGTTTGGGTTACTCGTAAGGGTGCCTCTTTCATTCTTAAGTCTGATTGGCTTATAAGCTTGGTCTGGGGATCTAAGCTTTCTCGCCAGTAATGTGTCTGGTTTATTTGCCTTACAGTAGTATTTATGCTTTATCCATCTCAGACAATTTTCCGCTTTCCCTGCTAGAGCTAAGTTCAATTCCTGGGTCACTCTCTGAAGGTTAGAGCGAATTTGTGGTGATAAGGAAGATTTAGCTCTGGCTGATAAAGATTGGTATTCTGCTTCTAAGGCCGAGATACGTTTGTTTCTTTCTCGCTTCTTCTTGGAGGCTCATTGGATTAATCTGCCCCTAATTGTGGGTTTATGGGCTTCCCAACATGTGGTGGCTGACATCCCTTCAGTCTCATTTACGGAGAAATATTCAGCCAGATCATTAGCTATGGTGTCTTTTATTATAGGGTCCGCTAAAAGCGTAGAATTTAAGGACCATGTATAACTGGAGGGTTTGCTAAGTAACGTATTAAGATGTAAAAGCAGGCCTGCATGGTCTGACCATGGAACAGGGAAGATCTTAATTTTCTGGATCATGGGAATTGCTCTTTGGGGCATAAAAAAGTGGTCAATTCTAGTGTACAGGGTGTGTGGGTGGGAAAAATGTGTAAAATCTTGCAGCCCTGGGTGTTTCTCTCTCCAGCAATCTACCAAGGCAAACTTATCTAGAAGCTGCCTAAATGATCTAGAGGCCGCTGAGGAGTGGGTGGAAACAGTAGGTGAGTGTGGAGACTGTTTATCTAAGTAGGGGTTAAGGGTCAGGTTGGAATCTCCACAAATAACCACAGCGCCCTTCGCTACTTCCTCTACTTTTCCCAAAAAACCTGATAAGAAGGCTACTTGATTTACATTTGGGGTATAGTAGGTGGCGATCGTGATTTCGGTATCTTGGATCTGTCCCACTAGGATTAAGAATCTACCTTCCTTGTCTCTAAATTCTTTCTGGCTTTGAAATTGAACGCCCCTCTTGAAGCAAATCAATACCCCTCTTTGTTTTGACATCGCATTGGACATATATACTTGAGGATAGTTGGCATTTAGGAAGTTTGGTTTGGAGGATTGGGAGAAATGAGTTTCCTGAAGGCAGATGATATCAGGATGAAGACTTTTAAAGTGACGAAACGCCGTGCTTCTCTTGTGTGGGGAATTGAATCCCTGCACATTAAGAGAACAGATGATCGTCATTTCCGACACTATCTTAAATGTAACCTAGGTTCTCTGTATGTTTTATAGCTCAGAATCAAGTTAAAAGGCGGTCTGAGGAAATTGCTAGCGATATTGAAAGCTGAGAAAGGAATAGTAGAAAGAGGTGCAGAAAGGGGGGAGAGGAGGGGGAGGAGAAGAAAAAAAAAAATAAATAAATAAATAAATAAAATACTAAAACAAACTAGACGTGGTCTACAAGACACTACTATACTCCCAAGTTTTAGGGAGACTAGAATTTTATAAAACAAGTAATCTTGTTGAGTGCAATCTGGGCTCTCGGGGAAAGGCAAATATATTGTTATACAAAAAACGCTCTTGTCCCTTTGGGCCCACTGTACTCAACACTTCGGTAAACTTTTAAGTGAACAAATATTAAACAATAGAAACTGTAACCTCGCTACTTCGAGGCAAAACCAACCGCAGATCTAAATCTGTCGGTTTTACTGGAGTACGAACATGACATTGCCTACGGGTTGAGGGGGTTTCAAATCAAAAACATTCGTGAAAAAACTTAAGACTAAACAAGGTAATATTGAGGTAGTCCGTCTACTTCAATTTAACTCAGAAGGTGAGTTATGGACATAAAACATAGTACTCAGCTATTACCTGCTATTTCACACCAACTTTGGATGGCGATGCAGGAAAGGGGTAAATAGTATATATTTACTTTTCCTATCCTGTGGCGTCATATTGACCTACAGTAAACATAATAGTAACGTATATTTTTAATTTTAAATCAGCTTAGAACAGAGACTAACGGCTCAGGTCAGCTTTAAATTATTCAGAACTTTGATTAAAGCAATGCAATAAACCATGAACTTAGATTACAATAATTAAATACTGCTTATTATTTCAGAATATCTTTGGATGGCGATGCAGGAGAGGAGGTGGAGTCCTCCTGTCCTGTGTCGCCATGTTAGGCTGCAATAAACACTAGAATAATGGCTTGTGCGTCATCCTGTTAACCCAGGAGGACTGGACATATATGCCTCTTCAATAAGTCGCTGGGTAAGAAAGAAAGGTTAGTAATGTGGATCATACTACCAATCAGTACGGCCATATCATGGAAATTTACTAATTAAAGGCGTCTTCTGGCAGTTTAATTTCTAAATATTGAGAAGGAGAGTTAGCTGCCTAGGGAAGCTTGTCAAGTGTCCTGGAACTCAAGAGAGGTGCTGCAGGTTTGGTGTCTTGTCCCCCGTCTTGATCTTTTTCCTGATCTTTGGTGGGTTGGGGATTCTTCAATCACCCTAGGTGTTTTGGTTTGATTGGACTTGATGAGGCCAGCTGTCAGTAGATGGAACTGTAGTTCTTCATAGCTGGAGGCAGAGTATGCTTTGTCTTTAATATTAAAGGAGATACGGAAGGGAAAGCCCCATCGATATCTGATTTGATTGTCCTGTAGCAGCGTCAATAGCGGTTTAAGCTCTCTTCTTCTGGCCATTGTGGAGGCTGACAGGTCTGAGAATATCTGATACTTGTGTCCTTGGAATGTTAATATATTTTTTTCCCGGGCCTTTTTTTGGATCATTTCTTTTGTCTGATAGTAATGAAATTTGACGATCACATCTCTGGGGGGGTCAGATTGCGCTTTACGGGGACCAAGAGATCTGTGCACCCTATCCATTTCTAATCTTTCTGTTGGGGTGCCTGGAATCAGCTCTTGACAAATTGTATGAATGACTGAGTGTAAATCTTCAAGATTTTCAGGGAGGCCTCTAAATCGTAGATTTGATCGCCTATCACGATTCTCAATGTCCTCAATCTTTGTGGAGAGCATTACGTTATCTTTTTTGAGTTGTATTATTTCAGATTCTAATATTTCTTGTGAGGCAATTACTCCACTCACTTTGTTTTCTAGAATATTTAGGCCAGAAGTGATTTTATCCAATTCCTTAGACAGGTGCTCTTTAAGGATATTTGTGTTTGACTGCAATGCTTTTTGTAGCAGCCCTTCAAACTGCAGTATGAGTGAATCATTTAATGGAGCTTGGCTTTCAGCATACCCTTGACTGTGCCCCATGCTTTTATTCAGCAGGAAGGAAGCTTCTGACTGTGCAATCACTTCTAAGTCTGCCACTGACATATCTTCTGCCATTGTGGAGCTATAATAAGACAACTGTAGATGGAGTATACAGTTCAGGCTGCTGTTTTAGCTAGTGAGAGGGAGATGTTATGTACACTCACTGGGTGTCACGCAGCTTTCACTTTCCTTTGTGGCTGTGAGAGCTCTACCTCAGAAATCATGCAGGCTTCTATGCAGCATGGAATAGGCTGCACTGTGCTTCTCTCCCTTCAGCAGCTATTTCTCAGACTCAGGGCTCAAACAAAAGGGACTGACCGTGTAGCTGGATGCCTCCTGGCTGTGTCTCAGCACTGCACTCCGCCTCCTCCACATTTAGAGCCCGCATTCAGACCTGATGCTCTCACCTCCTGCTGTGCTGCGTCCGGCCGCCATCTTGCCTCCTCCTCCACACTTGTGGCGTCTGCCCCCGGTTTAAGCTCAACACTGTATCCGGACGACTCCCCGCCGCCGCCTCAGCCCGCCGCCGGTCTCAGGGCCACTCCAGGTCAGTTTGTGTCTGCTGTTTAGCTGCTAGTCGCCCCCTCAAACGCCGTCGGGCACGGAGCCGAGCTAAGCAGCGTTCATCCCGGCCTCGCGCGCATGCGCCCTCCCGGTGACTAGTTTTTTAAGGGTTCTGGCTTTTCATTAAATCATGCTGAAGGTCCGGTTGAAGCTGGGGCCTAGAGTGACAAGTCAGTCATCCAATCGTGAGTAACAATGTGACTGTACTGGTTTGTCACTCAAGTCCATGGCTGTCATGCACCACCCTACCAGCAGGAGGAGAGGATTTCAGAGATCAGGTTAGTTGTTTTATTATTTTAATGCCCAGGGGGAAGTGGCTGGTTGGCTACATAATGCTTGGGCTCTTTAATCTAACTAAACACACCATGATGAGTAAATGCATCTACATACATAATATGATATGTAATTGCAAGAATCTTAATATCTCAGCACAAGTTAGCTTGGTAGACAAATTAATATACATCTGAATACTGACATATTGCAGACTTCTGAAGGACACACCAGCAAGACATGAGTTAACATCTGGTTGAGCCGAAGCTGAGTGAGGATCTTCCCTGAGGAAGCTTATTTCAAAATGCATTGGAAGACAATCACAATACTACCACCAGATAAAAAAATGTGTGTCAAAGTTTGGATGTGTTTTTAATACTGTAGTGTATCTTTTATCCAACAAATGAGTATCACAACATACAGGGCAAGCACAAGCAGTAGGCATACCTGGGCAAGTGACAGGGCCCCTGGCACCTTCAGGGACCCACAAAAGCTGATCTGGTTTGTGGAATGATTCTGCAGTGGGCCCATGGCTGACCTTGGGATCAGAGGGACATCAGCAGCAAAGTAGGTGGCAAGGAATGGAGGACGATTGACAGTTGCTGATAGCTGCTGAGATGGTAGAAAGCTCCACAGAGGACCCATCGGTGGGCGACATAATGCAGCTTTTGACATGACTCAACACAAAGGAGGCCATTGAGACTCTCTTGGCCAAGGGTCCACATACATCTGAAGTCAGCCCTGGTCAACATCGATACAGTCATGCCAAAAACATCAACCATACAGGTGGTTTTAAAAGCTGTCTAACAACTCCTACCCATTTGAATAAACCGCAATAACAAATATGCCTAGTGATAAGGTCATCCAATAAACATTGTGGGATGTAGTCTATATATTCTGAAGCATAATTTAGGATCTGCAGCATTTTTATGGTTTTATGTACTGAAGTGGCCCAGCATACAAGGGTGGCCTAGTGATAATACTTTTTTTTTTTTTTTTTAAACCGGCACGAAGTTGGGGTACAAGGAATACACTACCAGCTCCTTTGTAATTAAAACACTATACAAGGTGTTACTAAGTAGTAAGTGAACTAAGTCTATGAATGATGAGTTTTGCCTACAATAATTGCTCTATCTATGGGGCCCAGTATAAAGGGGGGACATAGTCAATCCTATTGTTTCAGTAATTTACAGAATTAATCATGTTGTCACCCAATTTTTATAGAAGGGTATGCTTTTAAAGCCTATCCTACAAAGGGGGGTGTAGGCATGCTTCGTAGTGAACAGCGTATGCTTTTACTAAGTAGTGAATAACTAAACTTAGGAATGGCATGTGCCCCTTGGCCAAAGTATATTTCTAATCTATGGGATCTAGTGTATAGGGGAGGCCCAGTCAGGCTCTAGCTACATGAGAACATCTAATGGGGTTTGATATTTCTATAGAAAAATAACTATTATGAATAACAGAGCCGGTTATATGAAGCATCAGCGCCTGTTAATACCACTTAGCACCATTTTTTTGCACTCAGTGGCACTCTGCCTGCTGTTAAGAAACCAAAAAGCAGTCAGCACTGATGTGGCCATCAGCCTGCATCTAATTTAACACTGGAGCCCTACTTGTCGCAGCCCCTGTAGGACAAGATCCCATAGAGCACAATGGGCAGAACTGCATTGAACTATTGTATGCCAATAATTATTATTACACACATTTATTTGTGCTGAACTTGCATTGTGATTCTTCAATAATAATAAAACACAGTACCTAGAAGTCGGCAAATGCCATTTTTATATGGTAAAAATGTTTTTCATGGCTTCTTTTGCTTACCAATGTGTAATAATCTGAACAACTAAATGCAGCCTAAACTCACTGTAAAGTTTGTCCCCTTTGTCTCCAGCAGTGATATCCTATAAGTGTAATGATGAAATGCCACTTAGAGCCAGAGAAATACAGTGCCAATCTTTTCAGCATGCTAAAAGTTAGTGAGTATGCTGTACAGCCCAGAAAAGGTGGTACAAAGTGGTAGTCACTGGCTGTCCAATGCCTGAAGCAACAATAAAAGCAAATTAGATTGTATTGAGCACTGTGACTTCCAACGCCATTGTAGACAGAGTAGCAGCGCAAAAAAGAACGACGGCGCTCAAAAACTGGTGCTATAGACACCGGATGCTAAAAGGCGCGATTCATAAATAAGGCCCATAATACAGTAAACCTGATGTAAGAAAAGTCACACAATGAACTACTATGGTAGGGTATAGCTTGTTATGATATGTACAAGGCATAAAAGTAGGGCTCGACACAAAGTACCTGTAAAATATGGATGACATAAGAAGTAAAATGTAGTTTTACCACTACTATAGAACCTATGGTTCAGGGGTGTACATAGCCCTGATAGGGTGCTAATAGCAGGGCCCCATCACAGGCCCCCATCAACCACCCCCCTGGCCCCCATAAGCTTCCTCCAATACCCCTCCCCCCCCCTCCCGTCGGACACTCACCAGCCATGTCTGCATATGGCAGAATGACATCAGCGAGGGTGACGCACGTCGAGAAGGATGTGCATGCACAGCGGGCAGGGGGAAGCATGCACACTGTGACAAGGAAGTCCAGCATCCTGCAATGGAACCAGCGTGGAGGAAGGAGGCAGCATGGCTGGGTAAGTACATACTAAGTACACACTACAGAGGCTGTGGATGCAGGGTTGCACCAGGCCCCCTTGTTCCATGGGCCCGGGGGGCAGGTGCTTGCACTACTTCTCTAGTATGTATGCCCTTGCTATGGTTAGAGGGGAAGGGGTGTTAATCCCATCCCCATGAAGTCCATCACCCCCTAATAATCCTGAAGCTACATCTGGAGCTGTCTTGAACTACCGCTCTGTAACGTGAGAAAAAAGTTACATAAACAACAGATGTGATCACTATATCTATGGATAGGGACATAACTAAATCAAGCCTGTCTGGGATAACATCTCTCCTGCAATGCAAGCCTAACAGCCAACATTTTCAGCGTGCCATCTAGCAAGACATAAAGAGCATGCTGGGTACTGTAGTTCTTTGCTAGCCACATGTAAAACGAGAACTAATGACCTGTGGAACAAACGGGGTTAACAGCTGGACCTGTGTCACCAGATCATAACTATTATAGAACAGAATATATCATAAAGCTGTAATTCATTAGAGTCCATGTGGCAAGTGTTACACACTGGCTATGACTTGAGTAAACTATTCATTGCGTTCTCTTTTCCGATACAGAGTGGGCGACCCCTCACCACACACCCCAGAGGGTGACATCACAACCAATGAGCCACAGAGCTCTGGGTGGGGCAGCTTGTGCTATACCCCAGCAGCAGCAGCTGGACTTGCCAGATTGCCCCCATAGTAAAATCTACTCACCAGCCTGCTTTTAGCTTCTTGCAGAAATTCCTCCATATCAGGGGTGTGAGTAGCCCCCTTCGGGCTGCCTGTGGCTTTTCCTGCTTCTGCTCTTGTCCCTGGCTGCTGCTTCCCTCAGAGAGCCCTGACTGGAAGTGTGCGCGTCACCGCAGCGGCCAGGGAGAGAGCCCGAGCTTGGGAGCGAGCCTGGAACCTAGCCAAGGTGCTGGGACACGGGAGTGCGCAGAGCAGACAGTAACCCTTTCAGTGCTAACCCAGCAACAGATCAGCACACTGCAATCCTGTACATGCATATCAGGGCAGCCAATATATTCCTTGTTAGCTTATCGACGTGCTGTGTTTGCTTAAAATCCTAGCAGGTATGTGTTACATTCAAGAAATACCGCAATTAAAAAAATCATAAAGGGATAATTATATCTTGGGCTGTTTTGTATTGAATGTATTTACATGTTCCACAGTGCTTTACAGAAATCCTTTAGGAAGTAGATTCCTATTCTAAAATTGCGCTCCAAATTTTAGGTGGGTGACCTAGCAGCAGAGAGAACAGCTGCATAGTGATGACACTGGCTCATTCTGGTCCAGACAAGTGGTAACTACAGGGGGCGCAGAGGTTAACAGTGTGACCGCACTGGGGCCCATCATTGCTGATCTCCAACATAGCATATAAAATGACGTGTAAACAGATTGAACCCCATTTATTGTCTCCACCAGAGCCCAAAGCTTCTAGGGCTAGAGACTGTGGCTTCAAAATTGGGCAATAACACAAAAATACACCTCACGGGGGCGGCTGCGTGCTTTCTGCAAAAAAACTAGGAACTGGAGTGACAAGTCAATCACCCAATTCGTGGAGCAATTTGGCTACACTGCCCTCGGGTTTGGGTGACTGGCCTGTTACTCAAGCCCACAACTACTCTACAGAGCACCACCCTCCCACTCACATCAGGGGAATATCGCAGCGATCAGGTGAGTTGTTTTATTATTATTTTATGCCTGAATAGAGTTTAGCACAGGGAGAAAGTGGGGTGGCTGGGGGGGTTACAAAAGGTTGGAGCCAAAGGATGTCCTCAAGGTGCTGATCTAGTATATTTCTAATTTTTCCTATTTTAGTAAATATGTATTTTTTATGGAAGCATTACTCACTACAAGCAGTCTGTTGCTGTTCACCAAGAAGAAAGTAGTGAGCCCTGTGCACATTGAACACTGCTGCTATGGCTGCTGCTGAGGTGAGGAAGCTTGCTCAATCTCACACAGGCCCAGCAGCAGTGTTCTGTGTGTACAGGACTCACTTCTCTCTTCTTGGTGTACAGACTGCGTGTACATTGCCAATAGCAACAGACTGCAGGTAGTGAAAACCTTTTTCATAAACACACACATTTTCTGACATAAAAAAATAAAAATACTAAATCAACTCAGAACTCTTAAAAAAATCTGAAATTAGACTTACCCTTTAAAGAGGAATTACAGCCTAAACAGATATATCTTCCCCTATTCTGGACTTTATTTTCTCAAGTGTATCAACATGTGTGTTAATACAAGTGCCAGGGGAGGGGCATCTTGATTGTGATGCCTCCTCATGCATACATCGCCACTAGATCCTGTTTTTCTTAAATTCACCCTGTTCCTTGGGCAAAATCCAGTCCCCCAACTAAGTGCCAGAGGTCACATAGTCTAGATTTCTCTTCCCTGATTCTGCAAAACTGCCAAAGAAAACCTGGACCACATGATTGTTATTGCACTTCTACCAACAACCATTTTGTGTTACTACACTTTAAGGAGTCTATCCCTGTTAACATTATAAATACTATACTCACCTCTTCTCTCTTGCAGCTGTTTCATCTTACTCCAGCTGTTTGAAATTCCCAGGAGATCCTGAGACATCCACGTGCACCCCTGGAGTCTCCTACAGAGGGAGCAAGCTGAGGCAGAGAAAAGCATGTTAGTGCCTCAGCCACTATGAAATGGTGGACGTGAGGGAAGGGCATGGACACATGACATGGGTACGTATCTCAGCATTGGACCTAGACACAGAGCAGCTGCCTGGTCTGGACTGGACTCTCCTGAAAGCTGCTGACAGATCACACAAGATTTCATTTTGTCAAATCAACAACCCATGCATGTAAGACAGTCTAGCTAAACCCTTTTATGAAGGGCCCCATAGTTCTGTGAGGTGGAATCTGCACACCCCAAACACCTACAAATAGTCTAGCTAGAGAAGCTGATGAGGTGACGTCACCACTATGTACAGTAGTGATTTTGGAAGGATGCCATGCACGCGCCTGGAAGTGGAAGACAGAGCAGAGATACACAGCCAAATAGGAGGAAGGAGAGACGCCCCTCCCAGATCAGCACTGCAATAGTGGACAGCGCCCAAGAAGAGGATGAGACTGAGGGAGGGCTCTGGTGACTCTGCATCCAGCATACTCTTGCTGCTTGCAGCTACAGTCATGTCTTCCTCTGATTGGAGCGCTCACGTTCCTCTCTGCATGCTGCTGTTTTCATAACATTCAGCAGTCACAGTTGCACAGAGCTAGAGTTATACCTTACTGCATTTCCAAAGGAAGGGTGCTGTGACCTATGGGGAAAGAATACTTTAACCCTTTAAATGCCAAGCTACTACTCAACTACAGGTGAAGCTCCAGGGCTAGCCCACCATTGTGTCCTCATATATCAAGCTGCACACCATTACTTCATGTAATAAATCAATTTATTAATCAAATAATTCATCCAATAATTCACATACAAAAACACACATCAAAAATTAAAAAACATATAATTAAAACCCCAAGTGGGGAGGAACTCCAGGGCTAAAATAATCTGCAGTCACTCACATACAATATCAGAGCAACTCTTTAAATTTAGTTGAAGTAATTCTAAAATTCATTGAAATCAACCAATATATAGCCTCTGACGTTTGTAGGACTTTAAATGCCAAGCACGTAGTTTCTACGTGGTTGCCTCTCCTACCGTTAAGTGCCAAGCACGTAGAAACTACGTGCCTGGCATTTCCCACAAACAGTTAAAAAGATAGAAAAAAAAAACACTTACCTCCGGTATCCCCGTGAAGCTTGGGGTCCCCTCTTCCCGCGGGGGGCATCCGATCGCCCCCCCGTCGTCCTCCGTCTTCAGGGGGGGGCCCGAAACCAGCCGCCCCCCCCCCCCGTTTCCAGCGCTGACATCGGCGCTGTAAAAAAAAACAAAAAACAAACTGTCAATTACTCACCTCCGCGCCCAAGCCTTCTGTCCGGGACTCCTCTTCACCAGGGGGGGGTCCGATCCCCCCCCTGGGCTGCGCAGTCTTCAGGTGAGGACCCTCTTCCGGGTCCTCACCTCTTGTAATGGCGGCGATGGCCGCCGCTGCTTAGCTCCGCCCATTGTGGGAGGAGCGGGATGACGTCATCCCGCTCCTCCTATACCCCCTCCGAGCTCCGGCATCTGTCAGATGCCGGTGGTGATCGGAGCAGGGCGGATGTCAGGTGAGGAGGCTCCGATCGGAGCCCCCTCACCTGTCACCCGCCCTGCGCCGATCACCACCGGCATCTGTCAGTGACAGCGGCGCGGGACAGACAGCGGCGAGGGACGTCGGATCGGAGGTGAGTATAGTGTAAAAAAAAGAAAAATAAAGTTTTTTTTTCTCTGTGTCTGTGTGATTTTTTACTATTAACCCCTTGTGAACTGGTAAGGGGTCCATGACCCCTATACCAGTTCCCAAGGCTGGGGAGATGGCAAGCCACCTGCGCTAGCGGGTGGCTTGCCATTAACCCCTGGCACCCCCATTACCTGCCTCCCCAAAGGCCAGGGGGGGGCAGAAGAGCCCGGGCCCACATGGGCTATGTGGGCTCGTAGGCTGCAGGGTGGGGGGGCCACAAAAGCTGGCCCCCCCACTCTGTGCCTACAAGCCCCCATAGCTGGTCCCGGGCTGGTTACTTTGGGTAAGGGGGACCCCACGTCAATTTTTTTTTTGATTTTTAAGGGTTTTTAACCCTTAAAACTCAAAAAAAAAATGGGGTCTCCCTCCCCTGGGAGGGGGGACCCTATGTCATTTTTTTTCTCGATTTAACCCTTTGTAGTGTGGATGGTAGTTGTATTTTTTTTGTGAATGTTATAAAATACTTGTTTCAGTTAGGGGGGTCTCCTGGGCAAGAATGGGGGGGCTACCGATAAATATGTGGTACCGTTCTAATCGGTAGAAATGGGGCTTTCACATGCAATATGATTTTCCTTAATAAAATACATTTTTTATTTAAAATAAAGGAGTCAATTTTTTTAAAACATTTTTTATTTATTTATTTATTATTTTTACTTAATAATATTGTAAAAAAAAAAAAAAAATTTACAAACAAGACATTTCATGTTAAAGCCTAAACTCTGCTGCAAAAAAATATATATATAATTTTCCTGAAAGTTCCAGCAAAAATGGCGCAAAACATGACGCAAAATGGGGAAAAATGGCCTGTCAACAGAGGGTGACAAAATCTCAAGTAGGCTGGCAATTAAAAGGGTTAATAGTACCTATGCATGTTGGGTATTGTTCTGTTCGGGGGACCTTGCGCTTTCAGACTTAGCTTGTTTTTTCTGGTTTGCATATTTATATTTTAGGAAAAGGTGTTTTTTATTCAGCTTTTTTATAAATTTTTTAAGGAAACCCTGCGCAAACAAAGAATTCTTTGAGGGATTACTTCCAGAAAGATGAGCCCACTACAACAAGCTGGGTACCCTTAGAAAGCTTAACGTGTGTACTTTCAGGGAATATATGGTTTATGGGGGATATTCCAAATGTCAAGGGTTGTTTTGGTTGAAAAATCGCAAGGTGCGCACTTTGTCTGCAGAGCTGAAATTTTCAAGTAAAATTACCGTTACGCACATCCTTTACTTTGGGGTGTTTGGCAACTCTTCCCTTGACAGAACCTATGCATGTTGGGTATTGTTCTGTTCGGGGGATGTTGCATTTCCAGATTAAACTTGTTTTTTCTTGTTTGTATATAGTTTTTTTAGGAAAATGTGGCTTTGATTCTGCTTTTTTATCCTTTTTTTAGGGAAACTCTTTGCAACCAAAGAATCCATTGAGGGATTACTTCCAGAAAACTATGGCCACATCAACAAGCCTGGTACGCCTAGAAAGCCTGAGGTGTGTACTTCCAGAGAATATATAGTTTGTTGGGGGTATTTCAAATGTAAAGGGTTGTTTTTCTGGAAAAACTGCAAGGTGCGCATATTGCGTAGCACAGTTGTATTTTATCTGAAAATCCCCTAAAGCGTTGTTTCAGTTTGGGGGAGTCTCCTGGGCAGGAAAGGGTGTCTACCTATACATATGTGGTACCGCTGTAACCGGGAGAAATTGGGATTTCACACGCAATAAGATTTCATTGACAAACTTACATTTTTTATTACAAAAAAAACTACAATATGTAAAACATTTTTTTTTTTTTTTTTTTTTGCACATATTTAACCAAAAATATTGAGAATACACCTAAAAAATGACAAACAAGACATTTCATGTTAAAGCCCAGACTCTGCTGAAAAAAACAATATATCATTTTCCTGGGAAATCCCTGGAAATCCCTTCAAAAATCACATTTGAACATGGGGAGCGCAAAATAGTGCAAAATGGTCTGGCAACAGAGTGTGACAAAAACTCCAGGTAGGCTGGCACTTAAAGGGTTAAACCTGTATATCTATGTTTTTAAATATTCTAGACTTTCCTGATCATCTGGTCCACTTTTTTTTAGAATTGTATTTAGCAGAATAGGATAAAGAAATGAGCAGAAATTAATTAACTAACCATCTAGCTTTATATATGTCCCATCTTAGCATCTGTCTTCATGGCTGGCCATTGGGCTGTGTGTGACCTGTGCGTTCGTACCTTACATATCCCAAATCCTACACCTATCGCTTAGACCAGACCTGGGCATTGTAAGGCCCCAGGGCCACATATGGCCCTTTGATTGGCTCTGACCGGCCTGCGACCAGCGTTCCCTGTAAGGTGCGCAACCGACGCCCCCCCCCCCCCACCGATCAGTCCCGCCCACTGTCCGTGCAGTCTTGCCAGAAAAGATAGTGCCGGGTTTGAACAGCACTTTTGCGCCTCTGTAGTGAGTCTAATGTAGCGGGGAGTGTGTGGATTAGAGCCTGCTGTCCTATTGGACAGCTCCATCCTGCAGGTTTGGCTGAGGGCGGAGTTTCTCTTCCCACACTTGGCCTGTACTGTGTGGCATGTGACAGTCGCTGCAGAGCTGACGCCGGAGATGGAGGTACTACAGCCACTTGACTGTGCCTCACGTCGCAGGCTGCTGGCACTTGTAGTCCACACCAAATGTGTTGTTACAACAATGCTATGCTACTGCTTTTTATAAAGAAATACAATATTATGCAGAATTGAGTTCAGCCTTTTGGCCCGACCACAATATTTTTAGCTTCTCATGTGGCCCCATGGAAAAAATAATTGCCCACCCATGGCTTAGACCATGGATACACAACCTGTGGCCTGGGGGCCACATACAGCCCACACTGCCCTAAGTTGCTGCTGGCTGATGGCTGAATTCCCCCCTTGGCCACCAGTAATTGGCTACAGGTGAGACCAGTTACTGACCCTTAAATAGGCAACGGAAGGCAGGGAGGGGTGCTCCAGTATTAGGTTGTCTTACTTTGCTTCCAGACATACATTCCAGCTCCTGTATCCTGATTCCTATCTATCCTGTTCCTGTTGTTATCCTGGTCCTCCAGCTTAGCCTGCTATTTACTGCTCTTACTCTCCTGCCCATCAATTGATCCTCCCGTTTTCATTTTCATTTCCTCATTCAGGAAGTCATACCCCCTCCTTGCTATGGAGTCTTGTATATTTGTATGTAGTTCATTATTCTGGCGTGTCTTATTTATTGTTTGGTTTTTCAGTGTCATGTATATTAAAGGTGATTAGTTTCTAGTTTGGGCTTGCTGTGTCTTGTAGGGGTTTTGTTTTTATAATACATTCAACATTTTTCCACATCACAATGTGCAGTCTACTAAATCTGTTCTTATCCATAATTACCATTTAGGCAACTGTGACACTACCTTGACCCACCTCTGCTAACCTCTTCCTGCCTCAACCTCTTCCTGCTTTAATATGCTCCCCAAAGTTCATAAACCAGAAAATTCAGGAAGATCTATAATCTCTGGTATTGGAACTTTGACTGAGAACCTGGGTGGAACATATCCCTAAACCTCTGGTTCGGGAGAACCATCTTGACCACTATCGATGTAGAGTCACTGTATACTAACATCCCACATGATGACGGTATTATAGCTTGTGCATCGTACCTGCAGGAACATGACCTAACTTCAGATGAGATCACCAAAATAATACATTTCATTCTGACTCACAAGTACTTCTGTTCTGGCCAAGACCCGTACTTTCAACAGATGGGTGTGGTGATGGGCTCAAGATTTGCACCACAATATGCAAATGTATTTATGGAAAAACTGGAAGCAGAGTTCCTGTCACAATGTGCCACTAAACCAATGGCCTATTTTCATTACATAGATGACATCCTAATCATTTGGTCTGCAAGCCAGGAAGACCTCATCTTTGAACTTTAACCCTTTAACTGCCAGCCTACCTAGCATTTTTGTCACCCTCTTTTGCCAGACCATTTTTCACTATTTTGCACTACACATGTTCAACTGTAATTTCCCAGGACAATTATATATTTTTTTTTCAGCAGAGTCTTTGCTTAAACGTGAAATGTCTTATTTGTCATTTTTAGGTGTATTATCAATATTTTGGGGTGAAATAAGTGTGAATAATTTTTTCACGTTTTAATAATTTATTTTAATAAATAAATGTAGGTTTTTCAATAAAATCTAATTTCATGTAAAAGCCCTATTTCTCCCCATTACAATGATACCACATAAGAGATTGCCAAGCTGAAACAGCACAGATAAACAACTGCTATGCGCACCTTGCATTTTTTTTTTTTTAAACAACCCTTTTACATTTGAAATACCTCAACAAACTCCCCCAACATTCTCTGGAAGTACAGACCTCAAGCTTTCTAGGCATACCAGGCTTGTTGATGTGGACAGTTTTCTGGAAGTAATCCCTCAATTAATTCTTTGGTTGCACAGGGTTTCCCTAAAAAAGAAGATTTTAAAAAAAGTAGAATTAAATCCACATTTTCCTTAATAAACAATATGCAAACAAAAAAAACAAAATCTGAAAAAGCAAGGTCCCCCGAACAGACCAATAATCAACATGCATCGGTATTGTCAAGGGAAGAGTTGCCAAACACCCCAAAGTAAAGCATTCGTGTAACAGTAATTTTACTTGAAAGTTTCAGCTATGCAGACAAAGTGCGCACCTTGCAATTTTTCAACCAAAACAACCCTTTACATTTGGAATACCCCCCACAAACCATATACATGAAGGTACATATGTTAAGCTTTCTAGGCGTACCCAGCTTGTTGTAGTGGGTTAATCTTTCTGGAAGGCATCCCTGGAAGAATTCTTTGGTTGCTCCAGTGTTTCCCTAAAAAAATTTATAAAAAAGCAGACTAAAAAACACAACAAGAAAAATGAAGCTAAATCCAAGCTAAAGTCATTTTCACCATTTTGCGCCTTGCGAAACTGATTTTTTTCAGGAATTTCAAAGAAAATTACATATTTTTTTTGAGGTAGAGCTTAGGCTTAACATGAAATGTTTTGTTTGTAATTTTTTGTAAATATTTATATTTTTTTAATTGTCTCATTAATTTTAAATAAAACATTTATTTTATTAAAGAAAACTATATTGCACGTGAAAGCCCAGTTTCTCTTGATTTTAACGGCACCACATCGGTAGCCTCCCGCTCCGGCCCAGGAAACCCCCCAAACTGAAAAAAGCACTTTATAACATTTACAAATAAAAAATGACTATCCACGCTATAAAGGAGTTAAAAAATTGGCGTGGTGCCCCCCCTTCCGGGGAGGGCATCTTTGGGGGAATTTTAAAACCCCTTAAAAATAAAAAAATGGCATGAGGTCCCCCCTACCCAGGATAACCAGCCTGGGGACCAGCTATGGGGGCTTGTAAAACAGGGCTTAGGGGGCAGTGACCTCCCAATGCAAGCTACAAGCCCACACAGCCTAAGTGGCCCCTAGGCTCTTCTGCAACCCCCCCCCCGGGATGTGGGGAGGCAGGTATTTGGGGCCGGGGGTTTAATGGCAAGTCACCTGCTAGCTGCAGTTGGCTTGCCAGCCCCTTAAGCCTTGTGACCTGGTATACGGGTCTCATAGATCTCTTACCAGTTCCCAATAGGTTAAATGTAAAAAAACAGACACAGAAAAAATAATATATATATATATATATATATATATATATTATTATTATTTTTTTAATAGTTACCTCCCATCCATCCTGGAGCACTGTGTCCTACTGATTACTTTGGCTTCTGCTTCCCTGCTGTTGCTGGAAGCCTTTTATACCTGCTGTGTGACACGTAACAAAGCGTTTTTTGGGGGGGAATTTTAAGTGTTAAAAACCCTTAAAAATAAAAAAAATGGCGTGAGGTCCCCTATATCCAGCATAACCAGCCCCAGGAGCAGCTATGGAGGCTTGTAGAACAGGGCACAGAGGCCAGCCTAGGTGGCCCCCTGCCCTGCAGGTTACAAAGAGGTGAAGAGGAGACCTAGCCAGATTGATCGAGGGGTCGGGTGAGTGTCTTTTATTTCTAGGCCGCTATCAGGGGGGAAAGCCAGGTACGTAAAATTGACCTAGTTGGCAGTTAATGGTAGGAGAGGCAGTTACATACATTTTACAGAGCTGGCATTAGAAGGGTTAACCACTTCCATCCCACAATACGTTTTCAACTCAACCAGTAAAATACAGAGCTACTTACCAGGAGCTGCCGATAGCTCTGTATTTTACTAGCTGAAGGACATGTCCCAACTAAATTCCCAGAGCAGCTTGCCATTTTTTTTTCATTTGTACTTAGCCAGGTGCACGCATGGGGCTGGGGTCTACCCAACACTAGCAGGCTATGACCCTTCCCCTGTGTAGTGCAACTAATGGGAGTAGGCAGCTCCCGGTAGCTCTGTATTTTACTAGCTGTAGTACATGTCCTAACTATGGGGCTCATATACATAATGTAGGGACCACACTAATACAGAGTGCCTTGCCGGGGCACTTCAACATGTATCTGCAGATATATGCAACTAAACCTCTGTTTTTCTAACTGTTAGACATGTTTGTTGCTCAATACTTGATATGACTGATGGATGAGCCCACTTGGGTCCTCCCACACTAATTCTCAGAGCAGCTTGCCACTATGTGACCTCAAACTCACAGGGCTCAAAGGGGGCTTCTGTTCAAAAAAGGAGAGATTGGAGTGGGAATGTAAATACATCCAAATCTTCAAATCCATGGACTGTGGGCTAAACAGAATAATAATTTGATGTCATTATGGCATAAATTGTATAGACTGGACTGATCACAAGGTCAGACATTAAACAGACTGTCTGGGCTATATGTGAGAGCAATAGAAATTCTGCACACTCTCTCACAATTCTCATTCTTATCAGCCCACCATTAATTGTCATAATCCCCTGATTCTTATCTCACAGTTTATGATTTTACAACTTTGATATTTTTCATGTGTGTCAGTAGAAAAACAATTGTGACTACTTTACTAGTTTTCTGTATAAATGTGTGTCAAAGTTACATATCTCTATTATGCATGAAGAAGGAGCTTCAATTGCCTTGAAAGCTTGAATTTTCAATCTTATTGAGTTAGCCAATAAATGGTATTATCTTAACCTTGGATTTCCTGAAATAAATAACACATATATTACAATAATAAAAACTATAACATACTAAATAATAAAATCTAAAAAACAGCATGGACGCTTATGTGTGTAAGAACGTCTACTTAGGTGTGAAAGTATAATCACAAATAGGAAATAACAGCACAGAGCTCAAAAGAAGTCCTTTGATGATTTTGCAAAAAATGAAGTGACTTCCTCTTCACGATTGACACATCACCAAGTGATCCTAGACCAGATCAGTGTAGAATCCACCACCTAATGTTAAAATGCTTACCAGAAATCGGTAAGGGAAACGCCTTTCACACCCAATGATAATGGTGCTCTCTTATATAAATCCAGGTATATCCAAATGTAGATTCCACAGTTAATTCACTGTATCTGCCAGCAAGGTATGACTTCCACAATCAAGGGGTTAAGGGGTTTAACTCCCAGTACATAAAAGATAATAAGAAAAAATCTAGTGCAACTCAGCTAGCAAACACTAAGATTTATTAAAATGGATTTTGCACATGTAATTTCATAAAAAAACAGGCATATCGAACAAGCTTGCAGAAAAGCGACTCTCACCGCCAATCCATCCCATCCATCGATAAATTCCACCAATCCGGGATTCAATAAAAGAAGTGAAGTACTGCTGTTTACCAACGCGTTTCGTTCCAAAACGGAACTTTGACCAGGTTAACAGCAAGCAAGAAATTCCGGATTAAATACCGGCAAGCACCCAATAGCCGGGGAGTGCATACACTCCTTCCGGGTTACGGAGATGGTGTGTACTGCGCATGCGCCCCGGCATGTGCCCAATCCCAAGGGAGTGCGTACACTCCTTCCGGGTTGTGGAGGTGTCTCACACTGCGCATGCGTCCGGCATACGCCCGACGCTTCAATAATAAGGGAAGGCTTATAAGGCTGGAGGCTTTATCTTGCGCATGCGCCCGGCAAGCGCCCGACACATCAATAATAAAAGAAAAAACTTATAAGACTGGGGGCTTTATCTTGTGCTAACAATTATAAAAGAGTATCCAAGCTCCTCACATTTAAATAAGAGCTGATGTAAGTCAAAATTCATACTTCTATAAAAAGTTTAAAAAAGTTTAAAAAACGCTTCCAACGCATATAATGCGCATGCGCAGTATAAAAGTCAAGTTCACGCTATAGCCGGTGACAGAACACCATCTATCACCCCTAAATAGGTGAGCTGTACAGGCGTGAATAGAACATATGTATGGAAGCCTATTCAAAAAGGGGAACTACAACAACTACATACAGCAGTATAAAAAAATCTGTCTAGCCCCAGTAGAATGAACCAAATAGCCAGACCAATAGTAATAAAAGCTGTCAAAAAAACTCAAAGAAATATATATTTTTTTTCTCCCATTCCGTGGAACAAACCAAAAGGACAGGGTGGTCAATAGGTGAGAGTCACTTTGACAGAAAAAAACACAGAAAAGGCAATTAATAGGTACATTAAAACCAAACTACAACAATAACCATACAGATACAAAAACTTGCAAAAGGGTCACGAATCATCAATAAAGCAGTTTAAATCATACTCAACATTAAGACCACCAGGGACCAAAGTTTCTAGATTGTAAATCCAACGACTCTCCAGTCTAGACAGGTCCCTTTCCATGTTGCTCCCACGCCAGTGGGATTTAACCCTGTCTATACCCATAAAGGAAAGAAGGTTGGGGTCAGATGAATGATATTTTTTAAAATGGGCCGATAGAATATGTGCCTCAAATCCCCTGTTAATGTTGTAAATATGCTCTCTGATGCAGGTTTTTAGTGCCCTAGTGGTTCTTCCAATATAAATTAGGTCAAAAGGGCACCAGATCGCATACACTACAAATCTCGTACTGCATGTAATGCAATCTTTGATTTTAATAGGATTTGTCATTCCCGTAACAAAGAGGGTGGCTAGAGATTTGTTTAATTTTTTCCCAGTTTTGCAACCGCAACATTTCCCACACCTGAAAAACCAGAGGGAGGGTGTGTGACCAAAGTGACCGGTCTCGGTGGATCCACAAAACTACGAACCAGACGGTCCCTCAAATTAGGCGCCCTCCTATACACACACACCGGCCTTTCCGGTACCAATGGACCAATCACTGGATCATCCCTAAGGATGTGCCAGTGCTTTTTCAAAACCCCTTCAATTTTCCGATGCTGGGAATTGAAGCCGGTCAAGAAGACAAACTCATTTCTCCCATTTAATCTCAAAGTCTTATCCCGTGGTTCCAGGAGTAAGGCCCTATCCATATCCCTAATTTGTTTTTTCTGCAGCTCTATCTCATCCGAAGGAAAACCCTTATCCTCAAATCTCTTCTGCAGCTGCAAGGACTGGGCATCATAGTCCATCAAGTTACTACAATTTCTTCTAATACGGGTGAACTGACCCTTAGGGATAGCCCGGAGCCAGTTAGGGTGGTGGCAACTGGCCCTCGGGATAAATCCATTCCTGTCTGTGGTTTTGAAGTATGTAAGGGTACTGAGCTGCGGTGTATCACATCTAATCTCCAAATCCAGAAAGTGTATTTTAGAGTCACTGATATCCGCAGTAAAGTCCAAATTAAATTCATTGGAGTTTACTTGTTTAAAAAAGTCTTCCAGTGACGTTTTTGGCCCCTCCCAGATGACAATGACGTCGTCAATATATCGCCGCCAAACTCTACCAAAAATGAAGCTAGCCTCCCAATATCCAACAAACAAGTTGGCCATACTGGGGGCAAATTTGGCCCCCATGGCTACTCCTTTAGTTTGAAGATAGAAATCACCCCCAAACCAAAAGTAATTGTGCTCAAGGGAGAAGCGCAGACATGCCATAATGAAGTCAACCTGTTGTTGGGGAAGGTTTGACTGGTGTTGTAAAAAATGTCTAACAGCCATGATCCCCAGTTCATGCGGGATCACTGTATACAGTGACGTGACGTCAGCTGTTGCCAATAAGGAACTATGTGTTACCTCAATATTTTGACATATAGCTAAGACTTGGCCTGAATCCCTTAGATAAGCAGGAAGTGTGACAACTAGAGGTTGAAGGAAGTTATCAACATATTCGCCAAGTCGACACGTAAGTGAATCCACCCCACTGACTATGGGACGCCCTGGGGGTTTAGTTTGGCACTTATGTATTTTCGGGAGTTGGTAGATGGTTGGAGTGCGGGGTTTCGTAATGTTTAGATATTTATACTCCCTCTCACTCAAAATCCCAAGATCTCGACCATTTTGTAAAAGATCCACTAAGTCTCGCTGGTAGTCCTTAATAGGATCTGAATCTAATTTCGCATATGTTTCAGTATCCGCAAGAAGACGGGTTAATTCAGCTAAGTAATCCTGCCTATCTAAGATAACCAGCCCCCCGCCTTTGTCGGCGGGCTTAACCACAATTTCAGTGTTCTTCTCCAGTTTTTTGATAGCCCTCATTTGAGAAAGGGACTGGTTCCACTTTTTCACACGTATTTTCTTCAAATCCTTAATTACTGCTCCTTTGGAGACATCCAATCTCGAATTGGATGCATTCAGAGGGTTAAACACCGACTTATTTCTCAGCTTAGTATGTTTAAATACCGGTGTTTCAGCATCTGTGCAGTCAAGCATGTCTAGCTGATTATTGGTCGGGTCATTTTGTTCACAATGGGTACTGTTCTTGTTTAAAAAGAACTTTTTTACATTGAGCTTCCGCATAAACTTTAAAAAGTCAATATGTACAGCAAATTTATCGATATCCCTAGGGGGAGCATATTTTAAGCCCTGATCTAGGGCTCTGAGTTCATTATCACTTAGTTGAACAGAGCTTAAATTGAAGATACCCTGGCCTAATGCCATCGGGTTCTTCTTGTGCTTTGTCCCTCCTCGTCTGCCTCTTCGTCCCACCCTTTTCTTTTTAATGATCCTCTGCCCATTTGGGGAGGACTGTTGTTTTTCCATCGATCTTTCAGAAATGGTACATCTTGAGGGTGGTGCGGTCTGGAACGTTCCGCCCGAAAAGGAGGGTGTTCTAATTCCCCCTCAGCTAACAAAGTCTCCCTCCCCCTTTTGTAAAAAGGGTCTTCTCTTTGCCAAACCCTAGAGGGGTTTTTATCCCTCCAAGATGGAGACCTCTTTCTCCAACTCACCCCTTTTTCTCCCTGCCTCATAGGGAGTCCCCTTTGATATTTTCTTATTGGAGTCAGGGGATTGGCAGAGAAATGTCGCCCATATTTCTCAGCTGGTAGTCTACTCCTAGAAGGAGTTCTTTGAGTATTGATTAATAGGGGTAGGGTGTGAAAGTATGTACTCATTTGCACAGATAGGGCACATTTCTCAGATTTTCATATGCGGATATCCATTCTTTTTCACACATAAGTACCCATACAAACAGGGGCGGGCTGGCCATAGGGCATACCGGGCAAAATCCCGGTAGGCCGGTGCCAGGGAGGGCCGAAAGTCGCAGTGTTCCTTGTAAGATGCGCGGGAGCGCGGCCGCGCACGTTGTGCAGCTGTCATTTTTTTTTTTTTACATTGGTGGCTCAGTGGAACCAAAAACTCCTCTCCTGTTTCCCCTACTGCGGAGGACAGCCCATAGCACAGCACAGCAGAGGCCAGCACTTCCGTTTCCTGTCATGCTGGCCGGCCAGCGCGGGGAGAGGATGACGTGAGTGATCAAACGAGAGAAAGTGTGATTGATGGCTGGAGCAGAGGTCGGTGAGGGGGAAGAGTGGGGAGGGGAGAGAGAGAAAGTCTGAGTCTGAGTGTGAGTGTGTGTGTTGCAGCCATAGCCCGAGGAGAGGAAGGGGGGAGGGAGGGAGAGAGAGAGATGTGTGTGTGTCTGTCTCACCCACGAGGACAAGTTAGCAGCCTGCAGACACCATGAAGGAGAGAAGAACTCAACAACAAAAAGGATTCCAGGTGAGTCCATGCTGTTGCTGTACTGTGTTCCAATAAACCTCAAACTAAATGCTAATACTAATTAATGGTGCAATGTTTTTCTCTTAACCCACCCTGCCCTGCCCATCTACCCACCTGCTCACTCACCCATCTATTATTCCAACTGCCTAATCCACCCACCTATCTATATACCTGCCACTCACCTACCTACCCAGACCCTGAACCAGCAGCAGTATGGAGTGGTGGGCAGGCGGAATCAGCGGATTCTGAAGTGGAGGTGGCAGTCACCCACCCACCTACCTACCTGCCTGACCACCTGCCCACTCACACATCTAAATACCCACCAACCAACCCTCCTGTCAACCCGCCCCCTTTATACCCTAATAGAGTGTAAGCTCTTCTCCCTCTGTATCCTCCCTTATACCCTAATAGAGTGTAAGCTCTTCTCCTTCTGTATCCTCCCTTATACCCTAATAGAGTGTAAGCTCTTCTCCCTCTGTATCCTCCCTTATACCCTAATAGAGTGTAAGCTCTTCTCCTCCTGTATCCTCCCTTATACCCTAATAGAGTGTAAGCTCTTCTCCTCCTGTATCTGTCCTTATACCCTAATAGAGTGTAATAGAATAGGGCAGCAGCAGGGGCATTAAAAAAGTTTGCTTTCAGCATTTGCATTGCACCAGTATTGTTATGGGGCCCAGCAGCATGGACAATGCTGTTTTATGGGGTTTTTTTGTACAATTTTTACAGTTTGTGGTTGTTGATTTTCTTTTCCTTGAGTACCCCCCCTGCCCGCACATGGTATGACCCAGTATCTATTGAGGACGCACAGCGCCAGGGGAGCTGGACTGTGGTGTAGCAATGTATTGTATAGACAGATGGAAGCTTCTTTACATGGCCCCTCCCTGACATCCTGATTTGGGATGCCCCATTGTGTCAAATTCCCAGTAAAAATACCTGGCCGCTAATCAAACAACACATGCGTGGTTCAAACATGTGTCTGCACCAGCTAGAGGCTGGTGGCATGTGGCTGGCAGCCACATCGCTGGTCAGGTAAGTTTTACTGGTGATCTGAGGGGGGTTGCACAAAATGGGGCAACCCAAATCAGGGCGCCCCACAGAGAAGGACCAAAACTCTTTAAAGTGGACCAAAACCCAGGATTTTGACTATCCTAAGCCAGCGTCCTAAGTGCAGTGGCGCATGCGTGAGCCGCAGCCGCATCCCCAGCTACCCTCAAACGGGGAACCTGCCCGCACCGGCCATTCACAAATGCCTGGCGCGGGCATGCGCCCTGCTAGAGGGATAGCCGGGATGCGGCCGTGGCCCGCGCATGTGTTGTTGGACCGGAAAGTAAGGTAAGTGTAGCAGGTAACCTGGGGAGTTTCACACAGTGGGGCATCCCGATTTTGGATGCCCGGGTGGAGGTCCCGGGCCGATCCCGCTCAGATATATATATATATATATATATATATATATATATATATATTAATGTGGCGTTGACTCACTTTACCGGGCCGAGCACAGTACAGAAGGGCCAGTCTGACCAAAA
The DNA here is from genome assembly GCA_027917425.1 of Gastrophryne carolinensis. Lineage (NCBI taxonomy): Eukaryota > Metazoa > Chordata > Amphibia > Anura > Microhylidae > Gastrophryne > Gastrophryne carolinensis. Next base: position 397,252,285 of record CM051234.1, read on the forward strand.
AGTCCAGGGCCGTTTTTTGGTCCCAGTCCGCCCCTGCATACAAAGACAGGTCTCGCAAGTATGGATTGGATTAAACTGTGGTAATGAAAAGCACATGCAATGTAGACTTAATCCGTTTGCACCCCTAAAGTTTCATACCGTTTTGAAATCAGGTTTCTGTATTCTAAATGTCTTGGTGCTCTGTAAAGTGGACTCTTTTATGCCTAGGTATTGTACAGTATAGACTGCTGTAGTAGCTGTATGCAGATGTGCTGACAAGATATAATGTCTCCTGTGGTCATATTTCCTCTGTTCTACTTCCTGGTTAGCAGCCATTTCACTGGTGGGACTTCACAGCGTAGAGATTGTCGTCTGTAGTAGGCAGATATGCAAGAGACTCATCTGACAGAGATCGGTCTTTTCATGTCATGCGCTGTTTTGCTGCCCTGTCTCCACAGCACCTTGTTGCTTGCTTCTTGCTTCTTGCTGCACCTTTAGCCTTATCCTGTACTTGAATTCTTGTATTGTTATATTTTTTTCAAAATTTGGGTCTCTAGCCTTGTGAGTATGTTCTTGTATTTGTTCCAGGTTTAGGCTTCTGTAACGGTCTCCTTATCTGCTTTAGTCTCTGTATAGTGTCTCATAGCCATTGTCATTTTCTTGTTGCTTTAAATTTGCTGCCTGTTTTTCTATTTCTTTCGGACCCAGGAATGGTAAAGGTTCATGCATACCCATCCTAAGCGGCCCTATTAAGAGGCAGAGGGTTGTTTTGATAACTTGAGTGTAAGTAAGTAAGAGTGCTACAGTCAATCCCTCCAAATAGAACATTTTGATCATATTGGGGGATAAAACAGAATCGCCTGGACTGCAGGTAGATCAAGTGAACTGTACATGTTTAGTATAGCATAGACCACAGTATATTTATGTAAATTCATACAGTTTGGTTGTTTTCAACGACCACAAACTTATATCTCCACGCATTTCGCCCCCAATTATCTGGAGGGCTTTTTCATGAGGCTAGTAATCGACTGTAATCTGATATGACAGTTCTGTATATAAAAAAATATATATGAAGATATGTAAATAGTGTTTCAGACAGTAGCCTCGATTCAAAGACACATTCGTCCGGACTTCGTCCGTAGCTGTCTGTGAAAGTTTGGGTGGGTGTTAGTCTTTTTTTTGCTTTTTTTCGTCCATTATTCATTCGTATGAACGTTCAGGAAAATGTGTATATGCGCTTTCGATGAACGGAAGCAAATCGGATCATTTCTGTTAGTTCGGATCATTTTCCAAACAAAATCTGATATTTTTCGTTCGTTCAGATAACTTCCATTGTTGGGATGGGTTTCCGTCTGATTCAGAGAGCTGATTTCCTTCGGACCACCACCCTATAAATCCGTTTCATTTCCGATCCACTTACGGGACCTTTGAGGGCTCGGATTGCTATTGTTGAACATGTTTTGCGGCTATGTGGAGGGGTCCGCGCGCCTTTAGCTCCAAGGCATTGCATGTATCAGCATGGCCAAGGCCATAAATTGTATAGCAATGCATACCTGAATCAATACATTTCATGTTTGCCTTATAGATGCATTTTAATGCTGACCTTAATTAGTCCTTAGCATGTAAACATTTATTTTCCCACACATCCATATAATTGCTATTTTTTTTAAGACTTATGTCCTTTGTGAATTATATTTGGATTGTTGAACTTGAATCTTAATTTGTTGTAGGAGTTATTGTTTTAGTCGGTTACCTTTGCTTTGTGTAATTATTTTATATTTGGTTGCAGGAACCGCAAGATGTGCCACTCACACAACATACAAGCAGTGTTTGGTGTTCTTGCAGGGCATCCAGGGTCGTCCCATGATGCTTATATATTGCAGAGCTCCGGCTAATTTCGTCAGTTTGAGTCAGGAGAATTATCTGGTGGATGGCTCCAGGGTAAGTTTGCTCACATTCCATCAATCCATTTTCACTGTATGGCAATGAATATAGTTGATGACTCAAGTCTTAACCTATGGCTGTTTTTAGCCCTTGATGACATATTAAACAATATTGTAGCTTAGAATGTGTATTTTATGTTAGTATTTTTAAATTCTTTAAGGGGATTCTGGATATCCACTCCTCCCCTTGCTCCTTGTGCCTGTTCTTTGCCTGCAGAATGCGGGCCAGGGGTTCTCTAATCGGACACTATGCAAAACCCGGGCCGTGGTGGCGAGGGCTCTCTGGCTTTTGAAGTCCAGATTTAGGTGTTTGGACCATACAGGGGGGGGGCACTGCAGTATGACCCCAACAAGGTTATACCAATATTTTAATTTACGTATTTTAACAGGGACCACACGTGCCAGAGTGTCAGGCTTCTTCAGTTGGTGGGCGAGATGCAGGAGCTGCGCAACTCGTTGGGGACCACAGATGAAGAATAATGTTATGTGGCCTGCCATTGCTATGTATTTAGTTTTTTATAGTTGTAAAAATTTTACATTTATGATGGAATAAAAAAAAATGTTACAGTGTCATTTCATTTACAAAATACATTAACACAAAACTAATGGGCCCAGAAATATTTAAAGATGAATGTTCACATGACCGAGAAGTGATTTGGGTAAGTTTTAGGGGGCTAAAATGGAAGAAGAACCTAACCGCGAAGTGGTTTGGGTGAGCTTTAAGGGTCCAAAAGGGAAGATGGAGGATAGTGCTAAGTGGTTTGGGTGAGCTTTAAGGGTCCAAAAGGGAAGATGGAGGATAGTGCTAAGTGGTTTGGGTGAGCTTTAAGGTTCCAAAAGGGAAGATGGAGGATAGTGCTAGGTGGTTTGGGTGAGCTTTAAGGGTCCAAAAGGGAAGATGGAGGATACTGCTAAGTGATTTTGATAAACATTGTAGTAGAAGTGAGGGTGGCAAATATGTAGGCGAGCACTTTAATGAGTTAAGTTTGTAGTGCGCAGGCGCAAGATCGTAAGGATTTCCGTCTGGACGAATATTTATTGAAAAAGGGAAACAGAATCTAACGGGAAACGTAAAGGATTCGTGGGAGGAGACGATGGGAAATGGCAAAAACGAAAGCCTATGTTGTAACATGTGAAAATGAAACGGAAAAGTCACGCTGGAAAATGACATCCTCGTATTCGTAATCTGCCGTATGAACAGATGGAAACTTTACAGAAGGATTGCAATGCATGCATAGAATTGCTCGTACACTCATACGAGAGCGGAAACATTTAAAAAAAAAAACAGATCGGCACGGGGAGGCCGATTCATTAATAGCGCCAGGTAGCGACAGATGAGCGCCAGTAGCGTGATTTTCACAGCGCCAGCTAGTATTCGCTGTGCTTGGCCGGGGTTTGCTTGTTGACAGCGACTCAGTTGATGTTTCACAGGTTCCGCTTGTATGGGTGCGCCTGACAGCGAATGGCCAGAGCGAACGGCTTGCTGCAGATTCATTAAAAAATCACGCTCAAAAATTTCTCGCGCTGTGAATTCCTTGTTTAAACCCCAGAGCGCTGGCGGCGATGTGTGTAAAGTAGTTTTTAACCCCCAAACAAACTTTTTTTTTATATGTAAAAATTATACAAGTTTTTCTAAACATTTTGTAATATGAATACATGAATATCAGACCTGTAATATCAATTCTGCACATTTTTTTTTTTTTTTTTTTTTACTTAAAAAAAATCCTAACATTGCAGAAGTGGTCACAGAATTTTTGACATTAAAAAAAAAAAAAAAAAACAGTAATAGCAATTAATTATGATTATTTAAAGATTGCTCCATTGAAATGCATTGGACCACGCCAGGGAGCGCCAGGTCATACCTGTCGCTGTGATGGGATTAGCAGCGGCGCTGTTCGTTGCAGTCGGCTACATGATGAATCCCGCGCTAGCTGACGCTCTCGCCGGCGCTAGCCTCATTTAGCGTGATAAATGCATCATTGTGACCGCCGCCGGGCGTACTTGAGTCGGTAGCCGCCGTTAGCTGTCGGTACCTGGCGCTCGTCAGACACTACCAGGCGCTAGCCCTTGATAAATAAGGGCCTAAAACTGAAGTTTTTTCTGTCTCTCTGAATCGAGCCTAGTGTCATGATCTAGAAACATTCAAGCCTGGGGCACATACCTGTTACCAAGCTGAATATAGGCAATCTCTTGATGAATAATTATATGTGTTAGTTAGAGCTCAGGTTAAATTGTAACAAAAAGAAGTACATATGATTTATTGTGGTTTAATGTACCTCTTGACAAAAAGTTGGGATTGCCTCAGTTTGTAGCGATAAGGTCAGCATGTAGCAAACGGGGTAGTATCCCATAATTTGTAGCAGGGAGGAGTGTGATGAGTATAACTGGTGAAGAGCAGGTAATTAGTATATTGTATAAAGTTGTGTCAGAAGTAAATAGTGGTCAATAGCACAAAAAAGTTTTCTTACCTATTCCATGTTGATTTGTTACATGACCATTGAGGGTGCCCCTTTAAGAGTTGAAGGGGTGCTTGGTTAAATGAGGGAAACAGGTATCCATTATGCCATTGGACCAAAAGTTGTTTGGGAAAAGAGTAAAGATGTGTTCATATTTAACGAGCAAGGCAGAATGTGCCAAGAGAGGGTGGGCATGTCTGAGGCAAGGTGCATTTTATTTGAGTGCACACAACCAAAACCAATTTAGGGTATATAATTTGGGCACAACTCCAAAATATAAAATTGAATTCTGTTTAATTTTTATTAGTTGCAAACCATTAAAAAACACGACAACTGTTAAAAACAGAGGTCACCATCCCAGGGCAGGTGTACTACAAAAAGTACATGAATCAATATAAAATGTAAAAATACATCAATCAATAAAGTGTTGGTATCTGAGGGGTAGTCCCTTTAGAAGGGTCTTCTAAAATGTGCTAAATACAGATCAATATAATTCAGTCAGTCAATCTAGCATTCCGTGAAAAAACATTCATATATCTTCCCATTACAAAAATGCCCATAAAGTGTCTCATACTAGTAATATATGGGTCGATTCAAAGAAACATGTAACAGCTTTGATTTTGGTGCCGATCATCCTATTTTTCCCGTACGCTCGTGCGCTCGTATGAACTTGCGAGTGATTCTATAAGCAAATACGTTTCTATCCTAAAATATACGTCCGTTCGTATGGCAGTTCGGGAATCAGACCTATGTCAGTTTCCATCCTGAATTTTCCGTTTCATTTCTCAGGTTGCAACATTGGTTTTGCCCTTTTTCCTTTTTTGTCTGGACGTAAATCCTTCTGATCTTGCGGCTGCGCACTACAAACTTACCTCATTAAAGTGCATTCTAAATATTTGGTCTTATTTTTCTTTATTTCATTCATTTGGTAGTAACCAACCATTAATGAATGCATTTGCATAAGTAAATCTTACTTTGTTTAATTTTTAGTTAACTTGCATTTTTTACTTGTGGATTTAATTTTAATATTTTGGCTTCAAATGGTACAACTTAACATTTTTTGTGTGGTTACCCACACCCTCTCCATACAGATTGCTCTCAAATATAGAAAAACACCCAGCAACTTCTGCATGTTATGAGCCTAGAAACAGCCAAGATGGCGGGTCAGGTATTATCGGGCAGCCTGCAAACAGAAAGGGCCTTGTGACTGTGTTGCTCTGCATTCTTTGATTTCTGACCTTTCCGTGCCCCCAGCTCTGCTGTGTCTGTGCAAAATACAGCAGTAACCCACATCCTGCACTTTATCCCGCTCTCCTCTCCTCAGTAAGTGTGATGCATCTGACCAAAGATGAGCTAAAATAATTAAACAAAGCAAAGGTAAACAACTACACCAATAAATTCAAACTAAAAATATTATTCTAGTACATCAATTTAAAAATAAATAACAAAGGACATAAGTTTCTTTAATTAAGCAAATATATGGATGTATTGCAAAATAAAGGTTTACATGCAAAGGACTAATTAAGGTCCACATTAAAATGCTTTTATAAGGCATACATGAATCAGGTATGCATTGCCATACAATTTATGGCCTCGGCCATGCTGATACATGCAGTTCATTGGAGCTCAAGACGCGCAGACTCCTCCACATAGCCAAAAAACCTGTTCAAGAACAGCAATCCGACTGCTAAAAGGTGTCGCCAGTGGCTTTCTTTTAAAACGGATTTAGAGGTTGGAAAACGGCTCTCTGAATCACACCTAAACACATCCGATTATCCTAAGTTTTACGTTTTCATCCTAAGTTTTAGGATTTGATCCTAAGTTTTACGTTTTGATCCTAAAATTTAGGAACGAACTTCCGATGATCGTAAGAGCATATACGAATTCGTACGTAGGCTCGTGCGAGTCGGAAATGGCCAAAAAAACAGGAAAAAATGACTAACACCCACCCAAACTTACGATTCTCGATCCGAAATCAATTAACTTTTGCTCTTTGAATCGAGGGGATAGACTAAAGTGCAAGTGCTTCAATGTACAATACAATACTGCAAGAAAGAAATATAAATATAACCCAGGAAGAAAAGCCAGTGTGCAAAATGTACAATAAGTAGGAGATACTGCCCTTTGAATGTTCAGTAAAGGTCTTTATTGATTGATGTATTTTTACATTTTATTTTGCTTCATGCACTTTTTGTAGCACACCTGCCCTGGTGACCTATAGGTAATTATTTTGTAGGGGAACAGCCCAGTATATTCATTTGAACTTGACACTGCCTGTATGTATTTATGGTTAGTGTATTAACACCAGGAGTCTAGGCATGGGATGGTGACCTAAGATATAGGACATTTTTATACTCCCCTCTAGGGCTATTTGATTTTGAGTCTCCTTGTCCGAAATGAATATATATGCTGTATTCTTTACATATGCCAGGACATAATCTTACTTAAGCCAATGCTTTGTTGGCTTATTATTTGTGTTGCCTAATTTGGGTTCTTCTTATTAATGGTGTGCTTAACCACCACACAAACCACGCAAATGCATGGGGCCCCCTGGCAGGGTCAGATCAGTGGCAAATTTTCGTTTAAAAAAGAAATAAATAACAGCACCCGACAGGGCAGCCTGCGGCAAGTGAGGAGTGCTGTTTAACACAATGCAGAGCGTGCAGCAGACAGGAAGCCACTGTACACCTATGTGATCCAGCTGCTGTAGAATTAGCTCCATTCAGTTATGCAAGATGCTGTGACATTACAGCAGCTAGCAGCTAGATGGTGCAGAACGGGCCACTGGTTGTATCCCACTAGCCAGGGGCGAGCCCAGGTATGTGTCTATTTAAAGGTACAGCGAGACCGCGACCTGCGCATGCGTCAAAGAAACAAGGTTATGTGAGTGGGTGCGGCGATTTAATGGGGTTTCACACAGTAGGGCATCCTAGTTTGGGATGACACATGGAGTAGAAAATGGACAGCGATATGGGCAATTCCAGAGAATTCCATATGCCATGGACAGACAATGCCAGAATCAGCGTTAAACCCCATGTGTTCGCTCGCGTTCCAAAAGCACATGAGCAGACCGCGGCTACATCAATATTAATATTAATATTGTATTTCGCTATACAAAATTTGTCTTTAATCAGGGCCCCAGACACAACCAAAAATGATAAGCCCACCCCTGCTCCTTATTTGCTTGATTGTTCTAAATCTGCTTATTCGTCATGCTTTTGTATACTCATTTTGAATTCCCGCAATGGTTTTATCATGAGGTATACTTACATCCCTTGCTCCCCGGTATCTTGGCGGTGTACTGGTGGGTGTCGCGCTTCCCGGTGCTGAGCCTGGATTGGCCATGCTCCTTCCTCCACTCTCTCCTCCATCCGATGGGGTGGTCCATGTGGGGTAGCAGGTTGAGTGTACGCTGCCCCGCCGTCTCTGGACCACTCCATGTCAAGATTAGGGCCGGGTAGTTGGCTGGGCGGTCTGGTGCATGGCCTCCTTGTCTCCATGGTTGCTGGGTACATCACTGTAGAGGCATAAATTGACGCCATTGTGGTAGCCTCAGGCCGCCCCCAGTCCCACCCCTCTACCTCTGTTGGGGGCCCTGTCTTATCATGGGGGCCCAGGGCTAATGCCACTGACTCAGTAATAACAAATGTAAATAAAGCATATAAATTGGAATACAAATTGTGGAAAAATACATTTAAGTCATTCAGCAGCCAAAAAAAAAGGTCAGTTAAGCCTTTGCCCCCTCCCCTGTCGCTGATCAGAGCTAGTCCGGAAGTTAGCAATTCACCTGATTGCTGTGCCTCAGTCTGCGCTTCCTTCACCGTTCCGCCAGCAATGTCCATGTTTTTTAGATGACTTTTACTTCAGTTTGGCTTGGCGAATGTTGGTGAACACTTTTGCATTCACCACTTTTTAGTGGTGAACCCCATAGGAATCAATGTTATTTAGGGAAAGATTGTCACTTTAGGTTTTTGTAGCAGCTTTCATTTATTTTTCAGACATGAACATTAAAAAGTTACCCAGTATGGGATAAACTAATAATAATGTTTTACATTACTTTTATATTTCCAAATAAACTTTTATTCTTAGTCTCTCTTTGTGTGTCTAAAGCACACCCTGGTTTCCTTCCTGTGTAAGCTTGTGTCTGAAGATTTAAGAGCTGTTCTGTTGTCAGATTCTGTGGAATCATGTGCAAACTCCTATTTTCACTGATACTCATCTATGTGCCTGGTCTGTACAAATGTTAGTGTCATCTGTTTCAGAGCATTGATCAGTGCAGTGTATGTATCGGGAGCTGCACAGCAACATGGCTGTGGTGTGACTGTCTGTTATATTCTCACCAACTGAGTTATGCAGTCACTTCCAGCATAGCATTTATATGCTCCTGCATGTCCTGCTCTCTGCTAAGCCTCATTTTGTAAAGTTTCCTCAGTAGAAACAACTGTTTAAATTGGATCTTGTATGCAATTTTTTCGGTACATCGCACATGCCTTTCGCTGTATTCTCACTGAGTATGTGAATAAGATCGTCTTCTACTAGCAAGTTTATGGGGGCCTGTGCCTGTCTGTTTTTCCTGTCTTAGTCCTGATTATTGCCCTGTGGCCCCCTGTAGTGATAGCCTCCCACAAGTCATCTCTGGATAATAGTTTATACTACCATACTACTTTAATATCTTACTTCCATAGCTGATAATTGTTATTGCTCAGCTTGGCTACCAAGAGTTTAAATTCTGAGCTGCTGGCCATTCTCCCTCCTTTATATATAAGAACATTCTTACTTGCATACAGGAGATGTCTGTGTAAGATTCTTTATGTCAATCTCCGCATCGACCACACCATTCAGGGCTTTGCTCTGCCTGGGCTGCGTCTAGTCACTGGGCTTTATCCAGTCTCTGGGACTTCATTCGGTCACTGGGCCCAAAACCTGTTGCAGAGTGTGAGTGCTGGGTGCAGCTGACTCAAATTCAGATAGACATTTAGGTGTAAAACTACTCCCAGAACTAAGGTGAAACCAGGATAACTGTCAGTGCTAAATTCTGGACCAAATAAATGGCATTCCCGGGTGAAATAAATCGGTGGGCGTTTCACGAGGTTTGGGGATTTCTTGGTGCAGGAGTCTGGACGCCCCTCCCATATAGGCAGGGTGGCAGACCCCCTTCCCAAGGACCCCATATCAGTCAGTGTGGCAGAAGCCTTGTGTACAGGTACCTCAGGTAATCATTAAAAATGAAGTAATGGGGAATGTAATCCTCCTCCCTTGTGTCACGCTCCATGTAGGGCAGCAGTTGTTAGGTCTCCGGCCCAGGCTGCCCCCTCCTCCTCTGCGTCTGTAGCACTGCAGCTCGGCGGCTCAGGTTATGAGTAAGTGGGAGCCAAACACAAAGCAGAGCACCGGCTGTGGGCAGCCATGCCGGGTCTTTGGGCTGTGCCATTTCACTGGCTGCCAAGTAAGGACCGCCTGGCTTCAGCTTGACCACCGCTCTTCTGTGAGCTCAGTGCCCGCCTGCTCAGCGATGTTCCCCAAAACAATGCACACGCATTGCAGACTCCACGTCACCCGTACCAGCACCACGTGGAAGTGTCAACGTAAGCATCCTATCAGCATGGTCATCGGGCAAGCCTATCAGCGCTGGCTGCAATTCTGATAGGCTGTGCCGTGGCCACCACAGAAGAGACCCAGAAGTGGTGAGTATCCCGGAACCTGGTTTCCTATTTTAACGGCGACGATATGCAACGGGTCAGGCCAGGTTGTGCTGGCCTGCTGCTAAGTAGTACTGCCGAACTACAGTAATTTTTGACTGTAGTTCGGTTTTAAGATGTGTCATGCTAGATATGTATTTTAGAAAAAAAACGGTTTAAGTAATAAATAACTGAAAATTAAGTAATAACTATAATCAAACATATTCTGTTTGTGACCGTAATCCTGGCTATTTAAAGCCCTTATTGACAAAGCCCTATTAATGACTTTTTAAGTGTCTAATGGTGAGAAATCGCCAGAAGATGATTTTGATTACACATTTTGATTGAAATTGGAGGATAGTCCTTCTGACTTGTATTTATACAGTTCTAGTGGGAAATTCATGCTATTATATTATTTACAGTGTCACTCATTCTCAATAGTAAATTGTGTGCAGCTGTCAGATTCCTTCATCTAAGCACCTCTTGTCATTTTGGCAGGCTTCTTGTTGGAATTTTACAACCACTCTTGCTGCTAGCAGGCATTGCTGATGCTGCACTGTAGCATAAGCGATATGGAAATATGGAACATTCATTACTACTTTGGCAAGCCGTTACATTCTCTTTTTCTAAAGTTATATATTTTTCTTGGTATAGTACATGAAGATAACCTTTTAATTTTGTGGGAGTATCCACGCTTGAGTAGTTAAAAAAATGCATATATTTTTAGCAAATAATATATATATATATATATATATATATATATATATATATGTGTAAAAATGTACCTAATGTATAATTTTTGCATATTCTCCAATTCTAAGCAGTATGTATAAAATCGAATGATTTTTGAATTGCAGCATAGCAGGTGATATTTATTTGTGTAATTAGGGAGGGAGTGGCAACATTGGCGAAGAAAAGTAAAACATGTTAATAAAAAAAAGATGCAATTTAACTACCAAATATTTAAGAAGATTTGTGAAGCGACCTGAAAGAAAATGATATCCCCAGGGCTGTCATGTTCTAGAACTGGAGTGTCCAGAAGCACAAGGTGTTCAGAGCTCAGAGAAATGGAAGGCTGAAGCCCAACCACCACTGAACATGACAAGAAAAAATATATTCTAAAAAGAAAATGGATGAATATGAGGGCAAACCACCCCAGCATGAATACCCCCCCCCCCCTCGCATTAATATGACAGTCCACCTAGCATAAATATTACTCCCACTACAAGCACATTACCTCTCTATGACAGTCCTGGCAGGATACTGGTAGTTTTTTTCCCCCTGTGCTCTGTCTGCAGGCTACCATGCTGCACTCTCTGTCCTACTCAAAAATGCAACCCCCCACCTCTGCCCTGCTCCCTGCTGCACCCCAATCTCCACCCTCTTCCCCTCTGCACCACATCTCTACCCTGCTCTATGCTGCACCAACCATCTCCACCCTGTTCCATGCTGCACCACTATCTCTGCCCTGTTCCCCACTGTACCCACATATCTGCACTACTCCTCCTCTTTACCATGTTCCCCTTGCCCACCCTCAGTGTGTTGTACTTTCTGAAGTTGATCATAAAGGGGCCAGTGCAGAGATTTGAAGTGTCTGTTGAACTGGTAATGGTGTTGATGCCTCTGACACCTTCCTCAGCTGTTTCCGCTGTGTGCAGGGCACAAAGCAGAACCAGCTGAGGATGGTGCATCCCCCCCCCCCCCCCCCCCCGGCAGCAGATTTTTCTCATTGCTTCACTCCATAAGATGCATTAATATTTTCCCTCCACTTCACCACTGCAGCACGCAATATCTGAAGGCCAGCAGCATAATTAAATGTGAGGGGCTCTAGTGTGAACATTAAATGGGGCCCTTTTAAGGCTCATACAGTAAATTTTTTTTGTCTATTAACTCAGTTGGATGCAACTAGACAAGTAATGACTGAAACAACAGAGAGGAATGGTGCTTTCCTTCTCTAAATGATGCCAAGTGAACACAAATATGATAAATAAGATGGAGGAGCAACAATGATGGCGACCCTCTGGCGTCCTGGGCCCCAGTGTGGTTGCACCCCCTGCACACCCTTGCTAAAGGTAGATTGTTATAAAGTTTTATGGGCTGGATATTATGATAAGATGAAGGGGCCACTATGACTGGCAAGCAAGGTATAGGTAGAGGTATAGCTGCTGGTAATATTAAAGGTTAGCTGTTTTTTTGAGTGTTGAAGATGGATTCAAAATCAAATTGCAAACCTACTGCCACTTGAAAAAATACACTTTAATCAAGCAGTGGTAGAGGAAATGTTCTGCATCTTTCAAGAGACTTTTATGCAGGACAATACTCCATTGGATTCTTCAAATTACTCCACTGCATGGCTAGCCAGTAAAGGCCTTAGATGAAAGCATAATAACATGGCTCCTTTCCTCATCTGACCTAAACCTTATTGAGAACTTGTAGGTCCTTCTTAAATGGGCTATTAAGCATGCATACAGTGTCTTCTGACTGATATTAAAAAGAAGGGTAGCTCCTGCATATTGGTCAAACAAATGTATCTGTTTATTTTTCTCACTGTAAGGCCTTTGGGTGTTTCTACCCCATTGCGGTGAAAATTCACAAATGCAGAACGGTACACTAGTGCCCCCTTGGAAGCAAAGTCAACAGCGATGGTACCTGGCACGAGCAGCAGCAGGAGGATGGCAGTGGCGGAATAAGCAATGATGGGGCAGCAACAGCAGGTGGAGGCGGCGGGACTCAGCATCCACCACCAGTCCAGTACTTGATGTGGACACCTTTAGTCTTCAGCTCCAGCAGGAAGTGTCAGACTCGCTGCAGCAGGCACCAGAATGGAGAACAAAGGCCCCTGATAGCAGTGGGGGGACCAGTGGCAATAGACCATGGGGCTGCGGTGAGTATGACCCTTTTATTGCATGGAAATGCAGTGCAGTTGAACCATCTAAAAAAAAATGGGTGCTGTTCTATGTGCAGGGAAGCATCCTGATTGCGGAAGCCCCCTGCACATTAACAGTCGCAAATAGGAGAGATCCTACCTTTCTCCTCGTCCCCCCAGAGAGATTGAGGGCTGTGATTGGCCGTATCGCTGCACCAGAGCTTTTAGTCCAGTCCATGGGTTCTCAAACCTCTGCCTAGTTCAGAGAGCTAGAAAGCCTTGCCAGTTTTGGCACATGAGGAGAAGGTTTTGCAACCATTCTCAAAGACGCTATACTTCAGTTCTGCAAGATCAGGGAGTCATGGTATACAGTATTCTCGATGACTAGGCTGTGCTTAGGGTATTTTTTTATAATCTAGAGGCATATAGACAGGGACCTCAGTGGTTCTCCTTACAGTGAGGTAAGAAGACCTTGCTCTGTGACAGACCCACCAGTTGTCCCATCTCGTTATTATACCAGCATTTGCTTTGAACATTCACCTTTTCCCTGACTGAGAGTCTTTCTATCCTATGCTGTTTAAATTATACTTGTACAGTAGATGCATTTCTTGGATGGATTCAACAAGAACAGGAGAATAAGGTTCCAGGTTATTCAATTAAAATCTCAGCGTTTAGAATGCCTCCACCTCTCTTACCACGGTCTGTAATGGTTTCTGATACTTCCAGATCAGGGTTCCCAAACTTTTTTCATCCACTTTCCATTTTCCAAGATGTGAATTACCTTCTAGGTGGTATGTGAGGGTTGCCATTTACCTAAAACCCTGGTAAATCTCAAAAAACAGGCAAAAATGGGTTTCAACAAATTTAGAGCAGTTTTGCACTTATAGAGCAAATCAGGCTCTGGTGAAATATATATGGCATCAGACCAGGTCGGGGCACAGGTCAGTCTACAGCCTTGTTAAGGACCAACTGACTGAAATAGTGCCATTGGTTGGGAACCCCTGTTCTAGATGATGATGGGGGATTGGGGGTAAGGTGTGCCTTTGTCCTTCAAAGTGGGAATCTGCTGACCAAGTGTATTGATACACTATGTACCGATTATCTCCACTACACCATCCTATATCAAACTTGCATAGGATGTTTATCATCACTACGCTTGAGACTTTTTTGCTGAATGTAAATGTTATGTAACAACAACAATATTTTATTCCATTTAAAGTAGGGAATTATCACTATGTGGTACCACAGAAGCTCAACAAAGAACAATGACAATTAGGAACAATTATATACAATATACCCTTAGGTTCAACATCTCAAGGCAGTTGCTACTGACCTAATACCCATGATTCTCAGTTTGAAGTAGAACCAAAGAACACAGTCAAACCTAAAAAAAGTAAATAGGAAAGGAAGTTTTATCTGTGTAGCACAACAGTCACCAAGACATTCATGGAATTTCCAGTCAGAAAGTGGGCTTACCATTTAAATATTTGCACGTGAGAGATTCACCACTAAGAGGCCGATTCATTAATAGCACCAGGTAGCGACAGATGAGCGCCAGTAGCGTGATTTTCACAGCCCCAGCTAGTATTCGCTGTGCTTGGCCGGGGTTTGCTTGTTGACAGCGACTCAGTCGGTGTGCGGTAATGTTGAATACGGGGTTAGGGGTCGCTGTTTCACAGGTTCAGCGCTGTATGGGTGCGCCTGACAGCGAATGGCCAGAGCGAACGGCTTGCTGCAGATTCATTAACAAATCACGCTCCGAATTTTTTCGCGCTGTAAATTCCTTGTTTAAACCCCAGAGCGCTGGCCCCCAAACAACCATATTTTTTGATTGTAAAATTATACAAGTTTTTCTAATCATTTTGTAATATGAATACATTAATATCAGACCTGTAATATCAATTCTGCTCAAAAGCATTTTTTTTTTTTTTTACCTTAAAAAAAAATCCTAACATTGCCGAAGTGGTCACAGAAATTTTGACAATAAAAAAAAAAAAAACATTAATAGCAATTAATTATGATTCATTAAAGATTGCTCCATTGAAATGCATTGGACCACGCCAGGGAGCGACAGGTCATACCTGGCGCTGTGATGGGATTAGCAGCGGTGCTGTTCGTTGCAGTCGGCTACATGATGAATCCCGCGGTAGCTGTCGCTCTCGCCGGCGCTAGCCTCATTTTGCTTGATAAATGCATCATTGTGGCCGACACCGGGCGTACTTGAGTCGGTAGCCGCCGTTAGCTGGCGGGACCTGGCGCTCGTCAGACACTACCTGGCGCTATCGCTTGATGAATAAGGGCATAACTCAGGGCCAACTTGGTGTTTTTAATCACCAAACCATTCCCATGCATATATACTGTACAGCGTTGTCCAATCTTCACTAAGTATTGACAAAACTACTCTATCTGGTTTTGGACTCTGTTTACCTCTAGTTCCATGCGTTCATCAAGCACCAGAATATGGGGGCATCAGTCAATTCACTATTTCTTATATGGCAAGTTTCTACAAAATATTTACATTATGTTTTGCGCAATGCTTTCACAAAACAGAAAATTGTTATCCCTTAAGGGACTGTAAACCCAATGGCTATAATAAGGCAGAAAGCCGCGCATCTAATGCCCGTCCCATGTGCCTTTCCTCCAAAATTTGCCCTCCTTTCAATTTTATTTCTCCAGGACCAGGCAAAAAAAGTGGTCTAACAGCCACCGTTTCCCTTTGTGTTCTCAGTGCAACTGAACATGGCAAACCCCAGTGATCCTGCAGCTGTGTCTGACCACAGCAGAGTATGCTCATGACTCATAAAGTCTTGCCATTCACAGATCAGCCACGACCCAGGAATTGAATTGAAGAAAGCAGCTTCCATGTCATATGATGCTTTGTCAGCCTACTAGAGATTTTGTCGCCCTCTGTTGCTAGGCTATTTTTTAACCATTTTGTGTATGTTTAAAGCAGAACAAAACCCAGGGACTTTCCCAGGTTTTGTTCCGTGCACCTGGGTCATTCCAAATTGGTATGCCCTGCTGTGTAAACACCCCAGAAAGCCAATAAAAACTCACCTTTCCACGCTCCAACGGCACATGCACGGGCTCTCATCCAATAAGAACCGCCTGCTGTTACTACGTCATTCAGCAGGTGGCTCTCATTTACTTAAATAGGGAGCATGCGCTGCCACAACCTTGGCCATGTGCGCTCCTGCCCCAGCCTAGCTGAATGCTGCGCTTCCCATTTAAAACAATGAGAGCCATCTGCCGAATGACGGAGTCACAGCAGGCGGATCCCATTGGAAAGGTGAGTTTTTCTGGGCAAACTCTGGGGTTTATCACACAGCAGGACATCCCAATTTGGGATGCCCCGGAGGAAAGCCAGGGACCAGCCCTGAAATCTTTTAGATTTTAGACTGGCCCCTGGTGAGTTTTCCCCCGCTTTAGCTGTGATTTTTTCAGCTATTTCCAGAAAGATTATAAATTGTTTTTTTCAGCAGTTTGGGCTTTAACATAAGAATGTATTTTTTGTAATTTTTCTAGTGCTATCTCAATGTTTTTGGGTGAATTATGTGAAAACATTTAAAATTCTATTTTTTTTAAGTTGTAGCATTCTTTGTTTTTAAGAAAACCATATTGCCCCATTCTCCCAATCACAACGGTACCACATATGTATCAGTAGGCACCCATTCCTGCCCAGGAGACTCCCCAAACTGAAAAGAACATTTTTTGGGAGGTTAAACCTTTGACTTTTTTTTAACCAGTGTGGGGTCCCCCCTCTCCAGGGGAGTACCCCATGATTTTTGGGGTGATTTTTAAGGATTAAATCCTTTAATTTTCCCTTAAGCAAAACCAGCCCAGGCACCAGCTATGGGCGCTGGTTAACCAGAGCACAGCCCTGAAGGCTACCAGCACGCACAGCCCACTTGGGCATCTGGCTCTTCTGCACCACCCTGGTTACTTGCTGACCCCTCTTGCCCTATAGAGGTTTCAAGAACCCCTTAACCCTGTTCAGAAGATATTGCCTAATCTTCACCGCTGCTTCACCTATAACAGGCCCCCATTTGCCAGGACACAGATATTGCCTCACCTAACATGGTTGCCCACAGAACTTGGTTCCGTGAACAATATCCTGTGAGAGCTGGGACTGCGGGTGCTCAAGGCATAGCCACAGATCATACACAAAAGGTCAGTCCGTACAGGCATCAAGGCACAAGGACTTTCCAACAATACCTTCAATGGCTCGTTAGCCCCTCTAGGTCTGTAGATCCGACACTCGGAGAGGTACCACCTCAGCACCCATGATCAACAGTACTGGGACTTTGCGATGCCGCCGCTTGGTCCGGTTGGCCCCAATCCATGTCCTTGTAGCGGTGTATACCAGAGGTTCTCTCCTTTCCAATGATACCTTCAGTGGGTCCATAGTCCCCCTAGGTCTGGAGATCTGGTGCTCAGACGTGTACTATCCTGGACAAGGTGCATTGATTCCCAGGATGATTTGGAGCCTTGGTCCTCCAGATCCAGGGGGGGCTAGGAACCCACTGGAGGTGTCTTTGGAGGACTTCAGTTATGCACCTCTGCTAGAGCATGTGGATCCAGTGGACACTACTGCAAAATCCAGAGACTGTTGCCTGCCAGAGCCAGGGATCTGAGATTCAGTGGATGGGGTTTGTACTGCAGCTGAGGATTTGGGCTTCTTTGCCCCCATGGTCCTGGAGAACCAGGTCTTAGAAGTGGGCCTCCCTGGGGAAGTTGCATCAATTCCCAGGGTGACCCACTTTACAGCCCTAGATCTCCAGACATAGGGGGGCTAACAACCAACTAGATGGGCCAAAGACAGCACAGAGAGGTCGTGAGGACTGGAGCAGGTGGAGACAAGCAGTGGCCAGTGGTGAGGACAGCACACAACAGGATTCTCCAGCCCAGATCAGCAGTGATTTCAGTAACCTACCTATGTACCTACCTGCCCACTGACCCACCCACCAATTTATCCACCTACCCACTCACCCTCCTACCTATCTATCTGCTTGCTGACCAACCCACATATCCAACTGCCTACTGACTCACCCACAGACCTATGTACCTGCCCACTCGCCTCCCTACCCAGGACCTGGAGTGGCAGCTGGCATCCCTGGTGCAAAGGAAGAATCATCAGACACTGGTGGCAGTTGCCCACCCACCTACATTCCCACTTGCCGACCTCTCTCCCTGTCCTCCCACCAACCTCGCTACCTGCCCTCCCACCCACCTAACCACTTACCTATCTGCCTAACCACCAACCTTGCTACCTACTCACCTACTTACCGAACTATACACCTGCCTACTTACCCACCCACCTACCTACTGACCTATGTATCCACATGTCTACCCACTGCCTGCCTACCTGCCTACCTACCTTAAATTCCTATCTAATAGGAATTCCTATATATTCCTATCAATATTTTCACATACTCTTCTACCTGACAACCCCTATCTGTCCATCTGAGTACCTACCCATCCATCTGCCTACCCACCTACCTGCCTGCTCACCCACCTACCTGACTACCCCCACCTACCTATCCATCTTTCTACCTGCCTACCCACCTAAATGCCCACTTACCTACTTACCTACCTACCCACTCACCTATATGCTTGCCTGCTCACCCAACTACCTTCCTAACATAACCTACCTAGCTACCCGCCTAACTAGAAAATACAGGGAGGTCAGATTTTTTTTGGTGGGTGGGGTTCACACAAGCGCTGCACACAGCACAGATGTATAGCTCTGGGTAGAGTGGTTTGAACCCTTTCGCTGCCAGCCTACCTGGAGTTTTTGTCACCCTTGGTGCCAGACCATTTTCAAATGTGATTTTTGAAGGGATTTCCAGGGATTTCCCAAGAAAATGATATATTGTTTTTTTCAGCATAGTCTTTAACATGAAATGTCTTGTTTGTAATTTTTTTGGTGTATTCTCAATACTTTTGGGGGAAATGTGTGCAAAAAAATAAAAAAAAATCTATTTTTTGCAATTTGTAGTGTTTTTTGTAATAAAAAATGTAAGTTTGTCAATAAAATCTTATTGCATGTGAAACCCCAATTAATCCCGGTCACAGCGTTACCACATATGTATAGGTAGACACCCTTTCCTGCCCAGGAGACTCCCCCAAACTGAAACAGCGATTTAAGAGATTTTCAGATAAAGTACAACTATGCACCGCGCTAAGCGCATCTTGCTGTCTTTCCAGAACAAGAACCCTTTAAATTTGAAATACCCCCACAAACTATATATTCTCTGGAAGTATACACCTCAGGCTTTCTAGGCGTACCAGGTTTGTTGACATGGGCGCAATTTTCTGGAAGTAATCCCTCAATCAATTCTTTGGTTGCACAGAGTTTCCCTAAAAAAGAATAATAAAGAAGAATCAAAGCCACATTTTCCTAAAAAAAACTATATGCAAACAGAAAAAAACAAGTAAAATCTGAAAAAGCAACATGCCCCGAACAGAGCGATACACAACATGCATAGGTACTGTCAAACGAAGAGTTGCCAAACACCCCAAAGTAAAGCGTGCGCATAACGGTAATTTTACTTAAAAATTTCAGCTCTGCAGACAAAGTGCGCACCTTGCGATTTTTCAACCAAAACAACCCTTTAAATTTAGAATATCCCCATAAACCATATATTCCCTGAAAGTACACATGTTAAGCTTTCTAAGAGTACTGAGCTTGTTGTAGTGGGCTCATCTTTCTGGAAGTAATCCATTGAAGAATTCTTAGGTTGCACAGGGTTTCCCTAAAAACAATTATAAAAAAAAGCAGAATAAAGACCATGTTTTCCTAAAATATCAATATGCAAACAAGAAAAAACAAGCTAAATCTGAAAGCGCAAGGTCCCCCGAGCAGAACAATACCCAACATGCATAGTTACTATTAACCCTTTTAATTCTCAGCCTACTTGAAGTTTTGTCACCCTCTGTTGACAGGTCATTTTTCCCCAATTTGCGGCATGATTAACCGTGATTTTTGCTGGAATTTCCAGAAAAATTATATACATTACATATACATTTTTTGCAGCAGAGTTTAGGCTTTAACATGAAATGTCTTGTTTGTAATTATTCTACTGTTTTTTGAATATTTCTGCTTAAAAAAACAAAAAAAAACAAAAAATATATATTTTTTAGACAATTGTCTCCTTTATTTTAAATAAAACCTTTTTTTTTTTTAATGAAAACCATATTGCATGTGATAGCCCCATTTCTCCCGATTACAACGGTACCACATATGTATCGGTAGCCCCCCCATTCTTGCCCTGGAGACCCCCCCAACTGAAAAGAGCAATTTATTACATTTACAAATAAAATACTATCCACACTATAAACATAAGGGGTTAATTTAAAAAAAAATGACATAGGGTCCCCCCTTCCGGGGGGGGGGGGGGGGGGCATTTTTTGTGTAATTTTAAGGGTTTAGGGTTAGGCTAACCCTAACCTTTAAAAATCCCCCAAAAAATGACATAGGGTCCCCCCTCCCCTTTTTTTAGGGAATTTTAAGGGTTAGGGTTAGGCTAACCCTAACCCTTAAAAATAAAAAAATATAAAGAAATTAAAATTCCCCCAAAAAAATGGGGACCCCCCCCCCCTATGTAATTTTTTGGGAATTTTAAGGGTTAGGGTTAGGCTAACCCTAACCCTTAAAAATAAAAAAAAATGACGTAGGGTCCCAACTCCCGGGGAGGGGGGGGGGGGTTGGGGGACCCATTTTGGGGGGGAATTTTAAGGGTTAGGGTTATTCCAAAAAAATGGAATACATCATTTTTATTTTTAAGGGTTAGGGCTAGCCTAACCCTAACACTTAAAAAAAAAAATATATGACGCAGGGTCAAAAAAAAAAAAAATGACGTAGGGGGGGTTGAACCCATTTTTTGGGGGGAATTTTAAGGGTTAGGGTTATTAAAAAAAAAAATGGGTTAGCCTAACCCTAACCCTCACCCTTAAAAAAAAATTTTTGATTTTTTTTCTGAATTTTATGGGTTAGGGTTAAGCTAACCCTAACCCTTAAAAATAAAATAAAAATGACGTAAGGTCCCCCTCCCAGGGGGGGGAACCCATTTTTTTTTTTAATTTTAAGGGTTAGGGTTAGGCTAACCCTAACCTTAACCCTTAAAATTAAAAAAAATGACGTAGGGTCCCCCTTACCCGTCATAACCAGCCCGGGACCAGCTATGGGGGCTTGTAGGCAAAGAGTGGGGGGGACAGCTTTTGTGGCCCCCCACCCTGCAGCCTACGAGCCCACATACCCTGTGTGGGCCCGGGCTCTTCTGCCCACCCCCCCGGGCTTTGGGGAGGCAGGTAATTGGGGGTGCGGGGGTTAATGGCAAGCCACCAGCTAGTTGCAGGTGACTTGCCAGCCCCTAGCCTTGTGAACTGGTATAAGGGGTCTCATGGACCCCTTACCAGTTCACAAAGGGTTAACAGTAAAAAAAAAGACAGACACAAACATTTTTTAAATAAACCTTTATTTAAAAAAAAAAAAAAACACTTTACTCACCTCACCCGATTGTCAGCTCCTGTGTTCATCAGCTGTCAGATGCCCTGGTGATCGATGGCCAGAGGAGGGGGGGGGCAGGGGATCAGAGCATCCCCTGCCCCTCCACTGCTCTGCCCAGCGATCACCAGGGCATCTGACAGCTGAGCCGAGGAGAGGCAGCAATACGCCCGGGAGTGACGTCATAAGCCCCACCCCCAAAGGGGTGGGGCTTAACAGCAAGATGGGGGCGCCCGTCGGGAGAGGAGGGGGAGAGCCCTTTCAGGCTCTCCCCTGAAGCTGAAGAGGCTGGGGGGGGCAATCGGAGGCCCCCCCAGTGAAGAGGAGACCCAGAGGGAGGCAGCGCGACTGCAGGTACCGTATATACTCGAGTATAAGCCGAGTTTTTCAGCCCACTTTTTGGGCTGAAAAAAGCTGCCTCGGCTTATACTCGAGTCAGTGAAAATTTCCCGCCCCCGTGCCTGCTCCCGCACTCACCCTTGTGTTGTGGAGCAGGCGGCTGGGAGCGGAGGAACGGCTGTGTCGGCCACGTGCGTCCCCGGATCTGCGGTGTGAATCGAGGCGGAGGAGCGGGGAGGAGGCGGCTGTCCCCGGCGGGCGGCAGCACAAGACTGCTCCGGACGGCGGCGGAGGAGAGGAGGCGGCTGTCCCCGGCGGGCGGCAGCACAAGACTGCTCCGGACGGCGGCAGAGGAGAGGAGGCGGCTGTCCCCGGCGGGCGGCAGCACAAGACTGCTCCGGACGGCGGCGGAGGAGCGGGGAGGAGGCGGCAGAAGAGCCGGTGACACTGCAGCGCCGGGAGGTGAGAGCGGAGATACACCCACACAGTGCTGGGTGTAGCAAGATGGCGGCCGCCGAGTTCCGCACTAGCTCTCTGCCACAGAGAGGTCAGATGACGTGGGAGGAGGAGGGGCAGGAGCAGGGACACACAGTCACCGCTGATGCGCCCCCGAGGTAAGCGTGTGTGTGTGTGTGTGTATGTCTCTCTCTTTGTGTTTTGTGTCTCTGTCTTTGTGTGTGTGTGTGTATTTCTGTGTGTGTTGTGTCTGACGTTCTTTCCAGCCGCAAAGAGAAATAGAATGGGGCATGAAAGGGGGGGGAGAATATTATGGGGCATGGTGTGTGAGAGGGGGGGTGGAATAGTATGGCACATGGTGTATGAGAGGGGGGGGGAAATAGTATGGCACATGGTGTATGAGAAGGGGGGTGGAATAGTATGGCACATGGTGTATGAGAGGGGGGGGGAAATAGTATGGCACATGGTGTATGAGAAGGGGGGTGGAATAGTATGGCACATGGTGTATGAGAGGGGGGGGAAATACCGTAAATACTCGAGTATAAGCCAAGTTTTTCAGCCCACTTTTTGGGCTTAAAAAAGCCGCCTCGGCTTATACTCGAGTCAATAACTTTTCCCATTTTTTTGTGGTAAAATTAGGGGCCTCGGCTTATATTCGGGTCGGCCTATACTCGAGTATATACGGTAAGTAAATGTCATTTTTATTTTTATTTTTTTACAGTTAGCAGCTGCTGCTGCCAAACGGGGGGGGGGGCACTATTCCGGGGGCTCTCCTGGAGCCATCTGACCCCCCACAGGGGATCGGATGGCACCAAATTAAAGAGGAGACCCGGCCGGATCCAACAAGGGGTCAGGTGAGTATTTTTGATTTTTATTTTTTTTTGCTAGCAGGGGGGAAAGTCAAGCACGTAGATTCTACGTGCTTGGCACTTAAGTGGAGTGGAAGGGAGCACGTAGAAACTACGTGCTTGGCACTGAAAGGGTTAAACATGAGCTAAGCTTATCCACTCATAGTAGAAATTGGCTTGTGTTTTGTTTCTTAGTGGCGTTGGTTACTGACATGTGCATTCACTGGTCTAATCGTGCCCAGTGTTGTGATCATTAGGGTGATTGGAGCAAGGAGCAATGATTTGCAGTTTTTCAGGGGGGGAGCATGGTTTATCCACGTATTGTGTGAAGTGAGTGGGCAAGACAGCATCACTGTGACAGATGACGGGGGTGGCCTGTTTATCACCTAGAGGCTACCTGCAGAGTATATATATATGTTAAAGAGAGATATATGAATTAAACCGAATTTCTGCCTGTTTAAACTAAACTGAATATGCAATATTAACCCTAATCCAGGGGTGCTCAACCTTTTGACGAGCGTGGGCCACTTAAATGATTTGGAACCTGGTCGTGAGCCACGATAATTTTTCAGATTTTTTTTTTCATTTGGAATACAATAATGAAGATTTTCTTCATACCCACTGTCCCCACTGTCCCCACAAACTCTTTCGTATGTATTTCCACCGCATCCTTACATTCATATGTAACAAACCCCACATGCTCACATACTAGCAATGCACATGCTAATTGGCCTACCTCTCTAAATATATAGGTCAACTGTCAAGCCCCATGTGACACCCGCCTTCTAGGTAAGTCCACAACCCCCAATCTCGCTGCTAGCTTCACCTATAGACAAGCCCCTGTCTGCCGGGACGCTTTGCACACCTCACCGGTCACAGTTGCCCCCAGGACTTTATAGCACAAAGAATGTGGACTTACAGGGGTGGAGGCGGATGAACCCGAGGCAAGACTGGGCGATGTCGGGTAAGCCGGGGTCATACACGGGTAATCTGTCCAATAACGCAGCACCAAAGGGAAGAGACAGAAGAAGAGTCAAGGTCGAGCCAAGGGTCAAGCCCAGAGGTCACGGGTACGCGGTACAAAGGGCGAGGTGGATTTGTAGTCAGGAAACAAGCTCAGGTCGGTCCAGGCGGCAATCACAGAGTGGTCAAAACACGGCAGGGTCGGTAACAGAATTGAATGCGGAACTAGACAAAATAACACCCAGCAGGGGATTGGCCGTGGCAACTTGGGGCTCAATTGGCCAGTATAATTTATTAGAGCATACGCCCACAGTACTATTAGGCTCATTGGCCCTTTTAAACTAAAAGCGCGAGCAGAGAGAGCTGTGACGACTGGAGGGGGCGGGCACACTCGGACCTGCTCGATCTGACGCAGCTCGACGGGGATGTGGCTGCCGGGTGGGGAGAGAGCCCGTCAGCTGCCGAAGCCCACAACGCCCGCAGACACCACGGGACGGGCGAGAAGGTAAGTTGTTTGTGACATCAACTAATTATCAGTCCCATATCTTAACTCAATATTAAACCCAGTTAAGTGACCACCAATGCTAATCATACAATTGTTCTAGAATTTACAATTATTTTTTTTTTTACCAAATTGTTCTGCCAAATATTTCGCCCAGGGATGGTATTTGTACAATCAATGTCACCATGTTCCTTCAAGCCAACGCTGGCATCTCTATTTGCCAATTCAGCCATCCTATATCACTCTCCATGTACCGGTAATCACCCCCTCCTTACTGTACCCCTATTTAACTACCTTTACAATTCTATATACCCCTCCAACTTTACTCACAGCAAGTCAAGGGCCACATTAGATGGCTCTGAGGGCCACATGTGGCCCCCGAGCCACAGGTTGAGCACCTGTGCCCTAATCCAAGGCTCAACAATTCTTATTACTACAAATATTTTTCAGCACTGTTTTTCTGCATGAACGAGGAGTTTATTTCTGTTGATCGTTGTACATATATGTACATCAACACAAGTAAACAAAAATATAAATACATTCAGTGTTCTATGGCATGGGGTGGGTAAATAACTTAAGCAGGCATTGTATCTATTTACTGGCTTAAATTCAGTTGTGTAATACAAATACAAAAGCATATACAGTTCCGCTTAAACCAACATTCACTTGCTACAATACATAACCGATTTAATGAAACACATTGCTTATCTTGGGGAAATGTAATCAATGGAAAATAAGATCATTATGAAGGTACTATGATTCTTTACATGTTAATAGTCAGCTGGGAAAGCATTATTTGCCAAAACATTAGATTAAAAACTTTAGGGAAAAATGACACCCCGGAGAATAAGGGAAAACAAAAAGACGCTTAACACATAAATGTAGCCACACAGAAATTTATGTCAGTTTATTAATGGCATCACTTAAAAAGATAATGGTTAATTATGTAATTAACAACATAATTAACTCAGCATTTAATTTGCTTACTTGAGTTCACTTGAATTCCCTAGATTAGATTTAATGAACTTTTACTGTAAATCCTGATTAGCTATGTAAATTCTGCCGTGTCTGTACTCCTTATCTTTGATACAATCATATATCACAAAGCAAAGAGTTTTTTTCCAGCAAGAGTCTCAGTGGATATGTTGTAAAGAGAGGTATTAGATGTTCTTTGCAAGTTGTTACAGATGTACGTGAATGTGAAAGCCTCAACACTAGTCAAGGTCGCCAGCTGAAGATCAGTCCCCCAGGACCTTCTGCTATTTGCAGTAAATTCCCAGCACAGGCCCCGATGCTACTGATTGCCAAGATGTACAATGTCATAAGTCTGCCGCACCAACACATGTTGACCATGAGCTACAGTATTTGCTTTAACATTCTGTATTTGTTTAACATTCTATTGTAACACATTTTATTTCACATTAATCAAGACACATCTGACAAACAGTGTTACTAGAATGTGTCTCGACTCTGTTCTGATGCAGTTTGTCCCTTCCTCACACCCAACAACACTAAAGTTCCAGTATTTTCCCTGATAATACCCCAACTAGACTACTGCTCTACCAACAAACAACCTTCCCCAATCTATTCTGAACTTTTCTGCTAACCTCACTCACCTCACCTCTCACTCCTCCAGTGCTGCTCTCTTTTGGCAGTCCTTCCACTAGCTAGGTACATTACTATTTGGATGTTTTCTGCCCTCAATGCTGCTTGGTATTCCTGTTATAGTGATTTTAATTTTTGATTTCCACAACTATGCCATTGTTCTAAACTAGTCGTTTAAGCCCCCCTCCTCACAACCTCATGCTGGGTGCAATTAGAACCCGTTGAAAGTGCTAGAAAGATAAATAAGGAAGATAAGATCCAAAAGAAGATTTTAATTTCCCTTCATTTTCCCAAATTTTCCTTTGAAGCAAAAGTCGTTTGTGAGTATGTTTATCCAATTCATTATCAGGGCATAAAGCGGAGTTGATTTTTTTAAAAAACAGCATCAGCTCTGCCCGGGAACTTGTCCTCAAACCTGACCACCTTCTCCCACTCTCACCTTCAGAAACTCACATGCAATGTCCCATTCCTCCGGAATGGGCTTCTATATAATTTGCCACTCCTTATCCCTTCAAGCCTCTAAAAAGTACCCTTAAAATTCAGATAAGCCTTTCATCTGCCTAAGCAACTAACTTGCAGTTCGGACAACCTTTAACGCAACCTACCCAGTGAACCCAATTGGTCGGCACAGAGTTGTGAACGTCCTCTGGCAGCTGCTGCCACTGATGACAGAAGGGTGAGTTCTTTGTCTGAATTAGGACTTCTAGTGGCTCTTTAAAAGGAATAATCTCGGATGTCTGGGGTTTTCCAAAGAAATGTCTCTAACAATGAATTAACACGATTAAACTGTAATATTGTTAAAGGTGGATTCTTCTACATGATGTAGTATAACTACCCATTTCCACGAACAACCGGTCGTATGACTCATATGTGGTCAGATGGCTTGCACTTGGACGCAGACAATGTGTTAGAGAAATACTCGTTAGAGTGTTTGAAAAGATTGAATTCAAAGTATTAGTATAGTGCTATTTGTGGTTGATTTCTGCTTTCACATGCCAACTGTAACGTGACAAACTAGGAATTTTATGTCAGCCAAAACAATGCAATGCTCCACCAATGAACAAAATCTAGTTGATCACTTGACCGCAAAAGGCATTTCCACGGATCAATTATTGTCTGAATGCGCTCACATTCGCAAATCTTTCCATAAAAATGGGCAACTAAAGATTAGACTATCTACTATGTGTATGGCTACAAAGGTGTTAATGAGTTTATTACTGTGTGGGACTATGAGAATATTTTATTTTGTATAATATTTTATAATAATCCATACAGTAGATAAAAAGCATCACATGGCCCATTTTGAGTGTTAACCACCCTAACTCATACAATGTGACAGTGATATAAACATACCATATATACAGTACTTGCTAAGTTTCTCCAACCAACTGTTCTCTATTTCCTGTGCCTCCTACCATCCAGTCGGAGAAACCCAACCCTGATGACGAACAGGACCCACTCTTCTTCCCTAGTAGGAGGCAAGTGCGACACCTAAAATTCTGTGCTGTAGCACAGACACTGGAAAAAACCTTTGGTCACAAGAGAGTGAAGGGAGTAAAATAAATTATTTAAACCAAAAATGTAGTTTGTTTACCCTCTTTAGCCTAGAATTCGACAATATGTTCAATATTGTAAAGAAAAATCTTTCAGTCCTTAGGTTTGACAAAAGAAGAATATTTAAGATGAAAAAGTAAAGAAAGTGGCTCATAAAGCAATTACTTTGGGGGCATTTCTCCAAGGATGCTACTACCCAAAACACAAACTGAACACTCGTGGCTTTCAACCAACAGCATTTATAAATGTGGCAAACCTAGGTGTAGTGTATTTAGTACATTTACTTCCATCACCACAACTCGTAAATACATTATATGTGAACAATGCAACCTTCAATATGAAGGCTGGACATCCCCTCCTTTAAGAAACGCATTAGAGGATGCCACATAGGTGGCCAGGATTAACACAAGTATCTAGACACTGCAAATATGTACATAATGGTGACACCAGCTCTTTAAAGATACAAGCAATAGAGGCATTTAGACTTGGTACCCTCCTGAGTACCAGAATCAAGGTGGATATTCTGGTTGGGCATTAGGTTCCCCAGCATTTTTAATCTGAAGTTCAATGTGTCACTTTGTACAAACTCTTAGTTACAAGCTGTATGTCCATGTATCTGGCTGTGGATATACTGTAACTATTAATGATATACTGTAACCATTAATAATGTTTTATTTACTGAGATAGTCTTCGGAGATCTTGCCTGTTTAATAAATCTTTACTATATTGTCCAGGATTCCAGTGAATGGATATATTATGCAATGGTGTGTGCAGTGTAGCGTCTTGTGACTTGCACTGTGTTGCACTGTATGTGTGAAGGCACTGGGCCACCCGCACTGTGGATATGTATATTTCTCTCATTACTAATATCTTAGTCTTATCTTAATATTGGATCTACAGATGAATTCCCCAGATTTATTCCACAGAATATGCAGAGTATTCATAATGATGTATTAACTCTTCATGTAATGTGTATGTGTATTTTGATAATTATATGTATTTACTAATATATATATATATATATATATATATATATATATATATATATATATATATATGTGTCAGCTGAATACATGTTGCATATTTTGCTTAATAATAAATAGCTAAATATTAACCATCAGTACACAAGTACAATCAATATAAGAATGATAGGTTTTATATCATCAGAGCAAGAGACAGACACCAAAGTGTTACCCTAACGCGTGTCGCAGCATCCCTGTATGGTGTGTCATCAGAGGGCAAGTGGCTGTGAGGGGGTCCTGTTCGTCATCAGAGTTTGGTTTCAGGCAGAAGGAGGCACAGGAAATAGAAAAAAGGTGGTTGGAGGAACTTCAGTAAGTATATGGTATGTTTATATCACTATCCCATTGTATGAATAAGGGCCGGTAATGATTGAATTTGGCATATTATGGATCTATATGGATTATTTTGAATCTTTTTTTATCAAGTCGATGTTTTTACACAGGTGGGCTTTTCCTGCTTTGGATCTAATCTTGAATCTTGAATGTAAGACTTCTCTATGTTTATTTTGCATTGCTACACATAGATTAAACTATAACATAGATTAAATGTAAATTTTCATTAGGGATTGCATTCAGAGCTTCCTACAGGTCACTACATGCATGAGCCCAACCAAAAATCACCTTTTCTGGAACCCTGCCATATTAGATGGCAACTAATTAAATATGCCATATCAAATAGGAAATTCACACATACTACATTGCTCAGGGGTTTAGTACTATGTCCAGTCCTGTTTAATCCTTTTTTCAATTATGTGGTTTATGAAATGAAAAGTAAAGTGAAGCCCACAATTCACAAATTATTTCAATGAAAAACACTAATGTTGATATATTACAGATAGACCATTAAAATGGAAACTTGGGCAGATACTAAGCATGAGTACTGATGAACAATAACATAGGCACAACTCAATCAAATACAGTACTTCAATTATGTAATCCTTCAGGCAGATAGTGAGATCCGGAAGTGTTCAAAGTGTACTGATGTTATAACGAAGTTTAACTAACTTATGAGAAGATGCAAGAGAGTTAGTTTGGCGCCCTGCAGTGTCAGCTTTAGGCATTGCAGCCCAATTATGACTGCAGGATAATGAATTCAAGTAAAGCAAACATTGAAGAAATATATTTAAGGACATAATTTTATATTACTTTTTATACAGTAGCATATGAGGGGGTGGTGGTTTCAATGCTTAATAACCCCCTATACAATAGTACGGTCATATGGGGGGATTCTGGCTGCGTGATCTGGTCTCTCAAATGCAGCTAAAGCATCCAAATTCCCCTGAAATTGCTTTGGAAGACTACTACATTTTACAAACTTCAGTCAAAGACAAGTGGCCAAGTAATTTAGAGTAAAAGCAAATCCCTCAATTATTTGAATCATTTTTATAAAATGAGGAACCTCCCTTTAGCAAAATATCATATTTTGGAGAGAAAGATCATTGCCCCTTTTAGCCCCTATTCATTTATTGCCAGATAATAGCAGATGTCACATTTTGCTGAGAAATTAAGTGGTGTTCACACCTATCTGGTCGCGCTGTGTAGGCAAGTCACAACACTGGAAAATGCTGCTAATTATTTTAAATGGGCCAGTTCACAATTACCTACTGTGCTGCGCAACACATTAGGAAAATGTTACAAGGAGCATTTCAATGCAACATACCGCTAGAACAGCCCAGTAGAAGTCTGTGGCAATGTAAGTACAATGCAGATATAATGCACTTGTGCTTCCATAGATTTTACTACTCCAATGAAAACACATCAAAAGCTTAGCACATATTTTGATTCACTGCACCCCAAGCATACTCACAAAATGTCTGCTCTTCGTACAATGAACGTACAATAAACAGGTGCGAACATAGCCTAAAAGTACTAAAAAGTGAAATTAATGTTCAGTTTGAAATGCATTTTTAGTAATACATTTGTTGGTTAGGATGGCTTTGGTAAGAAAATGTGACCAAAGCCCTTGCCAATACTCTCTTCTTAGGGTGTAGAATTAGAAATAGATATATTTGCTTATCAAATTGCCCTGGAACACTCTCCCTCTCTGTAGGATTGCAGGTGATTAGTCATTGCATAAGTGTGGCAATGACATCATTGCCACACACAGCAGTGGCAATGAATGGAGGAGGTGGAGCTTTACAGCTAAAACAGGTGTCATTATCTGGGAGCAGAATGAAGCAAGAGCAGTAAAAATAGGTAAAAGTTACTATTCATGGGGGAAGCAATTCGGGGGCCGCCAGTTAAATGTGGGTTTTGGTCAATTTTAAAGCAGAACAGTAGCCATACGTAGAGGGTTTAATATAGTTACAGAGGGGTTCTTTCTATCATTGTAATATACACCTAGTAGGTGGCTGTGTGGAGTATACCCTCAGATCCAGGCACCCATTAATCTCTATAGGCATAGTCCCAGTCTTCAGCGTACAAATCCAACAAAATCAAAGCCAGCAAAGCAGAGTGGACACAGGGACACTAGGCCCCAAGGAGAGCAACACCCTGGGGTTGTTCCAGGTATGCAGTAAAGTCATGTGTCCTGCTCTAGGATCATTTAGGAATGTCCATCACAGTGTATTTTGCAGTGTACTAAAACAAAAAAGCAGAGAAATACACTAGACCCTGGCAGACACAGGAAATGGTCAGTTCCACAGGAGAGTGGAGATTAGTCCACCTCTTAGTCTCAGGCCCAGAAAAATTGGTATTGCAAAAATAAACAGAGCTGAGGATTTGGCTACAGGAAAGAAATCAGCAATCAACAAAAACATATTTTTGCCGCAGCACAGCAGGATGAATTAGCTATATGGGCGGTAAGGAAGGAACGCTCCGATGTTACAATTAACCAGAGCATACTCTGTCCTGGAGGACTGTGGAAACTAGAGTTTAATGTCTCTAAATGTAAAATCATGTACTTGGGTAGAAGGAATCCCTGCTCTGAGTACCGTATGGGCAGTACTGTGTTAGCCAGGACCTCGGAGGAGAGAGATTTAGGGGTACTGATTACTGATAGCTGCAAGATGAGTGGACAGTGTAGCCAGGCAGTGGGAAAAGCAAGCAGGATGCTCGGCTGCATAGCTCGAGGCATCACCAGTAGGAAGAGGGAGGTTGTGATGCCGCTGTATAGAGCCCTGGTAAGGCCACAGCTAGAATACTGTGTGCAGTTCTGGAGACCTTACCTGCAAAAAGACATTATTCAAATAGAACGTGTCCAAAGGCGGGCAACGAAAATGGTGGAAGGACTTAAACTTAAAACTTATCAGGAGAGACTTAAAGAACTTAATTTGTACAGTCTGGAGGAAAGAAGGGAGAGGGGGGACATGATTGAGACCTTTAAATATGTGAAAGGATTGAATAAGGTTCAGGAGGGAAGTGTTTTTAAGAAGAAACTTAATGATAGAACAAGGGGGCACAACCTGAAGCTAGTCTGAGGGAAGATCAGGAGAAACATTCGAAAATATTATTTTACAGAAAGAGTAGTAGATGCTTGGAACAAACTTCCAGCAGAGGCAGTTGAAAAATCAAGAGTGAGTGGATTTAAACATGCCTGGGATAAGCACACATCTATCCTAAGATAAAGAGTACATACAGTATACACATAAGGGCAGACTAGATGGACCATCTCCTTCTGCCGTCAACCTTCTATGTTTCTATGTTTCTAGTGAAGGAAAATAAAACCTGATCCTCTTCTAGGGCTATGTAGAAACCTAATGCTCTGTAGTACTGATAGTAAAGGATGTGCCTGTACATATGTCACAGTCAGAGACACAGCTTAAAACAAATGGGTCCTAATGGAAACATTAAATGGGGTCCAAAAATAAAATCAGATTAAAAAAAGGTAGCAGATAAACAATGGAAGGGGCAATTGACTTGTAGTTATTCCCCTGGTCAAAGTGCTTTCCTGTACTATAACAGTTTCACTGCAGGTGAAATTACAGGAAGGCGATGGCACCCTGACAGTTAAAAGGAATAGGGAAAAGGGTATCAGAGCCATTTTTGTGGGCTCAGAAGTGAGAAAAGTTCAATGAGCAAGTACTGCAATTTACAAGAGAATTGTTGAATATAAATATTCTGCCCTTCACTTTAACTTGATTACTTTACAGTAGGAAAAGGGAATTGAAGCTCCGGTTGCAACTTGAACTTTGCATTTTCTTCTAGATGGCCTTACTTGGATTTGCGACATTATTACCTGCTTGCATGGTGCCATTGTCTACACCACACAAATAGCAATTTAAAGTGGTCCCACACCTGTTTTGTAACGAACGAGTGCGGGACACCACTGTGACAGGCTCAAGGGGCATCCAGTTTGTTGGAGCCCCCCATGCAGTGACCCCATCAACACCTCAAAATCCTTACCTTCATCTCGATCTTCAGCCGAAATGCTGTCCTTCGATTGGCCATTGGTGGTCACATGGGCAGGCCTTTGTTAGAAACAGGTGTGGGGCCGGTTTAAGAAACCTCTTAACCTGTGCCGAGACAAACAAGCTCCCATCCCTACACACTATTGGAATCCCTAGGGCAAATAGGATTTAACACATAAAAGATTTGATGCAACCACCCAAGATAGTTAAAGGTAAATTTAGAATTTTCAGAATTTCAAGACTTTTACTTAAATAGTTAAATAGCAAAATACCTGCTGTACTACTGTGCATGAACCTAATAGCAACATGCTTAAGAATGTATTTATTAAAAGGGATAGACATTATTGGGTTTATTCAAATGATTTTGGATATTTGTGGAGTGGCTTCAATTGGAGAGGCAGTTGGAGCTTTTCTTACCCATCATATTTAAAAATCTAGATCCACTGCACTTTCGAAAGGAGTAGTTCTCCAGGTGAGGTTCAAATAATTTATAATGAAGGATGTTTTTGTTTTAGAAGTTACAAAGCCAGCTTATGGAGAATCAAGTTATATTAAAAATGACTTCTCCAAATGTGGAATCCCCAAAGGCTGCTGTCATTTCATAACTTTTAAAATAAAATATGTACCACACTGGAGATAATTGTGACCCCACCTGTCAAACTGCCCCAAGTTTTTGTATTGTACTTGAGTGAGTGAGAAAAGCTCTGACTGCTTCTCAAGCCTCTGCAGAAAAATTCTAAAATCATTTGGATATCCTTTAATGTGTGTTGGCTGAAAAAAATATATTGTGATACAGGGTAGAGCAGAGATTTATTTTCAAGGTATTATTTATTGATTTAGCCTTTTTAATATACATTCCAGGTTTCACTTAAAGCGGAACTTCAGTCAACTATAACCCCCTCTATCCTGTCATCCTACCTCGGCGCTGAGGCAGGACGGGGGGGGGGTTACAAAGAAAAAAAACATTATTTTATCCAGGGGCCTGCGCCATCCCCCCCGTGCTCCCATGGCTGCCGCCGGAAAAGACACAAAGCCACACCCCCCGGGTTCACTTGAATGGTCGAACGGGAGCACGCACGGAGCCAGGGGATGCGGTTCTGTGCTTTTCATGCAAGATGGCGCCACCCAGGTTCCGGGCACAAGCCCCTAGATAAGATAAGGGTTTCTTTCCATTGTAACCCCCCTGTCCTGCCTCAGCGCCAGGGTAGGGAGGCAGGGCGGGGGAGTTATAGTTGACTGAAGTTTCACTTTAAAGCGATCCCACAACAATTTGATACATAATGGGTGTGGGACTGCATTGTGAATGTGTGGGGGGCATCCAAATTGCTGGAGCCCCCCCCTCCACGAGTAGCCCGCCTGCAACCCTTACCTAAACCTTGATCCTCAAATGCGGCCATGCAATTGGCTGCTGGTCAATTGGGGGCCACATTTCGCTGGCAGATCAAAGTTTAGGTAAAGATTGTGGGTTTTTTGGGGGGGTCAATGTGCAGTAAGGCTCCAGCAATCTGGATGACCTCCCTAAGACTGTCACAATTCGACCCCACACCCATTATGTAGAAAATGGTTTGGGGACTGCTTTAAGTGATTTTAATTAGTTGTGTATTTACTTTTAACCTGTCTGTGTGGTAAATGATAATTTATGATTAAGATTATTTCATTTTAGGCCAAAGACCCTGGAAAATGATTCATAGGGGATTATCCAATTAGATTTTAAAAGGTTCTCCCACGCATGTGCACAAAGCTTGGAGAAACTTTCCAACAATTAACCAAGTGCAAAAAAACAAATGATTTTTAGCAACAGACTTGGGTTTTCCTGCAATTTTTCTATTGAGATAATGATTTTTGTTACAACGTATACATGGCAGCTTCTTAAAGGAAGTTTAAATATTCTATAGGTTGCTTTAAATTACACATTTGTAATTTAAACATCTACCTAATCTGTGTTTATCAGCTTCAGAACTATTCCATCATAACACCCAATCAGGTACAGGGGATTTAAAAAACAAGAAGAAAAATGTTTTTGCACTTTCATTATGTGTTTAATCTGATTGGACAAACCCCTTAGATTGTATAAAGGGATCTACAGATTTGATATTACTCAAAACTTATTTTGATTTATGGCTGATTTGACATGGCTCATAGACAAATTAAGGACTTCCTGTGTAATATTTAAGACATTTCACTATTCATTTGAGTTGCACTTGCAGTTTAATCCTGAAGCCATTTAGAAGAGCAGTTAAACAATTTAAATAATACACAAGTCCAGTTGCTTTTTACTTATCACGAGCAGACAAAACTAACATGATTATTTTGTGTCTTGAAATTAATTTCTACCAAGTGTGTGTGAAATTGTTGCCAACATATACATTGGGATCCACAGAAAGAACTTCATTGTGGGCACCCTGCTGACAAAGGAAAATAAGCTTTACTACCCATTCAGGCATTTAATGTGGATGTTAAATCATTTGTGATTACTAATGTCTAAGTATTTTGTCACTGCCAAGCTCTACTTTTCCATCAGAGCAATCCTAATTGATTTAAATGGTCCGTTTCGCCTTGCTGCACGAATGATCACTTCGTAAGTGGTCTTTAGCATTATTTTAATTGCCAACAGTATTTTTTTTTCCCTTAAATTTCTTTTGTGCCCTGAGCAGAACAAATTATTATTGCAATCTAGAAATACACAAACATTGTTTTTCTCCCTGTACTGCATACGTTGTTAACCACTCCACTCTCTTGTGTTTTTTTGAGGGGTAGGAGCAACGGCCTTAATTTATGCAAAATTAATTGATATATCTTTTATAATTGATGTGCTGTAAAATTAATGAGTAATTTATGTAATTAGTCAATTAAGGATAATTCCAGCATATGTTCAATATGCCCAGAAGGTGTACTTTACAAGAACTTATTTGTCCAGGAGTTTGATGCTGAGAAAACCTCCTAATTAATTTTTTATGCATATCAGCTCAGTATCTATTTAACAGCTCCCTTTGTGGGAGTAAATTTAATATTTATCTTTCTAACATGTTTGAAAGCGTATACATTGGATGAGCCTTGTGATGCTCCTGTGAAGGCCTTTGAATTAACACATTTTGCCTTGAATCAATGAAGATCTCCAGAATTGGAACACATGTATTGTAATTAATAGGATAATTTATGCTCTAGGACCTAAAATGGACTCTTATTTTGTACGGATAAACCTTTAATGCCCTTCCTTGTATATTTGAAATCTATGGGACACGGGTTGTGTTAGGGGATCTTGTGGTTAATTAATTGACACTGTTTTGAATATTCATATCCAATATAGCCAGTGTGCTCTTAATTACATTGTTGGACTTCTCTCCTAGGAAGCTAAATCACCAAAGACTTAATTAATGTAATGTATTCCAGAACTCACGGGCTGAGAGGCAAGACAGTTGCTGTCAGGAGTTGCACCATGACACCTGGCTGCTGATGAACACAAGCTTTTGTGATTACTCCTTGCTATATAAAAATGAAATGCAAAAACAAGACGTAATACCTGCTGATGACTATTTAAAGGAACAGACGGAACATGGGTTTGAAGACTTATAGTATTTGCATTGGCTAGTAAAATGGAACCGTGGTCATGTTTCATTGATTATGAGGTGACTAGCTAATAAGGTGCACAACTTTAAAAAAATTACAATGTGGGGTCATAAACAGCAGTAGAAGATGGCACAGGAATAATGGCTGGTCCATTCATTTATAGATCCCCCCTTAACTAAATGCCGGTTTTATAGATTATAACAAAGAATAGAATAAAATAAGGGATCACAATTTACTTTCACTGAAGGTTTATTTACCCCTTGGGTTAAGTAGCCCAACCTTTACTGGGCAGCTGCAGAGGTTTCCGGTACGACAGGGGAATGCTATGTAACCGCATTGTAGATAAGCCTAGTAACATAATATGTAAGGCTAAAAAAAATGTAGTCCATCCAGTTTAGCCTGTATGTAAATGAAGATCTCCTTCCAGTGGTCTAGTAGCCATAGCTGTCACTTTTGAACTCGTATAGTGTATTCTTCATGTCTACCCCCTCTGGAGGAGAGTTCCATAGTCTCACTGCTCTTATAGTAAAGAATCCAGCCAAGAAGCATCTTTTCTCTCTAACCTTAGTTAACCAGGTTATGGTTACAGCCCTGGGTATATATAGATTTCGTATTGACGCTGGATATATTTATACATAGTTATTAGATCACCCCTCAGGTGTATCTTTTTCAAAGGCTGTCCGCCTTTGAATGTGATCTAGTTCTGATATGTCTTTCTTATACAGGGGTATATATGTACCCCTTATACAGGGGTAAAATGATGCTCTGGGCATGGCATCTTGCCCCTTTTGATGCACACCATGATCCTGTTGGTCTTGGCAGCTGATGTCTGACATTGGACACTACATCTAAGTTTAATGCTAACTAAAACTTCTAGATAATTTTCCATTCTAGTTTTACCATTTCCTTATTTAGTGTAATCTAAGCAACCTGTCACTAACCAACCTCTGTTAGAAGCAGCCTTAAAGAGACACAATAGTTAACCCTTTAACTGCCAGCCTTCCTGGAGAAGTTGTCACCCTCTGTTGCCAGCCTATTTTCCGCTACACATGTTCGACTGAGATTTTTGACGGGATTTCCAGGGATTTCCCTATAAAATTATATATTGTTTTTTTCAACAGAGTCTGGGCTTCAACAGGGAATAGCCTGTTTTTAGGTTTATCAGTGTTTTTTTAAATTTTTGTGGAAAATAAGGTAAAAAAAAAATAAAAAAAATTACATTTTGTAGTGTTTTTTCTTAATAAAAATTACAAATGTACCAAAAAAGTCATAATGTGTGTAAAAGCCCCATTCCTCCCAATGCCAACGGTATCACATATGTAGTGCTAGACACCCTTTCCTGACCAGAAGACACCACAAACTTAATAGAGCACTTGAGGAGGTTTTCAAAGAAAATACAATTATTTTGCGCTCATTGCAGTTTCTTAACATAAACAAGACTTTACATTTGAAATACCCCCCCAAAACCATATATACACTTAAAGTACACACCTCAAGCTATCTAGGCATATCAGGCTTGATGTTGTGGCTACATATCTCCAGGTGGAGTCAATCAAAGAATCCGGCTTTTTTACAAGATTTTTTTTTAAAAATAATAAAAAACAGAATGAAAGCCAAATGTTTCCTTAAAAAAAATATACTAACAAGAAAAAACATACCTAACTTGAAACGGCAAGGTCCCCTGAACAGAACAATACCCAACATGCATTGCTAACTCCAAGGGTAGGGTAACTCCTAAAGGAAAGCATATGCATATTGGGCATTTCACTTGAAAATTCCTACTCTGCAGACAAAGCGCGCACCTTGTGCTTTTTCACCCAAAACAGCCCTTTGCAAATTAAATAGCCCTACAAACCATATATCCACAGAAAGTACACACCTCAAACGTTCTAGGCATACCAGGCTTGTTGTCGTGGCAGGAGCTTTCTGGACACAATCCTTTGAGGAATTCACTGGTGCCCTAAAAAAATTGTAAAAATTCATAATCAAAACCACATTTTCCTATAAAAAAAATACACTAACCACAAAAAACATGCCCAATGTGAAACGGCAAGCTCCCCTGAACAGAACAATACCCAACATGCATTGCTAACTCCAAGGGTAGGGTTACCATTCACCCTAAAGGAAAGCATATGCATATTGGGCATTTCACTTGAAAATTCCTACTCTGCAGACAAAGCGCGCACCTTGTGCTTTTTCAACCAAAACAGCCCTTTTCAAATTAAATAGCCCCCACAAACCATATATCCACAGAAAGTACACACCTCAAGCGTTCTAGGCGTACCAGGCTTGTTGTCGTGGCAGGAGCTTTCTGGATGCAATCCTTTGAGGAATTCACTAGTGCCACCGCATTTCCCTACAAAAATTTAAAATATGCACAATAAAAACCACATTTTCCTCAAGAAAATATATGCTAACAAGGAAAAACATACCTAATAGGAAATGGCAACGTCCCCTGAACAGAACAATACCCAACATGCATAGGTACTTTCAATGGTACTGTTGTCAAACGCCCCAACAAGCATAGCTCAACACCTCACTATAAAAGCGCACAAAACAGCTTGGACTTGTGAGGTGCAGATAGGGTACAGTAGCTGTGGCATCAGATTATATGATCAGGTACAGGTATTACGATCCTGAAAAGGGGCCCACTTTTTAATCATCATGTGCCACAAGTAACCTGCTGCTCCTCCTCTAGCACTTCCTATTGCATCTGTAAATATGAAAGAAATGAAAAGAAAACAGACAACACCCAACTACCTATCCCAGCAAACAAAATGGGTTCACCTACCATCTAAACTGAACATAAAATGAAAGCAATACCAATCAGTAATCTACCTGGGTATGGTATGCTTCAAAGCAGTGTTCAAAGCACAAACCAGGCTGGCTGGGGCACTTTGGGCAATAGTACCGCACGTCCTTCCTGATGCCATGCTTTCTACATACTCTGCAAGCTTTCTGGGGATACCTCTTTCCACCGATGTCGGGAATGCACTTTATAAAATGCTTCCCTACTAACCTAGCCTCATTGTCACTAGCTGTCACCTGTGGTGCCTCCTCAGTATCCCCAAACAACAGTGCAGGGAGTAGCTGCTGTTGATACTGTAGTATACTGTAGTTGTACTGTGTACTGTGTTGATACTGTGAGTTGTAAGTTGCCAGTTGGACCAAATGAATTGCAACTTTTTTGTACCAGGCTCTGGATTTGCGGGTGGCATTGTAATATGTTAGTACTTGGTCCGTCTTATCAACGCCACCCATGAATTTATTATAATCCTTTATACAACGTGGCTTTTGGGAAGGGGATCGGGGACCACGTTGTTGTACATTCATGACTGACTCATCGTGGATTGTTGTCAGCATGATTACATTTTTTTTATCCATATATTTCACGGCCAGGAGCTCACCGCTTCTTAAAGCATACGACTCTCCACGATTCAGTTTCTTTTGCAGCATTGACCTGGGCAACCCTTTTCGATTACGGTTGATGGTGCCACAGGCCGGTGTGTCCAATGAATAAAGGGCTCTAAATAAGGGGATGCTGCTGTAGAAGTTGTCCACATATAAGTGGTAACCTCTCCCCTGTAGAGGAGTCATGAGCTCCCACACGATTTTTCCACTGATGCTTAAATCAAGGGGACAACCAGGGGGGTCCAGATGTGTGTCCCTTCCTTCATAAATTCGGAAAAATTTGGTATAGCCGGTCGAACTCTCACACAATTTATAAAATTCAATCCCATAGCGGGCACGCTTGCTAGGGATATACTGACGAAATATAATGCGCCCTTTAAACAGCAGAAGTGACTCGTCAATACTTAAATTTTGGGAGGGGGTGTACACTTCCGCAAAGCGCTCCGACAGGCTATTAATCAGGGGTCTTAATTTATGCAGCCTGTCGTGACCGGGCTCACCGTGGGGTAGAGCAGGGGAATGATCGTTAAAGCGCAGAAACCGCAGTAAGATTTCGTAATGATTTCTGGACATTACGGCCGGAAACAATGGGGTTGCCAATAAGGATTGGGTATCCCAGTAGGAGGCAATACTAAATTGTTTGCAGATACCCATTGCTAAAGTGAGCCCCCAAAATTTTTTCATCTCACTTATATCTGTTGGGTGCCATGCTTGAGCGCGGGCGTGCCTCTGTAGGGGGTTTTGGGTGAGGACCTGCTCAGCATAGAGATTTGTGTAAAAGACCATATCCAGTAGGATGGCCTCTGAAAGGAATACATTTAGGAAGTCAATGACATCGAAGTTTGTGGTTTCGACATTGACCCCGGGGACCGAATCAAATGGGGGAATTTCGGGGGAATAATTATTAGGAGGCCTCCACCAGGCGGCCCCTCCAACTGCAGCACTCCCCTGGCCTACACTTTCCTCCAGCATGGCCTCTTCTTGTGCGGTACCATCCCTTCTAGGATGCCTAGCACTACCACTAGTACCACTGCGCGGCTGTGTCTCCTCAATAGAGGAGTCACTGTCGGACTCACTACCCGGCATATATTCTGACCCTGACTCGCTAAACTCTTCAGAGTCCGACTCCATCATATAAGCTGCTGCTTCTTGTGCAGTGTACTTTCGCCCAGCCATTTCTATATCGAATAACCAAGAGTCACACAATCAAAACACTATAGGGATGACTGAACCAAAAGCCTAGACCCTAGACCCTAGACCCTAAACCCTAGACCCTAGACCCTAAACCCTAGACCCTAAACCCTAAACCCTAGACCCTGTGCAAATTAACAAAAATAAAACCACACAATAAACAGTCAAAGTTAAATATATTAAAAAAATATATATCTACGATCCGACGAGAAGTGATGAACTCAGCAGGTGCGAAGGGCTGTAACAAAGGTCCCAAAAGGGAGGGATGATGGTCCAGCGAAGGTCCAGCAAAGGTCCAACTGTATGAGACTTCGGGAAAAAAACAACCGACAAGCCTAAAGTAAGTTTTGTTAACAGAAGTATAGAAGGGTGGGTGAAATCCCTGGTAATAAATACCTTATCCCCAATGCAACAACGCATGTGCTGGCCACAGCGGCACTAAGCTATAGCTTTAGCCAGTATGCACCATTGCATTGACGGTAAGGTAAGTTTTACTGGAAATCAGGGGTATTCACATCAAGGGATTTCACACTGCATCAGGCTAAAAATACATTTAGAAATCCACAAAACCAAAAACAGCTTTGATCACATAGTGGGGGTGGGACATGAGTAGCAGGTGCACGCAAGGCCTGGTTCACCCAGTAAATGTCGGCACCAGAGTAGCTCTTGAACACCCATCACATGGCAACCAGCCAGCGCAGAAATCAGCCAGCGCACCATCTGTCACCCCATCCCTGCCACCTCAGATCCTCCCTTTCGTCACTCCCTGCACCCTGGGGGTGAGCCGGGCCTGACAGGCACCTGTCAGCCATCCCTCACACATCAGGCTTAAAACACATCAAATAGGTGGCAGGTGCGCGCCGGGCCTAGCTCACCAAGTAAACACTCGGGTGCAGTCGGCGATGAAGGAGGGGCAGGGCGGGGCAGGGCGGAGGCAGCAAATGGCACATGATCACCAACCACATGGCGACCAGAAATCAGCCAGCGCTCTGCCTGTGACTCCGCTCCCCCATCCCTGCCACCTCACCCCCCCCTCTGTTGCCATCTGCACCCAATAGTGAGCCGGGCCCGGCGCGCACCTACCAGCCACCCCTCATCCCTCTAACCAGATTAGCATACACATCAGTGCAAAACACATTTTTTAAAAAGTGCACAAAACCAGAATCAACCACAAAATACAAAACAATAGCTTAGATCGCATAGTGGGGGGGTGGGGAATGGGTGGCAGGTGCGTGCTGGGCCTAGCTCACCAAGTAAACACCCGGGTGCAGTCGGCGATGAAGGAGGGGTGGAAGCACCGATGGGGGGGTAGGGTGGAGGCGGCAAATGGCACATGATCACCAACCACATGGCGACCAGAAATCAGCCAGCGCTCTGCCTGTCACTCCGCTCCCCCATCCCTGCCACCTCACCCCCCCCCCCCCTCTGTTGCCGGCTGCACGCAATAGTGAGCCGGGCCCGGCGCGCACCTACCAGCCACCCCTCATCCCTCTAACCAGATAAGCATACACACCCGTGCAAAATACATTTTTAAAAAAGTGCACAAAACCAGAATCAACCACAGAATACAAAACAATAGCTTAGATCGCAATGTGGGGGGGAATGGGTGGCAGGTGTGTGCTGGGCCTAGCTCACCAAGTAAACACCCGGGTGCAGTCGGCGATGAAGGAGGGATGGAAGCAGCGATGGGGGGGGCAGGGTGGAGGCGGCAAATGGCACATGATCACCAACAACATGGCGACCAGAAATCAGCCAGCGCTCTGCCTGTCACTCCACTCCCCCATCCCTGCCACCTCACCCCCCCCCCTGTTGCCGGCTGCACGCAATAGTGAGCCGGGTCCGGCGTGCACCTACCAGCCACCCCTCATCCCTCTAACCAGATTAGCATACACATCAGTGCAAAACACATTTTTTAAAAAGTGCACAAAACCAGAATCAACCACAAAAAACAAAACAATAGCTTAGATCGCATAGTGGGGGGTGGGGAATGGGTGGCAGGTGTGCGCCGGGCCTATCTCACCAAGTAAACACCCGGGTGCAGTTGGTGATGAAGGAGGGGTGGAAGCAGCGATGGGGGGGTAGGGTGGAGGTGGCAAATCGCCACATGGTGACCAGAAATAAGCCAGTGCACCACCAACATCCAACCCCCCCCACCCATCGCTGACACCTTCCCCAGTCGCCATCTGCACCCAGGAATAAACTGGGACTGGCGCGCACCCATCACCCACCAGCTAAATGAATGAATTTCATCTTACACCTTTACTACTACTGTTATATATAACTGTTATATATAATACTTACAGTTAAAAATATATATATATATAATGTTATATATATATATATATATA
Organism: Gastrophryne carolinensis; assembly: GCA_027917425.1. Classification (NCBI taxonomy): domain Eukaryota; kingdom Metazoa; phylum Chordata; class Amphibia; order Anura; family Microhylidae; genus Gastrophryne; species Gastrophryne carolinensis. The sequence goes on from CM051234.1 coordinate 397,295,868, forward strand.
TATATATATATATATATATATATAACAGTAATAGTTAAGGTGTAAGATGAAATCAGATTCATTCATTTACCTGGTGGGTGATATGTGTGCGCCAGTCCCATATATATATCCCATATAGGTAGTGTGGCATTCATCCCCCCTCCCCATCCCATATAGGTAGTGTGGCATCCATCCCCCCCTCCCCATCCCATATAGGTGGTGTGGCATTCATCCCCCCCTCCCCATCCCATATAGGTAGTGTAGCATTCATCCCCCTTCCCCATCCCACATAGGTAGTGTGGCATTCATCCCCCCCTCCCCATCCCATATAGGTAGTGTGGCATTCATCCCCCCTCCCATATAGGTAGTGTGGCATTCATCCCCCCTCCCCATCCCACATAGGTAGTGTGGCATTCATCTCCCCCTCCCCATCCCACATAGTTAGTGTAGCATTCATCCCCCCTCCCCATCACATATAGGTAATGTGGCATTCATCCCCACCTCCCCATCCCATATAGGTAGTGTGGCATTCATCCCCCTTCCCCATCCCATAAAGGTAGTGTGGCATTCATCCCCCCCTCCCCATCCCATATAGGTAGTGTGGCATTCACCCCCCCTCCCCATCCAATATAGGTAGTGTGGCATTCATCCCCCCTCCCCATCCCATAAAGGTAGTGTGGCATTCATACCCCCTCCCCATCCCATATAGGTAGTGTGGCATTCATCCCCCCCCTCCCCATCCCATATAGGTAGTGTGGCATTCATCCCCCCTTCCAAGTAGTAGTAGATCTGTGTAATGGCAGTTTGGATCTCATAGTAATGAGATCCATTCAAAAAAAACGGCGATCTCTGCTAGATCGCCGTCTTTTTGAATGGATCTCATTACTATGAGATCCAAACTGCCATTACACTAAAAAAAAAAAAACATTTCCTACGGCCACCCACCCCCAGCAGACCTAGGATCGACCCCTCCTTACCTGATGTCCACGCAGAAAGAGGCCGGCACCCGCCCGCACTGTCATTATATACCGGCGGGCGCCGGCCAATGACGGCCGCAGGAGCGATCGGGTGCCTGAAGTCACCCAGAAGTCACCTGGCCTCATCCCCCGGACCCCCTTCTAGAAGAATCTGCCGATCCTGACCGGCAGATGACCCCACGATGGCCCTCAGGTAAGGAGATAAATTTTACGTGGCTGGCAATAGAAGGGTTAAAGGAGCAGTATCGCGAAATTTGCATTAAAAAAGATAAATAATTAAATAGCCACACAATAGCTTCTAACGTGTATAAATAATGTGGCGATAGAAAAAGGAAAAAATATATGCCTTTCTTTTAAATTGTATAATTACAATGGCTCAGTCCATTTGCTGAATAGGGGGATCTGCTGGGTTGTATTTAGTGAGCTGCTTCATTTAGCCCACTGGTCTCCTAACACTTTACCTCAGAGGCTGACACTGTAATCAGTGGTAACGGCTGTGTGTGTGTGAGGTGCTGCTTTTGTTATGAGACCAGGTGACTCAAATCTATACAAAATAAACTAAACTGACTGAAAACGACTGAAATTCTTCTTTGAATAACTGTGCAGGAAAATCTAAAGGTATTAAAGTGGAACAAAACACTGAGTGGCCGACCCTGAAGTCTATAAGACCCGGCCATTGACCTTGCCCCTTGGGCATTCTAAATCAGGATGCCCACTGTGTGAAACAACCCCTGGATAACCACAGATCCCCACATTTTTCTGGCGCGCTCACGCAGATAGTCATTTAGACAGGCCGGGCGGCCAGGAAGGTTACTGCTCAGGCTCCCCATCTGCGTGCAAACAGAGCTGATTGGATGAGAGCCCGCGCATGCGCTGTGGGACAGGGAAAGGTACGTTTTCACAGGCGAACTTGGGGATTTCACATATCAGGGCATCCCAAGTCGGGATGCCCCTAGGGGCACAAAACAAAACTCCAGATAGTGAAAATCCTGGGTTGGGCTTTGCTCAAAACACACAAAGCTGAAAGAAAGATCATATGGAAAAATGAAAAATAAGAATATGAAAGAGAAAATGGTAAACTGAAAGATTCTGCATCAGAGCCAACATGAAGGGGAAACTGTCAAAATCAGCTAAATGACTTTTAGAGCTTTTCTCTCTGTTTTAGATATATAAGTTCTGGCCAGGCAATGTTGCAATGTTATCTTATGCTGGACGGCTGCCAGCACTGAACAGCTGAAACTTTGATACATTGTTTCACCCCTCTCCTCAGCATGGAACAGGCCAGAGTGTCGGGCTCCGACACTCAAAATACATAAACATGAGCTATTAATCTCCAGCTGCTCAACACAGACATCATTTTTTTCTAAATTTGTAATTCTTACTCCAACACTTACCTACATTCAAAGTACCATTTAAATATAAGTCACCAAGAAAAATTCGCGATACTGCTCCTTTAAGTCACCACTTCCTCGATCACATGTGGCAGCAGGTTTGATGTGCAAGCCCACTTTGCAAGCTCAGTTGATTACCGGCAGTCACTTGATTCGCAGCCATACAATGAATGAGGAGGTTGGCTGACTTGACCGTAGAGCTGCTTTAAGCTGGCCATCCATGGGAGGATTCTGTCACCCAATAGTGCTTATGATATTTATTTGAATGTTTTAACCAATATTTATTTATCTCCACTTATAAAGGCAGGGGTGAATAGTGCAGGCCCGTGGTTCCACCAGCCAGCCCTCACTTTGGCTGGTTCAAAGCACTCTCAGAGGAAAGGAGGGCTCACATAAACATCTAATAATCTGGACATTAATGATCAAAATCATAGCAAATTATCAACTTTAAAGAGGACCAAAACCCATCATACTCATACCTGAAGTCTAAAAGCAGTTATTCTCTGGGGCCACCAAAATGTACCCCTCCCCCTCAGTGCAATCCTCCCTCCTTGTTCAGGGAGCTTTTTAAAATCATAAACATTGAACACCTATCAGTGCAGAGAGCGTCAAAACGCAGTTTGAACGTCTGTACAGAGCAGTTCAGGCTGTTTTCATGGCAGAAAACAGAAGAATAAAATATATACAAATATGAGGCATTTCAATATAGTGCATTTTAAGCACTACAATAAAAAATAAGAATGAGAGGAATGTGGGAGACTGAATGATTAAAATATCAACAGAAAACTCCACCTATTATAATATATTACTAAATTATACGCAACATACACTAATTTATATTGTTCACAGCAGTATACAGTACAAACATTTTTAAAAGCCCTAAAATGACAATACTCACTGGTCATGTGGGAGCTTGTTCACCAATCATAAGGAAATTGGTGGAAGGGACTTCATCCCCCACTATGTGACAGTGTCTGAAGTACACTACGTCACGCTATGCCACTCCTTCTGTAGGAGGAAGTGATGGCCAGGGCATCGGGTGATTCATTCTTCTGCCTATAGTAAGTTTCATTAGCTCAGACCACGCGGGCTGCTGCAGGGGACAAAACGTTTAGTTTATTACATACCTGGACAGGGGTTTTAACTGTAACTTACCCTAAACCAAACACTAACATTAACTCTTAAATGCCATCTGTGGACTGACTGGAAAACATAATAATACCTGCCCTAGCTTCTGGGGGATATCCAAAATAGTTTTGAGAGCTACTGCATTTTTTGGAAAGGATGTTGTGCAGGGCGAAAAAGACAGTGGTACAAAGTGGTGCACACTGGCACTGGTATAATCAGCAGTCTGGTCCAGCATCACTGTAGACATGATAGCAGCGCCAAAAAAAAGAAAAAAATCCCAGTGCTCCAAAACTGGTGCTATAGCCACCAGAAAGATGCTAAATGGCGCAATTCATAAATAAGGCCCTTAGTCTATAACAGAAATTAAAGGGACAGTATGTCAGTAAATGTTTTTAGTCAATCATTCAGTCATAATGCATCTAAGGGCCTTATTTATGGTGTGCACCTTTTAGCATCATTTTTTGACTATACGCCAGCTTCGCTGCGCCGGCATTCCCGTCTTATCTGGCACTGTGGTGTGTACTACATGGGTGCTAGCAGTCGCTATCCTCAGTGCTACTAATTAGCTTTGACTGTTGCACTTAGGTATTGGCCAGCCTATGTCAGTGTCTGTTGGACCCGTCGGCTGGTTATCCCAGCGCCTGTAAGCGCCACTTTTTACTGCAATTTTTTCCTCCTTTAAATCTTTGGCGCTGTATTTTCCCAGTGCTGGTCAGCATAGATCATTACAGTTACAAGAATTTACTACTGTGGACAAAGGGGGCAAACTTTACAGCGCATTTCAGCTGCGTTTTAGTTGTTGGTGTCCAAATTACACATTGTTATGCAAAAGAAGCCATTAAAATCAATTTTAATAACATCCAGTAAAATAAAACATGTTGGGCACTATGTACCGCCATTTTTTAAGCGCTGCACATCGTATTTATTCATTTTTGGCATGCTGAAAAGATTGGCGCTGTATATAGCAGGCAATGGTAGGCCTTTTTATCATTACAGTTACAGGATATCACTGCTGGGGACAAACTTTATAGTGCGTTTAGTCTGCTGTTTAGTCGTTGTGCTCCAAAGTACACATTGGTTAGAAAAATAGGCCTTCAAAATGGATTTTACAAGAAAATAATAAAATGACATTTGGCAACACCTAAGTCCTGCGCTTACATTTTTTTGACAAGTCACAATGCAAGTTCTGTATAAATAATTTTGTTAAATTGTAATTATAAGCAAGAAACACTTTAGTACAGTTATGTTCATTGTGGTCAATGGGATCTAAACCGACAACAGTTTTGAGAAGAGCGCAGGTCACCGCAATCTATATGGCGCTAAAGATAAATTAAGCCAGGCTGGGGGACACATTTTTTTGTTTGTTAAATGGAGCACTGAGTGACGCTGAGGCTAATATATTGGTGCTGAGTGGCAGTGACTGGCACTGATGCTTTATAAATGAGCTCTGGCAGCCTTATTTACTTTTTTGAATGGCGGGCACTAGATGAGCGTCTCTTGCGTGATGCTCTCTGCCCGCTCTGCACAGCAACCTGGAGACAGGCAGCGTTCTGCCTTCGCTTCCTCCCAACCGACCGCTCAGCGCAGCAGGTCAGGATTCATTGAAAAAAAAACATACAGTATGGGCACTGTAAAAAGGGAATTCCAGGCACACAGAGCATGTTGCAATCCCCATTTTTTTTATTTTTGGGGGGTGGCAGGCCAAAGAAAAAAACACCAGGAATTGAATTGGGGACACTTGAAATACACTTGAAAGAATTTGCATGGCCCAAATAACAAAACAAAAGGGGAAAAATGTATACAAAGGCAATTCTAAACAGCCTGTGCCCCATGCACCAGCCCCCCCCCCCCCCCCCAATAGCCAAAAAAAAAACAGCCATCCCAGCCCATTGAAATATATGGGATTAGGCTACACAGTGATCGCCTGGTCTTATCTGGCAGTGAAGGAAACTCAGCGCCACCACTTATCCTATCACCGGCACTGATGATAGATGGGACACTACCTGTCCGTGTTTGACTTGATAACTACACATTGTGCACTAGGACCTGACATTCCTCAGGTGTTCATCTGGTACTACGTGGCACTAGCGTTTCCTAAATATACCCCTTAATTAAACAGCTCCAGAGTCCTCTAGTGAAGTTGCACAATATGCTTTCTATGCTATCTCTGCTAATTGTGGGAGTCCACAGCAGACTTCGCGCAGAGCTGCGCCACACACCTGTGCTGTGCCCAATTCATTTACTTGTATTACTGTACTTCAACCCAGGGCCTACTGATCAATGAGCATGTCCGGTTTTAAAGGGACATATTCACCCTTTTTAGATCAACTGGCTGTTTGCCCACTCAGCCCCTCAGTTTCACATAATTTAACAGCAAGCCCTGTGCTGTCCTACTTGTAGGAGGGTGCATAACCCTGTACAAGCCCACCTTGCAAGCCCAATGGACCACTTTATATCTCAATGCAAATATTCTCTAACCTTGTGCCTCCCCTCTTTATTTTTAGAAATATATTTTAGACAACCAAACCTCACCCAGAGACCCTACACATCCCACTAAAGCCACTTTTTAGAGGAGATGCAACACTTTTTAGCCTAACTGAAGGAAATTTGCACTAACCAACTAAAGGGTTGAATCAGCATTGTTTTTTTAATCCCTTTTTTTTGAGTGAAAACACTATGGCCCTTATTCATCAAGCGATAGCGCCAGGTAGTGTCTGACGAGCGCCAGGTAGCGGCAGCTAACGGCGACTACCGACTCAAGTACGCCCGGCGGCGGTCACAATGACGCATTTATCAAGCAAAATGAGGCTAGCGCCGGCGAGAGCGACGGCTAGCGCGGCATTCATCATGAAGCCGCCTGGACCGAACAGCGCCGCTGCAAATTCCCTCACAGCGCCAGGTATGAGCTGTCGCTCCCTGGCGATGTCCAATGCATTTCAATGGAGCAATCTATAATTATTCATAATTAATTGGTATTAATTTTTTTTTTTTTTTTTTTTTTTTAATGTCAAAAAATCGGAGAACACTTCTGCAATGTTAGGATTTATTTTTAAGTAAAAAAAAAAATTAAAAAAAAATGTGCAGAATTGATCTAACAGGTCTGAGATTAATGTATTCATATAACAAAATGATTCTAAAAACATGTATAATGTTACATTAAAAAAATATGGTTGTTTAGGGGTTAAAAACTAGTTAATACACATCGCCGCCAGCGCTCTGGGGTTTAAACAAGGAATGGACAGCGACAGCACATTCGGAGCGTGATTTGTTAATGAATATGAAGCTAGCCGTTCGCTCTGGCCATTCGTTGTCAGGCGCTCACATACAACGCTGAACCTGTGAAACAGCGACCCCTAAGCCCGTATTCAACATTACCGCACACCGACTGAGTCGCTGTCATCAAGCTAACGCCGGCCAAGCACAGCGAATACTGGCTGGCGCTGAAAAAATCACGCTACAGTCGCTCATCTGTCGCTACCTGGCGCTATTAATGAATCGGCCTCAATTTCTCATGATTCTTTCTTTCGGTGCAATTCAGCACCATATTGAGCTGGGCATATTTTTTTAAAAAATTGCACAGCTAAATATAAAAAAAAGTGAGTAAAAAAATTATGTTGCTAAAACAACCCTTATGTGTTAGCTCCCCACCAAAATATACTGTGATATATTTAATTTTAGCTCTGTGCAATCATCTCTAATTTCTTGACTGGTATTTGAATAAAATACATTGTATACATTGTATTCCCTGACTGAGAGTCTGCCATAGAAATGCATTGTAATAGATCCCCTCACACATATTGCTTTTGCTACATTAGCTGTTTATTCAGTGCTTGTGTGTGAAAAATGACAGACAAGCTTCTCCTTGTTTCTGAGGCATATAACTCCCTCAATTTGGTGTGAATTGCTGCTGCTAGAGATGAGCGAACTTTTGAAAAATTCGATTCGACTGATTCGCCGAATTTTCCGACAAAAATCGTTTCGACCCGAATAAATTCGCGACGAATCGCTATTAAAAACGGCTATTTCTGAGCCTCCTACAGCCTCAATAGGGTTGTAAACCATTCAGCCTTGCTGTAACACGCACAGGATGCGTGCTGGGTTAGTTAAATAATACTTTGAAGAAATATCACATGCAGATCAGAGGCATCGCTAATAGAATCGCAGAGCGGCACAATTGCAGAGAGTTGAAGTGGCATCACTATGAGGGGCAGAAGGAGCCCAAATATACACTGGAGTTGGCCTCAGGAGCCCAAAAATTGGATGAATCACACCCTGGAGTTGGCAGGAGTTGGCAGCAGCAGCAGCAGGAGCCCAAATATACACTGGAGTTGGCTTCAGGAGCCCAAAAATTGGATGAATCACACCCTGGAGTTGGCAGGAGTTGGCAGCAGCAGCAGCAGGAGCCCAAATATACACTGGAGTTGGCTTCAGGAGCCCAAAAATTGGATGAATCACACCCTGGAGTTGGCAGGAGTTGACAGCAGCAGCAGCAGGAGCCCAAATATACACTGGAGTTGGCTTCAGGAGCCCAAAAATTGGATGAATCACACCCTGGAGTTGGCAGGAGTTGACAGTAGCAGCAGCAGGAGCCCAAATATACACTGGAGTTGGCCTCAGGAGCCCAAAAATTGGATGAATCACACCCTGGAGTTGGCAGAAGTTGGCAGCAGCAGCAGCAGGAGCCCAAATATACACTGGAGTTGGCTTCAGGAGCCCAAAAATTGGATGAATCACACCCTGGAGATGGCAGGAGTTGACAGTAGCAGCAGCAGGAGCCCAAATATACACTGGAGTTGGCTTCAGGAGCCCAAAAATTGGATGAATCACACCCTGGAGCTGGCAGGAGTTGACAGTAGCAGCAGCAGGAGCCCAAATATACACTGGAGTTGGCCTCAGGAGCCCAAAAATTGGATGAATCACACCCTGGAGTTGGCAGGAGTTGACAGTAGCAGCAGCAGGAGCCCAAATATACACTGGAGTTGGCCTCAGGAGCCCAAAAATTGGATGAATCACACCCTGGAGTTGGCAGGAGTTGACAGTAGCAGCAGCAGGAGCCCAAATATACACTGGAGTTGGCCTCAGGAGCCCAAAAATTGGATGAATCACACCCTGGAGTTGGCAGAAGTTGGCAGCAGCAGCAGCAGGAGCCCAAATATACACTGGAGTTGGCTTCAGGAGCCCAAAAATTGGATGAATCACACCCTGGAGTTGGCAGGAGTTGACAGTAGCAGCAGCAGGAGCCCAAATATACACTGGAGTTGGCCTCAGGAGCCCAAAAATTGGATGAATCACACCCTGGAGTTGGCAGGAGTTGACAGTAGCAGCAGCAGGAGCCCAAATATACACTGGAGTTGGCCTCAGGAGCCCAAAAATTGGATGAATCACACCCTGGAGTTGGCAGGAGTTGGCAGCAGCAGCAGCAGGAGCCCAAATATACACTGGAGTTGGCTTCAGGAGCCCAAAAATTGGATGAATCACACCCTGGAGTTGGCAGAAGTTGGCAGCAGCAGCAGCAGGAGCCCAAATATACACTGGAGTTGGCTTCAGGAGCCCAAAAATTGGATGAATCACACCCTGGAGTTGGCAGGAGTTGGCAGCAGCAGCAGCAGGAGCCCAAATATACACTGGAGTTGGCTTCAGGAGCCCAAAAATTGGATGAATCACACCCTGGAGTTGGCAGGAGTTGACAGCAGCAGCAGCAGGAGCCCAAATATACACTGGAGTTGGCTTCAGGAGCCCAAAAATTGGATGAATCACACCCTGGAGTTGGCAGGAGTTGACAGTAGCAGCAGCAGGAGCCCAAATATACACTGGAGTTGGCTTCAGGAGCCCAAAAATTGGATGAATCACACCCTGGAGTTGGCAGAAGTTGGCAGCAGCAGCAGCAGGAGCCCAAATATACACTGGAGTTGGCTTCAGGAGCCCAAAAATTGGATGAATCACACCCTGGAGTTGGCAGGAGTTGACAGTAGCAGCAGCAGGAGCCCAAATATACACTGGAGTTGGCCTCAGGAGCCCAAAAATTGGATGAATCACACCCTGGAGTTGGCAGGAGTTGGCAGCAGCAGCAGCAGGAGCCCAAATATACACTGGAGTTGGCTTCAGGAGCCCAAAAATTGGATGAATCACACCCTGGAGTTGGCAGAAGTTGGCAGCAGCAGCAGCAGGAGCCCAAATATACACTGGAGTTGGCTTCAGGAGCCCAAAAATTGGATGAATCACACCCTGGAGTTGGCAGGAGTTGGCAGCAGCAGCAGCAGGAGCCCAAATATACACTGGAGTTGGCTTCAGGAGCCCAAAAATTGGATGAATCACACCCTGGAGTTGGCAGGAGTTGACAGCAGCAGCAGCAGGAGCCCAAATATACACTGGAGTTGGCTTCAGGAGCCCAAAAATTGGATGAATCACACCCTGGAGTTGGCAGGAGTTGACAGCAGCAGCAGCAGGAGCCCAAATATACACTGGAGTTGGCTTCAGGAGCCCAAAAATTGGATGAATCACACCCTGGAGTTGGCAGAAGTTGGCAGCAGCAGCAGCAGGAGCCCAAATATACACTGGAGTTGGCTTCAGGAGCCCAAAAATTGGATGAATCACACCCTGGAGTTGGCAGGAGTTGACAGTAGCAGCAGCAGGAGCCCAAATATACACTGGAGTTGGCCTCAGGAGCCCAAAAATTGGATGAATCACACCCTGGAGTTGGCAGGAGTTGACAGTAGCAGCAGCAGGAGCCCAAATATACACTGGAGTTGGCTTCAGGAGCCCAAAAATTGGATGAATCACACCCTGGAGTTGGCAGGAGTTGACAGCAGCAGCAGCAGGAGCCCAAATATACACTGGAGTTGGCTTCAGGAGCCCAAAAATTGGATGAATCACACCCTGGAGTTGGCAGGAGTTGACAGCAGCAGCAGCAGGAGCCCAAATATACACTGGAGTTGGCTTCAGGAGCCCAAAAATTGGATGAATCACACCCTGGAGTTGGCAGAAGTTGGCAGCAGCAGCAGCAGGAGCCCAAATATACACTGGAGTTGGCTTCAGGAGCCCAAAAATTGGATGAATCACACCCTGGAGTTGGCAGGAGTTGACAGTAGCAGCAGCAGGAGCCCAAATATACACTGGAGTTGGCCTCAGGAGCCCAAAAATTGGATGAATCACACCCTGGAGTTGGCAGGAGTTGACAGTAGCAGCAGCAGGAGCCCAAATATACACTGGAGTTGGCCTCAGGAGCCCAAAAATTGGATGAATCACACCCTGGAGTTGGCAGAAGTTGGCAGCAGCAGCAGCAGGAGCCCAAATATACACTGGAGTTGGCTTCAGGAGCCCAAAAATTGGATGAATCACACCCTGGAGTTGGCAGAAGTTGGCAGCAGCAGCAGCAGGAGCCCAAATATACACTGGAGTTGGCTTCAGGAGCCCAAAAATTGGATGAATCACACCCTGGAGTTGGCAGGAGTTGACAGTAGCAGCAGCAGGAGCCCAAATATACACTGGAGTTGGCCTCAGGAGCCCAAAAATTGGATGAATCACACCCTGGAGTTGGCAGGAGTTGACAGTAGCAGCAGCAGGAGCCCAAATATACACTGGAGTTGGCCTCAGGAGCCCAAAAATTGGATGAATCACACCCTGGAGTTGGCAGGAGTTGACAGTAGCAGCAGCAGGAGCCCAAATATACACTGGAGTTGGCCTCAGGAGCCCAAAAATTGGATGAATCACACCCTGGAGTTGGCAGGAGTTGACAGTAGCAGCAGCAGGAGCCCAAATATAACTGGAGTTGGCCTCAGGAGCCCAAAAATTGGATGAATCACACCCTGGAGTTGGCAGAAGTTGGCAGCAGCAGCAGCAGGAGCCCAAATATACACTGGAGTTGGCTTCAGGAGCCCAAAAATTGGATGAATCACACCCTGGAGTTGGCAGAAGTTGGCAGCAGCAGCAGCAGGAGCCCAAATATACACTGGAGTTGGCTTCAGGAGCCCAAAAATTGGATGAATCACACCCTGGAGTTGGCAGGAGTTGACAGTAGCAGCAGCAGGAGCCCAAATATACACTGGAGTTGGCCTCAGGAGCCCAAAAATTGGATGAATCACACCCTGGAGTTGGCAGGAGTTGACAGTAGCAGCAGCAGGAGCCCAAATATACACTGGAGTTGGCCTCAGGAGCCCAAAAATTGGATGAATCACACCCTGGAGTTGGCAGGAGTTGACAGTAGCAGCAGCAGGAGCCCAAATATACACTGGAGTTGGCTTCAGGAGCCCAAAAATTGGATGAATCACACCCTGGAGTTGGCAGAAGTTGACAGTAGCAGCAGCAGGAGCCCAAATATACACTGGAGTTGGCCTCAGGAGCCCAAAAATTGGATGAATCACACCCTGGAGTTGGCAGAAGTTGGCAGCAGCAGCAGCAGGAGCCCAAATATACACTGGAGTTGGCCTCAGGAGCCCAAAAATTGGATGAATCACACCCTGGAGTTGGCAGGAGTTGGCAGCAGCAGCAGCAGGAGCCCAAATATACACTGGAGTTGGCTTCAGGAGCCCAAAAATTGGATGAATCACACCCTGGAGTTGGCAGAAGTTGGCAGCAGCAGCAGCAGGAGCCCAAATATACACTGGAGTTGGCCTCAGGAGCCCAAAAATTGGATGAATCACACCCTGGAGTTGGCAGGAGTTGACAGTAGCAGCAGCAGGAGCCCAAATATACACTGGAGTTGGCCTCAGGAGCCCAAAAATTGGATGAATCACACCCTGGAGTTGGCAGAAGTTGGCAGCAGCAGGAGCCCAAATATACACTGGAGTTGGCCTCAGGAGCCCAAAAATTGGATGAATCACACCCTGGAGTTGGCAGGAGTTGACAGTAGCAGCAGCAGGAGCCCAAAAAATGGCCTAAAGACATAAATATGTTTTGCACCATTTGGAAAGTGTAAAACGTGGCACCATGCTGAATCTAGTCGCATGCATCAGGCATTGGTGGGTGGAAATCCTGGCTGATCCATCCCTGATTCATTTTGACAAAGGTGAGTCTCTCCACATTTTTAGTTGACAGACGAGTTCTCCTCGCCGTAACTATGGCCCCCGCCGCACTAAACACCCGCTCAGATGGCACGCTACTTGCCGGGCAGGACAGCTTTTCCAGGGCAAACTCTGCTAGTTGCGGCCACAAATCAAGTTTGGCTGCCCAGAAGTCCAGCGGATCCTCAAGGTGTGTTGGCATGGTCATGTCAAAGTATGACATGACCTGCTGGTTCAGGTCCTGCTCCAGGTCTTCCTGCTGCTCATGAGTAGCCTCACTATGCGGGTGTAGAAAGCTACTCATTAGCGACTGAAGACTGTGGCTGCTGCTGCTGATGGAGCTTCTGCTGCTGCTGCTGCCAACCCCCCCAGCGGCCATGGCAGTGGAAGGTGAGCGCAGAGGTCCCCTCGAGTCAGACCTGCGAGAGTATGGACCATGGCGCAGATAGGCATCGGCCAACTGCCTACGTAGAATGTCTTTGTAGTAGTTGAGTTTGTCCTCCCTCTCGGTGGGTTTAAAAAATGCCCCCATTTTGTGCCGGAAGCGAGGGTCCAATAAGGTGGACAGCCAGAAGTCATCCCGCCGACAGATGGAAACAATTCTGGGGTCACTACGCAAGCACGTGAGCATGCTTCGTGCCATTTGCGCAAGTGACTCGGATGGACTACCTGTCTCCATCTCCACTGCATACTGCCACGGTGTGCCCGGGTCCTCTGTCTCTCCTTCCTCAAAAACCTCTAGCTCCTCTGGCTGCTCCTGCTCCTCCTCTCCTGTCCGCTGACTAGATAAACCAGCCATTTCGCCAAGCCTAAACTGTGTTTCGCTGGGCAACTCCTCCTCCTCCTCTTCCTCCTCCTCCTCCTCCAGTTCAGCTCCAAGGGGGTTCATGTGGCCGTAAGATGTAAACGCCATGTCTCCAGTGCCCTGACCAGCCATGGTTTCCAACATGTGCTGTAGTACATGAAGCAGTGGAATCACGTCGTTCATCCCGTAATCCTGCCGACTGACAAATAAAGTGGCTTCCTCAAAGGGCCTGAGCAAACGGCAGGTGTCACGTATGAGCTGCCACTGGTTGACATTGAAGTTACACAGGGGAGTCCCCCTATCTGCTTGGATCATCAGGAAATCCGTGATGGCTTTTCTCTGTTCATATAATCGGTCCAACATGTGAAGGGTGGAATTCCAACGGGTGGAAACATCGCAAATCAGACTATGTTGGGGGATACCATTCTGACGCTGTAGCTCAAGAAGGGTGTGTTTGGCGGTGTAGGAGTGGCTGAAGTGCATGCAAAGTTTCCGTGAAGTTGTTAGGATGTCCTGCAGATGGGGGGAACACTTCAGAAACCGCTTGACAACCAGATTGAAGACGTGAGCCATGCAGGGGGCATGGGTCAGGCTTCCTTGGCGCAGCGCAGACAAAATGTTCTTCCCATTGTCGGTAACCATGATTCCCATTTTAAGTTTTCTCGGAGTAAGCCATGTTTGGATTTCCTGATGAATACATTTAAGCAGTTCCTCCCCTGTGTGACTCCGTTCGCCAAGACAAACCATGTGAAGCACTGCGTGACACCTCCGTGCCCTGCACACATGGTAGACTGGAGGGGCACTGAGACTTGAGCCTACAGTGGAGGGTGAGGAGATGGCGGAGGATGAGGAGGCCGAGTCGCACGGTGTCACAGGCCCAATGGGCAGAGAGCGCGGAGGCCGAAGCGGCGTGACCTGTCCAAGTTGCTGCTGCAAAGGGACCACATTCACCCAGTGGGCCGTAAACGACATGTACTGCCCCTGACCGTAGTTACAGCTCCAGATGTTGGCGCTGCCATGTATTTTGCTACACACCGACAGGCTCAAGGACTGGCCCACCTTCTGTTCAACAAAAGTGTGCAGCGCTGGTACTGCCTTCTTGGCAAAGAAATGACGGCTTGGGACTCTCCACCTCGGCTCGGCACAAGCCATCAGTTCTCTGAAAGGTGCAGATTCCACCACCTGAAAAGGGAGCGACTGCAGCACCAGCAACTTGGACAGGAGCACATTCAGCTTCTGCGCCGTAGGATGAGTGGGCGCATACTGCTGTCTTTTGGACATGGCTTCGCTGATGGATTGCTGGCGGGATGCATGACTTGGAGGAGGAGGAGGAGGAGCAGGAGCGACAGAGGATGGGTGTGACGCACAGCTGCCTTCGGCTGAGGTGCTGGAGCCTTGGCTGGCAGAAATTGGGAGCTCACTTGGTGAGGAAGCAGACTGGACCACCCCTTGGGAGCCTCGGTTCTCCCAGGTCGTTTTATGGTGACGCATCATATGTTGACGCAGGGCCGTGGTGCCAACATTTGGACCCTGGCCACGCTTCACCTTTTGCCTACATATCTTGCATGTGGCCATGTTACCCTCCTGCGGATGCCTCAGGAAAAACTGCCACACTGCCGAGTAGCTACTTTTCCCACCCCCTGGCCTCACTGATTCACTGCTGCTGTTGCCAACTCCAGGAACCCCTGCTCCACTACCTCCCGATAAGGTAGACTGCCGCACAGCAGGTGCTCTACCCCGGCCCCGGCCCCGGCCGGCTCCAGCCTTTGGAATTGTGCCCCCATGCTGACTGCTACCACCTTGCTGCCTCAGCTGCTGACTCCGGGGCAACCTGCGCCCCTCTTCTCCTGATGATGACGATGAAGCCCCTTCATCACCCGGCTCCCAAGTGCGATCGGCTTCATCGTCATCATCATCATCATCACCGGGTTGTGGCTGTACGTCACTGATGTTCGTGGATTCGTCAACAGTGTCTGGCGCAGGAGCTGGAACGCTCGCAGCACCCACGACACTGTCCACATCACTATTTGTCTGCCTAGCTAAAGAAGCCACCTCCATTTCTTGGCTGGGCAGTAGCTGCTGACTGTCCTCCTGTATCTGATCGTCCTCCTCACTAAAGAGTGGAGCTGAACCCAAAGCATAGGATACGTCGCTGGGGGAGGGAACGGCGTAGGACAGAGGCAATGGGAGGACAGGGACTGCTCTCGGGGCATGCCAACTCAGGGTTGTGTCAGAGGAACCTACCGACCCTAGACTGGGGGTCTCAGATGTAAGTTGTGATGATGTTGTTGATGAGCGCGTCAGCCAATCTACCACGGCAGATGCGTTACTGGTGGAGACCCGACCGCTAGCAGATACTGGCAGATTAGGTCTCTCAGCGTGACTCCTGCTGCTACTGGCCCCCAGTCTGATGCGAGCTCTGCCTGCGGATTCTTGGCCTCTGCCACTCCTCTTTTCACTTCCAGGCACTTGTCTGCCCGACATAGTCTAACTGGCGTGGTAGTAGGTGATATTTTAAGAACCCCCAGGCAGCAGTGGGTCTATATAAAACAGAATATAATGCACACCAAAAGTGAGCAGTAACACTCAGCCTCCAACAGGCCTGCTTAGTGTAAATAAGAGAGCTGCTTAGTGTAAATAAAGAGGGGTATGCTATGTTACAGAATGGGATGCCTCAACAGAAGTGCACCTGGCAGGCAGCAGTAAGCCTATGCCCAGCAAAAGTGTCTTATAAAATAAATATAATAAGAGCAAATGCTTATATGGTCTTAAACAGAGGCTGCTTTAGTCACAGAATGGGATGCCCTGGGCAGGAATCGACCTGGCAGGGTCCAGTAGTGCTTTGGCCAGCAAAAGTGTCTTTATCAGGCCTAATTTCAAATATAATAAGAGCAAATGCTTATATGGTCTTAAACAGAGGCTGCTTTAGTCACAGAATGGGATGCCCTGGGCAGGAATGGACCTGGCAGGGTCCAGTAGTGCTTTGGCCAGCAAAAGTGTCTTTATCAGGCTAATTTCAAATATAATAAGAGCAAATGCTTATATGGTCTTAAACAGAAGCTGCTATAGTCACAGAATGGGATGCCCTTGCAGGGTCCAGTAGTGCTATGCCCAGCAAAAGTGTCTTTATCAGGCTAATTTCAAATATGATAAGAGCAAATGCTTATATGGTCTTAAACAGAGGCTGCTGTAGTCACAGAATGGGATGCCCCGGGCAGGAATCGAGCTGGCAGGGTCCAGTAGTGCTTTGGCCAGCAAAAGTGTCTTTATCAGGCTAATTTCAAATATGATAAGAGCAAATGCTTATATGGTCTTAAACAGAGGCTGCTGTAGTCACAGAATGGGATGCCCCGGGCAGGAATCGAGCTGGCAGGGTCCAGTAGGGCTTTGGCCAGCAAAAGTGTCTTTATCAGGCCTAATTTCAAATATGATAAGAGCAAATGCTTATATGGTCTTAAACAGAGGCTGCTGTAGTCACAGAATGGGATGCCCCGGGCAGGAATCGAGCTGGCAGGGTCCAGTAGTGCTTTGGCCAGCAAAAGTGTCTTTATCAGGCTAATTTCAAATATGATAAGAGCAAATGCTTATATGGTCTTAAACAGAGGCTGCTGTAGTCACAGAATGGGATGCCCCGGGCAGGAATCGAGCTGGCAGGGTCCAGTAGGGCTTTGGCCAGCAAAAGTGTCTTTATCAGGCCTAATTTCAAATATGATAAGAGCAAATGCTTATATGGTCTTAAACAGAGGCTGCTGTAGTCACAGAATGGGATGCCCCGGGCAGGAATCGAGCTGGCAGGGTCCAGTAGTGCTTTGGCCAGCAAAAGTGTCTTTATCAGGCCTAATTTCAAATATGATAAGAGCAAATGCTTATATGGTCTTAAACAGAGGCTGCTTTAGTCACAGAATGGGATGCCCCGGGCAGGAATCGAGCTGGCAGGGTCCAGTAGTGCTTTGGCCAGCAAAAGTGTCTTTATCAGGCTAATTTCAAATATGATAAGAGCAAATGCTTATATGGTCTTAAACAGAGGCTGCTGTAGTCACAGAATGGGATGCCCCGGGCAGGAATCGAGCTGGCAGGGTCCAGTAGGGCTTTGGCCAGCAAAAGTGTCTTTATCAGGCCTAATTTCAAATATGATAAGAGCAAATGCTTATATGGTCTTAAACAGAGGCTGCTTTAGTCACAGAATGGGATGCCCCGGGCAGGAATCGACCTGGCAGGGTCCAGTAGGGCTTTGGCCAGCAAAAGTGTCTTTATCAGGCTAATTTCAAATATGATAAGAGCAAATGCTTATATGGTCTTAAACAGAGGCTGCTTTAGTCACAGAATGGGATGCCCCGGGCAGGAATCGAGCTGGCAGGGTCCAGTAGTGCTTTGGCCAGCAAAAGTGTCTTTATCAGGCTAATTTCAAATATGATAAGAGCAAATGCTTATATGGTCTTAAACAGAGGCTGCTGTAGTCACAGAATGGGATGCCCCGGGCAGGAATCGAGCTGGCAGGGTCCAGTAGTGCTTTGGCCAGCAAAAGTGTCTTTATCAGGCCTAATTTCAAATATGATAAGAGCAAATGCTTATATGGTCTTAAACAGAGGCTGCTGTAGTCACAGAATGGGATGCCCCGGGCAGGAATCGAGCTGGCAGGGTCCAGTAGTGCTTTGGCCAGCAAAAGTGTCTTTATCAGGCTAATTTCAAATATGATAAGAGCAAATGCTTATATGGTCTTAAACAGAGGCTGCTTTAGTCACAGAATGGGATGCCCCGGGCAGGAATCGAGCTGGCAGGGTCCAGTAGTGCTTTGGCCAGCAAAAGTGTCTTTATCAGGCTAATTTCAAATATGATAAGAGCAAATGCTTATATGGTCTTAAACAGAGGCTGCTGTAGTCACAGAATGGGATGCCCCGGGCAGGAATCGAGCTGGCAGGGTCCAGTAGGGCTTTGGCCAGCAAAAGTGTCTTTATCAGGCCTAATTTCAAATATGATAAGAGCAAATGCTTATATGGTCTTAAACAGAGGCTGCTTTAGTCACAGAATGGGATGCCCTGGGCAGGAATCGACCTGGCAGGGTCCAGTAGGGCTTTGGCCAGCAAAAGTGTCTTTATCAGGCTAATTTCAAATATGATAAGAGCAAATGCTTATATGGTCTTAAACAGAGGCTGCTTTAGTCACAGAATGGGATGCCCCGGGCAGGAATCGAGCTGGCAGGGTCCAGTAGTGCTTTGGCCAGCAAAAGTGTCTTTATCAGGCTAATTTCAAATATGATAAGAGCAAATGCTTATATGGTCTTAAACAGAGGCTGCTGTAGTCACAGAATGGGATGCCCCGGGCAGGAATCGAGCTGGCAGGGTCCAGTAGGGCTTTGGCCAGCAAAAGTGTCTTTATCAGGCCTAATTTCAAATATGATAAGAGCAAATGCTTATATGGTCTTAAACAGAGGCTGCTTTAGTCACAGAATGGGATGCCCTGGGCAGGAATCGACCTGGCAGGGTCCAGTAGGGCTTTGGCCAGCAAAAGTGTCTTTATCAGGCTAATTTCAAATATGATAAGAGCAAATGCTTATATGGTCTTAAACAGAGGCTGCTGTAGTCACAGAATGGGATGCCCCGGGCAGGAATCGAGCTGGCAGGGTCCAGTAGGGCTTTGGCCAGCAAAAGTGTCTTTATCAGGCCTAATTTCAAATATGATAAGAGCAAATGCTTATATGGTCTTAAACAGAGGCTGCTTTAGTCACAGAATGGGATGCCCTGGGCAGGAATCGACCTGGCAGGGTCCAGTAGGGCTTTGGCCAGCAAAAGTGTCTTTATCAGGCTAATTTCAAATATGATAAGAGCAAATGCTTATATGGTCTTAAACAGAGGCTGCTTTAGTCACAGAATGGGATGCCCCGGGCAGGAATCGAGCTGGCAGGGTCCAGTAGTGCTTTGGCCAGCAACAGTGTCTTTATCAGGCTAATTTCAAATATGATAAGAGCAAATGCTTATATGGTCTTAAACAGAGGCTGCTGTAGTCACAGAATGGGATGCCCCGGGCAGGAATCGAGCTGGCAGGGTCCAGTAGGGCTTTGGCCAGCAAAAGTGTCTTTATCAGGCCTAATTTCAAATATGATAAGAGCAAATGCTTATATGGTCTTAAACAGAGGCTGCTTTAGTCACAGAATGGGATGCCCTGGGCAGGAATCGACCTGGCAGGGTCCAGTAGGGCTTTGGCCAGCAAAAGTGTCTTTATCAGGCTAATTTCAAATATGATAAGAGCAAATGCTTATATGGTCTTAAACAGAGGCTGCTTTAGTCACAGAATGGGATGCCCCGGGCAGGAATCGAGCTGGCAGGGTCCAGTAGTGCTTTGGCCAGCAAAAGTGTCTTTATCAGGCTAATTTCAAATATGATAAGAGCAAATGCTTATATGGTCTTAAACAGAGGCTGCTGTAGTCACAGAATGGGATGCCCCGGGCAGGAATCGAGCTGGCAGGGTCCAGTAGTGCTTTGGCCAGCAAAAGTGTCTTTATCAGGCCTAATTTCAAATATGATAAGAGCAAATGCTTATATGGTCTTAAACAGAGGCTGCTTTAGTCACAGAATGGGATGCCCCGGGCAGGAATCGAGCTGGCAGGGTCCAGTAGTGCTTTGGCCAGCAAAAGTGTCTTTATCAGGCTAATTTCAAATATGATAAGAGCAAATGCTTATATGGTCTTAAACAGAGGCTGCTGTAGTCACAGAATGGGATGCCCCGGGCAGGAATCGAGCTGGCAGGGTCCAGTGGGGCTTTGGCCAGCAAAAGTGTCTTTATCAGGCCTAATTTCAAATATGATAAGAGCAAATGCTTATATGGTCTTAAACAGAGGCTGCTTTAGTCACAGAATGGGATGCCCTGGGCAGGAATCGACCTGGCAGGGTCCAGTAGGGCTTTGGCCAGCAAAAGTGTCTTTATCAGGCTAATTTCAAATATGATAAGAGCAAATGCTTATATGGTCTTAAACAGAGGCTGCTTTAGTCACAGAATGGGATGCCCCGGGCAGGAATCGAGCTGGCAGGGTCCAGTAGTGCTTTGGCCAGCAAAAGTGTCTTTATCAGGCTAATTTCAAATATGATAAGAGCAAATGCTTATATGGTCTTAAACAGAGGCTGCTGTAGTCACAGAATGGGATGCCCCGGGCAGGAATCGAGCTGGCAGGGTCCAGTAGTGCTTTGGCCAGCAAAAGTGTCTTTATCAGGCCTAATTTCAAATATGATAAGAGCAAATGCTTATATGGTCTTAAACAGAGGCTGCTTTAGTCACAGAATGGGATGCCCCGGGCAGGAATCGAGCTGGCAGGGTCCAGTAGTGCTTTGGCCAGCAAAAGTGTCTTTATCAGGCTAATTTCAAATATGATAAGAGCAAATGCTTATATGGTCTTAAACAGAGGCTGCTGTAGTCACAGAATGGGATGCCCCGGGCAGGAATCGAGCTGGCAGGGTCCAGTAGGGCTTTGGCCAGCAAAAGTGTCTTTATCAGGCCTAATTTCAAATATGATAAGAGCAAATGCTTATATGGTCTTAAACAGAGGCTGCTTTAGTCACAGAATGGGATGCCCTGGGCAGGAATCGACCTGGCAGGGTCCAGTAGGGCTTTGGCCAGCAAAAGTGTCTTTATCAGGCTAATTTCAAATATGATAAGAGCAAATGCTTATATGGTCTTAAACAGAGGCTGCTTTAGTCACAGAATGGGATGCCCCGGGCAGGAATCGAGCTGGCAGGGTCCAGTAGTGCTTTGGCCAGCAAAAGTGTCTTTATCAGGCTAATTTCAAATATGATAAGAGCAAATGCTTATATGGTCTTAAACAGAGGCTGCTGTAGTCACAGAATGGGATGCCCCGGGCAGGAATCGAGCTGGCAGGGTCCAGTAGTGCTTTGGCCAGCAAAAGTGTCTTTATCAGGCCTAATTTCAAATATGATAAGAGCAAATGCTTATATGGTCTTAAACAGAGGCTGCTTTAGTCACAGAATGGGATGCCTCACAGCAGACTTAAGATCAGTTCAGTATATATGCACAGTTAGTTACTATAAGCAGCCTGAAAACGCTAACAAAGGCTGGATGAAAAAAAAAAAATCTCCCTGTCAGCCAGCTCCGTTTTTCCTACCTTTCCCTGGCTTTCTGTCTGTCTCCTGTCTGTCTTCTGCCTGTCTCCTGCCTGTCTCCAGCCTGTCCCTGTCTGTCCCTGTCTCCAGCCTGTCTAACTGCCTCAGCTACACAGCGTTCTGTCTGTCTGTCACGAATGCAATAGAGAAATGAGGAAAAGCAAGATGGCCGCCGTTAAATACCGCTGTGTGACGTCACCGGGCTTGCTGGCTGCTGATAGGCTGCATGTGACTGCCCCAGCTTGCACTGGCGCGGGATACATGTCCAGACATGTCCCGTCCGCCATCTTAGAATGCCTGTAATGTAAATGAATGGATGTTAAAGGAAAACTTCGAGTGATCGAATCGCGGGGAAATTCGGATTCGATCCGAATCGAATTTTTCCTGAAATTCGGATCGAATCCGGGTTCGTCCGGATCGATTCGCTCATCCCTAGCTGCTGCCATAGCACCCCCCTGATTCTCCTGTGTAAGCAGGACTATCATGAGTGTGGCAAGATGGCCGCCCCATGTAGTTTCTAGAGGGATTAATCTTTATGCGATTCCACATCTGCATGGGGTTAAGCCCACTGGACTGGAGGTCCGTTTTAAAGGAAAATAAGAACTGCATAAAGGGAGCATGGATCTGCGTCCCCCCTCAATTCCCAAGTAAGATGGCCTTATAAAGGTGCACAACACTAGAGTATTAGACTTTGCTTGACAAGACTTCGTGGAAATGCAGGAACCCAAGGTACAGGATGTACAGATACCCAAAGCAGATGAGGTATAGAAAAAGGTTAAAGAGGAACATTGGACCAAAAAATGAAAAAGCAGTTGATCCCCCCCCCCCCCCATCAGCCCCTACTTACCTTCTGGATGTCACAGCTGCCTGCTGAGTCAACATCCGGCTGCTTCAAGTCCCGATTGCTGCTCCCCTCAGCAGCTTAGCTGTCTGTTAGTGACAGCACGGCTTTAGCCGTGCTCTTCAAGGTCCCACGCTGCTCAGCAAAGTCCCGCGCAGTTCCTGATGGGATGCAAGATGGTGCTGTAAGTCAGAAGGTTGCCCGGAATCCGAGGGACCCACAAGATGGATCCACCAGTGAGGTAAGTATTTAGTGCCCAAAGGTAGAACCGGAAGGGGGGGCAGCAGATCAGTGAGGTTTGGGGGTGGTTCCTCTTTAAAAGGGGAATAGGTTGAATGCAGGAACACATCCAGATGCAAGAATATGACTAAATGTATGAACCAGACTGGAAGCATTAACAAAACTAGATAGAAGAGACAGGCTAGACACAGGAGCACAGTTGGATGCAGGGGGAGGCTAGACACAGAAGATATTCATAGATGCATAGGATGAGGTTTGGATACAGGAACATTGTTGTTTGCAATGAAGTTTAGATAAAGGAACATGGTTGGATGCAGAATAGAGTTACTCAAAGACATGGTTGGATGTATGACAGACTGTACCCGAAGACAAAACTCAACAACCATGGGACATTTAACCAGCATGTAGGGGAAAGAGGGTGTGAAATGGAAGCCCACCTTCGCTGGAGCTCTTAAAGCTGTGCACACTTATGGATTAACCACCGGAGCTGGAAACGTACCATATGTATTTATATGAGGCGGTGCAGTTTAGGAAGACAGCAGCTCCAGCAGGAAGAGGATAATTCCACTTTTGTTTGCATATGTTTGTAAAATTAAAACTTTAAACTGTACAGTTTAAAGTTTTAATTTTACAAACATATGCAAACAAAAGTGGAATTATCCTCTTCCTGTCATTTCTCAGCAGCAATTTCAATGGAGTTTGAACATTATTTATGCACATCTATTAAATGCATCACATCAAATTCACAGAAGTGTACAAAATGTAACTGGACCCTGGAGCAGCCATTAAATAAGGTCATGTTGTGGATCATACCATAATATTTTCACTGTGGTTTTAAAAGAATTGGATACATTTCGGCCCCTTTCATTTTGTGCATATCCATTGCAATGCAGCCTCTGTCGCAGTGCAGTGGCAGTCCTATATGCTGCTCTGGGCTGCACCGGTGTTTCCTGTCCCCCAGAACCTAAATCATTGGAGGAAGCAGTGAAGGCTTGCAGCAGAGACAGCAGAATGCAGAAAACCTGGTAGCAGCAGGATGGAATCAGCAGCATCGGACCCCTATATGGTTTAGGTCAGGCTCTGACCTAGGGCCATCATCAGGGCAGCACAGGAAGTTCAAAACTAACACGATGTATTTGGTTTGCCTGCAGTGTTCAGTGAGTTTGATATTTATTTCTCCAGTAAGTTAAAGTTGTCATTTAATTAACACACGTCACACTTTGGGGGTGATTTACAACGTGTGCTACCTTGTAGAACTTTCGCTTTCCCTGCTTTTCCCTGCGTGTGGCCAAAGGAGAAAACTGCAGCGAATTGAGCTAAACTTACAGCAGCGAATACCAGTGAACACAAACTTACACCATGTATTTTGCTGTGTTTGTGCCGCAAATTGCAGCCAAAAGCCACAGGTATTTACATTGAAGAGTGATTTGGACAATACCAGGCATATGCCGGTGAACTCCTGTGGCAGATTTCTTTAGGTAAAGACATGAAAACTTGCTGAAAACACACTTTTATAGCATATTTCGGCATTGGAGGGGTCTCAAAATATATGTGGGGTATCTTTTGAGTGTCTGGGTTGTTTAAGAAACTGTAGAAAAAAAGTTGAATTGAAAATATAAAAGTCATGTAAAAACATTATAAAGACATTTACTCTCCAAAAATAATATTGATTCCTATAGTAGAGTAACACAGTAACATAGTATGTAGTAGTAAGGCTAAAAAAGACTGTAGTCCATCCAGTTCAGCTTGTTTATTAGTGGTCTAGTAGCCATAGCTGGTAATGTTATTACATGCAAGGAAGGCATCCAGGCCACTTTTGAACAATTTTAGTGTATTATTCATGACTGTATATGTATATATACACAGCCCTAGAGCTGTATATAAGGCTCAGCGAGACTGAGGTGACAACAGTCTAAAGGCTTGGAGCGAAAGACTGCATTAGGACAATTTAATCGTTTTAAAGCGTGGTTTTGTAGAACTTTTTAAGTTTTATCTGTTGTTATTATTCATGACTACCTCTGCTAGTAGAGAGTTCCATAGTCTAACTGCTCTTAGAGTAAAGAATCCCCTCCTATGCTGGTGTAAGAATCGTCTTTCCATTAGCCTTACTGTATGCTCCCGAAATTTACTTACAGTCCTGGCTTTAAATAGATTGTGGGACAGATCTTTGTATTGACCCTGGATATGTTTATACACAGTTATTAGGTAACCCCTCAGACATCTCTTTTACAAGCAAGTTAAACATAACTCTGGAGGGCCCCAAGAATGATTTCTCCTGGTGGCCCAAGAATGATTTCTCCTGGTGGCCCAAGAATGATTTCCCCTGGTGGCCCAAGAATGATTTCCCCTAGTGGCCCAAGAATGATTTCTTCTGGTGGGACCAAAGAATGGTATCTTCGATATCGTCTAGTGGTCAACAAACATGATTTTCTCTGGTGGGACCCAAGAATGATTTCCTCTGTTGGGCTTCAAGAATGATTTCCTCTGGCGGACTCAAGAATGATTTCTTCTGTTAGGCCTCAAGGATGATTTCCTCTTGTGGTCCCATATAATGATTTCTCTGGTGGGTCCCAAGAATTTATTTTCTCTGGTGGGCCCAACAGTGATTGCCACTGGTAGTCCCAATAACCCGAAAGGGGGTTCAGGGTCCACTCCACTTTATCAATACAATATTTCACTAAGGAGCAAATTCCAGTTCTTGGCCTTTTTCGTTCTGACTCAAGCCATTTTTGGCTCAACAAATGTTTCCATTTTTTTTATTAGTTTTTTAGGTATTTCTGAAACATTCTGCAAAATGTACAAACTCAGGTGAATCTGGCCTTTTTTAACGGGATAAATGAACTAATTTTTGCAGGACGTCATTTCCTCCCCAAAGGCTAGTAGCCCGGGCACCAAGCACGAGGGCTTGTAACCCAGGGCTCAGAGGCCACGCTATTGGCAGTCCCTATCCCTGCAAGTTCCAAGCCCTTATGTCCTTTGGTATGGGCCCGTACCCCAAGGCACCATTGGGGAACCGCATGCCCACACCAATGGATACCGGACTCTTCCGCATCCTCAATGCTCCAAATAGGAGTGTGGGGAATGTGTCATTTCAATGGCAAGGCACCCGCCAGCCCAGCTCCTGACCATTGTGAACTGGTCCCCTTTTGAAATCAAAATACAACACCACACCAAATTTGTTTATTGTTCTTAATTTCACTTATTCTCACCTGTACAATTCTAGCATCTTCTGTCCTCTGCCGACGCCTCTTCCTCAGGTCTGGCAGGTCTTCTTGGACCCACGCTGTCTCCTCTTCCTTATTCGAGGCTCTTTGGGGGCCCCCTCCAGCATGTCGATGTGATGGCCCCCCATTTGGATGAACATAGATCCCCCTTTCTCTCATCCTCGCTACCCGGCAAGGAACTAAGGTGAGGGACGGGGGAGCCAGCTTTAATACTTGAAGGCGTGGCCTCAATGGAATCTTCCTGGCCACATTTCTTTTCCCATGCAACGCCCTCTAGGCCTCTCCCCCTTTGTGACATCTTAAGTGACGTCAGGGAGTTTATAACAATGCCCCGCTTCTAAGTATAAAAGCCTTACTGGATCATCCTTAGACACCCCGGCTGCAAACATTTAAAGGAGCCTGCGTGGACGGCCAGAAGAAGAAGGTAAGTATATGTTAATTAGGAACAATGTTATTTTTACAACATGTGTGTGTGTGTTTTTAACACTTTTCCAATGAACTGGTAAGGGGTTCCATGGACCCCCTATACCAGTTCATACACCATTACCCACCATTGGCCAGGGTGGTGCAGATGAGCCCGGCAACCTATAGCATGGGCCAGAGGCTGGCTGAAAGGCCCTTGAGCCCTGGAATTACAAGACTTGGTTTGTCGGGTTGGTAATGCTTGGCGGGACCCCATGCTTTTTTTAAACATGTTGGTGGTGGAGTTAAATTTAAATTTTTCCTACCCCCAAATTTCCCCCATAAAAAGCGTGGGGTCCCCCCTATAATCATTACCGACCCGTCAAACCAAGCATAGGGACAGGGGCCACCAATAGCGGGGCCTCTGAGCCCTGGGTCACTTTTTGGAAAAGTGACCCCAAATAAAATTCAGACAAACATTTTCTTACTAGAAACATATTGTATCTAATGAAATTGCCATAAAAAATTACAAAAACAATTATCAAAAATATCCCGCTGTCAGTTTCATGCAGGGCGGTAACATGGGTGGGTTGTGGGCGGGGCGTTCTGGTGGCCGGTGCGAAGGACGCGACCATGGCCCACGTGCTTGGCGGCTGCCAATTACGGGACTCCTTTAGTGCCGCTGGCTAGTAGGTAGGTAAATATATCGGCCGTTCTGGGGGGGTTATATGCGGGGGGGCTCTAGCATCCTGGATGCCCCTCCAAGCTTGTTTTTATGCTGTCTGTGGGACCAACATAGTGATGTCTTTCAAGACTTTATCTTTATAAAGTCTTTTATTATAGCAATAGTATTTCTGTTCAGCTGAGCTAGCTCAACACTTCTTGCTGTCCCTGCTACAGTACCACCTCTCATTGTTCTTCCACTCTGCTGTTTCCTTTCTTTTTAGATTGCTAGCTCTTGTACTGCTTAGGCCCTTATTTATCAAGGGCTAGCGCCAGGTAGTGTCTGACTAGCGCCAGCTATCGGCGGCTACCGACTCCAGAACGCCAGGCTGCGAACACAATCACGCATTTATCACGCTAAATGAGGCTAGCGCCGGCGAGAGCGTCAGCTAGCGCGGGATTCATCATGTAGCCGACTGCAACGAACAGCGCCGCTACTAATCCCATCACAGCGCCAGGTATGATCTGTCGCTCCCTGGCGCTCTCCAATGCATTTCAATGGAGCAATCTTTAAATATTCATAATTAATTGATTTTAATTTTTTTTTTTTTTAACTGTCAAAAATTCTGTGACCACTACGGCAATGTTAGATATTTTTTTTAAGGTAAAAAAAAAAAAAAAAAAATTTTTGCAGAATTGATATTACAGGTCTGATATTAATGTATTCATATTACAAAATGTTTAGAAAAAGTTGTTTAATTTTTTAAACAAAAAATATGGTTGTTTGGGGGTTAAAAACTACTTTTAAGCCATCGCCGCCAGCGCTCTGGGGTTTAAACAAGCATTTCACAGCGCGAGAATTTTTTGAGCGTGATTTGTTAATATGCTGGGAGCCGTTCGCTCTGGCCATTCGCTGTCAGGCGCACCCATACAGCACGGAACCTGTCAAATAGCGACTCCTAACCCCGTATTCAACATTACCGCACACCGACCGAGTCGCTGTCAACAACCGAACAACGGCCAAGCACAGCGAATACTAGCGGGCGCTGTGAAAATAACGCTGCTGGCGCTCATCTGTCGCTACCTGGCGCTATTAATGAATCGGCCTCTTAGTCTTAACCTGATTCTTAAAGGAGCACTATCGTGAAATTGTGTAATATTAAAAATCCATATAAACACGTCGGCTAATGAGAGGAGAAGTCACTTATAAACCCAAACTGCATAAAACTTCCACCAAGCTTGTGTTTTTTTTTTTTCCTTGCAGGAATAAAATCCAGGGGTGACAGGTTTAGTCTATCTGGGGTGACAGAGCCTGTCACCCCGGATGTCCTTTTCCTTTCATTAAAAAAAAGAAAAAACAAGCCTGGCTGGATATTTCTTGATGTCGGGTGTATAAGTGACTCCTCCTTCCACCCTCCAGCATATTTATTTGGATTTTTATCATTAGGCCATTTTTTACAATAGTGCTCCTTTAAGTACTGTCAGCTCTTTAGATGTTACCTCTTTCTATCACTTTTACTTATCAGGCCCACATTCTGTTCTCTTTAAAGTGGCCCAAAACCTAGGATTTAAACCATCTCAGGTTTGGGTCTACTTTCCTAAGGCATCTCAATTTGGCAGCCCACTCTGTGTGTACTACCCAAATCTCCTTAAAAATGGACCTTTCCACCGTTTCCATACGTTCCTGTAGCGTATGTGGGGGCTTTTGTCTAGTCAGTGCTGTATGCTCTGCATGTTAATGCATGGCATTGTAAGAGAGCCCAGCATAGATGAGTGGGAGCAGCCAAATCCCCGGTCACCCTGCAATCTGTGGCGAGCTCCCGTCTCCAGCCTATCTGAATCGCTGGACGGGCGAGCATGCCAAGCCGCAAGGATGCGGGCGCGTCCATAAACAAAGCGTAGGATATCCAAAAAGGTGAGTGTATGAGGTGTTTGCAGGGGGTCACACAGCAGGACATGCCCAATAGGGATGCCCCAGGGGTGCTTTATTGGCCAGTCTTGGAGTCTTTTAGACTATAGGTGGTTGGTTCTCTCTTTTGAGGAACCTCAAGATTTTAACTTTCCTGGGTTTTGTTCCTCCTGCCTGAATCATCCTGATTTGGGATGCCCCACTGTGTGTATCCCCCAGGGTCTCCTGAAAACTCACCTTCCATTCAGTCCCACAGTGCATGTGCATGCCACTCGTGTTCCATTCACACATTTCTTGTTGCTCTGAGTGCAGAACTGCAACAAAACTCAGAATGCCCCATGAAGAGGAAGAACATTGGCCCTGGAGCCTTAGAGACTCTAGGTCAGTGGTTGCTCGGCTATTAAAAGGTTTTAAATTCTTCACCCACAATATTTCCTGTCACAACACCTTCCACAGTATGTAGCTGCAACCCACAGCCGCCATGCTCATTCACCACACAGCATCTCTTCTTCTTGAATGCTTACCTCAATTTGAATCACTTTTTCCTCCACCCTGCTGGCTTGTTTTTGTCTCCTCATACAGCGTGGCCTTCTAACTGCTATTTTACCTCATGGGCTGGTTTTTCCCTCCTGCAGCAGCATCTTGGTTGCTCCAGTCAGCAGCTCATTGCTCCTCCTATGAGCAGGAATCTTGTCTCCGCCTACATGGACGTTGCCATGGAGACAAAACAGCACACCATTACACTGCACCACAGCCTATGCAGGCTACATAAAATAAAAGCAAACTGTATCTATTTTCCTTCCTTTTGTTATATTACAGAGGCTGAATGTCAGCAGAGGCAGGTAGTTCTCCCACAGAAAGTGGCCAATGAAAAGCTTGTTGCTGAATTAATCTTAAATCCTAACTCATTTAGTTCGAGTTCGAGTGAGCAAAGCAATTTTTTTTTTACTTTTTGTTACTATGATTAATTTATTACAGTGATTTTTTCAACCACATGCGAACACTTTATTCTATGTAGGTAAATGCCGGCATAAAATGAATGTGAAGTTTTTATGACAGCCTCAGCACTGCAATGGTTAAATTAACCCTTTCTTTTTTCTACTGTTCTCCAGGTTGCCAACTTGAAGTGGACCAGTCACCCCAGATGCCGGTCCTGGAGACTAAAAGACTCCAGGGCTGGCCAACTAGTTGCCCCCCAGATCCCCCACAAGAGCCTTACCTTTCTCCAGTACCTCGCTGCGATTGCCAGCCACTGCCGCATCCCCAGCACCCCTGCAGCCATGGGTGGACTGGCCACAAGACCCAAGCAAATGCCCGGTGGGCCGCACTGCTTTGGGGCAGTCTGTGATGCTACCTGTACTAACACTCCCATCCAATCTCTGCCTCCTCCCAGCTTCCCTTCCCCACTCTACTTCCTCACCCAAGCAACCCCAGCCCATGTTCTCCCCCTAATGATTTAGCCTCAGCCTTAAAGCACACTTGTTTACTGGCCAGGATACAGCAGAGATGCCACTGTCTGGTCATGGGCAGGCCAGGTGCTGGTAAAATCCTGGGCTGATTTTTGGCCCCAGTCCCCCACTGCCTGCAGCTGTGTGCGCTCCTACGTCCAGCCATTCAGAGCTTGCACTCTACAGGGGAGCCAGGGATGTGCGCGACGCCACTCCCTATGCCGAGGCACTGTTCAAAACAACAGCTTTATGCTGTGCATTAGTATGAAGTGGTGATTGGACGAGCACTCGCACATGTGATATAGGTCCGGGGAAAAGTGAGTGAACAGTGGGACCTGGGGGGCTCACACAGCGGGGCAGCCTGACTTGACACCTAGCATAAATCCTTACAACCCAGGACTCAAGTGCCCCAAACACTAGTAGGTCTTCAGCCCCTTTGCCCTTAACATTTGCACCCCTGGGAGAACACCAGACAAAAAAAAATATAATATTAAATTAAACAGTACTTACCCCTCTACATTTTCCTCTGTCCCCTGTGGGGTAGCATTTGTTTTTTTATCTTGTGTTTCTTTGTTTCTTATCTGACTGTTTATGCATACAGTAGACCACAGGGTCCGTTTGTCCCAAATTTTTTAAAAAACCTTGCCACAGGGTGATGGGGGTTTGGCTGCAAGTTTACAAAAAGCTTGCAGTTCCTTGAAGATAATAAAGCTATATTATTTAGTAGTAAAATCTAGTTTAACAAGGTGTACAAGTACAGTGGACCTTCCTAGTCATACATTAGGGTTGATTCAGAGCCAGGTGAGAATTCTCAATTCTTTTTTAGGAGAGAAAACTGCCATTGACTTTCATTGTCCACCGGGTGTAAATTTTCACCTGGCTCTGAATCAGCCCCAAGGTAAACAATGAAAGTGAATGTCAGTTCTCTCTCCTCAAAAGGCATAAAAACTGTCTCCAAAGTTGGTCCAGATGCACATTATAACTTCAAAATGTCTGTTCCAAAAATACTGTATGTATCATGTAAATACTTGTTTTAGGCAAGCGCTCTTTACTTGTACCCTTGACTATAGCCTTTGCAGTTCCTATTATCCCACTATATCAAAGTTGACCAAAACCCAGTTCTATAAGATTCCCGGGCCAATAAATTCCCCCTCCCTCGGGGAATCCAAAATCGGGATGCCCCGCTGTGTGAAACCCCCCCCCCCCAGGTCGCCCCATTCACTTACCTTGTTTCCCAGTCCCAAGGCGCGTCTAAGAGCCGCGGCTGCATCTCGCTATACCTCTAGCAAGTCACATGCCCACGCCAGGCATTTGTGAATGGATGGTACGGACACGCTCCCTGTTAGAGGGAAGCAGAGGATGTGGCCATCAGAGTCGCTGCTCTTAGACACGCTGTGGGACTGGGAAGAGGTAAGCTGGTCTTGATGTCCTGGGGGTTTCACAACAGATTGGGGTGTCCCGGGGGAAAGGACCAAAACCCAGGATAGTCAAAATCCTGGGTTTTGGTCCACTTTAACCCTAGTATGGGTCTCTCCCTAAAGGCTTGCCCCTCTGTAAAGATAGAACTTCTATCATTATAAAATACTTCCCTAAGTCCCTAGGTGTGCTAAGATGAATGACTGCACATCCAACTTTTCCTCACACTATTCAATGATCAGACAAAAAAAACAATCAAACCTGGCTTATTTGTTTTGTAAAGGGTCTTTTGACACATCTAAACATAGAAAGTTGATTGCAGGATAGATGTATGTTTGTTCCTGGCATTTTATAAATTCAATTGCGGTTGATTTTTCATCTACTTCCCTTTAAGTAAAGTAACATTTTCTGAAATTGCTCCTGATCTTTATTCTGACTAGCTTCAGGTTGTACTCCCTTGTTCTGTCATGAAAGTGGAACAAAACCCGGGATTTTCACTTTCCCCAGCTTTGTTCCGCACTCCCGGGGCATACCAATTTGGTATACCCCGCTGTGTGAACCCCCCCCAATCGGCGTGTGCAAAATCTTCCCTGCGGAGGCTCTCATCCAATCAGAGCTGCCCACTGAAGTGGCATAATTTGGCAAGCAGCACTGATTAGTGTGAATGGGGAGTGAAAGCGGCTGCATCTCCTGCTGCCTTGTGTGCATGTGCCCAGCCTATCTGAATCAGAACCGCCTTGCCGAATTACATCAGTTCAGCAGGCGGCTCTAAATCTACAAGAGCTTGCGCAGGCGTGCATGCACTTAGGAAAAGTGTGTAGGGGCGCCCTGGCGGGTTTCACACAGGGGGCATCCTAATCTGGTATACCCCGAGGGGTAAGCTAGAGGCCGGCCCTGGAATCCTTTAGATTCTATGGCCGGGCCAGGTGGGTTTTGTCCCGCCTAAAAGGGCTATTTCAAGCAGAGAGTTAAATTAACCTGCTTTCTGCTCTCCCCATGCTGGCTGTCAGGGCTACATCTTTCATCCAGTCTTCATATATTCCTGCATAATGTTTCTCATTAACTCCAAGTTACCTATTTCCCTTCTGCTGGGGACTCCTCAGCAGTACATGATGACTCATCTATACTTGTTTCAATGTCTCAGTCCCCTCAGAAGTCACCTAATTTTGGGGACCCTGAAAAATAAGTTGACAGAAGGAAGAAAGTTCTATAAAGTCAGGAAATGCAATGTGCTGGGGAATGAAAGCAGCAGCCTTTAACGGCCAGCAGGGGGCAAGCAGAAAGCAGACTAATTTAACCCTTTGCCTGGAATGTCCCTTTAATTTTCTCCAAACACTTCCCTCCTGAACCTTATTCAATCTTTTCACATATTAAAATCAAGCATGTCTTCTTTCCACCAAGCTGCACACATTTCTTTACGTGTCTCCTGAGTTTTAAAGTGGACCAAAACTATCCACTATCTTGACTATCCTGTGTTTTGGTCCTTACCTCTGATCATGGTGCCCCTTTGTGTGAACCCCCCCCCCCCCCAGGTCGCCTCTTCCCGGTCCGACAGTGCATGCCCGGCCACTTGTCCAATCAGCTCGCTGGTGGCCGCATCCCCCGCTAACCTCTAACAGGAAGCGTGCCCCCGTCGGCATTCACAAATGCATGGCGCGGGCACGGCCCTGCTAGAGGGATAGCTGGGATGTGGCTGCGGCTTGCGCATGCACCGTTGGAACGGAAAAGAAGGTAAGTGTATGGGCCACCTGGGGGTTTCACACAGCGGGGCATCCCGATTTTGGATGTTCAGGGGAGGGAATCGATTGGGCCGGGAATCTTATACATTCCTGGGACGATCGCATGTGCCATAGGACTGGGAAAAGGTGAGTTTGTTCGGGCGACCTGGAGAGTTCACACAGGGGGGCACCCTCAATCAGGGTTCCCCAGGGGCAAGAAGCAAAACCCAGGATAGTTAAAATCCTGGGTTTTGGTCCACTTTGATCTTCAAGAGACTATATCATTTGATCCAAACATTGGGCTGTAGAAAATATATGGATTAGTTATAACGATTATTCATAGAATCAAATGTAATAACAGGAACGATATTCTGTGTACCTGTACTTATTTATTATTATTATTATTGTTTATTTATATAGCGCCAACATCTTCCACAGCGCTTTACAAGGTATGATTACAGACAAGGTAAAACATATAGTACAGGGAACAATACAAAATTCAATGCCACAAGGTTTAAACCAAGTGTTGTGAGCACATGAGACAATAGGAAGGAGAGCCCTGCCCTTGCAAGCTTACAGTCTAAATAGATCTACATCAAATATGAAGGCAAATGATATACAGTATATAGGGAGTGACATAGCCGCCATTCAGCGTAAAGTGAATATGGACACACAACCTGCTTTGGTAGAACAGGAGTAATCCCTTTACTATAGCAGTAAGAATGGCATTAAAACGAACCTGTGTGTGAAGCACACTTGTCCTCTGCTATTAAGTGATGAATAAGGCTTTCTGTAGAAGGCTGATTAGCTGGGGGCTACAGACAGTTTACCAGTTGCGCAGACACCCCCTTCCCCACAATTCATGTAGGTTGTACAGAGGAGAAAGTGGGACGAGAGTGTGAGAATTTCATTACAAGTAGTGGATCCTCTCCACTTAACTCTTCCAGCAGAGAAAATCCTTGAGATGTGTGCTCCTAAAGCAGACAAAGCTGGGGATGAAAGGGATCAAAGTGCGGCTGCATACCTCCATCTCCAGGACGACCTCACACCGAGCCCCACACTACACTTGGCTTCTCCTTAGGTCTTGCTAAAGAGGTGCAAATGAAACGAGATGAGACTTTCTCTGGTGGAGTGGCAGAGTCCCTCAGCGATTGTCATGTGATAATGAAGAGGCAGCAGTGGGGGTCTCTGCAGCTCTGTGATCAGTACAAAACCAGGCAACAAGCAGAGGAGGAACATATCCTGCTCCTCAGCATCCAGAGGCTGGCTGATCCCCTCTGCCTTTATCCCATCCAGCAGCACACAGACAAGGATGAGACCTCACTATCTGGCTCTGGAGTTTTGATCACAGCCATTTAGCCGCCTTTGCTTTTGATTCATATGTAGCTGTCACATTCAAGCTGGAGTGTGGTGGAGACTTGTCCTTGCAGAATCTTCAGAAAAAAAAATATTAGACCTGGATTAGTTACCTACTCTACTTCTTGCACCAGCTCTACCCCAAAAGGACCAAGACACCTCAATCTGCACAGCAGACTTTATAGCCAATCATGCCTCGACCTGGGAAGAACTCATACAGTGACCAAAAGCCCCCCTACTCTTATATTTCACTGACTGCTATGGCCATCCAAAGCTCCGCTGAGAAGATGTTACCCCTGAGCGACATTTACAAGTTCATCATGGACAGATTTCCCTACTACAGAGAAAACACCCAGAGGTGGCAAAACTCTCTAAGACACAACCTGTCCTTCAACGATTGCTTCATCAAGATTCCCAGAAGACCTGACCAGCCTGGCAAAGGAAGCTTCTGGGCACTTCACCCAGACTGCGGGGACATGTTTGAGAATGGAAGCTTCTTAAGGAGGAGGAAGAGGTTCAAGGTGCACAGGTCAGAGCACTTGAGCTCTAAAAATCACCAGATGATCCATTACTTTCATCACCAACATGGTCCGACTAAACTGGAGTTGGGCGCTTCAGAGGGAACATCGGTGCCTGGTATTGGAAGACTCCCCCACTTTCAGCCCTACAGCCTCAATGGGGGCCAGTCCTCTGGCTTCAAGCATCCCTTTGCTATAGAGAACATTATTGGCCGTGATTATAAGGGTGTGATGACTGGCGGTTTGCCCTTAGCCTCTATGATGCATCACCTGGGATACCCAGTACCCAGCCAGCTCAGCAATATGGTTAGCTCCATGTGGCCCCACGTTGGCATGATGGACTCTATGGCAAGCATGGCAGTCCCACAGGATTATGGACATTTCGGAATGCCAATGAAAACCATTTGCCATGCACCAAGTCAGACTATCCCAGCTGTCCCTGTCCCTATCAAACCAACAGCCTCCCTGCCACCAGTGTCTGCCATCCCCAGCCTGACTGTGACCCCCTCTATTATGTGTTCCCCTGCAGTCACCCAGGGATCAGTGGCAGGCTCTCTCCTCTCCTCTCAATCCACATCCAGTCACACAGACAGCAAGAGCAGCATGCTGCACTCAGTGCTTGTCCATTCCTAGTCATCGACAAATATCTACATGCTCCAACAGACATACAGAGGCTTCAGAACAGCACAGCCTACCACCAACACTTCATGCCATCCTTTATTTCCAGTGTGTTTGAGTTAAACTGTAATCCATCATTAACAACCTATCTTTACTTTTACAACATATAATAGGGACTTGATTAATAGAATAGAATATGGCTAGCCTGTACCAGATCGTTAGGTACTTCGGAGGTTTGCCGTCTCTGGTTCTGATTATCTCTCAATTCATTGATTTTCAATTGTCTTAACACATATCTAGTTTCCAATGTGGCACCATGTATGTCTCTGAGCAAGTAAGCACTTTACTGTACAAAATGTACCCATGCCATGACTCTAAGGCTTCATAATATTGTCCTGATTTTATCAATGCACTGGGTCACTTCTGGTGATCTTCATCTGTATAGCTAGATTATTAAATGCCAATTTAAAGAAGACTTTTACTCTGTGCTTTCTTTTTTACATGACTGTGTGGCATATCATATCTGGCTTACAAGTAGTGTTTAAAACACCCAATAAATCTGTTAAACTTCTAAGGAAGTATGTATAATTGAATCCTGTTGTGATATATATATATATATATATATATATATATATAAAATAAATATATATATCTATATATATTATACATATGTACATATGCATATACTGTATATTATTATAAGTGTATATGAACATATATTTATTTGTTACAGTAAATATATATATATAGAGAGAGAAAGAGAGAGAGAGAAAGCAACAAGACATATATCATATATATATAGAGAGAGAGAGAGAGAGAGAGAGAGAGAGAGAGGTAGACATATATCATATTTCTACAATATGTTTCATGGTAACATTAAAGGTACAAAGCAGATATACATTTTTATTCACCACCACTGTACATTTTGGGAAACACCACCACAGTACATCTATCAAACTTCTGCTGAATTCTGCATGATTGAACCCTGTTGTGCTCGCTACTACTGCTGCTACTGTATATATATATATATATATATATATATATATATATATATATATATGTACTTAGTACATATATAGTATCATTATACTATATACTACTGTCATAAAATAAATTATATTTATATATATAGAGAGAGAGAGAGAGATAGGTAGAAATATAATTTTTCGCATGGTAACATTTACAATACACTACTGTAAAAATTAGGAAACCACTTTTTCACAATCAAATCCAATCTGTAAATGTTTTTCTATCATATGGTTAATCTGTAGGTTACTGTGTTGCAATGGATGAAATCTAGGGGCTCACTAACAATGATGTGCCTGGCTTGGTGATGATGTAGTGTCCGCCCCATTACCCTAAGCAATGATGTGTCACGGTAAGGATGCCAGCGGCTGAAACTGGAAGGGGATAAATAGATTTTCTGGTGGGTTACTGGCACTGGTCCATAGACATGACATGCTTCATGCGCCAATCAGAACACGTGCAATCAAACCCTCCATACTAAGGAATTCTACAGAGCATGTCATGATTAAAGGGTTACATTCTTTTGGTTGGAAACTAGTCAAGAATGCACAGGTATAGTAAACTTCAATGCCAATGTATAGCATTTGATTAAAAAATATATAAACATTCCATCAATTCAGAGAAGGGTACTAAACAAAAAATGAATCATGAATGACAAAAGCTATTTCGAGTTACTGTTGTTATTAAAGCTTACATAAAGCTTACATGTATATAAAATACAATTAATATTACTTTTCCTCTTTTTTATTTACTCTGAATACAAAGCTACATACCAAAATAATAATCATAATAGGGAAATCCAGACACATCCAAATAAGTCTCTCCTAATGTGTTTGGATTTCCCCATAGGCTGCTGTTGTTTTTCTGAAATTTCTAAAATAAAATATCTACCTCATTAAAAATTATTTGCACCTCACCTGTAGAACTGTTTAATGACTTGTGCACAGGAAATGTATTGTGTGTCGAGTGAGAAAAGCTCTCACTCCAAACTTTCTTCCTTAAATTCTAAAATCATTTGGATAACACCCATAATAACGCAATATTAACAATACATATATACATTTTACATACTATTAACCATCATAATCTAATAATAATAGTTATTATGCTACTATTTTACACCTATAATATAAAATAATAATATAATATAAAAATATAGAAGGTAAAAAAGTAATACTTAAGAATAAAAGTGTGTTTCTCTGCTAATAATAACAACGCCTGCACACATTAAGCAAACTGTAATAGAATAGTCTAAAATATTTGTCTGTAGTTACTTTTAGTATCCAATGAAACGTGTGTGTGTGTTTATGAGTTTGCGTGTTAGATACGGAAGAAAAGCATAATGTAACTGGAACACGGCAGTAGATTTATATAAATCTGGTTATATAAAAAAAAAAAAACTACTTTATTAGACCAAGACAGTATCGTTCATTCTGGGGTTCTGCTGTTTTAGGTGTGTGCGTGGCTCAGCTTACTATAGTACTACAATATAAATATACATCGTTAATAACTATAGTTATATATATTTTAAGTAATAACTGTGTATATAAATGTGTATAGCCATATTTTCGGGAAGGCTGACATTCTGTAGAAATTACAGATTTGTAAATGAGATACTGTATGATATATTTTGAAGGTTTAATTATAGGTGCCCTAGAACTAGAGATCTGGGAAACTGAGAAATGCAACATAGGAAACTCCAAAAGGTTCACGGCAAGTGTCAGCCAGCTCGACAAATGAGATGATATGCCGGAGGAACTGGAGTGTGAAAGGCGATCCTCTTCTGGGTAATTTAGTGCCTGCTCATACCATACCCTACCCGACCTATGAATACGGCACAGATCAGCCAATACAAGACCAGTAAATTGCATCCTCATCAACATTATTATTACTATTATGTCACTATTCCTTTTTTTAGTTATCCTTAATACGATTCAGTGCAATTCATAATTACAAAGA
The DNA here is from genome assembly GCA_027917425.1 of Gastrophryne carolinensis. Lineage (NCBI taxonomy): Eukaryota > Metazoa > Chordata > Amphibia > Anura > Microhylidae > Gastrophryne > Gastrophryne carolinensis. The sequence goes on from CM051234.1 coordinate 397,334,593, forward strand.
AAATAATCATAATCATAAAATGCACTTTTTTTTAACTCGACGACCCACTGCTCCTGTCATTTATGCAGTCACCTGTATGATACACGATACGGATTACAATTTTGATACTTCTTATATTATTTTAATACTTTAGCAAATTCTGTACATTTACAATTATTCTAAATGTAATGTAACCTGGTAAAAGTTATAGCATGACTATTATAACTGATGTATACGGTCATTCTGGGGAGTTTTACAAAGTATAATAATAATACTGTTATTATTAAAAAACAATAATAATATGTTTTAACTAAAAAATAACTCTTAGAAAAAGTATTCCTCTGTGCAGAAGAAAAAAAAAACATCAGTAATATATAAAAAGGGGAAAGAGTTTGCAATCTAGCTCGCAAGCGCTGCAATAGTAAAGTCAAGCAGATAGGGAGAGTGTCAGAAATATAGAGGGTTATCAAAATTATTTTAGATTATTCTGGAGAGCTTTTTTCAATCAGCACACAATTAAGTGGATGAAAAAATAATTTTGTTCTGTTTAAAAAATAAAATCCCTTTTCCCTGCAAGAGGGTTTTATTGGGGTAGATATTTTATTTTCAAACCTATAAAATAACAGCAGCCTGTGGGAAAACCAAACACATTAAAATTAGCCTCCCTAATACCTATAACTCCTAAAAATAGTAGAACTGCCCCCATGATTTTTTAAAATTTCATTTTATTGTGTGCTCATTATGTCAAGTTCTGAAAATCTAACATCACATGAATAATGCCCATAATATAAAGAATTTTATTTAGTGTAATGGATTCAATTTACTTTTGAAGTTTGAGAGTACTTTGTAATTTGTAACGTTTGTACTTGGAATTCATAAATTAGCCATAGTAACTTCATGGTGTTTTTAGCAAGAGAAATGTTTTTTTTATTATTTAGTTTTGCATTTTTTACATCTATTTTAACATGGAACAAAATGTGTCATTAAGGGGAAAAGGGGATTGAAAGTACAGCAAATTATATAGAATCTTAAATAGATCAACACATTTATTGATTTATTAATTAATATATTTATAATTAATGAAGACTATGTAGTGCCCCTAAAGTTAGTCATAATAAACGTTTGTGTGTTAATGCTTGAATATATAAAATCACCAGATAGAAACAGCTTAGAAATGTGCACAGTATGAAAAAATATAAGAATATATATTAAATTTAAAAATATAGTACAGTTTCTACAGTTTTTTTAACAAAATAACAAAATGTGATCAATATATAGGTCCTGATTTATTTTAATCCTAAAGTTACAAGTTAATTGATCTATGTTAACGAAACAGCAGTGCTTGGTTCTGATTTACTAAAACAAAATTAAAAAGAATGCGCTCATTTAAAAGAGAATACAAACAGCATGGTAGATCCCCCGCCACCAAAAAACAATAATTGTGCATCACGTATTCCTGTGGTTTAAGGTGTACTTCCAGGTAGGCTACTTCTCCTGGCCTTATTAGAGTAGGCAAGTGAACCGTAATTTAGAACTGGATGTCTGGATATTGTTTCAAATAAATAATTTTCTAAATTATTTAGACATAGAATTAAGTAATTGCAGTAACATTTGAAAGTTATTTTTTTTTCTTGCTTTTTATTAAAACAAATCAAAGTGAGTACGACACATACAATAATACAGTTTGTGCTTATAGTATTATGTACAATGACTGAACATAATAATTACAACCCAACAGTTGGAGTCATATAATTCTGCTGTTGTTTCCCAATCTTGTTAATACAAGAAAAAAAAGAATAAACATTTGAAGAAAAATAATCTCTATATTATATTATTGCAAACCGTAATGTGTGTGTGTCTTATAAAACGACATTTATTTTGCTAAAGGGCCATACATTTTGCTAAGGGCATTTATAATTTAATCCATGCTCATTCTCTTTATGGAAAGTCATCAAAATTTACATGAATTATATTGTGCTTGCTCACACTTCTGTACACAGTAAAGGGCATTATTATGAGCATTGAAAATCAAGCCACAGCTATGGGACTTATCAGTATGGGGCCTAATACATCCAGACTATAAAATCTTATAATTAGAGTATTATTAATCATATTTTCTGTTGGTGACTCTTATGATTAACCTGAAACTTAACTTCAAGTGGCTACTTTTTTGCTTGATACTGTTTTGGGGTTTGCTTTGTTTTTTTCCTCCTTATAAAGAATATAGACCCATGTCTCTGCCCTGTCAATGGGGCTCACAATCTAATGCAAGAAAAAGATGCAAGATGAAGAGTGCCCACAATAATTTCTCTGTGTGGCCTTGCTTTGTATTGTATAGCATCACTCATACAATCCTCAATGCAAGACACACAGACAGGCTACTGTAATTCTGAGAGTCCCCCTCACTGGCCAAAGCTAGCTGGGATTTGTTCAGTCATTTTGTTTATTAAATTTTTCAAATAAGATCTCCTTCACATGTTTCAATATTTTACATTTATTTAAAGTGTTGCTGTTCCGCTCCACACTCAATTTAAATGCAAGCAGAATTTTGCCATTTTGGTTCAGTTCAATGCAAATAGAATTTGGGCAATATTCTGTTAATTCAGTTTTAGCCAGCCAGGGCCGGCCATGTTGATTTTGTTCAGTCTCAAACTACTATTGCACCTCTGTTTAATGTCTAATAGTAAAGGCCATTAAAGTGAATATTTCCGCTTTGTCAGTGCTAACAGTGCTCACCCCCTCCTGGCTGTTACTGTGCAGCCCTGCTGAGTGGCATAACTGATTGCGACGATGCCCTGGTGCGAATATATAATGGGGCCCTTTAAAGACTCATACTGTATACTTATTCTGTCTTTTAACTAAGTTGGATGCAGCTAGACAACTAAAGACTGAAAAAGCAGAAGCAAATGGTACTTCCTTTCTCCAACTGATGCCAAGTAAGCACAAATATGATATAAGGTGGGAGGGAGCAAAATATGATAAATAAGGTGGGGGAGCAACAATGACGGGACCCCCCTGACCATCTGGGCCCTGGTGTTGAAGTGAACTGAAGTGGGGCTGTTCAATCAGTGGGACATCAAGAGCTTGAGCATGCAGGTGACCAAGTAAGTTTAGCCTTATTGGAAGTGGTCAGTAACCTTTCAAGGGTTCAGCAAATCTCATGAGTGTTATAGGGTTGTCCTATATCAGACATACCTCTGTAAATATAATACCTACCTAAAATGACTTTGTCACAAGGAATGCTCGGAATGGAAATTAAGAGTTAGAGGCTTTACTACATGTGGTAACGTGTAGCTCACCACTGGAATCAATAGGCTGCTTTGACTTTTTCTATAATAGTTTGGGCCATTTATATTTGTTCAATTTCGTAGAGGGTCAGATTTGGGTAAAGAACAATTTTAAAAAATAAAAGCAAACGTTGTTTAATTGTTTTTTTTTCATCATCCATCACTAATGTTTTGATATTTGGGGATTTTTAGGCAGCTGCAGCAGCTCACACATGGAAAGAGATATGCCACTGTACTGTACTTGTCACACACAGATTACCTACCTGGGAGGCAGAGCGCTAGACTTATTGTGACAGTCCGTGTAATTAACTGAAAAATATAGAGGAAATTGCTGTCGGCAAAGTCAGGAAAATTTGTAGGACAAAGGATTTATGCTTTTTTCTTATAGAAAAACCTACTAAGAGGCGTGGTGCAAAACAACTCGAGCTATATAATCTGAACCTGGGAGGTCTATGGATGCATTTTACTTGACATACAATAATGTAAATAATCATAGTGCATGCGATTATTAATGAATGTATATCAAGAGATGTATACATATGTGCGTTTAACTCATGGAGCATGGTAAAAAAGTATATGTTTTTTTAAAACCAACATAAAATAGAATATTAACACATTTTAAATAAAAATTTGCAGTATATAGCATACAAAGGGGTTGATTTATCAAGCACTATGATTTAATAACATTTTCTCCAAGGATTTGGGAACAGGAGAAGGACACAGAAATATGTGTATTCAAGTGTATTGTTTAATTATTAATTAATTTGATCAGCTAGTTTGTTGCCTAATACTCAGATGGGACTGATGAGTGGTTCTACTAGGCTCCTCTCACACCAACTAATTTCCCAGAACAACTTGCCATTTCTTTCAATGAACAGCCTTAGGCTGGTCACAATAAAACGTCACTCTAAAATGTGCAGTTTTAATTTACGGGGGGGGGGGGGGGTCAAAAAACAGTCAGTATCTGGTGTGACCACCATTTGCCTCATGCATTGCAGCTCTTCCCATAGAGTTCCCATCAGGAATGTTGGTCCACTACTCTTCAGTGGCTGTCCTGAGCATCAATGGGTGACATTTCTGGTGAGTATGACAACAATGAAAGAAATTGGATGTTTTCAGCTTCAATGAATGGCACAACAATGGAACTTAGGATCTCGTCATGGAATTCTGTACATTGAAAATGCCATCAATAAAATTTACCTGTGTTCATTGTCCATAGCATACATCTGCCCCTACCATAAGCATACCGCTCACCCACACAACACCATACACACAGTGTACCATCTGCCTTGTATAGTAAAAACTAGGATTTGTCCGTGAAGAGAACACCACTTCAACATGGTAGACGCAGGGCAGTTTCTAGGCAAAATATGCCCAGTGCTGGAAGAAAACAATTCAGCCTCCTTCTCACTCATCCTGCTGCCCTATACCAGTGTGTGCCATGCTGTGCCTCTATTTTAGCAGCAGGCAGTGCCCCCTCTGCATGACTGACTATGGGGGGATGTGGGGCCTGGTGTATGGCTGGTAGGGGTGAATTGGCCACAGGGAGACCCGGGCAAATGCCCGGTGGGCCACACTGCTGTGCGGCAGTCTTTTTCTGTCTCCCCCCAGCTCCCCATACCCTTCCCCACTCTACCCTCTTACCCAAGCAACCCCAGCCCATGCCCCAGGAAGCAGTAGTGATGCCAAAGGCTGGTCATGGGCAGGCCAGGGACTGGTTGATTTTTAGTCCCAGTCCGCCACTGATGGCTGGCACCACTAACAGGGCCCTAAATCTGCAGAAAGCAGAATGGCTGGGCTAGACACCACCAATAGCCTTGGTACCCAGATCACCCTGCTCACCCTCCCCTAGAAACTGCCCTGGCCGGGTGCCAGCAAAAGTGAGCATTTGCCCACTCAAGTCCATTATAATGATCAACTGCAGTCAGGTGGAAATGCTGTTATGGAGGAGCTTCCAGGTTGGTGGGTGCATGCCTAGGTGGGTAGGTGATCACAGAGGTGATAGGCACACAGAGCGGCGCATGCACAATCACTAGTGATTGCACTTGCAAGGATATGCTTGTACGCAGGTAAAGTGTTAATATCTATTTATTTCTGTAATTGTTTAATTCACCATATGTAACATACATAATTTTATGTTTGTAGACTTTAAATAGTTTATATCGTTTAGTCGTTGTTAACCAAAAAGCACTATGCATACAGAAACCAGCATAATGAAGCATACTAAGACGAGCCCTGTGCTATTGATGTAATGTGAAATAAATAGTAAATCAGGCCCAATGTTTGTACACTGATAACATCTTACAGGTAAACATACAACACGTTACAGTAGGGATCCCCAACCTGTAGCTTGGAAGCCAGAAGTGGCACAGGACCCTTGCCACATGGCTCGCATGCTATCTGAGGTTATTGGAGAGTTGGCTAGGTAGACAAGTGTATTGGCTTATCCGCACTCTCAACCTCATCAAGAGCAGAAAAGCTGCAGAAACAGGTAAGGCAGCATACCTTTCCACTTACCCATTACATTTTTTTGGGACTGGGCAAACCCTTGAGGGGGCAAGAATTTTGTGGGGCAGTGAGATCTATACATGTTGTGCCTATTGGTCTAAGGGAGTAAAAGGGGATTTGCAGACAAAATAAAGGCACAACAATGACATTAGTGTCACTAAAATGTTTGTTTTTTAAATGTGGCTCACGACCATCTCAGTGGTAGATGTGGTTGTTCACTCCCTTCTTAGCCTCCAGCTCATATTCCTGATGCCACTCACCAATGAAGAAAGGGGAGTGCATCCAAATAAGAGCACTCAGCGTTACTGGTCTGGGATGCACTGTGTTGGTAGTTGGCGCTTAAAGCCCCAGTAAACAGTGCAAAGGACTGACACAGTTTTAGGATCTGGGTCTGCACTGGTTAAGGTGAGTACTTTTTATTGCCAATAGATGGCTTTAGGTGCCTTATCTACCTTTTACATGCTGATTAAAAATTAATTTAAATAAATTAAAGTGGACCTAAAGAAACATGGGCCCACAGAACATAATCTGCCATGCTCATTAAGAAGGGTAAAATACTCAGCAAGTCCTCACTTGGCAGCCACTCACATTCACTGAGTTCACTTCAGTTGCCGTGATAAAAAGAGATGCACAGGCTGCATTTTATGCACCAAGAATTTTGGAGGGTTTAGTATTTCAATAGATTTTTTTTTTAATGCAAGAGCATACCAAAGAGGGATGTGCTAGAGAGGAGAGTTAATTAAAGAGTTCTCATTTTTTTTATTTTGGGTCATCTTTTAGGAGTAATCACTCAGGGTTGTTTGATTAACAGACAGTTCTTATTTATTCCACATGGAATGGTAGTCAGATCTCTCCCAAACCTCTAACCTTCAAACCCCTTATTATTCTAGCCAGAATTATAAAGCCATCAGCTGTAAAGACTTACCACTGCTCCAAAAGATCTTAAAACATTGCACTACCCTTCTAAACAACAGTTTCAATGCTCTGCGGCTGCTAAGGCATTGACTTCCCTTGATACATAGTTACAGTCATCCCCTCCAGCAGCTGTTCATTCATTGTGTGTGTGTACGAGATGCTGTGTGTGTGTGTACGAGATGCTGTGTGTGTACGAGATACTTCCCGTGTTTCTAAGGCAAACTTCTCTCAGTTTGGTGTGGGTTATTGACAGCAACATTTCAAGCTGCTGACAGCCTTCCTTGTGTAGAGAAAAATATCACACAGGCACACTGCAGCCATGATGATCTCTACATCAATGCAGCCAACTAGAGAAGGATTTTATCTCTTTCTAACACACATTATGTGTGGGATCGGATAAAATCTCTCTCTGGCTGGTTGAGCTGATCAAAAGGAAGCTCCCAGCACAACTGCAGTGTGTCTGTGTGCTAGCAAATGCTATTCCAAAACATCTGCATGGGGTTATGCACACTCAAACGGCATATGCTGCTATCAGGGGGGTTAGGGGCAAATTACTAAACTTTATTTTCTTGACTGGAAGTCCGCTTTAAGTCTGGGGTTGTCGCTGAAGGCTCACGTATATGCAGAGGAATCGAAGAGCAATGTAAGATTCCAGGTGATCCCAGCAGGTCGACTCCAGCAGGCAGTCTAAGGAGGCCATCTCTTTTAGACTCTACAGCTTGGTGCTGTGGGTTTTGACTTTAATGCTCTGAGATTATAATAAAGGAACAAGCTAAATCTTCGCTGTAACTCTCGTTAACTGGTACATCCCAATTAGGTACAAGGGTGACATTCATACTTCATTTCTGCTTAGATTCAGGTTTACACTCATTTCAGTACTCACTTTTATCAGGGTCTGTATGGATACATTTTTGAAAATGATGGGTGTTGCTTTGAGTAAAAACACTCCCTCGCTTCTGCAGTCCTCCTCTCCTCCCACCTGCAGAGAAGCCAGCCAGAGTCACTACCTACCTGCCTGGAGGCCCAACCACCTGCTTCTCGCCTACCTGCCTGTCTGTCTGACCACCCAACCACACATCTGGCCATCCCCCTGTCTGTCCACCTGTTTGCCTACCTACCTACCCACTTACCTACCCACCTGCCTGCCCTCTTACCTGTCAACCCACTTGTCTGCCTGCCCACCTACCTACCTGATTGTCCAACCAGCCAGCCATCCACCCACCTGCCTGAATGAAGTGAAGTTATGACCGCTGGAACACAAAGAGGGGAAAAATGTATTGATCAAGCTAAATTTAGGTGGGTTATGAAGGGATTAAAAAGCATTTATAGGTGGCAAATTTATTTACATGAGACATATATTCCCGATCTGCAAAAAAAAAAAAAAAAATTGGGGGGATCGTTTCTTCCATTTTCATGTGACAGAAAGGGGGTTCAACAGGATTGCTTTCGTGCATGTCTGTTTACTTTTGAGAGATCACCCTTAAAGAAGGAGGGGCAATGTGACTGTAGTGGTCTATCACCCATATCCAACTGTCACTCAAGCCCCTGGCTGCCATTCAGAGCCCCAGCATCAAGGAAGTATTTGGGCAATCAGGTGAGTTATTTTATTTTAACGCCCAGGGCCAGGGAAAGGGAGGGGTAGCTGAGGGGTTTCAAAATACTTGGACTTCCTCTTTAAAGAGAGCAAAAAGTTTAAAAGAGTTTTCACATTCTTCACAGAATCCCTGTCAATAATTGTTTCTCTGTGATCATTTTAAAATACAATTCACTTTCTCCACAGAGTTAACCTCAGTTATCGTTGTTTAGTGATCCCTTTTAACTAGGACTCACTTCCTCCACGGGATTCCTGTCAGTAATGGCTATTGCTTTCTCAATCATTCATCTGAATTAGGATTTACTTAAGCCACAGGACTCCTGTAGAAAGTCAAGAAATAAGGTGATTCTGTACCTTCAGGCTAAGTATATTTAGACAAATTATAATTATTATTAAACAAAATAATTTGTACATAACTTGCATTAGTGACTTGTCAAATATGGGCCTTAGTTATGATGTACGCCTTTTAGCATCATTTTTGTGGCTATAGTGCCAGCTTTGGACACGGGCATTCCTGTTCTTTCTGGTGCTGTGCTGTGTACTATATCGGCACTAGCGGTCGCCGCGCCAAACACTACTAATTAGCTTTGATTGTTGCACTTAGGTATTGGCCGGCCTATGTCAGCACTTCTTGGACCCACTGGCCAATTATCCCAGCACCAGTGAACGCCACTTTGTACTTCCATTATTCCGGTGCTCCCCAGCATATTCGTGAAATTTTTCCTCATTAAAATCTTTGGCGCTGTATTTTTCCGACGCTGGTCGGCAAAGAGTGCAAACATTACAGTGCCCCTCAATAGCTTAGCTTTTATCAGTGAAACCATTTTTTGATTCCATGGTCAGTAGCGTTGGGTTATGTTTTGCTTTAAGAGCGTAGTAAAGTGCCGTGGCACTGAAAAGCCCTGCACAATATTTAAAGCAGCTGTGACGTTTAGTGACAAATTTACTGGCACCAATATTCAGTTTACCTTCGTGTCACAGTTTAGAACTGCTGCATGGCGCACAGTGGTGAGCTAGTTCTCTATAAGGAATTCCCTGTAAACTCGCCTTGCTTTCGTTCTCATGGCACATGCGCAGGAAGCTGTATTGTGATTTTCTGAGCTTATGGTGGCTCATAAGGCTGTATAATGCGTGCAAGCCTTACACTGACCCTGGAAATTAAATAAGAATTGTAAGAAAACTTCATCAACACTTTTCCCAAGTTAAAAAGTTCAAGAAAATGTTGTCCTACATGGGTAAAATATTACTTGCCATGTGATTTTAACGCAACTTTCCTGATCTAATATGCTCTTTCTTCTTTCCAATACTTCATTATACATTTTTCCCTCCCCTTCCCCTTTTTAATTCTTTCTCCCCTTCCCTCTTCTTCCCTCCTGTCCTACTTTGAAACATCAATTGCCTAAAATTAGCGCTATAGTAAATTTTTTATACCAAAGGTTGAATATTGTTTTGTGTTTGTTTTGTAATACAACCTGAAGATGCTCTAATAAAATTATGAAATTAATAATTTTCCACTGCCAGTTGGATATAGAATATTTAAGCTAATGATGCTTTGATATTTTTATATTTCTGTAGCATATATGTTTATATTTTTGTCATGTATGAATCTCTATTATTAGTTCAATAAAATATTGATTAAGCAAAAATAAACCATTGATGATCTTGGTGATACAGGTTAATTTGTAATTTGTCATGATTTGCCCTGCATTGCGCCTGCAACCAATAATAGCATTACACCAGAGGAACTGGCCCACACAACAACTAAATGGTGTAAACTGGGTCCTATATATTTTCATAAATGCATTTATAAAATGTAAAACAAAGCATCACTCAGCTTAAAGAGGACACAAAAAGGAAATAGTGCTTACTACTGAAAACAAATCTTAGCGACATATCCAGCTGTGAATAAAAAAAACCTGGAAAGGCCAAGATCCACATCGGTCATAATGGTTAAGTCATTATCATGAAAATGGTTAGTTAACACGGTGATACACATGCCATCTTGACTTCCATTTACCACCCTATGCTTGAAGAAGAACCTAGTTTAAAAGGGATTTTTCCTCTATGGGAGGTCAATATTCAAATATAAACAATTGTATGGACTAAGTGGGGGAAGTATCTGAATTATTTTAAGATGCTCTGCAGTTTTTGGAGAGGTTGAGATTTTAGAGACTTTCTAATTCAACACACAAGAGGAAAGAGGAAACACTGTTTTCTTTAGTAAAAACATACCATAACTCCTGCACCTGACTGGGTTATTGTAGGGCAGTGCATCATGTGAAGTGCAGATGAATCCTTGTTTAAATATCTTTAGAAAAACAACAATCTTTAAAAAAACTACTTGTGCAGTATCCAAACTATATGAGCCTGTCCAAATAGGATGCTGATATTTAAAAAATAGTATAATGAATTTGAGATACTCTGCACCTAACCAGTAGAAAGATAGAAGAAATTCATTTTTGTGTTTCAATGTTGGGTGAGAAAGCGCCCATTTTTACAGCTTTCAAAAAATGCAATTTTTGTAAACCTCTTATATAATATTATAATTAAAAAATAAATTTAAATTTATGTTTTATTATTTGTAATTTGTGTTTCTAAATTATTATTTCATTTTTATCAAATATTTCATTTCATAATGTATCTAAGCCTGTAAAATATTACACTTCCCTTCACAAGAGCAGTTGGCCTTTAGATGGTTATTGTCTAAAATATGGGGAGCGCTACACAGTGGCAAAAGTTCTCCATGTCTAAGTAAAAACACTATAAAAGTGTTTTTACTGGAATTTAGTGAATTTTAGAAATAGTTTTCTCTTCATTGGCACTTTATTGTGTATTGAAATTAAAGTTTTTCTTTTTATTTAAGTGAGGCTTTTTTCTGAAATCATAACTTGAAGTTTTGTCATTAGATTTCCTTTCTCAGGCACTGCCAGAGCACCAAGCAGAGTGTAAGTCTGAAGCTGTGGAGGCGGGAGGTGACTCCTCCCTTTAAAATGTGTTGGGAGACTGATACAGGCACAAAGCCAGCCTTTGATTGGTGATCAGACTTGGGAGGGAGATGCCAGCGACAGGGAAAATTAAGAGCAATTTTACTATTATTGACCCTGTCCTGGGGCGAATGGAGAGCAGAAGCTGAAAAAATGTTTTAGGGAAGCTTGGACAATCTCTTTATGAATTCTACAAACTTTAGTGAATGGCAGCCAATATGTGACAAGCTCTCCCACATGGGACAGAAAGCAACATTCTAATGAACCCCTGTAACAATAATGTAAAATGCCAGTAATTCAATCTGTAGGTAATGCCAGAAGGTCATTTTAGCCAACAAATATATTCTTCTCTCATTCATCCAGGTCATGGTATACAGTATCTGTAGGAATAATTTAAGGATTTGCTGTGTTATTTTCTGTAAGATGTTTCAATAGTTATCCGACTGGCTTTCTCAATTCGTAGTGACTTGTACAGGCATCTGGCACCAATAAATAGTAAATCCATTCTGTCTACTATATGTAGGGAGTTGAGTTGTTGGTTGCATTAGCATGACTTGAGTTACAAAGTGTTACCTTTGGTGTTAAAATATCATTGCAAGTCCCATATAATGGCCTTGATTTCATTGAAAACTATTCTCTTGGTAGTAAAAAATGACACTCTTGCTGAATCAACAGCCAGGAGGACAATGAAAGTCATTGGCACTTTTTACTAAAGGGTTAAAAGGATTAAAAAGTTCATTACTTTCCTTAGGAGTAAAACGTGTCATTGTCTTTCTAGGTGGTGATTAAGCAACTGTGAAATTCTTCTACTTCTTTCAACTAAAGTGAAATACACGTGCATTTTATTGAGCAAATGGGCCCAGGATCACTGAGTTCCAGGGGTGGGAAGTGTCAAGGAGTGAGCACACACTGCCTCCCAGTGCCATCTGTCTGTGCCTTCAGCAGCGAGGGCCCTTGTCGTCCATGATCACGCTCTCTGTGGTTTGATAATAAGCTGCAGGCTTGGGCAGGGGTGTCTCTCTGTGCTGGGAGAAGGCGGACCATTTTGTGTAAAATTAGTGGGGCTGGTGATGTTACTGGTGGCTGGGCAGACTGGCTCTGTGAAGGAAAGTGCATTCTCACCCAACATATGAGTTCCTAGGACGCTGTCCTGGGCAGCAGCAGAGGCAGGGCGGAGAGGAGGGGGGTTATGGACCAAGGAGTGGTGGGGATTCCCTGTTATCTGTGCGTGTGAATATAAGAACTGTGTGTGTCCAGGTATTATACAGCACAATAGGAGCTGCCAATACTGTGCTTACAGGTTGTCTTTGTATGTGATCTGCATCTATATTGCTGGGTTAATGCAGTTTACATTCATGACAGTAGATGGTGCTGTAACATATATCTATGTGTAGTCTCCGTTGTACATATTCAACTGCATGCTGTGTTTCCTGTGCATTGAGGTGATCTCTATGACTTCTTTTTACTGTCTGTGTTATGCACTATGTAAGGTGACCTTTTGTTACTGCACTCACGTTCCAGTAAGGCCAGTTCCTTTTGTACCACAAATGTTTTGTCTGGATTTGACTCTGCTGCACCTCACATTCTGCAACAGTCTTGTGACACTACTCCTAGCCCTGAGTGCTGGAGTGGTGGTCCCACGTCCCTCATCCTGAATGTTTCTGGGAGAGAGTATTGTACGCTGCAGGTTGGGTGCAGTGGTGCCTCTCAGTCCTCCCTCCACCATTACTGGGCAATATGTTTATACTGTAAAGAGGGAAAATATGATTTAATTAATATTTGCTGCACATTAATCTCCAATATTTCTATTAGAGATTAATATTATAAATATCTCAAATACTCATAATCATATCAGCCCAATTACCATCAATCTGATACAAACCAATAGTCACTGAAGCTATCCTCATACATCCAGTGAAGTGTCCTAAGAAGAACAGTACAGTACAATAAATGTTATAATGGAGAGAGAGAGAGCGAGAGATACTTAGCCATGATTCAGGTAGGGGACCTGCCCATCGACTGAATACCTCTGCAACCATCCTCCTAATCTACTAACACTAGGGGGTGGGGCCAGCATTCCCAGCCTCCTGGGTGTGAGAATTTATTGCACTGCCTACAACCCGCCTTTGTGAGATTAGCTAAATATTCTATAAAGTGATATAACTCCCACAATATGCATGCTATCATATTGTAACCAAGAAATTCATGATCCACATTTTTTTCTTAGTTAAATGAACCCAAACACCAAATACATATCATACATAGCCTGATACTATGTGGATTATCAGTCTTTGGCCAATACATACATACCATGTTTGATATCAAAGTATCAAAGGAAAAGTCTTAAAATCCTGAATAAGACTCTCTCATTAATATAGTCATAACTGTCAAATTTCAGGAGTTACATCGCTCGCCACAAATAACATTCAATGTCCGTGTCTAATGTGTATTTGAATGTCTCGTCTGCCTCCAACCTTATTAGGAATTCAAGGATTCCTTTTCATGCTGCATGTACCTGACCTGAGATGTCAATAGTTAGCAGACAAAACCACCCACAGAAATCACCAGAACATTTGGTTCAGAATATATTTTTTCTTTATTTTCTCTTAAGCCCAAGTGTGTCTTATGGTCGTTTATTTTGCGTTTTATAGTGCGATTTATTTCTGCTGGATTCCTGGACAAGTCACTCTGAAATGAAAAAGCCCAATCAGATTACCAGCGAAACATCTTCAAGAAAATAACTCAGCAAGTCCAGTTGCCTTTATTCCTCCTTAAAGGAGCAGTATCGCGAAATTTGCATTAAAAAAGATAAATAATTAAAAGCCACACAATAGCTTATAACATGTGTATAAATAATCTGGCGATAGAAAAAGAAAAAAATATATGCCTCTCTTTTAAATTGTATAATTACAATGGCTCGGTCCATTTGCTGAATAGGGGGATCTGTTTTTAGTGAGCTGCTTCATTTAGCCCACTGGTGTCCTAGCAACACTTTACCTCAGAGGCTGACACTGTAATCAGTGGTAACGGCTGTGTGTGTGTGAGGTGCTGCTTTTGTTATGAGACCAGGTGACTCAAATGTGTAAAATCTATACAAAATAAACTAAACTGACTGAAAACGACTGAAATTATTCTTTGAATAACTGTGCAGGAAAATCGAAAGGTATTAAAGTGGAACAAAACCCTGCGTGGCCGACCCTGAAGTCTATAAGACCCGGCCATTGACCTTGCCCTTGGGCATTCTAAATCAGGATGCCCCAATGTGTGAAACGACCCCTGGATAACCACAGATCCCCCCCCCCCATTTTTCTGGCGCGCCCACGCAGATAGTCATTTAGACAGGCCGGGCGGCCAGGAAGGTTACTGCTGAGGCTCCCCATCTGCGTGCAAACAGAGCTGATTGGATGAGAGCCCGCGCATGCGCTGTGGGACAGGGAAAGGTACGTTTTCACAGGCGAACTTGGGGGCATCCCAAGTCGGGATGCCCCTAGGGGCACAAAACAAAACTCCAGATAGGGAAAATCCTGGGTTGGGCTTTGCTCAAAGCACACAAAGCTGAAAGAAAGATCATATGGAAAAATGTGTTGAGAAAAGAGAGAGAAAATGGTAAACTGAAAGATTCTGCAGCAGAGCCAACATGAAGGGAAAACTGTCAAAATCAGCTAAATGACTTCTAGAGCTTTTCTCTCTGTTTTAGATATATAAGTTCTGGCCAGGCAATATTGCAATGTTGTTATCTGATGCTGGACGGCTGCCAGCACTGAACAGCTGAGACTTTGATACATTGTTCTCCCCCTCTCCTCAGCATGGACCTGATACATTGTTTCACCCCTCTCCTCAGCATGGAACAGGCTAGAGTTTTGGTACCGACACTGACAAGACATAAACATGAACTATTAGTCTCCAGCTGCTCAACACACACACATCATTTTTTTCCACATTTGTAATTCTTACTCCAACACTTACCTACATTCAAAGTACCATTTAAATATAAGTCACCAAGAAAAATTTGCGATACTGCTCCTTTAACAAAACAAAACATTTTTAAAGCAAACAAGGAAGCTCTATTTGGCTTTGGTAATTCATTTGCTGAGTCAAAAGGCTACTAAAGTTTTTTCCATATTAAACAGACACCAAATGTGTATTTCCTCTGGTTGTGTGTATCTTTCCACTTGATTTAGCTTAAAGATTTTTTGCTGGGGATGACCATTGGCAGGAAAATATTAGAGGGCGGCTATTATTTCTTACAAAAATCTATTATTTAGGTAAAGGAGACCACTCAAATTATCTGTAGATTAATAACTGGAGCTGAACGGGGACTAGGATTCCTTTTTCACTCTAAGAAGAGATGGGCATGTGGGGCGTCAATCATTTTCTATTACCACATATGCTAATTTTCTAAGATTGTCAATATTTTTACAAAATAAATTAATACTTCAAGTGTTCCATGCAATTACATAATCACGTTATAAGAGGAATACATCTTTTTTGGGTTGCCCTGCAGTGCGTGACCCTGAGACAAAGCACTGAGGGATCATCTTCTGAAGCCACACTTAAGTGGGAAAGCGTGGAATTGCAATGAGTCATTTGGACTGAACACCTCGGCTGATGCCATACGTTCTGCCACAGTTACAGAGTCAGTTATATGTTCTAACACTCTTTAGCAGCAGATTAGCTTTGGCTTCGTGGATTGGCCCAGGATAAACCCCCATTTTACATGACAGCAGTTCATTAATGTTAGTTATGTATATACATGCTAACGCCTTGCAGACAAGGGGACACCATTAACATATTAATTTAAGGAACAAAAGCCCCAAAGCCTAAAGACAAACTTTAAATACATCTGGAAAGATTATCACACAATATATATATAAATCTACTGACCGCCTCTCTCCCTAAACATCCCCAGAGCTCAATGCACCTGCGCTCCTGCCTTTGGAGTGGGGAAACTTGCATGACTTCAAACATAGACATTAGATCAAGTCTTTTTTTTCGGTCTTGCTTCATAATCCCACCTTTGATGTCACCAGCCTCTTAAAATGGAGAGCATAAACTGTTAAACGAGTGCAGGTTCATTTATAGTTGTAAGTGCTGCTGTTCCAGTGTGCCTAGGATGCATTTCCATTGTCCTCTTCTTTGCATGCTAAAGGCAAGCTTACGCTCTGTAATTATGGATGGCCCCTGTGAACAAATAATGGCAATTTACAAGTTGTGTGTTATAGGGGAACAATACAACAATGTCACATCATTCATATTCAAAGTAGCAGGCTCTTCACTTTTTCAGTTTTAGTGTTACACGAGTGCTTAAAATACTTTTGCAAAGCAAATTAATCAGTTTTATTTGTTCCTAATGTGTTACTTTCTTAAACAAATGAGACATATGCTTTTTCTTTCTGAAACAGGTTGCGCCTCATTACGTATGCTTCAAACCTGGGGACAAAATGTACCCAATAGATTTTAAAAACATGTACCCAATAAAATTATGGTCTTTTGCCCTGAGTTCCTAGGCCACTGTGTATAGGGGGGCGGGATTTTTTTCTCCAGTCAGATTTCCACAGTTTAGGGACACTTTTAGTGGTGCCGACACCTCATCCTCCCATATTGGGCACAGTCATGGGGAGGGGGCACTGTCTGCTGCTAAGCAAGAGGCACACAATGGCACAAACTGGTATAGGATGGGTGAGGAGGGGCAATTTTTTCCTTCCTACACTGAAAGCTATTTTGCCTAGAAACTTTTACCATCCCCATAACTAGATTTAGTAAAATAAAAGAATTCTTACTTGACAAGCTTAGTCCTCTAATCATGGACGTGATTTACTGCATATGTTTTCTTAAAGTGGACCAAAACAGGGCCTAGCATCTACAATAAGCTATGTCCGGTTAAATGCCCACTGGTGGGGCATCACGATTTGGGTCTCCCGTTAAACACTCCTCTCTGGAGATCCCGCAGTACATGCATGGCCAGCGGTGGCAACACAGCATCCAGCTAGTCTGTACATGGCTTTGTAGTGGCCATGCACATCTATGGAGGGATTTAGGGAGTGTGCCATCGATTGCTGGAAACTGCTAAGCTTCCATCCAGCTATTCTAAGCTGCTCTGACACATGAGATGCTTAGAAAGCCAGCTGGAGGAGAACAGAGCCTGTGCTATGGGAGGAGCCACTGCCGGGTTTTAACAATGTGCAATAAAACTTTAAACCATAAATTACATTGTTATTTGTAATAATGTAGTAATTATTATGCGCTGTCTTCTATGCACTGTGTGCAAACCTAAAACTCACTATACTTGGAATAGCTCAACACAGGCCAGACAGGTAGATAACTGCTTTATTTGCCTGTGCTGGCACAGATATATTAACCCTTTAAGTGCCAGCCACATAAAATGTACATGGCTGCATCTACAACCGTTAATTGCCAGCCACGTAAATTTTACGTGCCTAGCATCTTCCCCCATTTAGCACCTCTATCCAGGTTCCAGTGCTGGGGGACTTCTTATCCACAAGCAGGCCTCCGATCATTGGACCGGGGTCTTCAGCAGGCCAGAGAACACAGATTCTACTTGGTGCCACAGGTAGGAGCTGCCTATACCAGCAAGTAAGCTGATGTAATCTCCCCCTGCAGCAGGAGCGAGCAGCGGAAACAGAGAGGGAGTGTCGGAAGATGGGAGCGGGGCAGAGGATACAGCTCCTTTGCCCTGCTCCCAGTTTCTGCCGCTCACTTCCAGCTGCGGTTGATGGCATGGCACAGCACCCCGTGATGGATAAGTACTAGTTTAAAATATATGTATATTAAAAGGATTTTTGAAAATGTGCATGTGTATTTTTTACACTTAACCCTTTGTGAACTGGTAAGATCATAAACCAGGATTTGAGACCCCAATAACACTTCAAAGGATAAGAAGGACTGTCAAGCCCCCCACCCAATTACCTGCATCCCCCAAGGCAAGGGGGTGCCAAAGAGCCCAGTGCCTGTGTTTGGTATGGGGGCTTGTAGCCTTTAGGGCTGGGGCGGGTTGCGTGTGCTCATCCCGCATGCCTTACAATCCGATATCCATAGCCAGCCAGTGTAAAAAATCCAGACAAGTGCCATCCAAAGCATTACAAAGCAGTATTAAAAAGCAATAAAAGGTAGAATCCAAAGCCTACGCATTTCAGACTGTCCAGTCCTTAGTCATGGCATAGCGATTCATTATCATTACATGGTTTAAATGGCCTCAGAACATCATGCGCGCCGCCCACTCATCAACGCTAATTCAAGACATACGTATACATGTGTATATCGCCATCTGCGGGAGGTTAAGGGTGGAAGTGACATTCTCATTGAAACTGGCTGATAGAAAACCGCTATAATGTCCAAAGTATCCACTCATCATTGAAGATAGTGAATATTCTCAATTAAAGGTTATCCCAGCGCCCAATATATCTTAACAGGTATAAAAATGCAGAAAATATTTTTTCCCAATAGCGGAGGACTTATTTTCTGGATTTACTGATTGTCTGCTGATTGTTGATATGTTTGTGATCGGTGAGCTGTTGGCCTTTTGAACAAGGTGGACTTCTGCATATGCACATGCACTTTGTTCATTGAATATTGACTAATAGGTATATTGTTTATTTATTAATTTTATACTCATTTAGTGATTGAGATATCTGCATTTATTAGATTACTTATATGTATATATTTCACAGGCAGGGTTCATGGATTGTTTAGGATGAAGTTTTTTGATAAGGTGATTTCTTTTTTGCACATGCACTTTATATTTATTAGGATTTGCATTGGAATTTATTGATATGTATGTGTTGATTATTACAGGGGCTATATTATAGAATAATTTAATTCTTTATTCATCAGACAAATTAGATATTTTGGATTCTGTGTTTCAGGCAAGGGTCAACAGATTTGTGTTGACATTGTGATTGATATTGGATGATTTATTGGCTATACATTTATATATACATTTTTACTCTCCCCCCGCCTACACCTCAGTTTTTGTATGTTTTTGTATGTTGATGTGGTTTGTCTGTATTTATCTGTTTTTTAAAGGTTTTTATTGTGTCTTGTATCATGCACGTGTTGTTGTGTAATAAAGATTTATATTGGTGGATTATTTAATTATTTAATGTGTTGGTGTGCCTCCCTTCTGTTATACATTTAGTCAAATAAGAGACCACTTAGAAAGGGAGATACGCACACCTTTTTGAAAAACATATATAGTGCAAAATGCTTGGAATTTCTTGTAGCAACAGTTAGGGGAAACAGGGCAATACTGTTGCATGACATTTTCTTGTTAAACATGTGGGATTGCCCAGAAGCTTAAAGGTGATGGGTGTCCAATGAGTAAGCATGGGGAATGGTGGCGACCAATTGTAGAGCAAATTATTAAGGGAAGAGTTGAAATGGATTTATAGACTGGATGCTGAGGCTCCTAAAGGCCTGAATAAGGATGTAACTTTTGCTCCATTTTTGGGTTGAGGAATTAATCAAGTAGCCAATGTAGGTAGGTGGTTACTCCTTCGCCCAGAACAAAAAGAGTTTACACTGGTGATGAAACACTGGATAAATTCCCCTCTATTGTAAGTGTAGCCTGGGCACCTGTGACTGGGGATATTTTCTCCTCACATGGAACCATTATAAAAAGCAGTAGCCTTTGGACTAAAGCTGGAGGAATCATGGCAATGCACTGCCTTAGGAATAAGATGTGGGTGGATGTCGCTCCTGCTTATTTTCCAGGGATCCTCTGTATGGATACTTAGGATT